>CAWUFW010005202.1:0-1381455 GCA_963921515.1 Calotriton arnoldi
ACATGCCCCTCTGTTTGCAAACATGGCGCACAATTTTCAATCACCTTTTGAGAAGAGACTCTGAATTCATATGGCCCATACGCAAACATTTCCAGAGGTGACTCGAACCTTTTAAAGAAAAACATCTTTTTATTGTGCTGTAAAAAAGGAGTAATGCAAAATAATGGAGATCAACTGAAAAATATGCTGAAGAGCCTCAGAGATTTACGCATTGTATTTTCATAAAATTATTGACCCATTATTAATGGTCAAAATGTGACACAATTTCGGGACTGCTCAACAGAGAGGATGGAATTGAGGGTTCTCACCAAAAACAAGTTATGGTTGAGCTGGTGGCAAATGGTTGATCTTAAAAAACAAAGTACTAGAAACACTGACCACAACTCACTAAATCACTCTATAGTGTGACATTTATTAATATTATTATTATCACTATTGTTTTTTTGATCTTGTTGTTCTTGTTATTATTATTATTGGTATAGTTATTACTACTGCTATTATAAGTATCACTAATGTGAATAATAATAATATTCATCATCATCATATTAATAATAATCATCATCATCATAATAATAAACTCATCATAATAATAATCATTACTAAAATTAACAACAACTTATTCCCCCAAGGACGGTATAGAAATACTGGAAGCATGTATATTTTAAAGTATATTAGACAAGTAACTCTTAGACAAAGTACAGTGGGAAATGTGCCAGATTTTCAAAATATGTACACAATATAACTCTAGGTACCTCATAGGTGTGGGAGATTAGTGGCAGTATGAAGAGGCAAAGAAGTATTCCTGGAATAACATAAAAGTATCAGCCATCTTCAGGCAGCAAACACATGCTTGGTTTGCGGAATCATTAGCGTGGCAATGCGTGCTGCATCTTCCTGGCCATACAGGTTTCACATGCGTGCACCTTCTCTGCAAATCTGATGAAGCCATTGTGTCCAATTTTAAATGTTGAGACTTTCATGACATCATTATTGGGTACCTATCACTCTGAGCATTGGAAAGAAACAACAAGAACAAGAATGGTATAGTAGTTTGCAGCTAGTTTGGTATGAGTTAGAATGCCACGTGTGTGACAATCACAGAGGGCCTGATTCACAAAGGAAAACTTACACATTTATGTAAGTTTATGTTTTTTCAGTATTCACAAAACTGCATAGTAAGTTTAGAAGTGCGGAGATTCCGTAGGGATGGAGAACTTTGCAGATAAAAAGATAGGACAGGCCTATCTTTTTATCTGTGGAGTACACCGCCCGACTGAGGAGTCTCCGCACTCGTAAACGTACTAATAAAATGCAGTTGCATGAATACTGAACATGCATAAACTTACACAAAAATGTACATTTACCTTTTTGAATCAGGCCCTGAGATTTTAGTGATTTCAGATTCTGAGAAATTGGGTTGTTGAATGAAGGGGGTGTGAGCCGTTCTCAAGCAACAGCCACAGTCCCTAACAGGGTGAAATACAAACTTCCCTAAATTAACCTGTACTTAACCCTCTGGTAGCTTGACACAAAAGCAGTCAGGTTTAACTTAGAGGCAATGTGTAAAGTGTTTATGCAGCACTCAAACATCATTAAAGTGAAAATACCACTCAAGAAAAAAAAAATCCCATAGCAATTTAGAAAAATAGAGCAAAATGTAATAAATTGTTTGACACCAAAATGACAAAAATCCAATTAGTAGAACTGGAGACATGAACTCTTCAAGGTTTTGTAGAAAAATAGTGCTTAGAAGCAAGAAGTGCCAATTGCAGGTATTTGGTCATGGTGGACTGGGCCCAATTCACAAGTTCAGGCTGACCACGATGGAGCACTGACCATATATCAGACTGAGTTCAGTCTGCTGTTAAAAGTACATTGTGTCCTAGCCATTGAGATGCAAAGTCCTGCATCATCCTGCGCTGTGCTAGCATCGAGATGCATTGGTGTTGGAGGGGAGATGCATCAAGGTGGGCCAGCTGTGGTCACCAAAATGCGTTGCTCTAGCTCAGTGGTTGTGAAGCCACCAAACAGAAGCTGCAAGGCGTGTTCATGTATCAAGATGCGTCCATCTGGGCCCGTGTCAAAATGTGTCAAGCTGGGTTGGTGCTTGCGTAGATACGAAACAGAATCTGAGATGCACGGTCCTGTGTTGAGATGCGTCGAGTTGCGTCGGTGCCGAGGAGAGGGTTGTGTTCCTGTACCTCAGAACAGGTGGTCAGTCGAATGACCCTTGGAGACACTCTGTAGACTCTGGGTCCAAAAAGGCAGGCTGGCCTCAGCAGGGTAGTCCACAGCAGCAAAAGAGTCCTGTAGCAGCAGAGCGGTCATTGGTCAGCAGGCCAGGCTTCAAACAGCTGGATAGTCTTCTTCTGTAGAGTCCACTTGTCCAGAAGTGGTCTGTAGAGTGGGTCTGAGGATCCCCTTTTTATATCTGGCACCCACTGTGAAGTGGGAGAAGACTGGCTGGGTGCACAATAGGCTAGTGTGAAGTCATTTATGAGTGTGCTGAGGCAGCCCATTGAATTGCACATCTGGTAGATGACAGCTCTGCCTCCTCGTCCTGCCAGAGATGACCCATCCTGCCAACACCTAGTCCCCCTGTGTGATACTGTCCGGGAGGACTACACAAAGGTCAACTGTGAACTACACCTAGTCATATGTAGGGGTGGGCGAAAAATTCTGCTCTGCCATTGGAGTTCACAGAGTTTTGCCCAATCAGTGCTATGCTTGGAGTGTGGAGTTCCGGCAAAGCTCTGCCAACCCACGCGTGGTGGAGTTTTTCCTCGCATGCGGCTCGCCAACGTTAAGTTGGCAAGCGCGAGTGAGAATTTGCTTCCCCTAGCACAATTTTCGAGCGCTTGCCAGCTCCTGGCGAGATTTCTCACCGCGGGCGGTCGCACCAGGTCGCTACTCTTCGCATTGAGAAAGCTGCCCCTCAAGTAGAAAATTTACTCAAGCGGCAGAAAGAAGTTGCGCTCTCTGGTGCACTACGTGGAACAAGCTGAAAGCACTAACAGTGCAACATGCCAAAATTCCGCAGCTCGTGGAACTCTGCAAAATCTAGGGAGTTTTCAGGTAACTCTGCAGAATCCCATGGAGTGAAACTCCACAAGTTCTGCCCACTCTAAGTCATATGACCCAGGAATAGGCTGCAGGCACCAAATAGTTAGGACAAGAAAATGGCGATTTTCTAAAACTGGCATTTTTAGAACTGTGACTTAAAATCCAACTTTACCAGTAAAGAGGGTTTCAAATTTCCATATTTCTCAGACACAAAACATAACTTTTCTACCTACTACTAAGCAAACTTTAGCACTTATTAAAAGTTTTTCACAAACAGTACATGTAAAGCTTAAAAGTACATGTACATGTCTAACTTTTTAAATACAATTCACCCTGCCCTGTGGGCTGTTTAGGGTCTAACCTAGTGGTGGCTTATAGGTATTAATAGCAAAGGTTTAAGCCTGGCAATAGGTTTATTTTGCCAAGTCAAAATGACAGATTAAACCTGAGCATTCAGGCTGCAATTGCAGGCCTGGGATATGTTTTTTAAAGGCTACTTATGTGGGTGGCGCAATCAATGCTGCAGGCCCACTAGTAGCATTACATTTACAGGCCCTGGGTACCGGCAGCACCACTTTCCTAGGGACTTACGAATACATTTTATGTGTCAATTGGGTGCAAGCCAATTTTATCATGTTTTAGAGAGTGAGCGCAAGCACTGGTCAGCAGTGGTAAAGTGTGCAGAGCCCTATGGCCAACAAAAACTAATTCTGCAAAAATAGGAGGAGTTAGGCAAAAGGTTTGGAAGGAAGCCAACCTAAGGCTGAGAGGTCTAACATGTGTATTGGTTGATACAAAGTGATTGTACTCCAACTGAGTGGGAATATCAATATGGAGAAACATTTAATGATAATGTATCATAAGAACACTGAAACACACCAACAGCACAAGTTCACGAAGTAGAGCAGTGCAAACAGTTTTATGCAAATGTATTTCATATTTGGGAGACAAGGATCCATTTAATATGTAACTTTATGCTTGCAAAGTGTATGCCTTAATCATGGATATATAATCACACACATTGTCCAATTACCCAAACCCATTTGATAATGTCTTCAGGTATGCTAGAAAGAGTGTAAAAGTTATTGTGCCATAGCACATTGTAATTTAGGCTTGTTAGAAAATAGAAAGCAGGTCCTCTGAAATTTTCTAACCTACTTTCTGCTTCTTTCTATCTTTTGGTTTCTATAGACAATACTCACATGTGTCATGAGCCCGGCCTGATCCCTACCTGGCAGACACACTATATTTTGAAAAGTTGTCACATGCTGAAGTTTACCCATTTGCCTTTTCTCTGAGAGGTTTCAACCAGAACAGAAAGTATGAAGATATAACTGAATAAAAATCTAAATGGGCATTTCTTCCACAATGGCAAAACAGGGTTCATGTAGCCATGGTCTTCCTTGGTAGGTGATGAAACATGAAACAGTAAGAAAATGTGGTTGGTCAAGCATAGGAGAGAGTTATATGTAAATAGCATGAGTGAAATTAGCAGAGTAGTTAGGGCCATGGTCATTCTCAAATTGGTGGGCAGGGGAGGTAAGGATAAGTGATGAGTACTGCTTCAGTATGGTTTTCCTAATACATTTTGTGTTCCTTCTTTGCCATATGAACTTTATAAGAGTACTTCTTCCCTTGACTTTAGAACAATCTTTATGATAGTGAGTGTAACTTACACACAGCTACATCAAAGTAGGTGAATATTCCTTTTGGAAGAACTCCTCTCCTTGAAATGTCAGCTCCCAAAGGGACAATTTTAATGCTATCTCACCTGCTGCTAAGGTCCAGAACAGTGCAGCATAGGTTGGTGGCAGCCTCTGGCATGAATAGGTGTGTCTCTCTCTGAAGTGGATATGGATACCTTGCCCTGGATGGATGGGGATTTGGGTAAAATGTCCTTTTAATGACTGAGCTGCTTTTTCAGTACTTTAAGACCAATGAAGCCATCACCCTTTGCTGAGCAAGTATGTAATTCTGGCAATTACAGATGGAAAGCCTTCAGTAAACCAGCAGTAAAAATCTGATTTGTTTAAGAACATTTGGATGTCCTTGACTATAGATGAGCACGGTCACTAAAGGGCGGCACCTGCGTTTTACATGGTAATTTTCATTCCTAATGGAGAGAGGATGAACCTCAGGAATTCCTCTATATGGACATGAATATGGCATTTTTCCAGGTTTGTGTACAAGTGATAGTCATGTAGTAATTGAAGAACTAGTTTGACTAGGTTATCATGGGCTTTGTAGGAATGCTTACAAGTCAAGATATTGTCAGTGTGAACAATGTCACACACATCCAATATGCCAATGAACAACTCACTTATGAGGAAACTGGAATTCGAAAGTCTATCACAAGTCTAAATCACTTGATATCCAGTGAGGCTAAATTAAGTAGTGAAGCCAATCTTCTATTCTTCACATTTCCAGATGCTTACCAAGTTTAGCACGCACGTGGGGTTTACCTCTGCTGATTTATGGCACTTTTGAAGGACTGGGATCAAAGAGAGAGACTATCAGCTATTAACTGTTATGTTGATGGTGTCATAATTAATACACTTCCTTAAAACTCATTTCTTCTGGACAAAAAAAGTGTTGAGGCTGGAGATTTCACATGTCAATTCTTTCCATCGGCAGGTCCTCCCTGATGAACTGCCAAAAATGTTAATTGTCTTTCATGGTTAAAATGTATTTGGCATGTGAATCCTCGGGTAAATGTCTACCGGACAACTGAGGTCCCTATGAGCTAGAAGATCATGGGCTTTTACTTTGTCAAACACATAAGATAATCATTGTGTCGGCAAGGGAGATTTCATTTCAGATGTAAAAGAAACTTACGCAAAACGATGTCTGGGTTCAGATGTTGCAGAGGCACACTGTGTGAGGCAATACATGTCAACAAGGGTGAGTGAATATGCACTGTGACAAATCTATGCTAAAATTCTGCAGAGATCATAACTTACAACTTGAACCCTGCCTAACTCTCTTTTGCGAATATTTGTCATAAAGCTGATACCTTTTCTGGGAAAGGCTGATAATAAATGTATTTATTGCTTTATTGTCCAGCTATGATAAGTCTGAAAACTGAGATTCGGCTCCGCTATTCTAGTCAACTAACTACAAATTAGAAGAGATTGCATTGAGAACTTGTCCAGTAAAATTAGCATATTACATGTTTCCTATTCCTTAGTGGCCTTTGGTTCTAGTACCCCTTGATACTACTTACAATGTGGCACATTTCTATAACCCATATTACTGCTGAGACAAAGTGTGCCTTCTCCAGGGAATCCAGTTCTCTGAGAAAATGAAAGACCATCCACTATGTCTATTCATTGTGAGGTTCAAATGGTGAACACTTCCTGGTTCCTCTTGGGTAATTCATTATCCAATGGTAAATGATTCTCTATGGCATAACAGTGATTATATTATATAAACTAAATCAGATACACACCTCTAGACCCATATTGCTAAAATTGGGTTTGTTTATAAAAGATTTTTATATGGAATTTAAGTAAACCACTTGTATTGCCTAGTCCAATTTCATGCTGAATATGAAAGCTTGTAGTCTGAGATCCCTGGGTTTCTGTAGAAAAGTGAAGTCAGAATTCGAGAGTTCACATAGGAGAACTTTTACAGAGCATCTTAGTCACAGCCTGCAGGGCACCTCTGTCTAAGCTCAACTGACCGGCAGTAGAACTTTTAGTCAGATAAACACAGGCATAATGCATAAGGAAAAAAGAAATCCAACACATCTTCCGCTAATCGTCTTGAGAATAATGAATTAACTGGACTAAAACAGAAAAGTTTGAAAACAAACAATATAGAGTAGAATTGACAGGAATACCTGGATGGTATCTGCACCAACGCTGTCTGTCTCAAAACAGACCCACCAGTCACTATAACCTGGTCAGATCATAAGCTTATTCCTTTTTAGGATTGGCTATAAGACTGCACAACCGGTGAAAAACCCCAGGCAATCTGGACCCACATTGAGACGCAAGTGGAGTAAAATGTTCACTAATCCCGATTTATATGCCACGGCAGAAGCGGGTAAACCCATTCTTACTGGGGACCCCTCGATAGACACCAACATTTTTAATGATTGGATGTCCTCTCTAGCCAACACCTTGGCACCATTTGCCCCCCCTAGGAAAAGCACCTTTAATAAAAATTCTGCTCCCTGGTTCACCTCTCGCCTAAAAGAATTACAAGGCCAATGCAAAAAACTGGAAAGAATATGGAGGAAGAACTTCAAATCAGAACTTTCATCTTTCAAAACAGCTCTCAGACTATGCCACCAGCAAATCAAAATAGAAAAGAAGGCACACTATTCCAACCTTATTATTAAGGCAGCGTCTAATCAGAAAACCATTTATTATCATTAAATCTTTCACGGATCCGAAAATCTTAGAACAAGAAATCCCTCCGTCACAGGGATTATGTGATCAGATTGCCGATTTTTTTTAAAATAAAATCGCAGACTTAAAAAAAGACTTTATGGAAGTGATCCCCTCGTCCATTGAAGCAGCAACTTTAGGAAACAGAAGAGAGTTCACCTGCGTCAAGGAGATTAGTCTTGAACAGTCACGGCAAGCTATTCTCTCTTGTAAATCAGGTTCACCCTTCGATCCCTGCCTCCCAAAACTTTTACATGCACTTGTGGATATCATAAATCCTACCATCAACCAAATAATCAATTCCTCCTTTAAGCTAGCGAGAGTGCCTGACAACTGGAAAATTGCTGCTGTCAAAACCCTCCAAAAAAAGAAACTTCCAGACCCGACCACACTCTCCAATCTCAGACCTATCTCGCTGCTACCATGTCTGAGTAAAATAGCAGAGAAAGTGGTCAATATACAACTTAATGACTTTCTGCAGGAAGCGAATATCCTGCACCCCAAACAGTCGGGCTTTAGACCTGGTCATTCAACAGAGTCGGTGCTGCTCCATATTACTGAAACCCTAAAGTTTGCCCGAGATCAGGGCAAGGATGCAGTACTGATTCTGTTGGACTTATCGGCCGCATTTGACACGGTCTCCCATGATATTCTGGGAGACAGTCTTGCAAATAGTGGCATCACTCACAAGGCGTTGGCCTGGCTAACATCTTTTTTGGAAGACAGGTGACAAATAGTAACATTAGGCAGTTACAATTCAACAGAAAAACAGTTGCCATCAGGGGTCCCACAGGGCTCGTCCCTGAGCCCAACTCTTTTTATCCTTTACATGTTACCGTTGCTCACTTTGATCGCCTCATTCGACATCGAATCTATTTCATACGCGCACGACACTCAGCTAATTCTCTCTTGATAAAAAGTCCACAGCAGCTGAAGAAAAATGTTGTTATTGTCTACTTGCAGTTATGGACTGGATGAAACTAAACCACCTCAAATGTAACATCCAAAAAACTGAAATCATGCTGCTTGGAAAATCTAATCTCTTTATGCCCAAACAGTGGTGGCCGCCAAACACGGCTCTACCTCCCAACACAGTAGATACTGTGAGGAATTTAGGGATCAGGTTCGATTCCACACTATCCTTCCACAAGCAAGCCCTCGCTGTGGCGGGCATGTGTTTCCACACGATTAAAACCCTCAAAAATTTTTGGGGATCTACTTCCTATCACTGCTAGGAAAACAGTCGCAGCAGCACTAATCCTGTCATGTCTGGATTACTGCAGCAGCCTGTATGCAGGTGCTAAAAAGGATGTTTTGAAAAAACTACAAGTAGTCCAGAACGCATCAGCTAGGCTGGTATTTAAACTGCCTAAGGGGTCTTCTTCAGTAGCAGCACTCAGAACCCTGCACTGGCTACCCATACATAAAAGGATCCTTTTCAAAATCTTAATAATCATCTTCAAGGCCATCAGGGCAATGGGGCCAAAATACCTAAGGTCCAGAATTAGACCCTATATCACCCAACGACTCTTGCGGTCTTCCTCGGAAAACCTTCTAGCACCTCCCCCCTTTCATCTGACATCTAGAGGGGGAAAGTCAATGGCTGTCCTGGGAACGAAAGCCTGGAATAGCCTGCCCACTCAGTTGAGACAGGCGCAGTCTGAACTAATGTTTAAAAAACTTCTAAAAACCTGGATCTTTGCTGCCCCAGATCACACTGTGCTATCTCTCATCTGATCCCTTTCTCCTATGTGCCCGCTAAGTTTCCCCACCTCAGATCTCCAAGTCTTTCCGCTGGCGCCAAGATGCTCCTTGGAATGACCGTTGCGCTTTATAAATGCATTCATTCATTCAATACGAGAGAGAGCTAAAAATTGAAGAAACCAGTTCAAACCTTAATACCCTTGAACAGTACCAATTGGTTGAGGTTTCTATATTCTCCTATCCTAAACCTTCACTGCAATGCCAACAAATGTTTGGTCTTTATATGGATTTTCTATGGTTGAGAGAACTTTGTTGCTCTTTTTGATCCTGCTGGAGTTTTTATTACAACCACATCACCTACTTCTATATCATGTCATGCCATAGTCTTGCGCAAATCAAAGTTCTCCTTATGACTGGACACACAACTTTCTGCTTTGGCTTTACCATTGTTAGATTCCCAATGAACACGGTTTTCCTTTCCCCAACACAACCAATCAATTGCTTCCTCTCCCTGACCAATTTAAAAGGCACTTTCCCAGTTGCGGAATATGGGGTAAATCTGTAGGCATACAGGAATTTCATCAGCTCTCATCTCTAACTGTATGCACTACTGTATTGCTCTGTTGAATCTTTCCACAATGCCATTATCCTCTTGATGATATCAAGCACATTTCGTATGATTAAACCCTTTGCGAGTTAAAACCTCATCATTCCTTCTTGACGCATATTGTAACCCCTTGTCTCTGAGAATGCAGTTATATATTCCTTCTCTACCATATATCTTATCCAAAATCAAAATCATTAATTTTATTTAGTTTTAACACTTACTACAATCCCTATTTCAGCCAAACAAGAAAGCTGATCTTAAAGCACTAAAAATAGTTGCAAAACGTCACACCATATAAAGGACCCACAGTATCCATAAAAAAACCTTCCGTTAGCTTACTTGGCATGTCCCTGCACTCCATGAGTGGAGTCCTGATCTTGCAAGCGTTGTCACTATTCATTCAGTCATCATGCTATTTTACCAATCTTTCAATTTGGATATCCATTACAGGCTACCAATAGTTTAATCTGATTCTCGCTTGGGTCTTAAAACATGCCTTGATGACACTTATGTCATTATCTCATAAGAGCGAGAAAAAAACAACTAACCTGGTTTCTCATAGAATAATATCTCCATCGCAAGATAGTTCCTGTCTCATTTTCCAAAACACGTCCATGTCTTGGGATTTCTTCTCTTGCCTCCATCCTTTATGTATGACTTCACTCATCTTTTTGCAGTCCAGTAAATCTGGCAATGTGTCAAATTGTGCGCCTTCCTGATAGAGGTGTAACAAGGAGAAATACCTTTATTTCTCCTCGTTATCTCCTCTTTCTAAGTGTGCTGCAGACAGCTCTAAGGATTGTTTTTGTGCAGACATGTCTTGGACATTGAACTCATCACTGGACTCCATCTAAACCCAAACCCATGATCCTAAACTGTGCAGTGGTAAAGGGTCCATAGACAGGACGAGGGGATCTATCTGACTGCATCATTCTTTTCTTGATTTTCCTATAAGGTATTCCTAAAGCATCAGGTGAAGATTGTACCATTTTGCCAGCTGTAAAATCCTGAGACATCTAAGTCAGAATGTAAGGAACGCCATCACAGAATCATGAGTAACCTCTCATTCTATTTCATCCTGAAATGACGGAGGAATGTATTGTCTATCCATATATCATGCTGTTAGCATTAACTACAAACACTGGAAAAAAGGCACATGTGTATTCTTTATTGTGTGGGTGAACAATTCTCAAATTCTGCTTGCCACAAAATTTCCAAAATTGTTGACCTATCTAATAACATAACATTATACATAGTTTTCTTCTTGCTGAGACAATTTCTATGTGTACCAGTCTTCAGCTGATATCTCAAGTACCTTATCTGTTCAAGGCAAACCATCACCTGAAAATGTTACATGAGACACGGTTAAAAAAGGTTTTACACACCTTGCATGTTTTTGTGTGATTCTCCACAAATTTAACAAAAATTCACATTAGAGTTAATACACAAATTGTGCACAGTACTTGATACCTACTCACAAAGCCATTCTGCACATATGCTGCATGAGATTCTTGAGGGCATATTTGGCCAAATGATTTATCCCATATCTGATGCTGGAATCTCTCTGCATATGCTTCAGCATATTTTCCTTTGTTTACATTCTATTTCTAGAAACAAATCATGGAGAATTATTTATCCTCCATTGTGGTACCATATAAACTCCATCTACTACCATTCTGCTATTGTTCTAGCATTTTGCCTACAAGAGTGGCAAATGAATTCTGCCAACTATAAAGTTTGTAATGGTGGTCAAAACTAAACTCTATCATGATTAATGGAAGCCAGAATGACAGATAGACAATGAAGCAAAGAAGAGAATCTGAAATAACATTGGAGAAAAGTTCTGTTCTAAAGGTATGAAGGAGGAAGAACAGTGGTGTCCAAAAAACTGGAAGGTCCTTTACTACTGGTGCATGAAGGTCCGCAAGATGCTGGGGACATCCACGAGCAGAAAAAAATGTTAGATCCCATCATACTCTCTGCACAAAGCAAGTATTGACAAAGACCACCTTCAAACTGGAAGAACAGTTATTTAAAAAAGAACAGAAGCAATACGGTTTGCCTCATTCCCTTATATTTTACCTCTGTGTATTTTATTTCAGAGAAATATGTGTTTACTCACACACACACAGATTCTTGACACCTTTCAAAGTGTGCAACTCATTCAGCTATGTTCTGCATTCTCAATTTGTATGGCACTGCACGACAGACAGTAAAGAAAAACCTGTCTACCTGCATTCATGTACAAGTGATGACCTTACAAGGGTCAGTTGCAGCACTGTACCTGAAGGGATGAGTAATTCTGTTTGTGGTGCTCCATCCAGAAACATAGTAGGATGTGAAAGGAATCCATTCAAGATGAGGAAGCTTAAATTTTAAGATTACCCAATTTAAGTCAGTGGCAGCAATTGGTTTGTTTGCAGGTAGTAGACAATTTAGAGGTCTGTCACTGACACTAAAAGCCTGTGACCTCCTGGATACACTGTCTTTACTGCATGCATGAAATACTGCTTGCGAAAAAATGGGTTATTATCTGCAAACAATGTGAGCCCTTCACAAGTAATCATTCCTCAAGTTTCTCTTTAATGGGAACCAAGTACCTGTTTGTAGCACTTGACTTTCTCAGGGCATCGAAGCAGAACAGTCCAAAGTCTACTCGGTGGAGGTGGTTGAAGCTAGTAACCCCAGCTCACTGGTATGCAACAGCAACACTCAATGGGTCATTTTCCAGTCTGTGGTTTTTCTTATAAAAAGAAAAGTACTTTTATTGCAAACACACCACTAAATACTACTCTTTAAACTACAAATAAGTACAATAAGATATATCAACATACTATTGGTGACATCCTCATATCACATTACACCCATGTGGGTGCTGAATCCTATAGCCACAATACCCCCACCTAAACTCAATGCAACATCACAATATAAGGAGCTGTCATTATCAGTAAGACAGGCCTACTGGCATTTTAGGGTGTAACTACATCAGTAGAAGAAGACAACATGTTATACTTCACCATTGCAATCAATGGGGACATTACCAACATGCAATACATGTTACAATCTACCATTGAATCAATACGGGTAATACCAACAATCGAAAGCATTTATTATACTGTAATTGCCATCAACATTGTCAATAAAGCAATGAGTTTGAATAGCTTGTGTCCCTGAATCTTATTTCTACTTTTACTATGCTGCTACTGCATGTTAAGGACCAACCAGTTGAATTACACATGGAGCACTACTTGCCTCTTTTCCTGCTCAGTCGGTCAGACCCCCAGGGGACCGAGCTCTAGATGCCATTTTCTTGAGCTTTGTATGTCCAAGTTGCATAATTTTGGGCTTGTTTTGATCCTGGTTGCCAGGCCTAGCCACCAGGTGCATTTTCATCAGGCCTTCTGGTCTCCAAAATGCACTTTTTGTAGGGACCTTAATTTTTACTGCTTTCTGTGCCCGACCTGTCTTCTTCCTGGGCTCCTGGTGCTCTTTCCTGCTTGACGGGCATCATCCACAGCATAATAGTTATAAGGATGCAGACTTAAGGCTGAGCTAGAGCCTTTTAATTAATACTGCTATATACATTCAACCTAGTACGAGAAGATGATAAGCATGTATAATTGATAGGAGGGTTAGAGTTTCCACTGGGCACTGTCCTTCAGGTATGAAAGCCCCTATGCAGAGGGACTGAGGAATGAGTAGTTCTGCCTCTTCTGTGTTAAGAAAAGATCGTCCCACAGAAATAGCCATGGTGGTAAATATCTACTTACAGGTATTTGGAGGTGCTATAAAGGAAGGAATAGCCTTGTCCTTGTGAGAGATTGTCCAAGTGGATAATAAGAGGGTCCAGGCGGAAAACTTTAATCTTTGGACAGAACTATCTTTTGCATTGGATCTTGACAACAGTCTAACCAACACTACATGAAAAGTTAATGATTTTATGGGATGAGTCTAGTTTGATAGATGTAGATTCATGCAGTCTGTAATTTAGAAATGTGAGTGGAAAAGAGTGCGAAAGGACTAAGATTGAACATTTAAGGATCGGTAATAAGATGATGTGCCTGAGTGTGAAGCAATAATGATATGTGAGTTGTGTGTATTTATGAAACCCGAGGTCCTGAGTGTGAAACAGTGCTATGAGGCAATGAGTTTCTCATGTTGGCCATGCCATTGACTAGTATTTGGCATTAAATGGCTCATGTAATATACAAGATGTGAATGCTGATATCTTTTTTTTTTTTTTTTTTTTTGTGCTTGTCCTCATTACCCAGGTGTACAAGAGTTTAACTCCATGATCACTCCCGACATGGCGCCAACCAGTGATCTTTTAATTACCCGGTTGGTTCACTCTACACCTTGCCTTCTGTACTCAACCATAGGTGACTGTTTCTCCCAATCGTCCATCCATCACCTCCAGAGTATTTAAGCAATATAGTATAGAGGCCTAATCATTGGACTATTATATAAGTGATTGTTCCCAATTCTCATAGGGGAGCCAAAATTCATTCTGCTTACATTTATGTTCCCTGTCTAACCTATTGGTGTATTTTATTGATGCCCACCATTCTATTTTATTTGGAGGAGTTGTTTTAACCCAATTTTTACATATTTCCCTACGAGCAAGTAGGATTAGATAAAATATCAGTTTTTTGGTATTATTTATCAAAGAGATATAATTATCAGGAAGCCCAAAGAAAACCAAAGATTTGCTTACCTGGAGCGCTTCTCCAAGTATTGAAAGAATTGGGTTACTCACATCCAGCCAAAAACCTTGAATCGTCGGACATTCAACAAACATATGGATGTCATCACCTTTCTCTTTACTACATTTGGGACATCTTGACACAACTCCATTCCCCAGTTTAGATAATTTGTACGGCGTCCAGTAGACCCTGTAGAGACAAAAAAGGTGGTTCCGCCTTAAATTTGTGGGCCGTACCGTGGAGCATAACATGTTGCAAGATACTTGCCATAAGTCTTCAATCTGTTCTCCTGGCAAGTTCTTCTCCCACAACACCATTGGCAGATTAAAGTCACCATCAGCAATCTCCAGTAACAGCCAGTACCATTTCGCCACCTCTTTTTTCTGAGTTATTCCACTTGCCAAGCATGTTTCCAGTTCATTGGACAATCCCGCTCCATGACCATCCGTGTGACTCCAACTCATTATTTGAAGATACTTGAATCTTGATAATCGACCATTAACTATTTCTAGACTTCTTCCCAAGATATTAAAACTCCATTTTTCATCAGTTGGCTCCAGATAGTTATTCCAGCCTCTTTTAATGGTCGAGCCAAACAGTCCTTAGACCACTCTGGAGATCCCGGGGAGTCAAAGATAGGGGCCTGGCCACTGTAATAATAAATTTTTAGTTCTCTCCTGACTTTATACCATGTTATTGCGTAGCCCTGTAGGGTCTTCAGACGTATCTTTTTGAAATAGCGCGGGTCTCCATATTTATGGATAAAACCATATTCTCCCCCTTTTACATCTCTTAACATTGCAACAAACATCTTTCCGACTTCTGAGCTATCTGGTGCCTTGAACAAACCTTACCCTCCTTTTAGCAGGAAGACCCAAGCATAGTAAGATAGATCTGGCAACCTCAAGCCCCCTTTATCATGCTGTTGTCTTAATTTTTTCCATGATATTCGCACTCCTTTCGAGGCCCAAATAAAACTAGTAATTTTTGACTGGGCATTTTTAAGCCATTCTTCCTTGAAGGGCATAGGGATGTTCTGGAAAAGGAAGGTAAACTTTGGGAGAATTGTCATTTTGACAAGATTAACTCTTCCATAGATAGATAATGGGAGATGTGACCAACCCAGTAAAAGTTTCCCAATTTCCTTATTAATCTTCTGAAAGTTGGATTCTGGTATTTGTTCTACCTTCTGAACAACTCTAATGCCCAGATACCTCATTTCCTCTTTGACACTACTCACTTGTGTAGTAATATTCCATACCATTATGACCGTTTTGCCTTGATTTATCTCATAACCTGAGATCTTCCCAAAATACGCAGCCAGCTCATAAACTGCTGGTAGTGCAAGACTGAGGTCTGAAGTATATACCACCAGATCATCTGCATATAAACCCACTTTCTTTTGCCAGCCTTGAGATTGAAAAGGAATGATACTCTCATGTTTTCTGATTTTCTCCGCTAAGGGTTCGATGTAAAGATTAAAAAGTAATGGGGATAGCGGGCAACCCTGTCTTGTTCCCCTGAAGATGTTGAAGGTGTTATAAATTCCCATTTATTATTAGTTTAGCTGTGGGGTTTTTATATAACTGATTGATTGCCCTGCAAAATTTTTCCCCCAGATTGGACAATCTCAAGATTTCCTGCAAATAAATCCAGTTTACGCGCTCAAACGCCTTGGTCGCGTCTACTGTAATAACAGCTAGTGGTAGTTTATCTGTGGAAGCTAAATCTATGGCACCTATAAGACTGTAGGTTAGATCTTTGATACTTCTACCTCGCACAAAACCTTTCTGATCTTCATGAAGGAGTGCTCCCACTACTCCATTCAGTCTATCTGCTAGTATTTTCGAATAGATCTTATAATCCGAGTTTAGCAGCGAGATAGGCCTATAAGAGTCACAACAGTCTGGTGGTTTATCAGGTTTAAGTATCAGAGTCACAGTGGCTTCGTTCCATGAGGGGGGAATCTCTTCACCATTGTCAAACACTGCTGAAAGCAGCCTACAGAAAACCGGAATTAAATATTTTCCTAATTTTTTATATAGCTCCATTGGAAGACCATCAGGCCCTGCTGCCCTACTCGTTTTCCCTGCTTTAATTGCATTTCTTATTTCCTCCTCTGTTATTGCATAGTTGATGGCATCTTTTTGAAACTCAGATACTTTACAGGGAGATTCTTGGGCTAACCAGTCTTCCACCTCCCTTCTTGTCGTAGATAGGTCCTCTGCATACACTTCCCCAAAATATTTCAATAAAGTTGCCTCTGTACTGTCCCCCACTCTAGTGCAACACCCTGCATTTCCATAATTTAGTTCTTTTATAAAACTTTTTGCCTGATCATTTTTTATCTTCCATGCAAGTAACTTGCCACACCCTTCCCCATAATTGAAATGAGCCCTTTTACTTGCTTGCCATCTTTCTTGTAGCCGTCGTTCCACTACCACCAGAAGGTTTGTTTTAAGGGCCTGAATGGATAGTAATCCTGCCTCGTATTCTATCTCATTACATTGTACCTTTTGTTCTAATCTTTGAATTTTATTTTCTATATTTGCTATCTCTGCCTTTCTCTGTTTGTTTTTGTATGCCTGAAGTGATAAAATTTTGCTCCTTAAAAAGGCCTTATAAGTGTCCCATACTATCCCAATAGGAGCACTGTCCAAATTATTTTCAAAAATTCCCGAGACTCCAACCCTAGTTTCTCCATCTTGTCTCCATCAAACAGTATGGTACGATCCATCGTCCATCTCCTTTGTGATGTGGAGCTCGGGGTACCAAGAGCAGCGTAACTGCCGAATGATCGGACATATGTGCGCCCACATGATTTACACCTCTAACCTGATTTTTTATACTTTGATTGACTAAAAACAAATCTATTCTGGATTGGTGGCCATATTTTTTATTATTAAAACTAAAGCTCTTTAAAGATCCTCTCTTTTCTCTCCATATATCACACCATCCTAAATTCTTTATTGAGTTTATTATCAGTGATCTTGTTTTGTTATGTATTATACTTCTGCTTTTTGTAGAGCGATCTAAACTACCATCCAGAACCACATTAAAATCTCCTGCCATTATGACTGGGTCGGGAAAATCCAACAATTCTGAAAGTAGATTGCCAAATGGGATCGGGTCATCAAGGTTGGGCCCATAATATCCAACTTCTGTGTAAAGTTGTTCATAGCATCTCATCTTTACAATCACCCACCTCCCAGCCTTGTCCACCCTACTTTCCACTACTGCTATCTGAGAGTTGCCTTTTATCAGGATCGCCACCCCTCTTATGGTGAGTTGCTGGTCTGTACATACCATCTTCTGTACCCATTTTCTATTTTTAAACAGCTCTTTCATTTCCTCACTTGTTAAATGCGACTCTTGAAGTAATATGATATGAGCTGGAGCATCTTTTAGGTACTGCAAAATCCTCTCACACCTATGACGCACCCTAAGGCCATTTACATTCCACAATAGAAATTCTATCTGTGGCTTCTCAATTGCAGTCATATATTTTTTTTAATTTCTTTTTTTTGTTTTTTAGCTTCATGGCTCTGTTACATCCTGAGTTCTGGAATATATAGAGGACACTATTTTTTGGGGTTTTTTCCTTTTGCTCCCACACCCGTGCATAAATAACTACCCGTGTTCCCCTCCCCCCATCCCTTGGAAAACCCCCTTCTACTTCCTTGATGGCCTAGGCCTGGACCTAGGGAGGCCCCCCGATTCTGGAGATCTGTTCTAAGTGCAAATCTGCCCAAACAGTTTATAATATACCGCTAACCTTGTTTCTCGAAATAATTTACCTTAGAGACTAATGGAATGATTTTAGTCCAACCTATCCTGTTCCAGCTCCTGATATTGATTTGAGAAAAACCTCCGCATCCTCTACCCTACGGAAAGTCTGCATCCTATTATTGTGCATTACACGTAGGCTCGCAGGAAATTTTAACTGTGCTGTCGCACCCAATCTCTTAAAGGGCTCAATTAAATTTCCAAATTCCCATTGTTTGTTTGTCGTGAATTGGGAGATATCTGATCTAATTTCGAAATTAATATCGTCCACAGTCAGTGATTTCTGTTTCAACGCTTTAAGAAGAATTTCTTCTTTTAGATTATAAGTATGGAAATTAACCAAGATTTTCCTCGGCTTAGTTTTATTTGCATTCAGTCTATATGGATCTCTGTGGACCCTCTGTATGTCTTTGATTCATTCTTCTTCTGTCCATTTTACTTGCAGTCCTTCCTTGATCAGATGTACCACAAGCGTCTTAATATCTTCCCCCTCTACTCCCTCTGGGATCTTTAAGATACGGAGATGACACCTTCTTTGGTTATTTTCCAATGACTCTATTTTTTCTTTTAGTAACCTCTCGTTGCCCCTGAGGTCTCTGATCTCTTTTGTATTAACTTCCGATTGAAGTGTTAGATCTTTCATTTCTACTTCCAGCTGTGCAGTTCTATCTGCTATGTCGTCCAGCTTTTTTCCCAGACTTTCACATGAAGATCTGATCTCTTTTTGGTTCAGCTCGGATGTTTCAAATCTACTCCTTACTTCAGTTGTTAAAAGCTGGATCATCTCAATGACTGATTGTGGCTGTACTTGTATTTGGGGCTGGGATAGTAATTGATTTTCTGATTGCCTCATTTCTATAAAGCATGGCTCCCCCCCCATCTTTAGAGGTTACATTCAGGTCTTCAGTGGGCGTTGCCTGTAATTGCCTCAGAAGCTGAGTTTGAGGCTGAGGCTGCTTAAAGGTTGGCTCCATTATTTCAAGGTTGGTAAGCACCTCCGTCCTAGCTTGAACCCCCTCTCTCTCAAAAAGTACTCCTTCCTGGATTTCAGAGATTTTTGCCAGAACCTGGAATTTGTTAGAGTTTACACTTTCCTGCCCCCCTAGTGTGTCACTCACGGGATTTACTAAGGCAGGGTTTTTTAACAACAGCGTTTTGGGAACTACCTTAAAAAAGGTCCTCAACGAGGGGGTGATCTTCGGATTTACTGCTTGCGACTCTCCTCTCTTCACCTTGGATCTTCTCCTTTTAGGGGTTACCCACTCTCCTGTATCCGTGTCTGTTTGCTTCAAAGGGGGAGATACTTTAGTTTCACTATTTATTTGCGACTTACTTTGTGCCCCCCTCATGCAGCTTTTTCCTTTTCCACTTCTCAATTGGTATCTATTTTGCTGGACCTTCTCTACCCCTACTCCTACTCCTTCCACCTTTTCTGCAAATTGAGTCCCCCCTGTGTTTAACCGGTCTTCTCCTTTTTTTCCTAAAAATAAACGTGATTTTTTTTCCAGGATATTTGAAAGTCCAGTGCTTTTAACCCCTCTGCTATTTTCCCTTGTTAGCTTTCTATCCGTGTTTCCCTTCCCTTTCTTTACATTGCACTGCTGCACTAACCTGTAGAGTTCTTTCCCCCCGGAGTCTCCGTTCACCTCTGAGTTGGTCCAGAGCACGTTGTCTCTTTGTTTGCTGGCGGCTCGATCACCTTCGCCCTTGAAGCCTGCAGTACTTGTTCTTACTCTGCTCAGGACTCCCCTACTGGATCGCTGAGCTAACGCCCTCCGTCCTCTGCCGAGCTCACGAGCAACTCGCGCCCAGCAGGGGTCCTGAATCGGAGACCCCGTGATCTCCTCTGGTGCTCGCTGACCGTCCAGGACTCCCGCCGTCAATCTCACCAGCAAGCGCGTCTGTCTCCGTCAATCACTACCCAACAACTACATCAGCACGTCGGGCGCCGAAAATCCAAAGAAGCCGCCGCGACACCGCCACGGCACTACAGCACTAAGCCCTCGAATCAATCACCATACGAGAGTCGAATCAATCACCACAGGTATTCCATACTGTATTAGCGGTTACTCCTCCATTGCGGGCGTTGCGGGCATTTCTATTTTAGCGTTCCATTCGCTTTTGATCTTCCTTGTCGGGAGCCTCCGCGACCGTGTACTAAGCGGCCGCCATGTTTTCCCCTATTAAAAACCGTGAATGCTGATATCTTGATAATAATAGCAGTATTTATGTGTTTTTATACAGGTTTTAATAACTGTTATTCACATGTGAGAGATATTCTGTTGTCTTGAAGAAGGTGGTCAAAACCAGCACTAAACCACTGAAACGCGTTGATGCCATAAATTTTGCTAAATTTGTGCAACATACGGGTTGATTAGATCAGGATTTTTATAATCATGTGTCCATGTTGTTGATTCACTCAAATTAACATGTGATGAAGACAGAGCGTGTTGTCTCTTGTGTTTTCTCTGTTTATTATTGATACACAATTTGTTGATCTCATATTTAATCTGTGATGTTATTCATCACTGTTTAACAAAAGATAGCGTACTTTTTTAACTTGTTTCCAATTTTGCACTAGAATGGCCCATTGAGTACTTATGTTGTAATGTGACAAGATTTTTATTAAAGACTTGATATTGTTTATATTTCTGGTGCACTTTACTTACTTAGGCTTGGGGTTATGAATGCAAGGTGTATGAAACTTAGATAAGTGTGTGTATGATTGAAAAAACTTTGGATAGAATGGTGTGGTAATTAGTGGACCGAAAGGGAAATATTTGTGACTTTACAATCTTACACAGCCCCTCCATAGTCTACCATCAGAACACCCTCCCTGTCCCACACACCGGGTCCCACAGTATCTTGGCTTCTTGAAGGGCACCTGTGTGTCAGCGGATTTAAGGGCCAGTCCACAGCAGTCCCAGGGGAACCAGCAAGGGTACCCCAGGAGGTCCATTGGGCCCGACTGTTCCTCAGGGGGCCAGCTCCACTGGCCCAGGAGGGACCCATCCTAGTCCTGGGGACCAGATGATGCTCAAGTCTTTCAGTCCAACCTTGCAGTGGCATTAGGTGGCTTCTCTTTCTAGCCGGGCATCCCTTTGTCATTGTCATTCTCAGGTCCAGTGTCTTCTCATGAGTCTCTCTGTGGTGTAGGCGTTTTAGCAAAGTAATTCATTTGGCACAGTAGGGAGACAATGGTCTGCAATCTGATTACAAGCTGAGCCATGGAAATATGAACATTTTCAAAGTTACATAAGGAATGTAGATATGATGAAAGGGACTCCGAATCCACACTCAAGATGCATGTTTATCCTAAGATTGATACCTTGATTGCACCTTGCAGGTCTAAGTTGTGCAAAACTGTATTTTGGTTCCAATTTTCCCTACAATGTGTAATTTGGTTAAGCACCTCAGACTTTCAGTAAGCACAACAGACCTACAGTATGAGCCTACTCACATTATAATGCCTACGCCAGGTCAGTACCAGTCCTAGCAAGTATCATATTATTTAAAGGTTACAGAATCCATTAAATCACCTAGAGAACTCTTTAATGTCATCAACTCTCTTATTTCCCCCCCTGTCTTTGATATGTCGGATTTCTCTCAAGAGCTTTGTGACAGAATGGCAGATTTTTTCCGCACTAAAATTACAGATATATTCTCCTCGTTGGAAACTTCCAACGCTGAAATTGCCCTATCTGCTCCTCCCAAACTGTCACACCTCCAACCGAATGATTCGGTAATCACGGAGGAACTACCGAGGCTTTTTACCTTCACTCCTATGTCTCCAGTAACTACGGACCTCCTGTTAGGGGGAATTACATCTGGGTCCCCTCTGGACTCATGCCCCCTGAAGGTGTTAAAAACAGGAAGAGAAGTCATTGTTCCCCATCTTACTTCAGTACTCAACGTAGCCATTTCCGTGGGGCAGTACCCCACCTCCTGGAAGACGGCAGTGGTCAAACCTCTTTTAAAAAGCCTTCCCTGGACCCAATGGAACTAAAGAATTATCGCCCAATTTCCCTGCTACCAGTCCCAGCCAAAATTCTAGAGAAACACTTAAATTCTCACCTGAGCGCTTATCTAAAGGATAATCAGTTGCTTGATAGTTCGCAACATGGCATTAGAAGCTATCACAGTACTGAGACAGCGTTAACTGCGGTATTTAATAACATCCAGTTTCCGGTCGACGCAGGGCATACTACGCTACTGATTCTTCTTGACCTAACTGCAGCCTTTGATACCCTGTCTCCTTTGAGATTGGTGGAACGGGTCAAGGAGAAAGGGATCGGGGGCACAGCCCTCAAGCTACTTACCTCCTTCCTCAGTGATCGGATATAGATAGTGAAAATGGGCAAATTCCACTCGGCTCCTAGTCCCCTGTTATGTGGAGTTCTGCAGGGCTCCTCTTTGAGCCCAACCCTTTTTAATATTTATGTTGCCCCACTGGCTAAGGTTGTTAGATCATTTGGATTTGAGGTGTTGTCCTATGCTGACGACCCACAAATTACGGTGTCCATTACCCACAGCATCAGGGAATCGGCTGCGAATTTTAAAAGCTGTATGCTGGCAGTCTCTTCCTGGATGGTCAAAAACTATCTTAGACTTAACGGGGAAAAGACAGAGATCTTGATCTTCGGAAACCAACAGAACATTTGGTCCAACAACTGGTGGCCAGACATGCTTGGCTGCTGTCCATGCCCTGTACCCCATGGTAAAAATTTAGGGGTCATAGTGGACAATTCTCTCTCTCTGAGTCTGCAGTTCAGCAGAACAGTGTCCACGTGCTTTGGAATCATCAGGATCCTCAGGAAAATTTCCCAGTTTCTTTTGTTTGCTTCACGAAAACAGGCAGTCATTGCCTTAGTGATGTCCAGACTGGACTATTGTAATGCCCTTTACTTGGGCATTAACAAGAGTATGGTGCGACGTTTGCAGCTGGTGCAGAATGCTGCTGCTAGGCTGGTGATGGACCTTCCAAAATATCATTAAGTCTCGGCTTCTCTTATTTCTTTGCATTGGCTCCCGTTGGATCGAAGAATTTTGTTTAAAACCCTTTGCCTGACCCACAATGCCTTCTATGGCCTAGGCCCCGATTCCATCAAAGGGCTGTTTCAGCGCAATGTTCCTATCAAGCATCTTAGGTCGGCAAGTAAAAATCTGCTGATAGTCTCAAGGTTCAAGAAGGCTAGATGGGGAGGCAGGGCCTTTTCCATTGCTGCTGCCAGGCTGTGGAACTCCCTCCCAGATGATCTGTCGGGACAAGCGTCCCATTCTCTCTTTCGTAGGGCTCTGAAGACCTGGCTCTTTACACAAATATCAGTCTGAGCATATTACTGATTATTCTGTAAAATTGTCTCTCCTGTAGCGCCTTGGGGCTAAGTTTGCGCTCTATAAATCTAATATTCATTCATTCTGTACCAGGCTACCTGTGGTCAGATACCTGGCTGCGCACACATGCAGCCCTTACAGGTATACACACACATATGCAGACTCATGTTCAGGTGCAACCAGCCAGGAGTCTCTTTACCTAGATGCGCTGCAGCCGCCTTATCTTAAAAGGTAGACACTGCAGTTTTCCACTCTCAGTTCATTTACCATCAATTTTACTGTAAGTGAGACTCAGGTAGTGAGACTCATTCACAGTAAAGGTCCGAGTAGTTAAAAGCAAAAAATCCAGGGGCACTAAATGGGCTAAATGGGTAGAACCTATTTGTCTCACTGCTTGTCTGCTGCACTTTCTGAGGGGCGCGTTGCACTTGACAATGACAATTACTGGGTTTTATCCGCATGTAGGTAATTAATTCGCATACTCTTTTGTTTTATTCACAGCACTAAATGTGTGTCCATCTCCTTTTTTTGTCATGATACAATGGATGCAACCTTTGCGGTGTTGCTAATGCGGCTGAAGTCCCATTGTTGTAATGTGGAATTTTTTTGAAGAAGTCACGTTGATGCTAGCTAGACTGATATAAATGCTGTATCATTTTTTTGGCTTTTAAATTCATAAGAAGACAGCTACCACGTCATTAAACTGATGTGCGTGCTTAAATGCAATTATTTCACGAAAATACACATGAAAGCATTCATACATTATCTACATATATAGCATCTTCCAAGAAGCACGGCTGGAAAAACATGCAGGCGTTTCTTAGCAAACCATTATAATTTGGAAATAAAAGTGATTGGCAACGCATGTATTAGCGGGCATAGTAAAGCGTAGACATAACTGTATGCAGACCTAGGACAACATGATTTATAGAACCTGACGAGCATACAGTGTAGCAGAGGACGAGGAAAAATACACAGGAACATAACGAGTTGTGCAAAGTGCCCCAGTGTATCATGGCATATCATGACATATGGATATTGAATGAGATGAGTGCCAATACTAAGCTTTAGTCCATCATCAGCACAACGTATGTTAACCATCAGTAATTCTATAAATGGCCAGTGTTCCAGGATAAATGCTGAATACCAAAGGGGTTCCAAAATGTTATGTCACTAACATGCCTCCAATGTCTGATGGCCTACTTGGAGCCTGACATCTAAGTGGGCCAGACAGCGGATACTTGCTCTAGTAAGGTGCGCTCCTATTTTTAAATATTATTGCACTTTGCACTTTAGGGTAGTTTTTATTCTGCAAGGTCTAATTTGATTTTAACCTGTGGCTATTACCTGTTTTATTGGTCCAATCGGGGCTGACTGCTTTCGTTGTTTCGCTGCCTCTCAACTGGGAAACTCCTTTCCTCTCACTGGTCTCTCTGGTCCGCCGCGGGCTTCCGTTTGAGCAGAGAGAGTCACTTCCTTTCTTTGCTATGATTGCTCCTTTGCTCGCCAAAGGGAAGCCCGTCTGCGCCCGTCCACGCTCAGACCACACTCAGCGCCAGCCCCCCTGCCAGTCTGGCCTTAGATATCAAAGGCCAAATTTCCTATTCCAGGGATACCCTGTTAACCATTAATGCCTCATGTGAGCTTTGCACAGGTCCTCAATTAGACCCTCACTGTGGCAATGATGGCATTACATGCCCAATCTCTAACCTCTCTCTAACTGATCTGCACTTTATGCCTCTCACCCCTACATATTCAGCAAAGATACCTCCAAAAACAAAGAAAACTAGCTACAGTTGCACTCTCATTAACCCCAGATCACTCGTTAAGCATGCTCTAGAGTTCGCAGACTTCATAGAAAGTCAGAACATTGACCTAGCTTTTATAACTGAGACCTGGGCAGACTCAACATCTGACCTAGACTTACTAGTAGCATTACCTGCAGGTTTCAGGATATTCAGACACGACCACCCTTTAAAAATTGCAATTATATATAGAGAACATTTCTAATGTGCCTCCTTGCAAAGCTATTCATTTTAAAATTGAAGTAAACAGCCACTATTCTTTAAATGGACTTCTCATCTATCGGCCACCCGGTTCAAGAACAGCATTTGCCCAATCAATTAGCAATCTTATAATATATAAAGTGGACACTACAGACTTCACTATTCTAGGCGATTTTAATTTTCATATGGAAAGATCTCTGGATTCAGATTCCATGAATCTACTGGATTATATGGCCAGGGCAGGTCTAACACCATTTGTCCAGGGTCCCTCACACATAGCTGGTCACCTTCTAGATGGCATTTTCATGGACAATCCTCAGCTCCACTGACAATCCTCTCTCCCTCTGACATGGTCTGACCATAAGGCAATCATGTTTGAGTTAAATGGGCTACCCAAGGCAGAATCAGTCTGCCTCCAAATTGGCAGCATTACTAAGCATCTGTGGAGTATTATTGATGCTAGGCAGCTTAATGCATCCCTTAGCCAATCAACTCCTCTAGTCTGCCCTGATTTGGACATAGGTGTTCGCAACTCTCATCAATGGCTGGATGTATCATTAACTTAACTAGTCCCAGCAAAAAAATCCCAAAGCCATAAGTCTAATCCCTCCGAACCTTGGTTTAACGATGACCTTGGACAGCTAAAACAGGAATGTAGAAAAGCAGAACGTAAATGGAGACTTGGGTACAAATCAGTTGATAAAGAGTTTAATAAAAATAAAGTTGCTGACTTATAAAAAGAGGATTCTTACAGCGAAAAAGGACTACTTTGTAGCTAAAATAGAAGGAGGTATGAATTATTTTAAGGAACTTTTCGCAACAGTCAAAAAATTATCAAAACTCCCAGATTCTAAGAACCCAAACACGAACCAACAATTTTGCAATTAGTTAGCACTACGCTTTCAAGATAAAGTCAAATCTCTCTATGATTCTCTCCTAGACATCAATCAAACCGCCAACATAAATAGCAGATTTCATAACGGCGTTCTCAATGTCACCACATTATCCCACTTTGGGTCGTTGACGGCCGAACACATGCAAATGACACAGACACAGATTAAATCAGGCTCTCTACTGGACCCTTGTCCTGCCAGAATTATTCATCTGGTCCCTGAGGTGATAGCCACTCACCTCACGGCCATTTTTAACAACCTATTCGAAGCAGGATATTATCCAAAAGACTGGAAGGTAGGCTCTATTCTGCCATTATTAAAAAAGACCAACCTAGATATGGATGACCCTAACAATTATCGACCAATCATTCATTTCCCATTTCCCGCTAAACTGGTAGAAAAAATGGTTAATAATGAATTGAGCACCATCGTAGACAAATCCAAGTGTCTGGACTCTACACAATTCGGTTTTCGTAGTCACCATAGTACCGAGTTGGCACTGATCACAGCTACGGAAGAAATCAGGCAAGCCATAGATAGCGGAGGCAATGCGGCTCTGATCCTTTTGGATCTTTCAGCCACATTTGATACGGTCAACCACGCTCTCCTAATTCATCACCTTGAAACAATAGGGATCAGAGGTAACGCTCTTAAATTCATTTCTTCTTTTTTGGAAGACCGCATCCAGGCAGTCTCTCTTGGTGATTTTACCTCATCACCCTTTTTATTGCCCTGTGGGGTCCCCCAGGGCTCATCCTTGAGTCCCACTTTGTTCAACCTTGATGTGACCCCACTAGCAGTCCTAATCAGATCATTTGGCTTCTCCTTTGTCTCTTATGCAGATGATACACAGATTGTTGCATCCATCACTGACAACCCTGGGGACACAGCAGCTCAGTTTCACAATTGCATGCTCCATATCGGGAAGTGGCTCAGCAGCAATTGTCTGAACCTAAAGTCCTCAAAGACTGAGGTTATGCTATTTGGCAATAATCCCTCTTTTCGGTCCAACAACTGGTGGCCCAAGGAACTAGGGATTTTGCCTACCCCAGTGACAAAGCAAAAAACCTTGAGATAATTATTGACGCCAGTTTATCCTTTGAAGGACAGATAAATCTTATCACCTCCTCAAGCTTCATCAGCTTGAAAACTCTAAGGAAAGTGTTGCCTTAAATTCCAGCAAGCCTACAGAAGAGGGTAGTTACAACTCTTATTGCCTCCAAAGTAGACTATGGCAACGCCCTCTTCATCAATATCCAAAAGCGTTTTCTTCAAAAGCTACAAACGCTACAGAATGCCGCGGCACAGCTACTACTGGGCATTCCGAAACATAAATTAGCTTCCCAAGCACTGATTCAACTACACTGGCTCCCTATTGATACACGCATTCATTTTAAGGCACTCTGTATTGCCTTCAGGGATCAACAAGCTGTCGGCCCTGACTATTTGATTCAGCATTTTCAACGCTACATTCCTTCTCGCCCTCTACGCTCATCCACAAGCGGTAATCTTGTAATCCCCAGATTTAAAAAAGCCAACTGGGGCGGGAGAGGCTTCATTGTATGCACCTCGCGGCTGTGGAACTCTCTTCCAACAGAACTTAAATTTAAGACAAATCTGTTAGATTTCAGGAAACACCTAAAAACCTGGCTCTTCCGCAAATGGCTCTGACATCTTCTGGATCCTTCTAGCTGTATTGTCCGCCTAGCGCCTAGATATCCCCGGGTAATTGCTGTGCTTTATAAATTTTATTTTCATTTCATTTTAACGTATGCCGCAGCCTAAGGGCCGCCCCCAGGAAGGTTCATTTCTCTGAGATAGGTAGGTATACAGACCTCGGGGTCTAAACTGCATGTAGACATATAGCCCCATATTCTAGGCCCTATAATCACTGTGTCTTGGATATGAGGTAGAACTGTAAAGAGAAGTAAAAAGTACCAGCCAGGCTCTTCCATGCCAGTAATGCTTTAAAGTAGAACATGAAGATGCATCTCAGATTCTTCTGTGAAAACACAAGTCAAGTGTCTATGCTGGCTGGCACACAAATACATTGACAAAACGTTGTACTATGTATTTTTCTACCTATGCTCAACAGCTTAGCATGTATCATTGAATGCAAAAGCAGATTTCATATGTATATTAAAATTTGTTGCATATGCAACAGGCTTTGATCTCTCAAAAGAACCTGTGGACGTGCACAGGAAGATGTGATCATATCTGACACCTGTGTAGCCCCAGTCTGCTTATTGGAAGATGAATGTCTGGGTCCATGTAAAGTTTTATGGGATCTGATAATTCCACTTCATCACCTCCCCCAACAACCACCCCTTCTGTCCCCTCTCTGCTCTCTACATCAGCCCACTCCTCTGACAGTAGGATGCAGTAGACTGCCTCCTCTGCCACAGACACATTTAACTTGCTCCCAACTAAGGCTGATTCAAGGAAGACAGAAGGCATCTGCAGGATTTATATGCTGAATAGAAATCCATAATGAAGGACTTTATTAATGACTGTGCCGCAGATAAAAAGTGATTTGCATAGTGATCCAGCGCAACACTTAATCAGGGATCGATACTCATCAATAATTCATACAATGGCCCATACACATTCACCCAAGTCCCTGATGCGCTGGGGGTCAAGTTTTAATGACGTGAATTTTGGTTCCTTCACAGATTCATGTTTAACAAGTCTAAATACATAACTAGACCTGTATATCAACTCTCTTTCCTCTCGGTCGATAGACCAATTAGTTGAGTAGTTGATGGTAATAATAGCACTTATCTAACTAACTATCTAGTCAGCTAAATAATCACAAACATTTGGTAAATTTAATAAAGTTTTATCTCAAATAATAATAATAAGTGGTTAATGCTCATCGCGTACGGTTACAATGCAAACAAAGAATCTCACATAAGGAAGACAAAAATCAATCAGCAATGCAAACAGTGTCAGATCTCATCAACAATTAACAATATGCATATGAGGGAGTGGATAGATAAAGAGACATAAGTTTCAGCAAAATAATGCGAAACAATATACATATGACGGAGTGGATAGATGAAGAGACATAAGTTTCAGCAAAATAATGCGAAACAATATACATATGACGGAGTGGATAGATGAAGAGACATCAGATTTCAGAGACAAGAATACATTTGCAAATAATTATGCAAAATACGAGTCAGAATAATACAAACCCAAAGGATCTTTGAAATACCACCCCCTTGTCCGAGGGGACAGTGGGGGTTCCCCAAACTAGAGCCAGGGAACAAAGATTTCAGAGACAGGAACGGAACAGGCACAGGGACAGCTAGGCCTCTAAGCAAACCGACGATCAGCGACGCATCACCCCTCTCGATAAGCTAGGAACCAAGAGCACACACACCTTCTCTCTCTTCTATTCTCCTTAACACACCCCCAAAGGCACCCCAGTTATACCCTAAAACCTACATGTCCGTCCCACATCAGTTGAAACATTTCACGAAACTCGACAGTTCATTGGTGGACTTTGGAGGTGGTCTGTCACACCACTGTGATTTCATTCATTAATTGTTCATGAACATAATTCTACATCCTTTCCCATTACCTAATAACTGACTCGTTCACACGATCTATTATACGATGCATTTCAACAAATTTGCACATCTTTTTCAACAATGTCCGTAGAAGCAGTCTTTAGTCCCACTGTCAGTCACATCCTTTTGGCAGACGAACAATGCTTCAATGCTGGGTATCCTTGAACTTCTTGTCCCTTTCTTACAGCACTCAGCACTTCTGGCTGCTCTTTCATGACATTTTCACTCTCACTCCAGCCCCTCCTCTATCCGGCTAACTTAAGAATAATGGAGGCCCATTTCAGCTCACTACGGCAAATAGAACATAAACATTCATCAATTACATAGAAATGCACTTTTCACTGTTTACCACCCACCTTTGCACTATTCCCTATTACATGTTTTCCTAGCAGAAGCTTAAGGCAAAAGCGGTATTATTCATTATTTTTTAAAGCAAGATGCAAGATGCGAAATATAAAATGCAGCTTAAACATGCATTAATTCAGTTTCTTTCGAAACGCATAGTTCTTTCATGCATTAGTTCACATTAGTGCACACATGCGCAAAGCGTTTTCCCTCGTGTTCATGTGATTTGTGTGTTAGTCACTGCACACTGTTAGTATGTATTACAGGGGTGTTCATCCGAGCAGGTTTCATTTTTCGAAATCCTGCTCCATCAATAGCTAGGGAAACATCTTGCTCTCCAGCATTGTAATGTTGCCTGCTGCTTGATATCATCCTGATCTGCTACTCTGCCTTCCCTAAACCCTTCACACTTCATCCAAGACAGACTATATCAGGCTATTCATCTTTACCATCCATCATCTTCTCTTTTCAACGTGTGCCCAGGTTTATCTTCTATCTTAAGTTCCTGTGTCTCCGGACTGGGACAGATGGATTTTTGGGGGTAATAGTCACAGTTGGAGGCAATAGACAACAACAGGAAGAAAACAATTATAACTTGACTCTCAAAGGCCGTGTTAAGGGGATTAGACTTTTACAATTGTTTGATTTTATGTTCATCCAAGTTCTCACCACATTTTTACCTAAATGTTCAATATTTCATTTTGTTTTTCAAGACTCCCTCATTCACCATTGGTACCTTCCAAGCTCAGCTTTATCAGTCTTAGCACCATCCAGCCATGTAATTCAATTCCCAAATAACTTATCAAATCCTCCGGCATTTTACATGATCATTCCTTCTTGAGAAATTCCCAGGATGAATGGTAGATGGCTTGTATGGGATATGGGCAGGTATCAGCAAGATTGAGAGAAATGACATTTACAGAAAATATATGACACCACAAATGCCTTTCAAACACCATAAAATCACAATACATGACCCACTGTGCATCAGTGTCAGATTACACACACATTTCAGAAGAAGAGTCAGACATTCCAGATGGAAAGACCATTCCTTGAACATTTGTAAAGATTGAGCCAGTGATGTGTATTGTAATGTGAGGGATGCTGTGGTATGTATTTCAAGTTCCATGCGTCTTAAATTAAGTGATGACTATAGTGTATAAATGTTGTGTTAACTATGGCCTGCTTAGGTATTCATTGGCTGACAATATCAATGGAACCCCCAATCACTGCCATAGAGGCCATGAGCTGGACCAAGGAAAGCAATACATTTTTAACCTGATGAGTCTAGGGAGCATGGGCACCTTCTGCAGGAGGACTTCCTGCTGAACTTGACACTTCCAGTTGGGGGAGGTTGCCGCTTGCTGAAGTTGTGGCCTGTCTGCAACTTAGTCCCCAAAAGCTGTACTGGGTCTGACATCTGTCTAGCATTCTGTTCATACTCTGCTCAGGTTTGACATACACTGACTAACTCCTGTTGGACATCTCCAGCTCTGGAGCTGTTAGAAGCATTTATTTACTTATTTATTTTAAGGGTTTTATATAGCGCTGGCCAGACCCGAAGGTATCGGAGCGCTTTACAACCTTTTTTCATGTAGCAATCGAATACAAAGTAGAACAATATAAACACAATATAAACACAATAGTAAATACATTGATTCGTGACAAATCCTGTTCAGGGAGGGGGGACAAGGTAGCAATCGAATACCGAATAAAACAATAGTAAACACATTGGTTCGCGACGAATCCTGTTCGGGGACGGGGGACAAGGGAGCAAGTCAAGAGGTAGGTGGTGTAAAAGTCTTCTTATCAACGTGACTGTAAACTCCAATGGGCAAGATTCTGCGTTGGTCGGCAGCTATCCCTTCGGAAGAGCTCGGTTGAGGTAGAGGACTCTGAGCTGGCTTTTGAATTTTATGAAGAAGGGGTTTGTCCTGATATGGACTGGGATGGCGTGCCAGATTTTGGGTGCATTACCGGAGAAGGAGCGTGATAAAGATTTTGTTTGCGAGTTTTCAGAGGGATGAGAAGTAAAGTGTTAGTACTCCTGAGCTTCCTTGTCTGACCAGCCTTGTTGAGTTTGGAGGCCGGGTAGGCAGGGTTGCCAGTGTGCAGAGCTTTGTGTGTGAGACAAGCAGTTTTGAAGCTTGCACGCATTTCGATTGGGAGCCATTTTAGCTCCCTGAGAGCGGGAGAGATGTGTTCGTATTTCTTTACTCCAGTGACCATCCTGGCTGCTGCATTTAGAGTTGATCGAAGGGAGCTAAGTGAGATTTTGCCGTGCCTGTGAGGGTTGCATTCTCGTAATCCAATCTGGACAGAACCAGGGATTGTGTGGCCTGTTTGAGGTCATTGGGAGGGATGAAGGGTTTTATTTTGTTGAGTAGTTTTAGGTTGAGGAAAGCGCTCTTTGCGGTGTTCTTGATATGTTTGACCATGTCTAAGTTTGGGTCCAGAGTGATTGCCAGTGATTTTACGGAGTCTACAGGGATGAGATTGCAGTTGAGAGCATCAATGGGTTTTAGCCATTCTGTGATTTGGGGGGTCTGCTCTTTGTTGGATATGAGAAGGATTTCCGTCTTGTCTTGGTTGAGTTTCAGGTGGTTGAGGGATAGCCAGCGTTGGACTTCTCTTAGAGTGTCGTTTAGTCTCTGAATGTCACCAATTGAGGAAGTTTCTAGGTAGATCTGTGTATCGTCTGCATAGAGGTGGAAGGGGATGTTGGCTTTTTTGAGTATGGTGGTGAGGGGCTCCATGTAGATGTTGAATAGTGATGCGGAGAGAACTGATCCTTGGGGGACGCCCCTGCTTATGGGGAGTAGGTCAGACGTGAAGTTTTTAATTTTTATTCTTTGGGAGCGGTTCTGCAGAAAGGAGGTACACCACTGTAAGACCACCTCTTCCACTCCAACTCTTTCTCGGAGTACATTAATGAGCAATTTGTGGTCTACCGTGTCAAAGGCTGCCGATAGGTCCAGGAGTATGAGCAGACATCATTGTTCCGTATCGAGTGATTTGTGGACGTCATCTATGACATTCAGGATCGCTGTCTCCGTGCTGCAACCTTTTCTGAAACCCGATTGGTGAGGGTCTAGAAGGTTGTTGCTGTCCATGTGTTGGGTAAGTTGAAGGAGAACACATCTTTCTAGGATTTTGGCTAAGAATGGGAGATTGGATACGGGCCTGAAGTTATTGAGATCATTTGGATCAGAGCCTGGTTTTTTAGTAGTGGCATGACTTGGCCGATTTTGAGAGAGTCTGGCATGATTCCGGTTGTCAGGGAGCTATTTATAATCTTGGTCCAGAGCGCGGCTAGGGTGTGTTTCAGCTTTTTTGCCAGTTGGGCAGGGATAGGGTCCACAATGTGTGACGAGGGATTGGATCTGGTAATCATTTCGATGATTTCTGCTTCAGAGATGGGGTTGAACGACTTCCAGTTGGTATGGGGGTGCCTGGGAGTGTTGTTTTCTTCTTTGCCATGGGCCGGGCTTTCGCTGGGTGGACGAAGGTGGTCGTCCATGGAGAGCTCAATCTTGGTGATTTTATTGTTAAAGAAATCGGCAAAGTTGTCACATAGGTCTTTGGAAGCCTGCACTGAAGTTGAGGGGGGCTTGGAAGTTTGTTGTCTAATGATATTAAAGAGTTCTTTGGGATGGTTTTTGACATTGTCTAGTGCACCACAGAAGAAGGAAGTTTTTTCATTTTTGATGTGTTTTTTATATTTCCTGCGTTCAGTTTTGAGTTGATCAAGGTGGATTGTTGACGGGTTGTTCTGCCTGCATCTTTCAGCAGCTCTTAGTTGTCTTCTTTCCGAGTTTAGGTCTGTGTTGAACTAGGATCTTGATGGAATGTTCCTGACTCTTTTTTGTTTTAAGGGAGCTATTTGGTCAAGTATGGAGGTCATAGTTTCATTGCAGTGTGAGGTACGTTCTGTTGCAGATAGGTCACATGAGGTGGTGGGAAGGATTGAACTTATCCTTTCTTCCAGGTCGGCAAGGGGAATCTCTTAGATTTCACACCCAGTGGGGGGATTCCTGTGTACGAGGTAGGCAATGGATCTTTTGGTTGATGTGAAATAGAATGATGTGGTGATCTGACCAGTCAACAGGAAGGATATGGTCAATAGTGACTGTATCTTCGTGAGCTATGATGGCATCCAGGATTGAGCCTCTGTTATGGGTTTGCTCTGTGCAGTGTTGTATAAGATTGTTGTTGTGAAGTAAGCATCACAGGAGATGATGAAGCCTGCAAAAGGGGGAACAATTGTGAAAAGTGTTGCAAGGAAAGGAATACTCTGAGACTGTCAATGAATATTATTGGTGATGTATGGAGAAACAGTTAGGAAATAAATGGTTGACATGATGAGTCAAGGCACCGGAGCAATAAGTGGCAAAGGGGATTGGATGAACAGGCACAAGCAAGGTAGTGGACATAGTGTGCTTGATGCTATTAATCCTAAACTACCCTTCCCCAGTTGTTAACATTTTGAAGAGTTGTGGCTGAATGCCCCAACTACACACCTGCTGGTTAAGATGTTGTGGCCCTGAGGCTGGAAAAAGTGGACAATGAGTCCATCAGGTAACGAGAATGGTGATTTGAAAAACTCAAGGTAGACCAAGTTACATGTAGTCTGGGAGTAAGGGGCTAAAGGGACGGGGGCTGGTAGGTAGAGAGATACGAGTGGAGGTATTCCAACAGTTCAAAAGTAGTATTGTCTCTCCTTGCATGATTATATTAAATAATAGTTATCAATGCTTTACATTTAGAAAATATGACCAAAAATGAATGTCAGCGGTCAGTCCTTACCACAACAGGCCACAGAGATATACCTCTTCATCTTAAGTTTGGGCTTACCCCTGCATCTGTAATCAGCAAATTGATTCTATGATTGGAAAACCGCCTCACATATACGCAAAATGTAGATTCTTAGTTGGCACATTTACAGAAGATTTTGGGGCCCCAGACAGCTGCGGTCCATGCAGGTAAAAGCGGTGGGCGGTGGGGCCGTGTAGGGGGATTTCGAGGACGATGCAGAGGGAAAATTAAATAAATAATTAATTTTCCCTCTGCATCGTCCCTCGAAATGCCTCCTTACACGGCCCCACTGCCTCACCGCTGTTACCTGCACAGACAGCGGCTGGTCCCAGGTTGTCAAAATATCCTGAGGGGAGACTTCACTTCTAGTTACATATAGGTCTATGAGTAGTAGAGCAGAAAGAATGATGTGTTTGTGAATATAGTACCCAATTTTTAGGAATGATTGTATCCCGCTTTTGACAAATAAATGGGGATTAGCGGAGTCATGCTCGGTATGTGGCAGATATTCTGGCTCTCTCACTTGTTGATTTGTGTGCATGCTTCTTTATTTTGGAATTATTTATTGGTGAGGCTACCAATGACCAACGGCTTGGAGCTTCAGTTATTGCCTATTGTGGAACTAAAACATTATTATACACAGTCAATTGTGAGAGTTTCAGACATTCAAGTTTTTCTGAAAAATAGTTCCAATAGTGGCTTAAAAATATATACGCCGACTATAAAAGTTGGAAACTAAACTAACAATGAATGCCTGGTTGATAGAGTTGTCTTAGCTCACTTCTAAGCTGAACAGCAGCTTACTTTCATTATTAAAGTACAATCCTAATATACAATTAGATGACAATTAAGTAACTGAAGCCTAATGAAGTATTGGTAGTGAAATAGCATTCACAATACAGTGTAATCACGTTTTCCTTAATTTCATTGTCTGTTTTGTGTGTAGTGATTTTGTAGCTTGACTGAACTAGATGTAAATGTTACCTTTTGTAATTTCAAGGGTATAAGAAATGTTTGTATATACATCCAATTGTGAGTAAATTACAAAAAAGTTACCCACGTTCGAGGGAATAATCCTACATTTGCTCACATGTAAGCTTTTTTTGCCTTTAAGACCGTTTTGGGTTAAGAAAATACACTTTGGACTTTGTAATGCCCAAGCGATGTTTCAAAGTTTTACTGATTCAAATGTCTCTGATAATCTGAATTGCACTGTTATACACATTATGATGACGTATTGATATTGTCCTTTTCTATGGCGATACATAAAGAACATGTTTGAGATGTCCTCAAATGTCTCCTTAACAATCAGCTGCCTGTTAAGCTGGAGAAGTGTGAATTTATGAAATATCTTATATGTTGGTATTCCTGAGGTTGCTGCAATGACAAATTGGGCCTTTCTGATTACTCCTTATCGATGAATCAGCGTGCCAAATATCCCCCTCCCCCCCCAAAAAAAATCAGAAATCTGTATACCGCAGAGGTACAGATTTCCCAATTTAAGGATTTCACACATTTTCAATAGTAGTCATGGAAACTTGCGACACTAACAGTTTTCAAAGACTTCTTCTAGAAATATTATGAGTTCCCACTTGTGTGCATGCAAACTGCGTTTCGCAGGCACAACTGTACATATGGTACAATTATGCAAGCAAAAATGCCTTCCCACTTTTGCCACTGGGCCATTTTTTTTCGCTTTGGTACTCCACATAACACCCAAATTCAAGGTGCTGAGCCAACAATTTTCGACTTTCAAAGTTACCTTGGCCTTTCTTAAATAGCTTGGCTAACTCAAAGGGTCGTGCACGAAAGGAGGAATTCAGGATTCGGAAAAAACACAGGACAATACAGTTAAAAGGAAAAAAAACCTTAACCTTAAAAAAAACAAAAACATGCAACAAGGATGCATAATGAAAACATACAAATGGACCAAGTTCCTCCTTTTCAAATTACTGTGGAGCTCACGGCCGATGGACCTTTATTGCCTGCTGAGAAGTGTAGAGGGGAGAAATCGATCATTTACACGGAACCACAACTTATAAGAACCATGGCTCTGAAAAACTACAGACTCCGAATTCCAAGTTAGTGGGTTTATTACAAAGCCAAGAACAACTGGATCTACAAGCACCTCAATACGAGGTTGTAGAAATACATGGGAACTAATCCAAATCCAAACCTACGGGCTAGTTTTATGCGATGGATCATAAACAGAATGACAATTTCCAGAAGCAGAACACATGCAATGATTGCCCCCACGTCAAGTTCGGTTTTCATCTGTGGTGAATGAATGAAAAGCATTAGCCTGTCCCTACACTACCACTATCGTGACATCCCTACTTAGCATTTCCCAGGCAAGATCAGGAAAAAGGTGTCAGCGCGTGAGGACTTCCTAAGAAGTACACTCACGTTGTATGGGTCAATTAGCCAAAGCTACAGAGCTCGTTCTAAGATGCTCCTTCTCTCTCCTTCGATCTCCTCACCTCTTCTCCTGACTCCACCCCGGGGCACTGTCCCTAATACAAAACACAAGATCGTAGAACACGCCCACTGATCGCCTCTTCCTGCTTGACACTTCCCACAGGTGATTTTCCATGGGGTGTCGGTGCTCCCAGCTCCTGGCTTGATGACCTTGATTCCCAGGGCTCCCTCAGTGAGAAAGAACACCGGCTCCCAATTATCAGTGGTTCGTGCACAATTGTATCGCATCCTCCTGAGCCTAACTCTCCTAAAAAAAAGACATTATTCTAACTAACAAACACGACTTTCTCCACCTGCAACAGAAATGTGAGAACAGAACAAATTCAACGTGCACATGAAATTTCTAGCAGCCCTTATCCTGAGCAAGCCAGGGAAAATACATTTCAGGCCTACAGAAATCGGCCAACATAAGAGTGAAATGCATAGGCCTCTCAAATACACACATGAGTGCACATTTCATTTAGGCCCTTTTACATCCTCACATTACAAAAATACATGAATGCATTTCTATTGCAATCAGTTTATGATATCCTACACGTTAAATGCACTTAATCATTTCTATGTGCAAATTTAATAAGATGCACGTTTAAATCATAAGCATCACATCACATATAATCAATTTCGTTAGGCAAATGACATCAAATACTATGGATTACAACATTATAACATAAATGCTACGTAGTCTCTTTACATGGCACGACACTTTTCCTACCATTTACACTTTCACGTGTTATTACTGCATACTTCTAATGATCATATGTTAACACAACAAAGAAATATATGCAGGTGCGGACTATCCGTGATTATGATGCACCCCTACAAATAATAGAGCGCCATCGCGCTTCATCATAGTCAGTGTATCACAGAGCCTGGAGTCGGAAAAGAAAGTTATTGGGAAAAAAAACTGTTTAGCTGTCCCTCCCCTACAGGATAGCTTCTTTGCCATACTTTTGATTGGATGAATTGCATCCTTCAATAACTGATATCAGGCAACTACTTTTTCCTTTTTTTCAGCACTCCATGGGAGTACATGTGTTTTCCTGCTGTCTCCTGTGTGCTGCTCCCCCACCTCCCTCTCCATGTTGCTCTTCCCCCATCTCCGCTCTCCCACCTCATCCGCTGCTTCCACTTCCCCTTTCGTGCTGCTCAGATTTTATTTTTCAACCCCTCCATGGCTCCTTCGTTTCCTCTCCCTGCTTGGATTTATTGCATCCTGCCACTCAGAGTCGTGCACTTGCTCTCCCTGCCTCTCCCTTGCACCCCTTCCCCTCCTTTTTTTTAACATGTATATATTTGTTGTGAAATTTTCTCACACCGTTTCTTCTTTTTGTAATGTATATCTCCAAGACTGCCATCCGCAGACTTTCACCAGAAATGTTTCAAAAGTCAAAATGACTGCCACAGCCTCATGACCTATGCACGCAGATGCGTGTGACATGTTTGGGCTTATGCCATCATGCCACTGGGACTGGCCATTTAAGCCTTTTTTTCCATTCTGTTGAGCATTGGTAATAAAAGGCATATCACACTTTAGATCACATTGGCCCTGACTACACGTTACACAGAAGATCCGCATCTGTAACCCTGCAGCCAGAATTACCAATACTATGAAGTACTGTACTTCCGGAATTACAGAGATATTACACGTTTTCCCTCAACGATGGTTAATATCCCCTCTTACATGTGTGTAGATAATATTAAAGTTGCACCACTTTCCAATTATATGTAGTCAATAAGTTCATATTAAGTCCATCTGATAATTAAGATTCCTTCTTTATTGCTTTTTATTCTTCTTATTAAATGAACCACAGCCAACGCGTTTCGTTCTGTAAACAGAACTTCTTCAGGGCTGTAAAATTAAAACACATATAAAAACTACATGTAAAACCATATATAGATACAAACATTACATACCACATTTAAACATCACCTATGCAACATATTTAAATGCATAAAAACAACAACACAACCATTTATGACATAACATGTTTAACACATACAAATACATAAAAACAAATATGTTGTAGATTTAATGCAATTTCACAAACCATTTGATATTTTCAAGTTAAAATTACCCTATGTATGACCATACATCAGATATACCGAATTGAAGAGAATCGTGTCACAAAGCAAGGGTTTCTACACTAACAAGAGCAATAGTAATCATCCAACACAAACACAGTCCAGACAACAGGTAAATGCGTGGGCAGGTTGTGTGTTTAATATTATCTAAAGTGTCTCCTCACAAATACCACACAACCTAAAAATAAACCATTAAAGGTTATTACTGCAAAGAAAAGGGCGAAGAGAAGAAAAGAGAAACATACCATTTGTAATTTCCACGGAACGAGTATATAATACTTGATGCAATGCACTCCGAAATAAAGTTATAATATTATGTGGTCCATATTCAAAAGGGCATCTCTCCCTCTTTGGTCTTGAGTGTGCTAACAAATCAATTCTGGAAGGTTTAATCAATGTTTAGTATTTCTCTTTAAGTCAAGCTTAAAAAAAGAGCATATATTGAAAGTGTCATTATACTGTCCTCACTGCCAAATGGGCTAGTTTGAAAAGATCAGTGTATGCTTTTTGTTTATTTTTTTCGACCCCATCACGACCCACAGGACAAAAAACCCAGCCCACAGTACAGCCCTTTCAAGCGGCTCCATCTGGCAGTGCCAGAGTGCCAGAATGCCCGACAGGCCAGTCCTTCACCCATGGGCTAACAGACATCAGTGTGGAAAATCTGAGATACAGAAAAGGAAACGGTACCGACTGATGTCCAAATAATTTAAAAGCAACAGTTCTTACCTCATTTGAAAGTCATTTTTAACAATGAGCTTAGGAAAGTATTTTATAATTTTTGGTAGATTTACAGACACGAAAAAAAATCATGTAATCAATTAAATATGGCAGTGTAGCATGCGGCACTCATTACAGCCTTATGCTTGCAGTTCGCATGCAATGAATTCTGTGTGCTGAGTTGCAGGAGCCTTTAACTCTCACAGGGGATGCTGGCAGCATCTAGCAAACAGTTCAGACGCATTTGTCTCCGTGAACGTGAACGTTTTCTAAATGGTGGTTCAACATGTTTTCTGCTTTAGTTTCCTGTCTATCTTCATCATCAGCCAGCACCTGCTTTTAATAAATTATGCTCAGTGCTGTATCAGCAACACCTTGGCAACAGCTGCCACCCCTATAAGCAGAATGCCCCCGAGGGGAATGCACCTGTGAACATACGCAGTGTTTATATAGCTGAAAGCCAAAACTCTAAGTTACATAAAGTAATTATCTAAAGCCGATTGTATGCCCATTATTAACACAAATAACTTTGTTCTTAAAAACCAATGAAAACCTGTTTAATGGATTTTTTTCCAAATCCCTAGGAAACATGAACTTGCTTTGAAAGTCTTTCTTGAGCCTCTGGCCAAAAATGCAAAGAAAAAGGGGTGGAGAGGGAAGTGTGTGTGCAGCAGGCGTAAATATGGTTTTGATTTTAAATTCCACAGGCGGATGGATGGCTGTACTTACAGGGGTCAGGCATATTGCAAATTGGTGCAAATGAACAGATATATTGATGGACCGATATTATTTTGTCATGTAAAAGATGCTCATGCTCAACACAGGTTACAAGACCCTGGTCTACAGATATTATACAATCTAAATATTTACAATTATTATCATGGTTTTATTCGTCCCCTTCTAGTAGAATACAAATAAAAAGTAAACACCATTGCAAAGCCAAAGGAACGCATAGAGTATCAACAAGATACTTCTCTGGAGCTGCAAAGTGCCAGCCAGAGAGTCAGCAGCAACCTTTAACTAAGGCCTATTTTACGCATTATTTTGCTGTTGACTGTCATAAAACTGAAAATTACCAGCAGTCCCTATGGAGTCAGAAAACAGTAGCAGTACCTCTGGTCATCAGTAGAGGTCTCATTGCAGCTCTACTGGGACAGGCCGTAATGTTATGTGCTACTGTGTCCTTTGTAGTTTATGTTTTATTGCTGCGGAGGAAGAAGACTTGTACTGGCTCCACACCATAATCTAAAACTGAATTACTGTAACACAAAACAGGGGCCCTATTACACATAGGGTGCACTTTACCTGTTTGCGCACGGCGCATCTTTTAATTAGGCATGTCATGCGCAATGAAGGAAAGTGCTCACTATTACAGTGAATGCACTGCCCCCAGGGCAGCTGTGAACTCGTGCCATCCTAGGAGGAGCACATTCAAGTGATATACGCAGTGGCTGCTTCAAAGTCACTCTGTGTTTCAATGTGCAGGTGGCAACCCGCATTCAAGTTAAAAAGGGATTCCCTTTGCTGGTGGGTGCAGTGCATGACTGCACCTGCCTGCAAGGGGATGTTTCGGGGTCCCCCATTTCCTCCCTCCAGAGGGCTGCCATCAGGGGGCACAATGACAGTGTGCCACCTTTTTGTGGCACACTTTCAGTGCACCGGCAGACGCCTTCTATGCCTTTGCGCTTGCATCCATAATACGGCGCAGGTGCTAAGGTAAAGAGATTTTGCATGGGACCATCCCCCCATGCAAATGAGGGAACACCCTCTTGAGATAGCGCTGAGGCTACATGTGCACCAGCACTATCTGTTTTATAGAAGGGGCTGCACAAGCGTCTGTGGCCCCTTCTGTAAAACCCAACTGTCCCAGGGGCCAAAAAGTGGGTGCACATGCCTGTTGCGCCCTGGGGCTCTTTCCATAATTTGGCCCCAGGCGTCTTTCATGAAAATGCAGATACATATATATTTCTGCATTGACTCACATTTTTTAAGTGTTTTTGGCATTGCAATGGCCATGCACAGTGGGCCTAAGAAGCTTTGGAATTAAAGGTAGATGCGGTTGACCAGGCTCTAGTCCCTGAGTTAGATGCACTGCAGAGGATGTGTGTCACATGCTTGGTGGGGATGGAGGCTGATTTCAGGTCACAGCCAAAGACCATGTCCCATGTCCAGTTGCAACTGTGCATGGTCAAAGATGTTGCACAGTGAATTCTGCAGACATAGGGGATGGGAGCAGGGCTTTCACAAAGCCCATTTTATCTCCCATAGTCTGCTGAATGTGGCTAAAGATCATATGCAGCTGGTTTGGAGGGGCAAGTACAGAGGTCACTGCATGTTTAAGGCGCATTGCAGAAGTCTGCCTCCCAAGATCTGTCTCATATGACCCAAGACCATGCACATCTGTTTTGTTCGGTTGAAGGAAAACTGCATGAATTTGCCGAAGCACAAGTCCAATATCTGAGTACCACTGCACACTTCTGAACACTATAAGCAGTTGGGTGCAGATCCTCACAAAAACTGCTGTAAAAGGCAGGAGTCCTTTCACAGCAGATAGCATGGTCTCAGGTACTGGATGCGATCCATCTCCGTAGACCAACTCCAGCACCCAAAACCCAATGCGCAATGGCCAAAGACAATGCCCTATGGTTCTTGACTGTGGTGAGGTGCTAAAGCATATCAATATAAAACTGAAACAATTAACTGAAACGTTTTGCTATATGGGAGCTATTGTTAAGTACTTAAAGACGAATAATATTTGTTAATAAAACCATAGAAATTCTCCCTAAACCTTTTCAGTTTGTGTATGTGATGTTAGCAATAAAAAGCTATGTTATGATTAGCAACGTAAATGTAATTCCCACCATCACTGCATATTGCGTATGACAATACGAATGACATCATTATTTACATCACTGACATGGCAACACCAATGATATTGAGAGCTGGGTTCTAGGATGGTTTCAGAATGCAGTTCAAATACAAATCTGATTGACTGAAACAGATGTTTTCCCGTCATTAGGGTGGTTCCTTAATGTGATTTGTGAACCAGCAAAATCTGGATGGCTGTCACACATATAGCATTCTCTTTGACTGCCTTTACATTCTAGAACTTTGCAAACAAAATCCAGTGATATACAAAATAACATGCAAAGAGGGCCATGTTGGGGCCAATCAAGTATATCTCAATCACAAAGAGCAAAATGATACATCACAAAAGGGTGGAAAATGAGTTTGACACAAAAATGTGCAAATCGACAGTTTGATAATTCCAAACTTGTGCTTGAAAGCATTTGGGAAACACCAAAAACTGAATAGATGATTGCATGTAAGGGGCCGATGGTTAATGTTTGCATTCAGAGATGGGACCTGTAGCCAAGGTGAATAGGTGCATGATGTTGGTAAAGGCCCTGAACACTGGGATGTGCAACCAGAGCCTTTTGGACGTGGCTTAAGATAGTATACCGGAGGCTCTGTTGGTCTTGGACTGTTCTCTTGAAAACTAAATGTCTGCCACCAGGTCACAGTACATTTTTGTTCTCGGATGGGGCGGCAACGAAACAACGTGGATCTTTGCTGATGGATCCACAAACAGCAGCTGGCAAGGAACTAGTGCTTAGATGACTATTTACTGGCTGCAAAATATTGGTAGTAATTTGTGATCAGTAAATGTTTTTGCAAACTGACCTATGTACCATTAGGTCAGTTTGCAATAAAACATAATCAAAATCAATTGCAAACTAACCTACCTAATTAGTAGTCTTTAGGTAGATTGCAAATTGCAACTCAATCCGAATGGCCACAACCACAGGACTGGCAGCCTGAAAGCGTCAGCAGGCCACCATGTCGGTGATTGAATTTCAATAAAGTAAACCCTTATAGGAAAAGGAGCTGCGTCCATAAAAAGTGCTCTATTTTTTTTGTTTTTTTTAAAGAATTGACAGTTTTTCCCTGAATCACTGCCTAACTCTTCTGCAATATATTCATAAGGAAGCTCTTCTCTATTGTAAAGGCGTTACCACCTCCTTGAGGTGTTGATAAATCTAAAAACAATTGTGACCAGTTTTTAATTGCAAAAACATTGATTTGGTATTTGGAAGAGATGCCTACATCACACCTGTTTCAGAAACTGAATTGGTATCCACTCAGAATTCTATTTTTGGAGGAAAAAACCTTTATGACCCCTAAAATGAAATTTGTAGCTTAGAAAAATCATATTAACAGTTGAAAACATCGAATCGCAGCATTTGAAAGCTATAAATCTTTACTACATCTGTCCCTAAGGACCTTTTGTAGAGGTTAGGGGGCAGGATAGTCCATCACAAACGTGGAAGATTCCCAATCTGCCATATTGCAAGTGATTTGAGTCCTTGGCACTTGTAATACAGCGACAAGGCATCTGTCATGCTTGTGACTGAGTATCCAATCCACCAAACTCTAAATAAGGACCTAAGTCTTCTAAAAGATGGGGACCTTAACATTTTTATATCTAATCACTGAGGGCAATATGACTTGAAGCCCTCTTTAGACAATTCAGTTAAATTCTGAATAAACACAAAACATACTTAGGGCCTGATATAGATCTTGGCGGATGGGTTACTCCATCACAACTGTGATGGACAACCCATCCACTGAAATATATATCCCATATGATATAAAGGGATTTATATTTCGGAGGACGGGATATCTGTCACCGTTTTGTCCGAGTAACCCATCCGCCAAGATCTAAATCAGGCCCTTAGTCTGGAGAACTTTCGTAGCACTTACATGTAACCAGATTTGATTGCCTAATGTGTGTTAGTTGAGAATATATGACTAAACAGAGATAATAATTTCCTTAAAATGTCCCTCTTCTTAGCATGGAGACATAGACAAAACTCATCAGAAGAGGACAAGACAACAAGAGAACAAGAGTCTATTGAAACACTTCCTAGGTCTGGGTGAAATTTAGATTACACTAGAGTAATTTGGGTAATTGTAAGAATTTTGCATTAAGATTGTTAAACAAAATTCCCAAAATTACAGCATTATGCCACTTTACATAATTACATACTATTCACTGTAAAACTTTACTGCAAATGCACCATTTGTGGTAAACATTTACCGCAAATGCACAGGAACAACAGAATATGAGAGGGTTTTTTGTACTTTTTCTACCATGAAATGTCGGATTATGCGCTAAAATATAGCATGAAATAATGGATTTGCATTTCACAGATTCCACATAGTTTTACATAATGTTGCCAACTGATTGCACAACAGTAAATCACATACCCCTAACCCTCCCTTTGAACAGTATTTGAATGGAGTTAGTTCGATAAAAATCACATGTTGACGCTACATGTGAAACCTCTAACCGAATACCCTTAGGATCTAAGCACAACTTTACATTTCTATTGCCATTCCAGGAAACGGACACTTTGGCCGAAATAACAGGAGAGTTCATAAAGAAGCTGGTTGTTATATCCCACTTCACGATTAAAGATGATTTTTTGGTCAACCAACAATAGGAACAACCATGTGGCTAAGTTCCTGTATTTACACCAGTATTCTTTGCAGAGTTTGTGATTTTTTCCCAATATTGTGAGCTTGGGACTACCTTGATGATATCCCACATTCTGAGATATGTTAATTATCGATTGGTTGCTATGATATTTAAACTTCGGTCTTCTAAGAGGTGGCTTTTGGCATCTTATAAGGACAAGAGTAGGAAGGATCTACTATATTGATCAAAACAACTTTATCAGGCTTATTACTGACTACTCTCAAATTCAATTCATGTAAGTGCTCCTTAAAGTTCCCAAAAATTGTGGAGAGAGCCATGTGCTGCTCACTCATTATGAGTAAAGGCTCCAACTTGCCTTGCCTTGTTCTCTGTATCAAAAGCAACATGTTGAGAATCAGGAAGCCAGGCAAGAGAGCAGCCCTTAATTTGAAGAGGTGAGACATAGTGCCTGTAATTCCTACACTTTCCCATCCATCCTGTGAAATGAAGTACGAAACGTGGTGAGTCCAACATTTTTTTAATAGTCTTTCCAATCACCAGGAGGGAACTGTCCCCTCAACTGCATCCGACCTCCCTCGCATTCCAATCCTCACATTCAATGGAATCACGAAAAGCATCCAGGCTCGGGAGGCCACGATGCAACACATTTCCCTCCTTATATTAAACAATTAAATAACACAGGAGCAGGAAAAGGAAAACAAAGACTTTCCACAAAAAAATAAAAAAAATAATAAAGAAAGTCACATAAGAAGAGGGTAGCAATGTATGTATGTATATATATATATGTATATATATTTATATATACAAAGTAACAATCGCATATCTCAATGTTAGACATGGGAAAACATTAGCACTGTCAGTGACGTAGGAAATCCCATGCTCTAAATCTTCCATGATGAAATCCTCAAAACTCTTTGGTAGTCACCACATTCTTCTCTGCCTCACCTTTACATGTTCAGGCACCCCATAAGTTCCCTTATTATCACAATCACTTTCGAATTCTACACCCCTCTTGGACGTCTCACCATGCAACAAACATTCATGCACCTTCACCACCTTCTTTATGTTCCACACATTTCCATCACTCAACAGGACAGTGTAACGGTTCACCTTCTTAATCTGAAGTGGTTTGGAAAACCGTGACAAACCCTTACTTTCCTTTCAGCCTTTTCTTACCTACACCCAATCACCAACAACCAGCAATCCCATGATCTCACCCTTGGAATCTACAGGTAACTCTTCACATTTTTTTTTCTCTCAGCGCACCCTTGGCCAACAATGCTCTAGATATTCTTCCACTCATGACCTCAAACGGTACCTTGCTCATGACACTGTTGGGAGTAGTCTGATAAGTCCACACCAGCTCCTGCATGGCAACTCTCCATTGTTCACCTTGACTTATGGCTAATTAAATACCCTCCTTTAACATCCTATTCAACCTTTCCACCATGCCATTGCTTTAAGGATAATATACAGATGACCTGATGTGCTCCTCACCATATACCCGTACATATTCTCTTATGGCATAAGATGCAAATTGTTCCCCATTGTCAGTTACAATGATCTCAGGAACACCTTGTCTTTCCCACAACTTTTCCAAAACTTTAATTACATCTGGTGTTGTTACCTGATTTATAAATTCCACTGCAGGCCATCTTAAATAATAATCAACAATAACCAAGGCAAACACTGGACAAGAACCCAAGACATTGTACGGCCCAGGAATGTCTAAACCAACGTTTTTCCATGGGGCATCCATCTTATCTACTTCCACTAGAGGAAAAGTCAAGGTCTTCTTAGACTTCTCACTCCATACACACGATAAACACTCTCTAACCATCCTTTCCACGTCTTTATCCAAATCGTGGCTACCAATATTCTGCTCTGATTCTATGCTTAGACGCACTCATACCCCCATGACCTTTATGTGCCAGACTCAAAATGTGTGACCTTAATACCACTGGCACAACCAACAGCTCCCCTCTTAACAAAATACTGCCCTCCATAGACAACTCCATGCAGCATTCCAGAATGATTCCACCTCTTCCGAAACCTTCCCTCTGGCAAGCCATTTATAAGACATGTTTCATACCTTGCTGCAAAATCTATTTCTCCCTCCCTGCAACCAGTCCTCATGCTCAATATTAGGCCTGGGCGGTAAATTCCGTTACGTTTGCGGAATTTGGGTAATTTTGCGTTCCGCGGAGAACGCGAAATTGCCAAAAATTGCGTGATCCGCTGTTTCATGGAGTTTTTTGCTTGTTCGCGCTTTCAGAATGCGTGTTCGCGACATATTGCTCCCCGAGCACGCAAACAGCATTCGCGAACAGGAAAAAAGCATCGCGAACGGGCGGAACAAGCAATTCCACGTGTTCGCGGAGATTTTTTACCGTTTCGCAGAGCTTTGCGTAGCGCGACTACGCAAATTCCGCCCACCCCTAATGACCTTCCGTGACCGCAAGAACACTGGCCACCAACTCTCCACCATCATCAATCTCTTTACTATTTGGACACTCCACCGGCAATCAGCCACAATGTTTTTCCTCCCTGGCATGTACTCTAAGGAATACATGAATTCAATCATTCTCAGGACCCACCGCAGAGTTCTAGATGAAGCCAGACTGGTCCCTTTGTTGGTAACCACATCAACTAAGGGGCGATGATAGGTACAAATTACAAACTCCATACCCCACACAAATTTGTTAAACAATTCAGCCCCACCAGCATGCCAGTGCTTCCCTCTCAATAGTTCAGCATCTCTTAATGGTCTTGAGGCATAAGCAATAGTCAATTCTCCTGCTTGTCTTTGCTGTATAAGTACAGCCCCAAACCCTATAGCACTGGCATCAGTGCATACTACACTCCTGTCACGAGTATCAAAGGGCTTGAGGGCAGGGACAGATGCAATTTCCCTCTTAAGCTGCTTGAATTCTTGCTCACATTTAGGACACCTGACAAACTTTGCATTCTTTACCATCAAACTGAGGGACAAATCGCGAATAATATTCGCCCAATCCAAAAAGATCTCAATTGGTCCTTATCCAAGGGCGACGGGGCTTATTCGATGTCCTTTACCATATGCAACTTAGGAGACATTCCCTTTTTGTCCAGCCAGTGACCCAGTATTCCACTCCACTTACCTCAATCTTACAGTTCTCCAACTTTATAGTTAACCTACCACGTTGCAAGATACTCAGCACCTTAGACAAGACTTCATCAGGTTTCATTACATTGTCTGCAAAAATCAGTACGTGATCTTGAAAATATGTCACATTGTCATCCTATCCCTTAAATAACTGGTGCATTGCTCTCTCGCAAACAGCCAAAGCTGAAGCCAGGCCTAAGGGCATGCACTTGAACCTGTACGCCCCTTCAGGGGTGACAAAAGACATGAGATGTCTTGAATCGGGATGCAATGCTATCTGGCGATAGGCTGACAATAATTCGAGGGTAGAGAACATTCTTGCACCCTTAATTGTCATCAGCATTTCCCCAATTTTAGGCAGAAGATGTCTGTCTACCCAAATGGCCTTATTCAAATCCCTCAGATCGACACATATCCTCAATCCCCAACTTGTTTTTTTGGCTAAAACCACCGGGAAACCATTCTGAAGCCTCCATTTCCTTGATAATTCCAGTCTCACACAACCTTGTAACTCCCTCTTCTAAGGCTCCCTCCTTACTAATGGCACAGTACGAGTTTTATGCATGTTTGGACTCACTCCTTCTTTTAGTACAATTTTGTGAGTAAAACCTTTAAGCAACCATAACTCGCTTTTGAACACCTCCGGACAATTCTTTTGCCACTTCACATCACACACCATGCTCACTCCTGACTGTGCGCCCAGACCTTGTTCAGGATGGTTGGGATCCAGCCCTATTAATAAGTCTCTTTGTTGAGTCAATTCCAGCGTGCATGAACCATCCTTAGCAATGTACACCTTCGACTACGCCACCACACCTTGAAATTCCAACACACCCTCAAGATAGCCCAACAACTCTATGCACTTGTTCCCATAAGCTACCAGCTGAATATCTGGTTCAAATAATTTGTGATGAGGACTTTTTTCCAGATGTTCCTCTCCAATCAGGGTATAACGTGCACCAGAATCTGCCATGGTACGCACTTCTAATCCATCCACCTTAATGGTACAATAAGGATGTACAGACTCAGAAACAGTTCCCACCTCGCTAATATGTAAAAAAAAAATCCTCTTATTCCAGGCCTTCCTGGCTTTCAGGAATCAGCAACCTTTGTCTTGGGAAAACCCCTTGGGAAATCCCCTCCTTCCATTTAAACATTCTGACAAAAATTCCCTTAGCTGTGCATCTCCTACACACCTGCCCCACCACAGGGCAGTGACTATCAGTAGCAATATAGCCCCTTAAACCACACTTGAAACCAGTGTAACCCCTCTGATCCATCCAACTTGCTCTCATTGAAGCAGTCTCTTTTTTGTTTTTTGACAACACTAGAGGACTTTGTCTGAACAGATTCCACTATTCCTGAACCACCTGATGTCAGTTCCTTGAGTCCTTCTTCCATATTCTCTGCCCTTTTAGCTATGTCCACTGCCTTTGCTCATGTTAAATCCTCTGTGTTTAGTAACCTCTCCTGTGTTCGCTTGTCTCGAATCTTCTGCACCAGTTGATCACATAGCACCTCATCTACAAAGCCTTTGCAGTTACATGTTGATGACAATTTACGCAGATCAGCCAAAAAATTGTCTACAGATTCCCCACACATTTGGCCATAAACGGTTGGGACGTTTTCAATAAGTATTTATTGAACAGTTGTTATTCTAGCGTAAAATAAGTGCACTGAAATCACCAGTAGACAGTAGCATAGATAAATGAGTAAAAGCACTAAGAAAGTAAACAGATGGTAGGTCTCTACCAATTTGCTAAAATCATAAATATAGGCAAGTAAATGAAATACATGGCAATAAAATGCATACTCCTACGATGCACCCTAACTAGATGTACCTAAATGCGCCTAGCATGTGAGTAGGTGTAAAGCCAAGAATCCCTCTAGGATAAAGCCAACCCCATTACCTGATGTGAGACTGCGGGACCCCGTTCTGGTCTTGAGCTGAACACCCCACAAGGGATGTCAGACCACCGCGAGGTGGAGAATCTGCATGCAGGAACCTCAGGGTCTTGCGTCAGTGTGTCGGCCAGGAAGTCCTGATCTCCTGTGACTATCTCAGCAAGATGTGGTGTTTATATACCCTAAGGTATCCCCAGGGGTTCTACTTTGCTGTGCCAGTGTCGGACTTAGGATGACATCTGTAATGAACTTTATACACAGTTATTATGCAGGAGATGATGGTCCTGCTGTGATTCCAAGAAACTAAGAATCCTCATGCATAATTTATGAGGCCAGTGTCCAGGGAAAAACCCTACGCACTTGTGTGTAGTATTGTAACTGGGTAAAAGGTCAGTCCTTCAAATCCGTTATGTATGTAGTATAGGAGAGAATGTAGGTGAAGGGTTATGATATTACCTAGACCTGTATCGGGGTACCTATATGCAATATAACACCAGAGACAGATAAATGGTCCTCATAGTTAGTGAGATCGCACATTGCCATACTTTACAAGTAAGGTGAGCCCTCAGGATGACAGATTCTACGGGTAAGGGTTTAGTACCAGTACAATCTTCACAGAGTCCCAGTCATGGGCACCTACTACTTGAGTAACTAAGGATGCAGGGTTAATGAGTTTATGGTCTGCTATCCATAGGGTTTTATATATTGAGAATTTAGAATTTGTTGAGGTTTTGTTTGTTTAGAATCAATTTTGTTTTGTTTGGTTTTATTATGCAAGTACAACATACTCCACCTTCGGACAGTCGGCTACACAAGGTTCAAGGTTTTTATTTCATGTTTTGGAACTCCTGAGAGGTCCACATATAGCAAAAACATACAAATATGAAACACATAGGAAATGGATCTTAAAAAAATCTAAGTGCTGCTCACAATTTAAACCATCAAAGATTAACAGATTGAAAGGCCAAAGATTCACATTAGAATGTTCAATACAAATTAAAAAAAAAAATTTTAAAGTTACAAAATTGGATGCAGAACATTATATTAGGAGGATTATATAAAAATTGGAGAGCCTCTGCTGTAGTTTGTACGCAAAACTAAAAAAAAAAGAGGTCTCAGCAACTTTCATCGATATAACAATAGGGCTGGACAAACAAATAAGACATGTTTCAGATCCTTGATTCCATTTTGACATAGATTACAAACATTGGAAATACCATGCCATTCAGAAGTTAAAACATTTAACGGAAGCATGTTTAGTCTTAGCAAAAGTGCAAAAACGCCTAACCCCATGTGGCAAATTGCATGCCAAATATGGTTGCGGGCTCTTTATAATAGCGGACTTTACTAAAGTGTCATATTTCTTTTTTTGACTACACAAATCAGTTTCTAAACATCAACTTAATTTTATAGAAACATGTTTTGAGGATGCTTTTAGTTGTGTTGGCGATCAAGAAAATATCACATTTGATCTAACTTCAGTTGCTCTAGGGCATACTTAAAATAAATCTCCTTATATATAAAGTGCCTTGGTGACAAAACGTTGCTTCGTATCAAACAAGAATCCCATTGTATCACTCCTACCAAACCTTGTACAAAAGAACTTTTGATCCCAAACTCTAGTCTTAGAGCACCAGTCGTCACCAAGGTATTGTACGAGATCAGAAGCCTTAAAATTTGACCTTCAGTTTTATCCTAAAAACCCAAGGCTGCCACACCTATTAGCTCCACCACATAAAAAAGGTTGAAGGGATCTTGGCCCGATATACAGCGAGAAGATGCCTAAAATGTCTTTTACCTACTGCATTAAAAAAGCACCTAACCCTTTGGTTTGAGACAGGCTTTACCCAACTTGTTTGCTATATGATCCGAATCGCTGCAAGAGCTAGACATAACTTTTCCCCAGAAAGCAATATGATTTAACCCTCTCTAGTTTTTGAGAGCCCAAATGCCAGGAGAAGTTAATATTTGTATGCATTTTTTTCCCCTGAAAGCATAATATTTGGCTTTTTGATGAGTTGCCATTGAAGTAATTAAGGTCCAGAGAATATTTTGACCTTTTGGAGTAAGATTGAAGATCATAATATCATCTTCATAAAGTAAACAAGGTAAAGAGCGGCCTCCAATGCTTGGTGAAAAACCCATGCCTTTCACTATGAAGCTGGGAACAATGTGTATATATAATGAAAATAACAAAGGGGCAAGTAGACATCCTTGCTTCGGACCTTTTTTTAGGGAAATCCATGGATAGGCCCGATCACCTCCCATCAGAACTTTACACCAGGTTGAAGAGTGCAAAGCAATTATTTAATGTAGCAAAGTTGCTTGAGTGTCAAATTTAAATAGCTTCTTCCACAGTGTTGGACGATCAACCTTATCAAAGGCTGTGAAGTAGTCTATAAATGTGGCATATACTGAGGAGCCCCTGATCATTACATATTCTTCCTTTATGAGCTGCAAAGCAGCAATATTATCTAATGTGCCATGGCATTTCTTGAATCTGGTTTGTTCCAGCAGGATGATTTTATTGCTCTCGACCCAGGTATTAAGGTGATCTAAAAGACACTTAGTAAAGACCTTGCCAACTGGATCTAACAGGGTAATTTGACGATAATTGACAGGTGAGTTTCTATCCCATATTTTAAGCCGTGGGATGATGACACTTCCAACCCATGAGAAGGTAGCAATATTTAAAAACTGGGTGAAGAATGGTTGGCCAGAGGGTGGCCTCTTGTTTAATAACTGAAATTGGGACCTCCTCAGGGCCCATTGCACCTGAGGATCCCAGTGCTTTGATTGAGGACTTCATTTCACCCACCAAAGGGGGGCCATAGCTATCAGTTACTATCTTAAGCTCAACAGATGTACCTTCAAATAGAATTATTATTTCTGGGTTTTCTGCATATAATTAGACAATACAATCTCTCCAAATGCCCTCAGGAATGGGGAAAGGATGAGACATCACTTTAGAACCACAACAATTTGCGATGGTCGCCCAATATTTTCTAGCATTTTCCATAGAAGCCGCCTCTCCCAGGTCGACCTACCGACCGACGATATTCTGTTTCCTAGGACCAGCTTTCAAACACCTCCTTCTATTTAATAGTCAAAGACGTCTGTCTCTTTCCTTCAAAAAGAAAAAAAACTGCATTCAAGTCATCCTGTTAATTTCCCTGTTCAGGGAAAGTAATGGTTGACATACCACTTTGCGAGAAGACTTGGGGTGTTTCGGACGGTCATTCTTTACAATCTGTTTCATAAATTGAGAGAAGGAATTAAGGATGTCTGTATTCCAAAGGTCTAAGTCATGAATAACCCCCTCAAGTAGCCCTTTTAAATTAGAGATTGTGGATGGGGGCCACTGCGTCATGCCTGCATTTTTTATCAAATTTAGCACTGATTCCATCAAATTCCCATGGCCCTATAGGTGTCAGGCTAAATTCCAGAGAAAAAACAAGTAATCTATAGTCACTAAGTGGGAAATCAACAATTTTCAAATCTGTCAAAAATTGAATAGTAATGTAGGAAGCAATAATATAATCAATGATATATGTTCCCTAGGGATATTTGTGGGTAAATTGAGCCAGAGAATCTACCATTTACAAACACATAATCATTCTTTCTTAAATGGCCAAGGAGTGAATGCCCTTATTTATCAGTTCTCAAATTTGGTTGAAAAAATAATGGCGGAATATTAAATGCAGCTTCTTTTTCTATATCAGAGAATAAATTAATGGAGGTGTTGGATACTTTACAGTTTCAGTCGCCAACCAACAGAACATGATGATCCCCTCACTGTTCTCAATTTTTGATAAGAAGGAGAATATGTCAAAAAGCATGTTATTATAGCTTTTTTCTGTGGGAATATAAGCATTTATCACTAGTAATGGAAGTCTCACATCTTACTATTGGGACAATCTTTATAACCTGGAAATGATCAGAAGGGACATTAAAGATATTGTATTCCTAGATTAACTCATTACTCAACAGAATAGCTAGCCCTCCCTTTGCATGTCCTTTCCTAGAAGGGAGAGCATTACAACTTAAGACAAAATAGCCATCTCCCAAAAATCAGGAGACCACCAGGTTTCCTGAATGAAGATCATATCTGCTTTTAAGCTGTTTAGAAATTCAATTTTCTCTGGGAAATTCATTAGGCCTGCTGCATTCCAGGAAAACACTTTAATGTTATTGTTATAAGGGGGCCTTGAGTCATGACCTGGTGCACTGGCACCATTAAGTGCACCGGCTAACCAATTCCATTTCATATAGTTATCCTCTACTAGAGTGGGAGGGATTCCGGGGACACTAGACCCAAGATGCCTTACTGGTCTACCTCCATTCACTACAGAAACACACAAGCTTCTTAAATCATTAATACTTAGCTCATTTAAAGGTAACAAGAGATAGTCAAACATTGTAGGATTCAAGGTATCATAATGCCAATTAGGAATTAAAACTTGCCCAAAAATGGGCATTAAATCAATGCCTCTACACTGAAGTAAATCACTGTTTTTAAGAATCAGATTTACAACAATTATTTAATAGAACTAGACCCTTGATTTCAGTGCTCCCGAGGAGTGCAATAAGTGTACAAGAGAGATGTCACTACTTTGTATCATTTTCAGGGATTCAATCTCTGCAAAATATGATAATAATAAAAGAGCGATTCATAGTTAAGTCAGAGTTGAATAAAGCCTATGTCTTATCATACCATCTGTGATATGAATATATCCACTTCCTCTGGGTCACTTATGCTATGCATTTTGTTTCGCCACATTATTTTTAACATGGCTGGAAATTTTAACTGGACCTGGGCTCCCTTACTTCTCAACTCATTCATTCTGGAACCCAGTTCCCACTGTCTCTGGGCTGTCCTCTTACCAAGGTCAGACCTGATTTGATAAGAAAACCCATCGTGGCTCAAGGATCCCCCCTTCAGGGCCCGTTCCAACACTAACTCTTTCACAGCGAAAGTCAAAAAGTTAATCAGGATTTTCCTAGGGGTCTTCCGATCCGGGTTCAACCTAAAGGGGTCCCTATGAGCCCTCTGAATCTCCTTCTCCCAATCAATTTCCGGCCTATCCTTCAAAAATTCCTCCCTCAACAGGCCACATATAAAAGCCTTGACATCTCCTTTCTCAACCCCCTCCGGAATTTTGAGGAATCTCAAATTATTGCGTCGAGATTGAGTATCCAGCCTTTCTAAGTCATCTTGCAACGTTCTATTCTGTTTTCTGAGTAGCTCAATATCCTTAGAGTTGCCTGTTGCCACTACTGACAGAGCTTTAACCTCCTCTTCTAGAGTTCCAGTATGCGTTGCGAGGTCGTCAAGCTTCTCCTCAAGTATCTCACATTTGTCTCGTATCCCCTTTTGGTTAATCTCAGATATCTCAAATTTTGTGAAGATATCTTGTCGCAGACTTAGAAACATCTTTTCCATAACGTTTTGACCTCCGTCGCCACATACGCTACTGTCACTTTGATTGGTGTTCTCCACCCCTCTCAAGTTCATACTTCCTTGGAATGACTCAGTAGTGCTAGTTGTGGCAAGGCTAGAACGCAAATCCGGTCTGAGAGTAGGGGTTGTCTCTAAACTTACACTTTCAGTTTGTATCTCTTCACCCTGTGTAAGTCCTACTAACGGAGTAAATCGATTCTCCAAAAGAAGCGAGGCATTCTGAGACTTGTTCCCCTTTTCCTGCAAAATTTCGACCTGTTCCATGATTTTAAAATAAGATCTTAACGACGGCGTAGGTTTGGCAGGCACATGCTCCGCTTTTGGGCCGCAACGTCTCAACTTCCCTCCTGTCTTCGGCACCTTCTTTTTAGGGGAGATTGCTACTGCAGCCTCTTTTACTACCTGCTCCCAGCTTCCGCCTCCCCTACCTCCTTTTCCCTTACTTTTATCCTCTGGGAGCGACCGAAGCTGATATCGACTTCTTACTCGGTTGTCACTTGTGCTCTTAGATAATTTTTCGGCTCCAACCTCCACAATGACCGACTCAATTAAGGGTATAATTGGGGGGGGGATTTACCCCTACACTCACGCTCGCCCTATCTCCACTCCCTCCACTTCCCTCTGTTGTCTCTTGAAATAATGGTGACACTAGTGTTGGAGGCTCTTTTTCCATCAGTCTCGGGCCCCCCCGCTTAAACCCCTGTACCTGCAATCCGCTGGTCTTCTCTTTCTTCCTACCTCCAGGCACGACGCCTGACTGCCCCTCAACTTGCGTGTTCCAGTGCATAAACTTTGTGCCTCTCGCCTGAAAATCCGCGTTGTTGTCGGCGCCGTTCTGAATTCCTCTCTTCCCCAGCGACCTGCGTACTGTACTGCCTCTGCTTCTCTCAACCCGGAAGCCGGCTACCGCCAGCGCCGCACGGGTCTTCCGAAAAAAACACGCCGCGTAGTACCAGATCCCCTGCTGCAACTCCACATCCAGATCCGGAGCCAAAGACTGCGTCCACTCGGGTACGCCCATTTTTTTTTAAAAGTCAAAATCCAATCAAGTTATACGATGACTGCTCCTGTACTATAAGAAACCGCATACATGACGCTTCATAGAGAAAATGGCTGTTCTCCACGATAATACTGCATTCTCTCGGCTCTGGAGCTTGCGCGACCGGCGTCAGCCCACCGCCATGTTTCCCCTCATATCACAGATGGTATGATAAGACATAGGATACGCTTGTGCTAAAAAGGTATGAGTTTTCAATTTAGTTGCATTAGCATCAAGATATGGGTATAGTGTGGCTGTTTTCTTTACTTCTAATATTCTCATTCTTTTAGGTCTCTCCTCTCTCGGTGAGATGGGGGAGATCGCAAAGGGCGGAACGCATCGCCCAAGGTATAGAGAGGGGGTTTCCCGGGGGTAGGGGGGAATTGGGGGCACTGGGTGTTGGGAGCAATGGGAGAAAAACAAAAAAATAGTCCTCACCAGCCTATTTCTTGAAGGGGTAGAGATAAGATCAGAAATGGCCATGAGTCGGAATCAAGTTGTATTGGATGACAATTGGTATTATAGTTTCCTAGCATGGATACGTTAAAAGTAGTCAATTTTTTAACATGGAATGTTAACGGGTTGAGGTCCAGGAGGAAAGTGTCTCGGGTTTTGGAAACTCTTAAGAAAAGCGCAGCCCAAATCATATTATTACAGGAAACACATCTAGAAAGAATCGAATGTAGGCAATGTTTCGACAAATGCAGATGGGTCCAAGAGGTAATAAGCTCCGATCAGAGGGGGAGTACTAGAGGAGTTGCCGTCATAATCAAGAGTAATAACGGAATAAGATTAGTTAAATATGAAACGGATTGTTCAGGCAGATGGTTAGAGGCAACTCTCGCAATTCAAAATAGGCCTCTGATTTGTGCAGTTTACTATGGGCCAAATAATGATAACCCGGAGGCTCTAATTAAGTTGGAAACCTGTCTTTTAGAAACAACGGCACCTATTGTGTGGGAGGAGACTTTAATCTAGTTATGGACAAAGGGTTAGATAGGACTTCAAAAGTTAAGTACATCAACCCACCAAGATCATTTTCCAGATTGAAAAGCATGATGAAGGAGTTTAATTTAATTGATATTTGGCGCACCAAGATGGAGGTTAGAGAGTTTACTTTTTATAGTAAAAAGTACAGACATCACTCCCGTATTGATTATTTTTTATTAGATCAAGATTTATGTGGAGAAGTAATTGGGGTAACGCATATTCCCGCGATAGTGTCAGACCATTCTGCAGTTCTCCTGGCTTTGACGGTACAGCAAAAGGAGGGGCAGAGAAGATGGACATTAGACAGGACCATTTTATTGGATGGGGAGGTTGTCCGAGACTTAAGAGAAAAATCGGAGTTATATTTCCATGTAAACAAAGGTTCGGTGACAAACCAAATAGTTTGGGATGCCTATAAGGCCTATTTAAGGGGGGTCTTGAGATCTATAATGGCAGGAAAAAGAAGGGTGGAGAAACGAGAGGATGAGTATAAAAGTGAAGAGATCAAGGTAAAAGAAAGGGAACTTCAGAGGGACTCAATGGAAGATACAGATACAGTGCAAGCCCTGAGTAAAGAGCTAGAGGGGCTACAGGCAGCCTTTCAAGGGCGGATTGATAAGAAAGTACTAGATAGATGGAAAACTAGTAAGCTCCAACATTTCGCCTATGGAGAGAAGTGTAGCTCCTTACTAGCTTGGAAGGCCAAGGCGGATAGAGCTAGAAATACAATTCGAGAGCTAACCAGTAGGACCACAGGGGAAGCATTGCATACTAATGTTGACATATGTGGAGAGGCTTGTAGTTTTATGAGCGATTTATATAAGGAAGATATTCATCCAGATAAGGAGGTTATTGCTGAGTGGTTAGGCTTAACGACTCTCCCGCAGCTAACTAATGAACAACAGAAAGACTTAGAAGGAGAGATCAGGGACGAAGAGATAAGAGCCCAGTGTAAGAAAATGGTAAAGGGGAAAGCTGCTGGGCCAGATGGTCTTCCTGTGGAGGTTTTCTTATGTATTATTGATGTCCTGATTCCAGTTCTAAAAGTTTTGTTTAATGAAATATATATGAGTGGGGAATATGCTCCTAGGTCGTGGTCAGAGGCTATAGTTACTTTGATTTTAAAACCTAATAAAGACCCACGGAGAGTTGACTCTTATAGACCGATCTCTCTACTAAACATAGACTACAAGATTTTTTCTGGTATCATAGCAACTCGGGTAGCCAAGGTAATAAAACAGGTTATTCACCCCAATCAAAGAGGTTTTATACCTGGGAGGCAACTTAATGAATTAACATTCCAGCTGATAGGGGTGGTAGACATAGCTGAGGCTTGGAATATTCCTCTTACCATAGTTGCGGTCGATGCAGCTAAAGCTTTTGACCAGGTACACTGGAAGTATTTATGGGAGTCCTTACGTAGTTTCGGATTTCCACAGAATATGGTTACGCGGTGCAAAATCTGTACTATGGCCCGAGGGCTAGGGTGTTGGTTAATGGGGAGTTGTCTGACTGGTTTGAAATCTTTAGGGGGACAAGGCAGGGTTGTCCTCTGTCCCCGCTACTTTTTAATATCTATATAGAGCCATTGGCAAACTTGATAAAAATAGACACCGCTATTCTCCCTTTTAGATTTAACGATTTCGAAGTCAAATTGGCATTATATGCCGACGACATGATGTTGTACACAAGAAACCCGTTGGAAGCAATTCCTAACTTGATGAGGAAGGCAGAATTATTTGGTCAGGTCTCTGGGTATAAAGTAAATATAGATAAAACTGAGATAATGGAGTGGAATCAGGACTCACAGAGTCACGGGGCAAAAACACAAATACGATACCTAGGGATTTTAATCACACAGAAATTAGAAGACATCGTAAAAACTAATTGGAAGAAAACTAGTCAGGATGTGATAGGACTAATGGTAAAATGGGCGAACCTCCCCTTAAATATCTATGGTAGGGTAAATTTAATAAAAATGATCATTCTTCCGAAAATTACTTTCCTTTTCAACTCTATTCCGTTAACTTTTAAGAAAGAAGACATTGCCAAACTCCAGGGGAGAATAGGGAGTTTTATTTGGGCATCAAAAGGAACCAGGATATCCTGGAAGAAACTGAGGAGAAGATTGGAGGTGGGAGGATTGGCACATCCAGACCTGCTTGCATATTGTTACGCATTTCATTTTAAAAATGTGCGTATGTTGGCAAATAAGATAGATAAGTCATCTATCGGCTCACTCTTTGCGGCTATGCTGGAGGATATCCCGCAAGGTCAATGGCATTTTCTTTTTAAATTCGGAGACCCTAAGTTTTTTAAGAAAGTCCGTTTGAAGGTCCTGAAGGCTGCACTGAATACGTGGATGTATGTGAGGAAAACACTCAGAGTTCCATATTTCTCGTCTTATGCTCCAATTTGGGATTCCCCAGGTACCCCGGAGTGTTTGAGAGATCAACTTAGTCAGCCCTTGAAAGCAGGGGGTATCTTCTATTGGGCGGATCTTAAGGAGGGCACAAATATGATGAGCTGGGAGGCTATGAATAATTTGTCTAAGGGACAGCTAACGAGGTTTAAATACTACCAACTGAATTCCTGGTGGGCGACACAAGACTGGGTGGAGGAAGAGGAGACAAAATTCAGTCAGGTGTCGAGAAATGACCAGTGGAAAAAAGAAATGTCGTTTTGGTACTGGGCTTTTCTGGAAGTGGATACAGATTTTGAAACTGATATTACAAAACTATGGGGTCAGGAGTTTGGACAGGGTGATGTGAAGCGAATGTGGTGTGATTCCTACGGTATCTTACGAACAGCTGTTAAACCTGCATCATTTAAACGCAATCACTTATTCACCACCTATAGAGTGTATTGGTCACCTGCGAAGCTATCGAAGATCACCAGCAATGTATATAATTGCCCAAGATGCGAGTTGATAGTGGCAGATGATATGCATTTATTCATGCTTTGTCCAAAAATATTATCATATTGGAACTCTGTTTGTGATTTTATAGGGGAAACAATCGGGACACGGATCTTAGTAAGTCCTCGCTTAATCTTTTTTGGGTTAAATCCGGAAGAAGAAGTGCAGCTCTCAGTGAGTAACGCAAAGTTTTTGTTTTATGTTATTCTTTTGGCAAGACGTGAGATTTGTAAACTATGGAAATCGGAAAGTCCACCAAGTTTTTCTGAGTGCCTTAGAAATGTTATATATACTAGTGAGGCGGATATGGCATGCGATCCTACAAGTGAAAAGAAAATTTGGGCTTCGTTGGTAAGGTGGAGAGAAAAGACAACGTGAGTCCTATGATTAAGTCAATTTTGCTGTCGGCTACGGTTTCTCCTTCAGGCGGTGTCAGTGTGTTAAGGAGATGGAAGTGGACACAGCAGTATACTTGTGGGTCACTACGTCTGTTTGCCTTATGGGTCATCGGACAAGCCCCCCTGGTAAGACCTAGCGGGATCAGAGTATACCCTAACAAGAATGTTGGCAGAATGAGGACAAAAAAAAAACAAAAAAAGAGTTGAATAAAGCCACAAAATCTAACCTAAAAGTGTCCATGGAATTATAAGAGGATGGAAGACTACTTCCACTCGATCGCAAGGGGTTTGAGGTTACCCTTGGGGTGACAAAACAAGGTTCAGACTTGGGGTTCAGTTCTGAAGACACCTGATCAGTAGAGTCATGATAACCTGTGGAAGATTCAGCCTCTCACCTGTCCAGAGGATCTATTATGGAACAATAGTGCATCTTTGTGGTAGGAGCACCAGAGTCTCCCACTTCTTGGAAGAGAAGCTTTCTTGTGTTTTTCTTAAATATTCACCCTTGGTTTTTTTCCCACAAATTCTGTTTCTTTGCTTTAGCTTTTTCTTTGGAAGGAACCAGAACCAAGAGTTAAGCAGAGCCTTTTGTTGCCCGGTCATGAGCTCTGAAAATAGGGAAGGCTTCAAACCCGGGACAAGAGGCTTTGACTGATCAGTTGGAAGCAACAGGGCTGTGAGAACCCGAGCCAAAAAGATTTTTTAAGAGTAGATGGATTTTTCCGTGTTCGTCGGCTTCCTCTCAGAGACTGCCACTGATATGACTTGGGGTTTGCCAACTTGTGCCCTCTGGTCAAAAGCTTGAGGCAGTTGGGAGATACTCTCATGCACCTGGTTCTTAAGGGCCCCAGCAGGTGGTCCAGAGTTCAAAAGGCCCATCTTTCCACAGGCCTCATTTGTGTATGTTTGAAGTGCTTCATTGTGGAGTGCCCCCTCATCTTTTGACCTCATCAGCACATTCAGACTTACCAGTAAGATATCTTGAATGTGATCCAAGTTATTTACCAACTTTTCTAAAAGTGCTAAAATGGACGATAGGATTATTTCCATACACTTGGAGGGTTCAGAGATTAATAAATATTGCCAAGGGAGATTGCAGGATAAATTTTCAGACATTTTTAAGTCGGCTGTTGTAATACTATTGATGATTGATCTGATGGAGCACTGCTGTAGAACTTTAAGCTGGTTGTCTGTGAGGGGCCAAATGGGGCCTTAGGTTAGCCACAAGTCACAGGTGTAGGGCTACTCAAGTTGATGTCCACATCAGGTAAGGTAAAATCCTCTATAAGAGGGTTACTAGGGTCCTCAGATGCCAAATTTATAGTTCCCAAAGCAGATACGTGCTTAGCAAGGACTGGAGCTTGATTTAGGATTGACATCTATAGGAGTGGTAGGGGCCTCCATATTAGAGGAAGGGTCAGTATACTTAGCCTCATGTGTGACGCTCTCTTTTTAAAAAAAGAAAAATATCAACTTTGCGGCTTTCAACAAATTTGTACTTGCCACCTTGTTTCTAAGTGGGTTGGATTTAGTCTTTTTACAGGCTCTCATAGGAAGCAATCTGCCTGAGCGTAGTTTCCGGGCTGTCATACTTATATTGCGCGAAGATGTGATAGGTTTTATATATATTTTTTATTTATTTGAGTTTTATATAGCGCCTGCTAGACCCAAGGGTATCACAGCGGTTCACATATTTTGAGAGGAAGTACCTCATGAAGTCAATTTTGGTTTATAACAGTTAATATGGGTTTTATGATCTGAAGCTAGCAAATGAGAACCAAGGGTGGGGGTGTGCACAGCCGGGTTCAAGCCACACCACAGTCCTAACTAGGCCGCTTCCCCATGCTGCTGACTCTACCCTCAGAGCAGAGCAGTAAAAGCCCTTCTAACACCCGAAATGGCCAGTGCTGAACAAAAGTGTATATGTTGAGTGCCTGAAGTATTATAAGATACTAATGTCCTTTATGCCAAGTACACTTCATCCTTCTATTTTTACCTTTTATTCTGTGCTCTCCACTTTCTAGTAGTTTTAGATGGTAGGAGCAATATTTATCTTTGGCTGCATCCTAGACATCTCCTTGATTTATCCTTTTATCATTTTTATCCAAACTGCCGCAAGAAAGGTTAAGAGGTTCCAAAGAATGGACACCAGAGACAGGACTGACACAGGAGAAAAACCTGATGCAGCCAAATGCAGCCCAATTAGTGGTGATAGGGTGACCGGATAGGCACATTAAAAGACCAAAAGGTCCCAAAAGCCAAGATGATGCAGTGTCACAAAAAGAGAGCAAGTGCAGTGCAAGAGCGTACCTACAATTAGCAGCATTGTCAGGTACCACCCAGCACCTCCAAGTACCTGCAGAGTCCGCCTGGGGCAGAGCCCGGAGCAGGAGTATCCACAGCAAGAAGCCAGACAGAATCCAAAGGCGGCCACAGTGTGCGCTGCAGTCACAGAAACACAAAGCAGCCATGCAGCTCCCACTGCTCCCATTGCGTGCTGATTCAAGCAACAGGCAACAAGCACCGGCAGGGAGTGTCGTAGACCCCTAAGGCGGCTTTGGAAGTGGCCGCAGCAGTCGCAGCTTCAGAACTTCAGGTTTGCTTCAGGGCTTTAGGGGCCACATAAAACGCTACGTCTCAAACTCAGGCGTTGGCTTCGGCACAGCAGGGTGGGGCCAGAAGCAGAAAGCAGCAGCAGCGACAATGCACAGCATCATCTCAAAGGCTAAGTGGACAGTCGGCAACACAATTATTCAGCTTTGGGCACCAACACTTCAATCCTGAAAATAACACGCTTTGTTTGATGGGGCTAACAAAAGGCACGTCTGGTATGGGGTGTAACATAATCTAAAAATTATTATTATTATTTTTATTGTTGTTGTTCTTGTTTTTGTTGCTATTGTTTCTGTATAAAATAACAAAGAGCCACCAAACGTTTAGCGCAAGAAACAGCAGGGAAGCATAACAAAGTGACAAACCTTGAAGAAAAGCTTTCCACATGACGAAATACAGTAAACATGTTATGCAATCTTCACAAAACAGATCATTACTTAAAGATGAATGTATTTACTTTTATTTTCATTTGCAATACACACACTTCCTACCCAACAGTTGCTTCATTACACTGCTGGGCTAATTTTTAGGGAGGACTTTAGGGGTAAACTTAGGCTTTTGTGTAAGTTTATTATTGTTTACTATTCACAAAGGTATTTTACGAGTAGTATCTTATGAATGCGGAGTCTCTGCACGTAAAAAGAAAGGCCTTCAACAGGCAGGTTAGAGTTTAACACCAAGCTCTCAGAGGAATTTCTTTCACACCTTTACAATATGCTTATAGTTGAAGGAGCAGACAAAGTTTCCCTGAATGTTTGCAAAGCAAGTAAAAATGTTTGACTTCCCTTGATGATTTCATGCTTGGGAATATCCCCTAATTGTAATGATTAAATACCATGAAAATCAGGTTATAAATTATAGAAATAATTTTGCTTGTGTACCGCACGGATCATCATTCCTTTTACACACATTTAATAATTCAAACATGAGTATTGGGAAAGAAGGCAAGCACTCCTTGGCCAAATTTGGCACCATTGTATACAATGTATCCAATGTTTCCAAAATAACTCCACCAGTCAAAACTTTGCACTAGCACCTTAATAAAAGATCATTTTAAATAAATGTAAACATGTACTATCAAAATCTAACTATCACTGTTGTATGTTCTGAACATTTAAAAAAGACACTTGATTCTCTGCAATTAAAGATATGGAATACTCGCTGTAATTTCAGCAGACTATTATTACTGACACTCTTTCTTCCTTGTAGCCAGTCCAGTTTGAAAAAAATGCATTTTATGTTTAAATGCCTACATGTAACAATAACACTGTGATTTTCACACCTAGAAAGAAACTTTATTTGTTTGAGATCATAGAGCTTACTCCTTCTTCCATAAGAAGTTTTTTGTTCAAATCGTCAGTGTGGTTTTTAAAAAGAGGGGCTGAAAAGATCAGAGAAAACATTACATTTCCTAAAAGTGCTTTGTTTTACAGGACTGATAATAATGTAAGACAACCTTACATAAGTGAACACTAGAATGCAACCTGTGTGGTTATTGTTGGACTTGGCAGTCTCTGCAGGGTCAACCCTAGACTTTTTGCCTTTACCCTCCACTTTTTTTGCTGAATTCATTTTTGTTGGCTCTAGCACTTTACCACTGCTAACCAGTGCTAACGTTCTTGTGCTCACTCTCTAAAATATGGCTTACACCTGATTGGCATATTTAATTTACCTATAAGTCCTTTGTAGAGTGGTATACCCTATACCCAGGGCCTGTAAATTAAATGCTACTAGTGGGCCTGCAGCACTTATTGTGTCACCCACTTAAGTAGCCCCTCAAAACATGTCCCAGGCCGGCGATTGTAACCTGAATGCGGTTTTGAACTGCAAATTCGACTTATCAATATAACCCCTTTGCCAAGCCTTACACTCCCCTTTTATTGCATATAAGTCACCCCTAATGCAGGCCATAGGTACAGGGTAAATTTTAATTTAAAGTTTGGACATCTACTTTAAAGTCTTACATGTCCTGGTATTAAAAAACTCCTAAATGTGTTTTCCACTGCTGTGAGGCCTACCTCTCCCACAGGATAACATTGGGTTGCCTTATTGCCTTTATTAAGTGCTAAATTGTGATGGGGGAACACATAAGCAATCCGTGTTTGGCGTCTAAGAAATTGTAAATAAAAGTCCTCTTTAATGGTAAAGTCAGATTTTAAATTACAATTTTGAAAATACCAATTTTAGAAAGTTAGAATTTTCCTGCCCTTGCTATTTGGTGCCTACAGCCGGTCCTAGGTCACAAGCCTGAGTGTAGTTGGCAGTTGGACTTTGTTTTTTCCTCTCAGACAGTCACACATTAGAGGGAGAAGGTGTGCCTGAATGGACCAGCAACTGGCAGGATGGGTGGCAGAGCTGGGTACAGCCTCACTTGCAACTGAATAGGCTGCGCCCTGCCTTCAGAAAAATTACCTGTCACTACTGCATTGTTCATGCAGCCTGCTTGAACCCAGGATTGGGAGTCAGGAAACTTTAAGGACTTCAAAGGGAATCTTCTGGAAATGTATCCTATTTCAAATAAGGCACCAGGTATAAAAATAGGACCCTCAGACCCATTATTCAGTTCACTTGCTGGACCTGTGGAAGGACTCTCAGAGGACTGTCTGCTGATGTGTACTCCACAAGACTGCTTTGCTCCACTTGGAATGACTGCTTTGCTGCCTGGAGTCTGCCTTGAACACTCAGAGGCCTACCCTGCTGTTTGAGCCCTGCTTCTTCACCTGAACCCAGGACTACCAGAGTGACTCCAAGGGCTAGTTTACTGACCTCCTATTCAGAGCCACAGGGACATAACAGGCTCCCATAATCTTGACCCACACCTGGACCCAGCCTTAGTGAGTCCTAACCCACCCATGTAGTGCTCCTCCATTTCTGGACCCTTTGTTGTTGTGCTAAAGGTGCCCATATAGCCAAAATCCAAAACATAAAATCTTTGGCTAAAAACTGCTCTGGCAACCTATCAATCAATCAATCAATCATGTCACTTATAAAGCGCACTACATACCCGCGAGGGTCTCAAGGCGCTGGGGGAAGAGGGGGGTGGTGCTGCTACTGATCGAAGAGCAGGGTCTTGAGGAGTCTTCTGAAGGCCAGTAGGTCTTGGGTCTGTCGGAGGTTGGTGGGGAGGGTGTTCCAGGTCTTGGCGGCGAGGTGGGAGAAGGATCTGCCGCCGCCGGTCGTTTTCCGGATGCGGGGGACTGTGGCGAGGGCGAGGCTGGTCGAGCGGAGCTGGCGGGTGGGGGTGTAGAAGCTGAGTCGTCTGTTGAGGTAGGCTGGTCCGGAGTTGTGGAGTGCTTTGTGTGCGTGGGTGAGGAGCTTGAAGGTTATCCTCTTGTTGACAGGGAGCCAGTGCAGGTCTCTCAGGTGGGGTGTGATGTGGCTGCGTCGGGGATGTCGAGGATAAGACGTGCAGAGGCGTTCTGGATGTGTTGCAGCCGTCTCAGGAGCTTAGCCGTCGTTCCTGCGTAGAGGGCGTTTCCGTAGTCCAGCCTGCTGGTGACGAGGGCCTGGGTGACTGTTTTTCTTGTTTCGGTGGGGATCCACTTGAAGATCCTGCGGAGCATTCGGAGGATGTTGAAGCAGGATGAGGAAACGGCGTTGACCTGCTTAGTCATGGAGAGGGTGGGGTCGAGGATGACCCCTAGGTTGCGTACGTGGTCGGTGGGTGGCGGGGCTGTTCCCAGTGATGTTGGCCACCAGGAGTCGTCCCAGGCTGAAGGGTTGGAACCAAGGATGAGGACCTCCGTCTTGTCCGAGTTCAGCTTCAGGCGGCTGGTCCTCATCCATTCGGCGACGGCCTTCATTCCTTCGTGGAGGTGGGCTTTGGCGGTGTGAGGGTCTTTGGTGAGGGAGAGGATCAGCTGGGTGTCGTCGGCGTAGGAGATGATGTTGAGGTTGTGCTGTCGGGCGACGTGGGCGAGGGGTGCCATGTAGATGTTGAACAGCGTTGGGCTGAGGGAGGAGCCTTGGGGTACGCCGCAGATGATCTTGGTGGCCTTGGATCGGAAGGGGGCGAGGCGGACGCTTTGTGTTCTGCCGGAAAGGAAGGATGTGGTCCAGTCCAGGGCCTTCTCTTGGATCCCGGCGTCGTGAAGGCGTGTTCGTAGTGTGTGGTGGCAGACCGTGTCGAAGGCGGCTGATAGGTCCAGGAGGATGAGGGCTGCTGTTTCTCCGTTGTCTAGCAGGGTCCTGATGTCATCGGTGGCGGCGATGAGGGCGGTTTCGGTGCTGTGGTTGCTGCGGAAGCCGGACTGGGAAGGGTCCAGGATGTTGTTCTCCTCGAGGTAGCGGGTCAGTTGTTTGTTGACGATTTTCTCGGTGACCTTCGCGGGGAACGGGAGCAGAGAGATGGGTCGGAAGTTCTTGAGGTCCTTGGGGTCTGCCTTGGGTTTCTTGAGTAAGGCGGTGATCTCGGCATGCTTCCAGCTTTCCGGGAAGGTTGCTGTCTCGAAGGAGATGTTGATTATTTTCCGGAGATGGGGCGCGATGGCTGTACTGGCTTTGTTGAAGATGTGGTGAGGGCACGGGTCTAGCGGTGAACCGGAGTGGATGGTGTTCATGATCTCGCTGGTGTCCTCATCGTTGATGTTGGTCCAGGAGAGCAGGCGGTTGGTGGTTGTGGGGGCAGTGGTCTCGGTGGTTGCCGGGGCGGTCGTGGTGTTGAAGCTGTCGTGGATGTCGGCGATTTTGCGGTGGAAGAAGGTGGCCAGTGAGTCGCACAGGTCTCGCGACGGCTGGATGTCGTTGGTGTTGGAGCTGGGGTTGGAAAGTTCCTTCACGATGTTGAAGAGCTCTTTGCTGTTGTGTGCGTTGTTGTCTAGGCGGTCTTTGAGTGAGGCCCTTTTGGCGGATCTGATGAGGTGATGGTGACTGCGGGTGGCACTCTTGTGGGCGGCGTAGCTGTCCGCTGTCCGTTCGTGGAGCCAGATCTTCTCCAGTTTTCGGCATGTTCGTTTGGAGGCCTGGAGGTCTTCGGTGAACCAGGTGGCTTTCTTGCTGGTGTGGCTGTTGGGCGGATTCTTGAGCGGGGCGAGGGTGTTGGCGCAGTCGTCGATCCACTGTCTGAGGTTGCGGGCGGCGGTGTCGGGGTCGGAGGGTTCGGCGGGTGGGCTCAGGGCGAGGGTTGTGGTTAGCTGGTCTTCCGTGACTCTGCTCCAGCAGCGGCGAGGCATTTGTTCGGTGCGGTGGTGCGTGGTGGGCTTCCTGTAGGTGAAGTGGATGCAGTGGTGGTCAGTCCAGTGGGGTTCGGAGGTGTGGTTGAAGGAGACGTGTGGGCTTGCGGAAAAGATGGAGTCGAGCGTGTGGCCGGCGGCATGGGTGGGTGTAGTCACGAGCTGTCTGAATCCGAGGGTGGCGAGGTTGTTGATCAGGGTGGTGGAGTTGGTGTCCTTGTTGTTCTCGAGGTGGAAGTTCAGGTCCCCGAGGAGGATGTAGTCCGTGGAGGCGATGGCGTGTGTGCTGACGAAGTCAGCGATGGAATCGCTGAACTGTGGTCGGGGTCCGGGGGGTCTGTAGATGAGGGTTCCTCTGAGGGTGGTGTTGGGATCGGTGTGGATCTGGAAGTGCATGTGTTCGGCGGTGCTGAGGGTGTCGTCGGTGTTGGTTGAGACTCTGAGGGTGTTCCTGTGGACGATGGCGATGCCTCCTCCGACTCCGTTGGTGCGGTCCCTGCGGGTGATCTTGTATCCGTCCGGGATGGCAATGGCGATGTCGGGGGCTGAAGCGGGATTCAGCCAGGTCTCCGTCAGGAATGCGACGTCTGGGGAGGTTGAGTCGAGAAGGTCCCAGAGTTCGATGGCGGGCGGAGCGGGTGTTGAGGAGGATGCATCTGAGGTAGTTGGGTTCTTTCCTGGGCGGTGGTTTGGCGGGGCGGGTGCTGGCGAAGCTGCAGTTCCGGCAGGTGAAGGGCCCTTGGGTGCGCTTCGGGGTGGCCTGGTCGCAGGCGTGATCTTTTCCGGGGTTGAGTGCGTGGAGGGTGCTGGCGTCGTATCGGCGTCTGTTGATGTGGCGGGCGCGGGGGATGCCCGGACCAGGGGGTCTGGCGCTGGGCGCGGTCACGGCGCGGACGGGCGCAGACGGGCTTGCCTTAGGCACGCCTTCGGCGCGCCAGCGGCACGCCCGCTGCGCACGTCCGCTGCGCGGCCGCACAGCGGCCGCCATAAATGGGGAGGTGGGAGGGAGGAGCAGGGAATGGGGCAGCGAATGGGCAGTGAGGGGGCGGGGCCGCAGGCGCAGCGGCGGGAAACAGGCACAGAAGGGAAAACGAGCACAATCAGGGCATCAAGGGGGCACAGAAAGGAAAAAAACTAGCACAATCAGGGGCAGCAAGGGGGCACAGAAAGGAAAAAACTAGCACAATGAGGGGCAGCAAGGGGGCACAGAAAGGAAAAACTAGCACAATGAGGGGCAGCAAGGGGGCACAGAAAGGAAAACGAGCACAATCAGGGGCAGCAAGGGGGGCACAGAAAGGAAAAACGAGCACAATCAGGGGCAGCAAGGGGGCACAGAAAGGAAAAACGAGCACAATCAGGGGCAGCAAGGGGGGCACAGAAAGGAAAAACGAGCACAATCAGGGGCAGCAAGGGGGCACAGAAAGGAAAAACGAGCACAATCAGGGGCAGCAAGGGGGGCACAGAAGGAAAAAACGAGCACAATCGGGGGCAGCAAGGGGGCACAGAAAGGAAAAACGAGCACAATCAGGGGCAGCAAGGGGGCACAGAAAGGAAACAAGCATTTGCAATGCAATCGGTCTCGCCTTTGGGGCCTTATAGGTATTTAACCATGCAGCATATTTTTTGCAGCTGGTTGGCCGGTAGCGGTTCCATCGGGAAACAGGGACGGGAAATAGTGCTCTAAAACGGCCACAACATGGTCACTGGTGGAATCTGCAAGTCGCAATAGTGGGGGTTATCGACAGAGGTGCTGGTGGTTCATTTCCACCAAATACGTTTTGAATAAGACACAACCAACCAACCAAACCACCAGCATCTGGAAAAAATAACTAAGAAAGACTAACACCAGTTTGTTATAAATAAAGTTTTAACCATGCCACATACTCATTCTGCAGCATCAAATGCTACTCCAGTAATAGGACCACACAACGTGCATTGCATTTTCATAAGTGCTCACATAAAACATAGTTTAGAAGGCATGGTTATGTCAATGTACGTTAATCCTGTTGATCAAACCTAATTTACTGGGATTGGTACCCACATACACTTAACGATGCGCCTAGTCCCGAACCCTCATGATATAATTCATTCTGTAAACTTCTATCAACTTGCTATTGTTCCAGTAGAATTAACTAGCCCAATGAAACTCAGTCTTGACTCGTATAGTCCTGAGTATTGCTGAGCCATGCACATTTCAGCCAATGCACCTCGATCTTGCAATGCAGCACACCCTTCTATTCACTGTTTAGAACGAAACAATTCTGATCTACAACTCCACCTCCTATTTATGAAATGCGAGCTCGGGCGATGTACCTCAATCTTGACTGAAGGCACCAAATGATATTACGGCCACGAGATGGACAACTGTTCTCTCCATGCACCTCAAACATAGCACTTGATTTACCCTTTCTAGCACTTTCAAAGACTTGTCATACGTTTCATTTGTCACATCCGAACTTGTGAGCAGAAGACTTAAAGTAGCTCAGCACTTACAGCCTGTTTTAGTTGTTCGGGTCTACTAAAGCGGCTATGTGTAGAGTCCCACATGTTCGACTCCAGGCATGTACATTGCAAAAGCAAGACCGGCCCCAATGAAAAAACAGCCACTTGAATATTCGCCATCAATTTATTGAAGCACTACAAGAGCGACTTAAGTGTCTCTAAAAGCATCATGTTCTGAAATCTACAGATGAGTGAAGGAGGCTGGAATAGGCATGATGGAGGACCTAGAACAGGCTGCCAACCAGGGGGAACCTACAACCTCACTTGTGAATAATGCCCCAAGGTTCTCTTTGGTAAAAGGTTGGAGTGAACTCTCCCACAATCCCTAGACACACCTGTCAGACTAATAAATGGCTCTCTTACCTCTTCCTTCACTCGCCCTGGACTTATTGCTTGCTTCTCTCCTCTCTTGTCCATTTTGTAGCCCTCCTACTGACATGCCTTCCTTTGTGCCCTGTTGGAGTGGAAGATACTCCTGCATGATAGTGGGAGGCGGTCCATGCATCTCCTGTCTTGGGCTTTCTGCCTGCCATGCCACCTCACCCTCGCCACACCATTACATGTTACTAGAACATCATTTCAGATGAACTCTACCACGTTATACATAACACAAAAAAAAACATGCAACCCATATGTTGTATCAAACAGTAGCTAAACTGCACAATGTACTTAAAGAGACGCCAACTTCATCACAATGCACAGCATTATGCAATCACGACAGCTCTTGGTCATAGTAAACCACTTTTTACACATTATACTACAACACACAAGTCGGCATCATCCAAAATTCAGAACCCTAAAAATTGCCCAGATAAAACAGCTCCTTGCACAACACTAAACCATACATTTTACAATGCATAACCATACAGCACCACAAAATACCACCACTCCCAGCAAACACCTAACTGTTTCTTCTGGTTTAGCTGACGGTCTCAGTTTACTTCACTGATACCACAATACCACTCAACAGTTATACTTGCGCCCTACCACATGTATTCCCTAAAATTCCTGCCCTTCACATCCTCCACCCCATGTGTGCCGCCATTGTCCTTCATATTTCTGGTACAAATACATCCACAACAAACTCCTCTACATGAAATTGCTCCTGTTTCTGAATCTTCCACACTTTTTTTTTAATCTGGATGTGACAGGGAGATGAACAGTGTTGTATTTGTGACTCTTCACATACTTTACTACAAAGGTGATAAAATCTGTCGGCTAAATAGAGCAAGAGCAGTTACCAAACATAATACAAGCTCTCGCGCCTGCTGACTTAAATTAAATCCATTCATAATCAGGTCTTTCTAAATGTCAGGGTAAAAAAGTGTTGTAGGGAAACACAATTATGCTGTTAGCCTGTCTTCTCAGTACACTTTGCAGCTCGAAATGTGTGGTGTTTTAAAAAAGGTTAATTAGATCTAGTGAGAAATGGAACATCAAAGCACAATTACTTTCTGGTGCACGAAGGCCACTTTATTTAAAATACGAAAATACGTTAACAGTGTCATAGATGATGATTAACTGTTAAGTGCGCTCAATTAACTATTTGTGTCTTCGGCTGTGCCAAATTTAGGTATTAAGTCATCAATAAGAGACCATTTGGAAGTCAGTCTATGATTGTCATGCTTTCAGGAGCCAACATTACTTTTCTCGCCACCAGACTGAACATGATGTCACTTACTTTCTTGTCAACAAATTGGCCATGACGTTCCTTACTTCTTGAAAGGCAATGAACTAACCCTTTCATTATCGCAATTGGTATATGCAGATTTTTTATTCAAAATGTTGTTCTATTGTTCAACACTTTGTACTTCCACATACTATGTATTTTGGCACGCTGAACATGTAACAGAAAATGTGTAGATTCCTTCATTTTCGGCATGCCCTTGAGTTTCCCAATATTAAACGTGTAGTTTACATAGGCGCTTTTGGTCTGCACAGACACTTTTGTAATGCTAGTATGTATAAACGGGAATGAAACGCAAAGTTTTTTCTTTAACTGATGAGGGGAAGCAACACGGAGTCCGGTGCAGGAGGCAACACTGGGGGAAGCAGACGACAGAGCGAGAAAGCACAAAGTGGAGCACAGAGAGGAGAGCAAACCGGAAAAGAGAAATTAATGTGGAGCAGCCAAGACAATGCAACAGGGGGAGCACACGAGGCAGACAGCAACACGGAGGGGACAGGGAGAAGCACAAAGGCGACAGTGCTACACACAGCGGAGGTGGGAGAAGTACACGAGGCAGATATCTGTAAACACAAGCACTCCATCCCATTCTAGTAAACCTTACCGGTGTCCACGTCTGCCCACCTCACTTTTTTCGCGCTCCAGTTTTAACAAGAAAAGCACGCCGGAGTGGATGCCTGCTTGTGCCTCGGGGAGACCATAGACTGCGTGCTTGTACAGGAGCACTCTAGTCGGTCCCTGCTTGTGCCCCCGGGGCACTGTAAAGTGCAAGGTACAACACAGCAATGCCGAAGACACGGGCTGCGCTGGGAATAGAAATGCACGCATTGCGTGTGTGGCGCTGCTCGTGTGTGGACCCGGGGGACTGTAAAGTGCAAGGTACAACACAGCAATGCCGAAGACACGGGCTGTGCTGGGAATAGAAATGCACGCATTGTGTGTGTGGCGCTGCTCGTGTGTGGACCCGGGGCACTGTAAAGTGCAAGGTACAACACAGTAATGCCGAAGACACGGGCTGCGCTGGGAATAGAAATTCACGCATTGCGTGTGTGGCGCTGCTCATGTGTGGACACGCCCATGTGTCTGTGCCTCGGAAGCACTCCATCAACATCACGTGCATTAAATAAAAAAAGTTCAACAACCAAAACAACGCCCCTGATACAAGTAAAGGGGCCAATAGCCACAGGCGTGGCTAACAGCCCAAAAGGAGGGACTTCAAACACTAGTAACCAATACCAAGTAGAAACGGTTTGAAAGGCACACTGGAGAACAAATGAGAAGAACTATTTAAAAAGAGGCGGTCAGACCCTCACTAAAGTATATACTGCATGTCTCTACGAGACAGCGCAAGCGCTGCCTAGCCGAGACCTAAAAACGAGCACAATCAGGGGCAGCAAGGGGGGCACAGAAAGGAAAAAAACGAGCACAATCAGGGGCAGCAAGGGGGGCACAGAAAGGAAAAAACGAGCACAATCAGGGGCAGCAAGGGGGCACAGAAAGGAAAAACGAGCACAATCAGGGGCAGCAGCAGGGCACACAGACGGAGCTGTGTGGTGGGAGAGCGACCTACCAGTCAAGGTAGAGAAGACCTTGACCAACCTGCTCGTCTATCCACCCAACGTGCATCGTAGGTCAGCCAGACTTCGCTGCAGTTCCTGTTACGTTCTTCGCAGTAGCAAATCCTGTTCAGTCGTCCTTCGCCAAAGGGCTATTTTGTTTCCTGGAACTTTCGTCAACTACCACCTCCTGCCTCATCCTGCTGGAGATTTTCAACTTCCCAAAAAGTGACTAAGCTTGAATGTAGAAATCTTCACTGCGACTTCGCCCAGTGGCTCCTCGACAAAGATGCTTTCTTCTCGGACACCACGTGCAGCCTTGCCACACTGAACTTTACCTTCTCAGAACATTTTTTCAAGAATTTCTTCATTTTCTGAATATAAGCGCTGGCCGGCCCCAATCCGCACTTTGCATCCAACCCGCGCTCCACTTTGTTTGGACAAATCTTTCGACCTTGGCCTGGGCTTGTCCAACTAGTTGTCTGCGGTTGGCGCTTTGATCTTTTAGAGGCCAGTTTTTAATAAAAACTATAAAAAAATCATAATTTCAGTTCTACTGTTTGGATTTTCTCCCTCTCTCTATCTCTCTCTCTCGTTCCCTATATATCTATACAGGGAGAGAGAAAGAGAGAGAGGGATAGCAACATTTAAGCATCAAAATAATTCAACAATAACTCAAAAATTCTAATGAATTAACATTAATAGAGCCATATATCACACCTAATTCAAAATGTTATAAAGAAATTACATTTAAATAACAATTAAGCATTTCATATAGATTTATAGATAATATAAACAAAGAAAATAAAAAATATTAAAAAAATAATTAAAAATAAACAACACTAGCGAAAGATCTGGACTATAATGGAATCAGATTAACTATATAGGCAGAAGTAGAAAAGGTGTTGCACTTTGAAGCAGTTGGTTTGACTATTACCACTCCAATCTAAACAACACCAGGGAAAGAGTTAGATTTAATATTCCCACTCCAATTTAACCAACAGTAGGGAAAGTATTGGACTTTGGAGGGGTTAGATTAGATTTACTATTTCAACCCCAACATAAGCTAAAGCAAGGTATGTTCTGGAGTTAAGAAGGGGTAGATATACCACTCCAATTGCTAATAATTAAAAAAATCATTTAAATACCACACATAACTATTGAAACATAGTCCAAATAAAAAACATATGCTTTTTAAATAAATATAATTTAATTTAATTGAAACAAAAAACAATAGAAAAATAAATTACCAAATAAAGAAACAAAAGAAAAACATTTCCTTCCTTATTACCCAAAACACATCAACACCCGAAAGACCTAAAATCAATTATAAATAAAACATTAATAACATTAAAATACTATTTAATAAAAGTAAATAAAATAAATACCAATAATGGATTCAAAATGCATTTTACAAAGTTTTTTAATAAATATACCTATCAGTAAATTAAAAATTAATGAAAATACAACAAATGTGTTATAAAAATAATCAATAAAAAATTACATAATTGAGTAACAACTACATTTTTAATTATCATTAAAAAAATCAGTAAAAAAACACTTCAATTTAAATATCTTCCCATCCTGTTCTCCTGACACCACATACAACATGCTATTAAATTGGTAATTAAACTGCAAAATTACACATTAAAAAAATCACAAAATATACTTAAATAATTGAAGTGACAATTGATTAAATGTTATTTTACATAATTAGACAAATACTTATTTAACATAAAAATAATCAGAAATAACAAAAAAATACTTTATTAATAAAATAACTTCCCACAATATTCCTTTACAAAGCTAACAACCCACTATTAAATAGTAATAAATTAATTAAATAAAAAAATATATTACTCATTAAAAATTGCAAACTACATTTAAAAAAACCTAAAAGAATTATAATAATAATAGCACATAAAATATAAAAACTAATGTATATTAAATTAATTAGGAAACACTAGTTAATGTTAATATTTAATTAAACTATATTAAAGGAAATGGTACTATAGACAATGTTATTTAAAAAAATAATGGCATACATATTAAGAAAACCACATTCTTAACTTTTATATTGTGTTCCTGGATATATTGCCGCCTTTTTTACACAATATTGATGCAACTCTTTCATTTTGACACAATGGCGGTCTGCCGGACATTATGATGTCGAGCAGACCGCCACCGGCAGGGCGTCGGTGTCGGTCCCCCCGACATACAGGGAATCGGTCCCTGCATTAAGATACAGGTGGTCGGAGCGATAATGTCGGGGGAAATACCGCCGCCTCCGACAGGATCCATGATCCTGTCGGGGCAGCGGATGGACTACTATCCCTACAATGGAGGCGGTGCCTGTGCAGGCACTGCCATAGGGAGTAGGAAGTCTCTTTTTGACTGCCTTTTCAAGGCAGATGGAAATGGACTTTGGGGGCCCCAAGCAGGATTCCGACTGCTGTAGGCCACTACTAAGTGGCCTGGGGGCCACATGTAGTGCCCCCCACACATCCTTGCACAGTGTGCCAGGCACCATTTGGTGCCCAACGTGGATTTTTCTACTGCGGCTTGTGCTGCAACCCTTTGCCTGGGCCGCAGCACAAGCTGCAGTAAAAAAAAGGCATTTTACGAATGCCTGGGCGTACCCAAAAAGGGTGGGCAGGACCTCTGGCTCATTTTTGGACGGTTTCTGCTTGAAACAAGGGCAGACGGCAGTCAGACCGACCGCCATCGTAATAAGACGCAATGTTCTTGTCATTCTTCTTTTTTTCAGTACAATTATTTTTTTTTAAGTTCAACAGACTTTATATCAACAGTTTTAAAAAAGAAAGGCTTTAGCAAAAGCATTTTAGAATATTGTTTGTTTTACTCCTTGACAGACTTCCCAACATAGATCAAGTTGTGCCAAGTCTTAATTTGAATTACTTATTAAAATAGGCCTAAGTTATGGGTAATGAGCATGGTAATTCATGTGTCCATTATGTTTTCCAGGTTTCTGATCATATCTTATAATACAACAATGCAGGGTTTATGTTGTTATTCAAGACAGAAAAGTATACATATTAAAGCAGTGTTTCAGGTTGAAGAATATCTGACAATATATGATTTAAAACACATAAATAAGTGATAATTGCCATAACATAGGATTGTCTCCAGAAACAATAAATGTCATGCTATATCGAAACTGCAGAATCTTTACAGGTAAAATGAAGTTAATTCATGAAGGTATCTTTGACCCTAAACATATATTCACAGCCAAAAATACCTCCATTTAAACCTGACAGGAATCCACGAAGGGACTTAAATAATTCCACTTCCTGGGTGGAAAGGGAACAGATTACCCCCAGATTTGCAGGAAGTGCTGGGCAAAGGCTTTGTTATGGAGCAAAATGCTTTGTCTGCAGATACAAAGTACATTTGCACCAGTAGGCTCCCTTCCCACACTGTGGCATCCTTCTCGCTCTCTTTTCTCCCCTTCATCTCTCCATCATTTCATCTTTCCTTTCACTTCTGTCTCATCTGTGTTTCTCTACTTACAATTGCAAACACTCTATTCACTCCTGGATCTCTTTACAGTTTAACTTCTATTCCTTCTTTCTACTACCCTGTTGCTGAATGTCATTTCTGACACCTGGTCTCAGGAACTACAAAATAAAATGCTGCATCAGGGCCTAGTCCTAGGCCCTGATGAACAAACTATTTTGCAGTAGCAAAACCTGTGATTGACAAAATCATGGGGTTTGAGACCTGAAAATTGCTTTTTTAAAATATTTAACCCTTTTTGCAATTGGATAATAGATTACAGAATCGCAAAATGGGTTTGCAAAGGCATAACAAATTTATATTTGGAAAAGGCGTATTTAAGGCATCCCATATAAATAGAAACTTGCTATGGTATGTATTAATGTTAATCAAAAGAAATCCATGCACAAAACATTGAAAGTTTGCCAACTCCTGAGTTGGTTTGGTGACAAATTTGTAAAAGGGAAGGAGTCCCATTAGGACGCCTTACTCATTGTGAATAAAAAAATTGCTTGCTGGGACATAGGCCATATTTCAGGGGATCACTGCCAACTTAATTTTTAAAGCAGGCATTTCTGTTTTAGTGCAGAATGTGAAGTGTTCATTCATATTCTAAAGGATGACCACTTCCCAAACTCGAGATGTCCTAGAAAGCACTCACATCTACTGTTGTGTCTTCTGCAGCCTTAACATTTTTGGGGTTGAAAAGTTTATTCATTTTGATTATTGACAGTATCTCCATCTTCTACAGAAAGAGACTGGCCCTTTTGACCATAAAAATTGCAACCGAAAATGCAGAGAATACACAGACTATAGGATATCCTAGTTAGTTTATTGCCAGTCTATCGACTTCTGGCCTTTATGTCATATGAATAGATCAATGGCTCTTGATACAAGTAGAATTCTGTTTGTTTATTCAAGTAGTCTTGCACCATTTTCTCTGTTATCATAGTTTCATGCACCTGTGTGCTTGCTTTTAAGTCTTGAAACTGCCATACACTAACTGTTGCAGAGGGTGTGTGAAATGATGCTGTTAGTGTTGTTGATTTAGAAACAGGTGTGTCTTGGAATGGGGATTGTTTTACCTCTGACTGGTGCTGCTGATGCAGTAGCAACTTGCTTCTGAACTCTAGCTACTACCATGAGCTCCAGAGTTTGATGAAGTTAGGACCTCGGTACTTATTTGCCCTTGAAGATGTGATGATTCATATTCCAATTTAATTGCTTACTGGGCAATCAAGCTATTCAGTCCTGAAATAGGAGTGAAAGTAAATAACCCTTGTTCATACCGTGTATCCAGCATAATGGTACAGATGTCCTCTTCAAAGGAAATCATCTGTTTTTGCAGCCTGAAATTTGGATCTAAGTGAAGGATTTAACGGTTTGCTAAAACACATACTTCTCCATTGGCATTAGTATATGATTTCTTTGTTCCAATGGGCATTCAGCATGTGCAACAATGTGATGGTGTGGCACGTGGTACATCCTCTTTTGTATCACATATTCCATGATTGGATTGTATGGCTCAGAAATTTGTTACAGCACGTACAGGGTAGAGTTCAAATGGATCAGGACCACCTATACGGGGGGCTTTTACAGTAACTTTCTTAGCATGCTGAATGATTGTCAATTGATTCTGAGCTTTGAAGAAATAACTGAAATGTGGCTCATCCTGCAATAGATGACCAGTGGACTACTACCTTCCTTTCTAAGAGAGTCTTGCACCATTAGGTTGATGCAATAATCTAAACATAGCATTCTGAAATATCGTCCATGAGCCATGGCTTTGACAATATTGTTGCCGTTTTCGGTGGCAACAAATCCAAATTTACGTAAAGAGGGGCTGGAGCCAAAATGACATGTGGAATGGTTCTACAGCTAAAAAGGAGCCATTGTAAGTCTAGCACCACACATGGCCATTCACTCATAATGCAACACAGTCCATTGAAAGTAATGGAGGCAGGGTATTCACTATAGGAAATAATGTTAAATATATTAACTTATTATATATATATATATATATATATATAGCCTATTAAGTTATTTCATTAGAAAATATTGTAAACACTTTTTTTCAAATTTAAAAAGAATTGTAACTTTAATTTACAAAACATTATGACATTGATATAAAGTAATTTCTATAGATAATGTCTGTGGATAGCTTTCTGTAATTGTAATAAGCAATATATAAATGCTTACTTTATGAGCAATGTTTTAATGAATCATTAAAATAAATTAATCTTTATGTATTACATATTCTTAAATTAATTAAATGTTTATTAGAAAATTAAGTTAATATAGCTGAAGCATTTTTTAAATTGGGTTCTATATTTAAAATAAATATTTACAATTTATTTACATAAATATTTAACATAACAATATTTTTTACGATTTTTTCAAGATTATCAAATTGTTAAAATGTTCTCAGTACTTTACTTTAGCAAAATCTCTGCCCTGGTGTCCCCTATGTTTAATTATTTTTATGTAAAGCCAATGGGCTTGCTTTAATGATTATGTGGTACAAATCCAGTAGCCATCTAATTTTACATTTTGAACAACTTTACAAAGGCTGTTGGCCTACCTAACATTTTCGATTGTGAAAAGCCTTATATTTTCCAATAGGCCCATGTAGGAGCATTAAAACCCATCAATTCACAAATTGCCTCATGGTACTACACAGATAATAGGAGCACATTAATCCCTTTGATGCATTATTTTAGTTTTTTAGCTTTAGTTTTTTTACTTCACCTAGTCACTCTGAAACAAAAAAATGGAATTAACTCTGAATTTCCCCATAAACTTTGGTAATGTCTTGCTTCAGACACATATTTGATGACAAATCATTTTTGGAAGTTGAATACTTATAAAACTGAGGTGTTGTTTCTTGGAAGCTATCCCTTAGACCTAGATCTTCATTTGGCAGTCACTGGCTTGTGGTCCCCTCCCAGCCCCTGCTATTATCACAAAACATGTTGGTGTTACTATCAGTGCCGATCTTGCCTTCGGCCCCCATGCCAACAAGATCACGAGTACATGTTACTTCCTTTTGAAAAGCTTAAGGAAAACTCTTTCTTGACTTTGAGTTGAAAGAAGGCTGTGGATCCATGCAGGTACCTCATCCTCTTCCTGTCAGAAGACTGAAGGCTTCCTTGGGTGGCCTAAACATCTTATCTGTCACTGCTAGAGTCCAAAATGCAGCTGCTGTGTCTTTTACTTAATTTACCTCAGTGCACTTCTGCTAAATCCCAGTTGGACATCTTCCACAGATTACCTGTGAATAAATGAATCATGCTTAAGACACTTTGCATCATACACAATGAACTACTGGCACTTATGCTGGATATATCAGTTCTCAGCTTCGGCCTTGGAAGTCCTCTCACATGTTTCGTTCTTCTAATGTACTCAGGCTTTGACCCATTTTCCATTGAAATGAAGCAGACTGATGCTCTTTCTTAATGCTTGCTCCTGTTCCCAGTAGACCGGAGGTAAATTATTCTGCCCATGTGAGTGCAGTATGAGTGGTGTTCTGTGAGAGTGTTGCAGGGATTCTGTTTTGGAAACAGATCTATGCCTGGGATCACAGAATGTCAGTATGTAGGAACTGAGTCACCATACCACATCTATACCTATGGGCCCGAATCCAGACAAGCTCGTAGTGCCTTACTTGCCTTCATAACCTTCCCAGAGTAACAACTAACTTAGCATACCCGAAACACAACCTTCTAGCCCCCTCAGGGAACCACAGTAACGGGTCATCAGCATTTGTTCTCTCACTAATACATGTCCATAATACAACTGAAAGACATGAGGAAAGTTTACAATATTTATTGAAACTATTGTGCTCTATCATGAAGCAACTGTGCTGCAATCGGGAAGCATATACAGCTTAGTAACGTGATTAGTATTATCACTAAACTCTACACAATGAAAATCCCTACCTAAGCCTAACCTTACTACGTGAGCACAAAATATATATCACAGATCTCTGGGATTGGAGCTGGGCCCCATACCTGGGATTTGTTGTTAGCTGGTCCGCATCTCAGAATGAACAAGCTCGTTCCCGGGGTCCTTCCTCTGTGAGAAATTTGCCTCGCTATTTTCAAGATGGCAAGTCTTGGCTTGTATGATAAGAACCGCTGATCTTGAAAAGAGCAGCTGGGTCTCTTAGTTATATCTATATGTTAGGTTTGTTATTGGCCGACTACAGAGAAAAACAGGGCACAGTTTTATTCAACCTTGTACGAAATGTTCAAACTGAATCCCAGCCGAAGATTTCAATAACAAAAACATGTGCTGTCTATTTCTAAAATAATAATGTGGCACAAAAATAAATGTGTTACTTGGCAACGTGCGCAAAGCAAAAGTGGCCTACACCCTACAGGCTAACATAGGGGAGAACTACAGTGGTCCCTATAGGGAACTCACAACAAGAGTCCAGGGTGCAGAACATTAAAAGCAGAACTAGTGGCATTTACCAGTGCTTGTACTTTATTATTCCTGGCTGAAAGTCCATCTGTCTGTCAAAGCTTTTATCACTAATGCTTATAGATATTGTGGACTTCTGAGGAGTAAACATATTTCGCCCCATGCTATTCATTCATACTCAAGTAAGTTCACAAGCACAAGTGTGAGTGATGGCACAAGTTTTGAAGGAAATTGTTGTGCTTGAGAAAATATGTACCCAAGGTTGGTGTACACATCGGGCTCAATTGATGCACTCACAATAGCATGCTTGTGCTTGACTGCACACACTTTCGGGTGAGAGAGTTTGTTGTAAGTGATATATATACTGATTCAATCTCATTCCATTATATACAGAGTATTGAATACTAAGGACATTACTGCAAATCTTTTGAGAGGCTCAACTGGACTCACATGCAAGTGAATGGCTTGTTTCTTTACACTTTACGTTTGGCAGAGTGGTAGACCATTATTTTATTAGTAACTGAGCCTAAGGATGGCATCTGGTTTCTGTCTTTATCACTTGCAGGTTGCATGGTCAGATGACTTGGCCCTGAGACTACCCCTTAATTTACATGTGGTTGAAACATTGACATACCCCCCCCCCGCCCCCCTTAGTTTTTGTTTGAATTATGAGCAGGAGGGCTCGAATTTATCTTACAGCACCCCGCCCCGAGATTGATAACTATGAACATTGTGTAAAACCAGGGGATTGTGCAGTGTCTTCATGTATATGTGTTTTGAAATATTGTTTCACATTTGAGCACTGCGTCACCTGCACTTTGTTCACCCATCCACATATAACTGCTTGTGAATTACTGATATATATATTTGCTAATATATACAATTGACAGAAAAACAGGAGTAGTCTATTGCTGCTCCTTTTGATCTCTAGTACTTTGCAAACATGTGTTGAATGCAAAAAAGTCTCTGCTATTAATTTTTGGATTCCTTTAAATCAGGGTTCTCCAATGTCGGTCCTGGAGGGCCGGATCCATGCCAGATTTTTTAAGTTAACTACATTTATCTAAATGGGGATATGCAAAAAATCTGTCATGGATCCGCCTCTGCAGGACTAACTTTGGAGAACCCTGCTTTAAATAGCTAATAGGTTTCCAAGCTTGAATGAGTCCCACTGGACTAATGTGCATACTTTATTTGGACTGATTTAGCTAGCAGCAACTTGGATTCTACACTGGCATCATGTGGGATACATTAATTATCAAGAGGATATTTGACACCAGTTGGTAAGTTTAATTGATAACAGCCATAACTGAATATAATTCTGTAGGAATTGCCCCATTAATGGCTGGTCAGTCTTCCAGGTTGGAAACACAATTGAGCAAGTACATTTTATCTATCACAATTTGGGTGTCAATTGAACTCTTAAACATCCTGGTGAGTTCTCTGTTAACTCAAGATCATTCCTTTGTTTGCCTTCTGCGACAATGCACTAAATACCTTTATTCTATCATATCCACAGGTTCCTTCATCCAATCGCGACCTCATGACTATCCTTTAATCAGTCAACCCAACCCCGTTTCCGCTCGGCAAGTCTACCCGGTGCATGGTGTGATCACTGCACGGTGTGATCACTGCAGGAGCGTGAAACCGTTTTCTGACACCAATCAGTCCCCTTAGGAACAGTTGATAAAGCTACAAAAATGAATAGCAAAGGAAACTTGGAGAAGGAAATTGGGCAGAAACAAAAGGAATTAATGGAACTAAAAAGCATAACCAGTTATAAGTAAAAAACATTGTTAGAGAAAATCAAGGAAATGAAAATTTCTTTAAATGAACTGGTGACCTTATTCAATAAACATGATCAGACAAAAAGTCCCCTGGATCAGCAAAATGTGAATGGAAATGAGAGACAACCTTTAAGAGAGTGGTCTGTTATAGAATGAGAAAGAAAAAGGCAAACAAATAGTGTGAGGAATAATGGCCTTTCTATTAGTACTCATGAACAGGATCACTCTGCCTGTAGTTTACACATAGCAACAAAATGGTCAAATGATGACAGAAGGGTTCAGGGGTAAATAGTTTGTCCAGAATAAGTAGTGTTATAAATGACCCAGATAGGAGTCAACAGAATAGTGATCACTATATAAAAGTCCATAACCTCATATAAATAGGCTGCCAGCATATTCCCATGAGCTTATTGTAAACATAAAGACAGGCACTTGTACATGTGCAATGTGCCGAAACTCCATACACGACCTGGGGAAGATATTAATTCCTTGATAAAGAAGGGTAGAAATTGAGTTAGGCACATGAACAATTGCATATTTGTTTAGAAACACAATGCACAACAACAGGAGCCCAGTCAGATTACATTAGAATAAGGCTTGTTAACGATGTTTTAGTAGACAAGCTGATTATACTGGACCAGAGAACTATGCCCAAGAATGGGTCCAGCATACTATTTAAACATAATCAACAGAAAATAAAAGAACTCAAAAAGGTTAGACATTGCCTAATTTGACCAGGGCTAGGTCCTGGTGAATTTCCTTCCTCAGGCCTACTTGATATAGCTTGACAAACGCATGGTATATCTTTATCTCCTTACCATGAGTCCCTGAGAATTATAGTCCTTAAAGGAAATAGAAACAAAGAGGAAGTTGATAATGTTCCTCAAAAAAGAAGGACCAATGTGATATAATAATGGGAGATAGGAATGTACAGAAAATGAACAAAGTACCTAGGGAGGGAAGTTTGTACAGAAAAAGAGTTTTACATCAGAAGGATGAATATACTATTAGGATGCTGTCAAGGAATGTGGCAATAATAAAAACCAAGATCAACGATCCAAGCTGGGGTGAGTTTGTGGATAGTTACCAGCTATGACTCTTTCACGAGACTTGGGTTATTGAACATGTTTTCAGATCAGGGTATTTTACTTTCATTCAGTTCTCTAGCCATTGTGTCTAAGGTGGGTATACAGGCTGGTGGCTTACTAATATGGTTGAAACCCACCTGCAAATGTGAGGTAAAAATGATTCACACTGGATCACCAGAAATGTTGGGTCTTGACTTGATTTATGCAGTGGGTCTAATTATAAACACATCGTAATAATTAATATATATATATGTTTGTTCTGTCCAGGCAAATTGTAATTCTTGATTCTTCCATACTGTCTAGCTTAAATTATCTGTTAGAATGCTTAGACCCAATGATGCCAGCGGTTATTGCTTGTGATTTCAATATGACCTTTAGGCTTCTTGACATTTTATCATCACTAACAAATGAAGATGTGGAATTGGGCATCCCGTAATTCGAAGCTCTGAGTATTAAAAAATGGCCACAAGTTGCATTGCAACTTTTTTCCCTGACTATAACAAAAGGATTAAGGGCCTGTAATGGGCATGCCCCCTCAGATATTAAGGGTAATTTTACGTTTAAAAAAGATTTTAGTACTACTAGTAAGATCGATTATATACTTTTAGATTTACAACTGTGGCTTTATATGATTGGTATGAAAGCACTTGTTCGAGATGATAGATGTCATAATGCTTTTGAATTAAAACTCAAGGATCAGAGCTTCATCTAGCTGAGAGGAAGAATAATGCTGAAATGCCCCTGCCTATAATTTCGAAGAACTTAAAATTTGCTAAAATTGTGAATGATCAAAATATACTAGCGGTCATTTATTTTGAAGTTCTGGCTGCTTTAGAGCCCTTTGAGGACTGTGAACAGGGTAAGACTCCAAACACCCCTGTACATGAGGAATTATTTAATAATCTGAGGGAATTCTTCCTGAGAAATGAAAGACAAAATCCTATTAGAGGAATGCCTAAAAGATGGTATACTGATAAATGTAAGATAGCAAAGGAAAGGCCAATTCAGGCAATAAAATCTAATAAAAAAGTAAAATAATCAAAAGTAGAAGATCTTACAAACTGGCTCTGATGGAAATTAGAAGGGAGTGGGAAGACGAACAATGGGCAGAAATGACAAAAGCACTGTGTGGACATGACACAAGACGGTACTGGTACATCAGTTAGAGCTGCATGTCCTGCCAGAGGTTTAGGAAAAACCCTTTGTCACTCTATATAAAGACCCTAACCTGATAAATTTGGCAGTTAACATGCAGGACTGAGAACCGGGCCCCTACTGTACAGTCCCATCGCAACCAGATAATTTACTATTCACAATAAAGATTCTCAGTTATATGTATTTGGCAGAACCTCATATTTGGGTTCCTTAAATGAATATGAAATGCCATGCTCGCTGAGGAAGAGGACGAAGACTATATACCAGGGGTCTCCAACCTTTTCTGTAATAAGATCTACTTTTGTTCAATAAAAATCATCCCGAGCTACTAATAATAGTGAAGTAAGGGTGACCATCCTTTTTAAGATTGTCAGCAGTGATAACATCCGCACATTAAGCAGGATTGCATCAGTAAAGTAAAAAAACATTATCAATTTGAAATGCCTCTATATGCGTAATGCATAAAAGCTATAGCTGCAATCCCCCTGGCACCAAGGTAATGAGTAATGAATCTTTCCAACTCAACTAGCAGCTTTACATTTTTTTTTTAAAACAACCATTTTTCTCCAAACATCAGCTTAGGATTTATAAAAATACACACATTTTTGTTTCGAATACATGCTTTTGTACTTTTGGTATACATATAATAATTCAACCAAGCAAAAGCTTCTATATTAATAGGCTGGGCTGCACTCAAGAGAGCTACTCACAGGCACCTGGAGAGGTACCGATAGCTCATGAGCTACGCGTTGGAGACTCATGCTATAGACTATCCCGCAAATTTTAGGCCCATTAGTTTAGTTGATAATTTACAAAAAATCTTCTGCAAACAGGTGTTATCCAAATTACATGATTGGATGGATGAAATCCATATTATAACCGACATGCAAGTTGGGTTTAGGGGAGATGTTAGTACAGTAGATTAACTCTTTCTCTTCCCAACATTATGCTGGAAGTATATCCTTTTGAAAAGAGATCATTTTTATATTGTTTTTGTTGATATGGAAACTGCTTTTGATTTAGTTCCTAGGCTTTTATTGTGGGAAATTCTGAGGCAATATGGTATCCCTGAATCATTAGTATCGTTTTTAATTAGACTACACACATAAACCTTTGCCCAGGTAAGATGATGAAAGCAGGGAGCTCACGAAGAGGATCCCTATAGATCGGCGTCTGAGTCACAGATGTGTGCTGGAACTCATGTTGTTTAGCCTATATATCAAGGGGGAAATCCATCGCATGGCCACATGACAAACTGATGCACCCACATCTGAAGGTGAAAGCATCCCTACCCCGATGTTCGCGGATGACACACTTTTGATATCAAAGACACTGAAAGGACTCCAAATATTGTTAAAGGAGTTCTCCAACTTTTGATCACTGCAGGGCCTTGAAATCAACTAAAGTGAAATACATGATTTGAAATCTTCATTGTTATTTTAGGGGTAGAATGCAAGTTGAAGGAGTCCCAGTAGAAAAAGTAAAGATCTTTGAGTACTTAGGAGTTAAATTAACATATAAAGTAATGTAGGCTCCTCAAATGAGCAGAAGCCAATTGATACTACAGCAGAAGGCATCAATAGTATATAAAAACAGAATGCAATTTCATGCACATTAGTATCTCCAGCCCTTGAAGTATATAGGTCTAAGGTAGTGCGAGAGGCATTATATGAGGCTGAAGAATGCATTTTTATTGTTACTGTTGAAATTGCCAAGCAGTGTACCAATGACCCCTTTATGGTTTATGATTTAGCATTAAACAGAGCAGACCATATATCAAATCTAAGACCACTGATGTATTGGATTAGAAAATGGGCAGTGCAGGAAGTGGAATCGTGTTGTGTGTCCTTAAAAGACTTGTTTGCCTTGGATTAAGACTATTCTACTCCCTGGTTTAATTTTGTCAAAGGGTGGTTTCTAAAGCAAGATTTAGAACAGTTGTGGGACTTCCCAGGAGACATGAAGCCTGATTCTAGAATATAGATTAAAGAGTGCTACTGGCACTATGTACTGGTTAAAATGTGGAACGTTTCGGAAGGGGTGATTTAATTGGTAACTTTTTAACTTTCAAATGCACCCCAAATTAAATCCTCCGTGGACAGAATTTAACAATATAGTGCTAAGAACATGTATATATGCTTTAGATTGGGCATTCTTTCACCTAAGCCTTTCACTGATAAATGGTCCGAAAAGTTGGAAACAAATGATCTTTGCCCAGTTTGTTCTGGATATCTAGAAAGAAAACATCACTTCTTATTTTTATGTCCGGTTTACAGTGTACCACGTAAGAAACTGATCATCCCACTATGCCGATCCCTGGGAGCGAGGCATTATTAGGAAACTTTGAGGATTTTGAAATCTGATACAACTGAGTTGAATGTATCTAGAGTAAAAAAGTATTTGCTCTGACCATGAACTTTACGGTTACGAATATTATGGCTTTTATTAGATCAATCAATCACAGAATTTGTAGAGTGCACTACTTACCCGCGAGGGTCTCAAGGCGCTGGGGAGAGGGAAGGGGGGGGGATGCTGCTACTGGTCGAACAGCCAGGTCTTGAGTAGCCTCCTGAAGGTCAGCAGGTCTTGGGTCTTTCGTAGGCTTAGTGGAAGGGTGTTCCAGGTCTTGGCGGCGAGGTGTGAGAAGGATCTGCCGCCGGTGGTTGTTCTTCGAATGCGGGGGACGGTGGCGAGGGAGAGGTCGGCGGAGCGGAGCTGGCGGTTGGGGACGTAGAAGAAGAGTCATCTGTTGAGGTAGGCTGGGCCAGTTTTGTTGAGTGCCTTGTGTGCGTGGGTGAGGAGTTTGAAGGTGATACTCCTGTCGACGGGGAGCCAGTGCAGGTTCCTCAAGTGGGGGGTGATGTAGCTGTGGCGTGGTACGTCGAGGATCAGTCGTGCGGAGGCGTTTTGTATGCGTTGAAAAAACCTTTTCCTACTCTGTGTATTGTACAGTGCAGCACACATGTAAAGTTGTAAAGAAAGGAGAAATAAAAGCATTTCTCCTTGATAGTGCCTAGTTCAAAAGGACTTTATTTTTGGATGCAAAACCCGGACCACTTTTTTAGTAGGTAGGGTTTTGCATCAAAGACCATGGGTACTTGAATAGAAAAACCCATGAACCACCCATGGAATGCCTTCTTGGCATTAAGTAATGCAAAGAAGCGTTAGGCGCTTTGTGCTATTTGTAAATGAATTTCTAGAACACAAGGGGTCCGATTACGAATGCTACTCGGAAGGCTCCAACTGATGGTCAGAGCCTTCCGAGCTGCATCGTAATGTGCCAGTCGGATTCCTTTCCAACCGCCTCATTACAAGGAGGTCAGAAAGGAATCCGACCGGTCATTCCGGCTGGCTTTCGACGGGCTCGGAGATGGAATGCGGCAAGTAATCTCAAGGGCGGGCCTTTCCGCCCTTGAGATTACGATGACGATTTCCGACATGGTTTCCATGCCGGCCTGTCCAACATGGAACCAATGTCGGAAAGTGTCTTTGGGGGCACCCAGCAGGGCCCCCTTTGGTGCACGGCCTTCGTTGATCCCTGCACCTTGAGGTGCCTGCCACGGGGTCCTGTGATGAACCGCACCTCCCATTTTACTTGAGAGCATGCATTACGGTCGGTTTACTGCTGGAATGCATGCTCCTATTTTAAAATGTAGGAATACGACCGGACAGTGTTCGGTCGCATCCTAATGTGGCGGTCAGGACCGCCGACCGTGTTTCGGTCAGTCCCATTAACGATGTGGTTTCGGGTGGAAGTGATTCCGCCCGGCATCGCAATGAGGCCCATGGTGTGTGCTGGAAAGTAAATTGAAAAAAAACAGATTTTATGTTGATTTGCGTCACTTTTGTGATGCAAACATGGCACAAAATCATAGTACATATATCCGTAGTGTCTCTGAAATTGTGGACATGTTTTGTAGTAAATTCTATTTTTTTATGTAAGTTTATGGGGTTTCATCCCCAAATAAACTTTATACAAGTATCTCTACTTTCAATCACTCATTCATTCAGCCATGCACTCACTCATCTGTCCTAGGGTTTAGACATTCTCAGTTGTATCCATTCATCGAATCAAACACACACAAACTTTCCAATGACTTAACAATTTTACTTAGCAAATAGCAATACCTTTTGGTTTACTAATGCTTCTTGAAAGCCTTTGTTTGGCAATGGGTAAAGAAGTGGTTTGTTAGAGACATGCAGATAAGTTACATTTTAAGAATTTTGAGAAAATAGTATTTGAAAATATATATCAAAGAAACATTTTGGTAGAAGAAAATTGGCACTATCATTAAAAGAAGTCTGATGGAAGTGAATCGAATTTATGAGAAAAGAGGAATATTTATCTACATATAGGTTAAATGTGTGACTATGGCATATTTGAAACTTTGGTTGAAAACATTTTGCAAGAAATTTCTTACACATCTAGGAAGGCCAGAATGGCATTGGGAATCATGATGCAAAAACCAACTTTGAGAACACTGAACTATTTTTATTAGGGAAGTGAAATTATTTTCTGACATATGCAGAAAGCCCTGCATTTTGCAAGGTTACATGACTCAAAAGAGATCTTTTGGGAACACTGATTCAATTAAGGGGAAGATTTATTAAGGTTTTGCGTCTGGGTTACGTCAATTTTATGGTGCAAAATCCTTTTTGGCATTTACCAAGCCATGCAAAGCCACTTTGCATGGCTTTTTTTGTGTGTTCAGTAAATGCAAAGTAGAGCAAAGACAACATTGTTTACTTTGCGTTAGGAAGACGTTGCATGGGTGAAGTAACATTTGTAAACCTGGGAATGCATCAAAAACTACACCTCCCTGAAGCAGGAGTAATGAGGAGAAATATCTTTATTCCTCCTTTTTACTTCCTCTTTCTATGTGTTAAGCATGGTTTTTGTGCAGGAAGGTGTCCCTTCCTCTGCAAAAATAATCCTGCCTGTAAAGCAGGCACCCTTGCGCCATGGTACAGGAGTGCCTGCATTGGCAAGAGACAACCACAAGTGTGCCAGCGCAGGGAGGGAGCTGAAGAGCCCCAATCTTGGTACATATGATGCTTTTCAGAGCTTGCTCATTCACGCAACGCAGGAACTTGTCTTGCTGCAATGCATTGCATGAATCGTAAGTAAATATGTCCCCTAATGTGCAAGAGAAAAATATATGGTTTGTAAGAAATAGATAGGTTCTGTTGTTTATGGGAAAATAACTAGAATTAGAGAAAATACATTATTAAAGAAATGATTGGCTATACGTTGTGAGTGTAAAGGACAGGATTTAACTCTCTTTAGTTTTGCTGGTAGTACCTATATTTTTGCCCTCTTGGATCGTCCTTTGCCTCATTACACAGATGATTATAGACTACTAACTTACATTTTGAAAGACTGAGTAGGGTTGTGGGGGCCAAGATCTTTGGTTGTCAGTCTACATTTCTGCAAGTTTTTAAAGGTTTTTGTGTGGAAGAATAACCATGGCGCAGTCCTCTAAATGGTCTTACAGTGCTTAATTCTTCTACTTACATTTTCTAATTTTTATGTGGAGCAACAGGAAATAATAACAAATTGGGTGAGCAAATCAACATGCCAGCTTGGGGAAGACATGGACATGTTCCTTTGTATGTCATTCAAGCAGAATTCATCAAGGTCACATTTCATATTTTCATGAGGTTTATTTTCATGTGCCTGCTCAACCTGGTCTCAATTAACTTGCTGTCTGCTCTCTACATTGGATGTGTTAGGAAATGTGATTTTAATCTAAGACTGTCTACATTTCTGAATGCTTTTGTCATTTTTAACTTGACAGAAAGTTCTTGGTGGAGGAAAAAACACATATCACAACATTTTCTCTGGAAAACTGGTTCAGGAAAACTAAACAGGGAAAGCTTCTCAAAAAAGAGTTATAATGTGTGGACATTGGTCCACAAATATGCTTCTGCTCTGGGTCGTATGCCAATCTCCAGAAACCGTGTCCTTGGTCATCAAGGATAGTCGGGAGCTGTTATAGATGGTCTTCAAAGGTGCTGTCGATGGGTAGATTAAACCAATGGAATTCCCTGTGAGCTGGCGAAATCCTGTTGAATTTGCAAAGCATTTTATGAGCAAAGTTGCTGCTTGGCAAAATGTTCATCTAGGGTATGGAATGAATCTCAGACATGCTGGCCAGTAGTGATATGCTGCCATCAAGATAAGATAGGACAACCACCTGTAGTGCTGTGCTAAAGTATCTTCTGATTGGACCAGCTTCACATTATAGAGCATGGTTAATCAATTTCTGGTGATCATGGTTTAGCACACAATGCACATCCTTAAGCAGAGTCTGTTGTTGAACAATTCAAGTGAGTTGTAGTGTGAAGCCATGAATATTCAATTCATCAAGCTATTCCAGTGCAAAAGTATACTCTCTGGTCATAGTGAAAGAAACAGACACTATTTTAGTATGATTGCATTTGAGATAGGCCTTGGGAATTCAGTCTATAACAATGGCAAGCAATTTCAATGGGATAATCTCCCAGCCAGACATAACCTCCATGTAATGGTGAATGAATGCTGACATTATTGTTGACCAAAACGTTTTTTGAATCTCAACTTAAGGGTTGTAAATCACTGGAGAGAGGAGCTCATCTGAGCCAGCTAAACTCTGTTTTCAGCTCTAAGTCAAACCACCACAGGCATATGATATTAAAGTCCCTATAGAGTGCTTAGGCGTCAAGCAGTAGCTGTTGGTCAATGGTGTCAAACGCTATGGATTGGTCAAGGAGGGTGACAATACACAGCTTTAGAGCTGTCTTAGATGTGAAAAGTATTGTCCACCCTTTGGATGAGCTTTGTCTTTTTGCTGAAAAGTGGTCAGAAGAATGACTGGTATTCTTGGGAGCAATGGCTTGCCCAGTGATGTTCTTTTGGAATGTCAAGTGTATGAATGGATTGTAATTTGTGATTAAGACACAGAATCTTGGCGAGGGGGAGGATCTGTCTATTTATAACAGTATTTGTAAAAGTTTTGTTGAAGGGATGCATTGATGATGTATAGTAGTAGTGTCTATAATTCTCAAGATATCTGCTTCTTCATGGAATTACATCATCCTTATGAAAGTGGTTTTCTATAACGGGAGCAGGTTCATCTTGTGGAAAGGTTGTGGGAGTTGGACCATTTTGTGTGTTGCATTGTTGAGTCATTGGCGGTGTCAGGAGTTGGTGTATTGTTGATGTATTCTTGTATCTATTAAAATATTTAATTGAAGGCTTTGATCTTCTCCTTGGAGTGAGCAGGTTGGGGCTCGTTCTGGGAATTCCATCATGTTTCATAGCTTAGAATAGCATTTTATGTTTGTTGGAGGATTCAGTCAATCCATTCCTCCAGTCAAAAGATTTTGCTTCCGTGATGTGCTGCCATAGCATTTTATGTGCATAGTGAGTCGGACAAATCTAGATCAAATCCATCATGATGGCAGAATGGTCAGTTGACTCAACATGCAGAAGGACATTGGAAGTGGTGTTCATAACATGTGCAAACAAGAAGCAGTATATTTCCTTTGCTCTGGGTTGATGACACAACAAACTGAGTATTTATCTATTAGAAGCAGATACAAACAAGGATTCTAAGCTGTTCTGGCATTTAGTTGCACTTAGAGGCAAGAGAGGCCATAATACACCAGAGGCACATATTTTAGCTAGTGAGTGGGTAGCACACTTTGGTGCACTCTACTGAAAAGAGGTTGCTGAATCATTTCTTTCCCCAACCAGCAGCAAGCTCCTGTACCGAAATTCCCCTGGTATTGAACAAACTCTTACCTTCTCTATGGCCGACACAGCACCAGCTCTTAAGGCCCAGAAAACAGGAAAGGCCCTTGGCCTAGATAAGATTTCAGCTGATATATAACATTCCAACCCTGATATATATGGGTATTATATATAAATACCTTAAGCAATGCAATCCTGCAAGGAGGCCTAATTCCAGAAACATGGAAGGGCACAGAGATAGTGCCCATATTGAAGAAAGGATCTCATAATGAACCAAGCAACTATCGAACGATTAGCCTAATAAACAATTTACAAAAGATATTTTGCATACAAATTCTAGATATCAGTCTGGATGTCGGAAAACTCTATAATAAGCCAATTTCAAGCTGACTTCAGATCTAAAACAAGCAGAATAGACCAAGCCTTCTTATTCCAATTTATTAGACGGAAGACTGTGAACATGGGAAAGGGCAGTTTGTATGCTGCCTTTGTGGATTAGCGGGCAGTATATGAAATGGTTCCAAGGGCCAAGCTATGGCAAGTCCTGTCATACATGGGTATTCCTCTGGATATGCTAGCCATCATTAGATGTTTGCATTCAGATAATTATGCTCAGGCTCGTAGTGGCCCAAATGGAGAACTCATGAGAAAATAGAACTTAAAAGAGGGGTCCAACAGGGTTTCGTGCTGGCACCTACATTATTGTTTTCATTTTATAAATGGCAACATAGAATTCTTCTCTAACTCTGAGAGTGATTCGCCCACTTTGGCAGGCCAGATAAATCACAGTGTTACTCTTTGCTGAAGACACCCTACTGATCTGTAAAACGCAGAAAGGTCCCCAGACTTTGATCGAGAAACTTGGTCTGTTTAATGAAATAATGGTTTAGAAATAAATGCCTTTAAAACCAAATTAATGACATTTAATTCTAAGAGGCCATATAGGTGTACAGTAAAGGTGGGCACTAATGCTTTGGAAAAAGTAAAAGATTTTGATTATTTAGGCATTAGGCTGTCCGATGGGGTGAGCAAATTGCAAAGAGTAGGCTTTTTTTTTAAACACAGGGCATGCACTATTCTCAGGTCTTTTAGGGGATTTAAGAACTATCCAATTTCCCCTGCACTAGAGGTCTACAAAGTGCAGGCTGTCAGTGCGGCAATTTACAGAGCCTAATTGTGGGGCCATTGTGCAGCTGAAGATCTTACATCACTAGAGAACCTCTTTATAAGATTTTTGCTGAGGCTGTCACAGAGTACTCCTCTTTTACCCCTGTGCTTAGACCTAGGTTTGCAACAGGTAACCGAGTGTGCTAGATAGAAACCAATTTTACATTGGGTCAGATTATGGACCATTGAAGAACAAGCCCATTATAGAGCAGGTCTATGTGATGTAATCAGTAGTCACCAGGTAATACAGGTCCCTTGGATAAAGCATATCAAGGAGTAGCTAATTAATTTGGGCCTGGGAGAATTATGGTTTGATCCAGCTCCTATTGCCCCTTGCGCGTCCTTGACAGTGCGAAAGAACTTTTGGCACAATGGAAATAAATGCACGTTCATCTTCCTTGGGAAGTGAAGTAACTAAGAAATCCCAAAGTAAGTGAGAAGAGCTTTTATTAGTTGACATCCATCACCCACAGAGACTGTTAAACTGACAACAATAACTGTCAAGAGCAGCAGTTAGAACACTCAACTGAACGTTCTAAGCAAGGAGCAATACACAGTAGAGGAAAAGGAAGGGGGAATGGAAGGATCTATGAGTGAAAAGAAGAAAGGGAAAGAACGAGAAATTCCGCTGAAGATAATTACAACACATCACCTTTCTATGGGGTGAAGGAAAAGAATTAAAAAAACTGCATATACACATAACAGAAAACATTGTCAAAAGTCATATACAGATAAACAGTGCAAAATAATGGAATTCTTAACATGGCACAGACTACATTAGTACATATTATAATCCTTGTGCCAAGACGGTTTTCTGTGCGAATTCCGTAGAACTCCCTTCCGTGTTGAGGAAGGGAGCTATTACTGGATTGAGTACTATCACCCACTGCTTCCTCAGATGCAAAAACACTGGTATCTTTTACAGTTCTGTCGCAACTCCATGCCTGACCATCATCTAAGATCACAACATTTTTAAAAACTTTACATATCTTTTTTCGTGCAGAAAACTTAGAGGAGCTAGAGTGCACAGATCTAGGCAGTTTTACTCTCACTGCATCCCCAATCTTCCATTTTATCAAATTGCCTTGTATTTTACAGTTGTAATCATTTACATACTTCTTTTGATGTTCGCTGATTTTTTCCATGATATCTCCTCTGTCAACCCTTTCTTCATTTTTGCCAACTAACCACTGAGGACTCAATTTTGTTCCAGGTTCCCTACCTTTATGGGATTTGAATGGTGACACCCCTGTGACTGAGTGTGGAGTAACAAGATAGGACCAAATCATGTCGTTCAACGCTAACTTAAGATTAACTCCTCTATTACTATTCAGCTGGATACATTCTTTAATCAGACGGTTAACCCGCTCAACTAAGCCATTTGCTCTTGGGCAATAGAGGGCAGTTTGCAAATGTTTTACAGAGAGTTTATGTAAAAATCCTTCATTTGTAATGAGGTAAATTGAACACCACTGTCTGTTACTAGAGTTTGCGGAACCCTCCCATAACAAAAGACATCTTGTAAAAATGTAATGACTGTACTAGTAATGACATTGTCCACAATTCTAATAACTACCCATTTGGAATGATAGTCGACCAATGTCAAAATAAACCTTCCACCCAAACCTTTTGCATTAATGGGACCAATGATGTCCAAAGCCACTTTGTTCCAAGGAACTGATGGTACTTCCACTGCCGAAATGGGACCCTTAATCACCCGTTTACTTTTGTCACTGTAGGCACAGCGTTCACATTCTCTTACATTTCTCTCAATCATAGAGTCCATGCAAGGCCACCAATAGTGAAGTCTAACTTTACTTTTTGTTAGGCTACGCCCTAAATGACCTTCAAGAGCTAAAGATATGATTTCCTCACGCAATTTTTCAGGAGGTACTAATTTGTTACTTCTATATAAATTTTGGTCACAAATGTACAATTTGTTTCTCACCTCCCAAAATCCTTTCTCATCATCCTTTAAATCTGCGCACTTCTTCAGCCAACCCTTCAGAATAAAACCCTTCACACTCTGGATCACAGAATCATCTTCCATACTGTCTTCCCATTCCTGTTTGTTTAAACCGTCCATGATGGATGCCACCACAAATTCATCCACCATGCAATTTTCTAGACCCTTGTTAGGTAGGGGAAGTCTAGATAAGCAATCTGCCGCTTGATTCTTAGGCCCTGGAATATACACAACTTTAAAATTGAAACCTTCTAATACAATGAACCATCGAGAAATTCTAGGCGTAGTTCTTTCAATGTTTTTTACAGAGTACGCATTGACCAAGGGTTTATTGTCTGTCCTCAATGTGAAAAGTATGCCCCACACAAACACCCTGAAATGTTGCATGGCCCAAAAACAAGCTAACGCGTCTCTTTCCACCACAGAGTACCTAGCTTCGGCATCAGTCAGTGGCCTGGAAGCAAAAGCTACAATCCTCTCTTCACCCTCCACAACTTGACTAAGAGTAGCTCCTATTCCTTTAGTAATAGCATCAGTGGTGAATATTGTGTGTTTGCTAGTGTCAAACTGTCCGAAAAAGATGCATTCACAATCAAACTTTTAAATTTGCTAAAAGCCTCATCACATTCCTCGTTCCACACAAATTTTTCACATTTTGTCAATAAATTCCTCAAAGGATGTGTAACATTAGCAAAATTCTTTACACATTTAGAATAATATTCTGAGAGTCTTAAAAAGGACTTTACCTCCTCCTTTGTACTTGGAACTGGGGCTGATCTAATTGCCTCCACCAAATCAACTTTTGGTTTTATTCCTTCTTTGGATATGATTTGTCCTAAATACGTGACCTGACCCCAATTTGACATTTTTCTTTCTTTAATGTTAAACCAACAGACTTCAATTTGTTTAGAACCAAGCGAAAGGTACTATTGTGCTCTCCTTCAGTTTTCCCAAAAATTAATAGGTCATCCTAGAAGCACAACACATGATCTACCCCCAACAATATCTGTTGCATTGCTATCTGGAAAACCGTGGCTGGGGAAGCTAAACCGAATGGCATTCTGCAAAATCTAAATGCACCAAACGGTGTTATGAAGGATGTTAATGCTTTACTCTTTGGATGTAGTTCCACCTGGTGGTACGCAGAAGATAGATCGATAACCGTAACAAATTCTGCTCTACCCACCAGACTTAACATTTCATCAATATTCAGCAAAGGATGCCTGTCAACCCAGATATTTGTATTTAATTCTCTTAAGTCAATGCATAACCGAATGGCTTTGCTGTTCGACTTTGATGTGATAACAATAGGAGCAACCAATTCGGCACATTCTATTGACTCAATCACTCCTTGATCAATCAACTTATCCAGCTCCTGTCTGAGGGGTTCCCTCATCAACAATGGAATATTTCTACACTTATGTACAACAGGTTTGGCAACATCTTTTAACTTAATTTTATGTTGGAACTCCTTCAAGCAACCTAACTCGTCTGTGAAAACGTCCGGGAATTCATCCAACAACTCTGTGCCACACACATATCTCTCAACCAACATGACTGAAACTTCTGCAGAGGGATCCAATTTTATACCTAGATCTTTTTGGTGTGACCAACCTAAAAGATTCGACCCTTGCTTTGCTATATACACTTTTCCTACTGTGCTTCTGTCTTTAAACGTAATCTTCATGGTTACCACACCCTCCAGAGGTATGGGGTCTTTATTGTACCCTACAGGAATCACATCCAGTTCTTGGAAAGAGGAACAGTTGTTTCCAAAATTGGCATGGCACGCTTCACTGTTAATGAAAGTAAAGGGTGAACAAGAATCTGCATAAACCTCTATTTTCTGTCCATCAAGGCCTATTTCACATTTCGGGAGGTCATCTACATGCTCTTTCCTTATTTTATTAACAGCTACTTGAAGAACATACCTTCCTCAACAGTTTCAATATTATTTACAGTTCTGCTTGTCTTATCTTTACAAACTCGTATTAACATTTAACATTGTTAGCCAAATGCCCTGTACTGCCACACCTGAAGCACTTAAGTCTATGTTCTGAACTGTACTTCTCTTTGCTTGACTCATTATTAAATTCATTTTTCTTTTGACTTCTTACCGCACACACATTTTTGAAATTACTACTAATTTCGTTAACCTCTTGTTCATTAGTTACACTCATCTCCCTAATGCATTCAGCTGTGTGTTCAACACTCTTCGCTATATCAATTGCATTTTTTAAGTCAGTATTACCAACTAATAACTTTTCTTGTATTTTCTTATTATTAGTACAACGTACTAATTGATCCCGGATGAGAGAATCAGTTAGCTCATTATATTCACATGTATTTGCCAATCCCCAGTAGGTTAGCAACATAATTACCTACTTTTTTGTTTTTCCCTTGACTTCTACCAAAGAACTTATGGCTCTCTAAAAGAACATTTATTTCATCAGCAAATTGTAGCTCTAACTTTTTAATAGTACAAGATTAAACATCCATCTCTTCAATTTCCTCCACATCTTCCCCTAAATCAGGTAGGCTGTCAAAACCTTTCTTCCTTCCGCACCTAGGTTGTGTAATAAAATATGTTGCTTCCTTATAGCAGAAAACCCACTGGCACCAATGGCAATTAAATATGTTTCAAATAATTTTATCCAATTCTTCCATGCCACAATCGGTTCACCTGCATCAGAAAGAAAAGGTGGATGCTGATTCATGCTTGCAGCTGCCATAGTGCGAGAACAAGATTCCAAAAAGGTGAAAAATGATAAGAAAAAAATATAAATTTCAATTCAACCCTATGACAATCCTAAAAGTTAATTGCTCATTTCTAGCCATAAAATAAAAGAAAAACCATTTTTTAAAAACCTGTGGAAGGAAGGTGGTTAATGAATACATATTTCCAAATCTGCTTTGAATGTTAGAGTGAACATACAAATCAAATGTTAAGGTGGAGAGCAGTACATCCAGAGCTGTTTGAATGCAGTGTTCTTGTGACGATCTTGAAACAGCAAATATAAAATATAACTCTGAAGGACAAAAGAGTCAAAGTTCACTTAAAAATCACCGCTGCCGGAGAAGATGCTCAAAATCAACATTAAATCAACATAGAATCTCCCACCTTGTAATATGTTAGAATCCCCTTCATGGACAAATTATCGTTGTATATTAAGTAATTCCATACGAATGCCACCGCAGGCGCTGCACAAGGAAAACTTTCCTTACGTGACTAACTTTCTTGGATGCCTTCACAGCTTCGTTGCCTCAACGTTTATATTCGGCAAAGCACTCCTGGAACAGGACTACCAAAAGTGCTCCGGCAACACAGGAAACCCCGCCCTAAGGCTGTGCCCCACGGAGGGAGTACACTGGGGCCGGCAGGTGACGTTGTGAGTGCAATGCTTCAAATTCTGTCGGAAACAAATGCCGGACTGAGGAGCTAAAAAAAAATCAACTCCACAATGGCACCTCAATATGTAACACATGCGGGATATCCTGTGAAATGATGATATTCCATATAGAAGTCGAGAACTGACAGGAACAGATCCACTTCTTACGTGAAGAAAATAATCAAATACCAAGCTGAACGCACATAGGACGTCTGTGGGCAACTCGGCGGAGGGGATGTCAACGACGTTGTCCTCCACGCAACAAAAACAAAAAACTTCGCCAGTAAAGAAACAAAGAAATCCCAAATGAAGTGAGAAGAGCTTTTATTAGTCAACATCCATCACCCACAGAGATGGTTAAACTGACAACAATAACTGTCAAGAGCAGCAGTTAGAACGCTCAACGGAATGTTCTAAGCAAGGAGCAATACACAGTAGAGGAAAAGGAAGGGGGGAAAGGAAGGATCTATGAGGGAAAAGAAGAAGGGGAAGAACGAGAAATTCCGCTGAAGATAATTATAACAGGAAGCTTAACTCATTCTTTTTTAAATTTAAAGCATGCTTTTCATTTTGAGGAATTTCTAGATCAACTTCAAACTTTGCATCCAGGAAATTGTATATTAAACTAAGTCTGGGAACTCTCCCCTGGCATCTTTTACAAGCTGTTGGCCAAACTCAGAGATAAGTCATGGTACATGTCCTATATGTAATACTGGCTATGAAAATGTTGAGCATGTACTCTTCTTCTGTCCTGCATATAAGCATCTCCGATTAAGGTGGATCAAACCACTTTGTCTAACATTGGTGATCAGGCATTACTGGGAGGCTCTAAGGGTCTGTAAAACAGATATAAGCCTTATGGTTGTGTTTCCTGTTTCAGTTTCCTTCAAGCAGCCTGGTTCATAAGATTAAAACAGCTTGGTATCAAGCATTGATTTGCCACTTTAACACCTGTTCTGTAACTCAGTTTGGCTAGTTTATTTGAAGCATAATTTCATAATTTGTATGGAAAACTAATGAGTAATTATTATTGCAAAACTGGTGTGGACGATTTCACCTCTTGCCTTACCTAAACATTGACCTACACTTTAGTACTCCCCCACCAGATATACCTAGAATAGCAGGTACTCCGATTCCCACGTTACTTTATGCTGATGATGCAGTATTGTTAGCCCTTACCCCAAATTCAGTGAGGCACTAGGAGGACCTCTTTGCCTCTTTCATGCAAAACTTGAATTTAAAAATGTACTATACCAAGTCGCACATCATGTCCTGTGGACCATGTAAAATAAAGCTAAACAAAATTAGTCTTAATGGATAAGAAATAACCAGTGTTGATAACATTTGTTACCTAGGGCTAACTTTTAGCTCATCAGGGTCTTGGAATCTCCACCTTGTGCAAGTTAGCCTAAAGTTTAGTAGAACAGCAGGGACAGTTTGTAACTTGATTAGATCAGGGTCTAGAGGGACTGTTCTGCCATCGATGAAGGTGTATAATTCACTGTGTATTGATGCAGCCACTTATGGCTCAGGTGTCTGGGGTTTTAACAAATGTTGTTCCTTACAGGCTGAGGAAAATCATTTCCTCCGGCGGTTGCTGTGTTTTCCACCAACTACTTCTAGTTTAATTGCTCACTCAGAGTTAAATCAGGGTTTCATATCGGATAAGGTACTTCTGGCTGCACTCCTACTATGGATTAGCGTCTGAACGAACCCAGCAGCAAAGCTATGCAGGGATATTATACTTGACTGTTTAGTGTTGGATAAGGCCTACTCTATTCCATGGCTAAGTTATATACGGGACACTGTAGGAACTCATGGTTTATCCCCCTGGTTTATTGAACCTAGCAGTATTTCTAAAACTGTTAAGGCAGAGGTGAAAGCATCATTCATGGAGTATTGTGCAGATACAAGAATGAAAAATGAGTTAGCAAAACCCTCTGTTGCGAATTATTGTAGATCCTTACCCAGAGGCGAACCTGCTGTGTATCTATCTTTAGATCTTACAAGATGGGAGTGATCACTTCTCTTCCGTTTTAGAGCAGGATCAATTTTTTGGTCCTTGCTTTTTAAAAACTCCCGAGACCTAGAGGAAGACATAGAATCTAACTACCCCTGTGATAATCAATCTGCACAATCACTTTTGCACTCTATGGGGCCGATTCCGATCTTGGCCGGTAGGGCTCCAAATCGGATTCGGCTTAACCGGATCCGATTCGGAGCCCTATTTCCCGACCGAGCCGTACGCGCGTCCGGGCGAGCGAGTACGATGCGTATTCGCCGACCGACACGTCCGGGCATCCCGACCGCTCCGACCGACTCGTTCCCGGGTCTAACCGCACCGACCGACTCGCTCGGACTCGACTCGCACCGCGCAATGGAGACGTTCCCCGGCCGGGTAAGTACGATGCGCGCCGCGAGCAGTCCGACCAAGCCGCGCACTCCGGCTCCAAAGAGCTGTCGGAGCCGTACTTTGGGGGTCCGTGTCGGACCCCCCTGTACGCGTAGCCGCGCGAGTCGCACACAGGGGGACCCATGGGTCCCCCTACCTGTGCGTGTACGGCGCGAATCGCTTCGCCGCGTACACGCTGTAGGGGGCGCACTTGTCCGCGATCGCACCCATTGAGTCAATGGGAGCCCGCGTGCGCGTCGTATGACAGGCTCCCTTGACTTCAGTGGAGTCCGACAGACTCGAGTCCGATGGCATACGTGCGCATCGTACTCGTTCGGTCGGACTGCACGGGTCCGATTCGGTCGGAAATCTCTCCGGGTCCGGCTCGGTCGGAGAGATTTCCGGCCCGAATCGGAATCGGCCCCTATGTATTTATGCAAATTGTATAGTTTAGCATGCAAGCACTTTCTGAAGACTCTGTTATGCAATTGGAAAAGACATAGGGCGTGATTTCGATGTCATTTGGAAAGCCTCCGAACGCTGGTCGGAGGCTTTCGGACTGACATCGTAGGTTTGAACTCCAACCGCCGTATTTCAATGACAGCAGTCAGAGTTCAAACTGGCTGGGAAATCCAACTGGGTTCCGACGAGAGTTGGAAGGGCGTCATAATCCCTACCGGGTGGCGTTTCCGCCGTTGGGATTATGATGGCACTTTCCAACAGCAGTTCCATGTCAGCCTTTCCGACATGGAACTGCTGTCAGAAAGTGTCTTTAGGGGCACCTAGCATGGCCCTCATCCCTCCGCAGCCTCCGGTTGTGGCCCTGGGGGGCACCTATGGTGCCCCCTAAAACTCCCTGCACCGTGTGGCAGGCACCACGAGGTGCCTGCCACACGGTAAAATCTGTACTGGGTGATAAGGCCCCGTGTGGTATTGGCGCTCACTCTTGACGGTATTGTTTCAGCTAATTGACAATCGTTATGGTGCTCAAGGGAGGGGAAACCACCCAATCCCCCACATATGACCCCTAGGGATCTACCATACAAACAACACCAAGCCCGAGCACACATATATCAAGTTATCTTACTGCTAATTGCATCAAAAATATTCATAACACTATTCAGATTCTTGTGATTTTATTTTCTTCTTTGATGTTCCAGCCAACACGAGTTTCGTCATTCGGGAGTAAACCCACGACTTCCTCAGGGCTGGAAAGACAATTATATGAACAAACAATAGTATTGTGTACATGGCCCATTACAGTGTACATACAAAATTTGGTGAAGACCCACACTTCAATGTTTATCTATGACACCGAGGATATAACCAGGAATTGTGATATATTATTTTCGTGCCCATATATGCCACAAAGAGTCAGTGTGTAGTAGACTGATATCAATACATAATAGCATGATATTGTGGGATGTTGTGCACTTCTCAGTATCACTGAGAATGCAAGTCAGTGGTAAAAACCACAGACTCACTTATAGGGGAGGTGGGGAAAAGTGCTCATATCTTATGTCTTAAACGGTGAGAGTGAATAAGGTTTTAAGCTATATACAAAAGAGATAGGAGGTAGCATACCTGCCTTGATGTGAAAATTCACGGTAAACCTATAATAACTATGTAAATGCTAAGTAAGCATTTGTAAAGGTTCATATATAATCTTGAGAATGCCGTCACATAAAAGCAATCAATAAGGCTTGTCCTACCTCTATGCCGGTTATACTTCCATCCCGGCCAGTAGGTGGTATGGGAAATTTTCAATAATATTCAAAGTAGTGCAAGTAAAGGTATCCAAAATCCTTCTTAAAATCTGAAATACGAATGATAATATATCCTTATTACGTGTATTTGTATTCAGTAATGAGCATAAATTAGGTAGGACGGTGCAGGATGCCCAGAGAGGGTAAATCTAGTGTTAATGGCATATAAAACAATCATTTGAACAGTCTAGATAAAAAAGAGTATAACTCAGGTAAAATGAACTTGTGAGATCATTGATCAGTACGAGATTTCACCACAAAACTAATGTGATTAAAGCCAATAATAAGTTAGGCAAAATTATTCAAAAGTACATGATTCATAGTACTGATATCCAGTAAACAACAAATAGACGTTCAATAATCGGACGGGAGTTCACCCCAGAGCTAATACAATTAATGCTAATGCTACGTTGAGCTAAGGTATTGAACACTACATGACAAAGTTATTTGACAAAGCTGAATCTTACCTGACACACACGCCAATCTGTGTAGTGTCGTTAGGTGAGAAATTGAAAGGGGATCCAGTATTGCCCGGTAAATCACTGCAACATAAAGCAAAGCGCTTAGTGAACTATGACTAGTTAGGGCGTGAGAATATGTGGTGTCTAGAGCACCCCGATCTGACCTACCATGCATGGACGCCTTTCTGCGTACCCAACCGGCTCCAAATACGGCCACAGCGTGTGGGGAGATACAGGAAACAGGAACTAGTATAGTTAAGGTTTGAACGCTAGTGTGCGTATTCAAGTGTCCATGACGAAGTAATATGCCATGTTGAGTTTCTACGCCAGGCCGGCCGGGAAGGACAGTGTCTGTTTCATTGAAGTTTGGCCGCCATACTTAAAGACTCACGTGTGGTATACGACTAATGCTGAATCTGCATAAAGATTATTTATGAATATTTAATTGTGCCTAATTCTTTCCTAGCGCTACGCAAACAAATGATGGACGGAATGCTGAACAAATCATACAATCACCCCCAGTCAAGAGATCTGGGTTAAATCCATTGTTCTTTTGCTCACCATGCCACCCCAGTTTAGACCCAGCCATATGCAAATCAGTCTTGACCCTGTGCCTCATGGGAACAGTCCAGATCGAACTGCCACGCCAGGTCCTCCCTGGACTGGAAACAAGCATCCTGAGACCGGTTTCTGGGTATTACCCTTCATCAGCCAGGCTAGCTTGAATCCAGTGGCACAGTGAGCAAGGGACCCACGTCTGGGCATACCCATCCCACTTAGGGTGAAAAGTGCTACGCAAACAAATGATGGACGGAATGCTGAATAAATCATACATTCACCCCCAGTCAAGAGATCTGGGTTAAATCCATCGTTCTTTTGCTCACCATGCCACCCCAGTTTAGACCCAGCCATATGCAAATCAGTCTTGACCCTGTGCCTCATGGGAACAGTCGAGACCGAACTGCCAAGCCAGGTCCTCCCTGGACTGGAAACAAGCATCCTGGGACCGGTTTCTGGGAATTACCCTTCATCAGCCAGGCTAGCTTGAATCCAGTGAGCAAGGGACCCACGTCTGGGCATACCCATCCCACTTAGGGTGAAAAGTGCTACGCAAACAAATGATGGACGGAATGCTGAATAAATCATACATTCACCCCAGTCAAGAGATCTGGGTTAAATCCATCGTTCTTTTGCTCACCATGCCACCCCAGTTTAGACCCAGCCATATGCAAATCAGTCTTGACCCTGTGCCTCAAGGGAACAGTCCAGACCGAACTGCCAAGCCAGGTCCTCCCTGGACCGGAAACAAGCACCCTGGGACCAGTTTCTGGGTATTACCCTTCATCAGCCAGGCTAGCTTGAATCCAGTGGCACAGTGAGCAAGGGACCCACGTCTGGGCATACCCATCCCACTTAGGGTGAAAAGTGCTACGCAAACAAATGATGGACGGAATGCTGAATAAATCATACATTCACCCCCAGTCAAGAGATCTGGGTTAAATCCATCGTTCTTTTGCTCACCATGCCACCCCAGTTTAGACCCAGCCATATGCAAATCAGTCTTGACCCTGTGCCTCATGGGAACAGTCCAGACCGAACTGCCAAGCCAGGTCCTCCCTGGACCGGAAACAAGCATCCTGGGACCGGTTTCTGGGTATTACCCTTCATCAGCCAGGCTAGCTTGAATACAGTGGCACAGTGAGCAAGGGACCCACGTCTGGTCAAACCTATCCCACTAGGGTGAAAAGTGCTACGCAAACAAATGATGGACAGAATGCTGAATAAATCATATATTCACCCCCAAGCAGGTTGTCACGCATTAGTATAAAGGAAATTATTATTCACCAAGAAAATAGTGTAATTCTTGGTCTTAGTTCAAGCCACATGTAAGAGCCATCAAATATTGAGATACCAGATACCCCACGGCCATACACGTTAATAAATGTAAATCTCGGGGATTACATAAGACATTCACTTTTTGCGGTATTGACCACATGGAGACAGATCCAAGAGGGGCAAACAGAGAACTTTGCTTCAGGCGCAGGGAGGCTACCTGGATTATGCGATTACGAGCAGTTGAATGTGGCTTGAACTTGGACCAAGAATTACACTATTTTCTTAGTGAATAATAATTTACTATATACTAATGTGTGACAACCTGCTTTATTATCATTTGAAGCATGCATGTCACATACTGTATTGTCAAGAGCTGTTTGTGTACTAAATGACCTATTGTCTGTAGTATGGACATACCTTAGAACATCTGCTGCAATACCTAATGTATTAAGTAAATCCTTGATCAAGATATATATATATATATCTAGCTCTTCATTAGGACAAGAATATAATAGGTGCATTTCATTTTATATTGAGGGACGTGAAGCAATATCGTATCCTGCTGAGTTGCTTGAGTAGCCTGGATGTTTTTGTCCGTCCACACATTATTATTTGGTCTTCCGTGTCATATTCACTCTTAACCATATGATCCTAGATCATATTGTTTCTTTCTACCTGATTTGCTTCAATATATTGCCCTGACGTGAGGCAATTAGTGGATCTCAGTCTAGTTAGCTCACAATACCCGACTTCTACCTATCTATATATAAGCTCATAAAAGTTGACTACAGTCTCCTTTTGTTATCTTGATTAAAATAACTGATCCATCCATTAGGACCATTTACATAGATATTTAACTATCGAATTGACAAGGGGGAAAACCCAGGTAGACTTTTAATAACCCATTGCTATACCTCCTCATGCTTATGCTAATTAATGTGCCACTCAGAACGAATTAGGCACGATTGACTATTCATAAATAATCTTTATGCAGATTCAGCATTAGTCGTATACCACACGTGAGTCTTTAAGTATGGCGGCCAAACTTCAATGAAACTGATGCTGTCCTTCCTGGCCGGCCTGGCGTAGAAACTCAACATGGCGGATCAATTCGTCATGGAGACTTGAATACGCGCACTAGCGTTCAAAACTCAACTATATTAGTTCCTGTTTCCTCTATCTCCCCACACTCTGTGGCGGAAAGGCGTCAGTACATGGTAGGTCAGATCGGGGTGCTCTAGACACCACATATTCTCACGCCCTAACTAGTCATAGTTCACTAAGCACCTTGCTTTATGTTGCAGTGATTTACCGGGCAATACTGGATGCCCTTTCAATTACTCACCTAACGACACTACGCAGATTGGCGTGTGTGTCAGGTAAGATTCAGCTTTGTTAAAAAACTTTGTCATGCAGTGTTCAATACCTTAGCTCAACGTAGCATTAGCGTTAATTGTATTAGCTCTGGGGTGAACTCCCGCCCGATTATTGCAGTAGATTTACCCTCCCTGGGCATCCTGCACCATCATACCTAATTTATGCTCATTGACTGAATGCGAATACACGTAAAGAGGGTATATTATTATTCGTATTTCAGATTTTAAGAAGGATTTTGGATACTTTTACTTGCACTACTTTGAATATTATTGAAAATGTCCCATACCACCTACTGGCTGGCTGGGACGGAAGTATAACCGGCATAAAGGTAGGACAAGCCTTATTGATTGCTTTTATTTGACGGCATTCTCAAGATTATATATTAACCTTTACAAATGCTTACTTAGCATTTACATCATTATTATAGGTTTACCGTGAATTTTCGCATCAAGGCAGGTATGCTACCTCCTATCTCTTTTGTATATAGCTTAAAACCTTATTCACTCTCACCGTTTAAGACATAGGATATGAGCACTTTTCCCCACCTCCCCTGCAAGTGAGTCTGTGGTTTTTACCACTGACTTGCATTCTCAGTGATGCTGATAAGTGCACCACGTCCCACAATATCATACTATGATGTATTGATATCAGTCCACTACACACTGACTCTTTGTGGCATATATGGGCACGAAAATAATGCATCACAATTCCTGGTTATATCCTTAGTGTCATAGATATACATTGAAGTGTGGGTCTCCACCAAACTTTGTATGTACAGTGTAATCGGCCATGTACACAATACTATTGTTTGTTCATATAATTGTCTTTCCAGCCCTGAGGAAGTCATGTGTTTACTCCGGGACGACGAAACACGTGTTGGCTGGAACATCAAAGAAGAAAATAAAATCACAAGAATCTGAATAGTGTTATGATTATTTTTGATGCAATTAGCAATAAGATACCTTGATATATGTGTGCTCGGGCTTGATGTTGTTTGCCTGCCACACGGTGTAGGGATTTACACAAACTCCCATTTCTCAATAGGAGCTTGTGCTGCGGGCGGTTTCCACCCACCGCACACGCTCCCATAGAAATGGGAGTTTGCGACCGCACCAAGAGCGGTCGCATCGTAATGAGGTGTGCGGAACCGCCGACCTATGGTCGGTCGGTTCTCACACAGAAACTATATCATAGTTGGTCTTATATCCATGAATAGTCAATTGAGTTCTGCTTACTGTATTTAGTTTTAACTTGATTGTATCTCATAATAATGTGTTTTTAAGGTTATTTTGTATCCAAAATAAACATTTTGAAAAATTACATGTGATCCAGCCGTAGTAAGTCCAACCACACATGGCATAAATGGTACTGCAATACACTCCTATGGAAAATAATGCAGGTATGGACATATCAAAACCCAAAAGGAATAATGTTAAATTAAATCAAATTTTAAACATATTGATTATTTCACTTTAAAATATTTTAGTAACCCTTTCTAATGAAAAAATTAATGTAAAATATAATTACATTATTTTAATTAACACAATACGTCAATTTTAATAGTTATTATAAATTAGTTTTTTGTTTTTAATTTAAACTTCAGAAGAATCATTCTTAGCTATTTTAATATTTTTATATTTATTAAATATTTTATTGAAAAATAAATGAGTAGTGCTTTAGAATTTTTTTTATTTTGTATTGATGGGCAGAGATCTCTCATTGGGAAAGTAGCAGGAACATTTAAACATTTATTTAACTTGAAAAAACGTTTTCTTTTATTTTATATTGCATATGATCGTAAATTAATTTTATATAATCATTTTAAATGTGGTACAAATTTAAAAAACGGTATTGCACTATAACCTTAATTTTAATTTTTATTTATATATTTAGTTAATTTCAAAATATAAAATGAAATAAGAATATTTTTTAAAGATTTATAAAAAAATCCCACCTAAATTCAAATGCTTGTGTTTACTTACTATGTAGTAAATATATATATATATATATATATATATATATATATATATATATTGTTGGGATGGAAAAGTCCTCTGCATGGTAAAAGACATGTACCCATGCATTCAGTGCCAAACTGTACTGTTGTCTGGATCCCTAATGCTGAATTTTTATCATGAGTGATCACGCATCATGCATCTGCACCATGACATAGGCCTGTTTCACATATTGTGGTCTTGTTGGACAGGGAGAGGCACCCAAAGCTCTTCCCTCACAGTGGTGTAGTATTTCCTCTACTGGGTTCACTTTGGTTCTCCCTTAGTTATTCATATTAGCAGTTTTAGGCTGACTTTGCTTTGCACAGCCGACATAATACATTTGTTTTTGTGACATGATATTATTTTACGAATACGCTGCACATATTATTTGTTATTTAGTGACTCTTCTTGGGATTCAGTCTGAACATTTCGTACAAGGTCGAACAACAAGGTGTACTGTTTTCTTGTGCCCGGTTAGTAACATCTCCTAACATTTTTAGACTCAACACAGTAACACAGCTGCAGTTTATCTAACACAACAGTTCTTATAATACAAAACTGTGTCTCAGCCCCTTGGAGGTTAGAGGGGAGAATTTCAGCAGAGAGACCAGTATTGGAATGGAGGCACCAGCCTTGCGTAAACTGAGTTTACACCTATGATGCGGATGACCTAACCACACATACTAGGTATGGGGTTCGGCACTAATCTCAGAGATCCATAATATATCCCTGTGCTCACATTTTAAGGGTAGGGCTAGATAAATATATTAGTTACCATGTTCTGGTTGTTCATTGTTTACATCCTGCTAGTAATGTTGATTACTTTGCTTAGTTGTATGTGTTTACTAATAGCAGCAAACCTGCTTCAACATAGGCTATGATAGTTTCAATAAATATATTGTAAACTTCCTTTGTGTCTTCCTTTTGTTTACTATGGACATGCATGAGTGAGAACGGAAGGTGATGATCTGTTTCCACAGTTCCCTTGGGGACTAGAGGTTCATGTTCTAGGTTTGCCAAAATCACCTGCTACTCTAGAAAGGTTAGGAGTGTAGGTGAGACACTGAGCTAGTCGGATTTGAGCCTACAGGTACTGACCTGATTGAGACACTCAGTCCGTACATTCTGATGTCCTGTTCTCCCAAGGCACAGTTCTGTTTCCAAACAGAATTCCTGCAACATGGCACCACCAAAGATGGTCTGGTACTAATTCAAAGAGTCTCCTGTGTAGTGATTGTGCGTGCCCATAGTACCCTTAAACCTCCCACCAGAGACGTCTGTGGTGTTGGGGATATATCCTCCACAGTATTGTTAGGAAACATCTAATGTTGCCATATCTGGAACAGAGATGAACCAGTGCCTTCACTCCACATAGCGCACACGCTTAAGACTCAGTTGAAACGGCGGACCCGCCCATCTACAGGAACACAGGCACTAACTTTTGGGATCTCCGTCTTTTCGGAGCTTCCCTGTTACTATCCCAAGAAATTTTACATATACATTCCCTTTACCAGACCAGCCGGGTCGGAATTATCACCGGCGGAGCGCCCTGAAGAAGTCACGGGATACTTCCCTTTTGTGACGAAATACGTGTTGGCTGGTTGTGTCCTTTTGCGATTAAGATTAAACAAGAAACTTTAACTATTTGAGTGGACTTTACATGACAACTCTCCAAATGCATAAGACTTTAACAACCATGGTCTTTATTCTGTAAACGTGTGGCCAGGATTTTGCTGTTTATCTAATTTTTTCTGTTGGTTGTTTAAGCTTGAACCTTTAAAAGGAATACCCATATTTCTGTTTGCACTTATGTTTCCATTACTGTTTTAATAATGGTGCAGCCACAACCCATCCCAATTGCTGATAATTGCAGACCTGCAGTACATGTGCATGCAACTTTACATGGCCTTACACATGCAGGTGATGACTTTATTTTCGTGGTTGAAACCCGCGATGGCTATCGCTTAGAAGTCTTTTACTCTTGGGTCAATTTTCTGGCTGTGGATGCTAATGCTAACACATTTCATGAATAAACTAATGCACCCCCACCGCAACAAAACAGAGCGTATGTGCTTTTAGAAATTCTACTTTCAAATTGAAAACATAAAAATTGGTTCTGCGGTGCCCTTAGACATGTCCTTGCAGCAGTACACATGGGTCCCTTTAGTAATGAAGGGGCCACCTGGACAGCATTAGCTGATTATCCACCAGACCCTAACCTACAAGGTCTCAATGTGAATGAGCTACCAGCTTTGTACACTCATCTAGTTAGACTATACAGACGCTTAACTCAATATTTTTCGTGCACCTTTTTGACTGTCCCAGCAAAGGCCGGCCTGGCAGAGCAAGCCCAGTTATCTGCAGTGACAACAATAAGTCCTGTAATTCTTCATTCAATTAAGTGCAAGATTCACACAAATTGTGAAGAAATTCCTTTTGGGATCGCCCCAAAAATTGATCAAATTGAAGCCATGTTTCCCCTTATGGGACCACAAGATAAGCACAGAATATTGAGTATGTGCTTACCTCATGGGATGGTTCCCATAGTAGGTGACTGGGCCTCTTGGGGCATAGTCTTTGCCACTGTCTATACCATAACACATGGTACTCCGCCTATGTCATTCTTGCTGCAGGTGTTAAAACAAATACAGAACGAACACGGGGCAACTGCTGCCCAAGATTTGGGAATTAAACTAATGGGACATTTTCCCGTAGTGTCTGCAATGATTCTGTCTAACATTAAAGGTCAAGCAGCTTCTCTGGCTAAACTCCAACGGTTCACGCAGGTTGCCCTCCAGGACCAGGAACGCGAGCTACCTATAATTATTACTGAAGTACATACTTCTGAAGGACACAATTATTCAGGAACCAGGCCCAGTAAACCACAATTTGGCAAACATAGTTCAGACAAGGAGACTGGCAAGCCAAACCCAGAGTTTGTTAACAAACGAAGGACCAAACCCACCTCTAAAAGATAAAGCTAAACCTTGAGGAGGATCTCCTCCTTCGGAGTCCTCTGACAGACTCTATCATTTGCTTGATCGCACACAAATCAAGGAACCTGATCGGTATCAGCTTTCTGATACTCTTCCTTCTCGTTCCTTTCAGTACTTGTCTGACAAGCAATACGAGAGAGGAGGCCATTCTCACCGCAGACAGGACGAGTACGTGAAACCAAAGAGGGACTCACAATGCTTGACTGACGTGAAGATAAAGGAGGAAAAACCTCCTCAATTTCAGCACCAATTCTAGAAAAAGAAAGTTGCAGCTATAACCGTGAAATATGCCACAAACACTCAGAAATTTCCTGCTGAACAGTAGGTGGGCGCTGACTCTCCTCAACAACGCAGCAGAGGTCACTATAGTGCGCCGGAATCTCCAGGAGTTTCTGGCAGCGACAGCAACTAATAACTTCATTACAGTTGAAACCCCAGACAAGGATCGCAGCCTCTCCTGACAGATTATATAATTTGAATATGCAAATTGAGGGTGACATACAGCGCACCATTAGAGTAATAGTGTGGAGAAATTGTACTTTGTCACACGACATTCTGCTAGGTCGATTGGCCCTCACATTTTGTCTAAACATCCCCACAAGGAGAGGATGTAATACTTCCATCTCTTTCTGCGCTTGTCCTTAATGAAGTCAAATGAACATATGCAGCAGAATGGGCACTAGCCCCAGCTTTATATCGCAATCATGTCAGCTGGGATAAGGATTCTCCTTATCATATAATACCCATATGGTCCCGCCCACAATTGCAACCACAATATCCCTTGAAACGTGATTTGAAAGCACCTGTTAGAGAAATACTCTCCCAGTTGGAATACCAGGGATTAATTGAACCCTGTGTCTCTTAAATGAATAGTCCTCTAATGAATAGTCAATAGAGTGTGTAATGCCAATGCAAGGCAACTGTCCTTTTTGGAAGACAAAAAAAGATTAGTTAAACGTCGACATGCCTGGTCGGTAATAAATTCATATACAAAGCTCAAACCGCAAGCCTATTTAGCAGCACATTTTCGACTAACACTAAAAAAGAGGTTTATGCTGTACCGACTAGGGAGATCATAACACCAAGGACTTGCTACCAACCTGGAAAGGTAAACATCAAGATGAAAACTGTCGCTTATGTGGATACCACAAAGAATCGATATGCCATCTGATGTGCGTCTGCCCCACAGTAAAAGACAAAAGAAGGAAGCTCTTAAAAGTGATCTTAAATTAATTAAACATCCACACCTGCAGGCAGGCTGTAACTTGCTGGATGGGGGCTCATCAAACATTTTAATTTGCTGTGGGGTAAAGCTCTTCACATTGATCGACAACCTCCTCCAAAAAGCGGACATGAAATAAGTGAACGAGGTTAAAAACGGGACTGAAAATCATATAAAATTGTAAAAAAAATGTTAATAATGAACTACACTCTTGGAAACATTGTTTTTAATTTGATTGTTTTTAAATAATTTTATAGTATGCTTTATGGTTGTGAAATACCAAATAAAGGCCTTTTTTGACTGACTGACTGAATAGTCCTCTTTTTCCTGTTTGAAAACCGGATCATTCATATTGTATAGTCTTAGACTACAGACATTTAAAGAGTCATACATGCACATTTTCAATACAGAATACACACAGTATGGCACTTGTAAATAATATAGTCCACAAAAAAATACAAAACAACCTTGGCGATTCCAATGCTTTTTTCTGGCAAAATATAGCACCTGAAAGCAGAGATGGGAATGCCTTCTTGGCGCTCGGCTTTCAGCATTGTTTTTCATGTATCCCAGTTCTGGACTGTTAGCTGCCTGCATAGTGTCAGTTCTACAAGAAATTGACCTTGACTCATTGTCCTACGTAGATGATATCTACTTGGTGGATGATGAGTTAAACACAGATTTGGCCAAAGTGGATCGCATAAAATTGGGATTCACTGACTGTGGTTAAAAGTAACATTTTAAGTGTCCTATTTTTAGGTTATGAACGTACACATGAATCCAAAAAAACCTTGCCTACACTTCCTGGAGAAGTGTGCTCTGCTCCAGCCTCCTAATACTTTACAGAAACTGCAATCCTTGTTAGGATTCCTTAATTTTGGCAGAACTTACATACGTGATTATCCACAACGCATTGAATCTTTTTATGATTTGATTCATCCTGAATTTTCCAGCTCTTATTGGACATCAGAACACACAGACATACTAAGATCATTACAATCTAAGTTGCTTGCAACACAACCTTACATGCATGTGTCTACATGACCAACCTGACCATCAGTATAATTGCCGGTGCCATTGGCTTTACTTACGTCACTTTTAAAGAAGGTGAGACAGTGCTGATTGCATATAAATCACATTTATATTCCAGTGCAGAAATGTATTTTGCATCCACTGAACAAATACTGACTGCGGCACAAATGGCTATACTAAAAAAGGAAACACATTATTGTCGCTACTCCTGCCCCAGCCTCAGAGGCTGCTACAAAAGCCAGCATTCATAAAGCTAAAGCCCTCCATCCTAGATGGATACAGTGGGCAACATCCTTTACAGCTCTTGATGTAGTCTTCTGCTTTGATCCATCTTTACAGGCACAATAATTTCTTCAATATGTGCATGTTTATCCCATGCCCAGTAATATTTTGCCTCTTGAACAGTATACATATATTGCTTATACTGATGATTCTGCCCAATCTGCTATAGGTACCAAGCACCAATATTCAACAGTATGCACCACTGTTCTTGGTGTGACGTGGGATGGAAAATTCCAACCACAAAAAATGTGCACACAGTCGTCAGGGGACTGCACTGCACAGTTAGGTGAACTAAAAGTTTTGTTACCTGCACTGAAAAATCCTGAATTCCCCACACTTATAGTGTATGATTTGTATTACTGTGTCCAGTCTTTTAACGACAATTTGCATTATTGGCACCAAAATAGATTAAAAGATTCTAAGGGCAACATAATACAGCATAAAATACTCTGGGTAAAGGAGACAGACCTTAAATATAGGTTGCCACAGGCTCATGTCATTTATACACTGGGTCATCAATGTGTGGGACTACATGTTGTAGGGAATTCTTTGGCAGATGAAGCGCCCAAATCTGCAGTTACAACTGCAACGGTTGCTATGATTACTCGTTCTCAAATTAGGGTAGCCAATGATATATTAGCTGTCGTTAATGCTACATGCGAAGACACCCATTTGCCTAGGGGCTTTCAACTAAATACACATATCACTTAAGTGAAAAAAAAGTTCCCTTTGTAACAATTCCAAAAGTTGGTGATCATTTGATTCCCAACCAAGACTGCAGTGATATCTGCACATGAAGGTGTTGCTCTGCATATGCAGGTGTGGTGGCCACAATTTTGTTGCTACTGCAACGTTATTGGTGGCATGGCTTATACAACAGGCCAAAAATTATGTCCTTTGTTTCTTAACAAATTAAATCTTCCACCGTGGCTCTCCCACTGCATTCACACCTGTTGATTTTCAACCGACCTTTCAGCTGCATATATTTGGCCCCGTGTGTTCCTCTTAATTTGGATGGAGCATTTAAATGTATCCTAGTTGCAGTTGATTCTTGCTCCAGGTTCCTCTGGCTGTGGCCACAATGTTCGGCTGACGCTCGCACTGTTATTAAAGATCTGCAAGTCTTTATTGGAACACATGCATGTGCTGCATGCCACTCGGACTAGCGCCCTGCTTTCGCCTCTAATGCTTACAGGACTTCTATGGCTACCCTGGGTGTAGACATACATTACTCTTCTCTATATCGGTCCAATGACTTAAAGCAGTCCTTAACAGCTAGAGTATTAGGTACAGGACGTAGTTGGATCCACCACCTATAAGGGGTACAATGAGCACTTAATAATCTCTCTAAAAGACCTCTAGGTGGCCGGACTCCCTACGAGGTCATTTTTGGCATCAAAATGTACATTCCAGACATTGGCGGTCTAGAAATTGTGGCGGCAGCCACACCCATTGATGTAAATGATCGTTGTGCTGTATTACAAGACTTACAAACCTTCCATGACGGGCAATCCAATGAGCAGTTGAAGCACCTTCCGGCTAGATTCCAAAATGTGGAGAACTCATTCGTGAATGGGTTGCAGTAAAGAAGGAATTTGACCCATCATACCGAGCCCCTTTGCCGGTCCTTGGCATTCAAAGTACAAGAACTGTAATATTGCCACGACTTGCTGTTTCTAAAGATAATCGTTTTTATCTCTATCAATCACATCAAGTTACATCATGTGGCCAATTCTAAACAGTAGGCCATATGAAGTCCTTGGCAGATCACTAACTCTCCTCACTAGTATACAGGAAATTCCTCCGTAGCTTGTAAGCACCATCAAAGCTGTTTCTCCCCAACTGGTGGGGGGGGGGGCAGAGAATGAACTTTAGCGATTCACAATACTGCTACAAATTCCAGCTGAAGTGAGTACTGTACTTACTACTGTGTCCACTGCAGCTGATGTCATTTCTGCTGATCCACCTCTTGTGGACTTTACTGGTTCTCTTACTGTACCTTTGGCTCTTGTTTTTCAATGAACTGCTTCTGGTTATTATGTGGTAACATGATTATTCATCTAACGATTTTGACAGTTCCTCCATTTTAGACACTCCACCTACAAGGGCCTGTGTTTTCTTCTCATGGCTGAAACATACTTATCTGGTCCCTCTTTGGATATATGCTTGGATAACACTTTCCTTGGTTTTTCTTTTCCTTTGGATTGGATTTGTGACTGTTTTCTTTTTGCTAGAAATGGCCATTACCTTCCAGAACACTCTGCCACAGAACTGGTTGATGAGGTGTTAAGGTCTCATTCATCTTTACATAAGCTAAAGAGAGACTTATCCCTTGTGAACATTTCACATGGGACATCATGGGTATCACTATTTACATTGAGCTAGTGTTCAATACAAACTTTTTAATTATACACAATGGGAACATTGTTCGACTCCCCCGCAAGAGATCTCCAAAACATATAGGAATAATTTCATATATTTTTCTAGACACAATGCATTAGGCCCAAAATATTTTTATTTTAAACTTGTCCCTATACCACCAAATAAATATATGCTCACACAAACCAAGCTAATGTATACAGATTTGTTTGGCACACAATTAGCTGTGAAAGGCTATGAATATTGGAAGGATACAATTGACATGAAATCAATTTGGGGTACCAGATCTTGGCAAATTCAGGGGACAGACACCTTGTTCCGAGCCAGCTTAATTCCAACATAAATGATTTTTCTGAATGATACAGTCCAGCAGACTACTTGTTTAGGACTGGCAAAAATTAAAGACATGAATGCACCAAACATTCCTTCCACTGCCTGATGTGATAATTGGCAACTCTTAACAAATGACACTGAAGAACAACTCAATAGTATGCTACAGAATGGAACATTTAACTCCACATTTTCAGGTCTAATGGGTGGTTATTGTGGCCAGGGGACGTAAATGTTTGTTATGCTTGGTTTCTTAATTCCACACCGGAGGTCAAGGCAAGCAGACGCGACCCTCATTTTGCCTATTCTCAACACTTAGATATTGTCACCACCTATTCGGTAGGGAAATTATGCCAACAACGGTTGGAACATTCCACACTGTTTGCAGTAAAATAACATATTTCTCTCCTTTTGGAAGACATGGACTTATCTGACTTTCTATTGGGTCCTAATTTTCCTTGTTCAAAAAAATTTATTTATGCCATATATAATGAAATTTGGAAATTGTCACAAATGGAAGCTGCTGCACGTTTACGACAAATTGATCAAGATAATTTGGATAAAGTGCTTGCTGCTGTTGATAATAGTATTAATACATTGCCTTCTTGCATTTACAACTTGAATAATATTGTGCTGTCTGTTACCAATATAATGCATAGTGACATATCTTCTTTATACCTTGAGCAAAGTCAGCTTAGATCTATTATGCAGTTTAGCTGGATGCTTCAGGTTCTCAAAAGTGTTTGTGGGACATGGCGTTATTTTAATTCTACACAGCTATTCTTGCCTTTCAAGCTGACATGCAAACAGCGGCTCATGGCCAAGAAAGACGCCACTTACACAATGTTACATCTCGAGAAGTTAGAACAGCTCCCGTTCACAATAGGAGAAACACTGTCCGCACTGTGGCTGATGCATGGTGTAATATCTTTGCAAATTTCAACATTACTTTTCACAGCATCTATGAAACATTTGCCGGTGGGTAGATATGAAGCCCTAGGGGGAGCTTTATTCCTGAGTTATGGTCGCAACCATTCTCTCATCGATGTGAGTGGGCTGAGAAGGAGGTATTCGTTACTTGAAAGGAATGCAACTCTTCTGTTACTCACTCACTTGTCTGTAAACACGTTACCATTCACGGCGCATGAAATGCTTTGGTAGCGAATTTGGCCTGTTATCTAAAAGGAATACCCCTTCAATTATCCCCCTCAATACTGTCCTTTCAAATGGAAGATATTTAATCTTAAGCAACCGAGATTGTTGTGGCATGAAGGCCCGGATCCCGAATATTTTATCAGTCTCCCAGATAGTGACCTGCTACAATGATGTGCTTTTTCCAAATATGGTTGCCTACAAATCCAAATTTGAAGGCAGATTTCAACAAGCTAAGCCGACTCAAAGACTTATTGTTTCAAAAGGATGTGGCACTAACATTTGCCCGTGAAACTTTTGAACTGCAGGTTGCAAGGGCATCCAGTGAAATACAGTCCTTGTTAAATGCCAATCTTCCATTATACTTCTATTGCACCAAATATTTAATGCCTCTAATACTGCTGGGTTTGCACACCTTTTTAAAGTAATCAAGACTGGCTTAGTCAGTTCCTTCCAGAAGAGTTTTGGGGTAATACTTTCATTTATTCATTCATTACTTTCCAGTGTGTTCGGAGGTGCACCTTTGCTGTCATTCCTCATTTGTGGCATTTTGGTTCTATTTTTGTTACTCCACAATGGATGTTCCATTTCGAAGTCTGATAACAGGATCATGTCTGTTCTTTTGAGGTTTTATATGGAACAATTGTGGAATCATTGTCTGCGGAGACGGAATCCCTTCTGGATTTGCTAAATATTGATCTTGTGGAAGAATTCTTGGGTGCCTCCGGTCCACCTTAATTTGGCCACATTTTCCAAATTGTTATGTTATATTTTTATTATGATTAAAATTTGTATAGCAGATTGCATTGAATTTGCTTTTGCTTGTGTTTCTATTATTTTTGTTAGTCGCTAAGTTACTTTCCCGACCAAGGAAGAGGTGTAGTATTTCTCCTTCTGGGCCCACTTTGGTTCTCCCTTGATTTCTCGTATTAGCAACTTTAGGCTGCCTTTGCTTTGCACAGCTACACATAATACATTTGTTTCTGTGACATTATATTATTTTAGAAATACGCTGCTCATATTATTTGTTATTCAGTGACTTTTCTTGGAATTCAGTCTGAACATTCGTACAAGGTTGAACACCATGGTCTTTGGAAATAACCCTTTTTAGGGTGCTTTCATTTAAATTTTTGAATTTGTCCCTCCTGGTTTTCTGCTGATCTACGTGCTAGCCTTAGGACTTTGAGTGCTTTGACACTGCCATTCAGTGCCAAAGTGCTGTGCTTGTCATAAACATACTGGTGATTGGTGTATACATGATTGGCTGATTTGAGTTAGCTGTAAGTCCTTGTCCAGTGGTAAGACATATACCTAGGGCATGTAACTCAAATTCTAGTAAGTGAGCCTGCAGCACTGGTTGTGCCACCCAATAAGGCAGCTCTTCAAACGTACCACAGGTTTGCCATGGCGGGCCCTGTGTGTGCAGGTTGCTGTTACTCAGCTTGGCATTTAAAAGCTACTTCTCAAGTTCTGCATGTCTCTTGCTATATCTTAGTACTCCCTGGTGGCAGGGTGCGGTGTAGGGTGCGGTGTAGGGAAGTGGTAGGGCATGTGCATGTGTGCGCTAGATGCCCTAGTAGTGAATAACATTGGATGATGTGTTCAGTACTGTGAGGCCTGCATCTTGCATTGATTAACATGGGGGAACTGTGGAGAGGCTATTGAGCTGTACTTCCTAATTGCAGAAGAGTTGTGGTGTGGTGATTATTATCAATAGATTAGTAATGGCAAATCTTCTCGGGTAGTGAGAGTGGATTTGACATTACTAATGTGAAAATGTAGCTTTGGGAAAGTGGCCATTTCTATGCTCGTGACTCTCTGTGTGCCTGTTAGCTTGTCTCCATTCCACATCTGGGTGCCAAAAGCATGGACTGTGACTTTGACAAAGACCGTGCTGGTTGAAACGCGTCAGTCAATAAACAATCTTTTCTCCGTATAATCCCGGAATGCAGCTCTTTTTTGTACAGCGGCGCGAGGATATATATATATATATATATATATATACATAATATATATATATATATATATATATATATATACATAATATATATATATATATATATATATATATATATATATATATATATATATATATATATATATATATATATATAGTGGCGGTTGCCGCAGGGTGGTTATAGTTAGCTCTGTGTTTCCATAGGAAATTACTTTTTTGGTTTACTAATAACTTTTGTGCTATTTTCTGAATCTTAAAGAAACTTTCCCAAAAAGTAATCTTACTTGCCTAGCTTATTCATGGAAAGTTTTGGGATGATCTGTCATGCAGGGACCAAGAAAAAGGAGGGGTGGTCGGGGGGCGGTCCTAAAACCCAAAATACCCAAGCACTTTAAATAAACTTTTTGGGAGAAGGATATTGCTAAATCTGCTGAAGGAAATTCCACCAAATTTGGCAGGAATCTAGATCTTGGTCCAGAATGTGTGCTTCTTGTGATTTGGTGTAAATCCATTCATTAGTTTATGTATATCTGAACAGTTGGGATCGATTGACTCTCGCCAGAGTCCCGAGAGCTCAACTTAAAAAAATAGAGCATTCTGATTGGTCTATGTTTTTTTTTCCCTTGGGCCACCTCACTCCTGTGGGAGTGAGCACTCTGATCGGCCGGCTGTAACATGAAAAACAATGTTGCAGAGTAACTTACAGGGCTCCGGGGACTTAGTCCACTGTCCTGGAAATAGTTTAAAGAAACATGTAAGGGCGCAGGGTAGGGCTACCCTGCATCCCTAGCCTTTGTGGGGGTGGCCTCTGGGGCCAAATTGAAAATAAATGTCAGCTGCCATTTTTTATTTAAGTAATAGGACCCTCGGACAGACCAGGGCCTGTCCAAGGGCCCTATTACTGGGGAGGCGGGCATTCATGGGGACCCCTCCCTGAGCCATTAATGTCCCCAGGTAACCCATCCCCTGGGGCCTGACATTTTAATGAAATAGGAGAGGGGCACGTGACCCGCCTCCTTGAGCGTCTCTGAGGCCCCGGGCTGTGCTTTAACTAAAGAGAAGGGAAAAACATGGCCCTCTTCCCTGAGCCTCCCTGAGCCTCCATGAAAAAAATGTTGCAGAGTAACTTACAGGGCTCCGGAGACTTAGTCCACTGTCCTGGAAATAGTTTAAAGAAACATGTAAGGGCACAGGGTAGGGCTACCCTGCATCCCTAGTCTTTGTGGGGGTGGCCCCTGGGGCCAAATTGAAAATAAATGTCAGCTGCCATTTTTTATTTAAGTAATAGGACCCTAGGACAGACCAGGGCCTGTCCGAGGGCACTATTACTGGGGAGGCGGGCATTCATGGGGACCCCTCCCTGAGCCATTAATGTCCCCAGGTAACCCATCCCCTGGGGCCTGACATTTTAATGAAATAGGAGAGGGGCACGTGACCCGCCTCCTTGAGCGTCTCTGAGGCCCCGGGCTGTGCTTTAACTAAAGAGAAGGGAAAAACATGGCCCTCTTCCCTGAGCCTCCCTGAGGACCCAGAAACCCCATCCCCTGGGGCCGACATATATATTGAAAGTGCACAGAGGCCTCCCTGGGGCTTGAAAGGCCCTGGGGATCCCATCCCCCTGAGATGTCTCCGCTGTGGTGTTCCGGAGAGCCCACACCCTGAACGCAATTTCCCTGCCTACAAGAGCGCAGGCAAGGAACACTTTTCTGATCCCACCCGGAGGAGCTTCAAAAGTTCTCCTGCTGGTTAGGAGCAGACATTTGTTTACTTGCCTGTGTTTTTGAGGGAATGGAAATTCAGATTCCTTCTCAGCGGGATCAATGAAAAACACCTGCTTCTGCCATGTGGGAGTAATGTCAGCTCCTGATGCAACTAGGATGGGTACATGCGGGGAGCCAACAGGGCTGTGGGGGCTTTGGGGCTCCCCCGCAGCTCTCAATATTATTTGTTGTGGGTGCCCTGGGTGGGCACTAGGGCACCTACCTAAGGCCCCAGGGGATGGGGTCCCTGGGGCCACTATTGGCTTGGGAAGGGGGGCACATGCTCCACCCCTTTTATAAAAAAGGCCTCAGGGGATGAGGTCCTGGGACACCAAAGGATAGATGATGTGGGCCGCACTCCCCTCCCCTTAAAGAAAAAGGCTCCGGGGGATGGGGTCCCAAGGACCATAAATGGTCAGGGAGGGGGCTGCCCAACTCATCCCCCTAATTAAAGATAATTGCCCAGGGGGATGAGGCCACTGGGGCCTGTAATGGCTCAAGGAGGTTGGCTGCGTGCCCCCTCCCCAAAATGCATTTTAAAAAAGAAATGCCTGCTGCTGCCAGCACTCATGATGGGTGCTGGTAGGGGAACCATCATGGCTACGAGGTTCCTGGGGGCCACCGCATGGCCTCCACCAAAAAAAAGGATCTGGGGGTCCCGTGTGGGCACTGGGACATCCAAAGTAAATGAAGAAAAAATAAATAATAAATGAGCGTCAGGAGTCGTTCACTTATTATTCACTGCATGTTGGAAATGGCCCTTTCTTAAGGGTCACTACCAAACTTCTGCCTTCCTTCTCCCCATTTTGCTGAATTCATTTTTGTTGGCATTAGGGCTCTGTGCACTTTACCACTGCAAACCAGTGCTAAACTGCTTGTGCTCACTCCCCTACACATGGTTCAATTGACATATCAAATCTACTTGTAAGTTACTTGTAAAGTGGTATACCATATGTCCAGGACCTAGGAATTAAATGCTACCAGTGGACCTTCAGCACTTATTTTGCCCCCCACTTAGGTAGCACTTTACAACATGCCTCAGGCCTGCCATTGCAGCCTAAATGCAGTGTTACACTGATATGTTTACTTGCCATTTAAAATCCCTTGCCAAGCCCTACACTCCCCTTTAGTAGCATACATGTCACCCCTGAGGAAGGCTCCAGGTAGCCCATAGGGCAGGGTGCTGTGTAAATAAAAGGTAAGTAATTCCTAATTGAGAGAAGGTGGATCTGTCATGTTTGGTAGCTGTCAAAATGTAATGATAAATTATTTTAGTGACAAAGTCGAATTTATCATTACAATTTAATTTTGAAAATGCCACTTTTAGAAAGTTGGCATTTTCCTGCTTTTAACCCTGTGTAGCTGCAGCCTGTCTCTGATTGCATGTCTGGGTTCAGTGACAGCTGGGCTTTGTGTACTTCCCCTAGACAGCCACACACAGTGTCAGCTTAGGTGTGACTTGATGGGCCACCCTGGCAGGATGGAAGGGAGGAGCTGGACACAGCCTCACACTTACACCTGAATAGGCCGTGTCATGTCCCCACACAAAGGGCTGCATACCCCATGTAGAGAATCTGGAGCCAGGGCAGTCAGAGAGGACCTCTGTGCACTTTAAAGATGCTTCTTTGAATGCTCACTCACTTCAAAGGCACCACTGGGTATAAGACCTGGACCTCCACTTCAGTACACATCTGGACCTGTGGATACTCTGCCAGGAAGAAGGACTGCTGTGCTATTGAATGGACTGCCACTCTGCTGGACTGCTACTCTGCTGGATTCATCCTCTGCTGTGCTGACCTGCTGTCATGTTGGACTGGACCTGCATTACTTGAACCAAGAACCTAGAGTGACTCCAAGGGCTAGTTGGCTGGCCTCCTTATGTGAAGTCTCAGGGACATAAAAGACTTCCAACCGCCCTGCGTCTGCACCTGGACTCTGCCATCTGTGAATCTGTCCTGCCGAGTGGTTCCACACCAGTCCTGGATCCTTGGAAGTGGGCCTAAGGTGCTTGCTTCGGCAGAACCAAAACATCCTCTGTCAACCCAACGCATTGCCACTGCTGTACGGATCAGAACTGGCTCATCGCCTCTGCTGCGTGGATCGACACAGATGCATCGCTGCTGGTGCATGGATCGGACTCAATGTATCGCCTTTGGAACCTCCACTGCACAACGCTCATCCAGGCAAAGAATACTCTCATCTCCAGTGATGGCAGCCTCAACGATGAACCTCCACAATGCGGCACCCTACTCATTGGAGTCGATGCATCGCCACCATTGCGTGGATTGGCACCGGCACATCGTCTCGTCTGCACCACGCATCCTTGATATCGGCTCAACCAGGATTAAGGCACTATTGCTCAGTGGGCCTCACAGGGTCCCTTTAGCCGGCCCACACTCCATCGCGGTTAGCCTGAACTTTTGTCATTGTCCCGGTCCAGTGCGACCACCATTTCCAAGTAAGCGCTTATTGCTTCTAAGCATTATTTTGCAGTTTATTCTTTAAAAACCAATATCTCAAGTTCTACTTATTGGATTAATGTTGTTTTGGTGTTGTCTTATTTATTAAAATATTATTTCTTCTTCTAAACTGATGTGGGATGTTTTTGTGTGGTGTTTTCACTGTTTGTAATGGTTGAAGTGATCACAAATACTTTACACATTGCCTTCAGGTTGAGCCTGACTGATCTGTGTGAAGCTACCAGAGGGTGAGCACAGGTTAATTTAAGAACTGCTGGTGCCTTACTCTGACTTGAATTGTGGTTACTGCTTGACCAGAACTCGCACTCCAGTCAACCAGGAACCCAATTTCTAATACCGCTTCTAGGAAGGAAGTCCCCATAATGACCTAGGGCATTTTAAAATACGATATGTACATGCTTGTGTTGCCCCTAGAAGATGCAGGGGCACCACCAAGCATGTTGTTAATGTTGTGGGGAGCTGCAGGGAGTGCAGCAGCCCCCCAATAACATTAGAAGAAGAAAAAACAGTTAATCTCCTGGGTCATTAAATACATGACCCCAGGAGAACTTACCATATTTTTTTAAAGCACTCTGAGCTGGAGCTCTATGCTCTTCAGCTGAAATGCAAGGCCCTTGTGTGGTTGTTTTTATGATTGCATAATGTGGGTTGGAAAATGATAAAAGAAAGACTCAGAGACATGTTGGTTTTATTTTGAAAAAAAATGTCTTAGTCTTTCTTTTAACATTTTTCACCCTACAAAATGTAATCATAAAAAGATTGGTAAAAGAAAGACTCACAGACATGTTGATGTTTTGTAATAAAAACTTGATTAAATATTATTGTAATAATCAATATTAAGCATTGTGTTGTATGAATTAATGAAATTTCGTTTGATTAAAAGCATTAGTGATTTTTGGAGAAAGATCATAGATCTGGTTTATACATATTGATATGCCCACCCCTTGATAAAGCCAAAAGGCCCACTTTTTATATTTTGGTGTTGTGACTTTCACAAAGTCAGTAACTCTGCCTGAGTGCAGTCAGCACCAGTGAAACCAACTGCACGTTGTGCATGTCAGAAGGCTGTGCATGGCCAGCTTCACGCCACAGATGGCCAAAGGCTGTGCGCTGCATGAAGTTGGCTTTATGTATGGTTTTAAAATATTACTTTACATGAAAAAAACGTTAGAAATTCACTGAAAAAAGAAAGGTTAAAGTAACGTTATAGTTAGGTGAAAATTTCAGTGACTACGTAATGTTTTAAACCCAAGAACCACTGAAATTCTGGGCATGAGTTATAGTTATCTCAAGTAACTATAACACGTGCCCTGAAGTAACTATAACTCATGCCCTCTACATGCACTGCTAACTACGTCACACATTACATCAGTCATGACATGTTCTATGACATCACTGATAACATCACTGCAACATTTGGAATTACATCATTGATGCCAAAACTGTGCATGGTGAGTGGGGCTACATTTTTTTTCTGTGAAAATATATATAACATGCAATTTAATTTATAAGTACTTTTAAAAGGCCGAAATTATTTTAATTTAACATTATTTCCTATGGGTTAAATTTTGTGTCCCTGTCTCCATTATTTTCTATGAAAGGGTGTTCCAGTACCAGCGGTTGGCCATGTGCGGTGCTGGACTTATTACAGCTCCTTTTTTGGTTGTAGTAACTTTAGTAACTTTTCACTTGTAAATTTGGCTCCATCCCCGATTTCAGATGTAAACATGTACTTTTGAAGTAACTTTCCATGAATGAATAGCACAAAGCAGTATAGTTACCCAAAAGTCTGAGTGTAAATGTACTAGTAGCCAATCTTCAATGTAGATTTTCCTTTGTGAATAATTCTCAGTTGTGTGTAATCTTGTCACGTGTGAACAGAACTGTGGCGTTTTTTCAGAAAAGAAGTCATCTGCCGTCCTCGAGACATTAAAAGCAAACACATTGTCAGGAAATCTGGACCAGGGTCCACAGATATCTCAACAAAGCAATTTGTAACATAGCGCTGTGTAGTAACTCTAAGCAGATGTTTGCGCTAACATCTAAAAGACATGGAACATTCCACTTTACATTAGAAAAAAATAGGAATGGAGTGTACACTGAGATAGAATTCAGTTGCAGATCTTAGTACATATTTGGGTAGACGGTTCTGTAAAGAATGTTTCATTGTCATACCTTTTTCTGCTAAACGTAATATATAGTTGACAACTTTCGGGTGATGTAGAGGAGTTTTCGGGTTTATTGGAAGAATGTAGCTAACCACAGGGCTTAATCAACTTTTTTCTTTAGCTAATGTTTCAAGGGTATGATGCTGATGGAGCAAGGTTTCAAAAATGAAACTTGCTTGTATGCAATCCTCCTCATAGTATTAATTTATTAAACTTGTACTGTCAATACTAACCTTTGCATTCACAAACACAAAAGGGATAGACGCTTGCCTATGTGTTTTACTAATGAATAACGCTTGTCTATAAACCAAGATGGCCGCTAAAAGCGCGGGACTTCATTGCGCATGTCGCAACCTGATCACATGGTGTGACGTCTTTCTTTGCTTGGTGGGAAACTTATGCTTCTGCGCAGTGTGCATTAAAATGGCCGCTAAATGTTTTCACATGCTTAAGCTTGCTCTCATGTCATTATTAAATTGTCGTTTTCTTAACGCTACTAATGCAGGATAGTATTATGATTAAATGGGAATAGAGTAGGGAAAGTGGGTATACAGTGAAACTTTTTATTTGTGATTTTAATATTTTCTTCTTACACTTTTAGTAATTCGTAAACTTGGGCCTGGGTTGGTGTCTTGAAACTCGAGAGACAGAGGGTTCTGCGCATGTGTCCTGTATGCCTGCCAAGTGAAGTCAACTTGGACGTCTCCCAAGGCCACGACCTATTGGCCGAAGATGATGTACTCAATGTTTCCGGGGGACAAATTGTTACTTTTCTCCAGTAAAATGTATAACATTTGTCGTGAGACGGGTGGGAAATAAAGTGAATGTATTAATTTGAAGGGGCGGGAAGCTGAAAACAAAAGGCTTCACAATTTAGGCCAAAATTGATATGGTGCGAGAATCCACCCCCTGTCCCTGTCCAATCAGAAGTAGTGGTCCCATATTTTAGCAACATTAAGGGGAGGTACATGGGCGTAGAAGGGTATAATAGAATATAGCATTAGTTAATTAGTCAGAGCATGCGTTCACGAAGAACAGGCGTCCATACTGCCAGAGCGCTCTCAACTCCAGACTGCCCAGTTGATCGGTTGCTGACTGAATTCCTGTCCAGAAGAGGTCCTGAGGAGGGGGGGGCGGAGTCCATTAGAAGGAAGGCACGGGAGAATCGAGAAAAGTTGAGTATCAGAGAGGGGAACGGCGCAGGCGTCGTTGTAGAGAGGTTACCGGTCCTGTCCTGATCCTGGAAGAAGTCTTTGCTCTTCATCCTTCCTGGGTCCTATCTTTTCCAACTCCTTGGCCAAGGGGCTTGGTTTTCGCATTTAGGTAACTATACTGCAACCTTTAGTTGCGCTGCTGTCTCTATCTTCTCCTCTTCCTTAAATACCGTCATTTATTAGCAAAATCATTTCTATGCTTTTTCCTGGGTATTTCAATCAAGTACCGTGTTTTCTGTATTTTACTCTGCTAAAACTTTAGATAAACATTTTAAAACTTCCTGACTCAGTGGTTATTTCAGGATTATGTACTATAATGAATGTCACTCATTTTAAACTTCCCAATTAGCAAAGGATCCATTGGTAAGTTATTACTCTTCAATCAGAAGGTAATTGGTAGCAGGGACTTTGATAAAAGAGTACATCTGACACCCAGCGTAAGTATTAGTGTAGTGTGAATGTATGGGCCCAAGTGAGTATATGGTGTATGAATGTTGTTGGCTAATATTGCGCTGGATCAATGCTGACCTCATCACATTTGCCAGCTAATGCAAGCAAAGGTATGTAAACACAGTAGTGTCATATATGATTTTAAGTCAATATCGATTATGCATTTCATAAGCAACTCATTAAACTACTCCTTAATTTTCTGTTAATGACAGCCTCATACTGTCAATATTGATAAAAGCAGATAAGTACTCTTACCGAATCTCAAACTATTTTCTGTTCAAATTTCCAGTGATTGTGGTCATGGTAATGTACTGAGTAAGAGGTTTATTGGGAAAATGCCTGCAATGAATTTTGGTGATCTTATAATTCAATTTAATGCAGTTCATGCCCTTGCCGGAAACTTTATAATTGTTTACTACCTGCATGCCGTTCGCCTATTAGAGTTTACAGGGTGACCACTTCTTTCATCTGGGTTGCCATGTGTTGCCACAAAATGTTCAGAATGTTCCAGCCTGAGGGATCACGTACTTGGATACCAAGGTCTTGGATTTTACTCATGTTGGCAGATGGCTGGAGCTCCGCCAGTGAGAACCAGATGAGCAGCTGCCTTTGAGGCTCTGAAGGAGTTGGGGTGGCGAGTCGTTGACAAAATAAAGATGTGGAATGGAATGAGCAAGGCAGAGCGGCATTACCACCAAAGGCAGGCAGCACTACATGAAAATGGTCACAAGCGAAATGCCTTCTGTTCAAATACTCCATAATAATGTGCAACTCTCTGGTAATAACGGCATGAATTAAAAAAGAGGGCACAGGACTGACCAAACAAACAGTAATAAGGATGTAATACAACCAGCATGCAACACATTGGAGGTTGCATTATTGCAATCCCTGCCTCTTTTTGTCTATGTGCATATGCATCTTTGTACAGAGTATCCAATCGTGTTTAAAAGTTTGACTTCTGTGTGACTTTGATTGTAAACACGCGCTTTTAAATGCCTGTAGCTCAACATAAAGCATATTAAAATTAGAGAAATGTCATAGATATTTAGTGGTTAATATAATAAGCTAACATAGAGGAAGAGGGGCATAAGGTTTCACTTGTTCTTAGACTGCAGCAGAGTGCTAGGCGGAATACATCCTACTGTGTGATACTAAATTCGTAAAGTGCTCGCTGTGCCATGCACACTCAAGAAATGTGCCTCGGGCTGTTGGGACAAGATGCAAGTACTTTACAGAGAGGAAGAACAAAGCTCTGGAAAGGCTTCTTTCAAACACTGTTGCCCATCTTCAAAATATAAATGAGAACAGGAAACTGGTCCTGTCCAATTTCTCGAAGATACAATAAGACTTTAATTGTTTCGGGTAAACACAAAAAACTTCAAAGTGCATTGCATCCCATGGTCTTTTTCCAGGTAGTGAACGCATTCAATAGGTTTTCTAAGAGGCTCATCATCTATACGAGGAAATATTTTCCATCATAGTAGTCATTAAGTGTATTGTTTTACATGGAAAAAATGATAATGGTGCATTACACTTTGCTAAACTACGTCAGCATAATACCAAGGTGGTAAATTCTTGCCTTAGGGAGTCACGAGGCTATATGGTTGCAGTGTTCTGGAGCCACTTGATTCTTACGGACAAACTCTGAAAGCTTGAGATAGAATGCATTTGAATATACATCTAGAAATAGCAGTCACAAAGTTCTGTTTCTGCCAGGTTTACAAAGAAGATGTTTCTAAGTAAAAAGTGAACATATCATAATTAATGCAACCTAATGAATGGCATTGAACTGACCCAAAACCAAACAGGAGAAGGCCATAAACATTCCAGCAGATTGCTGAGTAAGGACCTAAAGTATATTTGCTTACTTAGGAGCCCCGTCAGTTTCAGCCAAGCCTCAACATGATCTCATGGTACTCAAGAACTGATCTCCGCAAGGCACCAATCAATATTGAAATCTAGGTCATTACCAAGGAGGAAAGGATAATGCAAATATCAGTGTGGCCCTCAAGAAGCATATCACAAATAATGGAAGGTGTATTGAGGAGTTGTACTATCAGAAAAGCCTAAAAACAAGATCTATAATCTAAAGAAATTAGAGGTGAACAAATGCAATGTTTTCGGAGGTACGTATAAAGCTTGCAAAATAAAAAATCATACAAGTTTGAACAGACATGGAAACTCCCATGCAGCATTTGTCTAAAGCATGAGGGATGTGTAAGCTGGGGATCATGCCTTCTTTCCCCTTGCGCCCCTACACATAAAGGTGATTTAATTCATTTTTGTACAGCACAAGATACATAAATTGAATACATGGATAACATTAAAAAATTCTCAGAATGCACAAAAAGCATGAATGTGGCAGAATTACTAGTGTTTGGAGGTAAGTTAACTAAGACGGGTTTGAATACGTATCCTGCTGCAAAAACCTTAGCAAGCACTTAGCAATAAGACTGTTCATAGCTGTTAATTACGTTTTCTTGATGTGCCTTCAAGATGAACCAGGCACATGGTGTGACACTTCCTCAACTGACCTACTGAATGGCCATACTCTCCTGCGATTTAATTTGTGCATCCGTAGCAGCACAAAATGAGCTTGGCATAATAAAGCAGTCAGAATGCAAAAGCACCACTAATTTCCATCCACATCTTTCGCAAATCAAGCCATTAGTCTGAGATGGCCTTGCCTTTGCTTAAGAGCCTTAAGACTGACTCTATGCTTCCTGTAGGTCAGTCCAGTGAGGCGTTAGTAGTCCTTGGTCCAGGAGGTATAGGGATATGATTGGAGCATTAGGGACTTGTGATGGACACAGGGCTTATTTTGCACCAGGATTTGATGGACAGCAATTGGTAGAGCAGGCAAGATGCCAGGTACACAGAGAATGGGCAAAGGTTGCCAGGATGTGCAAGTGGAGGGCAACAAACAATGTTATTGAGCCTGAGCCTTATAGATGGAGAACAGATGACACAATCTGGGAGAACTTTGATTAACTCATATACATCATGCATACTATTGCCCAGAGAACTAGGTCTAGTGCCCCATCCTGTCTCTTTTTTTCAAAGACCCAAATCACCCCATTATAGGGTATCTCTTCACTTCTTCTTAGAGACCAAGCTTCTTCTAATTCTGAAATCAATGGGTTCAAACCATGAGGCAACCCACCCAGAGGATAAAGATGCGCAGGGTTAGGTTTTCACAAAGACTATCGGAGGAGATAGGGAATTGAGGTGGGTAGTGCTGGTGGGTTTCATTGCAGAAGTGAATTCCATGCAGCAAATAGGCCCAAATACATTTGGAAATCCTGCAATGGTATAAAACATTGGCTTTCGGTCATTTACTGTGTGCCTACATGGAGAAATTGATTTGTCAGTTTGCAACTTTGAGAGCAGCATATTTGACTTAGTTGAGGATCTTAGTAAATGGCACTGTTTAGCTCTAGGTTCTCACCGGTTACAGAAAGGATGAATTTTAAGCTATCCTGGTCTAGACAATATTTTTCCAGATGTAGGATTTTGTGGATTTCTCTTCAGCCTTTGTATATACATCCTTCTCCTCCCTCTCTGGTTTGGCTTTATCCTCCTTCCCTGTGCTGTCTCCTCCTCATGCTATAGCAACTGTGTTAACTTATTTCTCAATGGAATCTGTTGCCATGCAAAACAATGGTCAGCAGAGCTGTGTCAATGATGGTTGCTGTGAGTGTGTGTGAATGTATCTGAGAGTTACTTTTATAAGCTTTTGTGGCTCATTTCACTCACCTGTGTATTGCTGTTTTCAGGTGTGAAATATTGTAGTCAGAAGTGACTTTCATGGATTGGTGGTGTTTGTTTATGGTAGCAAATCCACCTTTTCTGTGTGGTCACTTCAGGTTTTTCCACCCTTTTCTGATATTTTTGCTGGTTTTAGAACTCTATTTATCACAAAAAAGAGGGACAGGGGCTTGGTAGGTCCAGCATACAGTCCCTAAATGGCTATGACAAAAACAGAGGTATGCAGTTCCTAAGGGGGGCTGAGAAGGGAAGGGGGAGGGAGAAAGAAAAAGGGGGGGTTAGGATTTATGGATAGTGGGTACCAGGTGTTCCTAATGGAGAAGAGAAACTAGAGATGAAGTAGCTCCAATTAGGAGCAAGGGCCCTCACACACCCCGACTGGTATTATGCGTCATCATTGGGCAGCTCCTCGTTGGGCTGGCGCTGCAATGCCCAACAGGCCCCGCAGGGGGGCTCGTTGCCAGGAGGTTTTCTCTGGTTGCCGACGTGAAGATTAAAAATGGTATGAGGGCGTATGTGTAGTAAGTAGAGATGGGAAGCAAAAGTTGTGGATTAAAAATAGCTAGAGGGCTCCCAAAAAACAATTTTATTCGCTGGGTTCCTAAGCTATGAGTAAAAACAACCAACTACAAAGTTGTGACTGAAGAGGGGAAATTATACCCGCTTAAGCTCAAAGTGGTATGTGTGGGGTGAAGATGGTCGACATGTTTCATGCCCTAAATCGTCTAGTTGGATCTTGTCATTTCATCAGGACCGGGGGACCCTCATCTACTTTAGAGGGGACGGTATGAGTATGTGTAGTAAAAATCACGTCCCCTACAGTCTAGACTCGTGTCGCAGTCCTGTGTGAAGGTAAAAGCGTGGAAAAAAGGAAAAGTGTGGACACCTTCTGGAGAACACCTGGAGGGGAATGAACAGATAAAACAACAAGGTTAAATAACCACAGTCACATCTGGTTTGTAAAGGTACGTTGCCCAGGGAGAGGCGCAGTCGCAAGACATAAGGTGAAAACATGGGTGAAAATTCAGAAATGGAGTGGATCTCCATGGACATGCAAATCCACTCGTCAATCGATCATGCGTTGTTTGTGGCAAGGCTAAAAAACATTTAGTGCCCAGAAACAAGGGATTGTCCTGCGGGGCGGGTGAGGCTTTCCTAGCGTAGGAGTGTCCCTTGGCATGTGTCCCCTTCACGCTGAAAAATGGACTCACCTAGAAGGGGGTTTTTTTGGGCCGTGAAGTCCAGGGTACTTGCAAATTGGCGAGGGAGGAAGCACCTGAAACATGATGGCACAGAAGTGTTCGTTTTAGAAGGAGTCAAAGCACACCGGGGAGTTTGTGCTAATGAGAAGCTAGAACGATCTGTTAGCCATGGGGGCTCGGGAGTCCTCTAGCTATTTTTAATCCACACCTTTTGCTTCCCATCTCTACTCACTACACACACGCCCTCATACCATTTTTCAGCTTCACGTTGGCGATCAGAGAAGATCTCCGGCAAAGAGCCCTCCTGTGGGGCCCGTTGGTCATTGTAGCGCCAGCCCAATGAGGAGCTGCCCAATGATGAAGCATGACACCCTTCGGGTGTGTGAGGGCCCTTGCTCCTAATTGGAGCTACTCAATCTCTAGTTTCTCTTCTCCATTAGGAACACCTGGTACCCACTATCCATAAACCCTAAACCCCCCCTTGTTTTCTTCCCCCCTCCCCCTTCCCTTCCCAGCCCCCCTGAGGAACTGCATACCTCTGTTTTTGCTTTAGAACTCTATTCACTTTACCCCTGCTAACCAAGAGTAATTGGCACATTTAACTTGCCAATACATCCCTAGTATAGGGTGTGGAAAGTGCACCCAGGTTTTGGAAGTTAAATGCCACTAGTCGACTGCAGCACAAATTGTGCCATACCCTCCAGTGGCAGGATGAACATGATTTCAGGCTAACCCTGTGTAGCATGAATGCTGCATTGGAAACTCTGCAGTACAGCCTGCCGAAATAAACTTTTTCAACAGGAGAAATACTTTTCTTAAATATTAGTAAGTCAAGAGGGATATGTAGAAACATAACATTACCATGCCCCTTCAGTGACAACACCCAAAAAGCTATTTTAAATGTTGTAGAGCTAGCTGTCCTATGTAGAAAACCAGATGACAAATTAAGATACTAGTCCTGTATTTCGGGAATGGGGCCAGCTAGAAAAATAAATACACAATTATTTTAATAGTTATTAAAAGTGCAATTCAATACTGAAGTCAGATGTAATAAATATTAAGAATGAGGAACTTTCAGAAAGTTACACTTTGCCTACATTAACTGTCAGAAAGCTAATTAGCATATACCTCTGCAGACTCTCCGGCTGTGCTCAGCCATGAATAGGTGTGAAATGTAGGCCTGGGCATTGAACTCCGCTCCGTTCGCGGAGTTTGCAGAGTTTTCTGCACTCCGCACTCCGCGGAGCTCGCGGAGAGCAAGAAAACCCCGCTTCGCGCAGTGCAGCAGAGTTTTTTCCCTGCTCGCGCTCGCAAATGGTAAGTCTGCGAGCGCGAGCTGCTGCTCGGGTAGAATTTCTACCCGAGCTGCAGAAAGACCAGTGCGAACAGCAGTTCGCACTACACTCCGCCACTAACGGAACTTTACAGAGTTTTTTTGTAACTTCGCGAAGTTCCGCGTAGCAAAACTCCGCGAACTACGCCCAGGCTTAGTGAAATGCCTCCAAAGAGCAAACAGTAGGTTGGCCTGAATGTGCAGAGATAACTACCCTCAACTCCATAGAATATTCAGAGTGACGGCTGGTCTTTTTAGCCACATGTAACACTTGGGAAAGACTTGAAAAGAAGAGAAGAAGACGCCAAGTCAATTCTTGTTGATTCCCATCTGTTTGCTGAAGGACCCTGCTTTTGTCAAAAATGTAGTGTATGTCCTGTCCATTGTTTTGTGCAGTGCATTACTGTAATGCACTTGTTACATTTTAAACTGAACATCTGCCATGTTCTGATGAAGGAACATAGGAGACAGACTAGGCTAACCACTATAGGGGCTATTAACGAAGGCAACTTAAACATGTAAATTTATACTTACATTGTTTAGTAACTTTACTACATTTGGCTATTCACCATTTATGAGTGTAAAGCTATTCAAAAGCGTAGACTTACATGTCCCCCTCCACTGAAACAGGGGATGGAGCCAAATTTTGAGTATAAGTTACTACTGGCAAAAAGGAGCAGTAATAAGTAAAGCACCTCACATGACCAACCACTGATACTGAAAAATTCTCCCATAAAAAATAATGGAAACAAGGACTTTGAATAGAACATCACAGAAAACTGAAAAATAATTCGAAAATAATTACTATTTTAGGATAAAATATTGCAATAACCTTTTCTAATTTAAAACGTAATGCAATTAAATTTTTTAAATAATTGCATTATTTTAAATGTATTCTGCACATAACTTAATGTAACTTTTAATGCATAATAAATACATATAACATTTTACTTTAGGCAGGTTTTTTTCAATCAAATCTCATATGGATTATATGACTCAAATAACACAGCTGATTGCCGACAACCCTGGGGCCGGCAGCATAAGTCAGGCAAAAGAACAACCTCAAGACGAAAAAGGAAAATAAAACAACCCATATCCAACCCCCCACCCACCTCTGCTCCTCTGTTATGTCCCGTATAGAGGCAGACAGAGGGAACCGAGACTTCCATGCTGACACACTGACCAGAGACCCTGAGGCTCCTGCATGCAGTCGCTCCAGCTGACAGCGGTTTGACACAGCCCTCGCGGACGGGGTCCCACACTCTCTCTCTATTCAGGTATGGGGGTTCGACTAAATCCTAGAAGGATTCTTGGCTCTTAGGCTTTTAGACCTACACACATATGCTAGGTACACTCAGGTACATCTAGTTAGGCACTTTTCATAATGCTTTTTATATTCATGTATGTATTCATGATTATTGCAATATGGTAGAACTGTTCTATCCCTTTGCTTTTATCGTACTGCTGATAATACATCTCTGCTATTGTCTGCTGGTTGCCACAGCACATATATTTTTCACTAGATTAACAACTGTTCACTAAATACTTATTGAAACGCCCAGACTGTTTATTCTGTGTAACTCTCTGAGACAAACCGAATAAGTAAGCACGAGTGACTGAGCGAAAATTAGTACATTGTTTCCACAATTCTGAGGAATTAGGGTTGTCATGATCTACGGTTGCCAGAAACTAATCTCTCCCCGATAAGAGGAGATTCTAGTGGCACTGTGAGCTAGCTAATGCAAATCCGGCTAACATACGCGCTGCGGGTGCACAGAATCAGTCTAACACCAAGCCCACGGTTTATGTTATCCAAACGCGCAGGTCCTGCACGGGTACTATAGGAACTACACGACTCCTCCGTACTAAGCATTTCTAGATAATGTGTCATGGGACACGAAAATCATTTCAGAAAAAGGAATGGGATATCCAGTTGAGCATTCTGCAATGTCTAGGCAGTATCAGGGAACTCATGAGGAATCAGGCGGAGTAGCCGCAAATAAGACGAATATATCAATTCTCTAAATTCAGAGGACAGAATTTGGATGAAGGAGGCCCAACTATCGGAGTAGGTGGTATTTTTGGGATCCAACTATAGGGACAGTTTCTCCATCCCCAGGATAAACCACAGTTTGTGCAACCAGGCGGTATGTTCAGGTATTCTACCCATTCCCCATAAGGATAAGATCACTTGATGTGCAGCTCTAAAGGCTAATTTAATTAAATATATTTAAATTAATTACATATTGAATTAAAAGGTAAGTTAATAGTGCTGTAAATTAATAATGTGTAACATTGTTAACTTTGTTCTACATTTAAAATAGATATATAAATAATTCACATTACTATTGTTATATTCCATATAGGTACCCTATTTAGGCGCAGGTGACACTGCAACCTTTCACTTATATCCTTCCCTACCTTACATACATAACGGTTCTTAGGCACTGACCTTTTACCCAGATATGACACTGCATTCAAAACGTGGGTTTTTCCCTGGTTCGATTCTCATACATTATGCATGAGGCTTCTTGGAAGCACAGCAGGACTAACAGTAGGATTACCATCTCCTGTATAATATCTCTAAATAAAGTTCATGCCCAACGTCATCCTTTAGGCCGACACAGTAACACAGCAAGGAAGGACCCCTGGGGAGACCTATTGGTCTCCCCAGGGGTCCTGCTTAGAAAGACAGAGGAGACCGTGACTTCCTGACTGACACACTGACCAGAGATGCTGAGGTTCCTGCATGCAGACACTCCAGCTCGCAGTGGTCTAACATCCCTCGCGGGGTGTCCAACTCAAGAACAGGACGGGGTCCCACATTCTCTAACTCTCAGGTAATGGAGGTTGACTAGATCCTAGAGGGATTCTTGGCATAACACCTACATAGATAATAGGTACATTTAGGTACATCTAGTTAGGGAGACATCGTAGGAGTACGCACGTTTAGGTTGCACTTTTTATCATGTGTTTTATGTACATGTATATGTTCATGATTTCTGCAAGATGGTAGAACTATACCATCCCTTTACTTTTGTAGTATTGCTAATCATATATCTCTGCTACTGTCTAATGGTTGTTGCAGCTCATATATTCTACACTAGAATAACAACTGTTCAATAAATCCTTATTGACAAACGCCCAGTATGTTTATTCTGTATATCTCGGAGACAAACTAAGTGCGCACGAGTGACTGAGCGAAAGGTAGTATATTGTTTCCACGATCCTGGGGGATCAGGGTAGTCATGTTCTGAGGTTGCCAAGAACTATTCTCCCCCTGATCAGAGGAGACTCTCGTGGCACTGTGAGCTAGCTGATACAGATAGGCTAACGTATCCGGTGGGGGTGCACAGAATCAGTCTGCCACCAAACCCACAGTTTATGTTATCCAAAACGCGCAGATCGTGTATAGGGTATATAGGAACTACACAACATGGCGCCAGCAACGTTGGTTGGGTACTTATTTAACAGTAAAATCTGAGTAGTTCAGTCGTGCTATTCTCAGAGACCCCTAATTACAAAACACCAGTAACGTCTGGAGTGGGTGGGCACAAAACTCTGCCACAGCTGAGTAGGCGAAAAATACTATTTATTGGCTGTTGGTTAATCAAACTTGAAGGACAGCACTGAACTCGTGTCTCTTTGCTGATCTGAAGATATAATGGCTACAGTGGGGCAATGAAGGCGCAGAGTAAAACGAAAATGATATCTGCAACGAGGCTGTGGTATGATTGCAAAAGTGATTTTCTGCAAGAAATGAAGGTGGTTGTATAGCAATAAAATGTATGTTTTTTGTGACTTTAAGAATTAGTTTTGCTGTCGCGTGTAGCAATACATTAAAGGCAATACTGTGGTCTAGACAGAAAAGAAAATATATGTGTATCTTGTTCTTTTGACCAAATAAATAAAATAGATTCTGAACATTCTGTAAATGTTATTCATTTTCTTGAATTTGGAATTTGTTCATATTGTTGATGCGAACAGCCATCTAGAATTTTTGCTGGTAATTTGCTTCCACCTCAATTTGCGTGCATTTGGTAATGGAAAGTGATGTAGAAAAGGATGCATGGCATTCTCTTCGCAGGTGCCACGCTCATGGCAACAGCCTATTGAAAGCATGATGGGGAGTAATGTTCTAACACTGAGAGCTGAATTAACTCTTCGGTGGTTGTAAGTCACAGATGTGGACATGGTATAGTCACAGCAAAATAGGAAGTGAAGTAACACTGAAGGCTGATGTCAGCGCCAAGAAACCAACTGGTGTATGTGCGCTCTATAAATGATTTTGACATAACATAACATTGTTCCTAAAATTGTGCATAAACACCTTATCTTGGTTCCCTTGAAAAGTTATTTACTGTACTAAAAACAATGACTAACCAGGTCTTAGACCCACTGCAACAAGAACTGCCCCTCACAGATGAGGAAGATGCATACGCAATACAAATTGCACCAAAGTTTAGAAATACAGTCACCCTGAGACCGCTAAAACATGGTTTATCATCTAGGGGTGGCATGGTAGTTTTCGTGATTGAGGCACACGAATCAAACTGAACAGAGGTATTTTATTCATGGGTTACATTCCCAGCAGCAAATGCAAGAACAAAAACATTTCACTCCTACACAGAAAGAGAAGCACCAATGGAATAGTGTCCGTTCGAGGACATTGAGGTTCCACTCACGTACCAGGAACACTTATACTGGTTTGAAGGCGCCCTACCCCACATAATAAGAAGAGTAAGACTCGGCCCGCTCGGAAGAGAAGGGGCAACATGGCCGATATTAGAAGCCTTCACACCACATCCTGACATTGAAACAATGCCACCAGGAGACTTACTCACACAACACAAAGAATTAATAAAAATCCATAGAAACATGACGCAATTCGTCATGATGACACTTACAGTCCAACCAGCAATAGCTGCAACTAATGAAACTCAAATTCAGGGTACAGCAACTAAAATCACACCACAAACGTTACACGCGGTAATGGTTAAAATGCCCACAAAACGTGAACAAATACCATTCTGGGTAGCTCAGAAAATAACTCAGCTAGAGGCAGTATTCCCGAATACTACCCTGTATGAAAAACACAGAATGTTAACAATCTGCTTGCCCATGGGGATAACACCACAAGTAGAGGATTGTACCACTTGGGGTATAGTCTTTGCTGCCATTTATACCAAAACTCATGGTATCCCATCATTAGCAGTAGTACCTGATGTATTAAGACAAATACAGAACGAGTACGGAGCAGAACCTGCCCTAAACTTAGGGATGAAGTTACTAGGTAACTATGCCCAGGTATCAGCCATAATATTAGGTAATATTAAAGGGGAAGCAGCTTCAGTGGCTATCCGCCAACGCCTAAGGGAGTTCAGTACTTTAGATCAACAACATGATCTACCCAAGATAATAGAAACTGCGTATGCAGAATTAGGCAGGGACAGTTTGGGTGGGAAAGCTTTAAAACCACAACTGATGGGCAGTTCTGAAAAGAACACTTCCAAACAGACACCTACTTCTACTAAGAAGAAGTGGGACAATAAAAAACAACAAAACTTTAAAGGTAACAGATCTCAATCCAGAGGTAGATCTCCTCCACAGGAGCCCTCCGAAAAGAGGTATAACCTTAGGAATAGGGATAACATTAGGAAACCTTGCAGGTATCAGGATACTGATACACGTTCCTCTCGTTCCTTTCAGGGTTCATCGAAAAACTCCGAGAGGGAAGGACGGTCAGACAGACAAGAAGAGCGTACAAAGTCCAGAGACAAGCAGCACGCTCAAGATTACACTTCTAAAAAAGAAGAAAAGCCAAAGCAAAAGCCACAGTTCAAAAAGAAGAAAGTTGCAGGTCTAAAGATCAGACATGCCCAGAATTCTGAGGACTCGACTACTGAACGGGGAATGGGCTCTGACGATGCTAGACAATGCGGCAGAAATAACAATAGCTCGCCAGAACCTGATGGAATTTCTGGTGACAGCGGACTTGAATGATTATATCACGGTAGAAACACCCAATTATAGGGTAAGTGTCCCACATAAAGTATATGAAATAATGCTCCAGATGGAGGGGGACAAATGTAGAACAGTGAGAGGTCTCTTTTGGGAGAACCTGACGTATGGCTATGATATTTTATTAGCTGAACAAGATTGGCCGCCAGCATTCGTCATGGATTGCCCTAAAGGAGAAACGGTAATTCTTCCGTCATTCTCTGACCATATTCCCAGGCGTTTACAACACACATATGCGCAGGAGTGGGCGGTAGCCCAAGCTCCAGCATTATATAAAAACCATGGTGGATGGGATGAAGATTCAACCCACCACACAATTCCTTTAAAAAATAGTCCGACTGCACAGAGGCAGTATTCAATAAAGCAGGAAGCTAAAAAACAGGTCAGGGAGATCTTAGATCAACTTGAATACCAAGGGGTGATTGAAACTTGCACATCACCAATGAACAATCCTTTGTTTCCTGTCATGAAACCGGACAACTCATATCGTCTAGTTTTAGATTACAGACATTTAAACACTTGCACTAAGACATTTGCAGTCCAAAATGCACACAGTGCCGCATTAATGAATAACATTGTGCGGAAGAAATATAAAACAACACTTGATATCTCAAATGGATTTTTCTGCCAAAACATGACGCCCGAAAGCAGGTATCTAACAGCCTTCTCAGCGCTAGGGACCCAGCGGCAATTTTGTCGACTCCCCCAAGGGTATAAGAACAGCCCGGGGTTGTTTTCGGCCAGGGTAACAGAGTTACTTCAAAATTTGGATGAAGAGGCATTGTCTTATGTGGATGATATTTATCTGACGGACGATGACCTAGAGGAGCACTTGAACAGAGTGAATACCATAATTTTGGGATTTGCATCTGAGAGCTACAAATTCAACTTTAAAAAAATCTAAAATTGCCCACCTCAGTGTCCTGTTTTTAGGATATGCGCTTTCAAGTGAAGGAAAAAGCCTGGCAGCCACATTTTAGACGAATGCACGCTGCTCCAACCTCCAAAATCATTGAAAAATTTACAGTCAATTCTGGGATTCCTAAATTTTGGTCGAACATACATTTTAGATTACGCAGAAAGAGTAAAACCTTTCTGCGATTTAATAAAACCTGATTTTTCAGTAAAACAATGGACACAGGAACATACAGATACACTTCGCTCCTTACAAGCTGACATGATAGCTTCCAAACACTTACAGACACGCGTAAGCGTACGCAACCTGGTGATCCGTATAGTTGCGGGTCAATCTGGGTACACCTATCTGACATATAATGAAGGTGAGACAGTACCAATTGCATACAAATCACATTTGTGCACAAATGCTGAGATGTGTTTTGCATCTACAGAAAAGATTCTGACAGCAGTACAGACTGCTGTAGTGAGAGAAAGAGCACTGGCTCAGGGGAAACAAATAATAGTAGTGACTCCAGTTCCAGCCTTAGAGGCTGCGACAAAGGCAAGCGTTCCTAATGCTAAAGCCTTACATCCGAGATGGATACAATGGGCTAATTCTCTCACTGCAACAGACGTGGAATACAGGTACGACTCAAATTTAAAGACACAAGCATTCCTGCAATACGAACAAGAATATCCTCTGCCAAACGAAATAATGCCTCTAGATCAGTATGAATATATTATTTACACTGACGGATCTGCTCAACCTGCCATAGGGAGTAAGCAACAATATAGCGCAGCATGTGCAATCATTTAAGGTCGCATGCGGGATGGAAAGTTCCATCCAGGTTGCACGAAAACGCAATCTCTAGGAGACTGCATGGCACAACTGGCAGAATTAAAAGCGCTAATACTGGCACTAGTGAATATGGATCGAGAATTCCCCACACTAATTGTGTGCGATTCCCTTTACTGTGTGCAGTCATATAATGAATATTTGCAGCACTGGGTTCAAAACGGGTTCAAAGACGCAAAAGGTGGCACAATTAAGCATAAAATGCTATGGGAACAGGTAGTGGGGTTGAAATCCGGACTACCGAGGGCTCTCGTGATACATACACTGAGTCATCAGCGTGATGGCGTTCACATTGAAGGGAATTCATTGGCTGATGAAGCCGCCAAGGGGGCTGTACGCATGGCTTCCGTAGCTGCAATCACTCGTTCTAAAACGAGAATAGACGGTGAAATTATGGTAGCTGTCATTGCTTCATGCAAAAACAGCAAAGCATTACCAAAGAAGTTTCCACTCAAGTACTCCTACAAGTTAGATGCCAATAACATTCCATTTGCTCAGATTCCTGGAGTGGGGGATAGAGTAATTCCAAATATGGATCGTAGGTTAGGTTTAATCCTAGCAGCACACAAAGGGATAGGTTCTGCACATGCAGGAGTTACAGCAACTGTTTCTTTGTTGAAACAACGCTATTGGTGGCCTGGATTAACAAAGCAGACCAAAGACTTCGTCTTAAAGTGCAATATCTGTCAATAGATAAATGGGGCCACCATAGCATGCCAAGCGCAAATCCCATTATTAGACACCATCAGATTATCCGTTTGCATGATTCCTGCTCGAGATTCCTATAGGTGTGGCCCCAGCGCTCGGCTGACACTCGAACTGTTATAAAAGATTTGCGAGTCTTCATAGGGACATACGCAACTGGCACATTACATTCTGACTAGGGCCCTGCGTTTAGCGCTCGGGTTTACAAGGAGGCCATGCGAGGATTGGGTGTAGCATTGCGGTACTCATCTCCGTACCATCCCGAGGGAAATTCGGTTGTGGAGAGAAAAAACCGGGACTTATAGCAATCTTTAACAGCTAGAGTATTAGGCACGGGTGAAAGTTGGGTAAAACATTTCTATGGAGTCCAGCGAGTTTTGAATAACATGCCAAGAGGTTCTCTAGGGGGTGTCACTACATATGAGGTCCAATTTGGGACAAGAATGTGGGTACCTGATCTTGATTGTGAAGGCGCAGTGGCGGATGAAAAGCCTTTTGACATCCATGATCTTTTGGCTGTTTTACAGGATCTAAATGAATCTAGGACACAACAAAGTAATGTCCATCTGAAGCAGACCGCCACTGGGGAAGTCAAATCAGTCACGGCAAGACCTGTCTGGATCCCAAAAGTCGGGGATCTGGTCAGAGAGAAAATAGCGGACAAGAAAGAATTTTGGCCATCCTACAGAAAACCTGTACCGGTCCTAGCAATTGAAGGTACAAGAACTGTACTTCTACCGCCTCTTGCCGGAAAAAAGGAGAAAAGATTTGTCTCAATTGACCTAATCAAACCACACTATGTGGCCGATACTGAGTAGTAGGCCACGTGGACTCCAAAGTAACAGACGCCCTCCTCTCGCTACAATCCAAGAAGTTCAAACGGAAAGACTCATCACGTTCGAAGAGTCACCTGTAAGGAATGATGGACTATGCAACAATGCTATGGAACTCGTTCCCCTTAAACCTGAAGCTCAACTTCAAAATCAACTTCAAAATCAAAGACAAATAGCTGTTAGACCAAATACAGATGTCTACGTTAATGTGCCTCGACAAGAGCAAAGTACGATTTCAACAAATCCTGATGCAATTCCAACAATTGATCGAACTGCTTCTGGCTACTTCATAAACTTTGATATGTTTTCTTTGGATCCAAGTGAACCTGAAACGACGCCAGCCCAAAAATCACGCAAGCAGCAAGTAAAAGACTTTCTAAAATTTCTTAGAAGAACTTACCTGGTATCACCGTGGGTAGAACTATGGATAATTACCGGCGTGCTTTTCTTTCTTTTCTGGTTAGGCTTAGTGATAGTTTTTAACATGCTTATTAATGGACAATACATTCGGCAAAGCTCTGCAGCCCAAAAGGTGAATTTAATTTTAAAACCACATCAATCATCTGATCGAGAAGAGACTTGTCATCAGTGAACATTACAGCAGTTCCTATACCTGACAGTATAGTGTGGGACAAGGTTGATTTCGATATATTCGGCCCGACCGAAATTTTAAAAATTCCACATTTAAAAAAAATATAATTAGGTGATATCATTACCTCAAGTACATTTTCCGATGATTGGGATTTTGAAACTGTTAATAACATGTTGTCTGATTTGGAAAAATCTGCTGCATTTTCTAATAGTGAAACATTGGAAAGCACATCAGATTTCGATAGTATGTATTGTTACCAACATTATAGTCATCATTTTCTGCATAAATCTGCAAATCCTAAAAATGTGTTCGCTTACCACCAGTGGGAACATTGTCCAACACCACCGTAAGGCAGTTCAAAAACATTTGCACAGAAGTTTCCATATTTTTCAGGGTTCAATATGTCTGACCCAGCCTCGTATTATTGCACCAACATCAGCACAGAAAAATATGCTGACAAATACCAAACAGATTTACTCTGCTGCCTTTATCGCCCAGCTGTCTGAATAAGGTTTCGACTTATGGAAAGACACCATAGACTTAAAATCAGTCTGGGGTACTAGAGAATGGCAGGTGCAGGGGACAGAAGCTTTGTTTAGAACATGCCTTATCCCTCAACAAATCATGTTTTTGAACGAGACAGTGCAACAGACGTCTTGCCTTGGACTAGCCAAGAACAAAGACTTGAATAGGCCTGGGCGGTGAACTTTGCTCCGTACGCGGAGTTTGCGGAGTTTTCTGCACTCCGCAGAGCTCGCGGAGTGCAGAAAACTCCGCTTCGCGATATGCAGCAGAGTTTTTTCCCCGCTCGCGATCGTAAACGGTAAGTTCACGAGTGCGAGCTGCCGCTCGGGTAGAATTTCTACCCGAGCAGCAGGAATACCAGCACAAACTGCAGTTCGCACTGCACTCCACCACTCATGGAACTTCGCTGAGTTATTTTGTTCCTTCGCGGAGTTCCGCGTAGCAAAACTCCACAAACTACACCCAGGCCTAGACTTGAACACACTTCGGCTGCCGACTCCATCACACACCGAGGGTAACATCTCATCACAGGAAGAAATTACGTTGAATGACATTATAAAATACAATAGATCAGACCCCGATTGGAAAAAATGGTTGATTTGCCCCACAGACACCAATAGTTGCCAAGCTAGATTCATGGGTAGGACCGAAGGGTTTAGTATCCATAGGCCAGATCCACGTTATGTACAAAGACAACATCCAGGGGTAGTGACATCCTACAGTGTTGGGAAGTTGTGCCTTGATTGGCTAAAGACCTCAACACTCACACAGGTGAAACAACACTTATCCTTACTGACACAGGATGTGGATCTTAGGGATTTTTTAATTGGTCCCAGGAAGCCACCTCAGAAACGTTTCTATTATGCTGTCTACAATGAAATATGGAAAATATCACAAGAGGCCGCAGAGAGGTTACGTGAAATAGACCGTATAAATCTAGAAAAATCTCTAGCAGTGGTAGACAGTGGGTTAACTACATTGAACTCCAGGATATATTCCTTAGGCAACATTGTATCTTCTGCGATAGACATACTGGAACAAGATTTGGCCATATTACAACACGGGCAATCTCAATTATGTTCTATTATGTTATTAAGCTGGACGCTGCAACCTTTGCGTGCAGGCTACGTGCCTTGGCGTTATATCAACAGTACGTCTGTTTTCTGAAGACAATCTAACAGATAAACGGGTAGAAATGGCACAAAGAGGAGCAAAATATACAATGCTGCGTATCGAAAGACTGGATAGATTAGCATTTACAGTGGCGGAATCACCGTCCACAGAATGGCTAATCCATGGCCATATAGCTCTACCGGTCACTACTTTTCAGTTTCAGTATTGCCTTGAACAAAAGCAAGAAGGCAGATATGACGAAATGGGTAAGGAATACATTAAGGAATCATGGGTATTACCAAACAGATTTCGATGCCGGAGTGGGGATCGAGAAGTGTTTCTGAGCGGTACAAACTGTGAGAACGCTTTAAGTGGAACGCTCATATGCCAGGATATAATGCTGCACAGGGCTTGTAATGGTTCTGTAGTGAACCTATCCTGTCATTTGAGGGGTGCCCCAGCTGCAGTGATTACTCCAGCATTCAGGCTACTTTCGAATGGGAGTTACTTGATGCTGAACAGTCAAGGCTGCTGTGGAATGCTCCCGGGCATCGCATATCTGATAACCATGAGCTCCAGGGTTACTTGTTGTATGCAAGTATTGTTTCCACCGACACATACAGTGAGGGAGGCGCCTTTATGGCCTTCACTGAATGTTTTTTTAATACGGTTTGATACTCAAAGCAGAATGAAAGCCATGCTTCTACAGAAGTCTGTGCCCTTAACCTCCGCTCGAGAGACTTTTGATCTCCAGATCGCAAGGTCTTCGGCAGAGATACAGGCACTCATTCTTACAAACTGCCCTTTCCATTTCGCTGAATTGGTGAAATCGTATCTTTAACATGTCTGATACGAAAGGCATTGTCCACCTATTTAAGACCATAGGTTCTGGACTTCTGAGCACCTTTCAGACGGTACTTGGAATTAAACCAAACTTCATTCATTCCGTATTCGGAAGCATCTTTGGAGGACTTCCGCTGATCCTGTTTCTAATAGCGGGAATCCTGATTGTTAATTTTCTGCTACGCAATGGAAGTCCCATACACCAAGGAGATGGAAAAAGCACTCCTGGAGCGTAAGTACTGTGATCGCATGGTACAACATCTGGGCACGCCTCGCCTGAGAGAACTAAGTGCATCTTGGTTCTTGTCATTTCGACCAGTCTGGATGGACTGCATCTTACCTGTCCACTGATGACTGTTTTGCAGAGAAGAATGCGTGTTAGACCTTTGTTTGACACTCCCATCATGTGCGCAACCGGACGTGAATGCGTTACTGGACCCGATAACAGCCCATGTTCTGCAATGTCCTCAGCGTATTCCAATGTTGATGGCAGCATTCCTTGAGCCACCGCAGGTAGTAACCGCACCTGTTGGTATGGACACCGGCTCCTCCACTGACACCCAGGCTTTGGACGACGCACAGGCTGCCCCAGCACCGGCTGTGGACATCGGTGAACATCATCTGTGCTCTATTGACGTACTCTGCGAGGTGTTACAGGGGCCATCTACTTCGGGAGCAAGCAACAGAAATGTTGCGTCTACCAGCCAAGACACAAACATTTGACTCATTTGGCTCGTCGTGTGCTGGGAAGAAATTCGCCCTTTTCTAAACAAGCTCAAGTTTGGAACTATGAAACTAAATTGACATTCCTTTCATTTTTTGGGCATACATGGCTTTATAATGCTTATAGTGATTCGGACTATACCAACAGATATTTTAGAGCTAGGGCTTGCAAAAATTTTTAAGACGTTTTTAAAGTTTTTTTAGAATTCTTTTTAGAAGTTTTTAAACATTTTAGCTAAAGAGATGTTTTTATAAACTTTGTGCGTACCACTATTTAGTTATGTTAGTAGTACAGTAATAGGTTACATATGTCGTCCAGTCAGAAGAGGAGTGGGTGTTATATTCCATATAGGTACCCTATATAGGCGCAGGTGACACTGCAACCTTTCACCTAAATCCTTCCCTACGTTACATACATAACGGTTCTTAGGCACTGACCTTTTACCCAGATATGACACTGCATTCAGAACGCAGGTTTTTCCCTGGTTTGATTCTCATACATTATGCATGAGGCTTCTTGGAGGCACAGCAGGACTAACAGTAGGATTACCATCTCCTGTATAGTATCTCTGTATAAAGTTCAGGCCTAACGTCATCCTTTAGGCCGACACAGTAACACAGCAAGGTAGGACCCCTGGGGAGACCTATGGGTCTCCCCAGGGGTCCTGCTTAGAAAGACAGAGGAGACCGTGACTTCCCGGCTGACACACTGACCAGAGACGCTGAGGTTCCTGAATGCAGACACTCCAGCTCGCAGTGGTCTAACATCCCTCACGGGGTGTCCAACTCGAGACCAGGATGGGGTCCCACATTCTCTAACTCTCAGGTAATGGGGGTTGACTAGATCCTAGAGGGATTCTTGGCATAACACCTACATAGATGCTAGGTACATTTAGGTACATCTAGTTAGGGAGACATCGTAGGAGTACGCACTTTTAGGTTGCACTTTTTATCATGTGCTTTATGTACATGTATATGTTCATGATTTCTGCAAGATGGTAGAACTATACCATCCTTTTACTTTTGTAGTATTGCTAATCATATATCTCGGCTACTGTCTAATGGTTGTTGCAGCTCATATATTCTACACTAGAATAACAACTGTTCAATAAATCCTTATTGACAAACGCCCAGTATGTTTATTCTGTATATCTCTGAGACAAACTAAGTGAGCACGAGTGACTGAGCGAAAGGTAGTATATTGTTTCCACGATCCTGCGGGATCAGGGTTGTCATGTTCTGAGGTTGCCAAGAACTATTCTCTCCCCGATAAGAGGAGACTCTAGTGGCACTGTGAGCTAGCTGATACAGATAGGCTAGCGTACCTGGTGGGGGTGCACAGAATCAGTCTGCTACCAAACCCACAGTTTATGTTATCCAAAACGAGCAGATTCTGTATAGGGTATATAGGAACTACACGACACTATTTAACATAACACTTATTTTTACTCATTTTCAAAGTAGTTTAATAAACGTTTCTACTTTTCTCATAGGGAGATCTCTAACCTGATGATAGACAGCTCACTATGGTAAAGTATAGGGAAAGTAAATAAAATTTTATTATACTTTGAAGAAATTAGTATAAATATGTTTATGTTAAATATTAATGTAAATTAATATTATATATTTATTTTAAATGTGTACTAAAATACAAAAAATGCTACAGCACTATTAACTTCATTTCAATTTCAAAATTAATTATTTTGAATACATTAAATAAAATTATTCTTCTGAAGATTAAACTAAAATATGTTACATTAATTACATTTAATGTATAATTAATACTAATTAATTAATTAAATTAACAAATTAATGTTAGATTAATTTTAAAATCTAAGAAAAGGTTATTAAAATATTGTAATATAAAATAATATACTTTATTATTAAAGTAATAATACAAAATAATACATGAGTTCTATTTTTTGATTTTGTTTTACATTAAGTTAAATGTATTTATATTTTACCTATATTTTTAACTTTAACTATATTTTAACTAGTTTAAATAATGTAATATAATTTAACATTATTTCCTGAGGGGTGGAATTCCCTTCATCCATTGTTATCGGTGAGAGGTTACTTCAGTATCAGTTGTTGCCCATGTGTGGTGCTGGGCCTACTCCAGCTCCGAGCTTCTTACTTCTGTTTTGGTCCTATTTGGCTGTAGAAACTTAAGAAGTGCAGTTTGCGAATACCAAGGGACTTACTCTTTTGTTGGTAGATACATATTACTCCCTAAACCTCTCCCTAACCATACCAAAACCCCTCCTTGCTCTTCCCCAAACCCTCACATTTAGTACAAAGTTCTGTTTATGAATCAGGCACATGTCTCTGTCTCCCTCAAAGTCCTGACTAAAACGGCATGCCAAGTGAACCTTCACTAACACCTCCTAATGGAAGCCACCTAAGGCCCATGAAGACGTGTCTTTCATGCACCTTTAGCACACTCACAGCATTAAATCAAACTCCTTCCAGTGTGCTCCAAGAATACATTTGTAGCCCAGTAGTCAGGCAGTGGGATCATATCTACAGGGTAACACTGGAATAACCATGCTCGGAGAGATTTTCGTAAGATCCCTACAGAGCACTTCCAGAAACAATCTGGACCTTAGGGTTTGGCAGATGGGATACTACGCCAAAGAGTGGTGCATATCCTGTCCTCTCTTATGTTGAGTACATTGACTGTAATGCACTTGTAACATAGTAGATGCAGCATGTGCCACATTCTGACAGAGGATGAAGGTGGCAAGCAGGCTATGTGCCAGACCTATTTGCACCTATTTACCGGAAACAGTAAAGATGAAATGACTAACAAATCTAATTTAGGTAGAAAAACAGTGTTTGATTGTGATACTTCTTCAATGGAGAACTAATGTAGAACTGTGTACAATTGACTTCAGTAACAAAAATCTGTTATTTTAGCTCTAAGTGACACAAGCCTTGGGTGAGCATGAGCTTTATGAATACGCAGTATGTTATGCTTTGCTTTTCTGAGCTAGAGAAACAATTTGAAAGGCTGCTTGGCTAGTCAAGAATTGGCACATGGAAGGTATGGACCCATGCACAGCCAGTTAAAGGAATATACTATAAGTCTGACAGCTCCACTTCAGCCAATTTCCCAAAACTTCATTTTTGTGTAGTATAAAGTGAAGCAAGTTGGAAAATGTAGTATTGGCTGAGATGTGCACTGAGGACAGTAAGATCAATGCTACTGCCTTGTTCCTTACCTAGAGAAATCTCTGCATCTACAATATGGTCTATTCTTGTTCTCTGTTGCAGGAACTAGGTCAGCAAAGTGCCAGTCCTGCAGCCTTGCCACATCCTCCACAGCAGAAGTAGAGGCTACTGCTTCTATAGCAGTAAGACTTTCAATTATGATCTGTTGAAAGTCAAAGCAAGACATCAGCCTTCTTGTGGTTGCCTGATGGTAAACAAAATATGCATTGTATAGTGTCAACCAGATCAGGTGGGTATTAAACTTCTGATACCTTATGCAAGATTTATGTCTCGCATTATATGGGTGAAGAACCTGGTCATTTTCATCCACTCCACCCATGTACTTACCATACCCAAGAATACATTTGAGCATGTGCATTTCGGCCACCTGAGCCCAAACCGTACCGGAGAAGTGTTTTCATCATGGATTGTCCTGAGCACATATGCTTCCTGCCTGTCTAAGAATACAAATGCAAGCAGTTCTTTGGGACATGCTGTGGGCTTTATGAGCTTCTTACAAACTCGCTACTAATTGAATCCTTTACAGAGCCTTCGAACTGTACTGCAAGCCACTGCACCGGCTTTATACAACACGCTGAACATCTGGACTCCTGCATAGAAGTTGTCCATTTACAGGTATAATCCTTCTGAAGGAGTGGTTGGAAACACTCAAAAGCAATTTTCTCACTAACTCCTAGCATGGAAGGGCAATAAGCAGGATATATAGCAGAGTCCTTCCCAGTATATAATCTCAGAACACTAAAGCTCTCAGACACAATATTTACATATTGATGCAAGAAAAACCTTGTTTGCTTGGTATCTGGTGCCTGAACAAAAGCCGCATTTTGTTTCAGGACAAAGGGCTCATCAACATCTATATTCTTTTCAGGAGTATAATTCTCTTAAAATATAGCAAACAAATATTCTACAATGGGCCAAATTTTAACAATCTGTCATGGTTGCAATGTTTCCAGAGCAATGCTGCAGAATTATCATTAAATTGTAGCATGCACCCCAAAATAAAAACCTGACTCTGTTCATAACCAGTGCAAATCTGGATGTTGCCCAAATCGTTGGAGTAGACCAAAATGAATATAAGGTCGGTTCCCATGTTGAGTGCATGGCTTGCAAATTTTTTAACTTCCCAAGTGAAGTGGGGGTCCGCTGATGAGCCTTAATGAGATCTGAGAGTGCCTTTGTGCTTCTCAGGAAAAGTTTAGAAAGGAACAAGGGAACCCTGTGTGTCAAGAGGGACCAAGGGTGTATTGTATTACTAGAGACATTGGTCCCTGCCACAAAAATATAATGTTTCTGGATTGGCCCACCCCGCCAATGTCTCTCCATTTGCATAAGATTGTGCTTTCGAAGGAATATCACAACAGCCATGACCATGTTCCACAGAATCACTGGATGATAATGAGTCATCATCGGATAGAACTACATCGACTGAAAAATCACTTCCAGATTCTCCTCCCTCATACTTTCCCTAAGATGCGGTCTCAGTATCAGAATCTGCCTCAGAGTTTTGGTCAATTTTTTGAGATAGGCCATGACAACAATCATCCAACAATCTAAAGCTTTTTCCGTCAAATACTATGTCCTAGGTAGAATGCAGAGGTACTCTTAGAAATGAATCTTGTGTCTGTGTGATATGAGCTGTAATAAAGTTGAAACGAAAATGAATAACAATTGCCTGAATAAAATGGAAATGACACATAGCTTACACTTTTCACTCCAACTTTCAACTTATGCATTACCAAATCATACATTGTGGAGCAAGGGGTAAACTCATTTCAACCATAGTTCTACGCTTGTACAATTCACATTTTACTTCTACCCACCAGAGCCGTTAGCAAAGTGTCAGCACATTCCAGACATTGATCCGTTATTTTACCATTGCCAATTTGTTTACGCTCATCACAGCATTCATCATGGGGGAAGGGATGAGCCAAGTGATAAAGATTCAAAATAGCGCTAAACTTGTTAAGCACCAACTGCAGTCATCAGGTTGCATTTGACTGGGACAAATAAAAAAATTAAGACCGACCATGATGGAGCACGGGTCAGATACAGGGACCAGGTTTGTCCCAGTGATTCCTTCCTTCTGCAGTGAAAAGCTTTACCTTGGGACTTCGCCTCTAGAATGAAAATTGCATGTCATCAGATAGTCGCTGGATGAGTTCTTGTTGAAGCTGTAGTCTTTTGGTGGGAAAGCTCTGAGCAGAAGGAATTTGTATTTTGTGCCCCTGAGAAGAACACCTTCTCCGCGAAGTGTGAGTGGAATGGCTGCAGAGAAGAATGCGACAGATGAAACTTGAATCCTTAGGCCAGCGATGATGTACCTTCGTCAGATTGGCCTCGCAGGTTGGTCCCTGTCCTCCCACCCGTTCAGATGGCAAAAATTTGGCAAAACATTTTGAAGTCCCAGATTTCAAGAAACTTTAGGAGGGGTACACTTTGATACCAGCCAAGTGTCCAGGACCCTGGGGACAGCACTTGTAAGTCAAAAGCAGCAGAGGCCAAGTGGGCAGATAGACAGATAGGCAGAAGCAGGAAAAGCCTCTAGAAACTTCTTTTTTTATTTTTTTATTTTATTTTTACTCCACAGTATCAGTACAGTATAATACATCCTATTTCATACATTCATATGCTCATAAAACGCCCCCCAAATAAAAATACCAGTCTTTCGTTTCCTTGAGCCTTTTGCCGAGTACAGACTAAATTCTAAATTAAATATATTATACATTTTGACTCGCCACCTTTCAAAAGCGGGAGCCTCAGCCTGAAGCCAAACAGCAGCAATACAAAGACGAGCAACAACCATAGCCATAAAAATTAAATAATGATGTTTGAACATAGGTTTCCCAATTTCTAGATCCTGTCCAATACCTAATAGTATCATAGCTGCAGTAATTTTAATAGGTATTCCAGTAATCTCTGACAAAAACTTTTCGATATCCGAAATATAACTAGACAATTTGCTACAAGAATAAAAAACATGTAAATTATCAGCGTTGTCCCTCCCACAACGAAAGCATTTACCGTCCTGCATCCCCCCCCATTTCAGCATCTTTGCGGGAGTATAGTATAAATTGAAAGCAGTTTTTAAAAATTGGGCCTTTAGGTTTGCCGATAGAAGGGTTTCCCTAGACATTATGATGGCTTTCTCTAAAGATATCTCATGTTCTCCCAATGCATTAGACCATTTAATATTATGTTTCTCCAAATCGTCTACCCTAGAGGATAAAAGAATCTTATACAGCACCCCTATTTTCTCCTGGCGCCTTATACTTTCAATGAGTTTGTGCGGTGCTGGTCCTAACTTTTTCCTACCAAGGAAATCCCGAATTTGAAGAAATTTTAAAAACTGCGTCTTGGGTAGATTATATTGCCTTGCAAAATCCAAAAAAGTAGGAAAAACCCCCCCAGCCTCGTAAAAGCCACCAATTTGTAGGATGCCTTTATTTCTCCAACTTAGCGCAACATGATCCCAAAAAATGGGTGGGAGGATCTTTGAGGCATTTGTAGGTGTATAATATGTTAACCCCTCCAAAGAAAAATGTTTCCGTATACCTTTCCACACCTTAAAAACAGCATCAATGACTTTAAAGCGTGTCCTCTTATAGTAACTACCATCAACTTCTTTGAACAAACAGTTTTTTACCTCCGCCCCAAGTAACAATTGAAAAATTGACGGAGCTTCTGCTATATTACTAACCTCTTCTCCAGTCAACAATACCCGCATTTTTAACAAAAACATGCATAATAATAAAATGTAAAGTCGGGTATCGACCAGCCCCCCTTTCTCTTGGAAGAGTCATAAACCTTGTAGCTCGTCTAGGTTTACCCGGTGCCCAAAGGAATTTAACACACAGAGATTGCAATTGTTGAAGTTGAGCCTGCGTCACTTCTAAAGGGATAGATCTAAAAAAAATATAAAACCCTAGGCAATATGTTCATTTTTAAGATATTACCTCTGCCCACCAATGTAAGATGTAGCCGCCCCCATCTTTCTAAGGATTCTTTAATCCTAGTCATTATATCCAACCAGTTGACTTCTACCAGTTCTTTCATAGATACTCGAATTTTAATCCCTAAATAGGTTACTTCTTTAACAATTCTTAAATCATCTGACATAATATTATTTGTACATAATATTTGCGTTTTTGTTATATTAAGCTTATAGCCTGATATCTGGCCAAATTCTTGTGCTAAGCGTTCCACCTCTGTAATAGCCGTGACCGGATCTACAGTAATAATGGCTATATCGTCCGCATAGGCAAAAACAGAGTGTGAAATCTCCCGAACTATAAAGGGTTTAACTAGAGAACGTTTTCCCAGCATATCTACAAAAGGGTTGATATACAGAGCGAACAACAGAGGGGAACAGGGGCATCCTTGTCGAGTTCCTCTAGTTATTCTAACTGGTTCCGATACCATACCCATTGCAGAGATTCTGGCAACTGGGGACTTGTACAATATCTGTAAAACCTGCATAAACCCGTGTCCAAATCCTGCCCGATACATAATGTTCCATAAATAGTCCCAGGCAATGCGATCAAACGCTTTTTCAGCGTCTAACATTATTAACCCCAAGTCCCGCCCTTCGGCCTGAGCAATATCAAATAAAGTCACAACCTTATTAACATGAGCCACCGTCCCTCGACCAGGTATGAACCCATGCTGATTCAGGGATACTAACGGGAGAATAACTTTTGCCAACAGATTAGCCAATATTTTAGCGTAAATTTTACCATCGCAATTAACCAAGGAAATCAGTCGATAAGATCCAGGCATTTCTGATGGTTTCCCCTTCTTCTTAAAAACCACTATTGTGGCCTCATCCCACGATTTAGGTGCATGCCCATTTTGTGCGGCTCGAATAGTAGCTAACATCTCATTCTTAATATCATGAAAAAAGACCCTGTAAACCTCCCCTGGGAGTTTGTCCGGCCCAGCAGCTTTCCCAATCGCCAGATTGTTGATAGCCATCTCGAACTCCTCCATTGTAATTAGACTATCTAATACCGCTGCCTCCTCTGGATCAACCTGTAATATATCCCCTATAACAGATAAGTTATTTACTGCGTCCTGTGGTTTCTGATGAGTATATAAATCTGTGTAGAACTGATGAAAGATTGCAAGTATCCCTTGAGGGTCATGAATAATTACCCCTGAATGATTTCTAAGACCCAAAATTCTCTGAGAAGCTTCCTTCATCCGTAATCGTAACGCTAAACAGCGGCCTACCGCCTCACCATACTCATGACATTGTCTTTTATAAAGCAGATATTTCCTAGCATTTTCTTTATTCCAAAGAGTATTGATATTTGCGCGGCATCTTGCAGCGTTGGTTTCGAGATCTGCTACATCTTTTCGTTGTGTAATTCCCTGTGTCAGATTTCCTTCAGCCAATCTCAGTTTAGAATATAATTCTTGTAACTCCAATTTAGCTTTCTTTTGATAGTGTATGCCAAACAAAGCTCAATACTTCACCTCTGAAACAGGCCTTAAAAGTATCCCACACAACCGCTACATGAGCTGATTGTCTATTATAATCAAAAAAGTCCTTAATCCATCTACGCATATGTTCTTTAAAGTTGTCATCAAGGCATAGTTTTCTATCAAATGAGAAAGTTCTTGGAATGTAGCTAACAGAAAGTGCAGGTATTTCTAAAACTATGGGAGCATGGTCAGAGGTGATCCTAGGAAATATATGCACCAGCGCCCCCGTCAAATATGCAGCAGATATAAAAAAAGTAATCAAGACGTACCAATTTCTGGTGAGGAAAAGAATAAAAAGTATAACCAGGCGCTGTTGGTTGGAGGTTATCCCATGCATCTAATAAACCATGTTCATTTATCAGATTATATAAAGCTTTAAATACTCTAGGTTTCCAACCCGTGTATCCTTGTAACCCAATTTGTAATTCTTTCTTTACCAAATTAATATTAAAATCTCCACACACTACTAGGGGGATCGGCCAAGATGCAAGTTCTATATTTAATTCTTCCAAAACTACCGATTCATCAAGATTAGACCCGTAAATAGTGCAGAGTGTAAATTTGATACTACCCAAGACACATTCCACAGTAGCCCACCGCCCCAGTTTATCCGCTAAAAAATGACCTGTAGTCTGTATAGCAGGTTTAGCAAGTATTGCAACACCCCACGTCACTGACGATTGTTGTGAGGCGACAAGAAGTGAAAGCCCTAAGACTGTCAGCATGTTACGTTTCCCCCAAGAAATATGTGTCTCTTGAATGCATAGTAAATCTGGTTGGATCGTGCGGAGTTCTGCAGCAACCCTTTTTCTTTTATTATAATTATTGAGGCCACATACATTTAAGGAACATATTTTAACCCCCCTGCAAGCCATTGAAAACAAAAGAGAAAAAAGAGAAACAGAGCGCAGTTTTACCAAATGTAGCATATCTTCGGTATCCAGACATTTTTTTCAAATTGATACTGTGGACATTTTTTTTTACTTTTACCCCACCAAAACACCCATACCACCTCCCACCGATCACCACTGCCTACCCAACCCCCCACGCCCCCCAGCCCTTCCCTGAAAGCCCACCCCCCCTTTAACAAGGCTTTAGGACCAATGGTCCTGTAGATGACAAGCTTCGAGTCACCCAATGCCGTTGCTCGCAAACCCCATCCCAGTCATATGGAGAGGGAGAAAAATCTTCCCTCTCATGGCTGGGCGGAGAACAAATAAATATAAAACATAATAAAGAAAAGTGGGGAAAAAAGACAAAAAAGGAAAAACCAATAGAGCAGCATTACATAGGGGGCGAGATATGCCTATTCAGCTAAAAAAGATTCTACCCAAGACTACCAAAAACAGATAATCCAACAAATCAAATGCATTAGCCTCCAATTAGATGGCATTGTCCCATCCCGCCAGCAATACCACAACTCAAAAAAAAATCCTACATGGACTTTAAATATTCTTTAGCAGAGACCTCAGTGGAAAAAATAGAGTGCGATCCTGAAAGATAACTTTAAGTTTAGCCGGGTTCATTAAGAATACTTGTGCCCCTTTAGCTTGAAACAGCAGAATCAGCTGGCGTAGCTGCCAGCGATTCTCTACAGTAAAATGACAAAAATCTGGCCTTACAAAAAACTCAAAATCCTTCCCTGCTCTTTTTTTGTCTGACCGGGCTAGCTGAAAAACATCTTCCCTAGCTAAAAAGCTATTGAAAGAGATTAAAAAAGCTCTAGGTCTATCAGGCGTTTGATCTACTTTCGTGCGAATATTAAATGGGAAGCGATGTGCTCGTTCAATCTCTCTATTCCAATCCTATCTAGTGAGCTCGGGAAAAGCATCTGTAAACAAGTCAACAATAAATTTACGAGAGTCCTGCCCTTCCCGCCCCTCCGGAATCTATAACACTCTGAGATTTGTTCTTCGTGCACGATTTTCTAAGTCGGCCAGCTTCCACTGTGTGTCTTCTTTGATAGTTCGCAGAGATTCAGTCAGAGCCTTTTGAGCCACAAGTTCGTCTTCTAAATTTGAAATGCGTGCCTCCGCTTCATTGAATCTTGAGGTAAAATCCGAACAGGACTTAGCGACACGTCGTACTGAGTTTTGCAATTTCCGACACAGATTCTGTACTCTCGGACTTTCCAATCTTGTTTCCTCCCGGTGGGACATTATTGATTGGTAAATTAAAGTCAAAGATATGTCTTCTGGAGGTTGAGTTGTGTCTATTTGTAAACCGCCCAGCTGTTCTTTTTCAAACTCAGAGTTAACAGTTTTATGCTCCACTCTCTTACGAACCGTATGGGGGCTACCTTCCAGGAATTCGCCAGAGTCTCCCAAATACACACTGCTATGGTCGCTGCCACTGACCCCATTCGCCTGTGTGGAAAGGATTGCCGCCAAGTCCTCACATGATGAAGTGGACTGATCAGATAAAGAAAAAAAGTCCCCGGATTCAGCATCTTGTATTTGTGTTTGAATATCACCATTTTCATCTACAGTTACCCCAATGTCAAGATCCCTGTTGCAGTTCTAGACTTGGAGGTAACATTACACTCAGGAGTATCCACCATCTGCATCACACCAGGGGTACTGGTAGGAATATGAGAGCCCAGGTCATCTCGTATAGAGTGCTGATCCTTATCCTTCTGATTTTCAGTTATATCATCGCTAAGGGAGGGGTTAATGAGGGACTAACTGAAGGCATAAAAGCTACGTTTTCCCCAATCCTTGTATCCTCATTAAGTTCCATATTTTTTTCCATACCATCTTGTTCCCCCATTCCATCCATTCCCCCCGTTTGTATATGGCCCATCTTTTTACTCTTTTTTTTTATCTTTACCAACTGAAAAAAGTGCCGGAATAGTTTTAGTTGACACGGTATCCGCTTTAGCCCCAACAATATTTATATCCGTTTTTGTGCTTTTAGTAAAATTACCTGCCGTCTTATTTACAAAACCGGCATTTCCTTCAGCATGTACATCTTCCTGCGGCCGCGGTCTCCCGCGCGTTCCTTTAGGAGGCATTACCATGGTCTGTAAGGATTTCCCTCCTAAACCTTCGAATCGCCTCCAGGTGGAGTCAGCAGCCCATGAGCGAAGTCTGCACAATGTAACCGCCCAACGGCTCCGGCGGGGTCTGCCCAGCCTAGCCGCGAGCACCGCAGAAACAATCAGCATCCCATACCGCAAGTGAGCACCAGGTCAGTGATCTTCCGACGTCGCACCAAGTCAATGATTTTCCGGCATTCTTTCCCTTTCTTTTTTTTCCCGTCCGCTATATTCCTCCGCACGGTCATCTACAGTGTCCTCCACACTGTCGATTCTTCTGTAGCGCGTTTGTCTCCTTTTTCCCCAAGACTAGCGTTTTGCGAGCTCCGGCATCAGGAGCGGTCAGCCTACACGTCCGGACTCGCGGACGCCATCTTGCCTCTCGTTCGAAAAGTCCGCCTCTGGAAACTTCTTGTGTCCCTGTAGCTCAACAGGAGGTCAGTCACCTGATCATTCGAGTCATCTCTGTGGTCCTGGGCTCAAGGCAAGACGGTTCAGTATTCCATCAAGCTCTTCAGACAGCAGAGCAGTCTTTCTCGTGATTCTTCATTGGTCAAGGAGTGTTCTGAGAAGGGCACTGGGGTTGCCACATTTGAGTTGGCGAAACTCTTAGCCACTCCAGATCCAATGGGGTAAAAGTTCCCCAGGGGTGACCCTACCCACATTTGCAGAACTTCCTGTGTGCTTTACTGTAAGCTACTCCAGAGTGCCCTCTTTCTCTAAAACCAACATGGCAGACCCCTGCTTCCACAATTAGAGCTCTCTTTGCCCACCCAGAAGTGTGGCTATGGAAATGAGCAAACCCTCATATGTGGTCACTCCAAACCAGTTCTAGGGCAGCTCCCCCCTCCCTCTGGGTTTGGAGTCAAGCTGACTAGGAAGTCAAAGGGAGGCAGGCCTGGGTGCGAGCTACATCTGCCAGGGACATGTTAGGCACTATTTAAAGCTAAGGAAGGGGTTGGACACAGCCTCCCCAAGCTATACTGCCGAAGGAGGGAAAATGCCTCTCCATACTCAAGCCTTTCGTTCACTGTCTGGGAGCAATCCACCTCTCAGTACAGGGGAGCCTTTCAACAGTCAGGTGACACTGACCACTGGTAGAAAGACAAATTTGGTTTAGACAGAAAAATGGCAACTTTATAAAAGTGTCATTTTCAAAATAGTCATATAAAATTCGAACTTAGCATTAAACTGGGTTTTAAATTACTATTAAAATGAGTTCATAGGGTGGAGGTGGTGGGAGGGAAGGAGGGGTGGAGGGGTTGGGGGGGTCGGGGGCTCTTGGTTTTTCTGGTGCTGAAGCTGAAAGCAAATTACAGCTAAAAAATGTGATGTGTTTTCTTTTTGGGTTTTTGTCATTAGGGAAAAATGCAGAAAAAAATGTAAAAAATGTTAAGATAAGAATCCAACGTTTTTATACAAATCTGACAGGGAGCCTATGCAGTTATGATGTGTATAACATGAATAATATGAATATGAATATGAATGGCTTGATTATCACGAAGAGGAGCGAATTAATGAATAATGGCTAAGTTACATATTGCAACTATAAATATTTGTGGCCTCAACGATGGGGTTAAAAGAAGAAGGAGTCAAGAAGATCTTAAAGTTTTACACGTAGATTTGGTGTGTCTCCAAGAGACTCATATAGCCTGCAAGGATTATAAGCTACTTGATAACTTAGGTTTTAAATTAATTGCATATACTACGCAAGATGTTAGGACCAAAGGGGTGGCAGTTTTGATTATAAAGTAAAAATAATATGGGTGAGAGAAAGATTGTTGATAGGCATGGCAGATGGATAATTATGGAAGTTAGAGGAGGGACTGGTTTATTTACTCTGTGCTCAGTATATGCTACCGTCCTGGATGAGCCTTCGGTACTGAATTTCTTAGCCACTGAGCGTCCTTCCTGGCCGGCGCCTTATATAATTTGTGGTGATTTCAACATTAATGGATCGAATAGCATGTCAGATAAATCTGGGGCAGTAAGTAAGAATCGCAAACCTCAATCGTCTAGGGCGTTTAAACATTTGCTCAAAGATATAGGTCTAACCGATGTTTGGCCTAGTCTGAGGAGCACTGAGCCTGGATACACCTATTATTCTGCTCCTCATCTTAAATTTGCTAGGTTAGATTATTTTTTGGTTTCACCATCACTTTTGAAGGAAGCTAGTATAGAGATATTCCCTAGGGTAATGTCGGATCACAATCCTTTGGTTTACGAATTTCCACTGTCAGGAGTAAGGAGTGTACAGAATAAATGGAATTCTGAGAGAGCATTACTCTCTGACCAGGATTATGTGAGTTATATGAAAGGATGGATTAGTGAGTTTTTTAGTCATAATAAGGATAGTGCACCCCCAGGAATGATTTGGGATGCATTTAAAGCGTCAATGAGAGGGGAGACACTACGATATAGTCTGATTAAACAAAGAAAAAGTACAGAACAGATTAAAGGTTGCTATCAGAAATTAGCTGTTCTGGATTTAATTATGGTGACTAAAGCTGCTCTGAATGATTTTTATATGGAAAAAATGGTTGGCAAGTATCTTGCTAAAAAACAACAATGTTATGAATACAGTGAGACAGTTGGCCGACTATTAGCTGTTAGGCGAGACAACAGACAGCGCTAGGACATATAAAGCAAATTAGGAATCTTCAGGCAGATATAGTTTCGGATGCCACAGAGATTAGGGAAGCTTTTAAAGAGTATTACGAGGTATTATATACAGCTGCAGCCATACCTGAAGAAAATTAGATAACGCACGAGCATGAATATTTACCCAAAGTGAGATTATCACAGGAGGAGGCTTTTCTCTTGGGTATTGAAATCTCTCAGGAAGAGCTCTATCTGGCTTTGCAAGTTCTTCCATCTGGTAAGGCCACTGGTACGGATGGCATACCACTAGAATTTTATAAGATTTTTATTAATGAGGTTGGCCCTGAAATTTTGGGGCTATTTAAGAGGGTTAGAAATGGGGCCGTATCACCGGCATCATGGGAGACTGCTAATATTATTATTTTTGTAAAAAAGGGGAAGGATTCTATGAATATGGGCTCCTACAGACCTATTACACTGCTAAATAGCGATACAAAATTATACTCGAAGATATTTGCATCTCGTCTCAATAAGGTTATGCAGCAATTAGTGACAGTTTGGCAACATGGCTTCATTCAGGGGAGGGGGACAGACGATCATATTAGGCGGCTCATTTCGCTATTTGATGTGGCAGATGTCTTAAAGAAACCTATAGCTGCGGCCTTTTTAGACGCCGAGAAGGATTTCGACCGTGTATCATGGAATTATTTATGGAAGTGTTTGGAAGCTAACGGATTAGGATCAGGGTTCATCAGAGCCATTCAGGTTTTATATGCTAAACCTACAGCTCGTTTACAAATTATGGGAGGGGAATCAGAGGCGTTTTTTATAGGAAGAGGAACTAGGCAGGGGTGTCCATCTTCTCCCCTGCTGTTCGCATTATATATAGACCCCTTTCTACGACGCCTTGAGGCCTCCCCGAATATTTTTCCAATTAGGCTGCATGGGTGGGAGACATAAATGCTGTCTTATGCCGACGATGTGGCGATTATTACCTCTGTGCCGGATAGAGCGATGGCCGAAGTCGAAATATTGGCTGAACAATTTGGCTTACTCTCAGGCTATCGGCTGAATAGAGCTAAAACCCAGATAGTAGCAAATAGATATACCACTGTGGATGACAGTAGGGTTGTGGATGAGGCCATATATTTAGGTATACGTGTGAGAGCCAAGGTTGAAGATATTATAGATATAAATCTTACCCCCATAATCGTTAAATTTAAGAATGATATGTGTTGTTGGGATAATTTAAAACTATCTATAATTGGCAGATGCAACCTGATTAAAATGACGATTCTGCCTAAACTATTATACATTTTTCGCACAATTCCACTTGAAATACATAACGATTGGTTTAGGCAGATCGAGAGGGAGGTAGCCAGGTTTATTTGGTCGTACAAGCGGACACGTAGATCGAACGCATTCTTATCCCTTCCTAGTGAAAGGGGGGTTCTTGGGTTACCTAATTTTAAACTCTATTATTTAGCAGCTTCTTTACAATATTATTGGCCTCTTTGTGGTATAAAGAAAAAGGATGTAATTGACTCTAATTATGTTCCATCAATTTTTGAGTATCTAATTGGCTCACGGGCCAATGGCTGTTTACTGAAAATATACGAACCTAATTATTACAAAAAGGCTCATTTTAAGACTTTAATAGCAGCATTTCAAAACTGGTCGGGAATCAGGAAAAAACTAGGGCTTGGTAGATATAGTAGATATACACCATTAATTGAAAATGATCAGATACCTGAGGCACTGTCAGATGTGCACTTGCAAAGGTGGGAGACAGCAGGGGTCTATAGGATAGGTGATTTTTTGACAGGGGATCATATTGCCTCTTTTGAAGAAGTTAGGGCCAAATTTAATATTGATCGTCGGGATTTTTTAAGTTCTTACAAATAAGGGACTTTCTTCCTAAAAAAGCTGGTGGGGCAGCGGGGTTTTCAGTCTTACCATTGATGGAAGTTCTAATTCGCACATCCGGTTTTTCAATCTCTTCCTTGTATAGTATATTGTTGGAGGGCGTAACGGATGATCTCGAAAAGCATGCATTGAAATGGCAGGTTAGGGTGGATGCTGCCGATTCATGTTTTTTTAAGTCAATAGAAATGGGTAAACTGGTATTATGCACTGCAAACTTGCGGGCACAGCATTTTAAGACTCTTTTTGATTTATATATTACGCCTGCAAAAATAGTTAAGTGGGGGGGCATAGAGGGAACCCATTGTTTCAGGTGTAAGGCATACGAGGCTGATGCGACCCATATTTTTTCGACATGTCCCAGTCTGGACTTATTAAGAAGAGAAATTTCAGGCTTTTTGCAAATTGTTTTAAAAAAAGAAGTTCTGCTTTCTCCTCAGCTTATGTTACTTGGGGTAACGGCACAAGATGGCCCTAACAGTGAGTTTTTATTTATAGCTATGTCAGTGCTCAGACTATGTGCCGCATCAGCATGGCTAGACTCTTCCCCCCCAACCTTTTTGCAATGGAAAGCCCGGCTTCTACATATATTTAATCTGGAAAAAGCACTCTACGAACAAAAAGGCAGAAAGGGTAGAGCTAAAGGATTGAAGATTTGGAATCCATTAAAAGATTGGGTTAATGGAGTAACTCAGGAGAGGTAACACGCTTATTATGGCAAATTCTATGTATTTAATAATTTGTGGTTTTTTTTGTCTTTATTCATATGCTCCCTGTCATATGTTATATGTTAGCTGCTAGCTTTTTGTTGTCTTGTGTAATTTATCATTCATATGATTATACCATCGGTAAGATAAGGAAAACGGTGTTATGTGCAATGAAGCTGTTCTTTGCTTACATTGCTTTTGCTTTTTTCTGTTTTGGTGGAATGTCTTTTATAAAATAAATATATATTAAAAAAAATGAGTTCTGGGATCATTTTTCTAGCTTCTCCCAAACCCGAAATTAAGTATTATAAGTTATTATAATGTAACCCAATGTTCACCTATGGGGGAACCAGCATTGGTACAGTGGAAAATGACTTTGGCAGGGATTTTACTGCTAGCACATGTAAAACACTAAATTTACATGCCCTACTTTTTAAATACTATGCACACTGTCCTTTTGGCATTTAGGGCCTACATTAGGGGTGACTTATAAGTATTAATATACTATTCACATTGCCCTATTGGTATTTACAGCCAGCCTTAGAGGTGACTGACAAGTATTAAAAAGAATGATGCAGGCCTCGGCAAAAAACGTATTTTGTCAATTGAGGTGGCACTTTAAAATCACACACTCAGACTGCAGGGGCAGGGTTGAAGACATGTTTTACAGAGCTACTTCAGTGGGTGGCACAATAAGTACTGCAGCCTACTAGTAGCATTCCAATTTTACTGTGTTTAAATGGGATAGCACAAGCACATTATCATTGGCTACCAGGAGTAAAGTATGCGGAGTCATTTGGCCAGCAAAAACAGATTCAGTAAAAGAAGGCAAAAATCTGGGGTGACCCTGCAGACACTGGCAGAAAGGCACATTTGGTTTAGGTAGCAAAATGAAAACTTTCTAAAAGTGTCATTTTCAAAATAGTAATATAAAATTTCAAATTAGTATTAAAATGAGTACTTGAATCATTCTTCCAGCTGCTCCCAAACTGAAATGAAGCATAATGCAACCCTATGTTTTCCCCTTGCCACAGTGAAAAACAACTTTGGTTTTTCTTTTCACAACTAGGACATGTAAAACATTAAATATACATGTCCTACTTTTTAAATACCATTGTAAGGAAATGCATATTTCTTTGCATGATGAGCGCCAATGTTTTGGACTGATAATGCTTCTTTTTCGACTCTCAGAGTGTACTGAGCCCTGCCAAACAGACCTCTGTGCCAGTGCTCTGGCCCTTAAAATGTGTATGTCTGATTGGCTCACACACAATTGACATAAGTTAACTTACTTAAAAATCCCTAGTATATGGTTTCATGGGTACCGAGTGCCTGTAAGTTAAAGTGCTCCTCATGCTCAGCAAGATCTCACATTGGATACAGCAATAGTGACCCACTCATCCCAACCAACCTCTGAATTAGTTAGCTGGGATGGTGTGGTCCTCAAACATGTTACATTCCCTAGACAGTAAAGCCAACCAATATAATTCTGACAGTGTATATTAAGCCACTGTACTTCCTAATATACATTATAAGACAGCGTTCAGGCAGCAAAATGAATCTAGCAAATGTGACATTGTTAGTTTTATCTTTCAACTTAATTTGTATCACTGTGACGTCAAGATGCTCCCTGAGTGTTGTCCACATTCCATTTCCATTTTTCTTCAACATTTCCAGATAAGCTGATGCTGTTGTGACTTTAAGAAGACATGTTGTTTGCCTTGATGAGCTATTTTCAGGTGTGCTTGAGATAGCATTGAGTATCAATGTCCAGCTGGGCTTCCTGAAAGGCCAGTGTAAAGTGTGGATGTAGTGATATCGAGTTTACCCTGTAGTTTGTATTTTTTCACAAGCAAAGCATGGACCCACGTCAATGCTCTTGAAGTTTAATAATCTGGCTATAATTGGCCGGGCAGGGAATCCTGGGGTGCTTTGGACCCAACAAGTAAAGTTCCACCAGCAGTCTGGAATAGCTATCAGCCCCAAATAATGGAGTGAGCAAGGATTCTTTTTTCTTTTAAATATCTTTATTAGTGCTTTTGTATATTTCATAATTACATAATCTGGGAAGGTTGTGAGAAGCAGTAAAACCAGGTCACACATAAATATAATACGATTACACTTGTTAATATATCATCATCTAATATAAAAAATCATAAAGAGAAATATAGGTCACATCATACCCTAAAGTCATATTATATACAGTACAAGAACTAGGCCAAGTGCAAGTGCAGTGAGAGCAAGCTGAGACATCACCAACTGGCTTTACCCCCCCCCCCCCGTGATTCCCCGCCCATGTACTGTCATTTGATGATAATTACGGATCTCACCCAGCCATTTCTTCATTCCTGAGAATGTAGCCATTCATCAAGATGGCCCTAAATACTTCTGGCCTTTCGATTAGCTCCTTTCCCCTTGTGTTTATAAAGTCCGGTCTCCAAGTTAAAAATAGAGAAAAACCTCCCTTGCCACTGTTGGAAGGATGGCGCCCGCGAATCCAACCGCGCTGAGGCAATGCAGATCCGAAACACTGCCATCGCGATAAACATCAAGGACTCCCCTCCCAATAATTTGAAATCTGGATACACCCCCAGTACCATCACTCGAGGAGTTAGATCCAAATTAATATTAAATATGTTTCCTAAAAATTTAGACATCTGTAATCTTAATGTATCTAATACAGGGCATGTACCAGATATGTGAACTAGATCTGCTGCATAAAATTGGCATTGAGGGCAGTAAACATCCTCCATCCCCCCATTTAGAGATTTTTGCTGGGGTAAAATATAGATCAAAGATTATCTTATAGTGCTGTGCTTGCAGCCCCGAAGAGCACAGCACCGTACAACTTAACTTCAAAGAATCCTAGAAGGTATATTCATCTATCCCAAGCTTTGCCTGCCACTTAACCTTATGCTTCTCAAGATCATCTGGTGCCTGTTTACATAGCTGGTTATATATTACGCTAATAGAGAGTTTTTGTACCCCAAGAAGAAGATCCAAGAGTGGTATCTTCTCCAAACCCACCGGTCTCCCAGCTTTTTTGTTTAAAAAGCTTCAAATTTGCAGATACTTGAAACACTCCTTTTGATTCAGATTAAACTTAATCTTGAGTTCCTCAAATGAAGCAAACCTCTGATCTTGAAAGAGATCACAGAGTCTACATAATCCCGATTTCTCCCATCTGGCCAAAACAAGCATCCTGAAACATTCCAGGTATTGAAGGTTTTTTTGTATCAGGGTATACCAATTCCATCTCCCGACTCCAAACTTCTTTCTCAGGTCAGCCCAGATTTTAAAGACCACCCCCAGCACCTTAAACCTAACTTTCTTGTAATAGCTGGGTTCTAGCTGTCTTAGAAGACATTCTTTAGCTGTCGATCCTATTGTTAGCTCGAAAATTAATGGCACACCCCATATAGACTCAGGTGTTTCCTCTCTATTACTCAAAAGAACCTACATATATTGGAGAGCAGCAGCTAAGTGATAAGCTTTCAAGTTTGTCAGAGCCCTCCCCCCTTTCTCTGGGTAACGTCAAAAATGTAGTTGCCCTCCTTGTTTTACCGTAAGACCATATGAATCTAGACACAAGAGTATCTAATGCTTTGAACCAAACATTCTCAAATGCAAGCCGAATGGATCTAAAAAGATATAAAATCTTTGGTAGAAGGAGCATTTTTATGATATTACAGCGGCCAACAATAGACAGATGAAGATTGTGCCATCGCTCAACATCTTGTTTTGCTTTGGCTAATATAGGTCTGATATTATTCTTAACCAACTGATCTTTTTTTCCCCCCTATCTTTGTTCCCAGGTAGACTGCCTGCTTTACCACCCTTGAATCCCGACTAACTACAAACTGATTCACTTCCAGTTGCGTGTTTTGTCGATTGAGGGAATAGCCTGAGATTTTCCCAAATTCTATTGCTTCCTGCTCCACTATCAACATAGTGGATGTTGGATCTGCCAATGCAACCAGAACATCATCTGCATAAGATAGAATTTTAGTTTCAAAGCCTTGAGATTTGACAGGGACTATGGCTGAATTGGCTTCTAATTTACAAACAAAAGTGTCTACATAGATAGCAAATAGCAAAGGAGAGCAAGGACACCCCTGCCTCGTTCCTCTCTTGATATTGATTAATTCTGATTGATTTCCCATGATTTGCAACCTGTCCACTGGACACCTATGCTGTGCTTGTATTGCTTTTATAAACCTCATCCCAAAGCCGATCCTTCTCATAAGTTCCTCGAGATATTCCCAATTGACCCTGTTGAATGCCTTCTTGGCATCTAACAGGGCCACAGCCATTGGTTCGCCCACAACCTCCGCTACATCAAAAAGTGTAATCACCCATCGTATATGGTCCGTGGTACTCCTACCCGGAATAAATCCATGTTGATTCTCTGATACCAACTTAGCTATAATTTGACTCATCAAGGTGCAGTACAGCTTCATATCACTGTTGATCAGTGTGATGGGGCGATATGACCCTGGGTCGGCTGGTATCTTACCTTTTTTTAAGAAAACTACAATATTGGCACTCATTCAGGATTCAGGAGCTATGCCTCCCCTCTGCAACTGAACAAAGAGTTCCATCATAACTGGTACTAAGACTGAGCAAAACGTTTTATAAAATTCCAATGGGATTTGATCAGTCCCACAGTCTTTCCCTGAGGGTAAATCTTTGAGAGATGCTCTTAATTCCTCTGCAGTAAACCCTACTCCTAGCATGTCTTGTTCCTCTTGTGTTAATCTTTCCACAGGCATTGAGGCCAACACTTGCTCAATGCTCTGTGCATCCTCTTGAGATTGAGCATGATAATGTTTTGCATATTAATCACGGAATACTTCCAGTGTATCCTCAGGATCCGAGACAATTTTGCCACCCATATCTTTAATTTCCTTTATGTGTGCTCCAGCTATCTTCTGTCCAGTGCGTATTGCTAATCCCCCCTTTTTTCCACTACAGGCAGACAGGCCCCCCATGTTGGCTCCCGCACATGCCTTCTGCCGGGACCCATCCTGGGGCTCCCTATCGAAACCCCCCTCTGTAATTATAGTTATGAATTTAGCGTCAGAAGCCGAAATACAGCAAATGATCCTCCAGCCTCTCTGTATGCCGGCATCTCTCCCCAGTCTCATCCACCATGATCAATATCGCCAGTGTGCCTCCCATTATGTCAAAGAGATTATACCAATCCATATCTTAAGCCATGGTTGTGCTATTAGGCTACTGAAGGAAACAAGCTTTGTGGGCCCAAACTAATTAAATATTCTTTAGCCTGTATTTCTGAAGTGAAGGTTCTGATTTGACCCTTAACAATCATTTTAAGTCGGGCTGGAGCCAGCAAAAACTCTTCCCCTCCAGCCTCTTGAAAATGCTTAATAACTTGCCTCAACCACTACCTTCGCTCCACCATGGCATGTCCAAAATCAAGGCATACAAAGAATGATAGGTCTTTAAAGTTCCACTGGGCATCTGGTCGAGCCTTCTCAAAAATACTTTGCCGGAGAAGGAATTTCCCAAAATACTGAAGAACTGCCCGTGGTCTACTGTTGGTTAATCCTCCAGAAGAATTCGGATTCCTGCAAATGAGTGGGTGTTTATGGTCCCTTTGTACTTCGATCTCCCAGTTCCAAGACACAAGTTCTAGGAAGGCAGTCTTTAATAGGTCAAGCATAAAGGATCTGATATCACTGCCCTCTGCCCCTTCCTTTATTCCGAGAAATCGAAGATTATTTCACCTTTGGCGGATTTCAAAGTCCTCAATTTTCCATAATATATCCGCCAGTTGGTCATCATGCGTCTCAACCTGACATTTGAGCCTCCCCAATTCTGCTTCAGCCTCTATTGTCCTCTCTTCTATTGCACTGAGTTTCTCCCCAATCTTAACAGATGCCTTAGCTACTTTTTAACCATCCCTTGTAGCTGTTTAGTAGCAACTCTAATCGTATTCAGGATGAATTTTAATGTAGCCTCATTCGACTCCTCCCCAGTATTAGCTGAAACCTTCCCTCCGGAGACGTTGTAATTCCCATGGCCCTCAGCCTGGCCCAGCAATTGTGTGTCCGAATAATCCAATTTTAGTGCTTCTGTCGACTGGAAAGATTATTCAGAGAGGGGCGTCCACTGCTTTCCTTGAGCCTTCTGTGGTTTCAGATGCTTCTTAAGCTTCACAGTGCCCACCTGCATTGTGGAGAAGCTGCCATCACTCGCTCCCAATGGGGAGTCACTAGGCTCCTTGTCACTTGTTCCAAGGCTCACATCAGAGAGCTCAGATTCATCCGTGAGGGAATAGAAATGTTTCAATCCCCTCGAGGGTCCAGATTACCCCCTGCCCCATTGGACTCTGCACCCCCCTCCTTACTTTTTACGATCACCATTTCTTCTAGAGCAGATGCCAAACTTTGCTCAAATTCATTTGCCCTTTCAGAGACAGACACACTTGGGGGGGGGGTCTCCCCTAAGTGTGCAGCTACAAATGTTTTGCTTGCCCTTGATAAAGTCCAACCCTCTGCCTTAGATACGGTTGCCGATTCAGCTTGTATCTCTTTTGAGCTTAAGACAACCTCTTCAGAGGTCTTAACTCTGCAGCCTACGGGGGCATGTCTCTCACTGATAGCCCTTGCGTTCTTTCCACCAGGCTCAATTGATCCAGAAGACCCAGGGCTCACTGGTGGGGTGGTCGGAACAAAATCCGTTATTGCCGATTGTGGGGTTATCCGTGCTTTTACTTTGCCTTCTATAACCTGTGCACTGCCTTCTATCCCACAGGTAATTGCAGCCTCTCCTGCTTTGGCTGCTCCAGTCTCATGCTGATCTCTAGTGCTGCCTCTGCCACGGTCCTGCTTCATCTGGCTAGATGCCCCTACTGTGCTCGCTGTCGCCCGGGAGCTAGAGCCCTCCATCTTATCATGGGCGGCTTTAACATTTTTCGGTGCCATTATCTCTCCTAAGGCGTTTGTGAAACCGGCTAGCACTCTGACGCCGGTGCGGATTCTCACAGAGTTGGAGCCTTGTCGGAAGGAGACAATCAGGCAAACCCGCCTGGCCAACAAAGCTCTGGAGTTTTTGAAATCGAGGGTCAATGACCGGTTGGTCCAAATTCTGATAGACCACATCCACCACTCTAGGTCGACTGCATTTCCTGCCGTCAGTACCAGGAATCGGGAGCTCAGGTAGAAGCCGGCAGCCGTGGCACTACACGTTCGCCATCTTGCCGGAGTGAGCAAGGATTCAATGTACTCTTCTAGATTGCCTGGCATTTTTGACTCTGGGATACCAAAAATGTGTAGATTATTCACCTGAATCAGCCTACAGACTTGGGGTAATCAGTACAAGGGCAGCAGACCCTCTGACTTATTTAGAATTATTGGTCTGATGTACTGTTTACCTCTTTGGGACCACCATGGCAACAATTACTCTGAAGCCATCTGGATGTCAGAGGTCTCTAAATACAGTGGGCAGTGGCATGCCAGTGCAGCGGACATTATTACCCCCACTCTTCTGGTGGAGAGTGGGCTGCCCGCCAACCTCTATATCAGAAGGTAAGTGCCTGGATGTCAGAGGTCTCTAAATACAGTGGGCAGTGGCATGCCAGTGCAGCGGACATTATTACCCCCACTCTTCTGGTGGAGAGTGGGCTGCCCGCCAACCTCTATATCAGAAGGTAAGTGCGGTGTCAGCATCAACAGCCGCTTTACTTGTGGACAGATGTTTCAGGCAGACAAAAAGAACTAGATCTAACATCAGTATCTGTAGCCATTTTGATTAAGGAAAGGTATAGCAGCTAATGCAAAGTACTTAGTGGAAGTAAGCACAGACCATGAATATGGCTTATCTATAGTCTGCATATAAAAAAGAGGCATGGACTAGTCCAACGGTGATACACACACCATTTCAGCACACCATAGTGTGTGGACATGTGCAAGCCTCATCTAAGTCTGTATTTTGGTGTACGGTGTGCTGGGAGAACAATAGTAATATGCACACCATTAGAGAGCTGGTGCATGTTGTGAGGGCAAGGGTGATGCATACACCAAATTGATGAGTGCAAAGGAACTGATTGAGTGTGATTAGAATGCACATATCATTCAGATATTCATGTCATTCACTTGGGCCTAGTAAAAATGACACATTTACTCTTCAAGGGTCTTTGGGTGTAACCTTGGGGAAATTTAGAAGCCTTGTAATATTTTGCCTTTTTTTTTATTCACCATTCTTCAGGAGGGTATTGTTTTGTTATATAAGTCAAAATGCAGAACATGCCTCACTACTATTTTTCCTGTGGCAGCGGGGTGACCTTCAATTGATAGGGCAAATGGAAGAAAGTTTTCTTTAGCTATGTGAAATTATGTGGTACAAGACATAGTGCTGAGAAGATCATTTGCTACTCCTACACTGCATGGTGAAGAGGAGAAAGAAGTTCTTGAACATCTACCCAAAGTGGAGCTAGAAGATTCATGTAATTTGAATGAATATGAAAACAATGCATAAAACTGGATGATCATTTTCTGCCAAATATCAGAATTACCCCAAGAGGTTCCATTTTGACACATGAACACAAAGAGAGGGTGAGTCTGTGGAAGAATATGTAATAGAGTTGAGAAGGGTGAGTACTTCTTGCAAATTTGGCAGCCAATTCGGGGAGAGACTAAGGGGGCAAGTTATTTTAAAATCTACCAATGAAAAACTATATGAAGAACTCTGGTTGAAAGATGACCATCTATTAAATAAAGTATCACTGACAGCAGAAATGGTATAGAACATGATGATTTTGTGCTGACGAAAGTAAAATGAATTGTGATAAGAATTGGAGGTGAAAGTTGTCAGAATCTATAAGATGGATGGAAAGAATGTTAAGTAGTGGAAACAATGCTACAGATACAGAATCACATGGCCAGCAGTAGGAGAATATCGCTCTCTCTTGCTAATTGCAAAAAATATAAAAATTAGGCACATTTGGAGTGGTGCGGCAAGAGCACTCAGACTAAAGGTGCACAAGAGGTCAACAATGTTTGTGATTAAGTTATTCTGCATGTTGAAGACTTCAGAGGATGAAATGTGAACATTGCTGGCCTTGGAATGGCATGGTGAGCAAAAAAACGATGGATTTAGGCCCAGATCTCTGTACTGGGGTGAATGTATGACATTGTTCTGCATTCCGTCCAACAGTTGTTCTTTTTGCATTTGTCACCCCGAGTGGGACGGGTATGCCCAGACCTGGGTCCCGTACTCTCCATGGCAATGAAGTCAAGCTATCCTGACTGATGAGGGCTGAAAGCCTGAAACCGGTCCTAGGATGCTTGTTTCCAGTCCAGGGAGGACCTGGCCTGACAGTTCGGGCTGGACTGTTCCCATTGGGCGCAGGGTCAAGACTAATTTGCATATGGCTGGGTCCAAACTGGAATGGCATGGTGAGCAAAAAAACGATGGATTTAGGCCCAGATCTCTGTACTGGGGTGAATGTATGACATTGTTCTGCATTCCGTCCATCAATTGTTCTTTTGGCCTTGTTAGTAGAGCCATGTTTGATTCTTGTTATGAGTTAACTCAAACATCAAGGGAAGTACTTGAAAAATATTTAAGTAACAGTGTGAAACTGAATGAAAGAGATGTCAGATTGAATGGATATGGGGGCACTCATTAATATTGAAGGTTACTTTGAGGCATGATTTAAACAGCAGGATAGATTGTACAATATATGTGTCTTGCAAAGGGAACTGTTGTTTGAGTTGACTGGACGTGAAATCAGACCCTAAGGCCAATCCATAAATTGTCATGTGGGCTTAGGGTAGAATCTTTGGTTATTGGAATGTTGGTGCTGAGTTCCAGGATGGGAGTTGCTGCCTGGAGGCTGGTGTTGCTGGTGAGAAATAAAGTTTCTCTGACACCCTTATCTGCCATATTCATTCCATCTGGCGACAAGGACGGGATTCGATTACAAACCCACTCATGCAAAGCACAATAGGTTTAATTTTTGTTTCATTCCTGTTATCCCTACATTATCTTTTTTTCCCCTTATATTACATGGTTTTCATTTTTGGTAGCTGACTTTTTCTGGGCTCTACTCTAGCCTCTAGTTCTCTGATCTCCTGCTTTGTTAGTAATATTTCCTTCTTTCCTATATATCTTGTGGTACTGTAAGAGTAAGACTAACAATAACACATTTTGGTTCTCTACTGTCTAGCGTGAAGATTCAGATTGCAGGCCCAAGTAAGCTAGTATTATAAATAATATTCACCATGTATGTTTGTTGAGAAGGCCTTCTTTGTCCTGCTCATGCTCTAACAGTTGAGTTCACAAGAGAGTGGCCATGGTCATCATGGTCCAACCCCCCACCCCTAATGTTGTGTGCTGTCTCATTCATTTTTAGTTCATACAGTACCAGCAGTTTTCCATGACAGTGCAGCATGGCTAGAAAAAAAGTATGAGGTCCCACGCCCATTGCATTTGCCAACCAACACCATATGTTTTCTTTGACCATTATTCCACCCCTGGCTTGTCTAACATTGTGAACCAATAAAATGCCACAGTGATATTTTTGTTAGAAGATACTGCAGTGCTAACTGAACTATAGTGATGTATTGCAGTTGTATTTGGATGGAGTATCTGGCATCTAAAATATGTATAATGCTTTATGCTAGCCACACAGAACACCATTGATGGCAGCTCCAGTTCCGCTGCAGGAGGAGGGTCAGTTGGAGGGGTAGAAGCAGCAGCAAGAACAGGCACTGGTAAGTCACATAATTTATTGCAATTACTATTATACTCACTAGCTAGTACCAGGGCTTTGTCAACACGTGATCATGAACCCCCCATCTTTACCAGCTGCAGCAGTGGTTGAGTTATTATTATGACCTCTTCTATTTGTAATTCACAAAAACTCATAATGAGCGTTGATGGCTTGAGGGAAACATGAAAGAACAGAAGGTTAAAAGAAAGGAAAATAATATATGAGCGAAAGAGTGGGAGGGTGAAAGGGTGCGTGGGTGGGTAAAAGGTTAGATGGGCGAAAGGATGGTTGGAAAAAAGGGTGGGTATTGAATGGATAGATAATGGGTTGGAAATTTTTGGTTAAAGTCTGGATGAGAGAAAGTAAAGCTTAATCATGGTGGCTGTGGGTGAACTAGAATGAAAGGATGAATTAATATTTGGATTGTTTGAATGAATAAGCAGGCTTCTCATTGAGGAGCATGCTGCTCACCTACTTTGCTTACTTCGTTTATGAAGTGTTATTAAAGCTATGGTTCAAAGTGGGGGTATTTTTAATTTTTTTCTCTACTCCCTTGACTCGCTGTATTTGTAAAGTGAGCCAGATGTATCCCACCCTTCATTCATCACCCCCTCCCCTCCCATGGCATTTTGCCACCTATGACAGAAGTGCAGTATGGTTCAATTTGTGACTGCAGAGCAATGTTGGGTGTGCAATGCACATCTGCTTCAGTTAATGCTGCATTTACAATGTTTTCAATGCATTGCAAACCAAACACACAAGGTGTTTTGTTTCCCTTCACCTACTCAGTCACCTCTTAGTACTTCACTCCTTTATTTTTTCCTAAGTTCTTCCATCCCAGCCTACCAAATTGAACAATCCATTCTTGGCATGTACCACATTTGGTATTATAACCTTGTGAAGTGATTCCAGAATATATTTCATGGTTTCCCATAACACATTTATTTTACTCCTGTTCAGATTTTTCCCTTTTGACTTCCATTGACTAGTACAGTAACTGAATAAGCCAAAGATGATGAACTAATGATCAGTGAAGTGGCCCCTCTATTCTATATCAAAAAAGCTCTACCCTATCCGCCTAATCCCTCTACCCTACCCTGCAGTAGAATAAGTCAAGTTTCCGTTCCTTGCCCAGTGAATGAATTTGCTGGAAATAATAAGTGGTGGTGGGTGAGGCCACTGAGTAAAGTGGGAGTAAGTGCATGATTTGATGTCAAGATTAGCGTATAGGATACACTGTGACAAATGTGCCAAATACAATCTATATTGCCCATTCCTTTCTCTGTAGTGCAGTCTATCATTTCCCCAATGTCTACTTATGGCAGACAGGATAATATCCGCATTTCATACATGAGGTGTGTGATGTAGTATCTTATTTATTATTTATCTGCCTCTTTGGAGTCACGGTAGAAGAGAAATGCATTTGGAGAAGAGCAGGGCCATGGGAATTAAAAATAGATAATTGTCAACTACAGCTGCCCCAAAATACCCTGAGCGCTGGCTAACAATGAGCAAGGCTCCATTATGTTAGCATAACACACAACTTGTACTCCATAGTGCATAATGCCGTACTCATTAATGAGGTAATTTATTTTTCCACTCAAAGTGTCTGTTTATAGTTACTTTAAAAGCCTTTAGAAGACAAAAAAAATCAAATCACTGTTTTTGTTTAGCCAGTCTTATTCTGTCTTAATACTTTTCTGCCACACAGTCAGACCTTTTTATGCAAGGAGTGGGTAAAACAAAATTGTCCCTGTGACTCTAATTATAATCACATCAAATTTCAATGGCCCTACGGGACCAGCAATGTACTGCTACTGTGTCACCCAGTAATTTGAAAACAATTGTTTGCACAGAGCATTATTTACAATTTGTCTTTTTTCTTTATGTTTTTCTCAATATATCTGCTCCTGCTGGCCCACCCGTAGTAGGACATAACAGGCAGGAGATAGCGTCCCATCGGCGGCAGTAGAGGCTGGAGCGTATCCAACAAAAATACCATTTTCTAGTTGTCCTGGAAGAGGAGGAAATAAATGCCTCTCAGCCAGGCCCCAGTGAGGCCGGTGCACCTCAGCCTCCAGACTCTCGGCCATGCAATCGCTGCCAGCTGAGATCATCAATTGCTACCACCCCCTCCTACACTGACAACAGGCCATTGCTGCGCAGCATCCTGCAGCGACTTGACACCATCGAGAGCCGGCTCACCACAATGGAGCAGAGCCTGCACCAACTCTGGACCGGCAACCACAATGCCCTCTTCTAACCCTTTTTTTTAAACATTTTTTGTTTTGGCTGGAGGGACTTGTGTGTTGGGGCTGGGTGGAGAGGGTGGGAAGGGAGTTGGGACCAGATTTGATTTTCTTGGGACATTTTGAATTTTGCGACATTGGGGCTTAGGTCAGTTTTGTTTGGGGAGAGGGGTGAGCAAGTTGTATGGGAGGAGAGGGTGGGTTTCTTTGTAAAAAAAATAAAGGGGTAGCTATTTTATTTTATCTAAATTTATGCCTGAGGTAGTTTGTTTTACTTCTACTTTGCACAGCTGCCTTCAGCTTTTACGCAGCCTGTTTATGTGCTTGTAAGAGAGAGTGTAGCGCTTAGTTATAGAGTTATACCTCTCTAACCATCTTAAGCATTAGGGGGATGCTGCCATGACCTATATTGCCTAAAACAACCTAGATAAATGATAGTAGTAGTTAGTTACTTACTTACTAAGTTAACTAGTTCACTTCACTCCATAGCTGTCTTACCTGAATATAGGTGAAGCAATAATAACAGGGAAGGCATCACAACTTCACAAGCGAGGTCCCAATTCCAGTTCCACCAAGGTGAGCTCCAACTGTAGGATTAATCTGAATGATTGACTATCCATCATAGGCAACTAAATTGAAATAAAAAGACTGAGTTAGTGGGTTATATTGAAGTTTTACAAAGAATTGACATCAGAGTACCACATGATGACACAACAAGAATTCCTGATAGTGATAAAAAAATGTTTTAAATTGCAATATTTAGGTAGTAATTTTTGGCTAATGGGGAGCTAGTAGTAACTTATGAAATCCTCGAGTCATAAAAAAATGGACTCAAAGTCTGGAGTGGACAAGCTTATGTTAGGCATTTACGGTTACGCAACACAAGACTTCAATGATGAATGATACTGACGACTGATGTTCTTAGTTCTATATCTAAAATATGGATCACTTTTCATGAGCAGTGTGGGATATTGCTTTGAAGATCCTTCAGTAAGGTGGTATTACTTTCACCACATCCACCCTACCAAGTGTGTGATCCATTGATGGTGTAAATTTAGCCACACCTCAATAAATCACACAGCCCGAGAGAAGAGGGTTTGGGGTTAGATGAGTGGATAAAAAGGGGGATTTTGGGAAAGGTTTGACAAAGATAAACACTACACAAGGACAACATTCATCTGAGCAATGATCAGCACATCATTTGTCATCAATCTGTTGTGGAAGGAAACAAAGGAATGAATATGGCAGAGTACAGATAAATGCATTGCAAACAATGTTCTGTTTTCTAGGTTGGGAAAGAACCTACCCTCCCAGTTCTCCAAATATGATTATAAAATGAAAAAGTATACTGTGTTGCAAAATTAGGTGGTGCATCTCCTCTGGAATGACCTTCACTCTTGGGTGCCTGTCTGGACTGGTCCGGTAGGTAAGCAGGAGTGTTGAGCTCATCTTTCACCTTTCTTTCGTGCAGGAGACAAGAAGGTCTGAGGATTGTACAACAGAAACTGTATTTTAGAGTCAAGGAGAAGGACAGAAGGAAGGTAAGCTTCATGAGGAGTGTATCTAGAAGACTCCGAGGCAGAGCAAAAAAAAAGAGGGGGACTCACACTTTTGCCACAAGTCCAACAAACACACACACACACACATACACACACAGGAGCATTTCACAAATAAACTCACCGCTCTCCATTCCACATAGCTGAGAACTAGGCCTTCAGACTCTAGGTTTTCCTTTGAACTGAAGTCAATAACTTCTTGCTTCTAGCTGTTGATGATGATGTAGTCCCACAGTTCCCACCCTGAGTTCTTCCATCCTGCTCCTGACTCCAAGTAACTCCATCTCAGACCAGTCATCATGACTTGAGCAAGAAATATGTGTAGTGCTCTGCTGTTGAAGAACAAGTAGAGAAACAGAATTGCAGTATTTTGCATAGGTTTTTGTTTGTTAACTAAAGTGACTCTGCTGCTCTCTGAAGAACCAGAAAAAAGGAGAAGACCCTGCAATTAAATCTGGCTAAGTGTGAAACGGCCAATCAACTCCAGGGAAAGAAATGGTTGTCCATCACTTAGGCCCCAAACATTGTAAATCAGCCATCTCAAGAACATTCCTGAATTACAGTTCAACACACCCTCCTTCACTGTCAGCCACCACATCAATTATCACTCACAATCACTCGATAAACATATCACTCATTGGTGCAATGGTTACCTGTTCCAATCCAAGCAAGGTGGTAATTTCACTATCTCTCCTTTGATACAAGCAACAGATTGGAATTTGGCAGTCTTGTAAATCAAACAATTGTCTGGGGCAGCCATCCTAGATGATGAAAAAAGCAAAAGGATCATAGGAGTGGACCATACAGGTTAATTCATTTTCACTAGTTAAGTTTGTAAATGCCAATCACTTCGAGGGAAAAAATGATCGCCCATCATTCAGGCCCCAAACATTGCAAATCAATCATCTCAATAAAGTTCCCACATTGTAGTTCAACACACACCCTCCCTCACTGTCAGCCACCACATGATGAACCATCAATTATCATCACTCACACAATCACTCACTCACTGTCGCAATAGTTGTAGTTACCTCTTCCAATCCAAGCATGAATGGTTTAGGTATTAGGTATTCATCTTTGATGCAGGCAACACATTGGAATTTGGTATTGGCAAGCACTCTTGTATATCAACGATCTTCTGGGGCAGACCTGCTACTGCTAAGTGATGCAAAAAGAGATAGGCAATAGGCATGCGAATGGGCTGGCATTGCCTCCAATGCCATGAAGGAACTGTGGAGGCTTCTTGAATGCACATTTGTCCAACTGCAATTGGGCAATATATGTGACTAAAAAATGGTGGCAGCATAAATCTGACTCAAAAATAATAATGTTCCACTAGCTACTTTTTTATTGCAAAAAAATAATTAAAATGTTCTATAGGGGCACTTGCATACTTAGTTCAGGTAGTAGAGTTCATCCTCAAACTCAGGTGGTTCACCCAGAGGTTTATCAGCTAACACACTTGATTCAATTTCTGACCAATCATCCTCCTTCTCCTCCTGTGCTGTTTCAGTAACTGTGTAATTGTGTAGTATAAATTGGTAGTTCATTTTGATCATAGACAATCTCTCCATGTTTTGAGGTGAGAGACTGGTCCTTTTCACTGTAACAACTGCACCAGCTGCACTGAACACATGCTCAGTAGACACACTGGGCAACAGGACAAGCCAGATACTTTATTACCAGCCTGCTGAGCACTGGCCATTGGCACATTTTCCCATACCAATATATCAATGGATTTTGATCCACATAGACCTCTTTTGGATCATCCAGATACTCCTGGAACATCCTGTGGATGTCCATTGGTGCTGCCACTTACTCAGCCTGTTTTGCCATCACCTCTGCACTGGACTTAAGCCCTGCCAATTGAAACCAATACAATGCAGAGGTTGGGTCGGTTCCTTCTGTTGCTGTTATTGCCGGTGTTCTGGTTGATGGGTTGTTGGCTGCTGTGAGACAAGACTGCCCTCTCTGGAAGTTGAAGGCAGCACCCCAGAACTGTGGGGGGACTCTAAGTTCCAGCCGTTCTTCTTCCAGGTCTCTGGCTTGCTTTATATTCCACCTCTTGTATTTTGAAACATCCCCTTCAGAAAAAGGAATGAAAGTGGGCAGAATTTTTTTGTAACATGGATCAAGTAGTGTGGCACAGATGTACTCTTCGGATGCAATGATATCATGCTGCAGCCTTGTATTACAAGCCAAGCGAAGGATTAACCTCTCAACCAAGGCATGCACTTCAGAGTTTCATTCACACCTGCTGGGCCAAACCTTTCAGACACCTTTTTTACCTTGTCCTGTAAGAGATGCAACAATGGGATAGCTTGGCCCATCGTACTGTCCTCCTTGCTAGTTTCCCTTGTGAAAACCTCAAAAGGGAGTAGCATCTGTGCCAGGCATTTGACTAGGCCCCATTTGTTCGCATCCATGGTCATAGCTTTCCCAAATGCATCCCTTGCGCTTAGAATGACCTAGTCATTGATCTGTTTGTACTGCTCAAACAGATAATGCAGCATGTAATAGGTCAAGCTCAAAAGTGTTGAGTGTATCAGAGCTTTGAATGGTGCTCTATTATTACGCTGAATAATCGACAACTGCTTCTGGGCTTCCAAAGAATGACTGAAATGAGTGCAGATTCTTCTGCAGGTATTCAGTATGTTGCTGGCTATGCCTTCTTTTTTAAGGACGTCTTGCACCACTAGGTTGATGCACTGGGCCAAACACAGGACCCTGAAATAGCCTCTGTCTGACATGGCCTTGACTATGTTACTGCCATGTGGCAACAAGTTCAATTGTGAGACCTCTGGGTCACAGCCATTCATACACCTTGCTGTTAAATTCCTCCAGGATGTTTACAGCTTTATGTGATTTCCCCATGACAAACATGGCCACTGTTGCATGCCGCCGAACGCTCTTAAAACTTACTTCAGGGCCAAGACCTGCAGATATCTTTAAATTTAACCCTGTAAAAGAGATCCAGTGTGCAGTGATGCACATATAATCAGTCGCCTGACAATGGTCCATATGTCTGTCGTCAGGTGGATGATGAGAACAACACTTTGCTGCAAAGCTTGTCCAAACGACTGCAGCATATCATGATGCAGCACTGGAACAGCAACTCTGGTAAAATTGGCCTGACTTCGTACCTTCCATTTTGGGTAGATGGCTGCCACAAATTCTAAGAATCCCACTCCTTCCACAAAAGAAAAAGGGAGGAGGTCCAGCACTAACATTTTTGCCAGCTTCCCATTGTAAAAAAGTGCGGTTGGGTGGTTCCACTCATAGGGCCCCTCCTGCCTAAAAATCCCCATAATATTAGCCTGGGCTTTCTTCTTTTATGGGGCCACTTACACAGGCGTCTTTCAAGAAGTAGATGGTGGTGGTAGACTCAATGTGTGTCATGGTGGGGCAGTCACCTTATGCTGTGGTGTCTCCATCTCACTCAGAGTCTTGTGCCATTGTGAAGGTGCTGAGGTGGGTGATTCTGCTGGCACACTGCTGGGGACAGGGATGCTTTGCGTGAAGATGTCACCCTCTTCTTCCTCATCATTACCTCCCACCATGATTGGACTTGTAGCTGATATTCCCCGTCTCTCCTCACCACCATCACCAAGTTCAGCAATTATTTTAAGGTGCTCCTCCCACTTGGTTGTGTGGTGTTTTTCATATGGGTTGTTTGGCCTCCAGTACCAGAATTTGTACTAGGCTTACCCCGACAAACATTTGTGTGGCAAATGCTGCATACTGCAATGTGCTCCCCCTCTTTGCTAACTTTACAAAAGTCTCAAACTGGAGATACGTACTTTTTTACTGTGCCACTGCCATTGCCTGAAGAAGAACTGGAGGTAGGTGGGCATGTTGTCGATTGCCTCTCTGCTTCTCCTGAGGTAGGGGTTGGTGCAGGTCTCAGCTTTGGCTTTGCAAATATGGGAGCTGGCGGCAGTGCTACCTGTGTCACATTCCACAATGATTCCCTCATTGTCGTCATCCTCCTCATCATCCCTTTCCCTAAGTCTAAGGATTTCTCCATGTCCCTATCATCATCATCAGAAGTGGTGGTTGGAGAAGATGGTGAAGCAGTACCCTTCCTTTTCCTTGCTGGAAATCTGGGATCCAATGATTCTAAAGGAGGAGGTTCTTGACCGGAAGGAAGCTGCGCCAATATCAGGAAAATTAACTAATGCTGGCTTCGGTGGCTGTCCACTTTGCTCTGTTTCTTGAAAAAGTTGGGTACTACTTTGTGAAAGGGACAAATCCAATTCAAAGTCACTATTCTTTGGCGTCAACATGATTGCAGTGGCTGCCTCACTGACAGGCATGGTCCTCTGCTTAGGTTGGGGTGGTACTGTTGATGCAGGAGTGCTGCTCCCAACTTGCTCCCCAGAGGCCAGTGCAGCAGGCACAAGTTTGCCAAAAAAGGTTCTAGCAGGCATGCCAGTGGTGGAAAGGTGCTTGTTCTCAAAGGCCATTTTCTTGGCAGCATCTGTCTTTGGGCCATCTTCTTAAAGCTCTCAGTTGGCAGTTGCACCAAGCTGTGCAAGCGGAAGTAATTGGAGGTCTGACATGTGACTGCACAGGTCTTCTGTTTGGCAGTACTGTGGGTGATGTCTCTTCTCTTGTGAAACGTGGCATTGTTTGCAATTTGAATTAGTATAGACAAAGGCAATATTAGTGTGTTTATTTTGTTAACTTAGGTAACCACTTTAAAGTCAAACCACACCACCATCAGAATATAACACACAATATACAGAATGATAGAGCTCTTTCATTTATGTTCAATATATTATAAAGGAGACACCTGTGGCACTCAGAGAACTAAATGGGTAAATGGAATAGTAATCTTTTAGAAAATGGAGGTTAGTGTGCATCTATGGCAGGCAATGTGGTCCAAGGGGAATGGAATAATAATCATCATCATTACACAAATTAATGATGGTAATGTCTCATGAATTATATATACCTAAAAAACTGAATGCTGTTTCTCGGCTGTGTGCCTATGGTGGATGGATGTTGGATTGACTGAGGCAAAACGGGAAAAAATAATTTACAATAAAAAAAATTAAAACATTAAAATTACAAAAAAAATTGAATAACTTCTTTAAAAATGTTTTCAAAACATTTCAAAAAAATGTAAATCAACAACAATGTAAATTATAACAATTTAAAATTCTTTTTTTTTATTAAAACATTGAAATAAAAAAAGAACAGTAAGTGAAATTATCCTCAAGCATATTATTAAGCTGAAATCTCGTCCTTCCATGCAAGCATAGGGCAAATGCACACTGGCTGGATGCATAAAATGGCTGCCAGCCAGTGCCCCATGGTCAAAAACAACACTGAGCAAGAAGGCATGGGTTTTGGTAAACAAAGAATACATGCAACCTATGGAAAAGTGCACTGGCTAGCTACACTAAATGGCTGCCACCCACATGGTCACAACAGCAACAACAACCAGAAAGAAGGCATGGCCACAACAAAGAACACATGCAGGCCTATGGCAAAAGCACACTGGCTGGCTACACAAAATGGCCACCAGCCACATGGTCACAACAACAAGCAGGAGGCATTGGGAACAAAGAAGACATGCAGGCCTATGACAAAGCAAACTAGCTGGCTGCACAAAATGGCCGCCAGCCACATGGTCACAACAACAGCCAGCAAGGAGACATGGCCACAACAAAGGACACATTCAGGCCTATGGCAAAAGCACACTGGCTGCCTACACAAAATTGCCTCCAGCCACATGGTCAAACAAAAACAAGCAAGAGGCATGAAAAACAAAGAACAAATACAGGCCTTAGTGGACACTGGCTATACAAAAAAAATGGCCCCTGGCCACATGGCATGGGGAACAAAGACACATGATGGCCTATGGTAAACACACTCAAACACTGGCCAGACAAAGGAGGCATGGTGGTAACACAGAGAAAACAGCATAAATTCAGCAAGGGCAAACACTGAAATTAACTGGGCTAAATGTTTTACAACAGCACACATCCTCCAAAGGCATCAAATATAATTACCCCACCTATACACTGATTGCAGAAAAAAACATGAAATTCCCCAAAAAACACATCTTGTAATTTAATCCAATGCCATCCATGGCCTAAATGATGTTTCAATTCAACAGACACAATAGAAACTGTTGTTTCATGCACCAATCCCTGATACTGGACCTACTGGCTGGAAGGCCCATTGGCAGACTAGGCAACATACTGAATTAAATGAATATTGCAAATGTATTTAAAAAACATGGAGAAAATGTAATAAACTGTGCAATATTTCTCCTTTACAAAAGAAGAAAAATTACATGCAAAAAATACCTAGGCCCCTACTAAAACTGCAGGCCACCCACAATAAATGTTAAAAATCGAACTAAAGTACAAATAAATCCAGATGCATGCCCTCAATCAAACAGACAACACCCTCATACATCAGTTTTTGAACTTACTTGTGAAATCTCAAATACAATGTCGTTAAATCCAATGGTATATATGGAGCAGACAAGGAGAGTGATCCTTCCAGCTTCAAATCCCAATGAAAAGTGACCAAGATATGGACAAATGGTAAAAGAACAATTGATGGAGAGAATGTTGAACAATGTCAAACATTCACCCCAGTACAGAGATCTGGGCCTATATCCGTCGTTTTTTTCCTCCCCATGCCATTTCAATTTAAACCCAGCCATATGCAAATCAGTCTTGACCCTGCTCACCATGGGAGCAGTCCAGCCCGAACTGCCAGGCCAGGTCCTCCCTGAACTGGAAACAAGCATACTGGGACTGGTTTTGGGGTTTCACCCCTCATTAGTCAGTCTAGCTTGACTCCAGTGGCATGGAGAGCACGGACCCACATCTGGGCATACCCGTTCCACTTGGGGTGACAAATGCAAAAAGAACAATTGATGGACAGAATGTTGAACAATGTCAAAAATTCACCCCAGTACAGAGATCTGGGCCTAAAGCCATCGTTTTTTGCTCCCCATGCCATTCCAGTTTTAACCCAGCCATATGAAATCTGTCTTGACCCTGCTCCACATGGAAGCAGTCCAGATTGAACTACCAGGCCAGGTCCTCCCTGAACTGGAAACAAGCATCCTTGGACCGGTTTGGGGGTTTCACCCCTCATTAGCCAGGCTAGCTTGACTTCAGTGGCATGGAGAGCACGGGACCCACATCTGGTCATACCCATCCCACTCAGGGTAACAAATGCAAAAAGAACAATTGCTGGACAGAATGTTTAACAATGTCAAACATTCACCTCAGTACAAGGATCTGGGCCTCAATCCATCGTTTTTTTGCTCCCCATTCCATTCCAGTTTAAACCCAGCCATATGCAAATCTGTCTTGACCCTGCTTCCTACGGGAGCAGTCCAGCCGGAACTGCCAGGCCAGACCCCCCCTGGACTGGAAACATGCATCCTGCGACCAGTTTTGTTGTTTTACCCCTCATCAGCCAGGCTAGCTTGACTCCAGTGGCATGGAGAGCACAGGACCCACGTCTGGGCATACCTGTTCCACTCGAGGTGACAAATGCAAAAATAACAATTGATGGACAGAAAGTTGAACATTGTCAAACATTCACCCCAGTACAGAGATATGGGCCTATAACCATACTTTTTTTTCCTCCTCATGCCATTCCAGTTTAAACCCTGCCATATGCAAATCAGTCTTGACCCTGCTCCCCATGGGAGCAGTCCAGCCCGAACTGCTAGGCCAGATCTTCCCTGGACCAGAAACAAGCATCCAGGGACCGGTTTTGGGATTTCACCCCTCATCAGCCAGGCTAGCTTGACTCCAGTGGCATGGAGGGCACGGGACCCACGTCTGGGCATACCCATCCCACTGGGGTTGACAAATGCAAAAAGAACAATTGATGGACAGAATGTTGAACAATGTCAAACATTCACTCCAGTACAGAGATCTGGACCTAAATCCATCGTTTTTTTGCTCCCCATGCTATTCCAGTTCAAACCCAGCCATAAACAAATCAGTCTTCGGAATACCTGTCCCACTCGAGGTGACAAATGCAAAAAGAACAATTGATGGACAGAATGTTAAACAATGTCAAACATTCACCCCAGTACAGAGATCTGGCCTAAATCCATTGTTTTTTGCTCCCCATGCCATTCCATTTTAAACCCAGCCACAGCAGTCCTCCTGGCAATGTTAAAATGTAGAGCCAGTGATATCTGTTTACTGGTCCGAAAGTGTCTGATTTGGTGGGGCCAGAGCCCCAGTACTTATGCCCAAAAGTGCCTTTGATTTAGTGGGTTATTTCAAAAGAACTCCCTGAAGTGCACAAGGATCCTTTTTAGCCCAGTCCTGTCTGCCAAGCAAACCCTTGGAGTTGATCAGGGCTTTGTGTGAGGGCAGGATACTACATATTGAAGTGTGCGTGTCAGTCCCTGTCCTTCTCTCTGCCCAGGTAGACCCATCAGTATGCAGATGAATGCACATGCAGCTGAGTGTCCTGTGTTTGTGGCTGGATAGAGGGAATGCACAAAGTGTAGCTGTCACCTAACCCAGAAGTGTACTGGAGACTGGCTAATTTCTTTAGAGGCACAAAATGCACCATTTTGGACAAATGATCTATTATAGTAAGAATGGCAGCATATCCAGTTTTTGTTTTTGTTAACTCGAGCATAAAATCAGGGGAGACTGTGTGCTATGGTCGTCAGGGTACTGGAACTGGTCGTAATAAGCTGCTTGAGGGTACATGTGAGCTTTTTCCTTGAGCACATATCAAATATTGGGTACATCATCTTGTGTATCCCTGGACATGGATGGCCACCAGAAGTGTCTCTGCAAGTGTTTCAGAGTTTTATGGTATCCTGGATGATTGGTCATAAGATGGTAGTGACAAAGGGACAGTGCCTGATGTTGATGTTCAACACTGGGTAGGTTCCATATACTGTCTTTGAATATTAGGCCATCTTGAAAACTGAGGTCAACGTTGCTATGACCCATTCTTCCAGTGTCTTGTTACTAATGCTCTTCCATAAGTTGGGTAAAAAAGTGGAAGTGAGGGCCAGCCCCTGAAAGCAATGTGCTGGCACAATTGGCTTTGGTTCTTGTACTACCTGAGACTCATCATCCTCTCCTATTCTAGAAAGGGTGTCAACTTTAGCATTGTCTTTCCCAGGACCCATTAAAGCAGTAAGAAATCTTGGAGTTAAAATTAACACAGATCTATCTTATACAGCTCAGGCAAACTCTGTCTCATCTGCCATTTTTTTAACTTTAAAATTAATTAAGAAGACTTTGACTTTCATTCACGTCGGTCTACAAAAACCTGTGGTAACATCCTTGGTTTTGTCGAAGCTCGATTAATGTAACAGCCTTTATTTCAATGCACATCAACACGTGCTCAACAAACTTCATACAGTTCAAAATGCTGCGGTTAGGGCTCTCTTCAAGCTCCGCAAATATCATTCAGCATCCTCAGCTATCCAGCAGCTTTGCTGGCTCCCAGTTAAGGACAGAATCACTTTTAAATTATTATGCATAGCCTTACATGGCCTTACATGGTCAGGGCCCTGCCTTCCTGAGATCGGTTTTCTCTATCTATCTATCTTCCATCAAAATCTCAAAGCTCAGCTTTTAGACGAGTTAAATGGGTGCGGCCGTGGATTTGTATTGAACGCATCCAAGGCCTGGAACACTCTCCCCTCTCTATTAAATCTCAACCCAATCTGTTAGCCTTCAGGAAGTCTCTCAAAGCATGGCTTTTCACTCTGCATTAATCCTCAGCTACTGCAGTTTTTTGTACAGGTTGTTCACTCAGCTAGGGCCAAGACATCGTATTGGTATTCAAGCACTTTATAAAATTATATAACATAACAGGACGGTATGTGATTACGAAATCGTAGTTGTTAAAAAACAATGTTCACCTTAACTGACGAGCAGTTAGAGCCCTGACGGAGCATAAAAACTGGAGGTTTCTGTGGTCTGTGTATATGGTTATTGGGTGTTTCGCTCCTAGCAAGCGATGTTGCCACCCTTCGAACATTGCCTTAATGTCCAGCAGTGCCTGGTCTGCGATAGCGTAGTTACGCTCAGCAGGGAGTAGTTTTCGGGAGTAGTAGTGTTAATATTGAAAAAGTCGATGTCAATGTGAATAACAATACATTCATGTATAAGAACGAAATCGCATCTTTGTTGACTAATTCGCCCGTTGTAAACTCCACATCAACTCCAACTCAAAAATAAGTAGTTAGGAAGGCTCTGAGACCCAGGCCCGAGGTCACTGATTGACAGGTCACATGTGGAGTGGCACGTAGCCGCAGACAAACATGCGAACAGGAAATCCCTGATCAATCCAAAGATAGGTGCAGTGACACCACAATGGTCCAGGGAGATTGGCCCCAAGAAGCACACATGACTGGAGGGGTGCGCGCGTTCCCAAAGCACCATAAAGTTTAATGGCACATGAAGTTAGGAACACATAAAAAGAGTGGGAATAAATCTTATCTGAGGATCTCATTGAAAACCTTTTTTGTGGGACCCTCACCAGCTATTTTTGGTCATAGGTATGTTTTTGTTCACCATTGACGTACTAATAACCTATAGCATCATCATCGGGTCTTATTCCTCAACCAGGAGGCTGTCTTCCTGACTGGAAAGACTGTATGGGATCAGTGTTAACAAAAGATGTGATCTAAAATTATCTCTTAACCAAAACCTCTATGATTTAATAAAACATGCATGGGGTAAGATTAAAAACAAAGAGAGGATGTGTCCAAGGATATATGAGGTTTCCCTCTCATCACACATATAATACAGGTCTACATGTTTCAGCCATACTTGTGCCCCAGCGGGTCAGTGGCTTACGTCAGGACCAATGGATCCCTTTTCTGTGCCCCATAGGTTGCGGAAGGAGGTGGATTGACTGCCCTCCTTCAGGAGCAGTCTCTCCATGTTCAAAGTTGTCCCTCCCGTCCTGGATATTAGGAACACATAGCTAACCAGGACACAGCACACACACTACATGCAGTGATCACACACTCCCCATGCTGGACATCTTCACATGTTACCCACTGCCCGCATTTTGTCCACGCAAGGTCAAAGCCCACCTGGATTCCTCATCCAATACATTAATTTATTACTCCAAAGACAGAAGTTCACATTCCTTACCAAAAAAGGATAGCTGGAACTGTTTTATTGCATTCAATGAACTGTATAAAAATCTGTGTGAGACCAATTGCAAATTGAGACAGTCCTCAGAACCTATGCCTGTGACTGTGCTCCTTTCCTCATTGTTTAATTAAACAAAGTACACTATCGGAGCTGATTGGTACCTCGAACCGGACTGTAGCCAAAGGAATGAGAGCCCACCCAGACAGATTCACATTTGCACAACAAGGAAGGTGAGCAGACACCACAATTGATTAGAAGTTCTGCTGAATCCGCAGAGTGGAGCTCCATCCTGAAGCAGCCATCACAGAGGGTAAGAGACGACATCAGAACCTTAGTAAAGCATGTGGCATATGGCAAACTAGGGAGACTCATGAAAAGATACCCTGAGCTCTGTGCCACTGATAGAAATCTGACATATTACCTATTTTATATGTCCTAGCTAAGTAGGCGCAAGGCGGCCTCGAAGGAAATCCCATGGAAGTCATCTTTTTTTGATAGTCAGCCCACTAGGAAAGGTGAATATTTATTTATTTATATAGCCCTTTATGGTTCCCAGGACGCTATTTTTCCGTTAGGCTATCCTGATTGGGCAGAGTTGCCACCTCAATCTTATTTTTTGGTCTAAAGGGATTTTCTCAGTGCCACCTGCTTCTTAACACCATTGGTACCTGAAAGGAGTGATAGGTGTTGGTCGCTTGGACTGCTGGGCTTGACATAGATGGTACACTTGGGTGTGATACAGGGTGCAATTCAGACATTTACGGAAAAAGTTTTGGACCTGGGATATTAGGTTTTAATTTGTGTTTGGACAAGAGGGGCCTGTGGTTCTCAAGTTATTTCCTTATTTCCACAAACTATTGTTATTATCATTGTCCCGGAGCGGGAATGATGGGGACAAGAGACAAGACAGTCTTGGACTGATATGGGCCTACATATCGCATTCTTTTACAATGTTCTAAAAAAGGGGCTGCTCACCGAGGTACAAAGCAGATTGGACAGCGTGGTTTGGTTAGACACCAAACCCTGGTGGGAGCTACAAGCCCATATATTGCATTACCACAAAAGAGAAGGATAGAGAAAAATAGGAGCAAGCCCAGAGAGACACTGCTAAATTGGTCTAACACAAATTAAAAAAGACTGCCCTTGAGGGGGCTGCATAAGCCTCATGTGTGTAAATAGCACCAGTCTTAAAGGGAGCTCCACTGCAAAATCCATGAGGGTTTCAACCTAGCTATAGTGGCAGAGGCCAAGGAGGTTGGCAGCAACCAGATCCTAGGGAATGTTACTGAAGGACGTGGCCCTCTAAGGCCACGCGGGTCTTTCACAACCACCTGCTATGCCTTCCCCAAAAGGAAGAGTAGGTCAGACAGTAGAGAAATACAAACTTACTTTATTCGATATATACTCTGCAGAGGAGCCCAATCAGACCTTCACCCTAAGATGTCTGCCGAGGGGACTGACTCCCCAAGGTACGCTAATACATAATAAACCCTTCTGGAGACTTCGGCCACGCCTCTGATGGAAAATTACCGGCCTGAGCAAAGGAGGTACACAGAGATGAGCTAGCACCTGCCAGAGGGGTGCACTATCAGTATTTCAAGGCCACTGTGCCGAGTCTCAGCGTCTCCTAACGTGGGAGCAGAACTACATGTAGAGATTGGAATGTGCAAACAGAACAACAGTTCATTAGCAAGTCGGGTTACAGCCTTGGACAGAAGAAGAGAATAACGAAGTACAGTTTTCTGCTGAGGCAAGCGAGTTAAGGAATTAAGGCCTAATATGAGCACAGCCTGAGCAGTCTTCTAGTGGTTATGAAATACAAAATGGAGTCACATGGACTAACTAAAGCCAACATGCAGCAACGATAACTCGGTGGGTTGCATAACGTAAATACAAATGGCGTCGATTTTAGCCACATATTGCTAACCTAATATAGCATAACGGGTGCATTGTAGGAAGGGGGAATTCCAAACCTAACATTACTATTACCACAGGATGGGCCACCTGGCAGACAGATGCTAGTTAAATGCATACAATGAACAGAAATCAATGGGCCAGGGCCAACCACAACAAAACCCTCATCGGCAAAACCAAGCCCAGGGAAACCCAAATACACCTCACAAACAACTGCAGGGAGGCTAGTCAGCTGCCGAACCACTGCAACAGGGATCACATAATTGGACAAACACAACAGCAACCACAGACAGGGAACTCAGCCCAACTGGGACCGGGGCCACAGACTCGGTAGGGATGGATAACTGTCTGGGGAGGTAATGCCTTCACACAAACACAGAATCCAAATGTGTAGTAAGACAAAACCTCAGAGTAAAATACCACCCATTGACCCACATCCCAAGAATTAACTGTACCAAAATCAAAAGACGGACCAATGAGACAACGTTGGGAATGCAAACTTTTACTTGCATCTGGGGATTCAGGGCTGCTGTATGTGTTCTGTTGATCGGATATCCTCACCAAAGTTCACTGTGAAGGATGCCTGCTGGTGCAAAGGCCCCACTCTGCTGTTGATCCCCCAGGGTGGGGTTGGCTGGCCACACCCCAGGGGAGGGCAGTCTGAGGAGGGGGCCTGCGGCACCCATACCAAATACTTAATAACTATCCCACAGGTCCCCGCATCCAAAGTCAATGGAAGGGTTCCAATTACCAAGTCAAAAGGTCCCCATTCTCGGGCATTCAGCCCGGAACACATGTTTCCTTCATGGCATGAAGTTCCAACAGTGCCTCCAAAAACTAGAAGCCTTCGGTCAAATAGAGCCCCCCTTTTGGTTCTAAAACAAAGCTGACCTCAAGTAACGGGAGCCAGGGTTCCCATACATCTAGGATAGTGAAGATCCCTTAACCTCCACAGAACATGCACAAGAACCAATAGCTTTTGAGGAATCTGCATGGCATCGAGTCAGTCGGGAGATTCACTTGGTTAGCCAGATGCCCCAGAGTTATGAGGCAGTCTCGGCCCAGTCATCATCCCTAGGCAAAATGTGGCGCGGGTTCTTGGCCTTGGGCCCAGGCTCCCCACATGTTTATGATCCTGGTGATGTTTTCTTTTCTTTCCTTTGGGTATTTTCAAATCTCCAAAGTCTGGTCACTGTGCCATACCCTTCTAAAATAGCAACAGGAGCATGCCTGCTAGTTAGAAGACCCTAGCCACAAGCCAGGAACCGCAGATCCAAATGCACTGAAAAGACGTGATCCAAGGGAGAGGAGGGTGCTTGAGAAAGGGGAGCCCACAAGGTCCATCACAACTCCAGGCGAGAAAAGAATGCAAAATGCACTTACCCCCATATCGGGCATAGCAATTAACTAATGCACCTGGCCTCACATACACCATCCAGAGAAAGAGGTAAGCCCCTACCTCAGACACCACAAGATGGCATGATCAGGGGAACATGGTAGCCACAAAACAACTTTCCAACCCCCTCTGCCTCATGATAAGTGAAATAGCAAATCACGCAAGATCTACGGAAAGATCTAAAAACCAACAAAAGGAATCTAAAGTTAGCTCAAAAAGAAGTCTCTAGAGAAAGGGTGAAGTTGAGATATCTGGCTCCACAGGGGAAGGGCATGTTGCACTCCACATGCCGAGACACACATGATCTCTGTGCATGTTGTAACCATCAACAACACTTAACAGCAGCACGAGCCATCCTTGCATAGTCACATGCACGTGTAGGTTGAAAGCAGCCCACACTGATGGTGCCCCCATGCACACACCAGGAGAGACAGGGTCTTGAAAAAATGACAGCGCCCATAAAACTCTAGATACAAACTAATACGATTTCTCCTATAAGCACAAGTCCACTCCATAGACATTTCTCACTAATCCATGCACCCAGTTAGGTAAGAAGGCTCATAAAATAGAATAGTTCTTCTGATCACCAATGAGCCACCTTTAAGTTTAATCATCAAAAAGATACCACGATCAGGGTCACTTTTCGGTGCCTCACAAAAAATTGCATAAATGGAGTGTGGAGGGAAATACAGGAACCCCAAAGAAAAGATTATTAACAATGGTGCGCATTCAATGTATTTCTGAATTCACAAATGAACCAAGTTCTTATCCAACAGGTCTGCAATGGAACCTCCAAATGCACCACCTTTCAGCTGTCACATCATCACCCCATTGCAGATCTAAAGTGTGCGAATCAAAATTATGAACTGCACTGTGAATTTTTTGATTGAACTGTTGATCACCAGAGGACCACAGAGATCTCCCCTGGATCCATACCAAGACCTGCAATTTTCAGTAACAAGTTATGCGTTATTGCACTTCTATGTACCCTCTGTCTAGTTTGGGTGCTGCCGCACCTATTCACTGCTAAAGAACCTCCTGGCCAAATGGAGTCTGTTCAGAAACCAAATCAAAGTGCTTGCATAGAGATCTCTCCCATGTCACTTATAATTACACCAACCCAAACACTAGCATTTCACATGCACTATACAGTGCCTTTTACACAACATGTGGTATCAGCACATGACCGGTGCGGACTCCAAGACATCAGCCAGGTCGTGTTACGTCTGTTTGCTGATACTGCGTGCAGCTGGTGCAGACTGACTTTACTTGTCCCAAGAGGAAGCTCCTGAAAAGGCAAAATGCCTTCTCTACTTATACCTATACAGAATCAGGGACAAAATCCAGCCCAACAAGGTAGAACCCCACAGAATAGTCGTAAATTTGACCCGTTACGAGACCATCCCAATGGCTCTATACCTTTTCACCGAGCCTAGCTATATTCAAACTGAGCTAGACAGGATTCGCAGAAAGGGCACCATAGAGGAGGATAAAATTTGGCCCAGAAACTTTCCAGAGAAGAGATTCTTGGAGGTAGCAAAACCCCTAACTCAATGCACAAACACATCCACTTCTACCTCCATTTGTGGTCCAAGGGTGGCCCTTAGCGTGTCTGGGGCAGTCTTCTTTAACAACAAGTGGCTCCCCGGCATGGAGTTCCTGTGTAGGGCCATCCAGCTCAATGGTACGAAGGAAATGGGTCTCGTAGGGGAGAGTTGAACAAAAGCATAGACACCCCATGTCAGGAAATCTGGGATACCGAGGTAGGTGGATACACTTGGCTAGAAGGGAAAGGGAAACCCCTAATTGTATGGAAACTTATACAGTATTCCTTATGTTTCAGAGGTAAAGGGACACTTCCACTGGGCATGAATGAAAATTATGGCACAATACTGCACATTCCAGATAAGCAATAGCACACCTCCACGCTGATGGATATGTACTGTTAGTGCGCTTACTTTGCCTAAACTCAGGTCGTCCCTGGATGGTGAGGACTTTGTTCCCTCGTAACCATACACACCCTGACCTTGGTCATTCCCAGAGAACAACTATCGGCTGTAGCTTTGGAATTATCTCCATAAATACAGCACACAGTAATGTAATGTAAAAAAGACTTGTATAGCGCATACTGTCACCCCACGGGTATCCTGGCACTGAGACTTACCCTGTTATCAGTGTACATATAGATGACCTGCCCACACGTATTGATTAACTCGTATTACTCCTCCCTCGGGAAAAGCCATGTCTTTAGACCCTTCCTAAATGGGAGCAAAGTTTGGATTTGTCTGATATTTAAGGGGAGATCATTCCAGAGTCGTGAGGCTGCTACACCAAATGCTCTGCCACCCGTCCTTATCTTCTTAAATCTCGTGGTGGTCACCAGATTTGTACTTGATGAGCGCAGGTTTCCCCTGGGCGTATACCAGGTAAATCTTTCCTGCAAGGATTTCGGACCCAGTCCATGTACTGCTCTAAACACAATACAGACGGCTTTGAATTGTATTCTCCGACAGATTGGTAGCCAGTGAAGGTCCTTCAGAGCCAGAGTAGTTGAGGACAGTGCTTTAAAGAAGTTCATTGGTTCTCTGTAATTAATATTCTGGATTGTATTATATACTAATTAAGGCACAGAGATCTCTCTCTAACTTTATGCACTTTTACGTCTCAAGTGGCTCTTGGGTGTAGCCATTTGGGAGATACGTGCCTTCTACAAGACTGGGTCTTGTCTCTCTGTTTGGCGTGTACCCTGGCATTATCCACCTATAGCGATGCCACTGATACTATCGGATTTGTACCAGCACATGCCAAGGAAAAATACAACCTTGCTGTATCAGACTTGTGAAAAAAGAACTGCAGATTATTTTGGCTGGGCTCAGTACAAGGATATTCCAGAAGAATTCACACTGTTCTCGGACTCACAGGTATCAGCGGGAGGATCCATACCCTTCTTCACCACACAGATGAAAGATAATGTCCGCTGGCTCCAAATAACCATTTAGGAAATGCTTAAAATGATGAACAGCACTGAGATTGGCCTTAATTCAATCAAGGAAAAACTGAGAGCAATCCGCCTCATGGTGATGCAGTATTGGTATGTGTTAGACTTAATGACTGTGATGGAGAAAGGGGTGTGTGCCAAGATTAATGCGCTCTGCTGTACGTTTATCCCAGGGGATGACATGGATAATGTGACACTGACTCTTGCCATCCAAGCACTGCACCATTTACAAAGAGACATGCGTGAGGAGGGAGGTGCTCCCAAGCAGGAGTGGTTCTTGAATTGGTTCTCCTGGCTCCCCCGGTAGCTTTCAAGTCTGAGCTCATCATTGCTGCCAGTTTTCATCATGTTTTGTTTGTGTGTGGTTCCATGCAATTGGGGTTTTCCTGCTGTAAAAACACAGTCCTCAAATTTGAAAGAATGAAAGTAACGTGGAAAGTAGTAATTGTCAAAACCAAAGAAAAACAGCCCCCCAATAAAGTAACTGTCATGAAGTGTGGGTTAGATAGTGTAGTTGAAAATTCAACTAGAGGGGGGAATGTTAATATTGAAAAAGTTACCGTCAATATGAATAACAATACATTCATGTATAAAAATGTAATTGCATCTTTATTGACAAATTCACCCGTTGTGAACTCCACATCAACCCCGACTCAGAAATACGTAGTTAGTCAGGCTCTGAGACCCAGGCCTAAGGTCACTGATTGTCATATCTGTATCCTCAGGATCATATTGAAGCTGATGTGGTCCACCTCCTGATATCCCCAATGTCTGGTAGCAAGTAAACAGACATTAAAGGTGATCAAGCAGGGGAAGGTAAGGAAGGGAACAGCGGGGAGGGAGACCTGAAAACACAAGGAAAAGCAATCTACCTTCTCTTCTGCTAAGCACATAGGACTCTGACATACTAATCCATTGTTAGACATATTATTTCTGTCCTCAGTTATACCTGTAAAGAAATAAAAGGTGCGCTGCCTTATGCTCCAAGAGCTGTCTGTAAGTAGAGGATCATCCACTGCATGTATACTCATCTACTCGGACACAAAACAAGAAGCACATAAAGACCATGAATGATATTACAGGTGATGAGACAGGTATGGCTATATGAATCGCACATACCCTTTATAGCAGTAGGATGGCAGAACAGGGGCCGAGAGACTTGGCCACGTAGCTCTCTCTATTCCTAACCCCTGCTGTGGAAAACAAATACAGGACAGTGAAAGCAACCAGAAAGGACTGTATCCTGTTAAAAGGTTATTTCTGCAGCATTCTATAGCACAGTTGTATTACTTCATACATTAATGGATGGAGGACAGAGGGCCCTAATTCCCCAATCAAGTCAGATGATGAATATCACCAATTCGCAGTAAACATAATAATAAACGAGGAATCAACAGTGGACTGTGGTATCCACCTCAATCCGGTAAATAAAGATGCACAATTCGTTTCCTGAAATGAGTTTCCTCACCCCTTCACTCTGCATGAGCTAACCACAATTGTAGCTCGCCAACACGAGTGAAAACGGGGGAGGAGAAGGAGTAGAATCGCTATAGCGAAATACTTGATAGCAGCACTCCGCTTCCAAGACTCTGTATCGATTACGGCAATAAGTCTAGGTGCGCTGCTTGTGCACAACAAACACAGGAAACGTTCACGTTTTCCCCAAGGCACACTATCTTAGGATAATACACAAAGCTGGTGCAAAGCACCCTTACCGAACCTTCGGTTAGCACAGAAACTCCGGGACAGGCAGGATTAGCGGCACCGGCTCCATTCTTCCGGTCCCTCAAATAACGATATCGTCATTGACGAGCGCGTCGACATCGCACACCGCAAAGCCTGTTGGGAAGTGTAGTTTTCCCTCGATACCTCTTGCGCTCTTCCACAGTAACTGTCAGTGTTCGCAGTGCCCACAGCCTTCAGCGCTGGTGCGCTCTGACACTGATTCACAGGTCATAGGTGGGGTGGTACGTAGCCGGCAGACAAATGCGCAAACAGGAAATCTGAGATCAATCCCACAGATAGGAGCAGAGACACCAGAATTGTCCAGGGAGATTGGCCCAAATAAAGCACACATAGCTGGAGGGGTGTTTCCAAAACACCATAAAGTCAGATGTCACATGAAGTTAGGAACACATAGACAATCAGTACACAGTACACACAGTGTATGCAGTCATCACATGCACCCCATGCTGGACATCTGGACACATTACCCACTGGCCGCATTTTGTCTATGCAAGGTCAAGGCCCACCTAAATTCCTCATCCAATACATTAATTTATGACTCTAAAAACAGAGGTTCACTTTCCTTAACAAAAAAGGATCACCAGAACTATTTTATTGCATTCAATCAAATGTATAAAAACCCATATTAGACCAAATGTAAATTGAGACAGTCCTCAGACCCTATAACTGTGAATGTGCTCCTAGCCGCATTGTTTAATTAAACGAGCTGTTCCTGTTTTGCCAAACGCTTCTTGTATCTTGTTAGTTCAAGGCATTTCTTGTTCAAGCAATATTAGGTGATATGATGTAGCTGTCCTGTTTTGATGTCCCTTTGGGATAAGTTACCACTTAGGGCAGTCTGAGAAACATCAGCTTCCACCTCATATGGTTGCTCTGGGTTCGGATGGGCCAGAATAGGGGCGGAAGTAAATTTCCTTTTCAGGGTTTGAAACGCCTGCTCAGCTTAATGATCCCAAATTCTCAGCTCTCTGATACCAAAAAGTCACATTTTACTCCTTTGCGGAGAAGACGGGTGATGGGTGTAATGGTCTCAGAAAAGTTAACAATGAAGCATTGGTACTAGTTTGAAAACCTTAAAAAAAACTTTGGTTTTGCTTCACTGATGTTGGAGATCAGCATTTCGGGATGGACTCTACCTTTTTCATGTCCATACTAATCCCTAAGGGACTCAAGATGTACCCCAAGAACTCCACATCCATGTTACGGAACACACTTTTCTAAAGCTTCACATATAGATGCTTCTGAAGCTGCTGAAGTATTGCTCACAACTGTTGGAATTGTTCTGACGTTGAGTTGGAGTAGATCAGTATATAATCGATATACACAATGCAACACATATCTAGGAAGTCTCTCAAATCTTTGTCAATGAAGAACTGGAAAGCAGTGGGTGCTTTAAGAGTCCGAAAGGCATGACTTGGTATTCGTAAATACTGAGCTTAGTTCAGAATGCAGTCTTCCACTTATCACCCTCTCGGACTCTGACTAGATGGTACTCCCCACACAAATTCAGCTTTGTGTTGATGGTGGTATTCTTAACCAGATCAAGGAGTCTGATGATAAGCGGCAGTGGATAACAGTTCTTGACCGTAATATTGTTCACTGCATGATCATTTCTACAGATACGAAGTTCTACCCCTTTTTTCAGTACAAAAAAGAAGGGTGAGGACACAGGTGACTTCGACTGGTGGATAAACCCATTTTCTAGGTATTCATCTAAATATTTCCTTAAGTACTCATTCTTCTTTTCCGTGAGGGCGTGCACACTGTTGCAAAGCAGTTTAGCTACCCGAATTAGGTCTATTCTGTAGTCAAAGCTGTGATGGGCTGGCAGGGTATTGGCTCCTTTTCTATTGAAGATGGTCAGCAAGTCTGAGTATTCCTTGGGTACAGTTTCTTCTGTTGTTACGCTATTAATGGCTAAAGGGAAAGATTGAGCCTGAATCGTCCAAGTACGGAGCTTTGGAGGGTCATGGTAGCACATGTCTTTGCAGGATTGTGAGTTCAATGTGATAACCCGGGTTTCCCAATTTAGTTGTGGGTTATGTGTGGTGAGCCATGGAAGACCCAAAATAAGCTTAAATTGTGGCGTGTCGAATACATCGAACACTAAATGCTCTTGCTTAGTGTTCATACAGGACATGACTGCACAGACGTAGCTCCTTACCATTGACTGCTTTTATGATTTCAGGTTTATCTTTTAATCTTGTGGTTATTCCTAGCTCTGTGAGCAATTTGGTATCTATAAAGTTCCCCATCGTCCGAATCTATGAGAGCGCTTACTTGCCAAGTGCGACTGGTATGGGAGGTTGTAGTCACTGCTACACTGATGTGATGATAGAAGGCACACTGCATACCCTTTGAAGTCAAATTTGAAGACAAACGCAACAGGCGACCTCGACCCCTACCAAGTTTGTTAGTTTTCTGCTAGCTCTACACTGGTTATGGGAATCCTGGTTTTGTTTGCCTAGTTCTTGGAAGTTTTGCCAGACATTCCTTCACAAAATGGCTGCTTTTGCCACAACATAAGCACAGATTCTGTTTCAGTCTCTTATCTTTCTCTTCTTTTGTTAGAGGTCCTCAAATCCCCCCAATTTGAATAGGTTCTTATGTATGGTTATTTCTGGAGGACTCTCCTCTAGGTTTGTCCCTGACTACTATGACCCGGTGGTGAGCAGTCTTTCCTTTCTCTGATTTCCATTTCAGTAATCTATAGTTCAATTTCACGACTAAGACAATTAATTCTCCAATATCATCTGGTGGGTCTGCCATCTGTGTAATGGGATCTTTTAAATCATCATGTAAACTGCAATGAAATACAGACATTTTCTTGAATACTGGCTAATCAGCCTTGATCACCAATCTATGGAAGGTGGTCATGTAGTGCAATAAGTCTGAATTGCCATGTTTTAGGCTGAGATGCTTGTTATCTGCAGCTTGCATGAACGTATAGTGTGCAAATAGTCTTACATGGTCTCTTTAAAGGTGTTCAAACTATACAGAATGGGATCATCCTTTTCTACTAAAAGGATAGACAATTGAGTGGCATCTTGGCCCAGATACGAAAGTATGAAGTTCACCTTAGAACCATCATCCGAAAATGGCACGGCACGTGCCATTCAATACAATTGTCATTGATTAAGGAAAATTCCAAACTTACGACTGTCTCTATAGAACCGCTCTGGAGCCACTAGTGGTATCGGATGTGGAGTGATAACCTGACTTTGAGTAGGATTTGCTTGTGCCTGCAAACTTGCCCCTGTGGGGGACACTCCCCCCCAGTGGGCGGAATCATGGGTGGCTTTATTGCAGTTTTCTGTTTTGGTTTTACTGCTGGGGTGGAACCCCATGTTTCAGCAGGTATTGTCATTAGTTGTGTCTGAAGTGCCATGATGTCCTGTCGTAAACTCTGGTTTTCCATCTAAATACTCACTAGTATGTTGCCAATGTCTTGGAGTGTAATGTCCTGGTTGTCCATATCGTCTGGGCGAGTTGATCACCTTGGGCTTTGCCTTCTGTCAGACTTACTATGAACCTAACCGTAAGCCCGCTGCTGGCCTCGTACAGATGATGTGGGCCAACTCCACTGTCCCTACACTCTTATTTGTGCATGCAAAACTCAACAAGGAAGAAAGCTGAGGTAGGGGGGAAAAGGTCCTGGGTGTTCAGCTTGGAGGTCCCTCAGTGTGTTGCATTTGTCGAACCTTTATATATAAGGACCAGTCATCAGTCAAGGGAAGGATGTGGAATGATATCTTGTGTGATCTCCACCCTGTCAGACCTCTAAATGACTACCTGCAATCAACTGGAATTTACATGATGGCAAGCCTGGTTGTTGCTTGCTGGGAGTGTAGTATCGAAAGAAGAGCCCAGGAGAGTGGTAGATTCTAGATATAGAAACACATATGGAGTACGTTAGCACAATACAATACACATCATTCATGGTAATTGATTATGAGAGGAGACTCATATGATTAGTAACCTTTGTTACCATGTAATGGCATTTTAGGATACATCTAACTGCTGATGTAGGGGATGTTGATTGCACACCCTCTAAGACACTATATACAAAACAGTAGTGCTGAATAGCTGCACTAGAACGACTTACACAGTTTGAGTGGTGTCAGTTGTCTCTTCACCGGCCTGTACGTTGCTTGAGATGCGCGTTGAAAAAAGTACTGTATGCGGTGTCTCCTCATGCGCAGATTAATAGGTGTAAGGCCATGCACGCCTTGGCCTTGTATAGGGAAGTCTAGGCCCTGTTCATAAGCACAGTGGCCTTGTATTGCAAATCTATGCAAGGTTTACATTGGCCTTATACTGAGACGTCAATGCGCAACCTACTAAGTAAAACAATGTCAAGCGGTACCTTAATGTCCATGTTTTTAATACTTGTGTTTCTTTTTTTCTTTGTAGGGCTTGATTGCGATGCTGACAGCGGCAAACTGCTCCAGGTGAGTTTTTGTGGTGTTCTCTCCAGTGCGGCATTGGAGCTGCGTCCGCGGGAAGACACTCAATGCAAAGCAGGTTGGAAGTGTCGGGCATGTTTTAAATACCATGCCTAAGTGCGCCACACCCAAGTTGGCCGCGTGACTCTGCATTTCACTGCGCACTGCATTGCGAACACCAGGGTAAGTGCATACTGGAAAAAGCAATAAATGCAATTACGACAGCAAACATAGGAACTACAACAGTAAGCACATTAGTGTAATATATGCACCATATGGCTTGGGGGCTGAGATATTTACAGCAGCGGAGCATATTAGGGACAACTTATGTAGCTTGCAGCTTGAGCTGAGATTAATAAGCATGATGAACAGTAACGTGCAAAATGTGAGGAGTACATGTGTCAAATCAGTTTGAGTGAGGGGCAGACTATTGGGGGTATGGCTCAGACCCATGACACTACCAAGAATAATCACAGTGAAATTCTACTCTGAGGGTTTGTCAGTGTTGGTGACCAGTGCCATAACCCTTGCCTACGATGATGATCTGTGAGATAACAACAAATTGTAACCAACTACCTTTCAATAGGCCTGTAACATAATGAGACAACAATCCACTGTTAGAGGTGTACTAGCTTTAACATATTCTTCTTACAATAAGTAATCCACGCCTACTGCCTTTGTAATAACTTTGCATAATAAACAGGGCTGACCTATGGTATAGGGCATAACATTTTCCTGCGCACCAATCAAGCCTGTAGCTCTTATCACTGAATTGTCACCATAACCAACTAAGGCCTATTGTGCCAAGCATAAGCTTTCCATCAAGGGAATGATGAAACATACCTTCATAAAATTGAAATGTATACAAAATCACAGTTGCCAAAGCAAAATATTATCTCTCTTAGCAGGGCTTAGCAAAGGTCCTCACAGTACAAATCTTCCATACCGATAGTTTGTAGGATGGGGTAACCAAAACCCTTACCTACTAAGGTAATCTATGAGATTCCACGTAACAAAACATAATATCTATAGGGTTTAATTCAGAGGAATAACAATCCACTCTTAAATGCCTATTGAATTTAACATATTCTTTCAGAATCAATATGGTAAGACTGCTGCCTTTATCGTAACTTTTCATAATAAACAGACCGGCATATATCTGGCCTTTTTCATTGACTTGCGCCCATAACTAACTTAAGCCCTATGCTCCGAGTGTAAGCGTTCCACAGAGGAACCATCTAGCATAGCCATAAAAGTACAAATGTATCAAAAAATACAGTTGGCAAAGCAAAATACTCTCTCTCCTAGGAGAGGCTAATAAGCATTATTGTAGTGCATATGTGCTATCACCACAGTTTGTGTGGGTAGATCACCAACCCCAAAACCCTTGCCTACTACAGTAATCTGTGAAATTCCATGTAACAAAGTGCCTGCCTTCAGGCTTTAGCACAGTGTAATAACAATCCTTCCTTAAAAGCCTAGTGCCTTTAACTCCTACTTTTCACAATCAGCAGGTCAGGCTTACTGACTTTCTCATAACGTTTTAGAATGAAAAACATCAAACCTATGAAAACTGGCATGCTTATTCCAATAAACTGGTGAAGCCTTTAGCCTTTCACATTGGCTTTACACCTTATCCAAGACCGTCCTATTCAAGTGCACATAAATTGGCAACCATCATGCATACAATTATAAAATTACAAATATGTAGAAAAAATAGCTTGAGAAACAGTTTACAACCCCTCTTAAGAGGGCCTAATAAGAATCATCGCAATGAAACCCCACAGGGTTTGTCATCGTCAGTGGCTAACTTCAAAACCCTTGCCTACTACAGTAATCTGTGAGATTCCATGTAATAAAATACCTAGCTGAATGCTTTAGCATAATAATATCCCAACATGTGGGAGAAGCCAACGCCCTGTTGATTCTCACATAATTGTGTGGCAACAGCTGCTCTGTCAAGCCAGACCATAAAGAAATCGGACTTGGTAGAGGTATGGGAAACAACAAACAAGCAGGGAGGGAAAGGGAAGCACCACAGAGAGCAAGGGAAAGTAAATGGGAAGCACCCCAGAGGGGAGACAGCAAGAAAACATATGCAGTCCCATGCTGTCCTCAAATTGGAATGCTGTGGGACCAAAATGCTCCTGGGTGAGACAAACCCATAAATAAGAAGGAAACACATTGAATTAAGAGGAGACAACTGAGATAGACATCAAAGCTTTTCAATCAAGAGCAAGGGACTGACCAATAACTTTGAGTACATTGAAACAATAGGAATGACCAAGAGAGAGCAATAGCGGTCTATAGCCGAGACATAAATATGAGTGTGACTCCTTTACTGTAACATGATCCAGGGAACGGAAATGCACAGAGTACAGAAGGCCAACTACCATAATTGTTAGCAAACCCTGATATATTCAGACAAATCATTAAGTAGCACATTGGAAACATATGAATTCCATAATTCACAAATAACATGGGGCATGTCTTAACAATATCCATTAAAGGTTTTCTATGCTCATGCCACACTATGTACTTATGCCAAGAATCATCTACCTGCCAATCATTTTTATTAGTTTTATACTGCAAAGCAACATGTTGTTTGATGTTATTTCATCACAGATCTAAGCCTCAAGTCAAAAGTTAATCAGAACAACGTGCCACAAATAGGAATACACCAGCAGACTTTACACACCCATCTCCAGAGAAGCAATTTATGACTTATCTGCACCTACCAGACATAGCCAATGCAGTTAAAGGTGCAACACAAAAAAGGTTCAGCATGCTAGAAGGCCATGATGACACTGCCTTTGAGAACACGAATGCAACCTAGAGCAGATTTAAGCTGTGAAAGAAATACGAACTTTAGAAAAAGAGACATTTCAGAACATTATCATTAAATGTGGACAACCAGTTCCCTGACACACAGAGCAAGCTCACCCCTACCTACTACACTGGCATCAGAATGTAGCAATGGCTGTTATGCCATAACTGCTCCTCAAGCAGTCATCACCAAGAGACTGTGGCAACAAAGTCCAAACAGTCATGGGTGTTGGCAGATAAAATGCTGTTTGATGTGACTCAAAATGCTCATCCTTGCACAAGAGCAAAAACAACAGTTGATGGACAGAATGCAGAACAATTTTCCGGTCCAGGGAGGACCTGGCTTGGCAGTTCGGGCTGGACTGTTCCCACAAGGAACAGGGTCAAGACTGATTTGCATATGGCTGGGTCCAAACTGGGGTGGTGTGGTGAGCAAAAGAATGATGGATTTAACCCAGATCCTTGTGACTGGGGGTGAATGTTTGCATTGTCCAGCATTCCGTCCATCAATTGTTTCTTTTGCATCCTTGCACAAGAGACACCACTCCTAAGCTAAGCAGCTGGATCATCCAAGCCAATAGAAGGGTTTTATAAAGTATATATTTAATTATGACAGGCTCCTTCAATGTAGGTAATATATCTGTCACCTCCAATATTCAAATGTACCTGTCACACCATCTTTTCCGCAGTCCAATTGCTTAGTACTTTTTTCTATTTCTTTTTTGCAGTCTTTATACTAGGATATCTTATTCAATCAATCAATAACTTTATTCGGCAATATGCCATCAAAGTACAAGCAGTTAAAATCACAATAAAATAGATAAATACAAATTGCATAAATACATGCAATATGAAAACCATTAAAAAGTAATATAAAACACGAGGTAATCATACTGCAATTTATTCCACAGGTTGAATTATTTGCACCATGAGTGGTACTAATCAATGGGATTCTGTTTTATGTTAACATGCCTGATCCTCCACGTGGCCAACAAATACCGTGAGACTGTGAATACTGCACACCGGCTAGTGTCACATTTCAGAATTCTCAGCACCACTCTCCACATTCTTAGCCCTAGGCTATGGCACAATGGGAGAATGTACAAATTCCTAGGGCCTCAATATGCCAGGCAAAAGAATAAAACATGCTCAAGTGATTCACTCTCTAAGAGGCAGGAAGCACATTCCTGGAGAGAGGGCCTCATTTTATCCCCCCCCCCACCTAGCTGTAAAGGAAAGTAGAAGAAGAGACCCGTATCTAAATTGCATATAGATATAGAGTTTCCTTGCAGTTGCCAGCTCATTATCATCCAAAAAGTTCTCCAAATCATAGTTATCTTCATATTGGAGAAAAACCGTTGTCAAGTTTCCTTATGCCTGGGCGTACAGCAAATTTAGCTTATATTGCCAATAAGCAATTTTTATTTGGGCCTTAGATATTTCACTGCACTCATGAGGGGCATCCCAAAGGCGACTAAGGCCAATGTTTGAAAGGGTTGCATTAATATACTTGAGCCAAGGGATATCAATCGCTCCCGCACTGCAGAGTATCTTCTGCAACCCTACCTGATAAGGAGCCACCTCCGGGGTGGACCAAAATCTCTCCCAATAAAGTCTGGGCCTTAAGCCAACCATGTCTATTAAATTTTTTTTGCCCCATGTCTAACCTTAAAGGAAGCAACAGGGTACTAGTGGGGAGACCAATCAACTCTCGCAGGAAACGATTTTAAACAAGTCCCAGGGTGGACATCATCCCTATGCCCCCAGATCTCTGCTCCATAGATAACTGAATCAAGTGCTTGGCAGTTGAAGATTTGCAATGTGGGGGAAATGGGGCGAGAAGAAGAGCCCTTTTGGAATTTTACTATACCCCCCGAAATCTGCTCTAGTTTTATTCTGCTCTTGTTGTTTATATTCAAAGTTCCACAGTTGTACAAGTTTAAATACGTACTCAAGCTCTTGAGACTACATCATTCTATTCTGTTGATGGAGTTGAGTTGAGAACATGCAGCTCAGCAGGGAGACACTGCATAGCCGCTGCTCTGGGTTTTATGAGATTAAACTCTTACTCACCTCTCATCTAGTCATTGCCTTACTTCATCACCATTTCAATTCGGCAACAACGATGGGATAGTGGTCACAGCAGTCTTTTGATAATCTATAAAATGTCATTATTAATTCTCCTCCATTGGTTCTTTACTCACCTATGGCACCTTTATACTTGTGGTGATGTCAGTGGAGAAGGAGTTTAGTCCCTGCACACTTCCAAAAGAGAGAAAACCATTTTATTTGCATCAAGATCTTTGTCTATGGTAGAAGGCACTACTCAACCTTCGAAAGAGAATGTCTATCAGGTATGTGGGCAGCTGAGCATTTTAAGACATATTTGTGGAGTAGGAGGCTCACCATCAAAACAGATCACCATACACTATTGCCATTGTTAAATAATGTGGGTATGGGCAAAGCTTCTTCCAGTTTGATTATGATCTTGTCTAAGTTATATAAATTAAACTCTGAAATTACACAAAAAGTAAAATTCTGGGAGCAGATAAAGAAGCACTGCATGAACATCTAAAGGGAGTAGAGAGGAAAAAGAGAGTCAAACTCGATCATATAAGATGCAACTTTTAAATCTCTTTGCCTATCCTTTCTACTCAATGGTAAATCTCGTGTGAATTTGAGGCTATAGAACAAAGCTGTCAATAAAACATTGGTTAAGTGATGAGTACTTTGTTTTAACAATTGTTCCTGTACCACAGCAGGCAATTAGACTTGATGTCCCATTGAGTCGCTTTAATACTTTCCAATGAAAGTATTACATCTTAAATATATAATTCTGAAATTGTTTTAAAAAATCTTTATGGCTAAATGATGCGATTCTCAACACTAGAAGAGAGGCCTGGTGCTTGGTGTTCTTCCATTGTCCCTAAAGAACTGCATTGCTCCTTAAATTCTGCTTCCCTTTTTCAGTCAAGTGCAAATTGCTTTGAAAGCTGAACTGCAAGCTGATATAGGCCACAACATCTGCACCAGCCAGACCACACTCTGAGATCCAACCACACAATGGTTTTCTCATTATCATAGCAGCGGGTTGAAATAAAACAGGATTTCTAGATGTTCCTTAAGCCACATGGACCGTATACATAAAATACGATGTGTAAGGTAGTTGCATGGATATGCCATCAAAACAATATTTTATCGACTGGATACCTCATTGAAGTGTTGTTTTGGTGTAGAAAGTATACAGCATGTTGCTTCAATCAGACTTCACGGTGTTCTCCTGCGCAATCGTTTCTGTATGACCACGCATCCAAAAGGCACTTAAATGTTGAAAAGAGCACACAGAAAATCACACATCATGATTTTAGGTTCATCCGAGGGGCAGCCATTTTGTACCAGTGACAAATGGTGCACTTTCATATCTGTTACTTGCTTCTTGAGACAACATATCCCTCCAAGTTATGTAGTCTGGATTTGAGTAAACTAAAAGATCAGTTCTGAGTGTTCACATGCCAACATGTCCCTTTCATGAAAGTGCCAACCAATACCAATGCTTTTCTCATTATTGTCATTGAAAATAAAGTGGTTCAATTAGTGAAGAATTTTGTGGATTCGAGCATGTAATGTCACGCAGCTCTTTATTGTTAGGGCCAACATTACTTTTGAGTAAATCTTTTTCAGATTTTCTCAGTGGGCGACCACCCTGTTAGTTAAATTAGCATTTTATGATATTCTGATCTAAAAACTATTATGTGTTTTAAAGCGAATACTAACGAAAATCAAAAAGTGTCCAGACAAACATTGATACAGACCACTCATTTAAAAGTTCTAAATTCTTTCTGATTGAATCAACTTAAACTTTAAAAACAAATCTCCACATACTCTTTTGGCCAGTTCCAAAATAATTTGTAGATGTGCCTAAAACAAATTAGAATAATCTAAATACTTTAGGTAATAAAGGAAAAATTGAGTCATGTACGCAAATGGAGGTAGCAAATAGTGTGTGCAAATTGTGCAACAAATTGTTGTGACTTTCCTGTCATTTTTTGATGCGGCCTTTGTGCTAATAAATTGCATAGCAGAATGCCCAATCAGAGATAATTGCAAATGACCTGTCTAATTAATATTATTTAGGTAGATTGCAATGTGTGACCCCTGCAATTGGCTGGGAACACGAGAATGAAATCCTGACAGGGATCCCAAACTTAATCTCTGCATTCTTATTCCAAACAGTTTTTTTAAAGCACCCTGTAATGATGCTGCTGTATCCCAATGAGAGAACACACTTTCTACAGGTTGTTAGGAAGTTATTTATTTGTAACAGGAGAGCGCCGGGAAATACATCCGATCCGCTCCGAACTCGGCGCTCTGTGCGCCCACAAAATGGCGGCTGCGCTCTACGTCATCACGCCTCCGCGTAACAACTAGAGCGCGACACTACATATCTCCCTTCTTTATGGAGCAACAACAATTTAGATAAGAGTCTGGGAGTCTCTAGACATGAAGTTACTTCACTTCTCCTAAGTCATAGTCTCTGTATTTGGATGGCCTTACCACTGCTCTCCCTGCTCGTGTACGTCTTACCGGAGTAGAGGTGGAACTCTCCGCACTGTCCTCTGCCATGCTTGCCTGTCTCTTTCCAGTTCCCTTGGGGCTCTCACTCTCGGGAGTCTTGCCTTTATTCTCCTGATGTTCATCTGCGATGGGATTGTCATCCTATTCCTGCTCCGCTCCTCTTCTTTCTACCCCTAAGTCCCTCTCTCTTTCGCATGGTGATACATTGTCAGTAGGTGAACTTTGGTTCTCTTGTGTCCTTGATCTTTCCTCTCTGTCCCACTGCATGACCTTATTGCACTTGGACATGCGATCCTGCGACCAGACGTTTCCGTCACTAAGCAATGCTGCTCTGTTATACACTTGTTCCACTTGTAAGGGCAAGCTGTATTTGCTGTCACCTTTCCTCCTTAATTGGGCGAGTTTGACTCTGACCCACTCTCCTCTTTCCAACAATGTCTCCTTCACATTGCGTCTCTTATTGTACTGCTCCGTGTATACTCTCTGGGCTCTCTCCAAGTTGTGGTGAACTACTGCCGGGGACCATTTACTAGTGACAGTCTTTTCCTTCCATGCTAGATTGTCCTTGGTGAAAGGATCGCGTCCCCTTAGGATTTGGAACGGGCTGTATCCTGTGCCTGTGGGTGTAATGCGATAGGCCCACAGCATACTCCTCACTTCCTTCTCCCAGTCCTTCCCCACCCCTATAGCTGATTGTATGGAACCCATTATGACACGGTTAAACCATTCGGCTAGACCATTGCCCGCTGGGTGGTAGACAGATGTGTGTTTGACTTTGATGCCATTTCGTTCCATGTATTTGTTCCACTTTTCCGATGTGAATTGAGGTCCATTGTCACTCAGAATGGAGCGGGGGATGCCTTCTCTGAGGAAGATAGTCGTAAGAAATCTGAGAACTGTCTCCGTGTCCATCTCCTCCTGTATGTCTAATTCGGGCCACTTTGAATACCGATCCATGAGAACCATTACATACTTCGGGGTTCCCTCTGCGTCTAACACTGGACCTAGAATGTCTATTGACAATTCCTCCCACGGGTTAGCAGGGTTGTCGAACTTCCCCAATGATGGCCGTAGCAATGTTTGTAATTTGTCCGCCCTTTGGCACTGGTCACATTCCCGAACATGTCTCTTAATCTGATTGTCCATTGCTGGCCACCAGTACATCTGCTTGCTTCTCCTCTTTGTTTTCACGATGCCAAGTGTCCTTCATGCATATGGCTAGTAGGTGTGGTATTACCGACGCCGGCGGGACTACTTTATCCCCTCTGAACAGGAATATTCCTTTGTCTCCAATAGACAGCTCCTCACGCATTTCAAAGAATTTCCTATGTTCCGCTTTCAGGTGATTTTTCTCTGGCCACCCTTGCAGAATGAAGTTCTTGACTTCCTTGACTTCTGGGTCATCATCATAGGCTTGTTTCCATTCCTGACCACTTATCACTTTCTCATGATCTTCCATGAATGCCACCTGGACTTCCTCTTCGTCCGCACCTGTCGGGGCTTCTTCCATTGCAGAAGCTCTGCTAAGATAGTCAGCCACTTTATTCTTAGCTCCCGGGATGTACTCGACATCATATCTGTAGTCTAATAATTTCAGGGTCATTTTGGCGATGCAGGGTGTAGCGCTCTCGTGACCAGAGGACGTGAGAACTTTGACCAGAGGTTTGTGGTCTGTTTTAAGCTGAAATCTCGTGCTCCATATAAATTGGCGGAATTTCCCCATGGCCCACACCGCAGCCAGCATCTCTTTTTCTATCACACTGAATTTCTGTTCAGTTGTTGACAGTGACCTGGACGCAAAGCTGATGGTCGCCATCTCTCCAGTCCTCCTTTCCTGCATTAGGACTGCCCCTAGTCCTTTTTCACTCTCATCGGTGGTCAATATAGATTTACCGTGCGGATCATATCCTTGTAGCGGGACTGCTTTGCTGATGTCCTCCTTGATTCTCTTAAACTCCTCTTGTGCCTCTTCTGTCCACCCGAAGGCTGTTTTGTCTCGTATGAGTAGTCGCAGGTGGTGTGTCTTGGTGGCGAAATGCTGCACAAATTTACTATAATATTCCGCCATCCCCAAGAATGATCTGACTTCTTCCGTGCTCTTCGGTGTGGGTGCTTCACATATCGCTTTGACATTGGCGTGTTTGGGCGTGATGCCTTGATCACTGATCTCATGCCCCAAATATGTGACTGACGCCATTCCGAATCTGCACTTTTCCCATTCTGCCGTCAGGCCATTTCTTTCCAAGATTTCTAACACTATGGCTAGCTTTTTGTCGTGGTCAGTTTGATCCCTGCCCATCACCAAGATGTCGTCCTGGAAGTATTGTACTCCCTCTATATCCTTGAACAGTTTGTGCATCCACTTTTGGAATACTGCCGCTGCTGACGCCAGACCAAATGGCATCCGGCGGAACTGGTAGCATCCAAAGGGCGTTATGAAGGATGTCAGTTTATGGCTCGTGTGATGCAGGGCTATCTGGTGGTAGGCCGAGGCGAGGTCAATGGTGGAAAACCATTTTACCCCCTTTGTTTTTGCTAGCATTTCCTCTATTCTCAGTAACGGGAATTTTTCCACTATAATGCACTTGTTCAGCTCCCTTAGGTCCACACACAAACGAACCTTGCCATTGGGTTTCCTCGCTACCACCAACGGGGCCAACCATTCCGAACTGTTTATAGGTTCTATGATCCCATTGACTTCCAATCTCTGCAGCTCTTGTTGCACTGCGTCCCTAATTGCTAGTGGTATGTTCCTCACCTTGTGGGACACTGGTTTGGCGTTTTCTTTCAGGTCGATTCTGTGTGTGAATTTCGTTAGTTTTCCCACTCTTTCTCCAAATACTGTGGGGAATTCGCCTTTCATTTTTGTGAAGTTGGGTTGATTGTCTATGCTGGCCATCAGGACTTGCGTGTCCACTCCTGGGTTCAATTGTATGCCCAAGTCGCCTTGGTCAATCCATCCTAGGACCGAAGGACCTTTTCAGCCACATATAATTTGCACTCTGCACTGCGATCCTTGAATTCGAACTTCAGCTTTCGATATCCGACCATTGGGATGGGGTCTCCTGTGAACGTGACCGGGCGTATGTCTGGGGTTTCGAGGTGTGACCCTAGGCTGGGTTTGAAATGTTCATTCCACACTGACCGTTGAATGATGGTATACGGCGATCCGGCGTCTGCCACCATTTTGATTGGAACTCCTCCCACTTTCATGTCGCATTGTGGTTTCTTGGAGCGTCTGCAGTCTATGCCCAGTACCTGTTCTTCAATGCACAGTACATTGTCGTCTTCTTCCTCTTCTCCTTCTTCTTCCACTCCCATGTCTTGTGCTACGTACTTGACCGTTGGCCTCTTCACCTTGCGGCGACACACCTTTTCAAAGTGCCCTACGATTCCACAGTACATGCATTTGGCTCTGAATGCAGGGCAGCGTTTATCATATGCCGCATGGGATGGACTGCCGCACCTGTAGCACGTGTTTGTGCCTTCTTTGTTCGGTTTCTTTGACTGTGTTGGTCGTGGACTCCATTTGGTTTGCACTTTCCCTTCTGCAGCCATCGCTTTGCCCCGCTCTGGCGGTTCTGCTTCGGTAACTCTGTTGACCATGGTTCTCTCGATAGTTTCTCTCTTCGCTGCCTCAGCGCATCTTTTGGATAGTTCCGCCTTTTTCACCATGGCTATGACTTCCTTCAGGGTGGCCTCCCCGTTTACCCATAGTTTGTCTTGAATCGCTGTGTTTGTCGTGTGCATGACTATTTGGTCTTTTATGAATTCATCATGCAAGGCACCGAATTTGCATGTGATCGCCAATTTCTTTAACGCCGCCACGTAATCGTCTATGGACTCACCCACTGCTTGTTTCCTCTGTTGGAAGTTATATCTGTCTATGGACGTGCAGACTGCCGGTCTGTAATGGTTGTTTAGGTCCTCTATCGCTTGTCGGAATACGTCATCATCAGCGGCCTGTTGCTGTGTGGGGACCAGGTTCTGGAAGACCCTGATACCTTCCGGGCCTAAGTTGTGGAGTAATATTCTCTTCCTCCTCTTGCTGGGGAATGCTCCTCCACTTTCGTCTTCTAGGGCTTCCAAATAGTTCATGAAGTATTCTCTCCAATCCTCCCATTTCATTAAGGGATCGCCTGGTTTGGGTAAGAATGGGATTGGTGTCGTAAGTGAAGACGCCTGCGCACACATTTCAGCGCGTCCTTCTGGTATGGCGTCTACCCCTCTGGGACTACCCGGTGCACTTGTGCTTCTATGGTGTGTTTGGTCCTGTTGGGGCTCCACGGCACCCTCTTCTCCGTGCTGCACTTGTTCGGCCAGGGCCCTAGATATCCTTCGGCACTTCTATCGGGGTGACGGTGTGCCTTGCGACACGGTCGTTCCCTCTGCTCCCTTCTTTACCCTGTTGTGGGTGGTGCCTTTCTGTGGGTCGCTTTCCCTTCTCTTGCGCTCTTCTTTGGTGCTTGTATGTGCAGTTTGTTTGGATTGTGGTCCTTGGGGCACTGATTCTGCCCTCACCCTGGGGTTTGGTGGTGTCCCTATGGCTGTAATTGCATTCCCCGTGGGTGCTTACCTGCTGTGGTGCTGTCCTCTGCCACGCTCTCCTGCTGTGTAACTCCCCTGGCCACTGTTCCACGTGGCCTCCCTTGCTGTACTCTCCGGTGGGTCCTGGGGTTGTTCTTTTTTTTCCGGGTCCCAGTCTCGTCGCCACTGTAATGATGCTGCTGTATCCCAATGAGAGAACACACTTTCTACAGGTTGTTAGGAAGTTATTTATTTGTGACAGGAGAGCGCCGGGAAATACATCCGATCCGCTCCGAACTCGGCGCTCTGTGCGCCCACAAAATGGCGGCCGCGCTCTAAGTCATCACGCCTCCGCATAACAACTAGAGCGCGACACTACACACCCCATGCCCCTTACAGGAATATGGTCTTCTTCTTTAAAAAACAAATGATTTCCATTTGGGAAGACATCGAAGCAGTATGCAATGATCTCCTGGACCACTATCTGCTCTCCTGAGGCCAAAATACATGACTAGCATGGCTCCGGCAAGTAGACAACTTAACCATAGGAAGTCTGGTACCACCCCAACTTGGATGCGAGTATCTGATCAATGGTATGCAAACACAATTGTGGTCCCAAACCGTAGATACATGTCATTATAAATTGCAATTGGGGTGTAATGCTTCTATCATGCCTCCACATTTGATTCAAGACGAGTCACAGAACTATTTTGCTAGACAGGAAGACTTTTGTGTTTGCAATAAGAGTTTAGTAGCTAGTAAACCAACATTTGGAGTTATAAATCCTGTGAGCCTTCAAACATCCTAGTTAGTAGCAGCTGAAAAGGGTTTCTACATTAGGCCCTTAATTGTTACTTCAGTGCCAGGAGCTAAACGGAGGCAGTTGGGTGCAGTTAAGAGAAGGCAGCGTGTTCCTGTTTTATATGCTCAGTGCTTGGTTAGACAGCACATCTTTGGTCCCATGTTTAGTGAGACCGCGCTTCCCCCCTACCACTCACTGTTGGTGTTTCTGCAGCCACAGTAGCCTGGAGGGTTGTTTCACAGCTTGCATGTAGTCCCAACCTTGAATGGTGGCAGTCAGTGCATGACAGCTTGCAGGGGAAGAAGGATGTCAATCATGCTGTTCTTCTTGTACCTGAAAAATCCTATATATATCTTAAGATGTAAGCATGGCTAGCCTTTTAAATAACTGCTCCCAGGTTGATCGCTTTTCCAGTGATTTGTTTGCTGAAGTTCCCAATCCAAGATGAAGCTACTGTATTTATTGTTATATAATTTCCTTTTTAGACCATATTGAAGGAGGCACATGGAAGAGATGAATGGGTTATAGAATAATTGTTGATATTTTTATATGCAAATTGTTGTGCTATTTGCAGCTAGATTTCTGCCTGGATTTCTAGCAGATCTGTTCTAGGCTTTGACTCTACCATCGTTCAAGATAATTTTGATGCCTTGCTTTTCAACACCAGAATTAATTTATTTGTCAACTTTAATCAACAACTACCAAGATAGCACAGAAGTTTTTTTCTTTCCTTTGTGACTTTTTCCTCCTAAGTGGGACCCTCTTTTGGAGACACTTGACATCTTTCACATGTCTATTAAGTGCGGGTGGCACTTGATAGACCTTTACAGCGTTCGATCCTTGACATTAATCCGAAAAAATGAACCAACATATGTAGATATGAGTGTCATTGTTTAGGAAAAACAGACAAATATTATAAGTTTATAATTATATTTGTACATAAACACACATATGCAAGTGTTCACACACATGCTGGTTTTATGGTGGTGAGCATAGCTGCCCCTTAGAAGTGCTCACACAAATGACATGTATACATGTACAATTAGAAGTTTATTATTTAAAATTGATGAAGTCAAATTATTATTAGGTTGTCATTAGCATTTAAGAAAACATGAAAATTCAGGTTCTTCAGTGGAATGTTGAGATAGTTTCTTAAAATATACTTCATATGTGACATCACAAAATATTTCTTAAACATATTTGAATGTACTCATAACTTCTCATTCACTCACATTTATTCTCCACCCTCAGTTACAATATAGACTATCATGAGGAGAAAGCTGGAAGGGGAGGGGGGGTTTGGGAGCACTTATCACTCATCACCGCCTTACACTTTCAGACCCATCTAGCAACGCTCCTATTTGCTCCTGAGGATTCATTAGGGTAGGAAATTGGGGTTAGTAGCTGTGCAGGCTGTGAGGCCTCCACAAGTAATAGGTCCACAATCTCCACTTAATGGGAACCAAGCACCCTATTGTAGCGCTTGTCTCTCTCAGGGTAGTGAAGCAGAGCAGTCCAAGGCCTACTCAGGGGAGGTGGTGTGGGCTAGTAATCACCATTCTCCAGCACGCAATAATAACACTCAATAAATGATTGTCCAGTCAGTGCTTTTTCTTCAGAAAAAGGAAAAGCACATTTATCACACACACACACACACTACTAAATACTACACATTAATTTACCAATATATATGTTAAGCAGCTTGAAAAGGCCATAAATAATATTGCGTAATCACATTTGACCCCAAAGGGTCATGATACCCAAAATCACAGTAACTCCCTACCTATGCCAGATAACACATCGCAATATAAGGGGTATCACTAGATATAACAGTCCTATTGGCTTTAACAAGGGTTCAAGCTCCACAAACCACATGTAAAAAAAAACATTTTGTGTGTAAATGCAATAATCAATAAAGACCATGTGTAAATTCAGTTATTAATGTTAACAAAGCATATCCACCTTGATCAGTATTCACTGTCAACATTATGTCAATAAAGCATTTTTTAAAACCATGTATAAATGCACTTACTAATGTTAATAAAGCATATCCACCTTCATTAGTAATCACTGTCAACATTATTATTTCAATAAAGCATTTCAAAATGAACATATCTGGTCTGTGTGCTTTTTATATACTTTCAAGCCATGTAAAACTAATCATAAAAACAACCCCTATAGGGCACCACTTTCTGATCACATAAAATGCAACAATAGATCCAGTCCCTAGAAGATGATTCATTCCATGTGTCTTTCTTATACACCTTCAAATCAAATTAAATGTATCCATAGAACCACCCTGTAGGGAATGCTGCACTCTCAGCTGCAGAGCAAAAGCTCCAGCTTTGGGAGTGTTTTAAAAAACAATGTGAATATTCCAGAGGGTCACAGATTCCTTAACCCCGAGACTGGAGATACAGTTTACATTGGTGGATCCGCCCTACCCCTGATACCTCTCGTGCCCGCCCTACGCATTTTACCCTGGAAGAGCCAGGAAGTGACAGGAAACTGGGAGGAGAAGGAAGAGCAAGGTGGCAATGAGAGGAGAACCATGTAGAGGCCGTGAGGAGGCTGCTTTTGAGTTACAATGCTGTAGAAAATCACTCAAAGACTGCTCCTAAAAATCCCTTGTCAGCACCACACCCTCACCGTACGACCAATCTGCTCTGCCCTGCCCACAAGTTTAGGGGCTAGAGTTCTAGCTTACATCGGTGCGTCCGACGCCGTTGCAGCTGATCCGTTCTTGGACGCATGTGTGCGGCAGGACAGTAGGGTGGTCAGTGGCCTTGGCGCAGTATCGCACAAATCTAGCACAACATCATCGTCAGCATCTCATTATCCTCACATTTTAACGTGGGTGGAGGCGGCAGCTCTAGGAGCAGGGGGAGAGGTGAATGCGACCACTGGCCTGTTGCTGTTGTCTTGTGTTGACCCATTGTTGAGCAATTCCTCTGTTGGTTGTTCTGAGCAGCCCAGAAGCAGCCAGGTTGCTAGAGACTTGCTGCTGGTGACCCATTGGAGCTCTGCCAAAGCCCTGCGGTGCTCCGCTTGATTCCAGCATCGCCCGTGTGGGGACCGTGGTCAACAACTCTGACAACAACTCTGCCAATGCTGAGTCCTTATCACGGTGAGATGTTGGAGAGATGTCATGGAGAGCCAGCTTCTGTTTGCTTATGACTGCCCCTGTTTGCCACCCGAGGAGCCGCTATTGAGACTTCTCCCAGCGCCCCATGTTTCCCATGTTCCTATTACACTCTTCTTTAGACTCTGGGGTGGTTAAGCTGCTGCGAAGATGTGCCGCTGCTGCTGTGGTCTAGTGCCTACAACCCTCCATGTGTACTTTCTTGCTCAGCATTGAATCTCTTAAAAGGAGCCATCCAACCCCACAGTGCTAGGGGGTCAACTGTAGCAATCACCGATGCACGCTAGCTGTCAACTCGCTTGGAAAATCTTGCTTAACTGTCTTTACTTCTCATAACTCCTCATAACTGCCCCTGGTGCTGCACCCATGGTACTGGTACTGTGCCCTCCTTGGGTCCCTGTCAATTATACTCTACTTGCACTTACATCTTTCAAAAAGCTTTTTAAAGGGCTACCTTCTTTACCCCCATCTGCTGCTAATGTAATGATCTTTTAATAAAACATGGGTAAAAGGAAGAGTACAAGCAAAACCCCTGGGGAGCCAACAGGTAAGAAATCTATTCACTGTTCCCACATTGCCACACTTTGTGACATTGACAATCTTATAGAGGAGGTGGAAAACATTTTACAGCCGGAGAATCCTTGCCCCAGCCCCAAGAAAAAATTGGATAGCTCGGATTCCAAACGAGAATCACAAGACCCATGAGAACCAGCGGGGCGAGAATGTTGAAGTCAGTCCCCCCATGTGTAGATCCCCTTCACCTCAATCTATTCCAGTTCCTCTAGAACAAATTGTTACATGTGCAAATCGATTCTTTGTACTCGCCGTCATCGAAGTACCCCCGCAAAACATTGAGTCACCTGCCACCTTATCCCAGCAGACTACAGAGACGGAGAATTATGGCGCCCAGATTAAGGATCTCTGAGCTATCATTAAAACGCTGAGGGAAGAAGTCAAGTCCCTCAGAGAAGAGCTCCACACCCTGTCAAACGCTAAATCAAGTGAGCACTCTCAGGAGTGGGGGTCAAGGGGCCATAGGGTCATTCGTAAACAGGCAACTGACCACCAACATGAACCCCAGTCTAAAGTGTTGATGACCAGACCAGGGGGTTTACCTATACCAGCCATTAGGCCCTTGGGCAATATGAATAAAAACTGAGGCGCAAACTAACAAATCCTTCCCTCACTGGGTCGCAAATCAGAACTTTTCCCATGATTTCGCCCAATCTCCTTACCAACATGGCATCAATGGGAGGGGACCAAGTGAGCTAAGGCGGTATGTAGCCAAATCAGTATATTAACGTTTCCTTCTCTCTGATTCCCCCCTCTTTGTTCCAACACTTGCCCCCACAGCTGAGCCAGTAAATCCAATGCACTCCCTGCCGCGCTTAAATCAAAATTTCCACCTATCCAACAAGACAATATTTATGACTGGGGTCCCAAAACTTTCATTACAAGTCAGAGAAGATGAGGCTTCCCTGATCACTAAACAATCCATTGGATCCGCAGCATGAGGAAATGCTCAAGTGTCGCTCGTGCTGACATTATAAGGGCTTCCAGCATACACTTTTCCAATAATCTGGACTGTACTAAATTACAGTTCACTCACCATTCCATTGTTAATGGGTTGTTGTCCATGCAAACTTGTGCTTATAACCCCACAACCTCCCAGATCCAATTCAAAAGCAGGATTTTTCCTCCCCAAGGGAGTGAGTATCCTCAATCTCCTTCTCGCCTTTCCTGCGTAGACTGACTGGCAAGTCCAGTGACCATGAGTACTGATAGCAAACTACCACTAACGCTGCCCTTCCTTTTCTCCCATTTACACATCCCGGACCTGCCACTGATGGAGTCTAGTAATACCACTCGTCTTGCTATGGAACAATTTCTCAACGCCTCCAGTAGTCCCTCATCCACGGTATGATACTGTGGAATGCCCTCAAGCCACCAGGATGTTCAATCTCCACCCACTTCCAACTCGCCAAATTCTTCCATATTGATTTCGTGGAACATCGCTGGCTTGGGGAGTAAGCTAGCTCAGAGGGAATGGGGGGCCTTCATAGATGAGGCAGACATAGTCATGCTTCAGGAAACAGGGGAAATCATCTCCACCCTCAGGCAGGGCTTTATGACCTACCATGTGCCAGCCTGTAAGTCTAAATCAGGTAGACCACCAGGTAGACTCACTATATGGGTCAAGGTCTCTTTGGGGTGCCAGGTCAAACAGCTATCCTCTGACTCCCCAGATATCCTTGGTTTTGAAATCTTCGTTCCTAATAGGAATGACAAATTCCATATGTTCAATGTTTATTGCAGGAGTGTTTCCAGGTCTGCTGACTCCCCAGTAATTCATGAACTGAATGATATCATTAATAGCAACTCCAAAGAAGAGACTGCCAAAATCATAGGTGAGTCTTTAATGTGTGCTTCGAACTGAACACTCTGCAAAGGGATTTGGCCAATGAAGAAAACCACCATTAGAGTATCCCCCAAATCCTGGCCCCATACATTAAAACAATCCCTAAAGTAGCCTTGCAACTAACTGATTTTAGCATATGTAACCAACTAAGAGCTTGCAATGGCAGAACCAAATCAGATCTGAAGAGACATCCGACATTCACCAGAAACAAGTACACAAGCCGCATTGACTATTTCTTTGTGTCCCTGGGACACAGCAATCTGGAGTGACGTACTCGCAGCTGTACGAAAGGGGAATCAAAGGGACTTTTGGCATGTAATCTCTCACGGTACTAAGTTAGCCAAGATAAAAACAGAGTCCCACAGTTTACTTCATGATTGGGTGACCCATTTTAAAACTTTATATAGTTGCCCTCTCCCTTCTCCCAACGGTGAGTTCCTAAACAGATCAGGGAAACCACTAGCAGGAACCTACTCCTTCCCAAAACAGACTCTTTCTAGAAGGCTGGGCTTGTCTTTTGTATTACAGAGGCCAAATCTGCCATAATCTCCAAGAATCCCGGGAAGCCCCTAGGGTTGGACCAAATTCCAGTAGATTTCTTTATTTCAGAGCAAGCCATGTTCCATATCTCATCTGCATTTTTAATGCTATACTGGCAGGCGCGGATATTCCCAAGACATTCAAGGGGGCGGAGATTGTCCCTATCCACAGAAAAAGGTCAAAACTGGATCCAGCAAACTACCGGCCAATCAGCCACATTGACTCTAGTCAACAGATTTTTGTAAGATTATCCTGGATTGGTTGCTGTCCTGGATTGAAGAGGGTAAAATTCTGACCCAATTCCAGGCTGGTTTTCACCCTAATACCAGCACAGTCGACCAAGTCTTCAGGTTCCAGTTAGTAAGGTGGGAAGAGGTGGATCTGGGTGATGGTAGTCTATATGCCACTTTTGTAGATCTTAAAGAGGCATTTGACATGGTCCCCAAGGACAGATTGTGGAGAACCCTTAGTGAAATGGGGATCCCGGACCCCCTCCTTACCGTCATTACACATCTCCACTGTGATAACTTTGCTCAGGTCAGATGGGAACCAAACGGGGAATCAACTGACCCATTTGGGGTCGAAAAAGGAGTTCGGCAGAGTTGTGTACTTGCACCCACGCTATTTTTATTGTCCATCAACAGGTGCATTGACTACTTGCTGGCCTGCAACAATGACTCCCTGGCTCTTAGGGGGACCAAGATCCCAGCTTTGTTGTTTGCAGACGACATGCTGCTAATATCAGAGACCTCTAAAGGCCTAGAGACCCTCGAGCAAGTTTAGTCTTTTCTGCTCAGATCATGGTCTAGTGATAAACGAAACTAAAACTAAATTTATGGGCATACACCCGCATAGAGGTTTTAAAGGAACAACATTGATAGAGGGGAAACAGATAGTCAAATTCATTCACTCTATCTTGGAATACGTCTGTCCAGTACCAAATCCTGGGTAAATCAAGTCACAAAAAGCGCCCTAATCTTAAAACACCAAGTAGCAGCATTATAAAAATTTGCAAACAATTCCTCCATCCACCTAGTGTCTCCGATTCTTGAAGCCTGGAGGGTCCAAGCTGTAGCTACCGGTATCTATGGTGTGAAATTGTGGGGTCACATTAACTTAGATGCACTGGAAGTGGCTGAGAATAACATCTTGAGAAAGGTTCCTAAAATTCCTCAAAACACTCCTCTAGTCTTTAAATTCGACCTAGGCATTCAATCCATTGTCCGCCTAATACAACTCAGACCAATTTTATACTTGTTTCGAGTTTGGTTGACCCCAAATTGGTAAACTACAGAGAGGGCCTTCAGGACATACTTGATAGCTCCCGTGGTTGGCCTTTGTGAAGCAGACATGTTTCTCACTAGGCCTAGAAAAGTATTGGAGAGATCCACAATGAATCTCCTCTCATGAAATAAAAAACCTGAAGGTAATGTACTGGGACCAGGTGGGGTCAGAATTAATTACCTGGCCAGACCCGGGGAAACTGACCGAATCTTTCTTAGAATTTAAGCCATATTCTCTTTTTGAGAAATACATGGATGAAATTGACCCCATTCACAAAATAACTATATATCCGATTTAGGTTGGGCACCTTACCTTTAGCATGTCTTACTTGTAAATGGAATGCCAATCATGAGGGTTTTAATTCCTGCCCTGCATGCAGAGAAACTGAGGAAACGACAGAATATATATTGTTCTTTTGTTTAAAATACACTAAACAGAGAAGGCGCTGGATAAGTCCATTATGCTGTTCTCTTGGCGTCCGTCACTACAAGGTAACAATGAGATTATGTAGAGCCAATACGTCCACAGTCATTGTTTATTCAGTCGCTACATTTTTAGAGAATATTTTGCCAATCCGGTGCAAAGTTTTAACATCTACTAACCCCACAATAAAATCCAACGCATCAGCAGAGGTTTCCTAATTGTATCTCTAGAATAACGCTGTATGATTTTATAGACTAGACCAGTTTTTTATTCTTGCTATGCTGATTTTATGCTATTTTTATGGATTGTTTTTAGACAGGATGTAGGTAATTTATTCATATTGTAATATTATGGATATTGCTTTAATGGTTTATGACCGAAATAAAGTAAACAAAGAAAGAAAGAGAGTCAATTTTATAAACATTACTTCTGGGGGGCCGCTATCACTCCTACAGCACTCCCACAACATGCTGTGAATGTATTGTTGGTGCCCCAGTCCTCCTGGGGCCACCACAAAGCAAGAAAGATATGCAAATAAGAAAGTGCCACAGGGCATTATAGGGGACTCAAGCTAGGAGCAGTGAATATTTTTATAGTGGGTCTCCCGCTGTGTTGGGAGCAAGCATCTTTGTTTACATTTGTGTTTCTGTATTTTTGGGATTGCCTTGTCCCACACAGGCACCCCACATGCCTCCATTTGTTGGGGGCAGCTCAGGGAGCCAACACCTGGCTGCCCCTGCCGGCTGCCAGCCCAACCATTATTCTCCATTGCCAGCTCAGGAGCCGGTAGCTCTTCTCCCCGCCCTGTGGGCAGTGTGTCTCTGGTGTATTGTGGCTGCCCTGCTCCCCCCAGACACGAGAGTGGGGGACGGGCCCACCACAGTTGGGGAGCATGACAGTGCTCACGCTTCATTTTGCATCAGGTCATGGAGAGATCAGGGCCCCGGGGGTAGGAATGAGCCTGTGGAGGGGTCTCCCTGGGTAAAATGTATAAATAATCCTTGCACCAACTTCCATACCCTGACACACCCCAGGGGTAAATGAAGAACATGCGGCAGAGCCCCATGTGCTCTGTTTCTTGAAAAAGGATCAAAGATTGACAACCTTAAAAACTTCATAACTCGGGCCCCATTGGGCTGATTTGGATGATGTTGGGCTTATTTTATTCCTGGTGGCAAGCTTTTACCGCCAGTAGCAGGAGCCATTTCAGCAGGGTGCACAGGCACAGAAGTCCAGATCTTTGCCCTATCTGGTACTCAGGAGTTGTGAAGGGGCCAGCCACACTGGCCTTGGAGATACCCACTGGTCCTGGGGTCAGCTGGGGCAGAGTCCTTGGTGATTTTGGGAATCAGTGTTTTCTCCTTCCAGTTGTCCATGGCTGTCGAAGTCCCAGGGCCCAGCAGTGAAAAGCATAAACAGCACCTACAACCCTATCTCTCCCTTGTGCAAGAGTTTTTTTATAAAGCGGGTGGAAGGTTCTAGAAGCCAGGCACCCCTCGCCAATCCTAGGGTGCCACATCACCTCTCCAGGCCTGTCCCAACATTTCTGCACAGCATGCTTGGATAGTTCAAGATGGTGTCATTCAGGAATCACTAGTCACATCTGTGCCTGGGATCTCAGCTCTGTCCCTCTCTAAAATCTCTGCCAGGGCTTTTCCCACTGAAACTTCAAAGAGGACATCCCTCCTGTGTTGATTCCAGTTATCTGGACTTTCTTCTTGTTCAGTAGGCCTGGGCGGTCCCCAGCCCTGGTGCAGTGTGAGAAGTATTTAACAAATGCAGATTTTTATCCCCACCCTTTCCTGCTCAGGAACTGAGGGAAGCACTGTTAATTACTCCTTTTTGTGGGGGTGACCTATGTTTCTGCTGCTGGAGAGAAATGTAATTAACTTGGCCCAGCAGGGTGACCAAATGCCTGGTCTCTGATCTTGACCTGAGCCAGGGAAATATGACAATTCTGGATGACCCATAAAATGTACAGATACTTTCTTGAAACTTTCAGATTTGGCACACATGTTCTACCCCAATTTGATATGTCACTGGACTTTGTAGGCTAAAAGGAAGAGAAACTGCACTCTAAGCCAGTTTTCCCCCATGTGTATAATAAAGTGTCACTGCAGATAAAACACACTGGACTGCACTAACATTATAAAATTATTGACCCAAGATCAATATCTAATTCTGTGTAGTCCCTTCTGCACCAGGCTACTGGTGCACAGTTACCGGGCTGTGCAGGATGGTAGTCTCACACGTACAACCCTCACATATGTGCACACGTGTGTGCACGTGTTAATTTTTAACTAGCCAAGTGTCTCTTACCCTAGCTGCATCATAGCGGCCTTATCTCAAAAGGTAGAAACTAGCTGTAAACATGAATGGCCCATTTGCAATGTGATTACCATGGGTGAGACACATGTTGTGAGTCTCACCCACAGTAAAAAGTCCAAAGCCGGGTGATCTAAAAAGCAAAAAATCTGGGTGTACTGAATGGGCGGAAGCCAATCGCAACAATTAGGGATTGGAAGTGGTGATGTGTGGCGATTGATTTTTTGTAAAAGTAGCAAGAAAGAAAGGGTAATTGTACTATCTCACCTATAGCAAAAATCAATTTCCTCATTGGAGGTGCCATGTAGAAGAGGACCTAGAAGAAGGATCACTCTTCCTAACCCGTTCTGCACTAATTATAAATCAGATTACAGGCTAATGTGGGAGGAAGGGCCGAAGTGGAACTATAGGAAGAGGAGATTCTGTAACAGAGAGTGAGAGAAAAATAGCTGAAATATAGATACACAAATGAGGAGAGAGTTGATAAGCAAAGAGATGTGAGAGCAATTGACACACTGTGGCGCTGGAAGTAGGGCTGAGACCGGTGCAGCTTCACCCCCTCGACTCTGTCACACAATTCGTAAAAAGAAAATCAAAATCTTTCAGAAAATGGAGCAGGAGCAGTCCATTCATTGGTGTTTATCTCTGCAGCAATGTAATCTTATCCTAATCAGGGCAGGAGCTGGAGCTGAACAGTTATTTATGCTCAGGTATATTTCTTGATCTGAGTAAGTAGCTATATAATTACACAAAACAAGCGCATGGCAGAAGAAGAAATGACAAATAGTTTTGATCACTTTTCCTTTTTATTTGGTTCGCCCATCAATGTGCCTTCAAACTACATACATCTTTGTTTGAAATATGTAGGTTAAATAAAATACTATTAAAAAAAAATTAAAAAAATTCTGTTCACATTTTTGCTGATGAGCATTTTAAATTGAAACTGAACTGGCTGGCACACATGTCCCTGTGCATCAATGGTAGCGTTGCCATCTTCGTGAGAGAAAATTTAGGGCATCCTGCATATACTATTTTTTTTTATATATTGTCATTCGAAATATGCAGTCTTAGCTGTCAGTTCTCTTCCTGCTGGCATTCATAATTATTTAGGATTACTTTAAACATTTCTAAAATAATGGCAAAGGATTGCATCTCACATTCTATGTTGTAAGTTTACATTTCAAAGTAAAAACGACTAACGTTTACTGATTTTTCACATAGTTCTATTGTTTTTTTGAAACTGACCTTATCTTAGAAATGCTGGCAATCTTGTTACATACCAGCCAAGTATCACCATGACCTGAGAAAGTTTCCCTACTTGAACAGTGGACTAGCTTGCCCAGCCTTCCTCTCTTACAACCATCCAGTAACTAACTGCTTTCTTTCTTAATTTTTATGCAATGATGAGACTTCACGAAAAACACGCATGACGCAATAAGGATTGGGAGGAAAGTTATAGAAATGGTCAAGAGGGCACAAAATGTGTTTAATGAGCGCAAGCATAATTTTAAAGATCCAGGATGCTATTACTTTTCAGGCTCTTAAAATCCACCTAGAGTCCCATAGACAGGCTTAGGTACCTGAATATCAGTCGCGACCGCTAGTTTAAGTGGCTTAGTTTGCAGCTCAAACAGTGCCTGGGGTGTTTCTCTGTGGATTGAGAAAGCTAAGTGTGCATGTCTGTTTGGCCGGCCTAAAACTGTCGGCCGGCCTAAAACTGTCGGCCAAACAGGCATGCACACTTAAAAGCACCTACCACTTCTCCCCCTTCTCCCCCTGCAATGCCTGTCACACAAGATTGCCTGTACTCCCCTCGCCCCCCCCCCTAAAGACTCGCATCGTCAGCTGCCAGACAGGGAAAAATAAAATGTTAATAAAATGCTTTTATTATCATTTTATTTTTCCTCTTTTAGCAGGGGGTGGCGCTCCTCTGCCTTTACAGAGGAGCCGCCCCTTCTGGACCTGGGCCGGGAAGGCAGAGCCGGACCCAGTAGGGGCCCGGGGGGAACGCCGGCCGGCGGCGGGGGGACCCTCCCCTTTCCCCGCCCTCGCCACATGTAAATGCCCGGCTAAGCCGGGGAAGGGGCCAGGATTGGCCCACAAGGTCAAAGAAGGCTCCCCCCCAATCAGGGGGCGAGCCGGTAAGCCAAAGGGGGGGTTAAGAAGGGGGCCAACGGCCCTTGGAAACCACAAGTCACCCCCCCGTTGGAGAGAAGAGAAAAGAAACCCACCCACACCTAAGAATACGGGCGTCGCAGCCGTAACAGGGAAAGGGTAGCGGATCAAACACAAGGAAGCTAGTAGGACGCAAGATCACTAGAGGATAGACGGGAGGCTCTCACAGTGGCCTTGGGATGCCTCACGGCAGGGTACTGAGGGAGCCAGGGGCGGCGGGCCGCCAGAGAAAGAATAGAGGCAACACTCCCGCAGGACCCTTGGGATGCCTTACGGCAGGGGTACAGAGGGAGAAGATGGTAGGGACTCAGCCTCAGGAAAGAGAGAGTAAACGCTCAGGCAAGGTCCTTGGGATGCCAAACGGCAGGGACCCCCGGGAGAAGGGAGGGCCCACCAAAAGGCCTAGGGAGAGCGGGACGGCACTTGCAGCCCGGGCAGGTCCCAACGGACACCCTCCAAATCGGTAGCAAGTTGAAGCCTAGACCCGCGACGTGAACCCCCATCAAAAAAGGGGCCCCTCCCTCCTCTCCCAGAAAGTCGGGGAGGCTGGAAGTTCAGATCAAAAAGAAATTGAGGAGAGCTAAGCAAGAACATAGAGGGCTTATGACCATGGACGTTGAAATATAAAATTGTATGTAAACTAAAATTTTGTGTTATTGAAAATAAACTGCGACCTTTTCAGGCACCAAAGAAGTGGTCAGTGGTGATTATAAGGGAAAGCACGCAGTTGGCGGTAGCAAGCGGGGGCGGACAGAAGGGGGGACTCGCCGCCTGGAAGGGGTTTGACTGTGCTCACATGCTCAGCCATACCAGTTTTGCTAACTCCTATATTTGTGAGGTGTCACCTGCTGTCAGCACCTACACAATTGTTCCATCACCACTGCTGGCAAAGAGTGATGTCAGGGTCTCTAGGGCAAATAATAGCTAGAGACACAGGGAGGGAGTTAGAACGGGACCTCAAAGGCACAAAAGTAAGATAGTGTTCAGATTAACTAAAGTGAAAAAAGAGTAAGATAATAAGCTCAAAGACATGGGGGGGTAGCAAATGAATATTGTAGAAGAAATTAAAAAAATAACCTGACCTACAAATTGACTACCACAATATCCTGGAGTTAAGTATATATAGGTAAGTATAGGTTTATTATGGTTAACTATATATCTTTAAGGCACATGAGAGTGGAGTTAAGGATACAAAATCTATACAGACGTGCGTGTACCTAAGTTCACAATATGCTAGTTTTCTATATTTTGGCCACAATATTTTTACAGGATATTTCTGACATTCAAACCATAGAGAACAGAAGAGAATAGAGTGAACGTGAGAAATGGGGAGAAAGAAAAGAATAAAACAGAGAAAGGAAGAACAAGTGAGGAAGAGACATAAAGAGAAATCTAAGGCATGTAGGTGGCATAGATAGAATGAGATCTATCAGTGGCACCGACGTGTTACAGAGAACAATCAGGGTTCAGAGGAAAATAATTGTGAAAGTCACCAAGATCAAAATGTGGATACCCTCAGGGTTTAGGTGGGCCAGGGGGTAGATAGAAAAAAAGAGAGAAAAGAAACAGAGACAATGACAGAGCGAGATTTTGCAAATAAGACAGAGGAGAGAGAAAGAGAAAGACAGAAAGTGTGAGAGAGAGAGAGACATCATGCACTCGTGTTGAGGCAAAAGAAACAGCATAGATACTTTGGTGGTGAAAGAAACTGTATGGAGCGTTTAGAGACACACAGGTGGGAGAAAACTGATTGGTAGAGAAAGCTTTGCTCTCTTGGAAAAGGTTCTCTCCCCTCGATTGGGATATTGCAACGGCAGCTCCACTGAAAGCAGCACGATACATGTCAGACTGGTGGGGATTTCAATGTTTGGTGAATGGTCAGCCTCCTGGAAAGTGGAAGTGAGGATCTCTGTCGACCTGGATGCCTGACCGACAACCTGCTGCACTCTAAAAATAAAACCTCTGTCTGCTTCATGTCCCTGCTTCCCACTCTCACTCAACAAGGATGCATGTATACAGAGGTTGCTGCCACTAGTAAACTATATGGATCAATTAATTCTAGCATTTCTCTCAGGTTGCTAAAAGTATTTAGTTCTTCCATTTTAGTTCTTCTGATGATGTAGGCAGTGGCGGCCGGCGCAGGTAAGCACGGTAGGGCGAGGCAGGGGATGGTGGTAGGGGTGAAAGTCAACAGACAACAGAATAGGTAAAATTAAATAAATAAATAAAACCTATTCCGTCGTCTGTCGACTCCCCCCCCCCCCCCCCACCTCGCTCCACCGCCTCACCACACTTACCCACACCGGACGCTGCTGGATGTAGGTTTAAATAAAGCCTAGGAGACTACATAACGTCTCACTGAATAAATCTGCTTTCTTGGCGCTCATAAATGCGGTTTCCTATATAAAGTTTGCAGTTCTTTCCAGCGTCTGTGGAACATGTGGACAAAAGCTGGACAATAATACTCTGGTTTGTAAAAATGTAATAGCAAAAAGAGATCACAGTGTTGTCCATCTTGAGCCGGCTTTCTGGTCGTTTACCACATACAATAAAAGATAATTATAATGATTATGGAGATGATGTATAGTCAATGTTTAGAGATGAGGAAGTGAAATTTGATCACTACCTAAATAAATTCCAGCTTCAGAAATAAAGCGAAAGTACATTGCTCTTTAAAGGCTGCGAGAAGCCAAGGTACAGATATCAATGCTGATTTACATTTCTGTGCCTGAATCCATCTGTGGATACTTTGCAGTTGGCTTCAAGCAATGTCTGATTTGTTACTTTAAGCCAGCATGCACGGATTTCAATCCCCCTTTTGTGTTTTCACTTACATGACTTAGTTCTCTTCAAAGGCTCCTGCTGGAAGGATAATGGGACTATTTATTGAAAGGTATAAAAGCCCTTTGATACACAAGTTTGTGTGATTTCTCCCCTGTTAGGACAGTTGAACTAGGTTTAGTGTTCATATATCCTTTTGCCATTAAACTTTGGATGTGTGTTGGCTTCATATATATTTTAGAGATATACAAAAACAAAGTGGAAAAAAGCCTTTGATAAATCATGCCCATATTATATTTCCACGTAATGGTGCTTTAATGCAGGCAATGGTCGTTCTCTGTCAATTGATCATTGTTATGTTTGATAGCATAGTGCTTCCGTGAGCAGAAAAGGTTGAAAATCACAAAATGTCAGTACAAAAGCAGTGCAAATCATAATATTTGCTTTCAACATCAACTTGGCAAACAATCCAGAGTTCAAATGGTTATATTTAATTTTGTATTTCATCTAGATGTAGAAAAATGAAAGAACCTAACAAACATTTCTGTTGGCAAATGTAAGTTTTCTTTTGTACGCCACCTTCACGCTGTTTGTAGTTGCTGATACCCACAAGCAAGGGAAGAAAAGGGTTATAGTAGGGGTTCAGCAGGCGCTTAGGGCCTTATCTATGAGGTCCTTACGCCGCCATTGCAACACTTTTTGTGATGCTAAGGTGGCATAAAAAATGTGCCACACTGCGCCATATTTATAAAGTGACGCATCTAGGCAGATGCGTCACTTTGCCAACCTCTGTGCTACATTATATCTGCGCCAGGTATAATGTATGCAGGATAGGCATTCCAATGCAGGCAAGCCATGTAGAAGTGACGCAGTGAAATCTATGTGATTTCACTGCGCCACTTTTAGGGCATCACTACGTCAAATCCTTACGCCGACTTGAAGCAGGCATAAGGAGTGACGCAGGGGGGCGTGGCTAGGCGCTGATGTGAGGGGAAGTGGACTCTGGATCGCCGTCCGTGGCTTTCCCCCAACAACAGTGATCCTGGCTATACACTGAGGCCCCGTACCTTTATCCAGGTGGCGGAACGGCTGGAGCTCAGGCCGGGCTGCAAGCGGCGACTTCTGGTGGTTCCGCGGCGTTGAAATCGCCGTTTTATCCCCTGACTGAGCGGCGCCTGCAGAGCCCCAAGATGGCGACTGCGGACTGGAGGCACGGCCTCTGACATTGAGAGAGGTAGGCTGTCTGAGCTGGCTGACCCCGGGCGAGACCTGACCTGCAGGGGTGCAGAGTGCGGCTTAACGACGGAGTGCAACTGGAGCTGTGGCCCCGGTGTCGGGTTGGAGTGGAGCGGACTCCCGATCCTGGCGGCTCTGATCTCTTGACGCAAGATGGCGGCTATGAGCTGCAGTGACGGGCCCTGATGGCAGCGGCAGCGCGCTGCGGGCCGGAGAAGTGAGGGCAGAAAACCCTGGGGAGCAGAGAGGCCGGCATATGAGACACAGTAGAGGCGCCTGAGACTAAGGCTCCTAAGCTGAGCTGCAGTGCAGAGAGGTGGAGAGCCAGCACTGGGTCCGCCCTACCGGACTTTGTACCTGAGGAGGACTGGGCGGTAACTGCGGGGGCTGAGAGGAGGCTGTCGGCTCCTTGTGCAATATCCAGGCAGCCTGTGCAGGGTGAGAGCCCGTTGGGATACTCCAGGGGATGACTAGGAGGGGCGCTACAACTAATATACGTGACTGCACCACGGTGATCTCCCGGGGCTCATGAGGCGGCCTAGCTGGCACATGTCATCATACCACCAAGCTCCATCCCTGATTTAAGGCGATTGAGGAGCAGCCTTAGTACTATCCCAGGGGGGACCACCGACCTGCAGTGCGCAGCGCTACGGAGGCCACTAAGCCGGGACGAAGTGCTCCTGGGACACCTCTTGGATGCGCCCTACGAATGCCGAGGAGCTGTGGAGGCGGCAGATGTGGAGACCCTGAGTTTTTCCTGGGGACCCGCTTATGGGAGTGAGAATCAGGAGGGCCGAGTGCACTGGAGGGAGCCCTGGGGTGAGAAGTGCTTGTGACTGTCACTGGGACCTAGGGCCCGTCCTACTTCTGCACCGATTACGTTACCAGTGATCCGCGCTCACTGGTGGCGCCACTCAGAAGTAGTCTACTGGGCTCATGCAGGATGCTAATAATGGGGAAAGTATCCAGAAAGAAGGGATATGCTGTCCTCAACGTGGAGGCTACAGGTCATCAAACTGACGACGATGACGAGACAGCAGAGGTGAGGAAGGATACCGCCCCTGAGGGGCCCACCTTAGCGGACATTATGCAGTCCATCACCTCCTCCAGGGAAGCTCAGGAGACAAAGATAGACTCAATAGGGACAGAGCTCAGCCTGCTGAAGGATGACCACCGCAAGCTTAAGGAGAGAGTGGAACTAAACAAAAAACTTTCGTGGGGGTCCCGGAAGCAGTTTCCACATTACGACGGTCCTTGAGAAGCGTGGAGGCCAAGGTCAAGGTGCTAGAAGCGAGAGCGGAGAACAGTGGTCGGTCCCGCAGAAATAATTTACGCATCGTGGGGGTTCAGGAACGGGAAGAGGGGGCTGATGCGGTGCAATACCTGGAGGACTGGCTTAAGGCAGAGGTGGCCCCGGAGGGCCTTTCCCCCTTCTATGCGCTTGAACGTGCTCACAGAGTCCCGGCCCGACCGCCCAAACCTGGAGCCCCCCCTCGACCGCTGGTGGTGTGACTTCTTCATTTTCGGGATCGTGACCATATACTTCAACAAGCCCGAAAGAAACAGGACCTACAGATTGGGAATAATAGGGTGATGATATTCCCGAACTTCACCAGGGAAGTGCAGCGCCAACGTGCTTCATTTATGGCCTTCAAGGGGAAACTGCGACAATTACAAATCCCATATGCCATGCTGTTTCCGGCGCGCCTCCGGGTAGTCGACAAGTCAGAGACGCACTTCTTCACTACCCCGCAGGAAGCATGGGAGTGGTAAGAGACCCATCAGAACAGGGAGACTCGCACTCCATCACCGGACTTCATCCAGCGGATTCCAGCCAAAACTCAGCAGACTGCGAGAGCTCCTTCTCCGAAAGAATGCCGACTGGAGCGTCACAAAGCTCTGCAGGCGATTGCAGAGCTTAGCCAGGGAGGCACTAGCCCGGGATCGGCCAAAAGTGGCCCGACGTGGACGGATCCGAAAGCTCGCAGCCAGGCAGCACAAACGAGGATTCTGAAACTGATCTCCCGGATGTCACTTCTCAGACAGCTGATGAAATAGCCTGACAGAAGAACCCCAGGTCGTATGGCAGAGGGTCCTAATGTAGCGGGGTTCGGCTTATGCTGCGACTCAGGCATCATAGCAATCACCTTAAGACACTGATATGGTCATTGGGGTTGGCATCTGTGTTAAGATGTTGGGGGGTATAGCCCGGAGGGGGAGGGTCAGCTTCACACCCCACCACTGTCAGTGAACTTTTTTTCACACGTTCCAGTTTGGATGGGAACTTATTTGTTTGTACCTGTCCTGGGGAGGGGGAGTTGGGGGTTCTTATTGTTCAGAGATTTTTACTTGGGGCCAGGCATGTCGCTTTAGGGGAAACTGCTAGGGATATGACACGACCTTCACAATGGAATCCACCGTAGGCCTTAAATGCTTATCTAGGAACGTTAGGGGGATGCACACCATGTTGCGCCGCCATAAAATTCACGCGTACTTGGTCAGGAGAGGGGTGCAGATCACCCTTTTGCAGGAGACTCACTTATCACAGAAGGAAGGGGCTGCATTACAGTGCAGGTGGAGGGGGAAGGTGTTTTATACTACTTATTCGGCCTTCACCAGGGGGACTCTGGTCTGGGTGCAGGCGGGAGTCCCTTTCCAGTGTACCAGACAAATAATAGACCCGGAGGGAAGATTTGTAGTGATATCTGGGCGCTTAGACGGTAGGGACATAACGATGGGGAGTTTATATGCCCCTAATATAGAACAACCTACATTTCTAGCTCAGCTGTCACAGGCGCTAGCCTCAGTGTTGAAAGGATCGGTACTGTTAGGGGGTGACTTTAATTGTATTACTGATGTCAGATTGGACTGTTCTCACCTGCCACTCCCTAATGCTCCCATACATAGAATTGCAGAGGCCTGACGTAACTGGCAGCAAAGCTGGGGGTTGACTGACACTTGGAGGGCCCAACACCTAGGAGAAAGGGATTATTCTTTCTTTTCCGCACTACACGAACTGCACATTAGGTTGGACGCGATCTTGTGCTCTCCGCATGTGCATTGAGGGATTAGGATGAGTGAATACCTGGCCAGAACGATCTCTGATCATAACCCGCTGCTAGTGGCATTAGACTGGATTCGTATTAGACCCAAAATACCCGTTTGGCGCCTACGACCAGAAGCATTGGAAGATCAGGTATTTCGAGCCACAGTGGGTTCCGCTATCGAGGATTACTTTTTAGACAATGCCAATACGGCAACAAGCCCACTTATTGAATGGGATGCTTTTAAGACTGTTATTAGGGGTCGCTGCATTGGGGAAGTGGTGGGAGCACGGAGGGTTCTTTTGCAAGATGTCCACAAAGCGGAACAGCAGCTTCGTGAGGTGGAAAAGGAAAGACCGGAAAGAATGGACAAGCAGGCAGATCTTCTTGCGGCTCGGGAAGCAGTAGCAACACAAGTTGAGCAGCTGCGTTGCTTTGATTACAAGGCTTACACCGCCCGGGCCCATGCTGAGGGGGATAAATCTGGGGCGCTGCTGGCTTGGTTGGCTAACCCAGCCTGTAGGGGGGCAGCGATCCTTGAGCTTCGAGGGCGGGAAGATGAGGTTTATTATTCCCATCAAGATATTAACGCCCAGTTTCTAGAATACTACACTGCTTTATATCATAGTAGGCTAGCTACAGGAGAAGAGGAGGTGATGGAGTTCATGAGAGGTGTGGAGCTTCCAAGTGTGGATGCAGAGGCGGCAGAGGCTATGGGCAGAGATGTCGAGATTGGGGAGGTACGAGGGGCCATTAAACATATGGCCAGGAATAAGACACCGGGGACAGATGGGTTGCAAATAGAGTTTTATTCGACATATGTGGATATTTTAGCTCCCCGGCTAGTGCCGCTGTATAACAGGGCAAAACAAGAAGGCTATCTGCCTGCTTCAACGAGAGAGGCGGTAATCATTCCACTTCTAAAACCCGGCAAACCGGCTTGGGATCGAACTGCTTATCGCCCACTCGCTATGCTCAATTTGGATTATAAAATATTAAGTTGTGTACTGGCCACCCGCCTGCTTTTGCATATGTTGACGCTAATACACACTGATCAGGCGGGATTTATCCCAGCCAGGAATACAGCGATGAATATACGCAGACTATTGCGAGTGTTAGAAGCGGACACATATCGGAAGGTGGAGCCGTGTATTTTGGCAGTTGACATCGAGAAAGCTTTTGATAGCCTCGAGTGGCCATATCTTTTCAGGGTTATGAGGGCGTTTGGGCTGGGGGAACACTTTGTGGAGTGGACGGCTCTCTTGTATAAGAATTCTACTGCTAGGGTCAGGACAGGAGGAATGATCTTGGATGCCTGTATGGTGGGCCGGTGGACGAGACAAGGTTGCCCGCTGTCGCCCTTGTTGTTTGCCCTGGCAATGGAGCCCTTGGCTGCACATGTTAGATCGGGTCGCTATTATCAGGGGTTGGAGGTGACGGGTCAGCTTCAATATATAGCACTCTATGCAGATGACTTACTTATGTTTCTGGCCAATTCGGGGGAGGCCCTTCGAGGAGCCAAAGAGCTCTTGAGTGTCCTGGGGCGAGTAGCGGGGCTTTGGGTGAACTGGGCTAAGTCGTGCCTCTTCCCGACGCACTTGGACAGAGCTGGGCCACCGGAGACTAAAGGTGTGAAATGGGTGGATAGATGCTTGCCTTATTTGGGTACTCAAATATATCATGCCCACGGGGATCTGCTGGAGGGCAATGTAGGACGAGCATTGCGAAACACCAAGGGTAACTTCGAATTCTAAGGGAACCTTCCACTGTCTGTAGCGGGTAGGGTTGCACTATTAAACATGGTGACACCGCCTCGACTCCTGTATTACTTTGGGGCGCTTCCACTCTGGATTCCCCCTAGACTATTTACTCAGCTCAATACAATGGTCACAGGTTTCCTATGGGGCTCTGGAAGACGGAGGGTGGCGCTTACTACCATGATGAGGCCTAGAGAGGAGGGGGATTTGCATTACCAGACTTTGAGGCCTATTATCTTGCAGCGCAGTTGCAGTGGTTCACAAAATGGATGGTGGGGCGTCTCCGGAACGCAGGAGACCTTGGAGGCAGTGATCCGAGTTTACGACGCCTGTCTCGGGTGCTACTACAGCTCCCCATGAGAGATCGTTCGGCCCCCTCTGACCTGAGTACGGTGCGCAAGTGCTGGAACAGGTCCCTTAGACGGGCGCAGATACGATGCCCTTATGTACCAGACATCCCACTGGCCGTATGTGAGGCATTGCCCCACAGTGGGAATTGGCATAGACTGCAACCATGGAGAGAGGTAGGAATCTCCACAATAGGAGACTTATACGAGGAGAATACCTTGCTCCCCTTCAATAATCTCTTAGAGTGATATGACCTCCCAAGAGGAGATTTTTGTCTGCATGCTGCCCTGACAGCAGCCATCCTAAAGCACTGGCAGGAGGGGATTGCAGAACCTCAGACTTCCCTAGTTTGTCAATACATAGTGATAGCAGCTGGAACTTTTAAGGCGGTTACTTGCCTATATAGGCGCCTGACGCAGGAGATACGCCGGGCCTCTGACTGCCTTGCGCATCAAGTGGGAGGGGGATCTGGGCGAGGCTATAGATGAGAAACCATGGGGGGAGCTTGTGGAAAGGGCCTGGAAGAGCTCCAGGAATGCACGATTTCAGTTGATCCACTTCTATGTTTTACATAGGGCATACCTCACCCCCAGTAAGATTAACAAGTTTTTGGGTGTCTCGACCGCCTGCCCGCGATGTAACACGGATGGTGCGGGGTTTTTACATATGTTTTGGGATTGTCCAAACTTGGGAGATTTCTGGAGGGAGGTCACCGCAGTATTGGCGACTACAACGGAGAGAGAAGTACTGACCCCAGGGTGTTGTCTACTACACTGGTTCCCTCACACAGCCAGGAACAAGGTCACTAGTAAGTTCATAGATTTGGTATTGGTGTTGGCTAAAAGAGAGATCACTAGCCATTGGAAGGCGAGAAGTGGCCCTAACGTGCCAAGATGGACGTGGGAATTTGTGAAGTGGGCGGAATGCGAGGGGACATTCAGACTTCAAATGGCCCAAAGGACGGGGAATGAGAAGACGCTGGAAGCAGCAAGGGCATGGGTGGCATTAATGGAACTCCTGCGACGACCGGCTGAAGATAGGGATGAAAGCCTCGATGGAGAGGGCCCTAATGCGGGCGACTGATTATCTGGCGCTTCTAGTGTACCTGACTGCTGGTCCAATAATGGGCCTGACTATTATCTCATACACCCCGCACTGCCAACAATAGATGGTAGATGGAGTGGCAAATAATTCCCAATATGGGGTCGCCCTAAGAACACCCGTAGTTGACCTGCTCATAAGCGGCATGCCTGGGGGGTGGGGAGGGTGGGAGTTTGGGGTGGGATGGGGTGGAGTTCTACGAGGCGCACTGTGCTGGAAGGAGAGCCTCGCTGGGATCCATAAATAGTATATTACGTTGACATTCAATAAGGGGCAGAGACCTAGAAGACAACCCGGAACTAAGCCGAATACTGTTTTCCTATTTCGCAAACGAGAATGCTGGACAATTGCAGTTGGGAATATTGGGGTTATTGTGTTTAACTGCTTCCTTGTGCATGGAGGGGCTCACGTACAATCCTAATAATTTCTGGGATTTGTTTGAATATGTCATTTGAAAAATCAATAACATTTGTTTAAAAAGAAAATAAGGAGTGACGCAGGGCTTTTCACATGGGGCTTGCCCCCTGTGAAAAGACACATTGCTGGAGTTATGTCTGTTTTCAGACACACTCTAGCAATGCGTCAATTTTGCGCCTACAGATACGTCAGGAACACTGGGGAATGTCAATGCATGTTACGTATTGATAGTGCTTTTCGTTTTCGGCGTCATCAATCATGTGTACACAATTTGCAAGCAGAGTTTTTTTATGAAGCGTGACTAATATGCAGGAAAGGGAAGGTTTGGGGACTGGTAAGTGGGTACACTTACCAAGTCGACATGGCAGTACCAGACTGCACACAGGCTCTGCAATGGCAGGCCTGAGACACACTTTACAAGCTGCTCCTGAGGGTGGCACAACCAGTGCTGCAAGCCCACCAGCAGCATTTGATTCACAGGCCCTGGGCACAACCAGTGCACTGTACTAGGGTCTGACAGTGAATCAAATAGGCCAAACATGGCGTCACTAATCCATACATCAATTTACCATAGGGAGCACTTGCACTTTGGCACTGAATAGCAGTGTCAAAGTGCCCAAAGCATCTAGACCAGCAAAAACATATCAACAACAGTGGAGGCATAGTGAAAAAATGGAAGGGAGACCCACTCCAAGGATGCCAGGTCTAACACAGGGACATCAGGCAACTGGGGCCCCACTGCAGCAGGGACCGGATGGCTGGCCAAGCGTGTGGCAACAGTCACCACAGATAGGGAGCCCAGCCCAGCAAGGGCTGGGGCCACAGCCACGGCAGGGAGGGGTAACTGGGAAGGCAACTCCTTTACACAATCACAAAATACAAACACACAGTAGCATAAGATCACCCCCAACAGGATGTTTTTCCCTCACACCATCCTGCAGATACAGTTCTTTACCTACATCCGCAACAGTTGTGTAGGCGGCTAAATGTTCGGTCGATCACCAATCCATGCTAAATCTGCCTTTTTGGGGCCTGAAGGGGCCTAGGCCCCACTCTGCTGCTAGTCCCCCACGGCGGTTGACTGTCCACGGCCCAGGTGAGGGCAGTCTGATGATGGGCCAGGGTGGCCCCAGACCAGTGCGTAAAAACAGGGACCCAAGTCCTTTCACCCAAGTCACTAGGGCGAGCCCCAGATCAAAAGGACCCAATTTTTTTAACATTTTTAGGCCTCCAGCAAATGGAGGCCTCCTTTTTAGTTCCAAAATGAGGCGACGCTTCAGTTCCGGAAGCCAGGTTTTCCATGCACTTGAAGTGTTGAGATGACCCACAGAACTCTGTAGTCCATGCACAAATTTGGCACCAAGTCAATAGGGAACTTCACCCAGGCAATCAGCTGTCTTCAGTTCATTACTCGCAGCACGATAAGTCCCAGCCACGCACCTAACTCCCATCGTAAGCAGGGCGTTCTGCCTCCTACTCTCCCAGAGTGTCTCCAAGCACATCTAAAGTCTGCTCATTGTATCATACCCCTCCAAAGAAACTGATTCCCGTGAGGGTGGCAGACCCAAAGCATCCTGGATCCAAAGGAGAGGGGGGTGACAGGAGGGAGAAGGGTTCAATAGATGACCATTGTAGCCCCCCGCACAAGGTGCATGGGGATGCTTAGCACCGCACCAAGCTTGTCGGATAAGATACACAGGGTCTCACAACCATCGTCCAAGGAAGCCATATGCCTGATCCCAGTCATTGCCACATCTGAATCACAGGAGCCACAGAGCAGCTTGTCAACCCCCACTGGTATACAGCATTACAACCAGCCCTACACAAAACCTCAGGAAGGCACCCAATGACCTGCCGGAAAAAGCCTAAAAGTAGCCCAAATTTATCAAACCTTCCAGAAAGAAGGAGGAACCTAACAATCCAACACCGTTTAGAGAGAACCTCAGTGCACACCATGTGCAGAGACCAGAGAAACTGTCATGTGTCAACAGACAGACCAGCAAATAATTAGGACTCCTCTGCTTCTCAAAATTGCAAGCAGCTCATGCAGGTCAAAAGGATGCCCCTGCACTGATTAAAATAACACACCTTTTAATGGATCAGCCTACAGCGGAAAATACTGTCCCGTCAATAGCAAGCAGGGGGAGGGGGGGGGAGGCAAAAGTACAAATTAAAATAAAACAAACTTAAAACTCACCATCCCCTAAAAGTGCTAGGTAGATTCACGCTCCAGAAGAGCCATAGAATATACCCGTTTAAAGAAAACCAGGAATTGTTCTCAAAACTGTCTAACTATGTGTTTTTTCCAAGCTAACAAACAACCCACAGCTCTTATCCTACAGGTCGGCGATCTGACCACAGGTGCACCATCATTGCAGCAGCTGCAACCTCTTCAGTCGAAGCCTCCAAAAGAAATTTCGATCACAGCCTCATAAAGGATTTCCACAAGCCAATCGCTCAAGAGGACAGACTATAAATTGACTTTACAGCCTTTTTTTATTAACAATGTTTTTTTCGCTTTTCACCAAGACAAGACATGACAAGACACCTCTGGGCGCCCAGACGACAGACATCTCCCCGAAAGGCCATCCTACAGCCTACAAATGTTATTTTAAGTTATGTACCCCTGTATTTTTGTACATACTCTGCTTAGCCAGGGTGCTCGCAGGCCCCATCAATCCCTGAAATGTGCCTAGTTCCATGAAACCCGCTTTGACATTCTTGCAACGCATGTGCAGAGACCTCTTGCACCTCACGCACACATACACTGAACCCAACGCTAGCATCCCACATGCACTACACAGAGCGCTCCTAAACAACACGTGCTATCAACACCAAACCACCAGGGGCACTCAAACCACGAACAGGTCATGTTACATATGCTTACTGATACCCCATGCCGTTGGTACGGACGGACTTTACTTACCCCAAGAAATAGCCACCAAGAAAGCCAAATGTCTCATCCACCTGTATCTCTGTAGGATTAGGACAAATATACAACCCAGTAGAGTAGAACCACATAAAGCAGTAGTAAAGATCTCCAGGTACGAAGCCAATCCCACATCACTGTACCTTTTAACTGAACCTAGCGACATTCAAACAGAGTTAGACAGGAATCGCAGGTGGGGCTCTGTAGGGGAGGACACTGTTTGGCCTATTGTCTTCTCAATTATTTAAGGTAAATTCATATTCGAGCAACAATGGTATAGGGAGGAGTAAGGAAGAGCTTATGGAGTTGGTGGGAGGGGGGCATTCACCCAAACACAAAAGAGTAAGCCCTCTCTCTTTCACAAACAGCACTGGTAAAGTTGCTTCAGCCAAAAAGAACCCAAAACAGTTGTAAATGTACCCCACTTCAGACCTGGAGTAAGTCAAGCACCACAGATGGCCAAACACTGGTACTGCAACAACTGACGGGTACTGGTTCAACTTCCAAGGAAAATAATGGCAGCTGGAACTTACAAAAACACCCCATAGGACATAATGTTATACTAAAATAGTTTTTTCAGTCTTCTTAAAAATATATACTAATTAACTTAAGGATGAAAAAGATTTAGAAAAGTTATTTTATTATGAAATATTTTAATAGCTTTTTGATAATTTAAAAAAGGACAAAACATCATTTTTTTTAAAGTGATTACAATTATTTAAATTAATCCTACACATAATGTTAAGCACTATCTAATATATAATAAATAAATAAATATACATATTTTACTTGAGGTGGGATTTTTTTAATAACCTACAAAATATTTTTTATTTTATTAAATATCTTTAAATTCATTAAATATTTATTTCAAAATTGACTTACTGAAGAGTTCCTTAGCATGCCTCATTTTCTTCTACATTTCGAATAAATATATAAAATTAATGTCAATTAATATTTAATGTAAAACAATGTTCACTCATTTTCTTAACATTTAATAAACTTTTTTAAACCTTTCCCTCTACCTTCCCATGGCAAGAGTTCTGCCCTGGTGGTGGAGATCTCTGCCTACATGTGAAAAGTTACTAGTATAGTCATCTCCTCTAAATTTAGGGGGTAGGGTTTACAAATTTACACTCGTAAATGGTAAATTGCCAGAAGTAGTACATTTAGTATCTTCGTGTTGTCTGTTTCTTCCAGTGCATCGATGACATCATCAAATGTTTCTATCTATGCAGTTCATCTGTCACCAATATTTTGCTTTTTGCATTATCGAAGGGATGCAGTGATTTTAGAAATGCAGCAGCATCATAACCTGTGGAACTTTCTACTGTCGAGAGCGGAGCTCGTTACAGCAGTGTCTGCAGCCCGCCTGTGCTGGCACCTTCATCGAGCACTATTTGCATTCTAACTCCTAGGTCGTGATACCCACTCTCTAGCTGTGAGTTGCTGTCTTCTTCTTTAGCTGTGAGAAGCAGCTTTGTTTCTTGCACTGGTTATTCACCCTTCTCGCCTCTGCATTGTATTTGTTGCCTTTAGCGTTTCCTTGCATTAGCAATGTTTCAGTTTTTTAGTACTCCCTTGTAATCAGCGATCACTGTCAGGGCCGGACTGGGAACAGAAACCAGCCCTGGCAAACTGCTCAGCCGGCCCCCCTGTGGTGAGGGGGAGTGCAGCCGAGCAGTTTGGGAGGGCCGGTTTCGGCCGATTTTGTTACCGGGGGCCGATATTGCCAACCCCCGGTAACAAAAACGGCCCCCCAGGGACACAAAACCGGCCCCCACCCTAGCGGCCTACCGGGGAATCGCCCGGTGCCCGCTATGACCAGTCCGGCCCTGATCACTGCCTTTGGCGCTTCTTTGTACCAGGTTGTTGCTGCCTTTAGCTTTGTTGTACTGTATGATTTATAGCTCAGTGTTGCGTAGTGGCGCAGTACCTCTTTCACGGTCTTACTATCAGGTTTCTGGCCAAAGATGAGTAAACTACTCAGTGAGGCTTACATTATCTTCAAATGCTTTACACTAGCTGGAGTGGTATTTTGACTACACATACGCCAAACATCGATCTTCACTTCGACTGAGGCACATGTGGCATGCACGAACAGTTTGCTGGACAACGGCAAACTCTCTGGGAGAGCACTGTCGATCTCCAGGTTATGTATCCCCTAACTCCTCGTCTGCCTGGGTACTCATAAATGTTTATGCCTGACACGGAGCTTGGTTTTACACATCTTTATTCTGCTGCTTGTAACTGCGAACCCAACATTCTATACATCAACGCTATTCATCACACCCGAACACTTACGTCACAGTTCTATGGAGTCTCTCAGGAACTACAAGGGTCCCATCATTGCTAACTCACAGGATACTACATAGTTTATCCTTCAGAGACCTTTGAGAGGAGTGCTGTTCAGTTGGGTAATTGCATCAGCTGGTATTTCAGGTCTTAGATAGCTGATATTTTAAAGGACCTTATTTAGAGATCGGTGGTGTGGGTACACCGCCGAATACCAGAGGTGCTCTTGCCTGAATTCTCCCGGTCTCCTGGCTATATTTAGTCAAGGGAGCTCCAGATTTACCAAAAGGGCCGGTAGGTCACAATGATGGTCATCCTGCACTACTGAAGTCGGAACGACTGTCACTCATTTTCCCTGCCTGTGCTCACCAGACAACAGGTGGAGGACATGGGCAGCAAAAATATAGAATGGCCCTGAAGCGCAGGGAGAACGCTACTTGCCCATCACGTCTATTTGTTTTTTTGTTTAGCGAAAAGATGGTGAAGTTTGTTTTCTATAAACAAAAAAGTTTGCTAAGCGGGTGTTTTAATCGTAGGCACCCTCTTGGCAAACCTGCAGTGATGTAAAGGGAGTCATCCCCACCAGGCACCAGTGATCTCTAAACAAAGTTATGGTCCTCAGTCAGGGTGGCAGAGGCCTCCCCTCCCGCAGAGCAGTGAACTGTTCGCCCTCTGTCAAAATGACCCCACGATTGTTCAATACAAATACATAGTTATTATTATAATGTATAGCAGGTGTCACTTTAAACGTGACTTTATCAGCCAAAGTTGTGCATCTCTAAAAGATATTTCACAATCAAATACATGTTTCCTGTTTTTTCCTCAGTGTGATTTAACTCACATCCTTGTGGGTAATGAAAGTCGAGTATTGTGTGAATAAAGATAAATTCGGTTAAGGAAAAAAAAGTAGGGAAAAACGTCCTATACAATAAGTCACTGGAAACTAAACATCATTGCATAATTATTGAAATTATGATTTTAATTTAACAGGTTTCAGCAGTGAAACAGCAAGCAAATAGGCAACACATCCAGTGGAAAAGAGGTCGGTTCTTGCAATGCTAAACGTTTCAAGTGGTCAACAGTCAGTGACTCATATCTGTGTATTGTTACTGTTATATTGACTTCAGGGGACTACTGTGGGCATGGGGAAGTGTGCCCTCAGTAGTTGTCTACTGCGTGGGGTATGGTAATTACCAAGTGGGCCATTTAAAAATAATTAAAGTTTTGCGCTCAGAATTTGAAGGACAACTATAAATTCTGCGTGTTTTCCACCCTTCCAAGGTGCACACACTAAAAATGCGCTATTTGCCTATAAAAGTTTCACCTGCATTTTTGCTGGCTCTCATTTTGTAGGCAAAACTCCTCGGCCAGGATTTAATTCTCTTTCTGGCGCAAACCCCTGTCTGTAAACAAAATGGGATTTGCGCACAGCCTGGAATTAAGGCTTTCATATTTGTTTTACCTTAGGATATGTGAGAAAGTTGGAAAATTAGGCTAGAGTGAATCGTTTTAAAAAAGCAGGTGATTGTTGTAAGAACCACAGTATTTAACCCTTTCCCCTCTGAAACGGAAAGGCCAGGGAAACAGCAGTTTACAGCTAAACAATCACACGCAGATAACAAAAGAAAGTCCACTGCAGTTTAACTACACTACCACTTGTTTTTGAACACAAGCAAGCCACAAGTAGAGCACAGGGGTAATCGCCTCACAGCCGCCTCATGTCTGATCAACAATTGATCTTTTAGCTAACAGTACCAAGAGGCCTGACTATTTAAGGATTACAGGAGCTCGGAGAGATAGCTAAGGCTACTTGTTCTTTATCTAATAATGCGTGTAATAAAAAAATACAGCATATATTTCACATTCTTTTTATAATTATCCTCTGCAAATTGTTAACAATGTATCTATCTATAGCTTTGCTGCTTTAAGATCATTCTCTACAAATCAGTTGAATTATGTGACCACATTCCGTGAAGTTTATCAGTAAACTTCTGTTTTGATTGAAAATGCTCCAGGCCAGGTTGTTTTCCCCCGAGTACCAAATATCTGAGGTCTGCCTATTCGGTGACCCAGCTGTTATTTTGGCCTGACTAGGTGGTATATGTGGGCTCCAAGACAATGATAAATCTCTCACTAACCCAATTTACATACCATAGAGATATTCAAGCCATCCATGGCTTTTACCAGCTCGGGTTTCCAAACCTTGATAAATGAAGTCTTCTAACACTATAGTAAACTCCCATCGATGACGGCCAATTTGATTAGTTAAAACTAAACTTAATAAACATCCCCACAAGTTTCAATTTGTTCATTAACCACAACAGTTCAACACATTATTTATTTGTGTCGTGTTGTTTTAGTTTTCCCAAATGTTGCATTTATTTATGGTGACACATACCTCATCCACTTCAGCTCTGAGGGGCACCCAACTTGTAAATTCTAATGCTGCTTTAATACAAGCTGCTCTTCTATCTAAGTCAATATAATCACTTCAATGCCTGAATGGGTTGTGAACCCTTGATACTTTGAATACTGAGATACATTGCAGCACCATTGGAGAGGGCAGAGATGTGTTCTAATGTTGCAGTGTACAGTGCAATAGACTTGATTCGATAGGGAAAAGCAATCGAAAATCAAAAAAAGAAAATGAAGCAAATAAATCACCTGAATTTACATAAATTCATCCTGCTTTATTATACAAATATATATTTGCTAATATTATGGGAAGTGTTTTCAACAGACAACTCTGTCAAATATGACAGCCGCCCATCAAACTTTTACAAAAATTTTAAATTTCCGAAAAGCAATCTCCCAAACCAAGAGTTTGTTTTTGAAAAATGAAAACAATTACGACCCCCACACCTTGGGACCTTTCTCCCATGGTATGCATTTAAAGCTAAGACATGTAAATTGGCCTTCAGGTTGTCAAAAGGATAAAACTGATAGAGCCACAGCCCTTTATGGTATAGAAATAAGAAAAACAAATTGTACAACCTTGCGCGAAAAAAAAAAGAAATATAGGGAAGGACAGTGGCAATTAGTCCACAGATTGTTGGGTCACAATGAAAAGACCAAATTCTAGCAGTGTGTGAACTCACTAGAAAATAGGCCAGGTAATAAAGTTAACAGGTTGCCATATGTGAAATGAGTAGAGTTTATAAGATCTCTGTACCCAATATCTGATTTAGCAGACCAAACAACAGCAAACCAGTTAGATCCCCATCCCAAGATGGAAGAATGCTCGTATGATTTGATTACTAAGTTGAATAGCAAAAGGGTGCTAAACACAATAAGACAAAATAGAGCTCCTGACCCAAAAGGTCTTTTGGCTCTTTGTTTAAAACAGATATTTTGGACTCATTGGTCAACACCTTTACACTGGTCGTCATTTTAGTACACTCAAGTGCCCCAGACATGGCATTGGCCCATACCACACCCTATCTAAAGTAAAGGAGAGAGATCGGACCCCGCCAAGTATCAACTTATCGCCTTACTGGATGTTGTGGCAAAAGCATATGCCACAATCTTATTAGGTGAACTAGAAGAATGACCTGGTTATATTCTAGACTGCGCATATCCTTTGTTTCAATTGTGAACTCCTATTTTGGTTCTTATTGGAAGGAAAACGAGTCAAGGACTCTTTCAATCTCAGAATCTCCCTAGATTTAAATTGGGAAACAGTAATCTGTTTTGTATGGTTGCTATGCCTGTTGATCATTTGACTATTAGCTAAAGTACTGCAAAGGAACATTTAGTAATTCATGACTACGCATACTGCCTTTAATCAAAGACATACACAAGTACTTTATACTTAATACTCAAAATAACCCTGGAATGCGGCAACGTCTGCATAAAGGCTCCTCTCTTGTTTCCTTATTACAATATTACAATCGAGGTGTGAAGTCTCCAGTCACGTTACTAAGAAAATGACGTAATTGCTCAACTGTAATAAGTTATTACATTTGGGTTGTGACATCATAACGCCTACTGCCAGAGCCAGCAACCAAGGTGAAAGGCAGGACATAAAGCATAATATCCGCTGCCAACTTCGGCCTCGTTCCTCTACATTGTCGTTAAACTCCTCAGTGATTTGCAACATCCTTATAATGTATGGTAGGGGGTACTTCATCATTAAATACTGAGCTATAAAGAGCACTAAGTTGAGGACAAGGTCACCCCATGAAAAGTACATATGTCTATCATTATAGATACGTCACATAACATTATTCATGAACATAGCTATAAACTTTCCTCCTGTCTATTTTAGGGACAGGGTTTCTAAAAGACAGAAACACTAAGAAAAGATTGTAGTTGACCTGACCAGAGGGTTTAGCTAATTTCCTGTACCTTTTCCCATTTCACTCAAGTTCTAGAAGAGACGTAGTACCATTCTGACTTGAAGAGATCTAGATGGGTGAGATGGAGTGTTAGCCAATTTCTGATGGCCATGCAGAGGTGCAGAAAGTCTGGACCTTGGGCATTGAGAGCTCTTCAAATGTTTTTACCTTGCTCTCTATACATGCAACACTAATGTTCCTGTTACCTAAGGTGCAGCAATATATTTGCTGAACCTTTACCCCAAAATGAAATGGAGACTACAATGCTATTGTTAAGATGGGATGATTTACAAATGTAAACATGTGATTTGCCAGGTAGAATTATTGATGCTGTCAATGGGCACACACACCTATTACAGGTGCAGAAAGATCTTACATCTCCTGTCAATCAATCATATCTTTATTCAGCAATTTTGTTAGCCATAAAAGAATCATAAAAACATTACACATCAATAAACACATTTCATCGCACTAAAATACAACAAATAAAGATAGACAATTCATTGATTGGAAAAATAGAAAGTCTGAGTTCAATACAAAGTCTGTTAGATGCTACTAACTGTAGGAATGCAATCAGTTAATGTAAACATTTCCCTTGAGTGCATTTTGAATAAATTGTATCACAGCCAAACCAATAGCATCAGAGTTAGGTTTCAGCATTAAATGAAATGCAAGTCTACACTGTCTCAAGTTTAAGGAATGCATGATTGGCAATAAAAACGTTTTCCGAGCAACACATCCAATTTACAGAACAATATAAAGTGTAATTTGCTTTGCAACGACAATGGGTCACAACGGCAGCATGAAAGCTCCATAGAGTGTCGGCCGCATTGAGGAAATGCGATTAGAAAATGCACCATATTGTATCTAAAACACATCAGATAAAATCTATCTATGCTGGGGGTTACTAACAAAGGAAAGAAAGGGTTCCATCAAAACTGGGAGAGAGATTAAAACTTAAGCTCTTACTTTAGGCTCATTTCATGAACAATTGCTGTACAGTTGCTTTGGTGGACCTGTTAATGGAGTCTGGCCTAGTGAAAAACCTGGGGACATCCAAAGAGGAGAAAGAGTCCTTAACGCCTTCGCTGCGAGCGGAATTCCAGCCAGGTGCTGGACATTCCAATCGCGGGCGTGGTCGTGACAAGCTCAGCTCGTCATGCGCACAGCCCGCCCGTGCAGCATGACAAGCTGAGCTCGTCATGAGCAGGGAAGGGGTTAATATACATAAGTTATGGAATAGTAACCCCTTGTCGAAAACTAGACAGTCTTGTAGTATAGAACTTGTCAAACTTGCCTGGTATTTAATCTAGATTAAGAACCCTAATAATAATGGATATAGCTTAATCGTAGCCACCGTATAAGTTAGCCCCTGTTCTTCATGGCAGATGCTCTATCTATGAGTCTCCCAAGGTAAATGAAAGCTACACTACACTCACTACACTCGGGTTCCAGCAATGTTGTGACTGCAACTTTTGGCAGACTTTAGGCCAAAGATCATAGTGTATGCTTGTGACAGGTTTGTCTCTATATCAGGCTCCTTCATAACAACAGTCCTCCAATGAACTCTGTAGACCATTAGCAGTCCTGGCCGGCAAGACTGTGTTATCAGCACAGAATAGCACTGGTGTAGGGCACTTCCCTACCTGTGGCATATCCTTTCCCTTCAAAGAAAAACAATTCCCCTGTTCATTTATTTACACTAGAGGGACCAATTAAAGATGGGGCCAATATTCAACCTGAGGGAATCCCTCTATTGATGTAAATCCAGTTTGTGTATTCCACATCAGGGCCAAAATGCACCAAAATGGTACTTCAAAATGGATCTGCCTCAATAGACAAGACTTAGGGGCCGATTCCGATCTCGGTCGGAGGCGCACCCAATACCATTCGGTCGGGAAAAAAGCCATGCGAATGCCTGTTTCCCGACCGAACCGTACAGCACACCGAACGAGTAAGTACGATGCGCACAACAGCACAGAATCCGGCCGAGCCGTACTCACCCAATCCAGGTCCTGTACTCCGACCGAGGCGAATCCGGAAATGCAGAATCGAGTCGCACGGAAGGGAAAATGCAGCTCCGTCCGGCCGACCAAGTACGATGCGCTTCCCGTACACGCCGAACCTGTCGCTACGCACGGCACGTCAAAGCATCCGGGAGAGGCGCACATAAGCTCCGATTCGCGCCACAACACAATACACGGCTACGAGACGAACACGCCAGCGACGAGGACGACGCGAAGCGACGAGGACGACGCGAAGCAACGAGAAGGACGAACGACACGAACCAACCATGAATCCCTTCGTCCCGATCATATCAATATTCTACATTTACTACCGGAACAGGCACGGACGCGTACGGCGCAGAAGGTAAGTCAGACACCAACCACAAAACACATACAACACGTACACGACACATCACACACACACAAAGGGATGCAGAATATACTTACACCAGCAACAGCAGCACCATAGGGGCGGGATGCCCATCACCAATGCCACATATGCACACAGGGGCCTGAATGCGCACCACCACCCCTACCCAGGGGGCTGGATGCCTACCACTACTACCACCCTCACCCAGGGGGCTGGATGCCTACCACTACTACCACCCTTAGCCAGGGGGGCTGGATGCCTACCACCACCCTTAGCCAGGGAGGCTGGATGCCTACCACTACTACCACCCTTAGCCAGGGGGCTGGATGCCTACCACCACTACCACCCTCACCCAGGGGGCTGGATGCCTACCACTACTACCACCCTTAGCCAGGGGGGCTGGATGCCTACCACTACTACCACCCTCACCCAGGGGGGGCTGGCTGCCTACCACTACTACCACCCTTAGCCAGGGGTGGCTGGATGCCTACCACTACTACCACCCTTAGCCAGGGGGCTGGATGCCTACCACCACTACCACCCTCACCCAGGGGGCTGGATGCCTACCACTACTACCACCCTCACCCAGGGGGCTGGATGCCTACCACCACCCTTAGCCAGGGGGCTGGATGCCTACCACTACTACCACCCTCACCCAGGGGGGCTGGATGCCTACCACTACTACCACCCTTAGCCAGGGGGCTGGATGCCTACCACTACTACCACCCTCACCCAGGGGGGCTGGATGCCTACCACTACTACCACCCTTAGCCAGGGGGCTGGATGCCTACCACTACTACCACCCTTAGCCAGGGGGGCTGGATGCCTACCACCACTACCACCCTCACCCAGGGGGCTGGATGCCTACCACTACTACCACCCTTAGCCAGGGGGCTGGATGCCTACCACTACTACCACCCTCACCCAGGGGGGCTGGATGCCTACCACTACTACCACCCTTAGCCAGGGGGCTGGATGCCTACCACTACTACCACCCTTAGCCAGGGGGCTGGATGCCTACCACTACTACCACCCTCACCCAGGGGGCTGGATGCCTACCACCACTACCACCCCCACTCATAGGATGGACAATGCATGACACAACCAGCACACCACAACCTAGGGAATGCAAGAAAAGACATCCCCCAACACCATGACAAGCGTGTGTAGACTGTGTCAAATGCCTACAACACCGAACATGACTTTGAACATACAATGTGACCCCTAGCACATGTGCCACACATATATGTGTGTGGCCCCCACAATGCAAGCAGGCCATGACCATTGTGGCAATGGGGTCCAAACCCCCATCATCACAGTGACCAAAATGTAAGTGTGGGGTCCATAGCTGAAGCACATTCAGAACATTGTGGCAATGGGGTCTAAACCCCCATCATCACAGTGACCAAAAGGTAAGTGTGGGGTCCGTAGCTGAAGCACCTTTTGAACATTGTGGCAATGGGGTCTAAACCCCCATCATCACTGTGACCAAAAGGTAAGTGTGGGGTCCATAGCTGAAGCACATTTTGAACATTGTGGCAATGGGGTCCAAACCCCCATCATCACAGTGACCAAAAGGTAAGTGTTGACAAAGAAAGAGCTGCAACTGCCAAACTGCATGGATGATTCCTGGTCACAGAACAAAAAACACATCAGTGGCAAAGTAGTGTATGTGTCCCATTGCAACATAAATTGGGTGAGCCAAATACTGCAGTGCAAATAAGACATACCTTTGGCCATGTGCAGACAAACAACACCCATGGGGGCTGACACTGTCAACATTCATCAATGACACAATGACAGAAGTGACCATCAGAATGCAGACCCACATATTTGCACCAATGGGCACACAAATGCAGATACCCTGTGGAGACTGCAGATGTGAGGTGAACAGATACCATACCATGGCAGCAATGGGACACACAAACCATGATCATTGTGCTGACCGATGACCTAGGAGTCCCAGGGACAGCAGGGGAAACCCACCAAATTACATACAGCCAATGGCACACCCAAGATATGCCAATGCAGTGGTGCAGATGCACAAACACAAACAGGCAGACCCACACTGCACATCATACACAACAGGTAAGGGGGGTGCCAGTGTCCCCAGGCAACCACACAACACATGAGGAGACCTGAATACCAATCATACAGATGTGCATACAGTGCCACACAAAGGTAACTCATGGATCCAAATCCCCTATGTGGGCAAGCAGGCATTGTCAGATGAGAGGGAGCACAAATCACACATGTCACACAGGCACGTAGGAACAGCAACTGACACAGCAAGACACAGACACACCACAGCACCACCCCCAGGGCCCCCACAATGTGGTGACCCTGGGCTGCATTACAATCCCACTGTGATGACAAAGCTAAATGTCGTTCACACTGTGAACCACAGTCATGTGTCCTGAGCAACAAACTACCATCACACCTACACAAGCACAAATCAATCAGCATGGCCAGTAAGCCAAGGCCAACATGGAGGCAGGGGCCTAGCCGGGCAACAACTCTCATCTGCACACACTCAACACCACACCCTCGACCTCCAACAATGTGCAGCAGTGAAGCACACATGCCCTGGTGACATTGCACATGCACCCATGACTATTCCAGGGTGGTGGGTGGTAACCAAGGTGCAGAAACACATCACACATGGCCACTCAACAAGACTCCTGAATGTCTGACACACTGCACACTACGCTGTACATGGACATGACGGCAATACCACACCAACCAATGGGATCCCAGCCACAGTCACACACCAATGAAGAAGCCAAGGTCACCCACAAAGAACACACATAGACAACAACCAACATTGCAGCCCGGACCCTGAGGAGTGCCAGCAGTCACACACACAACGTGTCACAATCACTGAAAGATAACACAAACTGGAAATCACATGACAGGGGCAAACAACAAGTGCCAAGGGGAAACCTGACTGTGACCCATCTGCGTCTGCACACAAACTCAGCCCTGACAGCAAACACACCTATGGGTGACACCCTGATGACCAGTAATGTGCCATGCACCCACATCACAGAGAACCCAGGGAGAAGACTTTGGGGGAACATAGGTCAACTCAGCAAGCATCACAAACAGGTACAACACTAGGGATCACAGCATGCACAGCTAAACGGAAGTGAACACACAGACATGCACATACAACACACACCTTGGGCGCAGGCAATGTCACAGGAGTACACACTGCCATGAGGGGACTCCACTCCTGTGTGAGGAAAGCTGTGCCATATGTTGCCTCAGTAGGGCCCCATCATGTCAGCTGAGCACTTGGTCACACAATCAACAATTAGCACCAAATGAGGGCTCCCGTCACATCAGCCTGTTCATGGAAGTGCCAACGGAATCATCAGCACAGATCCAACACACTTGTATAGCAATGTTGCACTGACTACACGGATGAGTCCTTCCCCATCGATGCCCAAACCTGCATATCCAGTGGAGATGGCCACACGGTCATGGAAGTAGACAAATTGAACAATGGCAGGCACAACAGATGTGCAGGGGTGGAAGCCACAGATGTGAAATAGCTAATCTAAGTAGGAAATCCCATTGCCAAATACTGAACACATGACACCCTCAGATGCTGCTATGGATGACATGGATACACCACAGGATAGGACACATTCCCCCTGGACCACATGGGTTCCTGCACAGTAACACTTCATTATCATGAGACCGAATATCACCATCACTGCAGCAAGGGCATGGTTAGCATCATCAACAACATGTACATCAGAAGCATAAGCACTAGAGAACAGAAAGTTGCTTTATTCAGCATATGTGTGGAATGAAAACAAAGTCCAGAAAAACACAAAGGCCAATGGCCAGTCCATTGTCAAAGTCCAAACTTGGTGACAGTGGCAGATGTCACCCTACGCATGCCTACACAAAACCAGGGACAATCCACTAGGAGGGGCAACCGGGGGCAGGCCAGGCACCGCAGGGACAGGATCAGGGCTCACCAGGAGGAAGCAGGGAAGGGGTGGTGGGTGCTGGAGAGCCACTGACAACTGCAGTGGAGGTGTCTGACATGGTGTGTGCCGGCACAACTGGGGGCATGACTCAGATGTTGTGGGTGCCGGCACGACTGCAGTGGACCCTGCAGATGGAGTGGACAGGTCCGCCACTGCAGTGCCCAAGTCAGACAGGGTGGAAGTGGACTCCACTGCAGTGCCTACCACCAGGGGAGGAGAATGGGGAACAGGCAAGGTGGGCTGGACAGAGGGGGAGGACACCCTCACCACATCAGTGGCACAGACAAGCGCAGCGGGGGTGTGGTGCCGGGAGAGCAAGTGGCAGGGGAGAAGGCCGGATCCTCTTGGGGATGGTATATCTGTGGGTGGGGGAACCTGGGGCAGGGTGTGGTGGGGGCACCTGTGGAGTGGGGGCCTGAGGGATGGAGGAAGGAGACCTGGTGCCTGGAGCTGCAGGGCGGCGGCGGGGTCTTGCTCTTACGACTCCGGGGGACTTGCGGGTGGGGTCCTCAGTCTGTCTGTGCCTGGGGGAGGGTGTCCGGGGGCGGGGGCACTCTGCTCCGTGTGGGTGGGCTTCCTCTTCCCCTGAATGCTGTATCAGCTGGATCGGAGGGGAAGAGGCCGAGGTCACTGAGGAAGAGGCGCTGGGTCTTTGGGGTTGCAGGTGAGGCAAGGGAGGGTGTTTTGGAGGGAGAGGCAACTGAGGATTGCGCAGTGCTCGTGGATGCGTATGTGTGTTCCAGGGCCCCATCCCCTGTGAGTCTGGTTTCAGTCCCCTGACTGTGCGTGCGTGTGCGTTTAGTTTGTGGCGTGTGTGTCTGTGTGCTGGACGTGTGTGTGCTGGTGTGTGCCTGTGCCGGTGTGTGTGTGCTTGGGACGGGTAAGGTGCTGGGGAGTGTGGATGGAGCAGAGGCAGGAGGGGTGAGGGACTGTCTGAGGAGGGACACTGCTGCCGTCAGGGAGGAGTCCATGGACCTGTTGCCCCTCTGTAGGTCAGACATGCCCGATGAGATGCCCTCCATGAACGACACCAGCTGAGTCAACAGAGCGGTGTGCGCATGGAGGACACTCAGCATGGCTGTCTGCCCTACATGGAGCTGGCGAAGGAGGTACACAGACTCCTCACTCAGGGCAGCAGGGGACACAGGGTCAGGGGGTGCGGTGCCTGACCCAAAGGAGACACGCTCCCGAACATGGGAGCCTCCACGGACCTGGGGAATAGGAGCCGATGGGAGGGCGGTGGTGGTGCTGGTGGTGGCGGGGACAGCAACACTAGCTGGGGTGTGGTGGCTGCTGACACCCGCCTCCATAAGGGAGTCATCCTCCGAGTTGCTCTGGTCCTCAGCTGAGGTGGATGGTGCTGAGGACTCCTCGGTGTGGCTCCCCTCGCCCTCCGTGCCACTGGGTCCCTCCGACCACTCTCGGCTGCTGACCCAGTCTGGCTCTCCGGCTCCTCCTGGTCCGTGGAGCTGTCCCCTTCCGTGGCCGTGGATGTATCTGCAAACAATGGGGAAACAGACAGACATCAGTCACCTGCACCAAACGCACACACCACTGTGAGCACAGCACATTACAGAGCAAGCCCTGGCATCATTAGTTGTACATTGCTAAAAGTGCCCTAACTGAACAGGAGAAGCCAATTGTCAGTCTGATGCCAACCATGGCACTCACATCCCACATGGCCTTGCACCCATCTGTCTGGTGTCTGTTGGATAGCAACACCCCAGTGTGGACACATGCACCAACTACACAGTAGTTGGACAGTGCAGAGGACACGGTGTAGCATGTGGACATGCACACATCACAACTCTTGCCACTGAGTCAGTACAGGTTTCTGGATGAAAGGGATGCCCAGAGTCAAATAGGAAATGCATGTGATGCATACCAGCGACAGACACCATGATGCACCCATGTCCTGATAGCCATCGCCACAATGGTGTGCATGTAGCACATGTCACTCCCCTGCAGGATCACCAATAAGTAGACACATGCCATGGCGGAGGCATGACTGCTAAGTCATACATCACTGTCTCAGTGATGTATGACTTGGCAGCCAGACAACAACACTCTGCACTGTGTCACAATAGTAGGTCATGGGGAATGCAAGTCCTGGAGCTGCACAAGTGCACATGTACATCCCCCACACAACACATCATCTTAACCCTCATCTGTCCAGGTCATACCGATTGGACATATGGGAGACCTGTGACACTACCCTCTGAACCTGAGCCCCTCACAATCTGCTGTGAATGGGGAACAGCTGCCTGAACTTCACATTCGCATACCCCAGTCTGCACGGGCAGCTGATCAAACACCTATGTGACACACAAGTATCGTCTCCTATGGTCACATCTCCAGTGGCATGCTGAGCCCCTACCAAGAAACACCCCAGCAGTCCTGGCAACTAATCCACAGCACACTGACACAGAGGCAGACACCTGAGGGGTCAAATCACTGCGCACAATGTGTCAGCTGATACACGGGAGTGGGAGTACAGAGTGCATTGCATGGCCTGGAGTAGGCATGACTGTCCTGCCCCACATGAATGAGGGATGAGCCCTGGACAGTGGATAGCTGGCTATGTATGTGTGACACACGTAATCTGCACACTCCTGGGGCCCAAACATTGTTCCCACCCGCTGCATGGGCGTGTGCCACATACCCCAGGCACATGTGGTGGCTCAGCTCAGCAAGTGGACCGCATATCAAAGCAACACGCAGATTACATGTCCGAACACAGGCGTTGTGTGAACAATGGACCCACCCATGATGCCCACAACAGAGTTAGGGAAACAGATGCTGTCCCACACCTTTAGTGAAGCAAACTGCAAGGACACAGTCCCAAGTGACACAATTCCCTGAATGTAAGGGCCACACCTGGGTATCAGATGAGGAGTGGGCAGTGCACAATAGAGGGACATGGCTCCTGGACAACATGACTGCTGCACTGTGGGAGTTGAACCAGGCCAGAGGAGGGCACAAAGCATGTAATACAGAGTTCACAGTGCAGTCTTTGACTCACCCCCTCCTTGCTGCTGTCTGGCCTTCAGCTGCCCATCCAGGTCTGGAAACACCACCGCCAGGATCTGGAGCATGTGGGGGGTCAGGGTCCGTGTTCCGCCCCTCCTGCGAGGAGGCGACAGCTTCAGCTGGACCCGTGCAATCCTCCGGGTCCAGCCCCGAAGGTCCTGCCACCTCTTCTGGCAGGCAGTTGCGGATCCGGCGCTTGTAGACCCCCACGGACCGGACAGCCCGGACGATGTCCTTCCAGATCTCCTGCTTCCGATGGGCATTAACCTGTCAGGATGACAAAGTGAAAAGGCCATTACTACACATGCAACATATCCGTGCATGACACAGTTGTATATACATGTCTCATTCACAGGGGCACATGATGTACACAGGCAGTGCAACGCTGCCCATGGACACTTTGCCAGACGTCACTACATGGTATCATTGCATGGGAAGTAAAACCTTGTTCAAATGCACTGTCACTGCACCATACCTGTCCAGTGCATGTCACTACACACTATGGGGGGTGACAACTACTCAGTGAGCCTGCTAGCCAGTGGCGTGCAGACTTTCAGCCTTGCTAGTCAGACAAAATGCACATTCAGAAAGGCAGTGCACAGAACACTCACCTGCTCCCCTGGTGTCCCATACAGCTTGCTGTACTGTGGAAGTAGGCTGTCCAGCAGGGCCTGGTTCTCCTCAAGGCTGAAGGCTGGGGCTCTCTCCACAGTACGTGCCATTGCAGGGTCCAGAGGGGCAGAGACAGCAGCAGTGCAGTGGCAGATGTCGTCCTGGAGCATGTAGTGCAGGCAAGTGAGCTCTCAGGGGAACAGCCAGCAATATATATGTGCTGGAGAGGCAGATACTGTCCCTTGTGTCCAAAGTGATAGGTCCAAGTCGTTTGCATCTTCTGAATCTGGCCAATCCATGGAATAGCAGCACCAATACACGCCCACGGCATCCTTCAAATCTTCAACTTCATGACATACATGATTTTGCAACATTGTTGTGGGTGACCAACTGAATTTCCAGCAACCGACTCGTTCGAAATTCGAAACGCGTCCGTTGCCAGGCAAGGCCATTGTCAATGGGTGCGCACTGATCGGTCCATTGCGGTACAACGCGTACAGGGGCACAACGCGTACCCGCACACATTGAATGTAATGGGCCGGCCGGGGGCACCGATCGGTCCATTGCGGCACAACGCGTACAGGGGCACAACGCGTACCTGCACACATTGAATGCAATGGGCCGGCCGGGGGCACCGATTGGTTCATTGCGGCACAACGCGTACAGGGGCACAACGCGTACCTGCACACATTGAATGCAATGGGCCGGCCGGGGGCACCGATCGGTCCATTGCAGTACAACGCGTACAGGGGTACAACGCGTACCCGCACACATTGAATGCAATGGGCCGGCCGGGGGCACCGATCGGTCCATTGCTGTTCAACACATCCCTGTACAAGTGACTGACATATGTCACCATGCCTGTCTCAGATGGACATATGCCAGCCACAGATAGCTCCCAGGGAGTGAGGGGCACACCTACAACACGACAGCCTGTCCAAACTGTATGATAAGGCATGTAAGGCTGCATTTCCTATTGTGTGTATGTTGGTGTACATGTTGTCCTGTGGGTGTCACCTGGGGGCAGCAACCCCCAGGCTGTGCACGTGTTCATGGGGACAGGATCCTGGGTGTTACGTGTACATGACCACTGTGATGTGCAACTGTTCATATCTGTGCATGTGGCATGCTCACATTTCACGGTGGTGTATGTGTATGTCATGTCACATACCCCGTGAGTCCCATGTGGGACGGTATGTTTGAGCCAGGGTGTCCCAGTGGCACAATAGTGATGGTCCTCCACAGTCTGTGTGCATGTAGTGTTTACAATGTCTCTGATTTCATGTGCACAATGGGAGACAGTCTCCACATCCACGTTGTGTGTGCATGGACTTTGATGTTGTGCGTGTGTGTGTCACAGACGTCCATGCCTGTCCTGCAGTGGCAAGTGGGACCACTACCTGTGGGGGTCATAGTTGTTTTGCTGTGGTGTATACATGATACTCCATGTAATGCCAGTGTCCATGTGGCAATACAGGGTCCCTGGGAATGTACCGGTCGTTGAGCTGTGATGCCTGGGGCACATCTGTCCTCACATGTCACTGTGGGGGTGATTGTGACACGGCAGCAGGAGATGGGAACTGTGACACGGCCTCATGATATCCAATGGGCCAACCTGGGACTAATTGATGCCACTTGTTGGACCGTGATGACAGATGTTGGCCATGTATGTACCATACATGTCCTTACGGAACTGCACACTTCATGTAGTTGTGCCTCATAATGATGTATGTTGGGATATTGAGTGTGTTCAATGCCGCATATGTGAGCTGACTGACAATCTTGCTTACTTCTCCTCTGCACTGCAGGGCTCCTGCTGTCCATCGACCATTCCCAGACCTGGCAACGATGGTGGAACGGGACAGCATCCGACGGTACCGCTTCACCAGGCAGCTGATTGAGGATTTGGCAGTGCAGTTGGCCCCACATTTGCAGCCTGGCCGGCCGTATCCTACAGCGCTGACCCCCAAGGTGAAGGTGATGGCAGCCCTACACTTCTTTGCCACCGGTACCTTCCAACATACTGTGGCGACTGCTGGTGGGATGTCACAGACCATGTTGAGCCGTGTGCTCCGCGATGTTTTGGCGGCAATGTTGCTATTCCTGAACCGGTACATCTATTTCCCTAGACTGCGACGACTCACTGACGTGAAGAGTGACTTCTATGCCCTGGGGAGGATGCCGCATGTCATTGGCTCCATTGATGGGACACATGTGGCTTTGGTACCACCACAGGCCAAGGAGCAGGCCTACAGGAACCGCAAGCACTACCACTCGGTCAATGCACTGGTGGTGTGTCTTGCAGATATGACCATCACACACGTGTGTGCCCGTTTCCCTGGTTCAGCACACGATGCCTTTGTGATGAGGAGTAGTCGCATCCCCAGGATGATGGCACAGATGCAGAACCAGCGTGCCTGGCTTGTCGGTGTGTACTGACTTTGTGCCAATGTGTGTGATCTGATCTGTAGTATTCCGCCCACTTTTCCAAGTCAGCTAATGTGCACTTGTCTGTCCGTAGGTGACTCGGGATACCCCAACATGCCATGGTTGCTGACACCCCTCAGGAACCCTGTGACACCAGCCCAGATGCGCTACAATGAGGCACATGGTCGGACCAGGAGAGTGATTGAGCGGACATTTGGTATCCTGAAGAGCCGCTTCCGCTGCCTGGACAAGACCGGAGGGTCCCTCCCATATGCCCCTGCGAAAGTGTGCAAGATTATCATCGTCTGCTGCATGCTCCACAACCTGGCAGTGCGGAAGGAGTTGCCTCTCATCCAGGATGACAATGACCAACATCCGCCACCTGTGGAGGATCCTGGCCTGGACCACGATGCCAGTGACGATGATGATGATGAGGGTGATGTCCGCACACAGCTCATCACCAACTTCTTTAGCTGAATGTGAGTATCCTGAGGTGTCATGTCAATGATGTGAGTTGGCATGATATGTGTAGGTGGTGCTCTGGTGCTGTTGGAGTGTGTCCATGGGCTACTTGACTGGATGTGTGTTGCGATGTGTGCTTACAGGTGGGCTGTACTCCCCAACAGTGTTGACATGCTAACTTGGTTCTGGGTGGTATCTTGTAACATGTATTGTGCATGAGTTTTGCTGTTCTGTCCTGTTCTCCATTGCTTTTGACTGTGTGTCATTTCTGTCCTTCACAGGGTACTTTCAGATTCGTTTGGTCAACTGTGTCCACCGACGACGTGTTTGCACTTCCAGGGTGGTAGCTGTTGTGTCCCTACAGGTGATGTGCGCCACACCCATGGACTTCCTTCCGTCTACAGTTGTTGACTGTGTGCCCGCTGCCAGGTGGGATTACCTTGCATCTGTAGTGGTTACGACATGTTGCAACTGTGTAATAAACCTGTGCTTCACTTTGTGATGTGCGTTGTCTGTGGTCACACATTTGACTGCCATTTGCTTACTGCACCTGTGGGCTACTTGACTACAACTGGGAATGGGTGTGGTGTCTGTGCATTGCACCGTCTTCCCTGGCAACATCAGTGTAGGCAATGAGTCAGATGGCCTAGGTGTGTATGTGTTGTGTAGCCCTGGTGGTGTGTCTCCCTCATATGTGTCACGTTGCCTTTACTCACATGCCTGTGTTGTACTTGCTGTTGCAGTTCGCATACACAGTGTACTTTTGCAGTTCATCATCCCCATAACAGCACCCATGTTGGAATCACAACAGAGGCAAGTATGGTGTATTAGTGTGTTTATTGTGATACATTTGTGTGAATAGTGCATAGGATGGGTAGTGCTGTACATAAATCTTGCAATCAGAAGTTCCTAGGTGAATTGAAAGTCCTGGTAGACAAAATCCCCAGTATCAGGGCCACAGTTGTCTGAGACATTGGTCCAACTTGTACTCCCCATGCAATGTGTGGGAGTAGTGTTGCCGTCAACAGGGTGAACAGTCTGTGCACAAAGGTGAACATCCAGAACAGGTTCAGGCTTCCTGGGAGTTGCACTTGGCCATCGGCCTCTCACTTGCCCCTCCTCGGACGACCCCTCTTCTTGGGGGGGCCCTCAAGTACAGGCTGCTGCGGTGCAGGGGACTCTCCGCCAGAGTCATCCTCCCTCCCTGTGGCAGTTGCAGTTTGTTCAGCACCAGATGTTGTTGGCACACAGGGAGGTGTGGACTGGTTGCTGTTCATCTGGCGGAGGCATTGTAAAATGTCCCTGTGCACCGCCGTCATCTCATGCAGTGCATCCCACTTGGACTCCACGCGGGACATGTGTGAGTCCACGCGGGACATGTGTGAGTCCAAGCGGGCATGATGGGCAGCCTGCTGCTGTTTCATGTCTCTGAGGAGCCCCACTACCTGGCTGAGGTCTCCGGTGCTGGACTGGTACGCATCAGCTATGCGTACCAGTTGTGGGTCATCATGCACACCAGCAACCTCTGCAAGCAGCGACCTCTGTCTCCCACCCTCCCACCACCCCTGCTGACATGTGCAGTGCGTGCAGTGGCACGCACAGATGACCCTGGTCCACCTTGGGGGTTGGTGGTGGTGTCCATGGCCCCAGGTTGGTCCAGGGTCCCTGTGCTGGTGTTGCTCCTTGTTCTGTCCATGTCGGCAGGGATGGTATTTGTGGTGACAGTCGTTGGAGGGGTGGGTGCAGGGGGTGCAGCTGGTGGTCCTGCTGGTGCTGCAGCTGGTGGTCCTGCTGGTGCTGCATGTAGACTTGCACCGGATGTGCCAGGTTGGTCTTCTTCGTCCGAGGAGGGCAGAGGCTGTACGACACCAGTGAGCTCCGCATCCTCTTGAGCCTGGGACTGGGACTCCTCAGCGTCTGCTGCTGTGTCCCCATCATCACCTGTTTTTGGGAGACACACACAATGTATGTTATGTTTCTGCAGGAATCAATGGTTGACACACCTGACAGTTGTGACTGTGCCTCTGGGTGCGGGCCTGTACATTGCATTGTCCTAAGTCGTCACAGTCAGGGGTTGATTTTGGTGTGGCACATTGTCCTGCATTATTTGGGCATTTCTATGTATTTGTTGGGGTGTGAACATGGTCTGCATTGGTTGTATTTGGTTGACAGCCGGCCCTCCTTCCCACCCAGCCAGTCAGTTATCCCGCCATGGACTGTGCTTGCATTGCAGGGAGTGGAAGTTGTCTCTCAGGATGTCAGTCAGTGGTGTCCTGCTGTTTGTTGGTGCACAGTTCCCAGCAGGGCCTTGTGCTCCCGCAGCAGTAGCCAGTGTCAGCCATCTTGTGAGTCCTTCTCCACTCCCTGTGATGTGAGCATGGTTCAGGGTGGGGTTGATGGGACAGTTGTGGGGGTGACCAATATCTGTGACTGCCACTCCCATCATGCTATTGCCTCCACCCCACTTCCCAGCATTCCCATACTTACTTGCTTTTGTGGGGAGTTCAGTGTGTGTGGGTGTGAGGGCAATGGCAAGATGGCTGACAGTGGTGTCCTGCTGTTGGTTGGTGTGCAGTTCCCAGCATGCCCTTGTGCTCCCCACAGCAGTAGCCAGTGTCCTTGTGTGTCCTTCTCCACTCCCTGTGATGTGAGCATGGTTCAGGGTGGTGTTGATGGGCCAGTTGTGAGGCTGAGCAATATCCGTGACTACCACTCCCATCATGCTATTGCCTCCACCCCCCTTCCCAGCATGCCCATGCTTCCTTCCTTTTGACTCTACTTCCCTGTGGGGTGGGCTGGCTGTGCTGACAGGATGGCTGGGAGTGTTGTCCTGGCAGTTGTTTGGCTAAAAGTCCCAAGAGTGTCCCTGTGCTTCACACAACATAACCCAGGGTGGTGGTTCTTTGTGGGATCTTGAGTTAGGATGGGAGGCATTGCATTCTACCAGGGGGTTCTGTGGAGTTTGTGTTGAGGGGGTGTGAGGGGAGGTGCTTGTGACTATGGTCAGTGCTGCAAGTCCTCCTTCCCACACAGCCAGCCAGATATCCCACCATGGAACGTGCTTGCATTGCAGGGAGTGGAAGTTGTCTCTCAGGATGTCAGTCAGTGGTGTCCTGCTGTTTGTTGGTGCACAGTTCCCAGCAGGGCCTTGTGCTCCCCGCAGCAGTAGCCAGTGTCAGCCATCTTGTGAGTCCTTCTCCACTCCCTGTGATGTGAGCATGGTTCAGGGTGGTGTTGATGGGCCAGTTGTGAGGCTGAGCAATATCTGTGACTACCACTCCCATCATGCTATTGCCTCCACCCCCTTCCCAGCATGCCCATGCTTCCTTCCTTTTGACTCTGCTTCCCTGTGGGGTGGGCTGGCTGTGCTGACAGGATGGCTGGGAGTGTTGTCCTGGCAGTTGTTTGGCTAAAAGTCCCAAGAGTGTCCCTGTGCTTCACACAACATAACCCAGGGTGGTGGTTCTTTGTGGGATCTTGAGTTAGGATGGGAGGCATTGCATTCTACCAGGTGGGTTCTGTGGAGTTTGTGTTGAGGGGGTGTGAGGGGAGGTGCTTGTGACTATGGTCAGTGCTGCAAGTCCTCCTTCCCACCCAGCCAGCCAGATATCCCACCATGGAACGTGCTTGCATTGCAGGGAGTGGAAGTTGTCTCTCAGGATGTCAGTCAGTGGTGTCCTGCTGTTTGTTGGTGCACAGTTCCCAGCAGGGCCTTGTGCTCCCCGCAGCAGTAGCCAGTGTCAGCCATCTTGTGAGTCCTTCTCCACTCCCTGTGATGTGAGCATGGTTCACGGTGGTGTTGATGGGACAGTTGTGGGGGTGACCAATATCTGTGACTGCCACTCCCATCATGCTATTGCCTCCACCCCACTTCCCAGCATTCCCATACTTACTTGCTTTTGTGGGGAGTTCAGTGTGTGTGGGTGTGAGGGCAATGGCAAGATGGCTGACAGTGGTGTCCTGCTGTTGGTTGGTGTGCAGTTCCCAGCAGGGCCTTGTGCTCCCCGCAGCAGTAGCCAGTGTCAGCCATCTTGTGAGTCCTTCTCCACTCCCTGTGATGTGAGCATGGTTCACGGTGGTGTTGATGGGACAGTTGTGGGGGTGACCAATATCTGTGACTACCACTCCCATCATGCTATTGCCTCCACCCCCTTCCCAGCATGCCCATGCTTCCTTCCTTTTGACTCTGCTTCCCTGTGGGGTGGGCTGGCTGTGCTGACAGGATGGCTGGGAGTGTTGTCCTGGCAGTTGTTTGGCTAAAAGTCCCAAGAGTGTCCCTGTGCTTCACACAACATAACCCAGGGTGGTGGTTCTTTGTGGGATCTTGAGTTAGGATGGGAGGCATTGCATTCTACCAGGTGGGTTCTGTGGAGTTTGTGTTGAGGGGGGTGTGAGGGGAGGTGCTTGTGACTATGGTCAGTGCTGCAAGTCCTCCTTCTCACCCAGCCAGCTAGATATCCCACCATGGAACGTGCTTGCATTGCAGGGAGTGGAAGTTGTCTCTCAGGATGTCAGTCAGTGGTGTCCTGCTGTTTGTTGGTGCACAGTTGCCAGCAGGGCCTTGTGCTCCCCACAGCAGTTGCCAGTGTCAGCCATCTTGTGAGTCCTTCTCCACTCCCTGTGATGTGCGCATGGTTCATGGTGGTGTTGATGGGACAGTTGTGGGGGGGGCAATATGTGCGACTACGACTCCCATGATGCTATTGGCTACACGGACTTGGCCAGCATACACAGAATTCCTTCCTTTCAGTGGTCTTCACTGTGTGTTGGTGTTGTTGTGGTGGCTACATGTCTGGATGTGTTTGTTAGTTCTATTTGTGCCACTGCCTAGCTGTAGTTGTAGTTGTGTTTGTACATGTGATGGCACGGTTGGATGTAACTTTTTTGATGGCATGTGTTGTGTTTATCTGACTGACATACACATTTTGGGCTGATTCTGTTCTGGTTGCTGTGTAATTGCTATGAGTGCATGGTTTGACTCTCCCCTTGACAGTGATGTGTGTGTGTTTTGTGGCAGAATATTGTGTACATTTGTTGTGTACTCACCAGGCTCTGGGATGTTCTCTAGTCCATATACGCTCACTGGCGGAAGGATGGCCCGCACCTTCTTCTCCCAGGGCCTGAGGTATACTGGCTTGGAAGGAGGGCCACTGCCGGTGTATTGGCTCAGGAGGTAGTCTTTCTTGAGCAGGTCCCGGACCCTCCTGCGCACGTCATACCACCTGTTCTCTGGATGTCGGTCTTTGTGCGCAGACATGGTGATTGTGCGTTCACCCTGTTGATGATCCTCTCCCACATCTTGGTTTTCTGGGAGATGGGGGTCTGTTGGACCAGTGTGCCAAACAGCTGTGGCTCTACCCTGAGGATCTCGTCTACCATGACTTCCAATTCACAATCTAGGAACTTGTGATTCTTCTTGGGGGGCATGGTGATGGGTGGTGATGGTGAGTGATGTGTGTGTTGGTGTGCAGGTGAGGGTGTGTGAGTGTGTGTTTTGCTGGGTGTATGTGAGGTAGGTATTTGTTGGTGTGCTGATGGTGTGTGGCTTGTGTGAGGGATGAGCTGTGGGTGTGTGGTTGCTGTCTCTTGGGTGCTGGCAGTGGAATGGCATTTGCAAAGGATCATGGTTGTGATTTGTGTCCTTTATATGGGTGGAGTTGTGGGTGTGTCTTTGTTCTCTGTCCCCACCCCCAGTATTTATTGGCTTTGTAATTGCTTGTTTGGCCTTTTTTGTGTGATTTTTCCTTTGTACTGTCTGTGCATGTTGGAAACGTTGTTGTGACCGAGTCGGACCCTGCATTTGTCTCGTACGGTGTTCTCCGTTTCGTTCACGCTGTGTTTGTGCAGTTTTCTATGCTGCGTACACGTCGGTCGCGGTGTTTTGTGTTGCTTCGGCTCGGTTTTGTATGCGTGTCGGTCGTGCGGCTTGTCCTCCGTCCGACTCAGTCGTGGTTTTCGCGCCTTGCATCGTACTTTGCGGTTTGGAGTTCGCGTGTACGTTTCGGTCAGATTTGTTCCGGGTGCGTGTCGGTCGGTTCGATTCGCATGTTTTTCCGGCCGGATTGCTGTTTTCCGTGCGGCTCGGTCGTTCGGCTTGGGTTCTGTACGTGTCGTTCAGATTTTGCACGCTTTGCATCGTACTTGGCGTGTCGGGCGCAACAGGTACGTGTCGGTCGGTATAAATTCCGGCTCCGAGTCGGTCGGTGCTTTTTCCGGCCCGAATCGGAATCGACCCCTTAATGTTCCTTCACACTCATGACCCACATAATGGACCAGAGCTTGGGGGGGATTGATACAGTCAATAGAATAGCTCAGGTCCATAAATGCTAGGTGCAGTGGATCTGACTTAGTTCTGGTGTATTTTGTCCTTAGCAGATATAGATTCAGAGAATGTTCCACTGTACCAAACCCATTTGGAAACCCATATTGCACATACAATGGAGTTTTCCTTTGCCCAGGACTCCAGCAGTGCCAACAGCACTCTCCCCACAATTTTAGATCTAGAAGGGATATCGGTCGATAAAGGCATGGGTCTCTCCTAACCTCTTTTTGAATATTGACATTATTGTTGACCCATCCAAGATCGTGGTGGAGTACTTTTAGTGGCAGCTCTTTTAGCATTCGTAATCATGGGGCCCACAACGTGATATTATTTTTGCAAACGCCCATAGGGACAGTGTCCTTTCCCGAGGCGTTACTGCTGAGACTAGTCTTAATGACACTAGCGACTTCCGGTACCTCAAAGGGGTTCTGAAGGTAAAAGGTATTTTTACTCCAGACTTACCATCTCGCCCCTCTACACAAGAGAGGATATATGACTGCCGAAGTGCAACTTGTTAAAGTGATCAGCTGCTGTTAGAGACTCTATCTTTACTGGGGCACCTTAACAAAACTATGGCATTTTAATAGCCTTCCAAAAAGCCTAATTATCATTCATCTTACTGGCCACCATGAAAGATTCCCACGCTCCTTCCATTATATTATTTTTCCTTCTGATGGTTGCCTCTTTGTACTGCTTCCTGTGAATCTGCACTTTGGTTTAAAGTTGAGGGTACGTTTTGAGGGCAATCATAAGGCTGCATCAAACTATATGTGCTGTCTTACCTTTGGAACATCCGCTGTGATAGTTAACAAAGACATGAGTGAGTCACACAGGGATTCAAACAAACTCAGAATTTCCATTGGGTCAGCATCCTCTTCTAGACACTCCCAACAAGCACCCTATTTAACACCAACGAATCAGTGAGAAAATAGGTTGGGTTAACTTTTCTCCCTCTCATCTCATCATCATGCCCTTGTACCTATTTGGTTCAATGTCAATTGTTTTATCCAATTTGGTTCTAAAATTTAAATCAGCCCCTGAACAGGCTGGTAGAGGATTATGATCACTGGCACAATTTGGTATTACCTTGAGTGAGGTCACACAAAAACAGTCTATCAGAGAATAGAATGAGGTCTATTGTGCCTGAGGAGATATATCCTGTCATCCATATTCCAGTTTCTGCTAACTTAAATGAAACCTATATATTTCATTGACAAGGTTTGCATTGTTTGATTTGTAAGTTCATTTTCTCATTCTAATTCCCGTTCGATGCAAGAAGAAATGGAGAACCTGCAGCTATATCCTGATAGTGGATTTCGTTCATTTTCAATCCCATCCCCCAATGAATTCCTTTCGATCTTACTCTTTCCCTCATTAATAAGAGGCCTTAATGGTAGATATTCGAGATCACCTCTGGGTCCAAACTCTTCATATTTCTGACTTATCTGGCCAGCAGAATTACCCTTTGTCTACTGTCAGATAATCATTTTAATTTTCGAATTTATACTGTAGCTCAATGATCTACACTATGTAGTAGCATCTCCACTTTTGAAGTACCCGGTCTGAGTTTGAATAATCATCTAGCCTGCTTAGATAGATTTACTGCTAGAAAAGGGGTGCAAGTAAAGTCAATTCTGGTCAATTTCCTGAAAGGCGGCATGATTTATGAAGCTAATTGCTTTTGCCCTGAGTATTTTCTATCTTTTACAAGACCTGTCGGAAAAAGGCTTTAATTGTTGTAGGTGAAATCCTTTTTGACTCACTATATAATCACTTGTACACTGCAATTCCTTTTTATGAACTATGGACAGTGCTGAAAAACCACATGAACATTGAAATCAGCATCTTTGAACATATGTTAACTATAAAACATTTCCAGGCCAAGTTATAAATAGATCACATTTATAGAAAGACATTTATATAATTAAAACATTTCATAATATGTGTATTTGTGAAGTCCATGCCACCTCTGAAGACATCCTGGTAAAATAATAGAAGATGCTTAGTGTTACCTAACTCAATTGTACTTATGTTATCAACCTCAGAAGGATGAGGGACTAAGCGCACCCATTACCACTTCAGACCAGGCCGACAAAGTAGTTTGAGAAGAAGGTCTTCCTTAGAGCCACCACATCACAGGAGCTGTGACATGAATGTTATAAAAATGTAAGCAACACAAATAAGTGATGCTCGTACAGCATAATCCCAATAACACCATTACAGTTACAATTATAATTCAGTATATCTACCCTACTAAACTTCTCCTTTCTTAGGCTTCATTCCAAGTCTTGATCACAGAGAAATGTTGGAAATATAATTTTGAAAAAAGATTATAGTTCCTCCAGATGGCTGAAAGATTCCTATTCAGGGTTACAAATGTCAGAAGGACTTCTGATTTCAAAAGTGATCTGGTGCCTAGAAACCTGTCTTGAGTAGCGGTAGTTGCAGAACTGACCAGGAAGAACTTTCCTAGAACACTGACAAAGGACTGGGAAAAGGTGCAGAAGCTTGTCTAGGAAAGTCACCCCCAAAGAGGGAAGGAATTCAAATTTGTCCATCTGGGAATTTTTGCCATGCTGAAAACTGGTTAAGTGGTACCTCATGGCAAAGATATCCAACCTAGTGGAACCCTATCTGAGGGTCTGTATGATTTAGAGCTCCAAAAAAGATTGACTAAGTCCAATGTAAAACTTTGGACTGGGGTGAGGGTGCAAATCTATTCAACAGCTATAAAACCCAGGTTTGTCTGTGCAGAGCTTTTGGTGGCACAAGCAATGGTTTCAGAGGGGGATTGATGATAATGTATACAAATTGGGGGGATCCTTTGCCAGCCACAGCGTTTGACCTTGTCCCACTCAAGCATTTAGATGACCATTTTAGAGAAGTCTAACTACATTCCAGAGTCTAAGTCAGAAGTTAAACTCTTTGACCCAGACAACCATGAAGCCGACCTCACCTCCATTGCAATCAGCCTTAAAATCAGCATTAGCCTCTACCAACTTCAAGCCTGTGCTCATCCTTGCATGAGGTGTGAATGAGGCATGAAATTCCTCCGAGGAGATACACAATAGATTGACCTGAATGGGACAGGATGACTTCTCTCAGCTCCTCTGAGCTCTGCTGAATCTTCAGGGTTAGGACTGTGAGCATGCTGTTGACACCATAGTGTCCCATCCTGACCAAAGGGTCTGTCTGAGCCACATTTAACATTTTGGTGCAGTATATAGGAAGAAAATGGGATGTCAGGAAAATTCTTGTGTATTCCTTGTCTGCGTGCTGTAAAACCCTGCTTTATCTTACCAGACTTATGTCTCCTAGTTTGAGGTTAGCACAAAGCCTGCTTCAAACTGGATTTTAGTGTTAGATGTTGGAGGGCATTAGAGATCACCATAGTGCACTCCCGTACACATTCACAAACCTCAGATCCCAAGTTTAATGTAGCTGAAGACTTACATAATTTTGAGAATACCCTGACTCAGTGCATTTTTTTTTTTTTTTGCACCAAGGCAAACAGGAACTGCTGAAAAGTGGGTAGGATTGCTCACCCATAACTTTTACCCCATTGGTTACGGAGTGCCCAAAAGTCACCACCACTCACCAGCTGAAGTCGGGTATAAATGTGGCACACCATGGCACCACATCAGAACACTTTCTTCACCGGCAGAAGAATGGAAGAGAACTGATTTGCTGTCTGTGACCTGCGAGGAGCCCTGAAGGACAGGACCTGCTCCCTAATGTACCCAGAAGAAAGAAGAGGTCTCCAAGGGTCAGTCGGCTGACTTCCTTGGTGGTTCCAGGAACACAAAAAACTTTAAGATGCCTTTTTCCTAGTGTGCCCAGCTGACCAGTGGCTACTGGATTAGGACTGCATGTTGTTGTTGGCCTCTGTCTGATACCCCAAGAGCCTATAAGTGTCCTTCCCTTTAATGCTGGTTACCTTAGAAGTGTACTCATGTGCTTGTATGGACACCAGAAGAAAGTTTGGAAACTTTGAAAAAACCTTTGCTCCAGAGTTCCAAAGCCTCAATGGTACCTGCCATGAAAATATCTTCCAGTCAGCTCCACAGTGTCAGACTGAATTTCAGCTTTGTCCTGCATGGAGATCTCCACACCTAAATGAGAAAGTCCTTTTCTGCATAAAGATTTGGAAGATTTTTTAACAAAAAACTGAAAAGCTCCAGAGTCTTAGCGGGATGAGGCTGCTTCCAATATCCAACCTGCAGTTCCACGGTGGGAGCTACAGTTTCAGCTTTGACCCACATGGAGATGATTTCTAACGCAAAAAAGTGATAAAGTCCCTTTTCGCGTTGGGACCTCGATTCCTAATTTTCAGAGGGACCAATCCACAGGTTGTGTCTGACCAGGGGTCCATCATGTTAAGCTTCAAATCGTGCCTAGGTACCAGTCTACAGCAAGCATTAACTATCATTGGTGCTCTGTGTTGTTTGGGGCTATTTCTATATCTATAAAGAAAATCATATCTCCTGTTTCCCTTATTGGATTCTTGTCATTTTGGTGTCATTTTATTTATAAAATGTGGCTATATTTTTCAAATTCAGTTTGGGATTTTTATGCCTTTGTATTCTGACTTTATTACTGTTTAGGTACAGCATAAAGGCTTTACATGTTGCTCTAAGTTAAGCCTGTCTGTTTTCTGCCATTGCTACCAGGGGGTTGAGGTTAGGTTGATTTATTTACTCTAATGCTTCACCCTTACATAAATTTTTAATTATTTCTCGAGGTGGGTAGTAGCCCACCACAAATATTAATCCACTTTCTTATAATCTTGAATTGAAACAGAAACACAAGCGGTGCCCCTCCACCGACATTCCAGCTCCCAGAAAACGTAACAAATGGGATGCACATTTTAACCCTAGTGGACAGTGTGCAGTGAAAATTTGGAGTAAGACAAAGACCCATTTGCAGTCACAATTTTAGCTCAATAATTTGATTCCGCTGGCATCACCATTCCGAGTACAGTGCCACAACAAGTAAAGAAACCATAGAGGAAGTGGATACTATTAGAACAATAGAGGTTGATACCTTCATTACCATATTGTGACCCGTATATTGACCTAAAAACTGTTGCCTTGTTGTTAAGGTCACACTGACTCATGGTGAAAATATTCTGCCCCTAAAACATTGGACGGAAGAGATGCGACTCTAGGCCTGATTTAAATCATGGAGTAAGTTTGTACTCCATCCGGGTGACGGAGTCAAATACTTTGTTGCCTTGATGCAGTACCCATCCTCCACATTTAAAAATGTCCCCCAAACTTGTGGGTACTTATTATTATTGTCAGGAACCGCCGTCTCAGCTGTGTTAAACGTTGGACGGACAAGTCTGTCAAACATGATGGCTGCCCATCTAACTTTCTACAAGTTTTTGCTTTTTTTTAAAAAGAAATATGTAGCAGAATTCTGTTTAAAAAAAAGCAAAGATGAATGTCCCCCACACCTTAGGAGTTGTTCGCCTATGGGGTCAGTCTATTTTCTTTTTACTGTCCCTCACCACCAGGTTTTAGGTGGTGATGACGAGCAGTGAAAAAACATATGACATTGCTACTCTAAATCGGTTCTAAAGTATTTTAGAACATTGGAATGTTGGGAGCTCCATTGAAGACAATGGAGTTGCTCTGGGCTTATAATGGCTGGTATAAGCCCAGCGCTCCAACATTCCAATGTTTGTCTTTTTGTTTCTCCATTTTTAATTTAGAACATTCTACCCTTAGTGGGTGGAATGTTCTAATAGCCTTATAGCCCTTCTACCTCAGGCTATACCGGTTGTTAAAGGCCCTCTCCCTCGTTATAGGCCCGAGCCGCATCGGGATCAGGGCATTTAACAGCTGGTATAGCCCTCAGCAGTGGGCTATAAGGCTATAATATATAAACCTCTGCCGGTCTGTACTCCATCAGGCCATCAAAGGAGTATGTAATCGATGGAGCTAGCGTCAGTTCTGTCGCTGACATACGTTCGGTCTGCTCACCTGTAAATTAGGCAGTCACACAGAGGGTTTGGCAAAGAGAGTACTCCTTTAGAGTTGTGATGGTGTACCCTCACCAGCAAACTCTAAACCAGGGCCAATATTGCCACTGGACCCCTGTAGGTGGACAGTTTCCCTTAAGTTGGTATCATCTTAAGTGATTGCATTTCCTGCAATTTCCTGTAGTTACTTCAAGTTGTTAGATGAACGATTAACTGATCATATTTTCGACCACCTTATTTTTCAATGTGGCCCTAAACATCCCATCAGTTGCTGCTACAAGACTGGCATTTATTTTATTGGATACATGTAGTATTAGAAGGATGCTGGCTTCCACTTTCCATCTGCTCTCCTTAGACATACCATATTCCAGCAGTGTATCTTACTGTTGAAGAGAAGAACATTTTGCATAATATTCTGTAAGAAAGGAAATGATTCTTTATGATTTCCCCCTTTTTTCAGCCTGGTGGTGCTGGCTTTAATTTTCTGTGTGGTTTAACACTGATAAACAGTTGTTTCATGTTATATGAAAACAATAAAATGTTGTTTAAAATAAAATATACAGTGTCATGCCATGGTAGTTGCACAGAACTGCAGCAACTGCATAGAAGCTAGTTATCATATGAGGGACGCAGTTACATCGTTAACATAAATGACAAAAATATATGACCGCCAGGAGCATCACTGTGCCCTAACTGGGCTGCACAATTAAAAGCACTGCAGCAATACATGGAAAAAAAGAGTGCCCTTTCCATGTTGCAAACTTATTTATATATATTAATAATTCACCCATAAAATGTGCCTTGTAAATCCATACGGCTGAGTACTTTATATAAATATATATATTTAGATAATAGCGTACTAGCATTTCCACTGCGTAGGTTAGCTAGTTTCTCCATAAATAGCCCTAGGAATAGGAAATAGCTTTAAAATATATCTTTACTTGAGAATTTTTTATTTGCACTCAGATTTTCAAAATCTAATTGAATACTGAGATTAGATTTTAAGTGGAAAAGCACCATTATAAATATGTACGTTGTGGTGCCTGAGCCAAAACTGGCTTAGAACGAGTTTTGCCATTTAACTCACATTCAGAGCTGCGTGACACATCCCTGGCATTCATAACCCTGCTCTCCAGAGGACAATAGCCTTGGTCTCAGGTTTTAATGGGGTTGTCAGCTAGTGGATACCTAACAGGGATTAGCCACCTGGGAGGACGACAAGAACAGTTTACAGAAAACAGCACGTCCTTCACACTACCTCTTTTGACTTGGCACTAGGTGATAAAGCTGTGGCCTGTCTAACGGGATCATTGCCTGCTCTCTCCATGGTTTTGGAGGAGGTGGGATGGGTGCAGGGACGGACACACAGAAAAACTGAGCCTGATATTTATGAACCTGGTAATCTTGAGTACAGAAACGGCAAAATTAAATTTGAACTTTTTTCCCATGGTTTAGCGGTCAAGCCCTTGAAGGTCCACTGAATGTAAGAAGATGTTGGGGGATATTCTCAAGAACGGGTGATAATTATCGCCAACCTAGGTTAACGCAATTTTACATAACGCTGTCTATCGTGGGAAACAAACGCCGTGTTAACAGCGTATTCTCAACACGCCGGCAACAGGCGATAGTTTCCCGATAACGCGTCAAATGTCCGCGTTAAAATTAGCGGGACGCCGATAAAAAAGGAAACCCGAACGTGAAAAAAGTGGCGATGGGCCCAACAGCGATAAAAATATCAGCGATAAGCAGCGCCAGGCTTGCTATTCCACGTCAGGCGGGAGAAATCACCATAAAAGCTGCAACAAAAAAACCAAAACCCAAACAACTGAGAAGCACAATGGAGGAAGCTGGAGTAACTATAGAGGCCAACCAGAACCCCACAAACCCCCCGGAGGACCAGCCAGGGATCTCGGGGAAGGAGAAGAGGAACCCGCGATTCAGTCCGCAGGAAAACAAGATCCTGATTACGGAGGTGATAGAACATCACCAACAACTGTTCATCACCTCCACTGTGTCATTGGCAACTAAAAATGCAATATGGCAGTCCATCCTGGCCAAGGTGAATGGAGTCACGAGAGTGAAGAGAAGGGAAGTGGATGACTGCAAGAAGCGCTGGAATGATGTGAAGCGCAAAACCAAGCTGAAACTCGCTAACAACCGCAAAGCAGCAATGCAGACTGGAAGTGGGAGTCCAGCGCCACAGCAGGAGCTGGATGAGATGGAGGAAATGGTGTCCACAGTCATCAGTGGGGAGACGGTGGCAGGAGTTGGGGGACCGGACACTGGTCAACATGACCTGACCCAACAGCAACAGGGTGAGTAATGACCAGGGACTAGGGGGATGGGGGGAGATGGGCACAATGGCACACATGCACAATTAAGTATAGCACAGTGCACACCCACAATGACTCTGGATCATGTCCCTGATCTCCTTGGCATACTGCAGCACACATAGAAACAGCAAGTAGGCCCCGTCGACAACGTGCCCAGAGGGGGCCCTCCCACACATCACCAATCTCACAACAAACACATGCACATGTGCTGAACCCAGCAAAGCTGCAGGTCCGTGAGCCACACTGACAATGCAAGTGACACTGCATGACGATTAGCATGGCTGCAGTCCAATTATCATGACATGGTGCACGCCACGACACTGTGGTTGCGGAGTGTGGACCACATCCGTAAAGGAGCAGGTCACACTGACACATCCACATTCACAAACAACACCTGACGTCAATAAGACATCTGCGGACAAACCATGCACCAAGAGTCCCAACTCCCACCAAGAGCCCAATTTACCCAAATATGCAACATCTCAGCACTGTATAAGCACAGAAGTGAAAGGCACACCGCCTGAAAGGAATAAGGGCCAGCAAAATCAGAGCTGCAGGGGCGCCTCTCCCACAATGCAGCACACACACATAAGAATCAGAGCACATCAACATTGACAGCAATGTGGTACAAACTGCAACACTTTCACAACAGAACAGAGGACACAACTGCTGCCGCTTGTATGTAGAAACTGGCCAATCACATTTGGCATAGCAGGAAAATGTGAGATGATAATGTACAAGTACAACCCCACATCCCTGATGGTGTAGAAATGTCCACTGTCCCACATCAAATAGGCATCTCCTCCCAAACAGTCACAATGTACATTGTCATGCAGTCTGTTTGTAAATTTGTCCAATGCGTGAACATACATGGAACACACTGTTAAACTGCATCTCCCCTTTACATTGCAGAGGGAGAATCAACACCTCCTGCAGAGCAGACCGTACATCTCTTCACTGATGATGAAGAGGACCTCCACATCATCGACACCGACGCTGTCCAACAGCTCATGGACACCCTCAACACCCCACCCACAGCAACAGGGCTGCCCAGCTGCATCGAGGAGACCCCACACCCTGCACAGACCACACAGCAGGAAGCACCCACCACCACGGCGGTCTCCCAGGACCCCCACGACCAACACATGGCATTCCAACGCCATGTGTTAGAGGGCCAGAAGGAGATGGCTGATCAGGTGCGGGTGGGGTTCGACCTCATGGCAGCCAAACTAGTTGCCATACGTGGGTGTCTAAGTCCCATCAGGGACCACTTACAGTCCCTAACGGACACCGACAGTCCGCTCCATGCTCTCCAACAAGCCTTGGCTGACATCGCTGGAGTCAAGACTCTGAGACAAGAACAACTGTCTAGCCAGAGTGGCTCCAGCGATGTCAGCCGGGAGTTGGGACACATGTGGAGGATCATGGAGAACATGGAGCGGATGCAGGCAGAAAGAATGGCTGCCACGGCTGCACACCAGCGAGATGTAGCTGGGATCTTCCATGCCCAGCAGTTCCTCAACATGGCATTGCTGCCACAAGGCCTGGCGCAGATGAATGTTGCTGCTACTACTCCATCCACATCTCCGGACCCTGATGTGTCAGTGCCTCACAGTGCGGCAGACAATCCACTTCCGGCCCCTGATGTGTCACTGCCACACAGTGCGGCAGACATTCCACCTCCGGCCCCTGATGTGTCAGTGCCACACAGTGCTGCAGACAAAACACCACCACCCACATGTGAGGCACATCACACATCAGAGGACGATGATGTGAATGATTCTGCCTTTGTGGTAAGAAGGAAGCGGTAGCATTCATCTCCGCCATATGGCCTGTTTCAGCTTGGTTCTGCCCTCTGCAACATGCCCTTGAATAACACCTTCCAATGTCCCCCGATACACTCTGCGACACTCACCTTGGCCCTCGACATGGACTGCCATATTTGGTTTGGTTACCAATGACACAGCAATCAGACTGCGGACTGAACTCTTTCTCTTCCGATGAACTTGTCCATCCCTAAAGGACTCTGGCTGGCCCTCCACGGAGCAACAATGTAAAGTGGGGTTTGCATGGCCATGTACTGGTCCAGCTTCAACACTCCACCGAATGTGATTAAAACATTCTAATTCACACAGATGTGTCATGTCTATGATCAAGCAAGTATGAATGTATGGATGAATGTAGGGGCAGTGATTCCAAAAAAAGGTACTCCCTGGGAACTGATATCAATGCGCATGTTTGACCGTGACCCAGATAGGCAGTGAGATGACTGGGAATGCGTGAACTAGCTGTGGCCTCATTGCTCCTAAACAACAATCTCGCAATTTCCCAACTTAGCCCCACGTAAATGTAGGAAATAGGGCTGTGTGTAAAAAAGTCAAAGTTATGTGGATGCCACAGCTCGGAGCAATGATTTTTGTTTGAGTGTGCAGCGGTTGGACTCCTGGGATGGTCTGTGCGTAAGTGGGAAGGTCATTCCATGTAAGAGAACTGCGAGCAAGGACTTCTGTGTGTGGGGTGTGTATACGTTGGTCTTTGGTTAGCGCTGTGCGTAGTGTGGGAGTCGTCATCAGCTGCTATGTTATCTCTCAGGGGGTGCCAGGCGCATGCAATTCCAAGGTCGGAGATGCAGTTGTGCTAGCGCCTTCTAGTTCAGACAAAGGAGCTTTCATCCCTAATTTTAGTTTGTCATCTGCTTGCATTCTGGAAATGTGATGTGGATTTTTTTTTGGGGGGGGGGGGGATGTCACTGCTTCGCCTTCCGGCACGGTTGAACCCTTACCAGCCATGTATGTGCCCCTCGGTCAATTTTGCATGCTCTGATGTAGCAGTGGTGTTTTGCTGCAGTCTGTCAGTGATCGGTACAGGTAGCTGTGAGGAGGCGCGTGACTTCTCACCTTGCACCTATTAGCTGACACTGTTCACTACTATTGATGGATGACATCCGTGTACACATGTGATCTGTACATGGCACATATGTCCAGGGGACACCTTGGTGTGTTCCACGCAAGGTATTCCTGCTGGCTTTTTGGCTGGTGTGCATCTCCCATGTTGCTGAGGTGTTCACTGTGCCACCGTCCCCCTTACGTCCATGTTGCTCATGTTGTAGGACTTGAGTCACAGGGTGCATCTCTGCATCAGGGTGGTTCATATTTGACCCCAAATGACACCTGCAATTTCATATTTGACCCCAAAAGACACCCGAAATGTCATATTTGACCCCAAATGACACCCTGTTGTCTTTTTCTGAACACCAATGACAGCCTTCATGTCATGTTTTTGTACACATGTGATACGCTGATGAGTGGGATTTCGTACTACATTTGACAACCTGAAATGGCATTTCGGATAAGTGACACCCTAAACAGCCTCTCTGTACAGAGGTGACATACCCACCATCTATTTGCTATTTGTGACATTGTTAGCACTTAATGTTGCACTTACACTTGTCAGAGTGATGTGCTAATGCAGAGGACAGACATGCACACAGGGAATGTGTGTTGCAATGAATGTATTTGCACATGCTGTTCATGTGGTCATTTTGTACTGTTCCATGATTGCTAAGGACAGTCACAATGTGACGTGCTCATGCGAAGAAATTGTTAATGATTGTGTTCCTTCGGGCTATTCCTGCTGCAGCTGCAGTGGGGTGTGGTCCACCTGACTCATCTTCCTCATCATCGTCCGGTGCATCTGGCACTTGCATCCATGGGGCATTGGTGCGTACACATATGTTGTGCAATACACATCATGCAATGATCATCTTGCACACTATTTCTGGGCTGTACAGGAGTCTTCCACCTGTGATGTCTAGGCACCTGAAACGTGACTTTAACACGCCAAATGTGTGCTCAACAATGCCCCTGGTGCGTTTGTGGCCCACATTGTACTGCCTCTGGGCCGGGGTGTTCGGGGCTCGGAGGGGTGTCATCATCCACGGGCAGAGTGCATATCCTTGATCACCTGTGAGAGGTAAGTGAGATTAGTGTAAATTGGTGGTTCTGCATGCTGTGTTGGCAGACTTACAAGTTTTGTGGTGTGTGATTTGTGCGACTTTGGTATTCATGTTTGCCATGTATTGCTTCTGGCAAATGTGCAGGATCAATGTGTATTATGTAGCCTCACAGCTGCATCTCCCTCCCCCCGAGCCTATTTACTTGTGTGCGCTGCGCGGTTGCATCACTTGCACTCCTACGGCACACCATTGTCATGCCTGTCTGCGCATGCCTGCAAGCCTGACAACAACACTGTAATGTTGGCCATTGAAGGTGGGCGGCCACGTGTGTGTAGGGCTATGGTAAGGATAGGGCGGACACAGATGTAGAGTTCAGGCCTGGCTGAACTCGTGCTGCGATTGAGGCTAGGCCTTTGGCTTATGCTGCGGCAATGAAGATACACACACAACAGTTGACATGTATGAGCCAAGACACCAAGTGGTCTTGGGCTCCTTTATTTATCCATTTGGGCGAGCCCGCCCTCCGGGTGCATGCTACATTGCAAAATTGTCGATTAAGGGCCGGGTGACGCCGACACTACAACAGAGCCACACGCCATAGTTACTTTTGTGGCCAGCCTGGAACTGAACCATGTCCAGAGCCCAGAACTGAACCACGCCCAGAGCCCCGGGCCATTTTTTCACACTCCTCACACGCCTACCTGTGCGCCACCGCGCTGGGATGTTGTGCGCTTCGGAGTACGTCTCCAGACGTTCCACCCAGGCTTTCCAGCAGCCTGCCTGGGACGGGGGTGGCCTCATGACTTTGAAGGGCTCCAGTGGCATTACCAAGGACATGCTGTTGGCTGCTGGAGGCGGACTTGTGGGGTAGCCCCACGGGACGATGACTTGTGGTGCACAGAGGTAGTGACACCTGAGGCACTGCGTCCGGCACGGGCCTACCGCCACGTTGCGATGACTTGCGGTTCACTGAGGTAGGCCCACCTGAAGAGCTGAGCGGGTGTGCAGCCTGCGATGATGCAGAAGGCCTGGAGGTCCGGACTGGATTTGATTTGTGTGAGACCTGCTGGACCGCAGTGTAGGCCGGAGGGAGCAGTCAGCACACACAGAACTCCGTGGTGCGGTGCCGCAGGGTGCGCTGGGGGCCTGTTGCGCGGAAGCCAGCGATCGGCTGAGGAGGCTGCCAAGCTCGCGGGCCTCGGGCTTGAAGATTGCACCGGCACGTGGTGGGCCCTCTTGGAGACACGCCGGTGGCAGCAGGTGAGCAGTGAGGCCTGGGTGCGCAGGGGCGGGCAATCACCGCTGGGCGCCGGACGGGTCTGGGGACCAGCGGGCTGGGGTGCAGCAGGCACACAGGATCGCACAGGCACCACCGGTCACGGTGGCGGCCTCGTGGCAGGGTGAGGGGCGCCGCCCTGGCAGACACACCCCTGCAGGCGATGACGAGATGTGCGCTGGGGGCGTGTGGCGTAGCCACCTCATCGCCGGTGTAAATTTGGCCGTTGCAGGTGTTCGGCCACGTGTGTGTAGGCCTATGGTCAGGATATGGTGGACACAGAGACACACGCAGTAGTTACTTTGGTGGCCATCCCGGAAGTGAACCACGCCCAGAGCCCTGGGCTATTTATTCACACTCCTACGCTGGACTGTCGTATGCCGGCCCGGCCCACTACGCTTACAGGGGGGGCAACATAGCTACATGTCCAAGGTCTTCCCCACTGCCTGAGGTAACATGGTTGCGTCCACTGTCCACACCACTACAAACACCAGCAGTATATGTCCACATGGACATGTCTGTGCTCTGCATACTCAAGACTGTCCAGCACATCACCGCCACACTTGGCATTGTGTACATTCTTATTCATGGGTCACTTGCCTCCTTCGCACATTCTTGGTTCCCACCTCTCCCCACATTCTGCAATTGTGTGGCAGAGGGGCTATGCCTTTGTGGATGGTTTGTCTACATGTCTGGCCCCTGTTACCACAGTTACTTGTGTTGTCATGTCTGGTAGGTGGGCATGTTGGTTGGCATGTTGTATGTGATTTTGTTACGTGTGCATTCCCACAGTTGTGAGTTGTATGATTGTGTAGTTGAGGTGTGTGGTGTGTTCCGTTGGTACTTACCAACGAGCAGTCCATTTCCATAGGTGCCATCCTGAAAGCGCTGGTTGATGATGGACTGACGGAAGAGGTAGGAATCATGCACACTGCCTGGGAAGTTGGCAACGACATTGGTGAACAGTCCCCGGTGGTCCACTATTGCCTGCACATTGATGGAATGTGTGTGCTTTCTGTTGCGATAATTGTGTGCAGTGTCGGCAGGGGGCACAAGTAGAACATGTGTGCAGTCAATTACCCCCATCACGTGCGGGAAGCCAGCTATGGCGTAGAAGCCTTGCTTGGTCTCCAGCTGTTCCTGCGCAGTGTGGGGGAAGTGAAGGTGCTGGGGTATCAAGCTGATGATGGCATCCAAGACAGGTGTGAGGAACTTTGATAGGGCTGGCTGTGAGACTCCTCCGACTCTGGCAGTTGTTGGTTGGAAGGTACCAGAGGCCAACAAGTGCAGCACAGCCAGCAGCTTTGTCTGCGGAGGGATGTTGGTTGTCCGCTATGTTGGTATCGTCAGCCTGTGGGCAATGTGGGTCAGGATGCGGAGGATGGTTGTCCTTTTGAGCCTGTAGTGGGCAATGACATCCTCTGGCGTTAAGTCTCTGAGGCTGGTGCGTTTTCGGAAGGTCCACTGTCTTGTTCTGAGCTGCCTCGGTGGTAGTCCGGGGGTGGGGGGTGTGGTGGTCCTGGGGATGGGGGTCGTCCTGGGTGTGGTGGCGGTGGGTGTTGTTGCCCTCTTGGGTCTCCAAGCTGCATGATTAGTAGCTCCATGGCATCTGTTGGTCTTCAGATGTGGCTCTGGGCAGGGCTCCCTTTATACTGCAGGTTTTCGTCCTACTTAAGACCAGAAAAAAGCAGGTCTTAACTTAAGTCCCTGCTGCTAACGTGCCTTATCGCCTGTATTTGGACCGCATCGCCGATCTGGCTGGTCGTTGAGAATATCGCGAAGTGGTGTTATCGTGAGTTTTTGCACGGGAACGCCTACTCTGCATATGATTAGCATTAGTTGTCGCTGTCAGCCTTGGCGATGTTTTTAGCGCCAGCTATCGCAGGTAAACTGACGATGTCGGCTATTAGCGCAGGCTTGTGAATAGGGCAATAAATCTATCGCCACTTTCGTGGCAGAAAAGTGCCGCTAAATCGGCGATGAGTCCTTGAGAATATGCCCCATAGTTTCTTCTAGCACCCAGTGTTTCCTTCTTATATTCTTTCTATACCAGCCCATGCATATCTCAATGTTCACCTCATATATACCAAGATTCTGTTTCATGAGAGTCCTAAGTGCCACTTCATTCATCCCCAAAACCCTTTTTTGAGTGAAGTAATTACTTTGTTCTAGTTTTGGGGATGTGTGTATCTTGAACAAATAGTGACAGAAACGTCATTTTTGTATTCTTGTACAGCTCATGTATTGAAGCTAATATAGAAATGTTAGTCTAATATTACCCCAAATCTCTAACTACCTGATGCAACTGAACAAATTCAACACTTCAAGGATCATCAATAGCTTCGATAACAAAGTAACTTGAAAATCTGATACAAGGTTGCCCCGTACTAGAAAGTCTAGCTGGGTATTTGTAGACAGACATACAAAAGAAGAGCTTTCATTCATTCCTCTAGCAATGTATCTTTAAAAGGGTGAAAAGTGTTTATTGCAGGGTTACCACTAATACGGTAAAGCTGGGTTGCCTTAGGAGAAACTGCAATTTCCACTGCATCACATTTTAGCATTTCTCTAGCAGAAGAAAATCAATCAATCAATTCAGATTTGTGGAGCGCAGCTCATCACCCTGGGGGGTATCCAGGCGCTGAGGCTGAGCCAATTAGTCGAACAGCCACGTCTTGAGTGCTCTCCTGAAATCAGCGAGGGTGGTGGAGCTCCAGAGGTGGAGAAGCAGGTTGTTCCAGAATTTGGCAGAGAGGTAGGAGAAGGATCAGCCCTGTCCTCGTGCCCACGAATGCGTGGGACGTGTGCGAGGGCTAGGTGGGCTGAGCGGAGCTGTCTGGTGGGCTAGTGGAAGGTCAGTCAGTGGTTGATGTAGGCTGGTCCAATGTTGTGGAGGGCCTGTAACGCGTGCGTGAGTAATTTGAATAGGCATCTCTTCTTGATTGGGAGCCAATGGAGGTCTCTGAGGTGGGGGGTTATGCTGGACTGTCTTGGGAGATCCAGTATGAGTCTGGCTGCTGTGTTTTGGATGATCTGGAGTCGTTTCAGTAGTTGGGTTGTGATTCCAACGTAGAGTGCATTTCTGTAGTCCAGTTTGCTGGTGATGAGGGCCTGTGTTACTGCTTTCCTGGTGCTGGGTGGGGTCCACCTGAAGATGGGCATTGAAAATGTAATATGTAAATATATGTCCATGTGGTGTGTAGACCACCAATTGAATTGTGTCTAGATCTATCCACAGGAAGGAGCATAGTATCTGTAGCCACTGACAACAGTGTCCACAGGACTTGCTGCAAAAAGTAAATTATCTGAATTATAAGCAAAGTCCTCTACATAATGGCATTTAGAGCACCGCCATTCCAAGAAGGTGCTAAAACATTTGAACATTGCACCAGAAACTGCACACCACATTTGAAAGTGGGTAGTTCTCAGCAGATCAATCGCATGAAAAGGATAGCTGTGAGGGGGACTGTCTGGGGTCAACAGGAAATTACTGGCAGATTTTGTTAAGATTGTTGCTACACCTGTTTCACTCAGTGATAGTTTTGCTGTCACGCATGGAAGGAAATAGGCTGAAGAGCTTTATTACTCAATTATAATTCATTGAATTGTCCTGATAGTTGGGCAGGTGATATATTGTGAATATTGCTCTCTTCTTTCTTCTGAACCAGCCATAGCTAAGAAACCTACAAAGGCACTAAAGATGACAGTTTTAATGGTATTCCTACCAAAATATCATGTCAAAAATATTGTGATGGCAATAATATCACGGGGCCAATTATTGAAGGTAAGAATGTTGTTTTTTAGATTGTCTATCTGTTTTTTAAATGTAGTTGCACATAAAAACTAGGCCTGGGTGAACTTTAAATTTCTGTGGCATAATTTGCGTAATTTCACATTATTCTTATTATGTGAAGTCCCAAAACTTACGCTCTCACACCACTTAGCATTGTTAAGCACCATTCAAAGTAAAACTTTTCAGCGAAAGCACCATTTGAGGCTAAATGTGAAATGTGTTCTTACGCCACATTGTTTTGCAAAATATGCAAATTTAGCACAACCCTAATAATTTCGTATTTTAATTTTTTTAGTTGAGATGTATTCGTTTTTGTGTAAAACGTTGCAATTTTTTTAATGTTAAGTATGTTAAATTATTTTTGGTATTGTTTTAATTTTATGATTTGGTCATACATTTTCAGTTTTTTATTTCAATTTTATCTTTTTTGGCATATTGTTGGACTTGTACGGAAGCAGGGTCGGAAGCATTTTTATATTTATCTTTAAATGGTCATAAAATTTGTTTTATTTTGTCAATCTTTTTTTTAGTTATTTAATAGACAATTTTAACAATATGGAAATACATTTTGTATTTGTTAATTGGTTAATTGGATGATTATGTTAACTATGCAGTTGTTCTTAATAGTTTGTATATTCAATAATTATATTATGTTTAAGGTTATTTGCCTAATAGGTTATGTTATAATTTTATTACATTTTTAAATAATGTGTGTTGTTATAAATGTGACTTGTTTTTGTATTTGCGTTTTAGGGAAAGTGGGAGGGAAGTGTTTTAAATGCATTTTTTAAATTTATTAAGTGATTTAATTTTTAAATATTAATTTATGACTTATTTTATATGCTCATTTCTTGTTTTTAGCTTTTTTAAATACTATGTATAAATTATATAATGTTACCAATTTTTATTTAATTTGTTTAGGCAATTATAATTTAGGTTTTCTTATTTTATATGTAATATAGTTTGTTTTAATTTACGTTAAGGAAAATTAATTCTAATATTGTTTGTACTCTTGCATATGCTAAAGTCAGAATAGTAGTTCTCATGCCTCCAAAATCCAATACTTTCCCTCCTGTTCCTTAAACCAGAGTGGGAATGGTGAATTTAACCTCTCCAAAGTCCACCACTTTCCTTACTGTTGCTCAGGTTAAAATGGGAATAGTAAATCTAACTCCTTTCCCTACTGTTGTTCAGGTTCGAGTGGAAATAGCAAATTTGTCCCTCCAAAGTCCAACATTTTCCCTTCTGTTGCTCAATTTGGAGTGTATATAGTAAATCTGTTCCTCCAGGACCAACACTTTACGTACTGTTGCTTATGTTGGAGTGGAAATAGTAGATCTGACCGCTCCAAAGTGTAACCATTTCCCTACTGTTCTTATTTCAGAATGAGAATAGTAAATCTAATCCCTCCAAAGTCCAACACTTTCCCATCTGTTGCTTTTGTAGGAGTGGGAATAGTAAATCTGACCCCTTTAAAATCCAACACTTTCATTACTGTTCCTCAGGTTGGAGTGGGACTAGAAAAATGTACCCTCCAAGTCCAAGTCTAATTGTTTTTAATTTGATGGTATATATTTTTGTCATTTTTTTTTTAATTTTAAATGTTTGCGGTTTTTTAATAGTTATGGTTTATTTTTTTTAGTTTTTAATATCTATGTCTATCAATCTATATATGATCTAATATCAATCAATTAATCAAGTCGTACTTGTAGAGCACAGCTTATCACCTTAGAGGGCATCCAGGCGCTGTACTTCAGTTATCAGCCAAAAAGCCAGGTCTTGAGTCCATTCCCGAAGTGGGTCAGTGAGGGTGCGGTGCGGAGGTGAATGAAGTAGGAAGGTGTTCTAGGCTTTGGCAGTGCAGTGGGAGAAGAAGTGCCCTCTGGAGTGGCAGCAGTGGATGTGTGGTATCTGTGCGAGGGCAAGGTGTGCAGAGCTGAGATTCCTGGGAGGTCAGTGGAAATGCAGGTGGTGGTTCAAGTAGGTGGGTCCTTGGTTGTGGAAGGCTTTGTAGCTGTGGGTCAGAAGCTTGAATTGCCATCTTTTCTGGATGGGGAGCTAGGTGAGGTCCTTCAGGTGCTGGGTGATGTGGGTCCTCTTGGGCAGTTGAGGATCAGTCTGGCAGCTGCGTTCTGGATCTTCTGGAGTCTTTGCATGAATTCAGTGGTGGTGCCTGCATAGACTGTGTTGCCTAGTCCAGTCAGCTGGTGATGAGGGCCTGCGTCACAGTTTTCCTGGTGCTTTTGGGAAGCCACTTGAAAACTTTGCGAGGCATGTGGAGCATGTGGAAGCAGGCTGAGGTCATGGCATTGACCTGACATTTCATAGAGAATATATTTTTGCTGTTGATTGTTTTGGCTTTAGATGCAAAGTATATGACCGTCCTCAATATTTTATTGGCTATATTTAGTCAGGAAACCCTCCAAATATCGGTTCCATACTGCTGAGCCAATAGTCCTTCTTTATAGTTTCGATTTTTCCTTTTCTGTCCAATGTAAGCTTCTTTAAAAGGTTGCAAATAATTCTGAACTCACAAGAGAAACCTTCCCATAAGAGGTTTCTCTGAATTATGTTACTAAAACCCCTGAGCAGCCTCTCCAATACCACAATAACAATATTGTTTGGAAATTCGTGTGCTGTACCACCACCCCCATTTCGGTAGTTTTATCCTCACGTTTTTCATCTCTTGAAAATGCACACATCCAACCACATCCTCTTTTGCCCATATGGCAGATGGTAATTTTGAAACATTTTCCGTCACCGTTGTTGAGGCATTCTCTATAAAGTCATCTTCATCGTTACAAATTCCCAGCAAGATTTGGCCCCTCTGAAATTTTTATTGCAGATTGAAAATTCATATTAGTTCTTTATTTCATTTCTCCGGCAGAGGGAGCACCCTACCTTAGTTTTCCTTATTTTACTTTGCTCCTTGAAGTAGTGTGTCATTTTTTAATCTACCCTTCTTCCCTTTTTCCAGCTTTAGTTCTATATTTAGTTTGTCTCCTCCCATTTGGTCCCTTTTCTAGCCTCATTTTTCCACCAATAATTGGCCAAACTTTAGTTGCTTCTCCTTCCTTCTTTCTGCCTACATCTCCCCTGAAATATTTGATTGGATTCGATTTTCATATTTCCTGTTCCATCTCCTTCCTTTCTGTTGTGGCATTCTTTTATTACCACTATGAGCAATTGATGATGCATCACTTTCCTCTCTGCTGCTTTCCTTGTCCTCATGCCTTTTCCACAACCTTCACACGTCCACTTTATCCTGTTGTCATCATTGTCGTTGTGCTATATCCCAGAGGCTCACTCTTCTTGCTATCCTGATCATGACCTCTAATGAAGTGGAGATGATTATTGTGCCTTAATATTTTTACAGTCTAGCCAGAGAAATCCACACAGGGAACAGGGATCCTCATGCGAGTTGCCTCATTTGTTATGTCAATATCCAATATAATATCCCATTTGCTGACCTAACCCCTTTAGGGGCTCCTGAAAGGTTCCCAAAAGCTAGTGCAGACTTCAGTATTATTAACACCTAACATGTGCTCCTTATTGACAAACTCCTAGCCATATATATATTTGTTTTTCTTGTAGTTGTCTCATTGAAACAGTGAGATTTGTAAAATGTCTAGTGCAGAAAACTCTAAAAATTGAACCCAATGTGCAAAATACACCCAGCCACAATGTTCAAGGAAATACTGAGCTTTTTTTAAAAATTTATTTATTGGCATTTAGCAATTTATACATTACCACACACTGAGATGTAAAAATTGGGTTATAAATGAAAATCAATCGTACAGAATGCACAATCCGATGCCAACTAACAAACATAACTGGTCAACACAGTAGGATCATGATAACCTAGGTCTAAATCACAGCATTGTACTAACATCTATTTTGATTAAATCCAAGACACAGCTTCATGATATTGTCAGCAAAGAACAACACCTATAACAGTTTAAGAGGAACAGGCAGAGACAATAGGTGAACCGCTGCATAAAAAGTTGTTGCGTTGCCCTCCAATCATGCCAGGATGGGTTTGCCCAATCCGAGTAAAATCTATCTTGCAACTCTGTACATTAACTGATGTAATGCATGTCGTTATAGCTAGGTCAGTTATTGTATCTGGTCTTCTCTGGGTGGGGCATGTCAGCAGGGGGGTGTCTCAGCTATGCGCTGGCTTCGTTTCTTCTGGGGGAGTATTGTTGTTGGAAATACCGAGCTTAAGTACCCCTCCACACTGATTGCCACTCGCCCCCACCTCCCCAAGATGAATGACTACAGTTTTCAAGCACCACTCTAATGCAAACATTGTGACTCAAATATATTTATTATGTTGTGTTATGTTTTGTTATATTACGTTATGTTATGCTATGTTATGTTATGTTCAGTTATGTTATGTTAGGCGTATATGGCATGACTCACTCGGGAGGGTATCCTAGTGCTGAGAAGTAGGAGTGGCTTGGGCTGAGCCTTGGCCATGTGTTCAGTTTCTTGCTCATTTCACGTATTGAGGACACAGCTCGGATGTGCAGGGGTAGGTCTTTTGAGGACTTGGGAGTGAAGTAGGAGAAGGCCTGGCTTTGATCTGGTTCTGCATATGCGGGGGATGTGTGCGAGTAGGAGTTCCTGTGAGTTAAGGTGTCGGGTAGGTATGTAGAAGTTAATGTGATTTTTGAGACAGGTGGGCCGATTTTGTGCAAGGCTTTGTATGTGTGTGTGAGGAGTTTGAAAAGTGCCCATTTGTGGCTGGGGAGCCAGTGGAGGTGTTTGACCTGTGGGATGATGTGGGTGTGGTGGAAGGTTGAGTGTGAGTCTGGCCGTTCGGGAGGGAGGGGGGAACTTAATGAATTAAACGAGGACCACGGGACCAGGAGTAATGAAGATTACCGGTAAGTAATAGGACATTACCCCCAGGTCCCTAGGTCCTCATCCCATTCGTTTCTTATGGGAGAATACCAAAGCCAGACAACTGGCCTTCAGTACCCAAGAAAAAAACACCCAGGACACCACACTGAAAGCAGCACCCAAGTGAATTTATTCAAGCAAGGTTCAGAAAAGAGAAAGAGAGTTAGGAGCACATAGCCTGAAACAGACCTTACCCAAAATTGGCATCCTCCCCCAAAACATTCTGGAGACGATAATGGCAAATAAAAGTAGCCGCCTGACACACCTTAAGCACTGGACACCCCACGCAATTCAGCCCACAAAGCTCATGGAATGGCCCTTAACCCCAGCCGGCAGTGGAGCAGCCACCAGGGAATGAGCCAGCTGAATCACCTGCTTCAGCCACCGGCTAAAGGATAGGGAGGAGGCCTTCGCCCCCTTCGAAGCCAACTCAAAAGAAACAAACAAAGCCTCAGACTTCCGAAAAGACTTAGTGCGATCCAGGTACACCAAGAGAGCCTGCTTCACGTCCAACAGGGACCAATCCAAGTCCCCGGAAGAGCCAGGAACATCCACCAGATCTGGCAGATCCGGCTCCTGGGGCGTATGGAATTGAGACGCCACCTTAGGCATAAAAGAGGCATCAAACCTCAAAACACACCATCATCAGAAAAAGACAGTAGGGTTCCCTAGCCATGAGAGCACCCAGTTCCCCAATCTGCCGACCCAAATTGATCGCCACCAAGAAAATCACCTTGAAGGTGACAAACTTAATATCAATAAACTCCAACGGTTCGAAGGGGGCCGACACCAGAGCCTTTAACACCAATGGCAAATCCCACAAGGGAAAAAGTGGCTTCAACACATGACGGGCAAGAGAGAAACAGCGGAGCAACCTGACCACCAGATCATCCAGATTACCCCACGGAGCCCGAAAGCCTTAATGGCAGCCATCTGGGCCCTCAAGGTAGACACCGCCAGGTGCTTCTCAAATTCTTCCCACAAAAATTGTAACACATCCGTGAGGGAAAACTCCAATGGAGACAGATGGAGGGAACCACACCAATGGCCAAAATTCCCTCAGCGTCTCTAATAGGACTTCAGAGTGGAAGGACGATGGGACTGCTGAATAGCCAGCGCTAGGTGTCGAGGCAGCCCCTGGTGCTGCAACCCCCACCTCTCAACTTCCAGACCAAGAGACTGAGCCGTGGAAGAGCCAGAGATGGAACAGCCCGTATTCATTTTCCTGGAAGGCCAAGGAGTCGGAAGGGCACTGGATGCCGAAGGGACCTCCCCAAACTCAATCCTGTAGCCGTGCCTCACAGTGCCCAACACCCAGTTATCAGAAGTAGACTGCTCTCATGCCTGGAGAAAGTGACCGCTGACCACAAATTCCTGCCCCATCATATAGTCAGGAACTAGGCTTAGGAGGGGGGATTTTGCCTTCCTATCTCAACCCCATCCCGCTGTTAATCGACCTTGAGACCTGGGGAACTGCTTCTTGGCGGATGAGCGAAAGCGATATTTGGGCTTAAAGGACAGTCTCTCACTAGCCGCACCTTTGAGGGAGGAGGAATGTTTTTTCTCCTTGAATAACTTATGCAGCTTATCCTCCAATTCTGCCCCAACAACATCAAAGCCTGAAAAGGCAACCTCAGAGCTGACGCCTTCTGGGCAGAATCCCTTCTCCAGTCCTTAAGAACAATATTCCTATGACCTGCCACACAAGCCCCTCCAGAAAGGGACGAAGCCCTAACCACATCAAAAGAAATGTGTGAAAGATATTCGACTTGCCGTTCAATATGATCCAGCAGACCAGCACAGTCAGAGGCATCATCCAAGGACCTTACCAGCGCCTTGAGATACGTCAGCAAAAACTGCGCCACATAGGTACCATAGATCCCCGCCTGAAGAGTGAGATGGGATCTGGAATAGACCTTGCGAAGGGAGGCATCCACCTTCTTATCCACCACATCCTTGATGACCGCATCTTCTGCCAAGGAGGTCCATCCCAACAGACTCGGCACAAATGAATCAATGGGAATAGCATCCGGCAGCTCTTATTACATATCCTGCAAAGGGTACAATTTTGCATGAAGCGGGGCAACATGATCTTATCCGGGTCCCTCCACTCCCTCTTGAGGACCACAGAAATGTACTAATAAACAGGCACGTCCAGGTGTGCCGAACTCTGGAATTGCCGCAGCAAGCCCCCAGAAGAAGTTGAAGGCATTTCTTCCTCTAGGAAACCCATAATAGCCTTCACATGCCTGATCAAGTCCGGCAGCATGTCCTTAGAAACATACTTCTACTTCAGATCCTCAGGCCTTTACCCCTCCTATTCAGACACTGAAGAAGAAGAAGGAGACAGAAAAGGCCCCATCCCCTTAGGCTTAGGGGAGTCCCTCATCTCCAACAATGTCTCCCATATCAATCTTTTCAATTTGGCGTCCCCACACTCTCTGCGGCATTTTGGAGGGGAAGGAGAAGAGCTGGAGGAACTAGAGGCAGAAGAGGAAGACTCAGCACCATGCTTCCTTTTTCTGGTATGCTTCCCCATGATCTCGTATCAGGAGAAACCACAGACCACAGCAGTGAAACACAAACTGGGAGCAAGAAACACTTACTTACCCCAGGCATAAATGTTCTTCATCCCCCAAAAACATGAAAAGTAACATACTCCTAGGCCAGCCCAGGCACGCCCTCCGTGACCGGTGCGTCTGGACCCAGCCCGACTGTCCTCCATGTAGTCCCCGGAAACCAGATGCCACCTGAGCACTACCTGCCAAGCTCCGACATGCCAACCAAGACTTTCAGCGTCTGCCAACGGGGCCTGAATGTCAGTCAGAACCAACTGTGATCCAGAAACACCCCAGCCACTAAGGGCCAGAATTCCTCACCCTGCATCTCCCTGAAAGCCCCGCAGACCGGGAGACGCATACTGCATGGAAGATGGCTGCGACAGGAACCACCAACTGCTGCTCTCACCCAGCAGGAGCAGCCCAGCAAACCCTCGTTCCATTCTGTCAGAGACCAAAAAAAGAACAGAACGAATTCTGGGTACGTATGGTTTATGTACTACCGGTGGGAGGGGGTGGGGTAGGGGGAACCAGCATTCCTTGTGTTCTTTTTTTCTGTCGTGGAGATGATATATCTCCATAAGTAATGAATGGGACAAGGACCTAGGGACCTAGGGGTAACGTGATTTGTTCTCCAAACGGTGTTTTTACATATCTAATAATGTTTCTCCAAGTGTAATTTTGCACTTGAAAATGTTTTCTTCAGAAATGCTGTATGTTTTTCTAAAAGTGTCTAATTTTGAATATAAATTAAATGTGATTTTGCAACTAAAAGACCCGGATGATTAGCAAACCAGAAAATTCAGATCCCCTTTTGAGCAAGCATCAGGATTATGAGTTAAGCAGTAACTACCAGACCCACACAATTTTTGGATCATACCTTACATAATTTACTGGTGAAAAAATGAATGTAGGTGTTTTTGTATTGCACGTTACACTGCGTGGTGTGGTATTTACTGTGTGTGTAATATTCCTGGGGCTGTTGTTCAAGGGGCGATTTTGCACTTAATTGTGTTTTTGCTTGGAAATGTGAATCACTGTCTGGATTAATATTGCAAAAAGAACAATTGATGGACAGAATGCAGAACAATGTCATACATTCACCCCAGTACAGAGATCTGGACCTAAATCCATCGTTTTTTTGCTCACCATGCCATTCCAGTTTGGACCCAGCCATATGCAAATCAGTCTTGACCCTTCACCCAATGGGAACAGTCCAGCCCGAACTGCCAGGCCAGGTCCTCCCTGGACTGGAATCAAGCATCCTAGGACCGGTTTCGGGCTTTCAGCCCTCATCAGCCAGGATAGCTTGATTCCAGTGGCATGGAGAGCACGGGACCCACGTCTGGGCATACCCGTCCCACTCGGGGTGACAAATGCAAAAAGAACAATTGATGGACAGAATGCAGAACAATGTCATACATTCACCCCGATACAGAGATCTGGGCCTCAATTCATCATTTTTTTTGCTCACCATGCCATTCCAGTTTGGACCCAGCCATATGCAAATTAGTCTTGACCCTGCGCTCAATGGGAACAGTCCAGCCCGAACTGCCAGGCCAGGTCCTCCCTGGACTGGAATCAAGCATCCTAGGACCGGTTTCGGGCTTTCAGCCCTCATCAGCCAGGATAGCTTGACTCCAGTGGCATGGAAAGCACGGGACCCACGTCTGGGCATACCCGTACCACTCGGGGTGACAAATGCAAAAAGAACAATTGATGGACAGAATGCAGAACAATGTCATACATTCACCCCAGTACAGAGATCTGGGCCTAAATCCATTGTTTTTTTGCTCACCATGCCATTCCAGTTTGGACCCAGCCATATGCAAATCAGTCTTGACCCTGGGGGTGAGTGTCTGAAAAGTTACAGCGCTCCGTCCATCATCTCCTTGTGTTTGCTTTGTTCGCCCTAAGTTGGCAGGGTATGCCCAGACGTGGGTCCCTTGCTCACTTTGCCACTGGATTCAAGCTAGCCTGGCTGATGAGGGCTGTTAGCCCGAAACCGGTCCCAGGATGCTTGTTTCCGGTCCAGGGAAGACATGGCTTGGCAGTTCGGGCTGGACTGTTCCCATGAGGCACAGGGTCAAGACTGATTTGCATATAGCTGTGTCTGAACTGGGGTGGCGAAGTGAGCTAAAGAATGATGATGGATTCAACCCAGATCTGTGACTGGGGGTGAGTGTCTGAAAAGTTTCAGCGCTCCGTCCATCATCTCCTTGTGTTTGCTTTGTTCGCCCTAAGTTGGCAGGGTATGCCCAGGCGTGGTCCCTTGCTCACTTTGCCACTGGATTCAAGCTAGCCTGGCTGGTGAGGGCTGTTAGCCCGAAACTGGTCCCAGGATGCTTGTTTCCGGTCCAGGGAAGACATGGCTTGGCAGTTCAGGCTGGACTGTTCCCATGAGGCACAGGGTCAAGACTGATTTGCATATAGCTGTGTCTGAACTGGGGTGGCGAAGTGAGCTAAAGAATGATGATGGATTCAACCCAGATCTGTGACTGGGGGTGAGTGTCTGAAAAGTTTCAGCGCTCCGTCCATCATCTCCTTGTGTTTGCTTGGATTAATATTGCACAAAGGATGATGTTAAATCCCAGTGTGATTTTATAGATAACAGCGGTTTTGCACCTAAGTATGATTTACAGCATGAATGTAATTTGCACTCGTAAACGTTTTTCGCATTTAACATGCTTCCAAATTAATGTGATGTCATACTGTTGACAACCTTTTACAATGAATGTGCCATCTTTTTACAACATTTGTACTATATACTGAGGGGCTTATTTATGAGCCCCTTGCGACACTTTTGCGCCGCCGTTGCATCACTTTTCATGACGCAGCGGTGGCATAAATAATGCGCCCCATTACGCCATATTTACAAAATGACGCATCTAGACAGATGTATCACTTTGTAAACGCCTGCGCCACATTATACCTGCATCAGGTATAATGTATGCAGGGTGGGCGTTCCCCCATAAGAAAGCCTCATAGAAGTGGGGCAGTTAAATTTATCAGATTTCACTGCGCCCTTCTAGGATGCCACTGCATCAAAAACTTACAACTGCCTCATAGCAGGAGTAAGGGTGACGCAGTGCAATAGGTATTGGGCTTCACCATGCATTGCTGGAGTTTCGTCATGCTTAGACACAACTCCAGCAATGCGTGAGTTTTGCACCAACAGATACGTCTGTATTCCTGACACATGTGTCAATCCTTGCGACATGGAGCGCCGTACAGTAAATATGGCACATCCATGGTGTCGCGAGGAGGGCGCAGTGTGTTGCATCGCTGCTTTATCGCAGCAATGCAACACTTTTCATAAATGAGGCCCTGAGTGAGACCAAAGGCTGCCTATTGAGTCTGTCCCATACTGACTCTTCTAGCCTTTATATTTTTCACATGATCTTATTGTGGCCACTCAACCTAAAACAAAGATATTGTCATATTAGAACATATCAAATGAGACGTCAGGATGCACATAACAATACCTTAGAAATGCTACTTCACCTTGGCTTTTCTAGTGTGAATGACAGGTATTCATTTGGAACGATGTGTACAGCTACAGAGCTAGAGCCTGATGTTTCAAACCTGCTTGTGCTATGCTTTTTTTTTTTTATTTATTTTTATTGATGACAACATAAACATGCTACAAATGCGGATGCAAAATTCAATCAGAGCAATACACTTACAGTAAAGCCTGTGCTAATAGTCCTATCCCTAGCGTACATTGCTGAAGAAACTACTCCCCACCATCAAGTTTTAGTCTGTATCTAGTGACAAAGCTGGGTGCTGTGTCGCCTGCGGGGGTTCACATATAGTCCCTCCATATTCATTCCATTTCTCCCATATATTTGTCCATTTTTTTGAGGCAGCCTCTCGACTCATATATAGTTTTCCCCATTACCATGCACCAGTCCATGTCTCTCTTCCATTCGGGCAGTGTAGGTGCTTCTCGTGCTTTCCATAGCCTGGCCGTGTTGTGTTTAGCCACTACTATCCCCAGCGCCACCCAGGTTTGCTCTTTGCTAGTAAGGTCTGTAGGTTCCCACACATTCAGGAGACATAGTTTATGTTGGGTTCTACTTGTGCCCCCAACACCTCTACCATACATTGGGTCACTGCTGCCCAATAACGTTGGATGTGAGCACACTCCCAAATGATGTGTATGAAGGTTCCCTCATGCCCACACCTCCTCTCACATTCGGAGTTATCTTTGTACCCCATTCTCACCAGAGCGGTACCCGACACGCTTGTGCTATGCTTGCTCTGTGGGCTCGGTCAAATGTGGATGGAAATGGGACCGTTTGAAACCAGCTTTCATGATAAACCCTTTACAAAAAGACCAGTCTTTTCTCTGTCTTGAATCTGTAGTTGGTTGGTTGGATCCTGAGTGTCTGTTCCATCTTGTTCTATCTTCATTGGTTCTCAACGAACTCCCATCATGTTTTGAAAAAATACTCTATTGTAGGAGGATTAAGCCAGATTTTCTAGATCATTGGGACCTGTCCAGGATAAAGCTGAGTCTTACCGTCTGTAGGTGTTTTGGACCCATTTGGACCAGAAGGCCTTCTATAGATGTATTTTCTTTTACAAAAGGCTAATTGGTATTTGTATACTTGTATGATGGAGTCTTGTTAACCCACCATATAATTTTTAGCCCTTTTCTTTATGTTATTGCACTCTGCAGAAATGTGGAGCAGCACAAGGACATGGCAGATAATCCGAGCTGCCAATCTGTAGGCAAAAAGCCTTGGAATGATGCCCATGCAATGTTCAAGGAGTCATACACTGAGCTTGTGTTTGTGAAACCAAGTGTCAGAGCACATTCAGATTTCTTTTCCATAAAATATTTATTGTCCACTAGAGTATTATTGTAATCAGAAACTACCTTCCTATTCTATGCCACACTATCCACACATCATTCTGCCCTAACCTGCAAACTCATTACCTAGTCATCTGTTCATCCATCATTCTACTCACTTATCCACCCCTCTATTAGTCCTCCAATCCACATACATTCATTCATTTGTCCACAATCTAGCCACAACTATGCATCCATCTACCCACTTCAATTTATCATTATCCACACTCAAATCACATAATTATCCACCCACATGTTCATCCATTAACCAACAACTAAACATTCATCTATCCAAAAACCACATCATCTCTCCAGCCATGCGACCTAACCATCCGTTTATCCATTGTATGCACCCTAAGCTACCCAACATTATTCCTCTTTCTATAAAATCAAACAGCCATCAGTGCATCCATCCATGCATAAAACCAACACCTACCTGTGTCAGCCTGTATTCTTCAATCTGTTTTCTGGCACTATGTGGGTCTTATGTGTGTTTTCAGTGTGTATATATTCTCAAAAGCATTGTCCTTGCGGATATGGGTCCTGATTGTATGTTTGTTTTTTGTTTGTTCATCTCAACACATTACTACAATGAAGACATACAACTAAAACAGGTGAGATATATTTAGGATTTGTAATGCGTGTTTCCTCCAGGCTTCTGGTACTTCCTCGCGCCCAACGCGCTCAGAATACTGGGTACAAAGAACTCACTGACGTCAGTCAACATTTTATAGGAAGTTCCACTGGATTTTATGCTTTTAAAAATAATACACAGTTATTCAGTGAGATAGTTGTGGCAACTCTTTAATACGGACATTCGTATATTGCCAGTTCTGTTGCTTAGGATTTCTAGACGATGTTGCTTTTTGTTTCTTAGTAACGTGATGTTGCGCAAACATCTAAGCTAATTATGTAGTGTGCGTTTAAATCCAAATAAGCTGCTCGTGGTGGGCGTGCTGCCGGGCGGTGACGTGGGCGGGGGAGGGGCAGGGTGGAGGGTAGTAAAGTACGGAATACGGCCGAATAGAGGTAAGTAAACATTTAAATAAATAAAAAGAATTCCGTTGCGCGCGCTGCATCGAATTTGGATGCAGCGCGCACAACGAAATTCGTTTTATTTATTTATATGTCTACTTACCTCTATTCGGCCCTATTCGGTACTTTACTACCCCCCACCCTGCCCCTCCCCCGCCCCACGTCACCGCCCGCCCGGCAGCACTCCGACCACGGGCCGCTACTGCAATACCAGCTAAAAAAGGGGGCACTTTCCAAATATTTGCAAAATAAAATTGCATTATTCTCTTTGCTTCATGTTTTCCATGCTTTGAATTTTCTTGGCTGAAATAAAGAGAGGCTGCTGCGCATGCGCCTTACTAACAAACTGTGGCAGCTGAATATGGTGACAGAGCTTGCCAGTCATACATTTTAGACATTGTGAAGTATGGATTGAGTGGTCGGCGCATATCCTGTTTTATCCCTTCTCTCAGTTGACGCTCCTTCGACCTGTCTTTAAATCTATCATCCGCAGTGAGGGTATTTACAAAGGAATAAAGCCAAGCCCCAAATGCATTCCATCAGCAAAATATAATAAAGCACGGACATTTGTAGTTAATTTTTCCTAAAGTTTTTTTGTGATTTTCTCCGTTTTATTTGTTTTTTCTTTATGTACTGCAGTAATGATCTGCATGAAAAAGATTACACTTGGAAAGTGTGTTCTCTTGTGGGGTTATGTTTGTGAATGAAGCATGAAAAAGATTACACTTGGAAAGTGTGTTCTCTTGTGGGGTTATGTTTGTGAATGAAGAGCCTGGGGCAGAGTTACAATGAACTAAACACATGTGAAGAAGGTACATTAGAGCGGATGACTGCTTCTGTCAACGCTGGACATACGGTAGTTGAAAACGCATCTGTGCGACTCACAACTCAATACTGCCTTTGTTGTAAGCGATATTCTTGTTACACAGAGAACGCTGATACTCAAATGCCAAACAAGATTCAATGCAAAATTGTGAATAAATTAAAAAAGCCTTGACAGAAGTCTGTTTGCCTAGGTCGCCAAGTCGACAGGAGCAAAGAGCATAGGAAATAAAGACGATGGATGGAAAATATCAGGTGCTAGCTGTGGAACAACACATTCAAAAGGCCAAGAATACAGAAGTTGTTTCCATTTTCAATATTTCTTCATGTCAGGAAACATTTCAATGATCTAAAGGGACAGTAATAAAAACAAAAGCAGTGCAAATAATACGTGTGTGGCGAGGTATCCAATGTATGATTCACCCTAAGTAATCAGATTCAGCCGTGCGCAAAACAAATTCTACTCGTAAAACAACTTTAAAACTTCCCAGTGTAACAGAGGTCTAGTGAATTACTGAACATGTCCCAGGTGAGGTTTTAAAGTATATGTGAATTCAGTTTTTATACTGAAAATAATATGCACTTTCCTCTTATTGGATAGGGAGTCGAATATTTCAAGGCAGGCTACGCATACCTTTTTTGCTAGCTGCACCTGTTTATTATCCAAATTAATATGCAGTTTGAAAACACTATGATTACCAGACAGTTCTCAAGGTATGTATGGCAGAATATCGACCACGAAAATATTTTAGTGAAAACATTTTTTTGTCAAGGAACTAAATAAATGTTTAAATAAATGTAATACATATGTAAAAATATATGTATGTGTGTGTATATTTCAGGGGTCCTTACGATGTCGGGCAGAAAGCCCTCTCCCTACAGTCGGAATCTGCCTGAACACGTCGGAGCCCTTCCGACTGACTCGGTCGGTTTACAGTCTTACCGCCCGATTACGATGTTCGCTCTCGGAACTTAAACCGATCGGTCATTTCGATTCGGTTCCGACCGACTTGCGGAGTGTTTGTGTCGGTTGGAACCGCATCGTACACCATTATGGACAGCATTTCCGCCGTCGGGATTACAATGTCGATTTCCAACAGCCTTTCCGCGTCAGCCTGTCTGACACGAAAAGGCTGTCGGAAAGGGCCTCCTAGCCCTGCGGCCTAGGGTTGATGGCCAAGCGTGCACCTAAGGGACCCCCTGTAAAACCCTGCACTGTGCGGCAGGCACCGTGGGGTGCCTGCAAAAGGGTGCAGGGTTTTCCGCACACAACCCATTTCCCCATAGGAGCCTGTGTTATGGCCGGTTGTCGGGCGTATCACGAGCTCCCATAGAAAACAATGGGAATCTGACTGAACAGTGTTCGGTCACATCGTAATCCTGCAGTCAGAACCGCCGACCGCAAGTCAGTCAATCCCGTATCCGAGTAGGTGTCAGGCGGAGGCTTTCCCCCGCGATCGTAATGAGCCCCATAATGTATATAAAACATAAAAATAACGTATACATGTTTATTTGTTGACTTATGAAATATTTAATTCTTGCAAATATATGAAATGTTAAAATAATTTAAGCAATAATTTAAGTAAAATAATTCTAACAATTATGAAAACCTCTATTAAATTATAATTTGAAATAAATCTACTATACGAATAAATGTACCTCTTAAGTAAAAAAAATAACATTGTTAATGTATATTAGATAATAAAAATATTTAGGCTTATAATTATTAATCTTTAAAAAATAAAAACCTTATTTTTTATTTATTAAACAACTTAAAATCAATGTATATAAATATGTGTAAATATGTGTATCAAAACAAATCTTTTATAATGCTATAACACATAAGAAAATGTGTGATGAAATCCTTTTAAAAAACTGTAATTTTAAACAAATACTTCAAAATATCTTAATGAAATCCAAAAGGAAGTAAAATAGTAATCGAAAACTTTAAAAAATAAACAGATGCAAAACAATTAAAATGCACTACTATGTCCACAGTTGCACTCACATTAGGGAAAATACATATATTGTAGTGGTCGGTCAGATTTACTATTCTAGCTCTAATCATTGAAGATAAGGTATCCATTGGTCCACAGTACTTCAACTCTAGTCTATCTAATGTTGGGCAAAATACATGCAATGGGGGGGGGGGGGGGTGTCAGATTGTTGTAACTTCAGTCTAGCAAGCAGTGGAGAAAGTGCATACATGGGGGAGGTAAGATTTATTATTCTGATTGCACTTTAAAAAAGATTTGGGTATGTGCATACATTGGGGAAGAGGCTCAAATTTACCTTTCTAACCCCAGTCTATCAAACATTGGGGTAAGTGTCTCTACTTTGGGGAGAGGTGGAGGGTCAGATTTACTATTCTAACTCCACTCCAACAAATATTGGGGTATGTATATACTTTGGGGGAGGGAGGTGTCATATTTACTATTCCAATTCCAGTCTAACAAACACTGAGGAAAGTGAATACATTTGAGTTGGGAGGAAATATTTACTATTCTAACTCTAGTAAAACAATTGTTGAGAAAAGTGCATATGTGGGGCAGGCAGTGGGTCTAATTTACTATCCTGTCTTTAGTCTAGCAAAAATTAGAAAAAGTGCATACATTGAGGGGGTGGGTCAGATTTTCTATTCTAACTTCAGTCCAAAAAATATTGGAAAACGTTCATACATTGGGAAGAGGGTCAATATACAATGGTAACCACAAAACATGGGGGAAAATGCACACATTGTGAGGAAGTTAAATGTAACTATCTGAAGACTGTCTAAAAACATTTTCTTATGGGGCGTGGCCAAGATGGCGATCTGAACGGTCGCATAGCCCAGGGGCTCCTCGTCTTCGGCCCCTGAAACCGGCCTTTAGTATACGCAATACCCCCATGACTGAGCAGCCCGCAGGGGGTAAACCTACCGAAGCACAGCGGCAACACTGTGGACGCCGGCGGCCGCCGCACCTCCCTGATAGGTGCTAAAAGGTCTCCTCGGCAAGCGACAGTAATGGCGCCCGGACCGGAGACGCAGTATAACGATCGTGAGGCCTGAGCGGCCCCAGCACCGCGGAGGCGCTGACGGAGCGGCGATAAGGGGAAGCCCCCGCACCGCACGTGAGTGAACCTCGGAAGCAGCGGCGCCCACTGCAGGGGCGGTGGAGTGCAGCAGAGAGGGTCTGCGGAGGCCCGCGCCCAGGCCCCACCGCTAATCCAGAGCGCGGCTTCAGGCCTACAGAGCGCGAGCACAGGTTACTACCCAGCGACGGAGGTGCGGCCCGGAGAGGAGCGGGAGGAGCGACGCTGTGCCCCTGGACCCTGACACCATCAGAGACTCACCGCTTTGGTAGACGGCCGTCCACACGGAGCTCGGTTGTGAAGGAGCCCGAAATAAGGCACGCAAGAACGAGGCCTGGGGGCCTGCATCGCTGCGGTGTAGAGCCCTACCACACACGTTTACAGGACCACGAGGCGGGCGGCCTTGATTGAGCAAGCGCCAGGGGGCAGTGAGCACCCAGGAGACTTGAGGCGATAACCAGCCGGGCCCTAGAACAGGGGCGCTCGGGGACAGCTTGCCAGCATCGGGGTACTACACACCCCAGCACCATAGAGGACGTCGCAGGAGGCCCCCAGAGGCGCCCGCTTTGGCGCTTACACGCCATTGGTGGAGTGGGGGGTGAGAGGAGGCCAGGAGGCCCAGGCCCCATCTGAGGAGCAGCGGACAGAGGGGCAAATCGCAGGTAGACTGCAACGCAAATCCTGCCCAGATTTGCCTGACCCCGTACTAGGCGACTGAGGGGGCATCAGGGGCCCCAACTCCTTCCTAGTGCTTCTTGGAATACCACCCTAACCCATGACGCCAGCAGCGGATGAGTGGAGGCCATCAGTCCCTAACACCGGGGACTGTAGACAAACGGCCCTCTCCCCATTGACTTCGGCCCCTACGGGACATCGCCCACACCACACGACAGGCACTATACCTCGCCACTCCACAGGGCGCGCCGCGATGATGGCCTCGGCCCGAAGGAAGGGGGAGAGGTCCTTGAAGGAGATGCTAATCAAAGGGCCCTTGACTGGGGACAAAGGCAGCAAAACGCCACCAACTACAGTCACCCCTGAAGGCATGGAGGGCCGAGACGTCCCGATCACTCGCTCTTTCTTGGAATCACTGTTTAACGTCCTACGCGACGACTTCCAGTCACTCAAAATTGAAGTTGCGGGCGAAGTAAAGGAAATTCGACGCGACGTCGATGAAATAGGGGAAAGAGTTGCGGCAATCGAAGAAAACGAACTGACCAAAGGGGAAGAGATCGAACAGCTCCAGCAGGAGGTCCTCCGCCTCCGCGACCAACAACTTGACCTACAGGCACATGCGGAGGACCTTGAAAACCGCTCACGGCGGAACAACATCCGCGTCCGAGGGGTCCTGTCGAAGGCGGAGGGGGCAGATGTGACCCAATATCTCCAGGGTCTCTTCCGAGACATTTTGGACAAATCACCGGACTTTGACATCCACATCGACAGGGCACACCGAGTGGGTCTGCAGAAGCGAGCCCCTGCCCCACCGCCGGACATCTTGGCCTTCCTCCCTGACTTCCCACTGAAGGAGCGTATATTGCGAGCGGCGCTCTCGAAACAACCCCTCACATTCCAGGGTCAACCTGTAGCCCTTTATCAAGACTTGGCCGCCATCACTCTACAACGGAGGAAGGCCTTCAAAGCAGTAACCGCGCACCTGAGGGAGCGAGGAGTGGCGTACTCCTGGGGACATCCCTTTCGCCTGATCTTCAGATGGAACGGCAAGCTCCACCAACTTCGATCCTTCCAAGAATCATGCCAGGTCCTGGGCTTGGAGATCCAGAGCCCAGAGGGCTCCCCGAAGCGCACACAGAAGCCACCTGGGGAGGGCTGGCAACGTGTGGGCCGCAGATGCTCACCTGGCGTGGAGATACGTCCGGATCCGAATGCCCTGGCGCAAGAGAGGCAGGCGGCTGTGGAGGCGGTTTTGAAGGACACTGCATCTACGACTCCTTCATGATTTTACGAGGGGGGATGATGTGGCATTGATATGGCAATGGTTGGGGGTGGGGTCCGGGGACGGGGGGTCCGGGCTACTTGGGCCACATATTCACCCCGACTCTTACTTACCACATGCCCCCATCTACGGATGACGGGCACGGGACAATGACTGAACTTTGGGAGTTTTCGGTTGGGGTTAGGGAGGGTAAGGGGGGGTTTGAGGGAGGGGGTCACAGTGGAAAACGCAGACCCATGTTTGAGGGGGGGTGGTTGGTTCTTGAGGGGGGGAAGGTTCGGGTGGGGTGGGTGGGTTGTCCGGTAGTTTGCAAGATCGATGAAACAGATAGTGCTTTTGAGCTACACCACGTCAGGGGTTTGAACACACGGCTGATCCGCAATCCCATTCCTGGGGATCCTGGGTTCCCCTTCCCGAGCACCTGCCTCTTCCCCGCGGGATGGGGTCCATGTCGGGGCTGGGGCACGGGACACGCTCATGGAGACACACTAGCGTGTAGGGTTACCGTAGGCCATGGCTACTAGGGAGGTAAAGGTCCTTACCCTTAACCTCAAGGGGCTTAACAACCCAGTTAAACGAAGAGCCATACTGTCCTATTTGGAACATGCGGGAGCAGATGTATGTCTCCTACAGGAGACTCACCTCCTAGTCGGAGATCAACACCGCATGCGCTCTAAGGCGTTTCCGCACCAATATTTTTCCTCTTCCGGGGAGAAGAAGGAAGGGGTTGCCATACTCATTGCTAATCGTTGCCCAGGAGTGGTGCTCGAGAAGGTAGCCGAAATAAAGGGGAGGCTACTAGTTCACGCCTTACGGTTTGGCCCCCACACCATGGTGCTGGGTTCTGTATATGCTCCTAATTCAGGGCAGGAAACCTTCCTCAAACAGTCATTAGCTGACTCATTGGCTTCCCAGAATCGCTTGACCCTTATTGGGGGAGACCTAAACTTAGTGATGGATGCAAGCAAAGATAGAACCCAATCCACATACTCACCGAGCGGGGAGCTCTCAAGAGAAGGGAAACAATGGCTGCGGGAGATGGGTCTTGTAGACCTATGGAGAGAGGCACACCTGACCTCCCACCAGTACACCTTTTTCTCTCATGCACATAAATCCTATGCTCGTATTGATTATTTTCTCGGCACGCGGGAGATCGCTGGGGCGGTGGGATCGGTGAGCATCGAACCAGCTGCGCTATCGGACCATGAGGCAGAGGTGGTGACCATGTTATTCACTATGGTTCCCCGTCAGACGGGCCAGTGGCGGCTCCGAGAAACAATGCTATACAAACAGGCCGTGGAGCAACAACTCACCAAATGTATCCGGGACTACTTGGCCCTTAATGACACGCCAGACATAACCCCCATTACTCTTTGGGAGGCGTTGAAAACGGTTGTCCGTGGCGAGTTGATAGCTATAGCGGCGGCAGACAATAAAGAGCGCAAGGAATACCGCGCGGCACTGACCGCTCAGGTGCAGGAGCTCGAAAGGGTCCACAGTAGAACTGGGGCACCACGAGTGTGGCGACAACTAAAGGCCGCCAGAGCGCAACTGGCAGGCCTGGACTTAGACAGGGCAGAGTATGCGGCGGTCAGATTAATACACTCCTATTACATAGGGGGCAATCGCACGGGCCGCCTCCTGGCTGCAAGACTTCGGGCCCAGAGACAACGAACCCAAGTGTCCTCGCTGCGCGGCAGTGGAGGGGAGGAGATAACGGGAGATCAAGACATAGCCAAGGCCTTCCGAGAATTTTATCAAAATCTATACACTGCCGATGCATCAACAGATAAGGCGTCACTAGATTACCTTAACTCTGTCGCAATGTCCACACTCACGCCTGATCAGATGGCGCAGCTGAACGCCCCCATCAGGATAGAAGAAGTCATCACTGCGATATCACGTCTTAAGCTGCTTAAGTCTCCCGGCCCAGACGGGTTTCCGGCCTTCTACTATAAGAAATTCTGTCACATTCTGGCCCGCTGCTGGTCCGACTGTTTAATTCCTTTGGAGGGGAGGCCGCGATTCCCACTACAATGCTGGGGGCAGCCATAGTGGTCCTGCCAAAGCCCGGTAAGGATCGGCAGCAATGCGGTTCATACCGCCCAATATCACTTCTCAACGTCGACTTCAAGATATTCACCGGCATACTTGCGGCCCGGCTGGGCCCATGCATGCTCAGTTTAATTGAACCGGATCAAGCTGGGTTTATTCAATCCCGCCAATGCGGGGACAATACTAAGCGAATATTACATCTCATTGATAAAGCCCACCAGACAAAAATAGACGCGATCCTACTGACAATAGACGCCGAAAAGCGTTTGATCGCGTAGATTGGCGCTTTTGGGGCACACGATGGCTAAATTTGGCTTGGGAGAGAGATTCAGGGAATGGGTGGGCTGCTGTTACAACGGTCCTACAGCTCACATCAGGGTGAACGGCACAACCTCGCAGCCCTTCGCGATCCAGCGGGGAACACGGCAGGGATGTCCGCTGTCCCCCCTCCTTTTTGCTTTGTACATCGAACCCCTCGCGCAGAGAGTCAGAGACAACCGCGCCATCTGGGGCATTCCATTTGGGGGGGAAACTCACCCAATCAGTCTTAATGCAGACGATGTGATAGCGGCGCTTGAGGAGCCTAGGGTCTCCCTCCCATCATTTTTGGAGGAGCTGGAGACATTTAGCGGAGTGTCTGGCTTCAAAGTTAATGTTGGGAAATCGCTCATTTTGGACCTGAACCCGGAATCGGCCTCGCTCAAACTATGGGAGGGCGACACGTGTGGCATCCGTGTACTGGATTCAATTCCATATCTGGGGTTGGATTTAGCGCCGTCAGTGAGTCAAACGGTCCACCTGAATTACTCCCGACTAGCCCAGCAGGCGAAAAAGGATCTGAACACCTGGAGTAAACATCAGCTCTCCCTTCTTGGACGAATAGCGGCGATCAAAATGTCCTTATTGCCCAAAGCACTCTTTCTCTTTCAAACCCTCCCAGCATTGCCACCTCCGGGGGCGATAACCTCGTTGCAACGTGACATCAACCGCTTCATCTGGGCGGGAGCGCGTCCACGCATGGGTAAAGCGCTGGGATACCAGCGACCCGAACAGGGAGGGTTGGGGATTCCAGATCTCCTTGGCTACTATAAGGCCGCGCAGCTGAGGTACCTAGTGGAGTGGGCCAGACCGGAGTCGGAAAAGAGGTGGCTTTTCCAGGATAGGGCCCTTGCCGGGGTACCACTTTGGAAGGTTCCCTTCTTGCGGAAAACGCAGCGCCCACCTGGCCTCGTGCGCTCTCCCATTACTAAATCAGTGATGTCGGTGTGGGAGGGGGTGGCGGTCTCCAGAAAGTTTACTATGTTTCCCTCGCCCCTGACGCCATTGTTCGGGAATAGCGACTTTACGCCAGGCTGGTCCGATAAAACGTATACGGCGTGGCATGACACCTCCTGCCGCTCAGTGGGCCATCTCTTTGATATGTCCGGAATCACCCCCTTCACTCAGCTAAAACAGGAATACGGGATTCCTGAAGCGGAGCGGTTCCGCTACCTGCAATTAAGGCACTGGGTGCTTCAGCCAGACATAAAGACAGAGGGGGGTCGCCTGTTGACCCAATTCGAAAAATGGCTGATTACCAAGACCACGGATAAGGGCTTGATCTCCAATATATATGAAATGCTCAGACACAACACACATTCGCAGGCCACGCCGAGCAAGAAAAGATGGGAAAGGGAGTTAGGGGGTGAGCTTACGCAGAAAGACTGGGAGGGGATCTATTACAGGGCGAAGCACATAGGCCGCAATGTAGCTAGCATAGAAACCGCCACGAAAATCGCTACCTATTGGTACCTTACTCCAGTCCACCTTCACAGGGGCAACCCTCAGCGCAGTTCCGCCTGCTGGAGGGGATGTGGTGGTGAGGGAACGCTACTACATATCCTGTGGGACTGCCCACTGCTCTCCTCTTACTGGACTAAGATCCTTGACGCTGTAGACGAGTTGTTCGACACACAGATTCCGAGGCTCCCGGTATACGTGGTCCTGGGGCTTCCAAATCCCATCACATACCCACTTAAGAGCATGAGGGGACGCCAAATGGGGATGGCACTAGGGGCTGCGCTGCAAACCATATTGTCCCACTGGGGTATCTCTACTTTGCCCAACCACACGGGGTGGTTACACAGACTCTGGTTCATCCTTGGCATGGAGCGCATTTCCGCCACTCTGACTAACTCTACTACATCGTTTCAGAAAGTGTGGGCCCCCTTTTTGACATTGTTATCGGCGGAATTCAATGAGATCACGCAACCCAAATACCTACGGGTGCTACGACTGTCGGATCTATGGAGACCCCCCTAGATCTCGCAGACACCCTAACTAATGCTACAGCAGCACTTGCTACACACTGGCCCTTCGAGGGCGTAGGCACTACCGGACGGGGTGGGGGGTGGGTGTTATTGTTGTTATTAGTTCTTAACAGAATGAACTCCTTTAGGGCGCAGCTTTCGCAAGGGAGAGGAACAGAGCATTATACTGTATGCATTACTCTTTTAGGAAACTTCCCCCAGGCTACGTTTCCATTCACAAGTTACATGATAATGCACTATGAATATTCTAATGCTACCTCTGTATGTTGTGAGTTTCTTGAAAATTCAATAAATACATTTAAACATAAAAACATTTTCAAAGGTGCATATATTTGGGGGATAAAATTCACAACACCCAAATTATACAGAAGCCCATTAAACATTATATAAGAATTTAAATAACTAATAAAAAGTAGAGTATCTAAAAATTTGAAAAATATTTGGGGGGGGGATAAAATTCACAACACTCAAATTATATAGAAGCCCCTTAAACATTATATAAGAATTTAAATAACTAATAAAAAATAGAGTATCTAAAAATTTGAAAAATAGCTGTTTTTAAACAAAAAATTAACCATTTAACTGAATTGTCAAACAATCTAACTAAAATAAACAACTTTCCTCAAACGCATGCATAAAATGCAAAAACCTAGAAAAAGGAATCTGATGTGATACGAATAAAATATTTTCAAAACATTAAAAATCAAACATTTTTAGTTTTATGTATTTATATTTTTATTTCACATATAAATCCCAGAATTCAGTAAAAAATACCAAAATAGTTTTATAACATATGAAGACATATCTTTTAAAAATGTTAATATTAATTAAACATGAAGAAAGCCCACTATATGTCAAGTATGGACTGCAATAGATTTGAAGGTAAATGAGTCGAAATCCTTCATTCTTGTGCCGAGATTGACGGTGGGGAAAAATACACCTTCCTTTCACTGCGGCACTCGAATTTTGGAAGAGGTAGACTCATTTCCCTACCTTGGGGTCGTTTTTGGCAATCTCAGCCTTCGCTAAAAGACTGGGACTAAAACCTTTTGAAACTATTAAAACAATCTACCAAGCTAAAACAGTTTCTGCCGCCTCCTACGAGGCAGGCGTTTGGGGTATGGCAGCTGTCACCTCTCTTCAAAGCCTGGAAGATAGCTTCGTCAAAGGTTTAGACTCTCTCCCTGAGTCCTCTACAAACTATACATGTCATTTAGAGCTTAGCGTGCCCTACCTGACTGATAGCATTAAAATGGCGCCAATCATGTTATGGCATTCGGTATGGTGTAGGGATACGGTGAGCCTTACACAATGGATCATAAAAGACTGCCTTAAACTAGATAACTGGCACAAAATAGCGTGGCTACATTACGTGGAAAAGACCCTTACTGACATCAGGTACAAGATACTGTTTGAGGAGCCTAGTGCTTGCAAGAAAATTTCTAAGTGTGATCTTAAGACATCTTACTTGAAAAAGGCCGCCTTTGATCGTTATGAATCAAATCGTCTAAAGAAACTGGTGATTTTATACCAACAAACACCCCCAATCATGGAGGGAGGTTATTCATATTTAGTTATTACTAATAATTCCCAGCAGAGATTCATTTTAATCAGAGTCCGAATGAACTTAATTCCGTTGATGTTGGGCTTTCCTGCTAATAAGTATACCTATTCTGACCTATCACCTTGCCCCTGTGATATGATATCGAAGCAGTCTGATCTTCATATTGTTTTTGTAATATTGCACTTTTTATAAATTGGCTCGAGCAAAGTAAATTTTCCCAATTTTAAAAAGCCATAATTTTAGACAATCGCGATTTTTTAAAATCTCTCCCAGACCCTTTTATATGCTGCTCAGTTGCTGCATTTTTATGGGCCTGCATGAGCATTAGGAAGACCCTGCACTTTGGTACTGTCAGATAGTGACATGGCCCTCAGGTTCAAGAGTATTTACCTGGCCTTGCCTCTCCACACTTTTAGGCTCGGTCAAAATGCTGAGGTCTTTTTATCTTCTATCCTTATCCTATTCACTTGATTCAATTTCTGCTTGTACTTTGCACGTTTGTTTGTACAAAATGGACTTGGGCTTTTTATTTGTTTTTATCCGGAACTGTATATTTTATAACATTTGTTTAATCTCTTGTATTAATAATGATGTTATGTAAATGCACGTTGTAGGCTGTAAAGCGAGCTGTCTTTTTTCTTGTGCTTTTATGGATTTATAGTGACTGACTGCAATAGTGGTAGGGATTACCAGAATTTTGCAGAGCATGCTTAGAATGTATCAAATATGGTCCACGATTCACTTAAGTTCATATATGCTACAATATAAACTGTATTGCCTAACAAATGTTTGCCTATGAAATAGTACCAAGTTAGCATATCCCCTGAACACAATAAAGTTACATCAGACTTTGTCAAGGCCCTTATAGAGGGTGCACCAAGAGTATATTTGTATCAAGTCAAGAACTGTGAAATATATGTTTTCTTAATGTGCAAAATGCCAAAAAAAAGATTAAAAACAAAATTATGGTCCGCTATCATGTCTTGGATAGCTAGAATGTGCCCAAAAATACCTGCTATATATCAAGAAAGAGACACTATTATATCAGAATAAACCAGAATTCCATCAGGAATATCTACTAAACGTCACGGATGGGCTGCTATTACACCAGGAAGAGCCAGAATGTTGCCAAAATGGCCACAATATTTTGTGTATGCTAGGGATAGTCAAATGCTGTCAAATATGCCTTCAGTTTATCAAGGAAAGGTCAGATCAGGACAGGTCCAAAACTGTGAAGGGGGGAATGTGTTCTGGAAAGAGGTTGAATCTTAGGTAGTGGATGGCTGCAGTATTTAGGTCCAGAATTAGTCAGCATCCAGAGAAATATAGCACCCCGGATATTTTTTAAAACTAGAGCCCCACCAGCTTCATCAATACATTGGCATGCTCCTTGTTAGTCTAGCATGTTTTTGCCCCATACCCACTCAGGGCAATCCCTTGCAATCCCCCATTGACATGGTGCCCCATTTCATCAATTCTCTCATAACCATATTGGAGGCCAAGGCAGCTTCAGTCACAGAGCAACAAAACATGTCATGTGGGTGTTCCTGTAGTTGTGTTGCAATTCCCATATGACAAGGCTTTGGTTTGGATCTCCTTCTGAAATGTTAGACACTTTGTACTGATTCTGCATGCTAGTAAAGAAACAAATAGCCAGTGAAAAACATGTGCCTAACTAAATGCAAGCAGTAACTTATGATTTAATGTTAACATTTCAGTAATGCGCTTAGAGTATGGAGGGAACAAACCTTGGCTCAGGGTTAGGGTAGGCAAAGTTAATGATGTTAATAATAATGCTAATAATCAGTCCTTCATTTTGTTTAGGATTTCTGGTCTACAATTTATGAGGACATTTCTGCTCTGCTAAAAACACCTCAGTGACCTAGGAGTTGTGACATTAGGGCCCTAAGCCCTCTTAAAGTGTTACTATGTTTTAGTCTGTGGCATTGCTGTATAATCTCACTGGTGTCTTGAATGTATTGTACACAGAGTTGTCAGCGCGTCTGTTGTCAGGTTGTTGTCAATTGTCATTTTGAACCTGATTACGATGGCAGAAGTCCCGCCACCGACAGCCTGTCGGTGGCGGGCCCTCCGCCATCGTAATGCAGTTTTCCGCTCGCCAGATTACTGTGGTGGGTGGAAACGTGGCGGTCTGAAACACCAACTACCACGGTTCCGACAGGCAGTCATTTTCCGACCGCCTGTTAGAGCTGCCGCATTGCCCAGCATGGCGGCGGTGCCTTTCAGGCACCACCGTCGGGATAATGATATCCCTTTCCACCCGCCTGTTCATGGCGGTTAACCCGCTAGGAACAAGTTGGTGGAAAGAGACCTTGGGGGCCTGTAGCAGGCCCCCCTTCATCCTGAGCACTTTCTTTTGGGGGTTCCACGCACCATGTGGCAGGCACCGCATGGTGCCTGCCACGTAGTGCATGGAAATGTAAACATTGCTTATTTACATTGCGGCGGGTGCTGCAGCCAGCAGCACCTGCTGCAATGTAAAGTATGGCAAGTGCGACCGCCAGGGCGACGGTCGCATCGTAATTCGGATTGTGGGGAGGCTGCCTCATTGGTGGCCAGTCCCAAATCCGAAACAATGGCGGACTGACTGAAGTCCGTCCGCCATCGTAATGAGGCCCATAGTTATTGTGCATAGACTTGTCAGTACCAAACCGGACACCTGATACTTCAAAGTGACTCAGCGGTCATTCATGATGCAGTAGTATCCAAGCCATTCACAGGAATTATCCTCTGCAACTACAAAGGGGAACAGTTCTCTCCAGTATCCACACCAGCTCTATCTGTAGTGCAAGTAATGACACTTCAGCGAGAAGCATTGGCACCACTGAAACATTTAACAGTCTCAAGTACACACTACTTCATGTATAGGCCCACATCATTCCCTGATAAGCGATTCTGCGTTTGTACTTAGGTTGGATAGCAGGTTCTTGGTCCACTGCTTTGGTTGATTGGAATGGTCTGCTGCTGTACAATTTCCAAGGTCTTTAAAAGTGAAATGAACAAAGTATTTCCTAAAACATACCTTTATGTAGTGGGCGTACACAGAATTGTTGAATCTTAAAGAAAAAAATCATTATTTTGTAACATACTTAACATCCTTCAATAGACTGGTCTTTAATGCAGTATGGCTAGAGGAGAAGAAGGAGTTTCTCATTTATGGGAGTCTAATATGGGAACTCAAAGACATTCTGGCTCAGGCAGTAGATCCAGCGATTCTGTGACTGGCTTAACTTAGTAGACAACTTGGACCACATATTTACTGAACATCGGTGCGAGAACGGAAACATTAATCAAAAGTTTAATGTAAGGTGGGGGAAGAATCCGGAGACAGAAGAAAGCTGTAGATGAAGAAGAACCTAGCAAATTGGAGGGGTTAACAAATCTCTACCCAAGGAAGAAAGTGAAAATGAGAACAAGGAATCCGTGCTTCTACTGCGGTAAATGGGATTATTTCCTTTGGGTTTACCCAACCAATGCCAATAAACAATGTAAATTGTTATTTCTCCATATACGTTAAACAGAGAACCTGATAGTGAAGAAGATCAAAATTCTGGGTTTAACAGCTTCTTAGGTCTCCCATGTGTTAACTTATGTGGTTCAATAACACATACCTTTCAGGTATTTCTGGATATCACTGTGATTGTGTTTCAGACTGGTAGAAATGTCACTCTCTCCAGCCTCCTAGACTCAGAGGCTGCCAGTAACTATTTGCAACAGTTACACATTTCACCTAATAAAAATTGCTGCTTTTTTTTCTTTCTTTTTTGTACTTCATAGGGGCCTCAAATACAAAGGTAAACCTACACATGAGTGAATCTACACATGTAAGTTTACTTTTACACTTTTGAGTAACTTTCCTACTTTTTACTATTCACCATTTACAAGTGTAATGTTACTTAAAAGTACATACATACAAGTCTCCTCTACCTGAAATAGGGGTTGCAGCCAAAATTATGAATTTAGAGTTACTACCAACAAAAAGGTGTAGTGGTAAATCCAGCATCCACCACACATGGCCAACCACTGATACTGCAAATACCTTCCCAATGAAAATAATGGAGGCAGAGACTTACAATGGAAATCTAATGGAAATAGTGTTCAATTAAAATAATTTATTTCAGGTTTTGAAAAATATACATGAATTCAATTGAATGTTAAAAAATTTACATATTTTACAAATATGTATTATTTAATTATAACATATTTTAATAACCTTTTTGAAAGAAAAACAAATGCCACTATTTAAAAAATAATAATTTCAATGAATTCGATACAAAACTTTTCTTACATAATAAGTAACTACAAACATTTTATTTTAGGTGGGATTTGTTATTAAATCTCTAAAAATATATTTTCAATTAATTGATCAAATTTAAGTTAATTTAAGTTAATTAAATATTTATTTCAAAAATTAAATCAATTGTGCTGTAGTGTTTCCATTAATTTTATTATACATTTTAAAATAATTATAGAAAATTAATTCACATTTATGTTTACTATTTTTTAAAGTTAAATAAACATTTAAAATTTTCCCTATACTTATATTAAATCTATGACCCAGAACTCACAAATTCTCTGTGACAATCTAGCCACCATTTCCATAATAAAATTACCGATATCCATGAATTCTTCGATTCTCAATTGAGGATTACAGAACCCCTCCCAACTCCCCCCAACAATCCCTTGATTACTGAGTACAGCTTTACTGCATTTCCACCCAACTCCACTCAGGAGATACTGGATCTCATTACCAATAGGAAGTCAGGCTCTCCTAGTGATCCCTGCCCTCCCTTCCATTCTTAAGCTGGCTTCTAGTACTATTGCCCCTGTTGTTTGTGAAATTCAGAACACTTCGATAGTAACTTCCACTGTCCCAGAGTGTTAAAAACTGGCATAAGTCACACCCCTAATAAAGAAAAACAATGCCGGTCCCACCATCCTAGCTAATTACTGTCCGGTATGTATTTTAGCATCTCCATGCAAAGTGCTAGAAAAATATCAGTGAGGCCAGCTGAATAAGAGTACTTTAAATACTGGTTTGCGGAGGGCTGACGATGTGTCGTGCAGCCAAGCAGATTAATTAGTTCTGAGGAGCTGCAAAGCTGTGATTCGAGATCCTGCATTATCATCAAGTATCCCGTTGATGAGGGCTTGCAATGCAAAGTGTTGTGTCTGGGATGCATAGTGCAATCAAGACAGTGCATCAGTTCTGAGGAGCTGTGGAGCTGCGATGCGAGAACCTGTGTCATTGTCAAGGGCCTGTGTTAGGAAAGCTTTGCATAGGCAGCGGTTCTGATGCATGCTGCGAGGTCGATGCGGAGTCCTTTGCATCGGGAGAACCCTCACAGCAGAGGTGATGTGTCAGCTTTGCTTGGGTTTGCTCTGCATAGCAGAGGAGATGTGTTAGTTCTGCTGGTCCCTGGTGGGCTGGCAGAGCATCTTCATGCCCACTTTCATGGGTCCAAGACCGGGGTGACACCAGTTGGCAAGGTAGGACTCACAAAGTCCAGGTGCTGGGTTCAAGGTCATTTGAGCCTTCTGTCCTGAGGCTTTAGTCAGGATTTCAGCCAACTAGCCCGTGGAGTCACTTTGGTGTCCTGGGCTCAACAGATGCAGTTCCAATCCATCAGACTCAGGCAAGAGGGCAGCTGGTCAGCACAGTAAGGCAGCAGTTCCTTAAGAGCAGACGTCCAGCAGAGTGGCAGTCCTTTCAGGATCATAGCAGTCCTTCTTCCTGGTAGAATAACACAGGTCCAGAAGTGTAATGAAGAGGAGGTGTCCAAGGTCTAATATTTATAACTGGTGCTCTTCTTCTGGAAGGTGGGAGAAGCTTCTAGAAATTCTCTTTGAGGTGCACAGCTTTCTGCCTTCCCTGACCTGGCTCTAGACTCACTACAGGGGGTATGGAGCCCTTTGTCTGGAGGCAGGACACAGACTATTCAAGTGTAAGTAGGACTATGTCCAGCTCTGCCCTCCCATCCTGCCAGTGATGGCCTATCCAGGCACACCTAAGCTCTGTATCGTGTGTGGCTGTCTAGGAGGAATACACAAAGCCCAACTGTCAGCTACACCCTGTCATGTGACTCAGATACAGGCTACATGCCCTAAATGGCTAAGGCAGGAAAATTCTGAAAACGTGTTGCGCGCCATTACGCGCCATATACAAGTCGCACAGCCTTATACACAGTATACACAGGAAACCAGTTTGTTTGTTGTAATCCATTTTAATCCACTTTTAATCCGTATTGCATTCCAAATTTCTTCTATATTTTCTCCTTTCACATCAAAGGTAACATGATTCCACTTTTTTTCGAATGCCAGGGAATTGCCCATCCAGGCCTTATTCTGTAGCATGTAAGAATACTCAGTTCATCCAGGACAGCCACAACCGTGTTCACCCAATGCATTTCGGGCTGAATAGCCCTTTGTCAGGGGTCCCTAGAATATTAGAGCAAACATCTACTTTACTCGGTTAACATGGGACTCACAACTAACATATCCAAAAACAAACCATAATCAAAGCAATCTTCACCCCCACCCTCCTCTCACGATAAAAAAATCCTTATAGAAAGAAATACCTCTGATTCAGTGCTTACCATGCTTGCCTAAATTTAAACCCACTTTATACAACCAAACCCACACCCAAATCCCAACACACTCCAAAAAACCACTAAGTATCTGTCTAATTTTAACGCTGTAATAAGAAGCATGTCCTCCTCATCCACACTCCGTGAATATTGTTTTAAACTTGCGCCACGCAACTTAACTGCTACAATCCCCCAGGTGAAAGCCATTAATTTAAACATCCCGCGGACATTCTAACCCACCCGGTGAGTACCAATTCGTGCAATAAACATAAAAGAAATCCAAAACCCTTATCACAACATTGTTGTGCCTAATCTATTGCTGTCCAAACCCACATCCAAAACTCAATCAACATTATGAAATTATCCATTTATAACTGTGCAGTAAAGGATATATGATTTTAAACACATATACATGCAATTAATATAGATTATACATAATAGTGTACAATTTTCTGATCTGTATTTTTATAAAAAAAATCCATAGTAAAATGAGTTTCAGTTCTTAAATCCTGAAATGGAGTCCCTCTCATGAACTTGATGTTTCTATGCACCCTTGACGCGATGATATGTAATTTAATTCTCCTTTTTTTAATCCACTTTATGTTTAGGGTGCAACCATTCGTCGGGACAGAAAGAATTCAAAATGACGATAAATGAACGGATGCACAGCTGGAAAATGCAAACTTCCTAAAAGCGGTATTTTCTAAATTGTATTTTAACATCCAACCTTACCATAATAGAGGATTTTTCATTGCACTTCCAAACGACACCAAACATGAGCTAGCCATTTGGAAATTATCACTTATTAAAGGTAAAACGGTAACTCCAATGTTAGCCTATGGGAGAGGCAGGCCTTGCAGTAGTGAAAAAGAGTTGCTCACTACCAAAACATCTAAAACTTAAATGTTCAACTTTTCAAATACATTGCACCCTGCTGACCTCTAGGCTGTCCAGGGTCAACCCTAGGGGTGACTTATATGCATTAAAAAGGAAGGTTTGGACCTGGCAAAAGGTTTATTTTGACAGGTCGACATGGCAGTTGAAAACTGCACACACAGCCTGTAATGCCAGAGCTGAGAGATCAATAAAGGACTGCTTGAGTGGGGATGCCCACAAGTAGCATTTAATTTATAGGCCCTGGGTTCATATAGTACCACTTTACTAGGCACTTACAAGTAAATTAAAGATGCCAATTCATGATAAGCCAATGTTGCCAGGTTTTAAGGAGTGAACCCATGCACTTTAGCACTGGTCTTCAGGATATGCAAAGCACACCTCAGCTCCCTTGGTGTGACTGTCTAGAGTGACTGCACAAACAGTCCAACTATCACCCTCCCTCAGATGTAGGCACAGAATGGCAAAGTAAGAAAATGCCCACATTCCAAAAGTGGCATTTTCAAACACGCAATTTAAAAACCAACTTCACCAAAAGATGTATTTTTAAATGGTGAGTTCAGGGACCCCAAAGTCCAAAACTATCTTTTCCCAATTGGAAGTTGCACTTGTAAGATGCTACAAGGCAGCTCCAATGATAACCTATGGGAGAGATAGTCATTGCAATAGTACAAAATGAAATTGGCAGTATTTCACTATCAGGACATGTAAAATACACCAGTACATGTCCTATCTTTCACATACACTGCACCCTGCCCTTGGGGCTACCTTGGGCCTACCTTAGGGGTGCCTTGCATGTAGTTAAAGGGAAGGTTTGGGCCTGGCAAGTGGGTGCACTTGCCAGGTCTACAGGGCAGTTTAAAACTGCACGCACAGACACTGCAGTGCATTTTTTGCATCTGTTAGAATTATCTGACTTCTCGTTGTATTGCAAGTGGAATAAACATTTTGCCCACACTTAACTGTGGTGTCTGAGAAGAAGGCACCTCAGCTCTTTTTTTCCCCAATCGTCACCCCCCAGCTCTACCCTATTTCTTATAGAGCTAACCAATATATGGGATAGAGGAGAAAGATATGTCTCAATTTGATAACATTATTTACTATTGTCTGTAAAGTTGACACAGTGCAAGAAATCCACTCAAGTATACATTTATGTTATATGAAACTGCATTCGATGACTCACAGTTTTTAGAGATGGCGACTAACAGCTGGTGAGGATTCAGAGTGGCATGGAAAGTGTCACTAAATTCAAGAAGATTTAGTCAAGCACCCCTTTTGTGAACTCATCAATTAATTTGCTAAATTTTCCTTGCTTCTTTCCAGTTCACTAATTACTCACTGATATAGGGTGTTATGCGTAAATAGCGTTATCAGTCGTGTAACAAGTGCTCTATTTTGTGCTCAAATCTACAAAAAAAACACGTTATCAACAGTTACGTTATTTCAACGCCCATCATATATGTTATTATATGCAATTGTCCTCCTCAATTTATTAAAAAAAATACTGTTGAATGTTCAATTCTTTGTTTTGTCCTTCATGGTGCTTAGCTGCGGTGATGAATGTGGAAGTCTTAGGAACTCAATTAAATGCAACGCTCCAGATAATAATGTTAGAACAGCTGGATGCCAGACCTACAGATTTTCCATTTTATCAGAAGCATCCAGTTTCAGCACTTTTGAAAACTGTCTATTGACCTCATAGCGAGGTTAAGTGTTTCTCCTGGCAGCGCACTAGTTATTTTTTTAAGTGTCTTGACTTTTTTCTGTTGTGTAATGTGATTTTGGTTATTATCACTAAAGATGTCAGTGCAGAGAGTAGCAAGATTACTGCAGTAGCTGAAGCATATGGTTGAGTCATATGAATAATAATCATAAATCCAGTTTGCCTTTGGCACATCTTTATATCCTGATAATGTCCCTTTGGAATCTCTTGTTTGGAATAATGGTTAAGTCATTATGTGGTATCTCTGGAGATCTAACAATGTATCAATGCATTACAGTAGAAGAATGAAAGAAAAACAATTGCATCTATACTTGCACGAGCTGTATTTTCAGTGAATTAAATCCATGACGAAAGCCTCATGTTATCCATTACTTCATATATCCATCAGCTAGGGTCTACTAGAGATGCAGTCCTTACACACTGTCACATATTTTATTTGCAATACTTTCAATTGTTAATCACAGGGGCCAGATGATACTAAAGAATTTTGTGATCGCAAAACCGCATTCACAAAAACACATGGTTTGCGACTGCAAAATAGCTATTTATAATGTGCAAAACCCACTTTACAAGTAGGAAAAGTATTTCTAAGTCATAAATTGGGTTTTATGACCCGTACTGAATCATAAATTGGAAGGGGCAATCCTTCGAAATGCAGTACAGTGTGCCAACGTTTTGCGACCTCAACTCCCAGAGCAAACCATTGATCACTTATCAACTCCTGAAAGGAGGTGGCAACTGATTCAGGAAAGGGAAATGGTCTCCTTGGGGGGCAATAGTGTTGGCAGCCTCACATGGAATAGGCAGTGGTCCAAGTCACCATTGCCTGTTCTCATTGATGTTTTCCCAAGCAGAGATTTCTAATTTTATTTAAATATTTTTTTTTAAAGCAGCACCAGTTCCTTTAAAAAACTTGAAATACTTTTTCCTTTTAAAATAAAGCTTCCAATTTTGGATTCAAAACACAGGGATTGTGGTCTGCTGTTGCCTGCATGCCACTATCCCTGTATTTAGTTGGGACCTTGTAAAATGCGACCTGCCTAATTAATCTTCAAAAACGATTGGCTTGAGATATCGTCAATCACAACTTGGACCAGTCCACAAGACTATTTTACTTGCATGTTTTTTTTCCAATTCAAGTATACTCTATTGAAAGCAATGCATTTTTTTTTTCACTGAACAAGTTGTTTTTTTCAGCGCTCTACTGAAAGTCCAACTCTGTCATGGCCTCCCCACTGAGCTAGGTTTCTTTGCATATTGGCTGTGCCTGACCCTAGGATGGCTGAAATCGCCTGAGAACTACAACAAAAGCTGTGCTCACATGAAATGTTGGTAATCTGAAAGCAATGGTGTTAAGTGAACTGCAGGAAGGCCATTTCTCCAGCAGTGCCAGATGGGCCCTTTTCACATCAGAATCTGTGATAATTTTCTGATTTATGCAAGAAAACACTTTTCAGTAATTGGTTAACAGTTGGGCTGTGATTGCCCCACATGTGTGCTTTATTATACCCTCCACGCCCTGCACCACCCTAACACCAGCTCTGTTCCAGCTGATGGACTCCCTACTCAGCACCTCTAAAACAGCAGGTATGGGATGATTTAGTGAGTGGCAAGGGCAGGGAGCCTCCCACAATTGTGTAACAGCATGTAGCCTGCAAACGTTGGTGTCGAAAATATCCATTTTTAGGAACTGTAGAGAGGAGAATTCAAAGGAAAATTGGGGGACGGGATTAATTTCATCATTTACTTGTTTTGGAGTGGGAACTGCGTGAAGTGTGAGAATGGTAAAATAATTGCACTTTTTCTTAAGTGTTAAGAGTTTCCCTCCTAAAATGAGAGTGTTGATGGAGCACTACTAGTGATTTTTCTCTGGAAACTCCTGAAGGTAAATTGGGAAACAGTAGAAAGAGTTGAGCCCATTCTACAACTGAGTGGGGGGAACTGGAATGCCCCACAAGCGAGGGCTATATTACAAATAAGTTAAGGTTGTCTTGAGGTTTTCCTGCAATAAAGTGGTCCAGTATCCTCATTAGGACATCCATACCCTGAGACCTTTGCACTGTAAGAGTTAATCTCGGGTCCCCACCCATTTACTGTGAGGCATCTCTAGCTTACTGACTAGCCACCTATTATTTTTTAGGGAAAACTTTCACCCCACTTTGACGTCCCATTTTCTCAAGCATCTCCTTTATTCCAATGACTGTCCAATCTCTTCATAGCTGTTCTTCTTGAACTCAAACCTCACTCCTGTATCTAGTGGGTTTCTGGAGGCCATTAGCCTCCTGTTGGGTGAACTTGCACTTATATTACCCAGAGTGTATTTTAATTTTTTTTATTTGAGTGGACTTTGAAATAACACCTTCCGGTATGTGGCTATGTCTGTGTATGAATGCTAGTTTTGCGTGTATATGTGTAAGCATCGTTGTTTATATGGATTGTATGGGTAAGGCTGTGCTTAGATGTTTGTAATGCATATGTTGTCTTTGGAACTACTTTTTTTGCATACATATGTATGCATGCAGGTGCATTCACTGTTTCCTCTCTTGCAGCATTAGCTTTTCCCTGAGGTATCATATTTCACATGCAAACTTGATTATTTTTTCACTATTTGCCACTGACACTTTACCAGTTAGAACTAGGGGTGTGCATAACTTGGGTAACTCTGTGTAGCGTAATTGCGCAGAATTACCTAAGAATTCAGTGAGATTAAGTGGAATTCCGCAAGAAGATTAATTCTGAAATTAGAGCAAAAACGCCCCCTCATGTTCAAAATGGACGCACGTATTCATTTTGCGCTAAGTAATAGAGATTAATGCTACATAAAACAAATAGCACAGTGAGCAGCCTCTCTTTCTTGCTAAATTTGTAGGATTCTCCCCACTCACTCTCGACATTTAGTACTAGTTTCTTAGCGCAAAAGGTACCCTTATGTCCAAAATGGGTGTGAGAATGCATTTTGCGGTAAGAAAATAGTGCTAAATGTAAAACAACATGAACAGCAGTGGAAGCAGCTGGGTGCGCTAGCTAAATTAATTGTTTCTTTGATAATTTCTCCCCAAAATACTCTTAGTTCCGCGAGCCGGCGTATTTGCGTAGTTATCAGTAATTCCACGTCAAAGAGTAACACAGAATTACAGAAATTACTCTGATTACTCAGGCATAAATCCAATTGCCCACAGACCTAGTTAGAACATTTGCTTATTCTCAACAATGTTTATAAGCATGCCACTGGCTTATGAACGATTAATATTTTATTTACTTTTAGCAATCCTACTTCATCTGCCACTAGACAGACAAAGAGAAATGTATTTTTCACTCTCTTGAGACAAACTTTGTGAATGGGATGAAAATAATAATAATAATAGCAATCTTTATTCAGCAGTAATCACAGCCATAAAAGAGACAGAGATAAAAAAAACAGCAACAAATTCATTTAAAACAACTGATGGAGCATTATTATTTGAGGATAATCTTGCTTGATCAAGTCTGCTCATAAGTGTGTTATAATAAACACAACAGTGTGAAAAAAGTATTAACATGGGAGATTCGTAAAAGTAAAAACACGACACATTTAGTAATCAAAAGTTGCAATGATAAACGTGCAGAAAACTTGGGAAACGTGTTTTTGAAAATGATATGACACGAGAGAGAAACTCGATAAATGTACTAAGTAACTCTTACGAGTAGAATTATAGAAAAAATATAATGAGAATGCTTAAAGCATAATGTTTTTTGATTATGTTTTCTTTTCCATAACAAAATAGTGATTGATTATTAATAGTCTACATTTTGAAATTAGATTATGTTTATGAGTTTAAATCGGAATAATGAATTTTTCTTAATATCGTTTTTCTTATGTTTTTCTCTATTTTCTTAACGGTAGTGTGTTTTATTCTTTAGAAAACTGACGATTTATGGTTTCTCAATGAAGGCCTCAAAACCTGCTAGAGTTATTTCTTTTTTCTAATGTAGGCCTCAAGAGAATGTATTTTGTCCTTCATTTTTTCTAAAATGCTGATTTTACTGGTTTGGTTGTGTACAGCATATCACTAGAATTTCCTTCCTATGGTTAGAGTATTTCTTTCTATGAATAATTGTGTTGACTATGTTGCAAGCTGATGTGGAAGCGAGCGTACGGATGAATATGCAACTTTATTCCGCATGCTTTTTCCCCACATGTAATACAACGCGGTCGTTACAACGACCGCGTTGTAACAACGCATACCATTACCCCGCAAGTCGTAACAGCAACTTGCTCTAGGGGGGGCGCTGGATGTTGGAATAGTATCATTTACTATTCCAACTCCAGTATGTGCAGCAGCAGTAGGGAAGGTGTTGGATTTTAAATCCAACACCTTCTGCCCCCCCCCCGCAAGTCATTGTTCCGACTTGACGGAGTAGTGGTATGCGTTGTTACAACGTGGTCGTTGTAACGACCGCGTTGTAATTGCCTGCGGGGAAAAGGATTCGTGGTAAACAATGTTTACCCGTACGGATATGGAGAGGTTTCAATTTGTTTTTCCTTCTTTTGAAGCGAAAAAGCCATCATCCAGATGAACAAAGGACTGATTTTTTAAGTTCCAAATGAACTAGTTTGGAGAATGATTACCTCATGGACCTAACCAATAGAATGATGTAAAACTGAGAAACTGAAACATTTGGTGGTTGGAATTGTGAACATTTTGGGGTATAATAACTTTCATGGGAAAAGAACTAAGGGGGTAGCTGCTTTTGGTGAGAAGAGAGCCTTTTGCTGCTGCACTATCTATGCTACTTTGGCTGGCTATTATCCTTGCAATTCTGGGCATGACATGTTGTCAGTCCGAACTTTGAATTTCCCTTGAACTGAACCATCCTGATTGCCTTGCACTTCATCGGCTGGTGATGTTGCTCAAGCTATACCTTTGCGGCCGAAGGGTTAGCTATTTCTGACTATTGCACGCTTTGCATTAGCTCATTGATCTTAGGTTCGTATGAATTTTGTGTTTGCATACTGAAATTGCAAATGTATATTTTCTTTTCTCTCTCTCACTCTCCTCTCACACTTGTTATTGATTTTATGATGTATTTGTTATGAACTGTATTTCTTATTGTGATTTGCCTGTTACATTGAAATAATACAGAATTGACATTACTAATGTACTTGAGTTTTGACCATTCATATTTTATGATTTAGATAAAAGTAACTTGATAAGTAGAAAGCGTTTGTCTTTATTGATGAGTTATTTGACATGATATAAATATATTGACTATTGTTGTTAGTTAGGCATTTTTTTCATTATAGCTCCTCATGAAGGAAATAGCATCCGTCTCTTATTATCTGAGTCCCTTTTAGCTCTTCCAAAGATCTATCAGAGGACCTTATACTTGTAAGTGGTTATAGAGTGTTTCATGGGCCCAAACTCTTGATTATAGAAAAATTGCTGTTCATGATATAATGGAAATATTACTATGAATGATTATAAAATTTACATCACTTCCGCTGGATCACAACATATCACAATATGTGCAAAATCGCAAAAGTCCTTATATCCATCAGTCGCTTCTAGAATTTCTTGATCTTAGTGCAGCTCTCTACGAAGGTCATTACACATAAAAGCGTGCATACATTAGCCAGAAGTTACAAATACAATAGAGCTACATGAGCATGCCTAAATCTCAATTCTTTTAAAAATGGTTTAAGAAACAATCTCTTAGGATGGGTAAAATATTTACAGAAGAATACAAAATGTAGGGTGTCCTGTGGAGACCTATTGTCGCAGCCACAGGGACCTCTATCCTCTACATGTAAAACAACACCAGCCTGGGATGCCAATAGATGATGGAGCAGATTTAGTCTAAAACGGGTAATTAAAAATCTATCGAATGCACTAATTAGAATAGAGAGATAAATCTCCATGCCCTGGACAGATTTAACTAAAACATGACCTCTTACCATAGGTTTTCTAAGCTCCTTACCCTCACAGGAGTCCATAACATTTTTAAAAAACAATTCTTTAACTATATCATGTCTCAGGAGGATGTCTGCTCTTCCTATGGTCCTGAGGGTTTCCTTAACATACCATACCTTAACCTTGGGATATTAAATGCGTGGTCGAGTGAGAGGCAGTCCAGGATTACTAACCGATTAAAAGCTGCCTCATCACTAGACCAGATCTTCACCCAGCACAACAAAGGCTTAACAGCCACCAGGTCAGTTATGTACTTAATACCTAGCTCTTTGAGTACAAGGGGATGCACTGGGGGACTTTCAAATTCCATCTTAGATATTTATTTTCTGCGGTCTGTAGTTTATTAACCGCCATATACCCCAAACCTCACTTCCATACAAAGCCTTAGAAATGCAAAATGACTGGTATAACTTTTAAATTTCCCCCAGTGACTATGTGCCTAGTCTGTGGGCACAATTTGCAATAGCTCCCATTGATTTTTTCATATCCAATAGCTTCCCCTCCTGCATGTGTTTCCAGTTTAGTTTGGCGTCGAATAAAATTCCTAGATAAGAAAAAGCTGGGACCTTCGCTAAACTATGTATTCCTGCCTTGTAGGTCTTATGTCTAGTCACCCAATTACCTAATTCCAATACGATTTTGTGAAATTAGGTGACAGGTCTAGCCCATTCATAAAAACAAACCGGTCTATTAGAACCTGCAGGCCCATAGGTGTGCGCGCTATCAATACTGCGTCATCCGCGTACAACAGGACAGGCACCGGTCTCCTACCTATCCTGGGAGTGTCAGCTTGTAGAGATATCAGGGTGGATTCTAAGCCGTTAATGTATAACGTGAATAAAAAAGGAGCTAAAATGCATGTTTGGCGAACCCCTCTGGAACATTTAAAATGATCAGTGAGTTCCCCTTCTTGAGTATATCTAACTACAGCAGTAGTATTGGCATGAAGAGTCATTAAGACATTCATAATCGCCGGGTCGACCCCTAGGTCACCGAGTAAAATCCACAATTTATTACGGTTCACCCGGTCAAAAGCTGAGGTAAGGTCCATAAAACCCAAGAAGAGGGCTCCAGATTTGGCGATCGTATATTTAGAGATTAAAAGATAAAGATTTAAGCACTGTTCTATTGTTGACTTTCCTGTGTGAAATCCATATTGCACCTCCGAAATGATTTGATTTGTGTCAGCCCAAGCAGAGAGCCTATTTAATAAAACCCGGCCCACAACTTTGACTGTAGTATCAATAAGGGATATAGGGCGATAACAGTGTGGGTTGTCCCTGTCCTCCTTCTTGAAGATCAGAACAATGGTGGCGGTAGACCACAACGATAGCATCACTGTCGTTACTGTGGCGTTTAGTACTCTGGTCAAAACCAGAGCCCAAACATGGATATTGTCCCTAAAAAGGTCCAGGGGGGTCCTATTGGGTCCGGGGCCTTATTCTGGGACAATCCCTCGATGCCCAGCCTAACCTCATTGAGAAGAAAGTTAATAGGAGCATCGCTGGGACATGGATTTAGATCATTAATAAATCTCTCACTTTGTCCATAATTATAAACTCCCTCAAAATGGGCTTTCCATTGTTCCGAGGTGATATGATGACCTAGGTCCGGTTTATCCGGCTCTGAGAAGCAGGGGCTGTTAATAACCCACCAAAAAAGAGAACAGTCCCTTTGTTTGCTTGCTTCTATTAACTCATCCCATGCTTCCTTTTGTAGCAAGCACCTCTGTTCCTTAAGGGCCCCCTTATACTTACTGCGACAACTTTCCACCCCAGTTCTGTAGCGTGGGGCCTGATTCAGGGACATCTTAAGTTGCTGGAGAGCCCAGAGACACTCTCTATCATACCATCTCGGGTGTTCAAAGTGAGGAGTGACTACCGGGGCTGTTAGCAGACTGGCGACTGACTGAGCAATGGCAATAAATGCATATATGGTTTCCTCTCCAGGAGCTGACGGATCTAGACACATTAAAATCTCATGTTGTCTCAATTTAAAAAGAGAATAATTAAAAGCATTGGTGTCCAACTGTGACCACCATAGACGCCTCCCTTGACCGGTTGTGGATAATATGCCCACATTTATACTGCGTGGTACTGTCTGGTTCCCCGGAAATTCGAGCCCCAGAGTCAAAGGGTTGTGGTCACTACAAGGGGCTGTGTCAAATATTAAAAGAAGATATGAGCCGGCCCAAGGAAAACAAGACAAAGATAAAATCAATAGTCGTTGCGTATCCCGTGCCTTTATAGGTTGGGGGCAAATGGAAATCAGTGGGATGAGGTGTCATGTCAAGGGTGTATGTTAAGCCGTAAGTGTTTAGGAGAGTGTTCAATTTGCGGCCTTCTGAGGAATGCTCCATATGCAATCCCTCCATGATCATACATATGGGCCGGTCTTGCGAGTTCTGTGAGGAGTCGGGGCATAAATGACAATTAAAATCTCCTAACAGAATAAGATTCTCCTGAGAGAGGCCTTGACCGTGGGATAATTCAAGGAGCCCGCTTAGCTCCGAAAGACTAGAACACCCCTGCTTCTTCCATTTGGCATTGTAAAAGTTAATGTGTCATCCAGAGCAAACACCCCACCACTAATTTAAGGCCTTGTGCTACTTTAGAGTCACAATTCAATTGCTTCACAGACCCACTGAACCCAAGGGCTATAAAAGATGACTAAGCCTCCCCTCGCTCTTCCCACTCTTGAACCCTCTGCCGGAAGGAAGAACGTCTTATAACCCTCGATAAAAAAGTTATTTTCAACCTCCCAGGTCTCCTGAATGCCAATAATATTAAAAGATCTGATGAATTGGAGCCACCTGTCATCTGCAAATGTTGCGGCTAAACCTGCCACGTTACAGGATATAAAACTTAGATTTCCCCCGACATCCTCTTTTGGTTTGAATTGGGGGCTATGGAACCCACCATTGGGCTTATAGACCCAATGGTGCTTAAGCAACTAGAATAATGTCCTGCGTTTGCGTAAGACGGGGGCTCCCAATTCACCAATCCCTGTACACAGGCTTGACACTATCTGTGGGGAAACAACCTTTAGAACGCATGCATTACATTGCATGCCATTAGATCGAGGTTTTTACAACGCAAGTCGTTACAACGACTTGCACTGGAGGGCGCTATAGGACAAGGAGTAGTTTAATTTACTATCCAACACCTTCCCTACTGTACGTAGGCTGGAGTTGGAATAGTAAATTAAACTACTCCTAAGTCTAGCGCTTCAACGCAAGTCGTTGTAACGACTTGCGTTGTTAAAACCGCGATCTAATGGCATGCGATGTAATGCATGCGTGATATCGTCATACATCCCTATCTGTGCTTTAACTGTTGCTCTCTCGTTGTCAATCTAGATCATTGAGATCCATCAAAGGAGCATAAGGGTTAGAAGTTGTCTGTAATCCCCCCAAGGTGCAGGGGCCCCCACCATATACTAAAAGGTGGCTACTTTTTGTAGTGTTATAGGTAGGCCTATAGAAGAAACCCAATGGTAGTGGCTTAATACCAGAATCATAACAGAAGGACTGGGGAGTATGTCTCAGAATGTTTTGTGCCGGTTCCGGAAATATAAATATGACTATCACGCTATCTCCCTCAAATATTTGTTTGGACTGCCCTAGCCAGGAAACCCTCCGAGCCATCAGAATATGCCTATTATCTGCCACATTAAATCTGCCCAGCCGGTGAGCAACTTTATTGATCAATTGGTCTGTGGATTCCTCCCTTTGAAAACCGAGGCCTGGGACCCCTGCCAAGACCACAGTATAGGGGCAGCAGGCTGGAGGGAAGTCACTTACTGGTAAGCTAGGACTATTAGTAGCAGATGGGCTTTCTATTGTTACTTCACGGGACTGTGTCGGGGGATGCTGATCGCCATAGTCCATGCGGCCTGTTCGGGGGTTGAGAGAACGAAAGGGAGCATTCATAGAGTCATATTTGTGGTTCATGGCTCCCGTTTCTCTAGAGTTAGTAATAAGGGGCTGACTTCTGCTTGGTTTGTCTGGGAGGGGGCATTACAGTTTGTGCAGCCTGTAGCTGTGGGTTAATGGACGGGGATGCTTTGCTGATAATGGCCAGCACACATTCGACTCTGTCTAGTGTGTCTCTGGAGTCTGACATTACTTTAATGAATTTATCTCAGAACTGAGTCAATAGATTAGACAGTAATTCAGTGATTTTTTGCTTTAGGGGGACCCAGAACTCTTCTGTGTCCATCAAGGTAATTATAGCTTCTTCCCCTCTGTTTAGTGTCTCATTCCGCTTTTTAGCTCTACGTGTCCTCTTAGATGCAGGGGATCCCGCCGGGTCCACTCCTTGACTGGAAACAAAAATCACCTTGTTATTGTTGGAGCCGATTGGGGGATACTGGGGCTAGAGGCTTCTGAGGCTGGTAGTGCAACCCCGAGGCGGATTCCTTAGAGTTTAAGTTAGTCATGTCTGTATTTTCGCTAGGCTGTGGGAGAGAGGAGCCACCAGGGCCCAAAGAGAGCCTCCTCTCTGCCCTATCTATTTCCTTTGAGATCACCTCCACCGCTTTCACAAGAAATTAATCAATAAGTTGCACGCTTCGTGCCAATTGGGGTATCAACAGGGGCTGCCTTCCTCTTCCCCTTCCTCTTCCCCATTGTGTCCAAATGCAAAGGGTCCTCCAAGGGCAAATAAACAGGGCAAAAATGAAGCTGCATGCAATACACAGAGTACTCACTGTGGTAACTTCTGTCAGTGCCTGCGGCTCGATTTGCATCCAGTGACGATGTCTGGGTGCTTCAACACATATAGAGTAGCGTGAGGCTGCAGGAGTGCAGAGCCTTCGGCAGCAAAGTGGGGAGTGAGTGTAGGGGCCTCGGACAGCCCTTCCGTTTCGTTTAGTCCAACACTGCAGAAGTGCAGAGATGCCTTTGTGGTGCCGGGAGGGCTGGCTCCGCCTCCTGCGCCGAGAAGAGAATGCTGGGGGACCGAGTCCCACCCCAGCCAACTGGCAGCAAAGTGGTGAATGCAGGGGCCTCGGAAGACCCTTCCGTTTTGTTTAGTCCCGCGCTGCGGGAGTGCAGAGATACCTTTGTGGCGCCGGGAGGGTTGGCTCTGCATCCTGTGCTGAGAAGAGAATGCTGAGGGACCGAGTCCCACCCCAGTCAACTGGCAACAAAGTGGTAAGTGCAGGGGCCTCGGACAGCCCTTCCATTTCGTTTAGTCTTTACTTGATCCTGGCTCTCTACTACCTGCTGAATATTGTGCTGGTGAGTGCAGGGTCCTCGGACGGCCCTTCCGTTTCCTTTAGTCCCTCGCTGCGGGAGTGCAGAGATGCCTTTGTTGCACCAGGAGGGCTGGCTCCGCCTCACACGCTGAGAAGAGAATGCTGGGGGGACGAGTCCCACCCCGGCCAACTAGCAGCAAAGTGGTAAGTGCAGGGGCCTTGGATGGCCCTTCTGTTTTGTTTAGTCCCGCACTGTGGGAGTGCAGAGACGCCTTTGTGGTGCCGGGAGTGCTGGCTCTGCCTCCCGTGCTGAGAAGAGAATGCTGGGGGACCGAGTCCCACCCCCAGCCAACTGGCAACAAAGTGGTGAGTGCATGGTCCTCGGATGGCCCTTCCATTTCGTTTAGTCCCGCGCTGCAGGAGTGCAGAGAGGCCTTTGTGGCGCCAGGTGGGCTGGCTCCGCCTCCTGCGCCGAGAAGAGAATGCAGGGGGACCGAGTCCGACCCCAGCCAACTGGCAGCAAAGTGGTAAGTGCAGGGGCCTCGGACAGTCCTTCCATTTTGTTTAGTCTTTACTTGATCCTGGCTCTCTACTACCTGCTGAATATTGTGCTGGGGTTCACTTAGGCCCACTAGAAGGAGGGTAGCACCTTAGCCTTCAAAATGCCAGCTGACAAATGACAAGCTTCTACCTTTTCGAAATATATGTATCACCTGGGTTGAAAACCTTCAGAAGAGAGAGGAAAGGAAAGTTGCAGAGGAGGAGTTTCTATTTTAGATAATTTCCTTAGGAGATATTTGAGGATTTGGGAGAATGAGAAAACTATTTTGGACTTTTATATTGGTGTGTGTGAAGTTGTATGCCTCCAATTCTGCATAACGTTTTCTCAAAATGTGAAAGTTGATGAAGTTGTGAAAAATGTCTTAAAATGGAGCCACATGCAACAGCATTAAAATATTGTTGTTGCCATTTCCTAAATGATAATGTCAACTTCCTATATGGAAACCACTTACTGGGAGGATGGTGCATGGATATTGCCTCTTTTCCCCACTGCCACTAGGTGCTTTGAACAAAATCTTAATAGTAGAAGGGAAAACTTCTTTCTTTATTCTGTCGAATCCCAGCTACCTTGGGTAGGACAACATACTTCAGGGAGTTCATGCCAGAGAAACTAAACTTCACCCTTGCCAAATCTAGCACAAGTCATGAAACTGTTTCTATCTTCACAAATGCAAGATTCTTGACTTGGCCCAAATTTGGGGCACAGCTGTTGAACTCTGAAGCCTCTTAAGGTTGCAATGAGGCCTGGGCGAAATTTTAATTATGCTAAAGTAATCTGAGGAATTTAAGTAATTGCACATTAATTTTGTGATGCAAATTACGAACATTATGTCATTATGTTATGTTACAGCGCTTTATAGAGCACAATCAGCTGCCTGAACTGGGCATCCAGGCGCTTACAGGAGGATAAATGACAGACGTGTCTAAAGAATGGGACTGAATATGTATCTAAAAAAGATGTGTTTTTAGTTGCTTCCTAAAACTTGACAGAATGTCATATGATCTGAGCTGTAGGGGAAGAGAATTCCATAATTTGGCAGTGAGGAAAACAAATGAGTGACCTCCACCCCTCGCTCTAATTCTGGGGACTGCAAGGAGGGAAAGATTGTTAGATCTTGGTGCTCTTGAGACAGTAATGTAGTGATAAGATGTTGTAATACATGATGACCGGATAAATATTTTAACTTGTGAGCAATGCATGCGGCCTTGAACTCAAATCCTACAGCAGGAGTACAGAAACAACAAATTAAGAGAGAGCTAGTGGCTGCAGTACACTGCTGTTCCTGTCCTGTAGCATTTAGTGCTAGTCCCTTAACGCAAAATGCATCCTCAAGCCTATCTTGGATTCAAGGATGTATTTTACTCTAAGAAAATAGCGCTAAATGCTGGATTACTCTTCTTGCATGATTTAGAGTAATTGTGTGGTAATTACGAGTAACTACACTGGAGAGAATTACGCCAGTTATGCCCACCCCTAGTTGCAATGAGTGGGTCACAATGTATAGCCATTATTGAGGTGATGTGTTGAGGTGGTGTGTTATTGACAGTATGTGCTCAGTGCCTTGGGGGGCACACTGCACTTTTGTGCTTTGGACACTGATACCTGGCTATGTCCAAAAAAAAGGAAAGGATCTCAGAGCATTGTGCAATGTGATAATGAAAGCTGCTTCCACTGAGCTTGCCAGGCCATTTCAAGTTCTGTTGGAGTTTATTGTACTTCCAGCTGAAGAGTTTCTTTGGAGAATATGGGGCTGTTTTGCTGAAGAAGTTGAAGGAATCTTTTTTAACTTAGGGATAGCTTAGAGGATGAAATAATTGGTGACTGTCAATCAGCATTCTCCTGCCTGAGCAAGCCAATGCAGGTGTAAGCAGTTGTAAGCAAATCCTTGAAACATATGTGGTCACCTTTCTCTTGAAATTATATCCCATGATTTGGTGGAAGAAATAGCAGTAGCCTTAGCTGGCCTGATACGAGATCCAGGTCTGGTGACTTTCATTTCCTAATTCACCTGACTGAGCTACTGCTCCATCCTCATTGGCTGCATGATGTGATTTAGGTTGTACTGAGGTGCAGGGTTTTGGTGCAAATCCCTGTGTACAACTCTTTGTATATAGGTATGTGGGTCAAAATCTGTTTGGTTACATGGGAACCACCCGTGGAATGCCCTCTTGATACAAAGTAACACAAGGCAGCACATTGCACCGAGTTGTTTCACTTTGAGTTACAATCCAATGCTGCAAGAAACCAGGGCTCTTTGCAGTGTACTCCTACTTTTTGCCCCTATTGTTTGACTCTGATTGTGCCCTGGGCTCTGCTAACCAGACCCAGGGCCTGTGCACTGAATAAAAGTATGTGGCAATTAGGTGTAATTACAATTGGTACTGACAACCTATTTGTAAGTCCCTAGTATATGGTAGCACATAGGTTAAGAGGCCCAGCAGATTTAATGCACTGAAGTGTGCACTGCTGTGTTGCCTGCTGTCATTTTAAAAGTCAGCCCTGCTTTGCAGGCTGCTTTAAAATTAAAAATATCTGCAAATTCGACTTTGGAATTAAGGGTACTCCCAAAGTCTTAAACTACCTTATCTATACATATACGTCACCCCTAAGGTCTACCCTAGGTGCCCCCAGGGTAGGGTGCCATGCACAAATAAGCAGGGACATTTTAAAAGATGTTTTATATGCCATGGTGTGGGAAAAACTGCCAATTTAGTTTTCTCACATTGTATCACAATGGCTCCATAGGCTAACATGGGAAGACTTTAATAAAGTATAACTACTGATAGGAGTGAGCTAAATATATACTTCAAATGATAGTTAGAAAAAATCCAACAACTTGCCAATGTTAGGTTTATTATAACTTTTACAGAAAAGAAGTTATAGAACTGGCTTTTCTGATGTGCCAAAATCCAGCCTTCCAGCATCCTCTCCTGATTGGCCGGCCTTTGACAGGCTGCGCCAAACTACTCTGATAAGGTGTTAAGTGGCCTGCATGGAGTCAAAAGAACATCTGGTGGGAGGAGATCTGCAGAGCAAAAGGCAGGATGGGGGTGGAGTAGCCAAACTGGGCTTCAAAGAGGGAATGGCAGTTAGAAAAGGACACAGGCTCACCCTCACTTTCTGCACCTCTAGCCAGACAGGACCCCCCAGTAATTGAATTAGCAGAGGGACTGGAAAGGAAGTGTTAGGGAAACTTAGCTACGCTAAGATCTTAACCTCCAGGAGAGAGTTTCTTCATTTTGGATTTAAAAGAACAGTGCTTTTTGGGACAAACATATGCCACAATTTGTAGGAAGCTGTCATACTTCTGTGTGGCATCCTCTAACCCATTGGTCAGGGGTGCCCCCTTGCTTGTCACCCAAGAACACTGGAGAAACCCTGCCCTGCTGGACCCTTGGACTGCACAAGAGAGGACTGCACTCATAAGGACTGCTCCTGCTGCACACTTTGGTTTTAAGCCCAAAAAAGACTTTTCGTTGTTTTGAAAGTTGAAGGAGTGGGCTCCCTGAAAGCAACAGGACAAAAGAGCTCCACCTGCATCATTTCCACCAAGAAGAATGCAGCTGGACAGCGTCAAGTGAACTTTTAAGGATTTGGCCAGGTGCCTTGTGGTAGACATAGTCCCAACATCCCAAGGAGCAACTTAGAGCTTCTGGAACCTTAGATTGGTGTTGTGGACACTTTGGATCCCCAAAAGGACCTTCAGGAAGAGGTTACAGAACTTGGGCGATTTTTTTTTTAAAAAGCTCCATAAATTGAATGACCCATCTTCGAGAGTCAAACTGCCGTCGTTGAACTGTGCCCTGGCCCGGATTTCAGGTTCATCCCACTGAAAGTCTTAGAGCTCAAGACTTTCAGGATTTCACCAAGACCTCTCGCTAAACCAAGCCGCTATCATTGACTTGAAACCTGGCCTGATGAGGGGCCTCACTCGACGTCGAGAGAAAAAGCTCCAAAATAGTCAGAAGGTAATAACTTGACCGGGCCCTACTGTTAAATATATCTGACATGCACTCTATCGCGGTCAGCCTGAAATTTTGACTTTGTCCTGGTCAAGATGTCCCAAAGTGGAACTTTTGGCTTTTAGGCACTAGAAAGTGTTTATCCTTTAACAATTCATATCTCCGGTTCTCTATGTTGGAGTTTTGTTGTTTTGCTGTCATTTTAATCATACAAATATGTCCTAATTTTCTAAATTGGTTTTGGAGGTTTATCGTGAGTTGTGTCCTTCTTATTTAATGTTTTGGTGTTTTTAAATGCTTTACACACCAGGCTCCTAAGTTAAGCCTGTCTGCTCACAGCCAGATACCAAGGGTTGAGAAAGGGAATCATTTATTGAGACATTGACTGGACCTTATATTGTGATTGTGGCCTTATTAGGTGTATCTACCTACACCTACTAATAAACCACATTCCAACAATGACAAATAGTGATTTGTGTTAGATTTGTACATTTTAATCCACCAAGACATCCCCAAACACTCTTTCATTTCCCTACAGTGTTTGGAGTGATAATGAAGAGTAAGGAAAGGTGTTGAATTGCCATCTTACAACGATTCTGAACTTATCTACTATGCATACATCAAAACCTTAGGAATTTATTTATACCAGTAATGGAATTGCATCAGCCTTCAGAGTCCAGGACAGCTTTAAAGCTTATCTAATAAAGATCTTTATTTAGCATTCTATATGGTCTAGGCACAGCGGTCAAGCAGAAAAGGTGTGCTTTGTCTTATTGGGCTAACTGATTGAAATTATGCGAGTGAATAATATCACTAAAATAATAGAGATGCCGCAAAGTCAATTGTCTATAGAATTGTTCCAGACTCATAAAACTCATACCAACTGGATTCATAAATAAATACTTGGTAAGCAAGTGTGTCATCAGTAGAGCTGTATGAATTTGGGTGAAGTGTGCAAAGTGCTGGCTTAGCAGATAAAAAAATAAACCATCCTGTTAATTGATTACCAAAATCAAATGTCAAGGGCTGGCCCTCAGATCAACAGATATAATACAGAGTTCATTTGTGAACTAATTTTTTCAGATTTATTCAATATTTATCCTGTCCCATAAATTGGAATAATGACAGTGATTTAGCCACATTTATAATCTTCTAAACCTAAAGCTGCTGAACCTGGGGACTTACTGACAGAATTCTAAATGACAGTGGCCCAACAAATAATTATTCTATTCATGTCTCTCTTAGGAAGTGCTTGAGTCTGGATTCCTCTGATTACATAGCAAGACGTATCTATAGCATTGTTTGTAAACATTGATAGCAAGGTCTACTCAAACATCTTAGCTGCAAGATTGTAGTTGATCTTGCCTACAATTATACATGTAGACCATCTGGGAATTTTAGTTTGGTAAGAACATTGCATTTTTTTTAGCCTGCATTCACTCCATTTCTAACTTTTCTAGCCCACTAATGACAATATCAGTTGATGATGATGAAAATGCTTTCTACATTGTACAATCTGAATATGTATGGGTCACTCCTCATCATTTTCAGGTTCTTCCTAGTTTTATATCTGTGGACCACTTAGTACACCATCACCCATTCACAGCTATTATAGTCAATGTCTAGCAGAGCACTTAGGTATCCAATAAGAAAGTATTAGGTAGGCATGTCCCTTTAAGGAAATGCTGCAATTTCTGTTTGGGAGACTTTCATAGAAAGTGAAAAAATATGGTGAGGATCTGCTAGCTTTGACTGATGACTCTATCACTAACTAACATGTCATGGTCATGATCTGATCTTTGCCCGCTGGTCCTACACAGAGATGTTTTACTGTGAACCTCTTGAACGTACATGTCTACAAGAGCAGAGAAGCACACTGGTCCTACACAGAGATGTGCTACTGTGAACCTCTTGAACGTACATGTCTTTAGGAGCAGAAGAGGATGATAGGTGCGCAGAGAGTGAGCGCTATTTACAAAAAGCCAAAAAACATAGTTGATGGACAGAATGCAGAACAATGTCATACATTCACCCCAGTACAGAGATCTGGGCCTAAATCCATCGTTTTTTTGCTCACCATGCCATTCCAGTTTGAACCCAGCCATATGCAAATCAGTCTTGACCCTGTGCCTCATGGGAACAGTCCAGCCCGAACTGCCAAGCCAGGTCCTCCCTGGACTGGAACCAAGCATCCTAGGACCGGTTTCGGGGTTTCACCCCTCTTCAGCCAGGATAGCTTGATTCCAGTGGCAAGCCTTCGCATCTCTGATGGACATGCCATGCTAAATATGAGTGAGAATAAGAAATTTGTTAATGTTTATTCAAGTTTGACTCCCTCAAGTGAACCGCATTATGGGTAGTGTAGTCTGTTCACCTAGTTAGGAGTTTCGTAATTAACTTGATGGCGGGAAAAGGTTGATTGATGCACCAATCAGGAGGTACTAAGTAAGGAGGATGTGGTTAAAGAGGGGAAATACCATGGTGGCTAACACACACTAACTGTAATGGAGAAGGACGGAGTACTTTGAATGTTCGTGGCAGGTACGTGAATGCAAGTGATGTGAGTTGTGGTGAATGGACAAGGATGGAATTGGGGAGTTGAGGCTGTGGATGAGAGGATGAGGGGATGGTAGTTAAGAGTGAAAGAGAGGGAGAGTATGAATATGTAAACAACAGTGGAAATTGTTTACTGAACGGAAATACAGAGGGAGAAGTAGGGGGAGTGTGGAGGGTGAGAGGTGAAATGTATTCACGAGAGAATGTGTTGATCGTATGTTGTGGGAGGATTCTGTAAATGAGAAGGGGGAGAGGTGTGTAAGAGGTTCACGTAGAAGTGTGTTAAATTACAAATGTGCAAGGAGTTACGTGAATGTGGTGGGGGAGGTATAAAGAGATTCCTGAAGGTGTGTGTTAACCCAATATAGTTATAAGGAATGGGTAGGAGTGAGTGGGGAGTACTGAGGGAACAAGGGGTTAAATATAGGAATTGGTTCATTAGAGAGTAGGGAGTATCATGTGAATAGAGTGCCATTATGCATATTGTGCATTTAGGGGTACAACATGGGATTTAGGACGGGTTGAATAGCAACAAGATTTTTAAATACAGTATATGAAGTGCAATTAATGAATTGTTTGGTAACAGTTATATGTTTTATTGTCATTTACCAGTGTCCCCTGACGAAGGGCGCCTGTAGCCCGAAATGCATTGGGTTTTAAATAAACACTGCCTGGAACGAACCTTTGCATCTGTCGTGTTTAAACAAGAGGTCCGGATGGGCACAGTTTTCACATAGGAAGTTTGGAAAATGGCATTACATCCCGCGTGTGGAACAGAATATAGTCGAGCAACAACAGAGGTTTAAAAATGCTGGAGTACATGGTGCAAAAGTATTATAATGGAGAAAAAGTTGAATAGTATGCCATGGAGGCGTAATGTAACTGTGCGATTGGTGTGGGGCAAGAAGGTGCCCCACCCCACCATGTCGTCATTAACTCTGGTGCCGTTTGGGCAAGGCACTTACCAATGTGCACGCATTCGAATATTTGACGAGTTTGGACAAAACATGAATACAAGGAGTGCATCCCATCCCCATATGTGTCTGAGAATAAGAAGTACCACATACCCATGGGGCTGAATGACTCTCATAAAACTTGCAAATGGTGATGACTATCTTGAATGCTTACAGTATAAGTAACCCATACAGAATTGCTGCAGGTAATAGTGTGTTGTCTGATTTTTAGATGTCTTGATGTCTGTTATTGTTTGGAAATCGATGAAAGAAGGAACTGGATTCAGACAATTTCCTAGCACAATACTTGGGTTTAAAGATATAGCATTTGCACTTAAAAGTTATTTTCAGAAGTCATCCTTTAAGTATTATGAACTCTACAGGTGGAGCGAGAAGGATCCTCATATTACCTGGACTTTGATAACTTTTTAAAGACAAATGGTATTAAGTATTGGTTTAGAAGGGAAATTAATTGGTAGCTGGTAAGTAAACTATATATTAAGGTATATTTATTATGTTGTAGTTTATGAGCCAGCCATGCTGAAATTAATTCAAGCCATAGAATGTTCTTGCTTAACTTTGAAGATATTTATTTATTTATGGGTTTTGTATAGCGCCAGAATCAACCCCGGAGGGGTATCTCTGCGCTTTGGACGGAGCTGCTATGCGGGCTGACGAGAAATTTCAAAACAAGGTGGTCTTAAATAGTTTCCTGAAGCGTGAATAGTCAGGGCATTGTCTCAGGTGTATGGGAAGCTGGTTCCAGTACAGGGGAGCGAGGTAGGAAAAAGATTTCCCACCTAGTCTTGTTTTCCTAACCCTGGGAACTAAGAGAAGTGATTTGCTTCCTGACCTGAGGGTCCTGGAGGGAGCGTAAGGCTTAAGTTTCCTAGAGATGTAGAGAGGGCCTTTGTTATGTAAGGCTTTATGGACAATACAGCAGACTTTGAATTTCACACTCTTGCGGATTGGGAGCCAGTGGAGCTGGTGGAGAAGGGGAAGGGAAGGGGTTTTGAACGGAGCATTTGTGACGAGTCGCGCAGTGGTGTTCTGGACCACCTGCAACCTGCTGAGAGATGACTCATTCGCAGAGACCAGGAGAGCATTACAGTAGTCGAGACGGCTCATAACCATGGTCTGAATGAGAGTTTTACCGGTATGATCTGGCAAAAAGGGGAAGACTCGTCGAAGCAAGCCCAACACATAAAAGCAGGTGCCGGCAGTGTGGGCGGCCTGCTCCTTTAATGTTAAGGCATGATCTAGGCGAATGCCCAAGTTTTTAACTAGGTCTTTAGGGCCAGGAGGGGTGCTAAGGGCTGCCGGCCACCAAAATAGTTATTTTAAGAAAGCAACACATAGTAACTCAGAGTACAATTTACATGTTATAGATTTATATTGTCTTTCAGCTCTTGAAAGACACAGAACGTCATTGAACCATAGAAAGTTGGCTACGTAAAGAATGTGAAAATATTCTTTTTGGCATTCTCTACATGTCCACTTCTCTATGGTTGAATATCAATGCTTCTGCAATGCAGACCAATCCCAGATGTGCAATGGGCTGTATCATGATATCCTGAGTCTCTGTTTCTTTCTCGTTTTCCAATCTCCTTTACCTGGTTCTACTTGGAATCAATATATTGTCATTGTATGTTTCATTGGAGGTTTGTAGAAGTATGAAAGCATACATCGCTCCCCATTGATCCAGATTGCAAGGTGAGTGCATCTTGACAAAAATTGTGACATTATCGATATTTTGTTTATTCCCTAGACATAAAATAAATGAAATAAAAAAAACAGGTTGTAACTTGGATTATAAAAAAACTGCGCAGGTCAAATATTTTAGTATGATTTTGTTTCCCTGTGGCTTTGAGAAAACACTTACAGAAATTGTCTGAATAAATAATCTAGTGGATAACGTTGTCTAAATGAATGCTTGGCTTCCAGTATTTGGTAATTTAGGTATCAAAGAGTGCTTTTTCTAAATTGGAATCACATATCAATTAATTCAAATGGTGGCAAAATAAGCAACATTGTCTATATACAACTAGCTCAAGCCATAGTATGGATGAAACAGGCTTAGGCTATCCTGCCTTTAAGCATTGCTTCTTTGCAGCCATTCTTCATTCAATTCAGTTTCGTCTGGCATCAAGTGGATATTCAATTCTTCTCTTTTGTTTTTTTGGGAAACTCATATTCATACAATAAAACAGTATGCTTACTTAACCAAATTCAACACTTGAAAATGTAATACAATGAACAAATTAAAGATGATTCAGATTATGGCCCTGATAGGGCATGAAATTTAGAAGCATTTATAAATGTCCACTATGTGTGACATTCATGCAGATTTAGGTCAATCTTCACTTTTCTATACTAAAAGTCAATCAGAACTTGTCAATGGGGCATGCGGCCAGAATGCTGAGTGCCACTCCACCTGAGTAGCACAAAGCCACTTCCGGCCACCCACCGGCCCTGCCATCTTCACTCGTCGGGATCAGCAAGATGGCAGCATTGTTGTCAGCTTCAGCCGCTGGGAACCAGTGTGATATTCTGGGCAGCAATACAGCATATCTAGGAGCCCTGAGGAGGCCATATTGAAGGAGGCTTTCATTCTGCTGCGCCCGTTTCCCTCCCCATAAGAGAAGAGGACCAACACTGCTGTTTCAATATGTGGCTGGTGAGTAGATTGCACAATATGAATGCCACCAAAGGGATTAAAAACAAGAAGCATGAAAAGTCGGAAGCAGCAGCAGGCCATTACCTCTAAATTCACAATAAGTTTTTTTCCAATGCATCGGCTTCTACCTGGGGGCCTGAAGACAGCTTCTCCTTCACTAGAAATGTGTGCTTTGGGATCAGATTTGGATTTGACCCCCCAGCCATCACAAATTACTGGGAAGGAATGTACCAGAATTGGCTACAATACGAAGAAAGACGGCAGAGACATCCACCTGGCTGGAGAAAGCATTGGAGATGCAGGTGTTAACTTGCCCGCGCAGGCAATGGAAAAGTCAGGCAGCCTGCAGGTATCAGATGAGGAGCCATCTAGGCATTCCCAGTCTGATCTAGGTAGCATGACTGCAGTAGTAAATGACCCTGCCTCGAAGTTGACCGTGGAGGGTCAGTCCATTATCACTGGGATGGATGAGACTATGGGCCAGGCTGGAATCTTAGAAAGGGGGAGTCTGCTTGTCAAGAATATGGCAGATGCTAAGAATCGCACAGGCCCTCACAATGTTATCTTGAGGAGAATAGGAGAAGCTGATGTTGCAGAGGAAAGCACTTTGGGCAGCCAAACAAAACCGGTTTTGGGGACATTTAATTTAGCTCTTCAAACCATGGTGAATCAGGATATGGGGTGGATGACTCGAGCCCCGTGCTACTGCTGCTCAAAGAGGTTTTGGAAGAAATCAAAGGCCTGTGTCTTCAGCAAATCAACTTTACAAATGAGATGAAGTAGCGTTTAGCCAAAATTGAGGATCAACTGACTCAATTTGCAGGCCGTTGCAATTAACTTGAACAGCGGGTACATAATTGCGAGGGCAAACTTGCAACAGCCTCGTCGCTGAGCACAAGATTGAATCAGGAGAAAAAGTCCCTGTGTGAAAGGCAGTAATATTGGAAAATCATTCTAGATGATCCAATCTAATACTAGTCGGGGAGCCCGAAGAAAAAGAGGAAAGATTTGGCATAGTGGCCCTTGTCAATTGATCAATACGCTCCCATGTCCTATCTAAGCCCCCACAGGATCTGACTATTATGCAAGCTCACAGAGTACCTTCCCAGATTCCACGGAATGCAAGTTACCCTCGTACTATTTTGGTCAATTTCTTGGACTATAGGTTGAAAGAGAGAATTCTGGAGAAGACTATTAGAGAACAGATTTTTTCGGTCCAAAATAAATATACTTTTAAGGTTTTTTCTCATATGATGATTGATACGGTGCGCAGGCACAGAGAATTCAAAAACATGATGGCTTAATTTCAATCTGCAGGTGCCCAAGCTTCTTTGATACAAATAGCCAAACTTAAAGTTCTGTTTAAGGGTCGCCTTCATGTCTTTACCCAGATAAACGAGGCCCAATCATTCCTGGCAGAAATTAAGCTGGGCAGGGTGGACTGATTTGGATTGATGTATGTGGTCTGCTTTGCTGGGAAATGGTTCTCGGGTGCTGTCTCCATGTCTTTGTTTAATATTGAGATATGTTTGATGGATGGGGTGAAAGTGGGGAATGGGCTTGTGCTAGTAGAATGTCATGGTGTTGATCGCCATTAGGCAGGGGATGGGGAGCCTTGGGAGGAGAAATAGTGGACCTCTTGCCACAGCCAGAGAGTGTGGTTGGAGGGAATGGGTGCACTGGGGAGAGGTATGGGCTTGGGGTGCATTGAGAAATTGGTGGTTCAATGTCAAAGACGTGTTAGTTTTGCTATAATATATCAGAAGCATGTATTGTCAATGGTCTGAAGGATTGCAAGGCTGGCTGTGATGCAGGGATAAAAGAAAAAGGGGAATCAGTTTGAGATTCATATGCAGGCAAAGTTATGCACTTTATTTACAATGGCAAGACCTCGATTCTTCCTACAGTAAAAAGACACAGCTGAAGCCCAAGATTGGAAAAAGCTTGTGAGAACTCTGAGGACTTGCGGGTTGATAGATGCATGGAGAAAGGCCAATCCTTCTAAGATAGTATACCCTGTTTTTCAGCTAGGTATAAAACTGCAGCTCACCTAGACTTCTTTTTAACTTCACCTACGATAGGGGTTAAAAGTTTGGATATGCTGCTTAATGGTTTTTCTGACCATTTTGCTCTGGTGTAAGAGATATTTACTGAGAAGTCCGAACCCCGAAACCTGAGATGGGTATTTAGTAAACGTTTCTAGAGGATGAGTACTGGGTGGGGTCCTGAAAGATTAAGCTAAAGGGCTTCTTTGAAAAAAACAAGGGTTCTGCTACTGCTGGTATAGTTTCGGATGCCATGTGCTCCTTCACTATTTCCAGGGACAGAGCTCGGTATAAAGCCTTAGGGGATGAAAAGCTAGGATTGGCAAATCAAGTCAATCTTGTGCACAGAAGGTTTCTGCAGAATAGCTCAGATATTAACTGGAAGAAGAAGGGGAGAGCGAAGGAGGCCCTTTGAGATTACTAATATGCTAGAAATGATGTGCAAAACCCTACCAATGGCCATAAGGTTTACAAAGAAGGTAATTTTGTGGGAATGTTTTTGGCTTGGCAGGCGCGAGAGTGGGCTATGTGCAATACATATAACAGAATTAAGTGTTCCATAACAAGGAGACTATCTACGTCAGATGACAAGATTTAGGCAGTTTATTTATAATGCTTGGCCAGAGGTTAATCTGTTTGAATTAAACTCTTTTTTTACATTCTCTTCCCGTACGGGCTCTTCTAGATGTAGATAGTTAGACAGCCCCTTGTCGCTGATCGAATTAGAGAAGGTACTATGTAGCCTGCCCAGGGGTAAGGTTTGTGGCTCCGACGGATTTCCTGCAGAATTTTATAAAATCTTTTCATTGGTTTTAAACCCTTATTTATTGGCGATTGATAGCTTTATTTTTAAGGGTGACTTGCTCCCCTCCCTCATGTCTCTTAACCAAGGGAATGCTGTGAATTTTCTTAAGAACGGCAAGGATCCAACTGATCCCAGCTTTTATTATCCGATTACCCTTTTAAATATGAATTATAAAATCATAATTAAACTTTTGCCAAATAGGATTAACAAAGTGGCGTTTTATGTAAATCATAAGGACCACAATGGTTTCATAGCTGGTAGGCAATTGAGCACTGATACTAATTACCCAATGGAGGCCTTGGATATGTTTCTTTCTTGTCAGAACCCCCATAGCTCTTTTTCTTGGGGGAGCAGAAAAGGCATTCGACATGGCGGTCCCGGAGACTCTTTTTGCCATAGTAGGAAAATTTGGATTTTCTCCTCAGATTATAGACTTTATTAGGAGGGTTCAGTACGGAATTAGGCAGGGCTGCCTACTATCACTAGCTCATTGAGCCCTTGCCGATAGCAATTCAGAATGATATAACTATTCAAGCGCCGGTCCTTTTATGGCCAAGATTAAATTGTATGCAGATGACATAATGATTTTGCTCTCTCCTAGTGAAGAAGGTCAGAGTAGAGTTCTCGATATTCTCATAGCTTTTCAACTTCTAGGAGGGCATAAGGTAAATGGAGCAAAAACTGATGTCATTTTGAATAATTGCACCACTGCGGAGCTTATTCCTGAGTTTAGAGACTGCACCCATGCCTCTCCTAAGGGGTATTTATGGGTCTATTTTTCAGAAGACATGAATGATTTATATGATTTAAACTATAGATCATAATTGATTAAGGTTAAAAATCTGTTTACTAGATGGATGTTGCTTCCTCTTACGTTGTTGGGTCGGGTTGATTTAATTAAAATGGCAATCCTTTCTTTATTTAATTTTTTATTTTCCGCAGCACCATGCACTATTAACTCTTAATTTAAATGTTTTTCTGAAATAAACTCAATGATGGCTTCTTTTTATGGATTAAAGTCAGCGGAAGGATAGCCCTACGCATTCCATACCGTAGCACAGAAGGAGGGGGGTCTAGCTCCCCCTTGGTTCAAGATGTACTATTTTACACATTTTGCACAGCACATATTCAGATTCATTAAGACAAATGCTACGGGCAGTCACATTCAGAATGAATTTGTGTATAAGATGCTGGAAAAATATAAAATTAGAGACTTGCAAAGTCTTCTCAAATACCCCCAAAAAGTTCTATATAAGACCATGCAAGGGCTCATCAGGAAAAGAGCACAGTTTTATAAAGTTTTTGATATCCCTTATGTGAATTTGGATACTCCGCTGAGCCACCTGAAGTTAGAGTGAGTGCTTTTTCATGAATCCAGCTCCTGTAGCCAGATGGGGCCGGAATGGATTTGTGAAATTGGGTGATTTTGTACAGAATGACAGATGGAAAACTTGGGGTGGGATAGAGCCGGTGGTGACTTATGTTAAAAGATGACTGCAGTGGTCTTACCTTACTCTCTCCTCAATGTGTTACATATGATCGAACCTAAAGATATGTTAACCAAGAAGGAGTTATAACTGAATTTGGTGGAAAACTCAAACATTTGCAAGATAAGGCAGTGGAATCGATACCTGTTGTCCTGTGAGAAAGTAGATCTGCATGCGCAGATTTCATCAAAATGGCTCTGGGAAGAGAATGTAATATATCATAGGGTGTTTGGTGAAGACCCAATGAGTCTAATGTGGGTTAATCTTGTGGGGGCCAATTTACGCAAGATGTAGTATTTTGCAAAATGGTTGGTATATCGGATCACCCCAATCTTTGCACAAATTAATTCAGAACCCCCAAACTTGTGCTTTAAGTGTGGAATGTTAGGAGGTGGAGGCTGGGCTCACCTATTTTGGTTTTGTAGTAAACCCAGTCATTTTTGGGAGGGTATTTATAGGTTTGTAGAAAATCTACAAGGGATCCAACTACCCCACAACCATGCGTTGGCTCTGGTGGGCATATGCCCTATGTATGGTATACCAATAAGAACAAAAAAGTTGCTGTATATTGCCATGATGGTGGCTCGGTCCCTTCAGAGATGGAGGTCTGACTTCTTGTACGCTGTTTCGATGACTGTTTAAAGAAAATGAACATGGTCAAGGAACAGGAAAGGATGTTTGCGGTGAGGTCTGGTAATGTGAAGGCATTTGGTACTATTAGGAGATTTTGGGTGAGGAAAGGAGGTGGAAGGACTCTGATCAGGATTAATTAGGCCTGTTGAGGGTTAACAGTCATTGCTTCCCTTTCCTCCATTTATATGGCATCTTAACTATTTATGGAATTTCTTTTCTAGGTGAATATCTATGTTTCTACTAATGTATTATATTGCTAGAAATGGGATTTCTGCTTGGCTAGGGCATGTGCCTAAGCTAGGCAGAAACCACCACTCTAGTCAGGGCAAGGGAGTTACACACTGAAGAGAACGCCTGCTCACCCCCTTGGTAGCTTGGCAGAGCAGTCAGGCTTATCCCGGAGGCAATGTGTAAAGCGTTTGTGCAACACACTCACACAGCAGTGACACACTAGGCACACCACAAAAGAAACTCCACACAAGGTTATGTATAAATAAAATTCCGCCCACCCCTAATTAGAACATAATCACACATATACACTGTGCCACCTTGCACTTGGCATGACTTTACAAGGATTATATACACCACAGGGCCAATCGAGCCACTGTCACAACATCACAACTTACAGTTAGTAAAGACAACCAGTAACTACTGGTAACATTGCACTTAGCACTTTATTATGCAAAACATAATCTGCAACATTGCACCATAATCACTTATAAGGTGCACCCATCAGCTGTGCACTATAACACATTACATTCCCTCAGCAGAAGCCTTACAGTAGGGGTCACCCTGATCATAACACATTAAGCATAACATCAGCAGCCGTGCACCATAGTAACACCTGCCACAGTGTACATCTCATTAGTCCTTCTCAGGCATAAACGTAATTGCTCATATGCAACAATATCTCTGGGAGCCCACTGGCCCCCAACGGCAGTCCCAGTGCCTCTGTGCTCACCACCTGGCCTGCGCGGTGATTTCTGTGGAGGGTCCTTCCTCCACCAAGACACGGGGGCCTCTGTCGAGGTTTACCCCGAGCTTCCAAGACCCACAACAAGGCCTTTTCCCCAAAAGTAGGGCTGTGGGGCCAAGGGTCACTCCAGCTACTGCCCACTACCATCCGGGGCAGCTGCTACACTGGCCACATGTGGTGACGCCGACTCAGCTCCTCACCTGCTTTTCCTTTCGTTACGGGCCGGGAGAGAGAGAGCGCTGCTGCCTCCAGTGTGGCAGAACCAAAAAGCTCCTGCCCCAACATTGCGGCGCGTCCGGAATCCTCCAGGATCTCCCAGACCGCCGCTGGCCATCCTCCCGAAGTGGAGACACCTGTGCCTTCTCAGCCGCACGGAAAGTGCGGAGAACACCTCGGTCACAACCAGCGCACAGAGTGACGTCTCTCCACTCTTGCCGACTCCGCCCACAACCAGGCAATGTCCCGCCTGACTTCCGGTAGTCTCGGGACCACACGAGAATTCGGCTCAGCTGCTCCTGCCGGCTCCTCCCACAACCAGGATCAGCCTGGCTTCCGCCTGCTTCCTCCCTCAGCCACAGAATAGAGCAAATTTTCTGCAACTTCTTGGCTCTGGCAATGCAGCCCAACACATGCTGCACTGCCATACGCTGCTCCGGGCACCAGTTAAAAATGAAAAGTAGAGCGTTCACCATGCGCTTGCGTCCGGTCAACAGGGGAGGCTCTTCTCGCTCTGTGTCTCCCACTGCGAGACACAATCAGGGGGCAGACAGCACCCCTCTCGAGAAATTGGCAAGGGCAGGGCTGGGCCCAGGCAGGACAGCTCACAGGGCCCACCAGCAGAGAAAAAGTCCTTCGTGGCGGTTCCTCCTGGTACCCAGCAGTCTTCCAGTAAGCACCAGTTCAGGGAGTACAACACACTTACATGAGGTCACAGCCCCAATATTTGTAGTCCCTGAAGTCTTTGTTCTGCCCTGGCACAGGGGCCCTGGACCCAGTCCAAACCAGTTCTGGGGGGCACTTATAAAGTGCACAATACTCCCCATTGTCAGTGTAGGCTCTGGCCCCAGACACACCACAGGGGGGTGGAGCCAGCATTGTGGAAGGCAGGCACAGCCCTATTCAGGTTCAGGTGCTACTCCTCCCACTACTCCAAATGCAGATCAGGCCTATTCAGCCTAGCGCAGACTCACCCAGGCCCACTGTAGCCACTGCACCTCCCCAGCCCCTGTCATCCAGAGCCAGACATGCAATACAAAACAGGCAGGCACAAAGACACATAGCACACAGAAATGCCCACTTCTAAAAGTCGTTTACAAGGAAACAAGGGAACCCTAGGAGTCGAGAGGGACCGAGGGCTTGAGAACCGTGTAGGCTTTTCAAATGAGAAATTTTTATTTATTTAAACAATTATTCCAACAGAGAAACAAAGTATAAATAAGGTGCAGTGGGTAAAAATGGGGCTGGAATTCAACAGATTTCCAGACCTCAGGCAATTACTCGTACAGTGACTTCACACATATATTTACAACAGTCACAATTGTGAGAAACATCTTATGCTCCACACAAATCATAATCAACAAGTACGAGTACGAGTACGAGTCAAGATGTGGTTGTCAACGACATTTCGAACCCGACTAGAATAACAGGATCATCATCAGGACAGCAAAAAATATATATGCCTGAGGTAACACTGGCACAATTTTGGGGAGCTGATCTACATCTAATTTTCATTGCTGGTGTTCAGTGTTGTGTAATTTTGAAGTTAATGCTCCAAATAATCTTTCTTAGGGTGGCCTTTAAACATTCGTATCTCAGGATCAAGCACCAAAAAATGTTGGGTTGATGTTAAAATTATTAAACTTTGGAGAAAATCATGGTTTTATAAGCTTATATGAAAAACTCTGGAGAACAATAAGATACATGATTTGTGATTTCTTTAGGGCATGATTTGTTGTGAAAAAGGTTACTAATTTTGTATAATATGTGTCAATATAAGATGAGATGCTTGAAAAAAGAATTTAGGCCTCACTAGCCCAAATCAGCATCTCTAAGCAACCCTTGTGATGATAAATATTGCCACTGTTCTTACAAAAACATGAAGCAAGAGCCACTGCATTCTCAATGAATTGGCTAGTGCCTCCACTTTAGACTTTGCCTTGTGCAATTGGACTTACTATTGGAGGGGTGGCATAGTCAGAATGTCTACTTCTGGCAGCACATGTATAACTAAGAGTACATCTCCAAGCAGTGTTAATCTTTTGAAAAAATATATAATACGTTAAATACCTGTTAAGGGTATATGGTCAGTACTATTCATCATAAATTGTTTGGGGTTAAGATTCCTCTTCAGAAGATGTATCTAAAGTTACACTGCAACTTAACTGTGGCTCAGTTCTATGCGCATTTATTAGCAGATACAATAAAGAAATTCATCATAAAGTTATAGTGAAGTACATCATTTGCTTGTCAATGTTCTTTAGAGCACAGTTCAGAGTCTCTACAGTTCTTTGCAATGCCCCACATGGCTCTTCTGCAGCTTCAGAGGAGCCACGTGGGGTCATGCTGTTCCATAGTGCCCACACAGCATTGATTCATTGGTCATGGTTAAGGTGAGAGGTTGCAGTCTGGGGTAGACAGGAAGAAAGGGAAGAGGCTGGGTGTGTAAATAGTTCATACATCGTATCTTCTGTTCACAGAAGAATAGTTCTCTCTGCACAAGTGTGAAGTGCAATTCACAAATTCACAGAGGTTGGGGTTATAAAAAGAAGTTCAGTAATGCCAGGTTTAGCACCAAAGGTCTAATGGTCAAGGACCACAGGAAAAAAAGTCCTGCAATCAAGAATGGAGAATACAGATTCACACAGACATCAGGCAAACAAGTCATTCTATATCCAAAGAAGGGCGGCATGGCAATGGAAGGGGAAGCACCAAAGAGGCAGTGTGGTAATTTGGGGCCCTATTACGATGTTGGGCGGAAAGCCTCTGACCATCTGTCGGAGGCTTTCCGCCCGACATCATAGGTTTCAGTCCGACCACCATATTAGGATGATGGCGGTCAGAGTGAAACCTGCGGGGGGATTCTGATGCACTTCCGAGCCCGTCGGAGCATCGGAAGCCACTATAATCCCCTAATGATGGCGGAGCCAGGCTCGGCTCTGCCGTTTGGATTATGATGGCACTTTCCGGCAGCCTTTTCATGTCAGCCTTTCCGACATGGAAAGGGTGTTGGAAAGTGTCTTTGGGGACCCCTAGCAGGGCCCCTTTCTCCCCGGCCCTTCTGCTATGGGGTCTGGGGGGGCACCTATGGTGCCCCACTAAACATCTCTGCACTGCCCACCACACAAGATGCCATTGGGAAATGAATGTTTCCAAATTGGATGGTTCTAGACTGGTTCTAAATGGTTCTAGATGGTTCTAAATGGTTCTAGACTGCAACGGTTTATCCAAGATCATAATTAGGCCAATAGTGTGTAGCACATGGATTCCTATGGACATTGAGGACATTCAAATAGGTAGCACTTCAGTGTGCAATGATTCAGTGTGAAGCACATAGACTCAACAATCAGAGGGCACAGCAGGGGAAAAGTGTAAAATGCAAGGTGAAGACACACAAAGCCTCACACGATCTGTGGCCACAGGAGAAGGTCTTATGCAGTAGTAGAAGGCAAAAACACACTGGCTCCTGTGACTGCTCACAATGAGTACAAATTGCGGGCTGTGAAGCTATTTCAGCTTTAATTTCTTGGCAATTTTGGGGTATTCAGTCTCCTCACAGCACAACTCTGAATCCTGAACTCAGGCTTTGACTGAACCAGGCAGGTCCTTTACATACAGAGCAGTTCACCTTCTTGGTCCTTGACAGCAGTAGATATTCTTCCACATTTCTGAAGAACATCCAAGAATCCTGTCTCTGATCCTCATCTTCTTTTGCAGAGGTATGCACATTTCCTTGCACAAAATGTGAACACTCTCTCTGTTGCAGGGTCAGCATATTTCAGGACATTCCATTCATGTATTGATTCAGATGCAAAGCTAACCTCAAACATTTGGGCTGAACCACTGAACTTAGAATACATTTTATTTTTCACTGTGACATATTTTCATAACAATCAGTTTCAGATGAAAATCTCATTATGTTTTGCTTATATTTCTTCCATGTGACTTCTCTCTCGTAGCAAAAAACTGCTTACCTGTCGTCCACCACAGGTGTGTCAGAAATGGAACCAAAAAACATATCCTTGTCCATTACCCTGTTCACCTGGAACCCAGATACTCACTGGGGATGCCAGGAGTAGAGCCAAGCGGAAACGGGAATGGGAAGAGACGAGGTCAGCACCTGGTTCTAAAACGAGATCTCCTTATCAACCATCAGTTCCTATAGCATGTGTCGGGGTAACATCTGCTGCCTTGGGATTGAGTCAGCGCTCATTTCTGAGGGCCACCATGATTTTTTTGGCAAGCAAGTTTTTAAGCCCTCCCTGTTACTACCTGTTAATCCCTTGCCTGACCCCAAGATGGCTGCCACAATGTTCTCTACCACGTCGTGCTACTCCTCTGAGAAAAAAACGGACTTAGACCAGACCTCGGACACATCCCCCATCCGGCCTACCCTACAGGATACCGAATCTTGAACCTATCTCTGACCGTGGAGACCTAGCTTTTTGGCTGATGCCCGGTGGAGCTACTTGATAGCTATAGAGGAGATGGGCTGTGGGCTACCCCTTCGACTGTCACCTACCCAGCCGGACATTAGGTAGACCTTACTTCGTCTCTCCGTCGTACTCTCCCTCCTACCCCTTTACTCCACCCACTTTCTCCTTTATCCCTCCTCTTTGCTCTCTAATTGTTTTCTCATTGAGACCTAGCCGCTTGACTGATGCCCGGTGGAGCTACCCAATAGCTATAGAGGAGATAGGCTGTGGACTTCCCCCTCGGCCGTCACCTACCCAGCCGGACTTTGGGCAGACTCTCCTTCATCTCTCCATCCAACCTATCTCCCTCCTACACCTTTACCCCACCCCCTTTCCCTTCTAAGCTCCATTTATTTCATCTTCCGACGCTCTTGAAATGTTTTCTTGTAACTGATGTAACTTGTAACTGATGTAATTCTTTAATTTTGTGGATCTTTATGTAAAGCGCTCTGATACCTCCGGTTCTAGCCAGCGCTATATAAAACTCAAATAAATAAAGAGACAGTGAATTTTGGTACTCTTCCCAGGGATATAGCTGTCGTCTGATGCCAATTAGATGTCTTGGACTGTGGTTGGTTGGCTGAAGGCTTTGGAGTGCTCTGTTTATCTTACCTGCTTTGCTTTCCAGAGTGTGCCTCAGTGTCTGTCCCTCTGGGGTAATGTGCTCTTGCATCTGGTTATGGTCATCTTGTATGGTTATCTGGAAAAAGGCACACAAACAAACAGACACTCATCATCCTGTCTACTAAGCTGGGGAGCTCTCCGTGCCACCCGCGGCCTGTGCAGGTAAGAGTGGTGGGGCCGGGTTGGGGGAGGCTTTGACCAACGACCACAAGGGAAAATTAAATAAATAATTAATTTTCCCTCGTTGTCGTCTGTCAAAATCCCCCCGCCCGGCCCCACCGCTCTTACCTGCACAGGCCGCGGCTGTTCCTTGCTCATCTCTTACTGCAACCACTAACAATGGACTATAGTGATCTTGAGTAGTCTCATAGAGTGCTGCATCACATTGCTGTCATGGAGCTTAGTTCTGATGTGGGCCTCAAAAAGCCTAATACAAAAGTAACAGTCTCACATCCAAATCAGTGCCAATCCATAATACTGTGTCCAAAGGTTATGTAGTTTTAACATGAGACTCGTTATTCTTCTTTCAATAAGAGAACCTGCTCGTTTACATTCCATACCTGTATTGACAATTCCAGAAAAATCAATACCTGTTTTGCTGATGGCAATATGCCAACTTTTTCAAGGATTAATTGCAAATAGAAATCTGTAGACAGGTCAGGGATGATCAAATGGACACTTGTAACTGAAAGCTCTGTAATGTTTCTCTGAACAAGACAAGGTATTGCTAAATGTGCCAATGAATACGCGCTGTCAAGTGAGGAAGGTAAATGGAGATAAGGAAAGTAGAAATCCAAAATTACATGAATGAACAATTTTAAGCATTCTGAGACAATAAAATATGCATGTTAGGCATGCTAGGTGAGTGAAATGGTGTTTCTATATACTTGGTTTACACCGACGGAGCCTCAGCTGGCTCCGCCAGTGTCAGCCTTTGATCTAGCGGCCATTCACCAAGAGGGTGCCAAGTCTTACTGACGGTCCTCCTTCCTTCTCAGGGTGTGACTATTGTCACTCATTTTTGCTGCCTGTATGTGCCAAACATGGTGGACACAGGCATGGTAAAAGTAGATGCCTCCGAGTCAGGAGGATTGTTTTTGCTGAACACCAATGTTTGCTAATTGGGTGCTTTAAACATGGCACCCACTCACCAAACCTTCAGTGCTGTAAAGGTTGCTGCCACATCAGTGGCTTCCTTTGCAGTACAGAGATCACAGCCAGACACATGTGGATCTCTGAATACGCTTATTGGTCATGATCCTAACCAACCCAGCTCCACAAGTTTAGAAGAGATTGCCTGGATAATCACTATGGGTTATTATTCTATAAAGCACTATGCAAAGCAACAGGAAATAATAGAAAAGGTAACGCTTTTAAAATTAATTATGTTTTAAAATATAGTTATCCTGAACCCAACAACACAATACTAACAGTGTTCAGAATTGTGAACCTGCTGTTCAAAGGCTGGGTCGCAAAGCAGTCACAGTTTTTTGCGTTGTGACTTATTTATGACCCAACCTCAGTTTTATCTTAAGGCTGATGTACAAATCAGTTGCAAATCAAAACTATAATTCGCAAAGAGGCTCAAAAGCCCTGTCTCATTAATATTAGTGAAGCACACTCCTTCTTGCAGAGTATGCTGTAAACGTTAATGCAGTGTTGGACAGTGTTGGACTGGGCTTTCGGACAGTCTCACAGTCTGGCACTGTCAGGTGGACCAGTTTGAAAGAGTCCGTGTTTGGGCTGTTTTTATAAATGTCCCAAGTAACATTTATTAATATGTTGTAAAATGTGAACGTCTTTTCAATAAACAGAGGTATTTATGTATGTATGTACATTACAGAGATTTTTTGAAAGCACTAAGAATGCAAATGATGTTCTATGAAGCTGTGGTAGTTAGAGTCTAATGACTATTATTCCATTCTCAAGGAGTAGTTGCTCATTGTGCAGCGATGTTTTGTGAATGGCACCATATTCTGCAAACCACACTATGTACTAGTAGGTCAGTTCACAAAATACTGAATTGTAGGAGGACTCAAAACGACCTTCCTAATTAATGTTCATTGGGCAGTTTCCGACCCACTGTTTTTGTCTGAGGTTGCTGGGTTGGTGGCATGCAAGGGACAGAAGATCAAAAAAGTTTTCTGTTTTGGAACACTTAGGGTGAGTGGCCAGTTGTTATATGGATCACTGCCTTTAAAACTGCAATTGTGGTGTAAATGGTGTATTAGACACATAGGGGCTGATTACGATGGCGGGCGGAGGCACATCCGCCGTGCTGGCGGAAAATGCCCTTTCCCGCACTCCATCGGCGGTCTTTGCGTCCGCCGTATTATGATGGGCATAGATTGCCCATTTCCCGTCCTCTGCGGTGTTCCGGGTTCCGCCGAAAATCTCCGTCCGCACCGGTAGCGGATGGAGCCAAAAGAGAGGTACCGCCGTGCGGAATGCGGTCACGACTGCCGGTCAAATCACAATGCCTCAAACAGCCCACCACACCGCTGCGGAGAATCCAGTCATTCGAGGATGCCGGTGACAATACTGCGGATAGCTCCATGTGTTCCAGACCGCTGGGGAAACGGCGGTCTTTGGCCTTTCCGCAGCAAATCCGACCGCCACGGATGGATATTCAGCTTTTCCAGCGCAGAATCATGGAATCCGACTGCCGCGGTAGGGAGTTTCTGGCGGTGCATCCTAATCTGGCCGGTGGTTTTGCCGCGGTACCAGCGGGCGGAAATTTCCCTAGCACGGCGGTTGGAATGCTTTTCCGCCCGCCATCGTAATCAGCCCCATAGTTTGGCGTTAGTTTTCATTACTATTCTTTTCCACATCCTCATAGAATATATTACAGTACAGTGGAAATGTAACCAATAGAAATTAGAACATCCAATGCAGGTTATAGTGCCAAGCATCCACGGCTTCTAACATCATCACCTGCCTTTGAAACCTTTGGATTCTATCAATGATTTTTTTTGAGAGTCCAGTGTAAAAGATTGGTGAGGAAGGAATGGATTCAAAACATTTCAAACTCTGTGACTTCAGCCCATACCTAAAGTATCCTTACTAGTATCTTGTGGTCCATGATGGCATATGTCTAGGAGCAGTCTAGGAGTTCTTCAAGGTCTGCAGGAATTCTTTTCTAATAATAGGGTGAACTTCATGATCTTTATAGGGAATGGCCAAACGGAAAAATGTCAGTAATTAGTCCAGACCTTTGGGTCAGCTGATGCTTGCTTCAGACGGGGCATGACTGTGGTATGTTTCCTTACAAATGCCCCAAGAACAGAATATATATGAACTGGAGTGTGCCATCACCTACAGGTGTTGTTAATTGATTATCAGTTGGCCTGTTGAGGCTTGAAACAGATGGCATTAATATACTACAGAGGATAATTAGAAGTACCAAAAATATTACACTTCCTCAATGTACAATTTCAATGATCAGTTATACAGTTATTGACAACATCATGAAGATTCATGCCTGTTGCACAGAGTGGACTGCACGCATTTGCTCATAAATGAATTAATAGAACACATAGAAGGGACATTACACAAGATTATAAAAATTAGCGCGAGGCGTAATTTTAATTACACTGGCGTAATCAGAGTAATATCTTTAATTCTGTGTCACTCTTTGATGTGGAAATTGCCAATAAAAATGTCATTGCACCTGTTTGCATATTTAAGAGCAATTTGGGCGAAAACAATCCTACTGTGAGAACACATTTACAGACCGCAAGCGGGCGCTCATGGCCGCTATTTGTGTTCAGCTGCATTTAGCACTATTTCCTAATGCAAAATGCATCCTCGCGTCCATTTTGGGCATGAGGGTGCATTTTGCTCTAAAAAATATAGTGCAGGAGCCTGGAGTATATTGGGGAAAATTCTACCCCACCAGCACATTTATCACTATTTCTTAGAGCAAAATGCCTTCTTGCACCCCCTTTTGGACCCGAGGGGGGCATTTTATGATACGTAAATAGCGCTAAACATCAGGGGTAAGTTGGGTGAAGAATCCTACACTAAGAGCACATTTAGCGAGCTCAGGCCTGTTGTATTTAGCACTATTTCTTAGCGCAAATGCTTTCTAACACCCATTTTGGACGCAACGTTTTTTTGCGTTAAGAAAGAATGCTAAATGCAGAATTACTCTTCTCACATAATTATGGAGAATCTCATGGAATTTTTAGTTATTTCCGCATGATTACTCTACATTGAATTATGTGAGTTATGCCCATCCCTAATGAAAATGTGCTGTTGCCTTATCTTTTATCTCCTAAATTCTAAGACCAACTCCTAGATAGAATATTAATCCATGAGTGTGCTATAAGTGTACTAAATGTAATGCAATCTTACAATGCTGTTTATATGTAGGAACAGTTCTGTTCGATAGGGGTGAATTTTTATTGTTCACATGAGGCATATCTTAAGAAAACGCACTTGTATGCCTCATTGTATAAAACTGTAATTTCAGTCATTTTACATGTTGTACACAGCCTTTTCGAATAACAAAGATGTCTAGAATAATTAACTAATGTGGAGAGAGTGCAGAATTAAATGCCATGCTATGGGAAGAGTCTGTCAAAATGGGATATAAGAAATGTTTTTGGAGAAAAGAAATAGAATTGCTGCATTTTAATCCAATATTCAGTGTAAGTAAAATAGCCAACCATGCAATAAATGTGTCACAGGGAAACAGAACTGTATTCTTTAAAAAGGTTCTCAGACAGAGGAAACATTTCTAAATTCAATTACAATACATTAAAGTCGTGCTGTTGATTTTCTTGGCAAAAAGGTTCCCTGAAATTGAATAAACAATGTCATAAACAATAGCTGCAGGAAATCTATACATCTCAAGTCTCATGCATTGGTTGTGAATGTGATACTCCCCGCTGACTCCCACAGTTTTAAATTCATCAGTTTCATTCTAATGAAATACAAATATTTGTACTCTCTAGTAACGCAAATGAAAAACAATTAGTGCTCCGCATTTACTGGTTTGTTTGTATAATGTGACATGTTTTTTAGTTAATACTGCTAATAAAGGCAATGATTCCCCACCTGCTGCTTTTGTAGTTGCAGAATTGGGTTGGTTATAGATAAGCGGGACTAATTCATTAGGATTTTGATTTACCGTGTTGCTTAAATGCTGGGCTGCATGTTTATATGAATGGATATACGTGGGTGGTGCTTGTATAGTGCAAACCTTGCCGAAAGTTAGCAAAGACTTTTACAGGACAATAATACAGTTAATCAGTGATGGGCAGCTGCCCTCTTTTTTTTTTTTTTTTTAAGTTCAAGAAAATTTTATTGAAAAGAATCAAGGTGTCATTGAAAAATACAAAATAGTAATCTCAGAACAATACAATGAAAAAGGATATCGTAATAAAGGTAATGAAAGTATACGAATTAGGCTCATAGAAGACAACATACAAGGATCAAATAATACAGAGAAGATCTTAATAACAATAAATAATGAAGAATATTAGGAATGTTAGGGAATCAAGGGGGTTTAAGAACTTCTTGTTGAGATGGTCGCAACTGGAAATGCCTCCTGGCACTTGTGTCAAGAAATGTAGTAAGAGGTGACCACAGTTCCAAACGCTTCATAGCCAAGGTTATAGGATAAACGAAAGCAGTATCTAACCTGTGGTTATGACAAACGGCATACCACCAAGCTCTATAAGAAATTTTGGTGGAGTCCTTCCAATTTATAGTAATTTGTTGAAATGCAACCGCTAATAACAGATCAATAATTTTGACATTGAACATCACATTTTCCCAAACAGGTGAGAGACTACCCAGGAAAATATTATTAAAAGAAAAAGAAAACTTAGTTCCAAAAATTAGGTTGATTTGAGCCCAAACCTGTTTCCAGAAGTTACATACAGATAGGCAGGAAAATAGCATATGGAACAAATCAGCATTTGGAGAGGAACATGTCCAACAGACATCTGGTATAGTTGAAAAACTCTTACTCAAAACGTGTGGTGACAATAAAAGTCTATTATATACAAAGTATAAAGTTTGCGTTGTGTTTGCTGCTCTGGAGGATCTCCGTATTTTAATCCATAAACTCCTCCAGAGAGGAATTGACCAAGATGTCTGAAAATCGTGCTCCCACGACTCCTCTATTCTGGATTTCTGCCTGATCGTGTCACTACCTTGTAAAAACGGTATATGGTGGAAGCTTTGGGTGTAAGCTTCAGCAAGGCATGCAATTGTGAAAGGGATTTTGAATCGTTAGAAATAATAGGTGTTCTAGATAACTGGGTATATGTGGACATCACTGCTTCCTTTAAAAGATTATATTTAGGAGTGAATGAGACAGGTAAGTGAAACAACTGACTAAGCAAGGGGAAAGACAAGAAGACTGAATGAGAGAATAATTGGTGGATCCAAAGCAGACCCTTCTGCCTCCAAGTTTTCCAGTAGAAGGGCTTATTATGGATAAGCAAATATTTATTGTGCCATATAGTTGAACTAAGAAAGGAATCAGTAGTGAGCAGGGTCGGGGAGGGTGATGGTTGAAGAAGTTTAGTTGTTAATTTAATTATGGGAGTAGAAAGGGTCTGTGGCTTGCGCGAGAAGGAGAGGTATTCATGAAAAGAAAAGGGAGACAGAAATAATCGTTCAATGGAAGTCCATAAGTGACAATCATCTGTGGGGTCAAGTAGCCAAAGAGAGGCCTGACGTAAAAGGAATGCCTTCTGAAACGCCTGAAAATCTGGGAACGGAACAGCTTCAACAAAGACATTCTGGGTTTCTTATTGTTCCATAAAAAGGAAGAAAGAATAGAGTTAATTTTCTTAAATGACTTAACAGAAATTGGGACTGGTATATTAGAAATAGTATATAAAACTATGGGCGACAACATCATCTTAATAGTGTCCAAGCGTCCCCACCAAGACAAGTAGAGGGGGTGCCACTTAGTAGTGAGGTCTGAAATTTTTTGAGTACATTTCATCAAACACAAAGCTACTGTGTCAGAAATACATGGTGTAATATGTAGTCCTAAGTACTTAATATGATTGGGACTCCATGTGAAGTTGGAGGCAATAAACTCCGGTTTAAAAGTATATTTGGTTAAGGGCAGGATTTCGCACTTATCATCATTTAGTTTATAGCCCGATATAAGGGAGTACGCATGAACTTCCGCAAGAAAGGCAGGAATTGATTCATTTGGTTTTGACATAAAAAGCAATATGTCGTCAGCATAAGCTGCAAGCTTAATAAGACAGTTATGTGTTTGGAAACCATGTAGATTTAGGTTGAGGCGTAATTTGGAAAGGAATGGTTCCAGCGCCAAATTAAATAAAAAGGGAGAAAGGGGGCAACCCTGTCTAACTCCTCTGCCCAAGTTGAAAAATGAGGAAATCAAACCATTGGCGCAAACCGCAGCGCGACGATGGGAATAAAGAAGAGAAATTAAGGATATGAATTTAGGACCGAAGCCAAACCATTTGAGAGTATAAAACAAATAAATCCACTCAACCCTATCAAACGCTTTCTCTGCGTCCAGTGCAATCGCTGCTAGGGAATGTTTTAGGCGGGAAGATTTGGACAAAACATTAAAAAGAAGACGTGTATTGTCTGTAATGAATCTTCCTTTTACAAAGCCAGACTGTTCCCTTCCCAACAAGTTCGGTAGGAAGGAGTCAAGCCTGAGAGCCAATGCTTTAGAGAAAATTTTATAGTCAATGTTAACCAGAGAAATAGGCCTATAATTTTTACAAAATTTAGTGTCTTTGCCTTCCTTGGGAATGAGGCAAATATGAGCTTCTGAGAAGGATCCAGGAGCGGAAGAGTTTCATTAAAGAAAATAACTTAGGCAGCAAGAGTTTGGAGAAGTGTATGTAAAATTCAACGGTAAAACCGTCTGGACCTGGTGCTTTATCCTTTTTTAAATGTTGTAGTGCACTCATGAGTTCCTGCTGTGTGATGTCTGACTCCAAAGGTGATAGATCCAGAGAAGAGAATGAGGATTTTGGTATATTAGAAAAGAATTGTAATAGGGATTGTTCTGAAGGCTGTGTTTCAGATGAATACAGAGATCTGTAAAAAATGGCAAATTCGTTTAAAATTTCGACATCTTTAAATTTTAAATCTAAATTAGTGTCATAAACCGATTCTATATTTGACTTGTTCTGCCTAATTTTTAAATAATTAGCCAGTATTTTCCCTGCTTTGTTTCTGCCTCCATAAAACTTTGAGCTTGATTTTAACAGGTATAATGATGCATCATCAGTCGACTTTTTATTAAATTGCAATTTAGCGTTTATCAGGGCTGTCAGGCATTCATTCGAATGGGATGTATAATAAGAATGCTCCAGTTTTTTGATATCGTTAAGGAGATTTTTAGTGTGTGAGCGTGCAATTCTGCGATTCTTGGAAACAAAACCAATAATGAAGTCTCGTGCTGAGGCTTTATAAGCATCCCAGATAGTGGAAAACGGCATATGCTCAGTGTAGTTTATTTCAAAAAATTCATTGAAGAAAGAAGTAAAGGAAGCAGTAAACTCTGGATTTAAAAGGAGAGCGTTATTAAAACGCCACCTCCTAGGGAGTAAAGATTTAGGTAAAATGTCTATGCCAATTGAGACAGGTGCGTGATTTGAGAGTAAAATGGGACCGATTTCCGCATAAGAGATTGTTTGAGAGATATTATGGGAAACAAAAATATAATCAATTCTTGACTGGGTATGGTGGGAGGGGAATAGAAAGTGTACTCTCTGGTAGTCGGATGACATAAACGCCAAGCGTCCAGAAGTTTATGTTGGGTAATAGTGTGGATAAAAGACTTATGTGGTTTGTTGGGAATAAAGGAAGATTTAGAATTCCTATCAACAAATGGATCAAAAACCTGATTGCAGTCACCAGCGAATATAAAATTATCTTCCATAGACTGCGTTACTTGTTTGGCCAGAGTGGACCAGAAAGAGGGTTCACCACATGTAGGAGCATAAACATTGAAAAGGGAGACTGGAACATCCTTCAACAACAATTTAACATTCAACCATCTGCCCATTGTATCAGATTCCTGCGACACAAGTGAAATTGGAATAGATTTATGACATAGTATCGTTACTCCATTACGTTTCCCATCACCTGGAGACGAGAATACAGTTCCCACCCATCCTCTTTTTAATTTTGACGATTCAATATCTGTAAGATGGGTTTCTTGTAAGAAAACTATATCAGCGTTCAACTTAGCCAGATGAGTGAGTACTCTTTGTCTTTTTATGGGAGAATTTAGACCCTTAACATTCCATGAAATGAGTTTTAGAGACATATATAATCAAAGCTAAAATGGTCTAAACCATGAGGCATCGAACCAATTCATTACAACAAAACTGTGTATGAATAGACAAGAATGGTGAAAGAAGGAAAAATGAGAATATTTCAGATATAAAAGAGAGTGATACCTTAGACAGTAGAGGCCATATGTGTAGAGAGAGGTAAAATGAAAAGAGAAGACTAGAATGAATGGTTATACAAAAGGGGAGTAAAGAGGTAAAAGGATTAAGTATTGGGGTAATAAGTGATGAAATGCATAAGAGAGAATAAAACAGGAAAGGATTATAAAAGACACCAAGTTCATAGAGAGAGAAAAATTGTGAAACAATACGGAAAACAGATAACAAAACAAACGACATACCTACATAAAGGGAACGAAATTGGAGGGGTAGGTGGAACCACATGAGTCAGACGAGACGACCAGCGAGAGCTAGACCGGCCAGGAGGGGAACACGCCAAAACACAAATGGGACTGCGGAGATAAAGAAAGATAAGATGGTCAGAATAACATTAATTAAAATACCAATCCGAAACAATGAAGAAGCAAAATCACAAAACATTAATGAGTGCTGTCAAAGATAACATTGGGATGAAGGACCCATACATATATGCAACGGCATACAACCTGTGATACATAAGAGAAAAAAAAACAGCATAAATATGCGACTCAGGCAAATCAAATAACATGCGAAGATGATGGTCTTGAAGAGTCCATGAAATCCATATTGTGCGCATTAAGGAAGCTTTGCAGGCGCACTGGATCATCATATGAAGTAGTCTTGTTGTTGTAAGTAACTTTGAATAAGCATGGATGGAAAAGGCCGTATCTGGCGCCCATGGAACGGAGAGCTGGCCTCATGTCGAGAAAGGCCTTGCGTCTTGACGCGGTTGCTTTTGAATAATCCTGCGCAAAGAACAGTGTGGCACCAGACCATGAGATTTTTGAATAGCCCTAGCAGCAGCCAGAACCTTTAACAGATCTGTGTACTCCAGAAAGTACAAAATGAAACCCCCGGTTTCTGTGGAGAAAAAGAATTAGTGGTAATGCGACCCAGTCTATGAGCACGTTGTATGTTCAATATAGTTCCTTCTGGTAGAAGAAGAACCTTGGGAAGAAAAGATTTAAAGAAGGCAATTGGATCTGTACCTTCGACGCCCTCTGCCAAATTATAAATGCGTATGTTATTCCTCCTGTTTCGATTTTCCAAGTCCTCGACCTGTTTTTGTAGTGAAGATACTTGAGAATGCAAGGAGTATGCGTCCTTGGTGGTACTTTGGAAGGAGGAAACATTCTGCTCCACCGTTGTCAGTCTCGCGTCCAGCTGTAACCAATTGTCTGAGAGGGTTTGTAGTTTGGCACTTGTTTCTTCCACAAAAGGTCTGAGAGCTCTTATTTCCTGAAGTATTAATTCCATGGAGACTGGAGCATCCAATTTGGGTGGTGAGGAGGGTCCTTTTTAGACGTTTCACATTGGACTTTCCTGTTGCTACCTGCGTAGGTTCCATGTTTGTGCTGCACTGATCAATATCAAGGACCCCAGAATTTTCCAGCCGAGAGAGTTCAGAGAAAATTGTTGAATTTTTGATGAAGATGCGCTTTGGTTTCGGAATAGCAGAGAGGGTACCTTTTTGTTCTGCCCATCCAACAATATGAACCAGAAGAGGACCACTCCAGAGTGCTAGGAGCCAAAGGTGCAACTAAGCAAAGAGTCTTGAAAGCCCTTATATGACTGGAGACTCTTGAGTCGTCGCCACCAAATGAACCCTGAAGATGAATTGAATAACGGTGTAGCCAGCGTGCTTTTTGTCCATAAAGAGGATCAATCACACAAAATTTGATGATAAGTCACAAAATGGCGGCCGTTTCACATCACCTCAGTGTTGATAGAAAAGGTGAGGTGCGAATGAGTTATCGTGCTGCATTAGGTCTCTGCTGAAAAAGAGAAGATGTTGCCCAAGCGCCAATGAGCCTGCCATGCCTTTTTGCAATACAATAAAAAACCGCTATTTAGGAGTTTAGAAGAGCGTTTGCTCCGTGAGAATAAAACAAAATGGCGGCCGTTACATCGCGACCCCTCAGACGCGCATAAAAGTAAAAAATAAGCACCTCAGGGATATCGGAGCAGCGGTGAAAGGGGCTGCATACAGCGCTCACCCGTTCACCCGCTGAAGTTCTTCATGCATCGCTCAGGATATTGCATTTTAAGCGCGATACGTCCGCTCCGAGCCGGGAGCCTCACTCGGGTGCCTCCATGTCCGCCGGGCTCCAAGCCATGCCCTCCGGGCAGCTGCCCTCTGATATTGGAAATTAACTCTTACATGAGTTCGAACCCTCTCTGCTGATGTTTTTAGGCCGTTTGACAGTCCAGAACAACTAGAATTCCTTTGTCATTTTCTGTAAAATTCACAGACCAATCAGTGGCGTTATATTTTGCAGATGTTTTGGAGTTCACAGAGTTCTCTGCCAGCCATTACCTACTTGGCAGCAGGAAATGACAGTTCCTATTACTGTACTACCAACACAGTAACTAGCCAATTACAAAAGTTGTTTGGATCGGTGTGTTCTACCTAGGTCTAGAGTGAGAGTGGTTGAGCCAGACCTTCCTGAAGTTGTTTGTGATGCTGATTAATGCAGCTTGTTGTGTGCCGTGTGCCGGGACATATGAAAAGAAACGTGGGTGGATTAGAACAGTTGTAGACACAACTGTCACCACATGCAACTAGGTAAGTATAGATTTACTGTTCTTAGCTCCACATCTTTATACCTTAATTGAATATGCCTGAGACGCAAAAAATGCCTATACAAAAACACCCAATTGGGTACTATAGTTCCTGAAGGAAACGGAAGCCCAGTCCCTGTCGCAGCCGAGCTATATAATCTGATTGTAAAGTGAATTGTTCAAGCAGATTGAAAAATGAATAGTGAGAGGACGATGGGATAGTGGGGCTGCAGAGCATTTGTAAAAAAAATCAGCAACAATTGCCAATTAGCGAGTAAGGCGGAAGTTACACAAGAATTATGCAGCCTTCAATTAATGGATCGTGGTAATAGCCATTTTTTGCATCTCAGGCATATTCAATGAAGTCCTGATGATGATCCCCATATTGTAAGGAGAGACCGAAACATCGTTGACAAGTAGTACCATGACTGCTGAAAATGTTTTAAAGTTATGATAGCATTGGCACTCTAAACTGACATGTGACATAACCTGTTTATTATTTCTACAGTCACTATGAAATGTCTGAGCTTTGAAATTCCTGCTTCTTGTTTTGTTGTTCCCCACTTTTATTTTTCTGTGTGTGCTACATGACTGAATAAATACATGTATATATCGATTTGGATCTCCTGACGAAGAACTAATTTTTCTTCTATGGTTTATAATGCTTAGGAATGTTCTGCAGTAAGGGACCCTTTGTTCCTTTATACATATCATAAAGATAAAAGGCTGCAATTTAAAGTGACAAACGCATGCTAAAAAATAATTATGCTGTGACACAAATCAAGGTGCAAATCTAGAGAGAAGAACATGCTTTTTTAGGAGGGAGTGTTAATAATGAAGAAAGGGGGTACACACTATTAGTAAAGGAAGAGCATCTCTTTATTTACAAGGCAACCAGCAAAAGGCTTGGATTGGGCACACAGAGGATGAGATGTACAAGGGAGAAATTGAGTGGCAGGGCAAATAATATGTATTGGAGCAGAAATAGGAGCACTACAGCTAAGCTGTGAGGAGTCAAACCATGGCAACAGTTAAAGTTGATGCATAAGCAACAAAATTGCAAACTGAAAGAGAAGCCAAAATCATCATCAGTATCAGCCTCTTCGTTGCTCAAAGAATGATTTTTTGCCACAAGGATGAGGGTTCATGTTAGAGAATCTAAGCTGAATACTTGTAAGATCTTTGTTCATATAGGAAGAAGGTCGAATTTTTGTGGGAACACTGAAAAGGGGAAATATTATGCTTTTCCACAATCCCTTTGCATGTACAGCTTCATGAAGTAGCTTGCAGACTTGCCGTTCTGTTTAATAACGCTATCTAGGATTTATTAAATCCTAGTTTAGCATCAATACATCTTCATGATCTGAATTTTCATGAGGAGTCAGATTCAAGACCCTGCCACAGAAAGGTGAGGCCTGCTGTAATAAGTGGACAGATGGTAGATTAGAGGCTAGTTGACGTCTTGCGAAATTAATGGGGTTTCGCTAGGGCTAGGCATAACTTGTGTAATTGTCTCTAGTTTGATGACTCATAACTACATGTAAATTACTCTGAATTATGCGTGATTACGTGAGAAGCATAATCCAGCATTTAGCACTATTTTCTTAGTGCAAAATGCACGTTTGCATCTAAAATGGGCCATAGGATGCATTTTGCACCAGAAAAATAGCTCTGAATGCTATGGGACACAAACAACAGTAACCAGCAGCCGCTCACTGTCTCTCTTAGATTGTTGTTCCTGTGCTCTGCAGTAAGGTTTTTGCCCCAGACTACTATTAATTATCCAACCTGGCATAATTGCGTAATTTCAGTCATTTTGCATCACAAGAGTAATGCGTGATTACTGAAATTACTCTGATTACTCTGGGGTAGCTAAAAGTTCGTCAAGGCTAGTTCTTACTGCTGCAAAACCGGAGTAAGGATTCCTCTTGCTCCTACATCACCTCTTCCAAGCAATACCTCTAATGGTGTGAGACCAAAGCCATGCGCACCATGACTCTTTTCTTGTTAATATGCACAGTAATAGCATTAGAGCCCATGTTGGCTTCCATAGGCTTCTGTCTGCCTCATCAAATGGTGCTCAGTGGTGAAAACTGAGTAAGGTAGACCCTAACAGAGTACCTTTATGCAGGTAGGTGACTTAAATGAAGTGAAGTATACGTTTTTCCAAACACATCTGGAAAGAGAGTAGATTATCAGTATATGTAGATAGGGCTGAGCGTTTATAATTCCAGAATAAAGACGTGATTTAAAAAGTGTCTGTAAAATAAACAGATAAATGCAAAAATCAAAATAAATAACTTACATAAATTTAGGAAACAACATGTTATATGTTATAATATATTTGGTAAGCTCCTTTTAATTAGAATTATGAAAATGTGTTGCTGTTTCATCCTCTGAAGATCCTTGTATCACTTGATACTTGATATTCTTGAACTTGATGTCAGGATTCATTATTGCTTAATGATAAGTTTATTTTGATTTAAAACAAACCATAGAAATATCCTTAAGGTTTAATTAATCAATATACGAAATTCTCCTAGGAATTCTACCGTTTCTATACAAGTTTGCCGAATTTTTTTCATTTATTCCAGCAACAGGTTGCACAATGGTTGTGAGCGCACCTCTCTCTGTGAGGTCAATTGATTCACTTTTAAAAAAAGATTTGAAAAAAGAGGGACCAACAGTTCACTTTTAGACCTGCCAATTTATTAACATTTTTAACTGTGTGAGGAGGGGCGGGGCCTCAAAGGGGGCATTGCTTAGTGCAAATTATAGCCCAAGGCACTTTGTAGTTCACCGCCACCCCCCCTCAAACACCAAAAAAACAAAGTCTTGGAGGCTGCTGCCAACGTCCTGTGGAGGTTTCACACCCCCATAATGGACATCGGCTGCTCAGAGCAGCCTAACAATTAGCTGGAAACCTGCTCTCTGCAGGGGTTTCCAGCTAATTGTTTGCCCACTGTGCAATATCGGCTCGTCACTAGGTGGCCGTGTGAAGAGAGCCACTATCGTGTGACACACAGTGGTACCGGTTGAGTTGGAAGGTCTGCACTTTAACTTAAAAATTTCCAAACATACTGGTTAAAAATAAAACACTGATCAGGTTGAAAGGTTAACTCATAAAATATGTTCACGGTGTGTTCCTCATGTCTATTGAGCTTGGGGTTATTTTGGGGTCCTTTTAGTGTCAACCTCTAGAGAGTAGTGAGTTCTACCAAGTTAGACTGATCTCAAGGGATCATTCACCAGGAAGATCATCCAGCAATACAAGTCTCAAAATGTATCACTCACATACCAGCATCCAACATCTTATCGTAAATAATAATTATGTCCTCAAACATAAATTACACCTTTTCTGCAAATACATAGGGCCTGAATACAAGTACAGGTGCTATTTGTCGCAAATAACGATACCACAGGGTTCATTATTTATCAGGTGCGAGAAATAGCACCTATTATGAGTCTCTGGGGAATAACATGCAGATTTTGGTGTTTAACCCACCAAAAGCCACAATATATGGTAAATACTGTATGCTTTTCTGAAAATATGACTGAATGGAGTTTGGGTCAGTGTTGAGTAGAGACAGGGTGAGTAGAGTCTGGAGTCTTTAGAATAAACTGGAGTCATGAGTCCGTGGAAGCAGAGGACAGAAATCTGGAAGCAAGGAGAGAGGAGAGTTCAGCAAGAAATAAGTGATATGTGAACTGAAAGGATCTAAAGCAAGGAATCAGAGACGTGGACTCAAGACAAGCGGTAGAGTCAGGTGAGCCGAAACATGGGGTGTTGTTAGGACAGTGGACCTGAAAAATAGTTGAGTTAGGAAGGAGAAGTCAGGAATGCATATAGTCAGGAAAGGAGTCAGTTATCAGTAGAGTGGATGAGACAAGAATCAATGGAACCATGAAAGAGGAGCCTGGAATCGAGGAAATAGAACAAAGTTGGTGGAGTCAACAATTCAGGTGTCAGTGGTTTTAGGCTTTGTTTCAAATTCTGTGGTTTTGGAGGCACCACTTGCCTTTTCAAAGGGTTTTAAGGCAGTTACAGGAGATTTTCCCCAATGAAAATCATACACACAATAAATTCAGAAGTTTAAAAAGTTCTACCTAGGATACCACTGTTGACCCAGTTGACTGCCAGCAGCAAATGACTGGCACACTCAAAGTACAGATGAGAATGTCATTTCGTCAGTCAAAGATAATTTGCTTGCACAGGACCATTGAACTACAAAATTGACCAGCAGATGTCCATTTGCTATTACATAGAAAGATCTTTATATACAGTCCATAGGCTTAGGCTGGAGTTGGAATAGTAAATTTAACCAGTCCAAAGTTCAACACTTTCACTACTGTTGCACAGATTAGAGTGGGAATAGTTAATCTTACCCCTCTAAAGTTCAGTGCTTTCCCTACTGTTGTGCTGTCTGCAGTGGGAATAATATATGTAACCCCTCCGAAGTCCTACACTTTCTCTACTGTCGCATAAACTGGAGTGGGAATATTATATTTATTATTGCCAGTCTCATATTGGTTAAATATATTTTTTATTAACGTGTTTTTAATTTTATTTTTGTCGTATTTGTTTATATTTGAATTTGTTTTACATTTTTCTAATAGAGATGTCATCAGTGATTTTACTGACCATGTCATGAGCGATGTAATATGTGAGGTCATAAGCAGTGCATTGCGGGGTGCGAGTTATAGTTAACTCAACTAACTATAACGGCTGAATTTCTCTGGTTTTGTACGAGTGAAATGTCAGCCTAACTATAACGTCCCTGTAACCTTTGTTTTTTTTAGTGAATATACATATATTGCCTTGGCACCATGCTCCTTCCACGAGCTGAAAACAAGAGGACACCCTGTAATAACCCATGGAGATTACATTAACTTTTAGACACATGTATATATTGCCTTGGCACCATACCCCTTCCACAAGCTGAAAACAAGAGGACATGCTGTAATATTCCATGGAGATTACATTAACATTTAGATGCTGTTCTTTAGGATGTGTAAAATACGTGACATAAAATCAATAATAACCTTAGGGAAGAACACACACACACACAGACATTGTTCCATTTTGCAAGAGGGCATTAACCTACCTAGCCAACCTAAAGTCATATGAACATGAAACATCCAGGTTATACACAGACAACTGCAACAGAACCTCAATCTCCTGAGCTATGTCTTTAAGACTGGAGCTGGTAACCTGAAGGTGTCGCAGCTTTTTGTCCCACTCTCTGAAAACTATTTGCATAAATCAGTTCTCAAACTATTCTTATACAACACCCAGAGCCCTCACACCATCATAGCTAGGATAACTTTTAATGCTTTAATGGTTATTATTTTTCAGAATATTGTCCACCTTTCCACTGGCACCCCTAAGATTCCTCCAAACACTACCCTCCTGAAATCCATTTGTGTGTACAGACTTGGGGTGGGGGGTAAACTCCACTCCGTCGTTGGAGTTCACAGAGATTTTGTCACTCCGCACTCCGCTTTGAGGGTGGATTTTGGCAAAAATTCCACCTACGCTGCATAGCGGAGTTTACCGGCACCCACCAGTTACTTCCTGATAATGAATTTGAACATGGGGATGGGAGCGAGGATGCTGCTACGGCCCCACTGGTGGCGCAGAGCCGAGGCTGGACAGCGGTGCACATTGCTGGTGATGGCGGTGAAATGCATGTGGCATAGCCGCAGTAAATGATTAAGGGCCCACAAGCGATGTGGTCGGAGAGGGCGGATAAAGCGAACTTGGCATCGGCGGAGGAAGGCGCTCTATGTGAGTGACTGGCAGTCTCAAAACGGTGAACTGTGATCACTGAACCTCGCACGCAGAAGTGACACCCACTGCCCAGCAGTAACCCCCGCACACGATGTGATCGAGCGCAGGTGAGGAGGACCCGCAGCAGGTGACTGACGGGGACCAGGGAAGGCAATGGCTGCGCTCCCTGCATACATGTATCGTAAAGCACCATTATGGTGTCCTAGGAGCAGAGCGTGCTCAACCTTATCATGGGCATGGACTGCGAGTGGCCACGTGCTGTTCAATACTGCAACGATAGCTCAGGGATACAAATAAATACACACACATCACTTCACACATCAGAGTAATGGAAAAAAAGACTGATTCAGCAGCACCGGATTTATGAGCAGTGAGCACTGAGCACCTTAAAGCCAGGACAGGGAGGAGAGGCACGCGCGACGCTGAGAGGCAGCTATTGTGTAGTTGTTAACACAACACAAGGCCTCTGTCATCGGAGCTGTGAATGTGTGTGCTGCATCTAATTATGAAAGCTTCATTGACAGAGGCATATCAATGTTGTGTCAGCAAGGCCTGGTGCCTTTGCGTAGGCCACTGCGCCGACCAATCGGCACTCTGGCTACGCCAATCATCGTTTGCAGGTTTGCTGAACCAGGCCAGCTTGGTTTAGAACTACTCTTCAAAAACCTGTTCTTGTAAAACATTTGTATCTACAAGTTTCTCAAAATATAAGAGGTCTTCAGTACACAAAATAATCAGGATACAGTCGTAAAAAGAGGTTGTTGTTAGACATACATGAGAACATCGTTGCCGTATTGTAAGCATTACGGTGTAATCTGTGAACCTTCACAATCTTGCCTGCACCAGGCGACGCCCCACCTTCCTCATGACGGAAGTAGAAGTTTGTGTGTGGTGCAGGTACTCAGAGCACTGTTCACTCAGTTCAGACATTGTGCCTGTTATGCTTGACGACTGTCATTGTGAACTTTGCTATCCTTTGATCACAGGTGGCATGTGATGCACCTTGGTGCTTTGGTGGTGGAGTGGTTTTACTTTTCGAATGTGTCAGTGTGCAGTGCTAAATTGTGTACTTCTTTATCGTAACAGGGCAATAACGTCTGTGTACCTACTGCAGATTGCGGACTTGCAGACTTTGCTTTCCCAAAGATTAGCATCGGTACATTTAGGAGTGAAAAGAACGGCAAGCACTGAGACTCTGTTAACTTCGCCTGAATAAAAACTAGAGTTCAAATGGTTGCATCTAATATTCACACGATGTAGGCCTGTGACAAATGGAATGATGTGGCTGTCTAGTTCACAACATTTGTATCACAATATCAATGGTGGTCATCTTAAACGATTATTAAAATATGTATTCGGTCCCAGATCTTATGTTTTTTGGGGATAGTATATTAGTAATTTAAAGCCCGTCCAGGAAGTAAATGCAGCAGTCATCGAGGGAAACATGACACACGTCTTACTATACTTTGGAATTTTTAACACAAACAATTTCAATATAGATATTTTTTGCAGTTTCATCGAGTGTCAAACTCCATGGGTGGGCCAGTGGAGCAACTCCACCTTGTCGCAGAGCTCCGCGGAATACCACAGAGTTGTTATGCAACTCCGAGGAATTTGCGTGTAGTGCAACTCTGTGAGCTATGCCCACCCCTAGACAAACTCTTAGAACACTTCCAATCATTTTATTGTGTACACTGCAGTGATTGTCAGGGAATCTTAGACCAACAACCCCAAATCTCATTAACATACACCCTATGGATGTATGTACATTAAAACATGTGTTCAGATGATGAAGGAAGTCTGGAAAAAGGCTAATGTGACATTACAGATATGCCAGTGATTTCATATTACCAATGAACTGATCCAACATTATCAATACCGTGGCGTTAATAGGTTGCCATGGGCCCTAGTGCAAGCAAAGTAGCTGGGCCCCCTCACTAGGGGTACATATCTGTCTGTCAGCTATCCCCAACACTCCTCAACCTCCTTCAACAGAGACTGCATCTGCCATATCAAAAGCTAGGTTTGGGCGAATAATTCTGCTTCGCTGGTGGACTTTACAGAGTTTTGCTCACTCCATGTTCCGCTTGGAACTCGGAGTTCTGGCAAAACTCCACCAACTGCCACGTGACAGAGTTTTTTCTCATGTGCAGCTTGCCAACATTAAGTTGGTGAGTGCGAGCGAGAGTTTTCATCCCCTGGTGTGATTTTTAGGAGCTAGAACGCCTCCCGGCGAGATTTCTCAACACGGGCACTCATGGCAGGTCACAACTGTTCACGTTCAGAAAGCTGCCGCTCAGGTAGAATATCTACTCGATCAACAGAACGAAGCAGCGGCCTCTTGCACGCTGCATGGTGCCATTTGCACTGATTTTAGATTGCAGAAAAAGCTCCCAGTGCAAACAATCAGTGCAAGCAACACAACGTGCCAAATTCTGTCCGCTCGCGTAACTCTGCAGAATTCCGCAGAGTTTTTATGTAACTCCACAGTATTCCGCAGAGTGAAACTCCGCTTGTACCGGCCACACCTAATCAAAACTGACTACCATTCTCATGCATGCAATATTGTATTTGTATTCTCAGCACTGTATTTCTGCAAGTCAAAGTCTTATCCTTAATAAAGCATTCACAAAGCCAACAGCTTTGGCCCTTGTAAAGTGCATGCACACAAAGACATAGCATAAACCCACATTCACACTGCTACACTCACATATGTGCATCCTTCACATTGCACTCACAGAGGTATTTGCCTCACTATGCACTCACACAGGCACAACTTTCAACCTGGTGACCACTTACCCTGTACTCACACAAGACAATGTTAAGACTGCATTCTACAGGCACACCCGTTACAATGCACTCCCTAAGCATGGCGGCTATCAGTCACTCACACTGTTACACTGCTAACACACAGGTACACCTCTCACTAGGAAGGAGGAGAGCCTGAATGGTCTCTGAGGTTATTTGATTTCTCACATTAGCCACACGTGGATCAGAACTGCAGACTGTGAGTCTGATTTTTGATAATGTTTGTCGGTAGAGTATTGCCATCAAAAATAGTCCCACTTACATCTAAGAAGGAAGATGGTTGTTTTGTTTGTAGTTCAAGCATGTTCTAACATAAATAAAGAAAAAGAAAAAAATAGCAACTAAATGTAAAGGTCATGTGCTTCAATAAGCAAGCATTTGCAATGCAATTTGGTCTCACAAATTATGAGAGTTAGTGGTATTGGCGTTGTTAATGACAATGACTTTTACCTACTAAAGGAATGAAAGAGGAAAAAATATGGAAACAGAAAGGTTGCTAGAGAAAGGAGGAAAATGAAATGGAGTAGTAATCATGGAGCCATACATTTTTTTGAGAACAGTGTGCAAAAGCCCATTTATGGATAGAGGACCAGCAACAAGTTGCAGGTGCTGAGCCCTTCGGAAAAAGTATAACAAAAAAAATGAAATATAAAAAAACTGTATAGGAAGAGGGCGCAATGGAGAAGATGGGAGGATGATGGAGCCTGTATACATTGCTGCCAAGCGAAGGCTTTGTGTATGCTAAAGCGACGGCTTTGAGTACGCTTGCCATAACGGATGGAATAAATGTGTTCCTCACAATATGTGGGTGCTGTGCATGAATGATGCTATTTCAGTTCTAATGCCCTGCTATGGAAGCAGGGCTGGTCTGTACTAGTCTACAACGCACTATGAGCCAACAACGACTGTGGCTTCCTGACACAGGGAATAAGGCGCAGCCAGTTGCCGCCTACAAGTGGAAATCTGTAGGATTTCAGAGAGGTGCACCTGCCTTCGAGCACATCCTTTCACCTTCCCCCAACAGCAGGATCTGCATCCGCAACACCAGGAGCTGAACTCCTACTTTGCCGCCATCCCATGAGTGGCTGGCAACAGACAACACTGTCAAAGCCCCAGAAAAGCAATACAAGACAACATGTGGCAACATAAAAGGAGAACTAGGCCGAAGGTATGTATTTTTTAATTAGAACAATGGTTGATCGAACGGAAAGCACAACTCTTTTACACATTTAGGTGAAACTTGCTTATTTTATAATTTATTTATTGCTTCCAATTTACAGCTTGACAGTAGTAAGAATTGTTCTTGCAATTACTAATACTCAGGTCATAGAATGTGTAATATATTATTAGCACATATTGTTTCTACCTGATTAGATCATAATACTCAGGGAACATAGAAAACATAATATATTATTAGCACATATTGTTTCTACCTGATTAGATTTTCCTTTGTGAATGTTTCTGACTCCTATCAAAATATCAAATTTCTGAGTCTTCTAGGACATTACAAATTGTAATAAGGAGAGCTGCGGTATTACTCACCAGGCTTGGTGTTTATCTTACGAGTGCGTCCTCGGTTTTTATTGCATAATCTGCCAAAGAAAGAGGTGAGCTCGGGTTAGGAGTTACGTCCGCAGCCGCATATTCAATGCGTGTCCTCGTGACAGTATTGATTGACAAAGTGAGTCCAGCTGAAGCGCGCAACTCTGAACATGTCACAGCTAGAGGGTTCTCTAGTGGAGACGCACACTGTGCCACCCCTTTTTTTGCGGCCCACAAAAGGAAACCATTAGTGAAATCGCCTACGGGCCAGAACAGACACAGAAAGGAGGGACCAACACTGACTAACACCAATAGTAAGCCAGCATTTCTGATTGCCACAGATAATAACCAATGGCAATAGGTGGGTGTGCGAAACGCCCACAGAAGAAAATACAACAGGTCGAAGCTAGAGGTAAAAATTAAAAAGTCAAACTTCACACTGGACACTAGGAATAGTAAAAAATATATACAGAGTATGCAGAATACCGTTTCAAGATATTTGCATGGTTTTTAAGCTTACAGCAGTGACGGCTGGTGCTCTGAAGTTGTAGTCCAGTGCAATGACATCGCAGCTGCTGGTACTCTCATTACGCATTTAGCACTAGCCTGCATTTGCATGAGCTGCTGTTGAATGAACTAAAGGAAATATCTCCAGAGGTCAGATTCCTCTGGATGCAGAGTGGCACAGAGTAAGTAGGCAAAATACTGTTACTCATACTGCCTAACATCCTAAAGACGGATGTCTTCTAGGCAGAGCCAGTCATTGGCAACATAGCCAATGGCTAAAGAGGGTTAATCAACTGCTCAATCGTATGTATGTTGTTCTAAAGAGCTGAACTAAAATATGAATGACACTCTGTCAGATGAATAACTGAAGAGGGCTTACCCAAAGCCAATTTTTTGTAAGCAAGATTCTGTATTATTTTTGTGAAAATATGAGCCTGGTGAGTCAGCTAAAACAGTCATTTAGTCAGACTAAAAATACATAGATAGATCACCGGGAGAAGTAACACTGGCTAGGAGCATCACAATCTTCCCTGAAAGACACAGAACAAGTATGGTACTGCAGGACCAGAGCAAGTTTCCTTCAAAGACATGGAACAAGTGCTGCACTGCAGTGCCAGCGAGTGCAAGCTTCCTTCAAAGACACTGAACAAGTATGCTGCTACTGGGCCAGTCAGTGCAAGCTTACCTTTAAGACATGGAATAAATGTGGTACTGCAGGGCCAGTGCAAGCATCATTCAAAGACCTGGAGCAAGGGTGGCACTGCACGGCCAGTGCACGCTTCCTTCAAAGACATGGCACAAATGTGACCCTCAGGGCAAATGCAAGCTTGCTTCAAAGACATGGAAACAAGTGTGATGTTGCGGGGCCATTGCAAACTTCCTTAGCAGACATGAAACGAGTGTCGCACTGTGCAGAACCATTTAATGACTCCCTTAGATACAGTGACCAAGCAGGATTTCTGATTTGGTACAAGGATAAGGAACAGTACTGTGTTGTATTAGTACAACTCTTGACTCACACACATTGCAAGATTTCCACACACAAAACGTGTACAGTACCGAGCAGGAGTACACACTTTCCTCACACCAATAGAATGCATACCTATTTGATCGGAAACAATGCAAGATTCCCTCAAATGTACAGCATCTTCAGCAGCAGGCCAAGCCTTTGTATAAACCACATTTGGCAGCAATGTAAGATCCCTTCGCTTGCAGCCCAGGTACAAGATGGTCATCAGCAGTGAAAGCTAAGATATCCTCACATACAAAACAGGTATCACACTGGCAGCAGCATCCAAGCTTATTTCAGTTACCCAGAATAAAGTATTGAGGTGGTTGAGCCACTAAATCCTGCAACCAGATGCAACATTTTGGTTCAGCTTGAGGTCCTCTTGAGCCCACGAGCTCAAAATGAGCTGAACTTTCTTGTGGCTTCTGCTGCCACCCAACTCTCCAACCTCATATATCAAAAATGAAAGACAAACCATTAGTTTTAGATGTCAAAAAGGAGCGAGAAAGGGGTACCAATCTAGTGGCTAAATTACACAGTCTGAAACCAGACAATCTGGGATCAATTCTGGTTTGTCCAATTAATCAAATTTTGTGATCCTAGGCATTTATTTTATTATAATGTTCCTCCTATTTTGTTTATTACTGCATAGGAGAAAACATTGATATACATGAGGGTGTGTGCTGTACAGAAATCTTTCTTTTATTTGATTTAATGAACTATAATGTTGCACTGTGTAAAATAAGAGTATAGCCCACATAAAGGGTGCACATGGCAGCTCATTTGTCTCTTAGATCACTCATGGCATTCTTGAATGTTTCTAAGTTCATGTTAAAAAAACTGTCACTTTTAGTAAACACCTCTCAATGCAGTGAAATAATTTGAAGCACTGAGGTGAATTGTTTGTCAAAGTAATATACTTTTTTGAATTTTGAATACTATTTATCATATTTTGATATAATATTTGTTGCATGATTTCCATGCCAAATGTGCCAATCACTCAGTTCTTAAAGCCAAAACAAACCGTTGTCTCGGTTCTATCTGTTAATATACCCTGGAGAGCAACATCTTGTTTTCTGAGGTTCTGCCCAGATTCTACAGGTTTCAGAAGGATAACTGTTCCTACTTCTAGTTTTAATAAAGAGGAATAGTGCATTAGTGACACCAAGAAGTTATTTAAAGTTACCTGTTCATTATTTTCAGCATAAAATGAAACAAACAATGCTCAAGCCATTTATTTTCACAGTTCCAGCAATCTATCCTAAGTCATTTACTAACTCCCATTGTTTGCCATCAACCCATGCAGCTGGGCACAGTATTTTCTGTGACTGCCTTGTCTTCAAAAGACACCTAGCAGCATGGGCACAACTTCTTCTTTGCCCTCTGCCGGCGTCAGGCAGCCAGGGCCCAATGGCGCATTTACAAAAGTCAGAATACACACTACTCTGTCCTTCAGTATGCATGCAATGAGGTGTTTGCAGTGCCCCGACAAGTCCTTAAGTAGATTCAGTTGTTTTGAATCTGACTCCTGCACCTGAGGGAATTGGACGGAGCTAACAGGAAGCTCCCAGTGCTGTAAGAGCTCCAGTGGCTGTTGGAGACAGCAAACTCATAGGGATTATGAAAAATCCAAGCATGCCATGCCCATTCAGCAAGAAAGAGGTAAGGTGTAGTGTGTAACTGGTGCTGCATTTAGGACCACTGTCAAATATATATTACTAGAGCATGGTGTAGTAGCTACTGTCATTAACAGACAACACATTGTTCATTAAAATGGGCAGTAAATTTGCATAGACATACAGTTTTCAATATAGCACACAGCCGATAATATGCAGAAATTTGGTATCAGTGAATATTTGTCATTTGTGCATCACCAATAAACGTGTCTTGATTTGTTTTGATCATATTAAAATCTTTGTTGCCCTTACAATTCAGAGTATGAAAAACAAGCTTTATGTGTCCTTTCCTAAATGTTTATTTATTTTGAAATATTTGTACTGTTTATTTATAGGTATTTAAATGTTGTTGTGTTAGAACCCCCCACACTCACGGACCACACACGCAACCTCGCCATCATACTGGACTCCGCACTCACTATGAACTGCCAGATCAATGCTGTTTCCCCATCATGTTTCATCATGCTCCCTGTGCTCCGAAAGACATTCTGATGGATCCCCACCGAATTTAGGAAGATTGTCACCCACACCCTCATCAGCAGCAGACTCGACTACGGCAACGGACTCTATGCTGGCGTCACCCAGAAACTCCTCCGGATGCTCCAGAATGTTCAAAGCGCCACAGCTAGACTGGTCCTAAACATCCCCCACCGCTGCCACATCACCCAACACCTGAGTGAACTCCACTGACTCCCAGTCGACAAAAGAAGAACATTCAAGCTTCTCACCCACACGTACAAGGCCCTCTACAACACCGGACCAGCATACCTGAACCTCCGCCTCTTATTCCACGCACCCAACAAACTTTGGGCCCAATTCACAAAAGTAATCTGAGACAAAATCCTAACTTTACGACTTTCGGTATTCACAAAAGGCATTTATGAGTAGTAAAGTTAGGATTTTGTCTTAAGTTTGTCTTAAGTTTTGGTCTTAAGACAAAATCCTAACTTAAGTTAAACTTAAGTTAAACTTAAGTTAGGATTTTGTCTTAAGTTTGTCTTAAGTTTTGGTCTTAAGACAAAATCCTAACTTAAGTTTAACTTAGGTTAAACTTAAGTTAGGATTTTGTCTTAAGTTTGTCTTAAGTTTTGGTCTTAAGACAAAATCCTAACTTAAGTTTAACTTAGGTTTAACTTAAGTTAGGATTTTGTCTTAAGACCAAAACTTGAGACAAACTTAAGACAAAATCCTAACTTAAGTTTAACTTAAGTTTAACTTAAGTTAGGATTTTGTCTTAAGACCAAAACTTAGGACAAATTTAAGACAAAATCCTAATCAGATTACTTTTGTGAATCGGGCCCTACATTATTATGATGTATAGAAACTTTATTGTTTGATTAATTAAAATCTTTACAATAATAAACACTCTGATAATAAAAAAGTTATAAAAAAGAGATCAGTAATACAAAAGTTAAAAAGTTTGATGTAGCATAATTACATAGAGCCAGGAGGGTACCGGATTTAATTTTTCATAATTTTCCTGACGACATGTGATTTCTGTAAAGGAAAATGTACCATGAAGGGCAGGATAACTTTGTTGCTAAAGAGGAGCCATACCATTAAAACACAGAAAAAGAGACAGCCAAAGTCCAGAAAAGTCCAACTGTCCGATCCGCTCACATCAAGGCTCTATCTAAAAAGGAGGATGGTCCCTACATGTTGAAGAGACTCTGGTGCCATGAAAAAAGGTGGCGTCTGACTGCATTCTTTGAAGGGAGGCGACCCAGTACAATAAGATGGAGATTTAGTTACTGGCACTCCCACTGCCGTTAACCTTTTCGCTGCTCTTGTGACGAACTTGGTGAACTGGATATTGAGCATCGGGTTCGCTGGGTTCATGGCTGCTAAGATGGCTTGGCGACAGGAGCGAAAACCAAGTTATTCTATTCACCCCATAGCAGCATCCTTCGATCTTTGAGTAAGGCAGGGCAAACGCACACCATATGCTCAATCGACTCAATAGTACACCCACACCCCCTGCACATTGTGTTATCGTTTGAGCGGTGCCAATCTGGTAGATGGTGCAAGAAAGGCCATTCACCCATCCTGAGGGCCAGGAATCTTTTTTTCCATTCTACTCCATAGGTGCACGATAGATATGGCTCCACAGTCCCTGGCTTAAGCCCCGATAAAACCGTCCAGGCGTGTTTGCATTTTGTCAGTTGTGCCCTGTCAGAGTGAAAAGACCAGAGCCGTACTCTTTTTTTAATGTACGTTTTGAGGGCCTGCCGGGATGGGTTGATTCCCCAAATATCAGTCGCGTCCAGCATTTGCAAGAGTGTTCTAAATAGCATCGGTGTTTTCGACCCACTTGGCTAGTAGATATTTCTTGCCACAGCATGGCCTCCAGGCTTCCTTCACTTGAAGTGTGCAGTTTGTTGCACGTCTTGATGAAAGCGCCGGCCCCAACTCCTCGATGGTCTATAAGGCCAAACTCAAGTCTTATCTGAGCTGGCGATGAAGATTTCGGTAGACTCCATGCTCGCTTGAAGATTCTTATTGTTATCTTGTTCACCAGACAGGAGTCTTTCCCCAGCATAATCTCCTGACCGTGAGATAAATAATTGGAGATTTTGGCTTTCATGACGGTTAAAAGAGGGGACAAACTTGGGCCGGATAACTGCCTCGCAAGCTTCGTAAGTGCTACCTCGATTGACAGTGCCTTTGCCCCGACCACTTCCTTCTGTTTGGAGAAAGTGCTCCTTGAGTCCATATAGATCCCCAGATATTTGTAGGAGGCGGTACGTTCGATACTTTTGCCATTGAAACACCACCCTCACCACCACAAGGCGCCTTCCTTTTCCTGAAGGTTATTGTCTTTGTCTTTAATAGGTTTAGTTCCAGCTCATTGCGGATTGTGTAAGGGAGCAGCTGGTCGAGAAGCCTCTGCAAGCCGACCCTTGTATGGCTGAGCAAGACGAGATCGTCTGCGTACAGCAGGTTGCTTACGCGGGTACCACCAAGTTTTGGAGGGTGGGAATTACCTTCATCACGTAGCTTTGATAAATCTGAGATGAAGAGGTTAAAAAGAAGAGGTGCCAGCACGCACCCTTGTTTTACCCCAGAAGATGTTTGTATTTTCCTTGAAATGTGGGATCAGTCTCCCAATTTTATATGAATCCAGGTGTTAGAGTGAAGCTGGATAATGGCCTTTAGGAGGGCAGAGGGGATGCCCCATTTTTGCAGTTTGACCATAGAAGACCCCTGGGCACACAGTTGAAGGTCGCCGTAAACTCAACAAAGCAACATTGGAGGGGCATTCTTGAGGCCGATGTTTTCTCCATCAGTAGAGTGCGAGCAAGTTTGTTGTGGTTCCTGATTTTGCCATGAAGCCAGTCTGGTTAAAGGGTAAGAGGTGATTGTCGGTGGCCAGGACGACAGCTCTTCGAGCAGCAGACTAGCGTAGTATTTGGATTCAACGTCCAAAAGGGCTATCATCCTGTAGTTTTTTGGGTCGGCTCTCCTGCCCCCTTTAAAGATTGGATGGATGATGGCTCCATGCCAGGACTCTGGAATATGCGGACTGGACCAACAATAGCTAAACAGGGGTGCCAGATGTTTAGCCCACAACTCGATGTGCACCTAGTACAAGGCCTGAGGTAGGCCGTTTGGCCCGGGCCCCGTCCGACCGGCGGTTGCTTATAATTCGAGCGTTCAAAATACCAGTGCTTTGGGTGTTTTTAATGCCTGAGACAGGAGCTCATCTTGCTGGTACGGGGTTTCGGTGATGTTTGCAGCTGGTATCTTGGCGGCCATATCTGTTGGTTGATTTGGTGTTCCGGGATGTGTTGTGCCCAAGGCGAGCTGTGAATAATTAGGGGTGGTCGTGGAGGCAGATGGTGTAAATTCAGCAGATCGACCCTCTTCATTTTTGGTCACTTTAAAATGATCAGTTAAAAATGATACCCATTCGTTTTCGCATATATTGGCACGGCTTTGCCCTCTAGGGCCTTGTGTCCTATTCACAAGAGACCAGAATACCCTTGGATTAGGATTTTTACTTGGTGGATTAATTTTAACCAAACCTGGTCAGAGCTTTTTTGTTTATCTTGGGTTATTGCTTGCCTGAATGCTTTTTGTGCTTGCTTGTAGTTAGTGAGTAGCTGTGTATCCCCCGCGTGTTTACGGGCATGTCGTATAGCTGAGTTGCGTAAGGTTTTTAGTTTTTTGGTCTCTGCAGAAGTAAATAATAGGTTCCCAGTTGGAATTTTTCTTGAGGTAGGCGGGAATTTGTTGAGTAATTGACTTGAGAACAACTTCCATGCTGCAGTGGGCACAGTATCGACGGAGTTCCTTGCAACTAACATACCTCTGGACTTTATCATTATACTCGGTATGGAAGAGTCTGACCATTTTAACCTTTTGAGGTTCTCTGTATAGATTCTGCTTGTTGTAGAACTTGTTGTCGCATGCCGGGCGACACTGGAAGACAGAATAATTGCTTGGGGGCGATGGTCGCTCTCACCTCATGCCGTAATAGTGTAATTTTCTATCAAGGAAAACATTTTGTTGTTACATAAGGTGTAATCTAAGAATGTTTGAGTATGTCCATTTGTTCTTGTCCAGTTTGGAGGTGTATCCAAGGAAAAACGGCTGTTCAATATTGTATAACCCAAGCTGCTAAATTGAGGGACCATGTATTCTCCTAGTTTACTATATCTATTGCCGGGGGCTTTGTTTGGCCCATGATATGTTGTTTATCCCCCGAATGTATATCGTCCAGCTCTTCTGGGGCATCTTGAAAAAGATTTGTGTTGAAGTGTGGAAATGTGTAAATATTTTACGTTAGCATAAGCTACAGTCATTTTGGCTGTGGCATCCATTTTGTTAGCTATGTAATTCTTCCGTCTTCACTGTTGCTTGCCCTTCTATTCTGCTTGTGTCATCAACTCTAGTTAACTCCTTCTGTACTGAGCTAAAAGCAATGTGCTGAGCAAAGGCCTGTAGCTGCTAGAATGCACCTGGCTAAAGATATAACTGTCAACTGTTTTCTACTGTTGTAAGCAGTTCTGATCTCCCTCCCACTTTGCTGACTAAGTGATCTCCCAAGTGCCCATGTTTGTAGGTAGTTATTCCTGTGTATGCTTGTACCTTCTATTTGTAACTACATGCTTACTCTGCAACAAACTCTGTATATAAGGCCTGAGCTCTGTGACTTCAGGGTGCCACCTCCTGCAACACTTAAGAGTGTTGTTGGACGTGGTTCCACTCATGAGAAGTTAATAAAATTATTATTTTGAATTCCAGCTTCAGTGTTGATCTCTATTTTGTTGGTTTTTGAACCCGTGGACAAAAGGGTGACCCTGCACTGGTGTACCCCTAAAAAGGTACATTTCCACAATTGGCGCCCAACGCCGGGCTCCATTGGAGACGCGGCCATCCGAAGGAGTGGTCTTGATGGAAAATTGAAATCTTACTGAGGAAGCGCACTGCACGAGGAGACCTTTGTCTTTGCAGGCCGACGTGAAATTTTCCGGTTTTCCCGATTTGACCCTCCAGGTGATGGCCGGTCTCAACTGGGGTTTTCTTTGGCATATTTTTTGCAGTGACCATTAGGTCGACCAGAGATCAGCAGGTGGGAGTTGAAGACTTCTGTTTGGTAAGGTCACTGAAGTGGCACTTTTGATTTGCTTGGCCAAGATTTTGGTTTGGTATTTTATTCATTTTTTGCAAAAAGTGAAGGCAGGTAATGTGGGGATTTTACTCCTTATGATATTTGTTTGAATGGGTATATACTCTGCCAGACCAACCGGTAATTCGGCGTATTTTGGAAAAGGTCTGGGGCTAGAGCCTGTCTTCTTGAACATGGAACAGTCTTTGGGCTGTTTACTTGTCTTTGTGCAGTCTCTGGACTGCTTTTGAGAGCTCTTTTGTTTGTAAATATGATTTACAATTGTTTTTTTTTTAGTGTTGTCTGTGGGCTACCTTTTGTTTTTGTCCTGGTGTTGATTTGTGGTTTGATTGTGTGTTTGAGTGTCTATGAGGATTGTGGACTGACACTGGTGGTGATGCTTGTGAAGTACTTGTTTGAGTGAGTAGCGACTGTGCTCTTTGTGTAAGGATGGCTTGCCTCAGCAAGCTGTGTTGTGTGTTATGAGTGTGTGGCCCCTTCTTGAAAATGTCTGGAATTAGCTCAATTTGGTTTGTTGTCATCATTGTGTTCTGCAGATGCCATTGGAAGAATTACAGTTTAAATTTCGAAGAATTAATAAATAATAATACATAAATAAAAATATGGTTTGATCAGAAATACTAGTAACAATGTACATTCGTTTTGACATAGGAAAAGTGCAACTTTTGCAAAATGTAAAGAAGAATGCGCATTTAAATTACACAGTGCTGGGTATCTCTGTGCTTAAAAAGACACATATTTTAAAAGTGCATGTAGGAATGTGCTCTCACCCTCTATGAAAAAGATGGGGGGAAAAACCAGAGCGGACGAAGGAGGGTTTGTTTCTGGCAGGCTTGCTCTGGCACTTCGCCCTTGGAAGACATTCCGAAGGAGGGGGCCAGAGCGTAGAGAGAGAGGGGAGGCTCTGCTTATTATTTTTGGCAAAAGACCAGGCAGGTTCTATGAAGCCTTAAGAGAGGAGGGGCAGCAGCGTCTGTGGGCCATGTCCAGCTCCTGACACAGAGGGCAGCTCTGCCATGCATACAGAATAATGGTTTCACTTTAATGTTGCTGTGCCAGGGCCAGATGAGGAGGCAATGAAATAAAGTTTGCATTAATGCACCATCATGTTAAACTGCACAATAGCTAAAGGAATTGGTAGTTGGTCATTGGATTAATGTTTTCTAGTTAGCTCAATGTGCTTGTACAGCTAAATTTACAAAGTGGTACAGTCCAATAGTATTTGACATGGCCTCCTTGGTGTGGTTTCCCCTAGCTATTTACCTCCTACAAGTCTGTCCGTGCCCAGCTGCCAAAGGGGGTAAGTATTGTCGACAGGAGGTCACCTGCTTAGGTTACCTACTGTCGAAGGGGGTAGGAGACTAGCTCCTGGGCAAATTAAGGATAAGCAAAATTAAGTAACACACTGTGTTTTTTGTTTTTTGTGCTTGGTATATGTATTATTGTGTCCTTTTTTCTTGGTTTATGTGCCTATTATGTGTATTATTGTGAGCTATTCTGCATGGAAAGTACGCAGGGCAGCTTGTTGTTGTGTACTCTCTCTCTCTCTCGCCTGCCTGAGCTGTCTAGGAACGGCCATGAGACAATCGGTTGGGCTCGTTTTAGTCATTCATTTCACAGGATGCTGTGAATATGTTATTGAATAAATAGAGACAAAGCACCTCACCAGCGCATGTCTAATTGGCTATTAAGTAATACTGTTTGAACAAATTGTTAGAATTAACAAAATGAATAAATAAATACGCCATGTTACTACCCCTCCTTTCTGTAAACTGATGAAATTGGAATTGGATAAGGATGAAAGGATGGGTAGAATAGACTGATGTTACCTTATTTGACCTTTAAGGGGAACTATATGTTGGTGGTTTTGGTTTCAAATTCCCAGGTGGTAACACCATTATTGTTTATGTTATTGCAGCACTACATAAGTCGCAGAGGCATCACAAGTCCCTTATCAGTTAGTCTATGTAATCGAGCTGACAGCCCTTGCTAGAGTTGGTGAATAGGTTTCTCCCCTGAATATGATGTTACATGGCCCGGATCGTGAAAAGTATGATGCATATGGTTCACAATGCTAGGAAAGATGCCCATATGCCCGTAGCACACATTTTTAAGAACACAATGTTCTTTGCTTGTTTTCTTGTCTGCCACAAACAAGTTCTGCTGGAAAATTCATGTACCTACTAGGTTATGTTTAATTTATCAGTTATTCATGTAATATGGATCTCTGTTACATTCACAGTTTTAGAGTTTCCCGCTACACCTATAATATGAGAGCATGGTCATAAGCGCAAAACATGGTTGTTTTTATGCAAGGAAAATAATTTTAGAGGTGTCTGCAGTTTTGCACAATAGTGAAGGTTCACAAAGTAGAAGCTGTATCGTGATTTCTTAAGTACAAGTCTGTTAAAAAGAATAGTTGTTTTGAAATTCCTTTTTTTTAGGTTCTTCAGATAAATAATATAGGGGCGTTTCTGAAATTGAATATCCTCTTTTGATTGATTATTTGTATGTTTTGTCTAAAGATTTCCGTTCTGTTCACTAACAGATATCTGCTGCCCTACAACCATTGCCAGAGGGGCCAGGATATCAGATCCAACCAGGGGACTAAGCGCAAGTCTAATTTGGAGCCGAGGTGAAGGGACCCAACACAGGTGTTGCTGGCCACTATAACAGTGGTGAAGGTGGAAGGCCGGAAGAAACGTGTACCTCTACCACTGTCGATAATTCTTGGGTGAAAGACGGGGTCACAAATCAGGATGGAGAGCTGATTCCTTGCTTTGTTCCTTTTTTTGATGCCTGGCTAAGAGAGGCACAGACCGATAACAAGAGCAAGGAGGTTTTGCCTGAGGGGACCCCCTATGAAACAAGGGTTGCTTCAGATACTCCAGTTTCTGTGTATCAGGCCTCTGAGTCCCGGTCCCTAAGTGAATGCAAGTCTGCACCTTTGTTTGCTGATAAAGAGGTGCCTGGGCACACTAGGTACAATCTGCGGCCCCGACGAAAGAGCAGTGCACCAGCAGGGCAACACAGGAGTTAGGGAAGGACTAGAGTTTAGGGTACAGGTGCTGTGTCTCTGGTGCCTGTTAGATTAGAGTGAAAAATACTAGACAGGATCATTGAGGGTGATTGCCCTATCCTGAAAGAAAGACTTTTTCCTTAAGCCTGGGCCGCGATTGTTTTTCTGGGTTGCAAGTTGTCCAGCTCCACCGTGGGAGAGTCAATACTTGATGAACGATAACAGCCTGCCTGTGAGGCTCAGATGGACACAGGGAGAAGACTCCCCTCTGGCTGGTTGTACAGTGGCTTCAATTCCCCAAGTATTTTTTTGTTAGCAATGTACCCCTTTGGTCGTCCCATTTTTGAGGAGGAGCAACCCTTTGCGGCTCCTCGTCCTAATTCCCATGGCCCTGTTTGGTCCTCCTGGTCCCCCAAAACAAAGATTGTTTTTGGGACAATTATTGTACTTGCTTTAATATTCGGATTTGGAATACTGTTTTTTCTGCAAGAAAAATATCTTGTGCACACTTTGATAAGTACTACTCCGCCCTCCCCCCCACCTGAACATATCATTGGTACTCTAGCCCTCATAAAGAAGAACACCGTAAGGTCTATCAAGATAATGTTTTTATTTAGACATTGCATCAGACATGTGCTGTTGGCTATTTCCAAACTACACAAAACAGCTACTGAGATACATCAAGACTCAGGAACATGGAGTTGGACTGGATGGTTCTGGAACATATTTTCTGTATGGGGTTTGAAAATATTGTTGGCCTCATTTTTATTATTGCGATTCTCTTTTCTTGCTGTTTGTGTATTCAATGTGGGACAATGTTCCGTTTCCTCTGTATTTCTACTTGTACTACTTGTTTGCCATCAAAAACGAAGGTCCAAAATGTAAATGATCATTTAGCAATGGAACAGGAGATTAATGAGCTAATGTTAACAGACACCCATGATGATTATCGTACCCCTTTTAAAGCATAAGAAAATGTCTTCAGCTTATGCTAAAAGGGTCGTCTGTGGAAATGTGTAAATATTTTACGTTAGCATAAGCTACAGTCATTTTGGCTGTGGCATCCATTTTGTTAGCTATGTAATTCTTCCGTCTTCACTGTTGCTTGCCCTTCTATTCTGCTTGTGTCATCAACTCTAGTTAACTCCTTCTGTACTGAGCTAAAAGCAATGTGCTGAGCAAAGGCCTGTAGCTGCTAGAATGCACCTGGCTAAAGATATAACTGTCAACTGTTTTCTACTGTTGTAAGCAGTTCTGATCTCCTCCCACTTTGCTGACTAAGTGATCTCCCATCTGCCCATGTTTGTAGGTAGTTATTCCTGTGTATGCTTGTACCTTCTATTTGTAACTACATGCTTACTCTGCAACAAACTCTGTATATAAGGCCTGTGCTCTGTGACTTCAGGGTGCCACCTCCTGCAACACTTGAGAGTGTTGTTGGACGTGGTTCCACTCATGAGAAGTTAATAAAATTGTTATTTTGAATTCCAGCTTCTGTGTTGATCTCTATTTTGTTGGTTTTTGAACCCGTGGACAAAAGGGTGACCCTGCACCAGTGTACCCCTAAAAAAGTACATTTCCACAGAAGTCGCATGAAATTAGACCTGGTGTGCTTCCGTGTTCACTTATTAGATTGCACTTGATGCGTATCAGGTGTTCCAATTTAGCCCTTTTGTCCCTGGCATTTGGTGTAATATATACATTAATCCAGAGCATATGTTTGATGGAATTGAAGCTCCTGATCCTGATGCCGGTGATCCAGTCCTCTTCAAATTCAAGCTGATTGATGTTTATGTTTAGCTTGCTGGCGACATATAACGAAAGACCACCCCTGGGTCTGCCATGCTTGTGCAGTCTTAGGGCAGGGGACCGGAATTCCAAATAACCTTCTATTGGGATGCTTGCCTATGACCATGTTTCCTGGAGAAATATGATCTCATAGTTTTTAAAAGCTTTATCATTTCAGGAGATTGGAATTTAGCAGTAACGCCGTTAATGTTCCAGGAACATACTGTGAGACCAAGATGGGTGCTATTTCAAGGGAGGAAATTGAGAGCAAAACAAGAAACGCTCCCCACAACTGTCAGTGGCCACCGTCCCACCAATCTTCAGGACCAGAACTAGAGGAAGATCCTTCTCCTATCTTACCGCCAAGACCTGGAACACCATGCCCCTCCGCCAATCACCATCGCTGTCCCAATTCAGGAAGACCTCAAGACCTGGCTCTGTGAATGAATTCAGCGCACAGACGGATTTGCAGCCCTCCCACACCTTGAGACCCTCACAGGTGAGTAGCAGCGCTTTACAAACCCCTGTTTGATTGATTGATTGAGAAGAAAATTACATCATACAGCCTTTTCTTTCCTTTCACACTAGCAAGATTGTCACAGAGTTTACTTTACAAAATCCTCAAACTTTGCTATGAGCGAAAGAAAAGTGAACATCAGTCTCCATGTTAAAAGAATACGCATTAATTTGTCAGAAGACTATACTGACATTTAAACCCTGTCTTTGAACGCACTGCAAAACAAAAGTAAAGTAATGCGCATTCACCTTTGAAACTACAGCATGATTGTTTAGGTTCCTTCTCATGGCTCAAGGGGCTGCCGTAGATGGGCCCCCTCACACTTCTGGGTCCCAAAGCATTGCACCTGCTGCACCACTGGTGGCTACACCCCTGTATGAATACCACAAAACTGTATGGGTCACTAATGTTATGGAGATGATATTTCCACAGAACATAATGTGATGTGCAAGTGGGGTGGGGACATTTAAGGAATTACATTTTTTTCTATAAATGAGTGTTTGCCATTTCTGATTCCTTTCATTTTCTTATTTTGCTCTCAATTTCCTCCCTTCATTTACAGGACAATTTTCTCCGTGTCTGAATACCTCAATGCATTGCATAATCCAGAGAAACGTTGCTGGTATCATTAATTGGTGGCAATTCTCTTTGTCATTGGTGCATAGATTAGACCTCTTTATTCTGCTTGGTGTGGGCCTAAGGGTATGAGAGCCACTTTCATTTAAAAAGGCTTTTCCAGTCTGCAAACATGCCAATGTATCAGTTTTCTGGGCAGTAACACAGTGTTTTACAGTTTCTGAGAGTCTGATCACCAAAGTAGCTTTTGGGTTTTGTAAAGAAACTCTTTGTGATCTGAGTATTGTAATGGTATAAGATGGCCCATTGCATTGTGCTGTGATTGGCCAGCTTGATTCATTCTTTCAAGTATAGAAATACAAACTCTTTTGCAGACTTTTCTCTGCAGTTGGGAAGCCATTGCAGAAGTCTCCCTTCTGCTTTCTTGCCTTCAGCCCACACCTTGCCCTGCAGGCAAATGGACATGTCTCTGCTAATGTATTCCTAAAAGGAGCAGGCATGTGTTTCCTTTTCATTCTGAACCCAATTGTCTATGCAAATTGTTCTATTTTGGATTTTTTTTTAAATTTAAATTCTAGTAACAACTATGTTACTTAAATTGACAATTTCTGCTGCTACATGTCTTTGTATGAGGAATGTCTATTATTTTATAGACACAGATGGCCACTGTTTGCTGTGATTGGTTAATCTGCCCCATCTGAGTATCTCATCTGACAAGGTTCTAGGATTCTTTTTCAGGTTCTACAGGGTGTGCCCCCCCATCGGGCCTCCTTTGGCTAAGTATCTAGTGTAAAGTTTGCCTCCCAGTGGTGGCTTTCCTCTTTGGCCCTGTCAGGGACTGTATAGTCCTTGGACCAGAAACCTGTTCTTCAAATAATTAACCACACCTCTCATTGAAAGGATCCTAAGAGCCAACATTTTGAAGACATACAGTAGACAATTCACATTTGGTCTCTCGAAAGAAGCCAGTAACATACAATTACCTTTAAACAAGAATATGCTTTCTTCATTTTTTCTCTTTCTATAATGGTTATGTGGGTTTTCTTTTTCCCTTTACCCTTTCTCAACTCTCTCTCTCCTTTCTTTTCAATTCCTGCCCTTTTCATTACATATATTCTCTTTTTATTTTTTTTCTCTCTCCTTGTCTCTCAATGTCTCCGTTTTGTCCCTCTCACTCCCCACCTATCTCCTGCCTGAACTAGAGGGAGTACTTAGTCCAGTGTAGTCTAGGAGTTTGCCCTTCCCTTCTGGGCAAATGTTATGGGCATTTTTCTTGGTGTCTTTCTTTTTGGGCCTGTTAGATGCCAGAGAGGGTATAGAACCATAACTTTTGTCCCTTTCTCAATTCTATTCCTCTATTAACTCCACCCACTCAATTCTGGGTGAATACTATGACTTTGGTGTTTCTACAGTGCCTCTAAAATGGTGCTCTCTGTCTCTCTTTGGCCGACGCCATGTAATATTCCCTGCTAGTAAACAGTGCCTTCAATAGGTTGCACCTCTATAAGTCCTTCATATAATGCTAATAGATGGTTTAACAGTGGCTCTAATGGCTTTTCCTCTGCTGTTCAAATGCCACTGTTCCTTAGATTTCATACAATGCTCCCTGGTGGTTTAACATTATGTCAAAATGGTTGCATTTCTCTTGCTCCTTGGTAAACTCTCTATAAAACTCATTGGTGGCCTAACAGTGCCTTCAATTGTTAGCTTCTCTGTTGATCCTGGTTTGACTTCTAATAATACTCTGTGGTGGTTAATCATGCCTTAAATGGGGTTCTCCTCTATTTCTGCAGATAAGCCCCATATAATACTCCCTGATGATTTAACAGTGGAGCCAATGGTTTAGTTGCTCTGATATGATTGGTCAACCTGGATATTGAAAAGGCCCCTTGGTGATCTAACAGGGCCTTCAGCGGGTTGCTCCTCTTTTGCTTTTCTATTGCTCATGTTTTGACTGCTTATAATAGTCCTGGTGGTTTAACAGTGCCTCCAATCTGTTTATTTTCTATTGCCCCTTTCTCACACCTGAGTAGATTCAACATACTGCTTCTTGGTGGTTCTATAGTTTGTTCAATGGGTTGCCCCTCTGTCACTCCTGATTAAACTTCATACAATGTCCCATATTGGATTAACAGTTCCGTGGTTTGGTTTGCTTCTCTGTCTTTCCTGGTTACACTCCTCATGTTGCTTCTTTTTGATGTAACATTGACTCCAATGGGTTGCTCCCCTGTCGCCCCTTGGTAGCTCTTCTGTTGCTCTTGGGTAGACTTCAGATAATTCTCCTTTGCAGTTCAACAGAGCCTCCAATGGCTTGCTCCTGGATAGATTCCACTTAATACCACCTAGTGCTTTTAACAGTGCCTTCAATGGATTGTGTCTCTATTGATCAATTGTTGCTGTTAGATTCCTTACAATGCTTGTTCATGGTTTAATAGTGCTCCCAAACAGTTGCTCCTCTGTCATTCCTGAGTAGACTCCACATAATACTCTCTCATTATTTAACAGTACTTCCAACAGTTAAATTTCCATAGGTGACTCATCCATAGGGGCAAATGAGCTTTGCCCCTCCACCTAGGAGCTGATACACAAAGTCTGATAGCAGAATTGTTTTGTTTCATCAGTTTTTAATTCTCCTGTGCCCATTGAAAACATTTATAAAATCTTATGTGGGTCACTCCTCAGGTACAGTTGCATAGTGGAGGAGGCATGGTCCCCCTATAGTAATGCCTATAGAGAACAGGGCTGCTGTGAATTAAATTGTGCATATCCAGCTGGACAAGAGCTGGGGCAAGCCCAATCTGGCACGGTCACGTTAAGGGCCTCTGACCTCCCTCGTAGTAGAGAGCCTGGGGGACTGAGACAGGTTCCTGGTCTTCGAAGGAGCACTGAGTTGCCCTGCTAAAGCCAATCCCAATGCTGCTCTCATAAACTTTTAAACATTATTTTAAAGTAAACTAAATTATTATTTCTGAGACAGTTGCTCAACAGTGCAGCCTTTTGATCACTGTTACCCTTTACCTAGTTAAGATTCGTAAAAAGCGTAATGCACTTTCAGTCGTCCTCTGCACTGCTACTCACAAAGTCCTCCTACAATTACAACTTTATTAACCTTATAAAAACAAAAAGTGAAAGTGAGGGTTTCCACGCTTTTCTAGGAGGTCTCCCACTGAGAGGTAGTGCTTCTCAATGTGATACTCAACTCTCTTTCAGGAAGCTAGAGCTTTGAAGTAAGGTTTGTATCTGAGGATCTCTTTTATGTTGCATAAAAACATTTGGATTCAGACTTTTAAAGGATTCTATGGGCTATTTTTCTATTTTGCCACCCACTCTTACTCGTTGAGGGATGACAGCAAGTCTTGTCATTTATTTTTCATCAGCCAGGTACAAATATCCACAGTTTTTAATTTCAGAAATGTTTGTATTTGACCCTTATTGTTTTTATTAAGGTAGTTCAGTGGGTAGCTTTCCCTGTTGCAATGCTCATTGATTGGCCTCCAATGTTGTAAGACCTGGGCTCACTCAACACATGGAATTCAAGACAGGCATTTATGCCCTTCAACTTCAAAATGTCACTAGCCGCCACTGTTGGCTCCTCTGATGCTGTAGAGTTAAACTGTATGTAACACCTCTCGGTGGTCCAATACTTCCTCCACCGGGTTTCTCTCTGTCACTCCTGGGTACTTCCTCTGATACTCCTTGATAGACTCCTTTGTGGGTTTCAAAACAATTCCAATCAATTGCTCCTTTGTTGATCCTCAACTGCTCTTAGGTAGAATCCTAATAATTCTCGTTGATGATTTAACAGTGCCTCTAATGGGTTTGTTTTTTGTCGGTTCTGGAAAGAGTCCTTATAATGCTCCCTGGTGTTTTACCAGTGCCTGCAATTAGCTGCTCTTTTCTTGCTCCTGGGTAGACTTCTTATAATGCTCCAGTGAGCCAGTGCTCCTTTTCCCTTGTTATACTCCATGTAATGCTCTTTAGAGGTTTACGTGGAAATCCTTAACCAGGTGTATCAACACAGTTAGAAAATCACAGGTCTATAAGTTGAAGAAAAGGTAAATGTTTGTATGTACTACACCTCTGCTACCACGATGCATATCACATACCCAAGTTGTCTTCAGGTCGAAGTGATTGATAGGCTTTCAGAAATACCCATGTCAGTTATTCAGAGATGAAGGCTTAGTCCAATAAGAGAGATGATTGGGGATATGAAACTAACGTAATTGAGAGCAGTCCAGAAATATAGATCAAGTGCTTTTAATTATGGTTTCTGTTCAATGATGGCTACCATAATTATACATTGAGTAGATGAGCTGAGCAGTTGGAATACACATGGGTTTCCCTGTGCTAACAAAGAGCTCCATTCAACACTTCAGCTCATAAAATTACAGTTCAGCCCTCTGCATCTACAACTGTAGTCAAGGCATTGTCTTTATAGTGTGAATGGATTCTGTCAGAATACCACCCAGAATTGAATCAGCATTTTATGTACAATGCTAGGTGGTTTCTGTGAATAGCTTAGCTGTGATGGAATTCCTGCAGAACCCCATGTCTCATGAGGTTGACCAGCGCACACACCCCACCTTCCATGGCATTCTAAGTTAATATTATGTATATGTGCAGAAAACAGATCAAATGGTAAATTCCATTCAATGGCTGGCTGCGGTGGTTATTCAGAGTTTGCTCACAATAACCACCTAGGCAGGCCCTTTTTGAATGTTGACTGGTGAATGGGCTGGTATTTTCCTACTCCTGGAAATACTGTCTATTGTCAGCCACATATAAAGGACTGTCTCAGACAATTACTATGAATGAAGGTGAAAGAGGCCGTCACTTATTCATAAAAAATGGACAACATTTAAATACAGTGGAATAGCCAGAAAAGGCATGTTAGGAGTGGCATCACAGAACATCAGAATGAGTTGGTTGTAAAGAAAAGGATCATGAGAGCCAAGTAGTTCCAGAATGCAAGTTAACTAAAGATTGGAAGCGCATCCTGCCATGCCACATGAAAGCATCATGTCAGCATGCAAACATATACTGAATCATTGACATACAACTAAAGAGTTGCAGGTGGCATACAAGCAACCGTTCGATCGATCGTACAAGCAAATTAAGGCTAAGGAGGGGGGCTTTCATTGTCAGCACAACATAATCTAATAATTGAACCAACCACTGAAGAGAGTCAACAATTCCTACATATCCTACACATCTCCAACACTGCCCCATGTGGCCAGATCTGACATTGTCATTGCATGTATTGTGCAGTACATGCATTGTGCCAGAAAGGTAATAGAATGTATGGAGTTAGGTTAGAGGACAGGATTTTTGTAAGACAGAGTACCACTCAGAAGGCAAAGCCTTATCCAGGGATTAAAACAAGCAGCCTGGTGATTTCTAACAAAAAAGTACCTTCACTCATCCCCATGCACACTCAGTAGCCAGGCAATGGTGATGTTATCGACTAACATAAAATTCATGAAGTATGAAAAGTAGGCCATCATTTATAAGGGTAGTGAACAGGGACTGTTAGATCTATAGTTGACCTACATCCGGAAATAGATCAATAGAAGTCTTAAACATGAAGACAGGTCCAAAGAACAGGGTTGAAAATAGAAAGACCAGGTGAAGGAAAATAAAGTGCCAACTGCACAAACATATCAATCTGCCCAAAAGGAGCTAAGACCATCCTAGGCCATTAGTAAAATGTTTCAGACCTTGACCCACCTCTTAAAAGGAAATGGCCCTCTCTCAAATACCAATATAGTGTACAAGTGACATGATCTCTACCTCCACTCGGGTGCTCATTTCTCCCCTCTTGCTCCTCATAACAGTACTTAGCCTTGACAATGGGTCACTCTTCGCATGTAGGTCACATCAATACCCAACATTTCAGATTCATATTGTGACAATATTTGTTGGTTTTCTTATAAACATTTTACGATCCCAATGACATGATTAGGTGAGCTTTGGCAAGGGAAGGGCATCATTGTGAGGCAGGCAATCATTTTCTTTCATTTCAAAATCATAATTTCATTGATGCGTTTCTTTAGATATGTTTGATGTTTTCATGATTTAAAGTGTTGATAATACCTGTTCATGGTGCTTGCCCTGTAGGTATTACTCATTATTGCTAGTGAGTTCAGAGCCCTTCATATTTGATATGCATACTGCAACTTTTCATTTTCATGTTGTGTACCAGAGGTATAGCTTCTTGTGCCTGGTTATTGTCTTTAAAGGCCGGGCAAAGTGAAGTGGGTGCTACTAATATAGGTTGATGGCAGTGCTCAATAAAGTGTAGTGTTGCCACAGACAAAGCTGAACATGTATTGAGGCTTGCAGTTGTATGCTGGGTAATCGTAGCAATCAGCATCTGTAGCTTCACGTTCTTCTTCCTACTACTGTCATTACACACCATTTCTGTTGTGATGTAGTTGTATCAAGGAGAAGAGTTACTATTGTGTACTTCACTAACCACCCCAAATGTCAACACTAAAGGCCCGATTCACAAAGGTAATTTATGAGGAGTAAAGTTACAAGTGCAGATTCCCTGGACTTGCAGCAGAGTCTTCTCAATCACAGTTGAATCTCTGCACTCAGGGTGGAATCTTTGCACTGCACACTGCAGAGAGAGCACAGTGCGGAGATTCCACTTTGATTGCGCAGATTCTGCAGCGAGTGCAGAGAATCCTCTGCGAGTGCCGAGACTCTGCCACGAGTGTGGAGACTGCGCCGCAATTACAGAGACTCCACACTTGCAACTTTACTACACTTGAGCTACCTTTGTAAATCAGACCCATTATGAATAACGGGCTAAGTTCTCTTTTCTGAGCTGGTTGGATTTCTTTCTAGTATCTCCCCATAAAATAAATATAAAGGACAAAGGGGCATGCCCAGGAAAACCCCAAGAACCTGAACAGACTGGGAAAAATGTTGTGAAAACATTATAATTCATGAAAGGCAAGAGAGGCACACTCCTCTGTTTTTTTTTGTTTTTGGGAATTTAGACTCATCTTGTAATTGAGGCTAAAGCATGCACATCTGTTTTGTTTTAAAAGAAACCACTGGCAATTATAATTTTTCTAATAACATAAATGTCATATTGCTATACATTTGTTTGAATCCACAACAATCCAAAAACAAGTTTCTTCTGTGGTCTCTTATAAAACAAAAATGGATGTGTGTGTTGTGGCCTCAATTACCACATGAGTCTAATTTCAAAAATACTAAATATACAAAGGAGTGGCTCTCTCTTGCCCTCCATGAATTATAAAGTTGTGACAATAATTATAATGTTTTGACCAGAGAAATTACTGTTTCTGTTAATAGTAGCCCGCCTCATGGCATTACTGATACTCAGATCATTGGTAACTATAGGGTTGATGACAGGATTTTTGGGATCAACATGTACAAATCTGTGATTTAGTACTGTTTTCAAGAATTTTTTTTCCTGGTATTTCATACAGATATCTCACCTCTCATATTCCCAGTGAGACAAGTAACTGCAGTTATCAGACACAAGAGTATTACTCTGAGCACCTAGAATGACTCCCTCTGAAGTAAGATGGGGCTGGAGTGCCTATATAGAGCAAACTTTGCTCTTAAATTCTTGTTACATGCTCTATCATTTATTTGGTAGCTCTAGCATTTCTCAAATTAAAATAAATTCTAGCCTTTTGTTGGACCTGGCCCTTTTTTTCAGGGTCACCCCTAGATGTTTGCCTTGTGTTGCTGAATATTTGTTGTTGCTATTAGGACTCTGTGCACTTTTTCCCTGCTAACCACAGGTAAAGCGCTTGGGCTCTCTCCTTCAAACAAGTAAAATTGGCCCACACCTAATTGGCACATTTAATTTGCTTGTTAGTCCCTAGTAAATGGTTTTGTAATTTAAATGCTATTAGTTGGCCTGCAGCACTCATTGTGCCACCCAATAAAGTAGTACTTCAAAAACATGTCTCAGGCTTCCCACTTCAGCCCATAGTGCGGTTTTGAACTGTCATTTCAACCTGGCAAAATAAACCTTTTGTCAAGCCTAAAACATCCTTTTCAATGCTTGTAAGTCACCTCTAAGGTAAGCCCTAAAGGCTCATCTGGCAGAGTGCTTTCTATTTAAATATTTAAAATGTATGACATATGTATGTAGGTTTTACATGTCCTGACAGTGACAAAACTCCTAAAGTCGTCTTTCTCTCTTGTAAGGCCTATCTTTCCCATTGATTATTACTGGGTTACCATATTACATTTAATAGGTGCTAACTTTATATTAGGAGCAGATAGAGATATGCTGTTTACACTTAAAAGAATTGTAATTTAAAATCCTCTGTAATGGTAAAGACTGATTTTAACCCCTTCGCTGCTTCTGTCGGCCAACGGCCGTCGCGAGCACTACCTCCGTAGTGCTGCGCACGTCCGTTGGCCGACGCGGCCCCGCCCACTCAATGGAACGCCCCGCACCTCGGCGGAATTGCCGCCACGGTAAACGGGTTAAATTCTCATTCTAAAAAAAGCCATTTTTCGAAAACTGCCATTTTTCTGTTCCAAACAGCTTTGCTTTCTGCCGGCTCTGCTGTAGGGGCTTGTGTATTGCTTCCAGACAGTAACACAAAGGGGGCTTAGGTGTGGACAGGATGGGCTATCCTGACAGGATGACTGGGGATGGGCTGAACCCAGTCCCACTTCAAAGGGCTTTGCCTTCTGCACACACAAAGGAATCTGACACGAGGCCTGCCCTGCCTTTTGTCACCCCAAGCCAATTTGGAACCTTGACAGGGAAGGGAATGAACTTTCTAGAACCAGATGTGGGGGTGGGCCAGGGAATCCCCACACTCACAGGCTGGCACCAGATATACATTTTTGGCCTCCAGAGAAACTCATCAGAACACTCCTGGGCAGGGCCGGACTGAGAACCAAAACCGGCCCTGACAAAGTGCTCGGCCGCCCCCCCCCGAGCTGTTTGCCAGGGCCGGTTTCGGCCGATTTTGTTACAGGGGCCGATATTGCAGCTATGCTGCAAAAACGGCCCTGTAACAAAAACGGCCCCCACCCTAGCGGCCCACCGGGGAAACGCCCGCTATGGCCAGTCCGGCCCTGCTCCTGGGCCTGTGGACAGTTCAGAAGAAGTACTGCCCTGCTAATTGAAGACCTGCCCTGCTGTCGGAAGAAAGAAGACTGGATCTACTTGCCTTGCTCCCAGGCTACCCAGAGTGACTCCAAAGCACAGTTGGCTGAACTCCTGTATGAGCTAGAGGGACACAACAAGCTTTTGAGGCCTCCCTGCAGCTGACCTACTGCAACAGCACCTGCCTGGACCTGTAACTGGGCCTGCCTGAGTACTGTTGCTGACCTCTGCTGGAGTGTGTCCTAATTCCCAAGAGGTGGCTGCAAGGTCCTGGAACCTTGGCAGGCATCAGAGAGAATTCCTTCTTTGTTAGCTGAAGGTTCCATCAAATGTAACATGACGCAAAGCCTCACCGCACAGCTGACAGCTTCTTCATAACTGACACCGAGCGACATAAAGCCCGGCTGATAGCATCATCAGTACAGAGGCCGGTGACACAAAGCCCTGTAAAGCCTTGAGACCAACTGAGAGATGTGAAACCTCTCAAAGCACCGCCGTGCAAACCTCACAACAAGGACATAAGGTACAACACCCGGCGGGCCTAACTCCGTCCTTGGCCCGGACTGCACTCTATCAAGGTCGGCCTGAACATGTGACTTTTTCACAGTCCAGCACATCCAGAAACCGTCAATTCGCGCTTTGCACATTTTGGTGCTATTTTAAACCTAAAACTTTCAAATTCAATGTCTTCGGCTCTACTGATTGGATTTTTGTCATTCTGGTATTATTTTTTATAATAAAATTTTATTCTACTATTCTAAATTGGTTAGGAATTTTCTTGTGTTGTGTTTTTTCGTGTAAGAAATCAGGTTATTGGTTGAGGGGAGTGGAAACTCCTTTCAGTCAACAACCACAATCCTTGTCAGGGTGAACCACAAAAGTCACAAAATTAACCTGTGCTTAACCCCCTGGTGGTTTGGTACAAAAGCAGTCAGGCTTACATTAGAGGCACTGTGTTAAGTATGCAGTGCGCAAACAGTAATTTAGTGAAACACAACAAAAGAAAAATCCCACATAAATTTTGAAAAATATAGTACATTTTAATAAATAAAATTATACCAGTATTTCGCAGTTTTAGGTGAACATAGCATCTAAAAGCACAAAGCGCCACTTACAGCCATCTGGTCATCCTAGGTCGGGGAAAAGTCACAAGTTCAGGCCGACTGCGATGGATCAAGGGCCGGATAAAGGACCAGGTTAGTCCTGCTGAAAGAGTTACCTTCTGAAAGTCTGGTGCAAATAGTTCAAAACTTCAGGATTCCACAGGAGGAACTTAACCGATGGCAGCCAATGGTCTAGGACCTGGGGAGGCAACTCCAGCACAGGCCTGTCAGGTTCAAACAGGTCCAGCTGCAAGTCATTTGGGCAGTTGCAAGGAGGCCTCTGGAGCTTGTTTTGTCCCTGTAGCTTAGAAACGAGGTCAGGCAACTGACCATGCACCAGCCATAAAAGTAGTACAAAACAAGTGCAAAATAGCAATAAAATACATATAGCATTGTATAAATGCCAGCTGATAAAATACATAGTTGGAGTCACTCAGGTTAGCCAGGGATGAAGGCAGCAGGTCTAGTCTTCCTTCTCACAGAGCAGGACAGGCCCCAAGCAGAAGGTCGGTCCTCTGGAGAACACGGCTGGACTCAAGCACCAGGGCAGTCCTCTGGTAGCAACAGGCAATCCTCTGAGGAACATGGCAGTCTTCAAGCAGCAGGGCAGTCCTCTGTGGATCAAGAAAGGCCTTAAACTGCAGGGCAGTCCTCTAGGAAATAAAGTAGTGCTTCTTCTGCAATGTCCACAGTCCAGAAGTGTAATGAAGAGTGGTTCAGAAGAGCCAATATTTATACCTGGTGTCAGCCTTTGAAGTGTGTTTGACATCTGGGCTGCCCCCACTCTGGTTCTGGAAAGCTCTTCCCTTCCCCTGCCAAGTCTCCAAGTAGTCTGGTGTGACAAAAGACAGATGTCAGGTCCCTTTGTGTGTATTCTGGAGGCAGCCCTCTGAAATGTAAGGGGGGCAGGAAACAGCTCTGCGCCCCAGCCATCTTCGCAGAATAACCCATCCCTCCTTATCTAGTCCCCTATAGTTTGTCTGGGCCCAATATGCATTCTTAATGGGGGAGCCACTAACAGGCCCAGACAGCTGGACTCCTAAAAGGCCTTAGAAACCGTTGGACAGAAAAGTGACAACTTTCTAAAAGTGGCATTTTCTAAATAGTAATTTAAAATCCAACTTTAGCATTAAAGATCATTTTAAATAGCAATTCATTTGAGTCTGAACATGAAATTTCCCACTGCTGCCAATCAAACGTTAGTTCAATGTGATAAGGCAACCCAATGTTATCCTAGGGGAGAGGTAGGCCTTCGGTAGTGAAAAATGAATTTAGGGGTTTTTCACTACAAGGACATGCAATACGTAAGTACACCTGTCCTACTTTTTTAATGCACCCTTCTTGGTGTGCCTTTAGGGCCTACCTTAGGGGTGACTTATATAAAAGGAAGGTTTAGGCCTGGCATATTGAATTGGCAGTTTAAAATTTTGCCTCAGGCAGCAATGTTAGGAATGAGTCATGTTTTAAAGTACTACTTTAGTTGGTGGCACAATAACTGCTGCATGCTTTGTGGAATTTTTAATTTACAGGCAGCATGTAGCACCATTTGCTAGGGACTTATAAGTAAATTAAATGTGCCAATCAGGTGTAGGTCAATTTTATAGTATTTTAAGGAGAGAGCACAAGCACCATAGCAGTGGTTAGCAGTGGTAAAGTTCACAGAGTTCTAAAAGTCAAAAGCCATTAAAAGAGGTTTCAGAAAAGGAAGAGAGTGAAGGCAAAAAGTTTGGTGTGACTCTGCCGAGAAAGCCAGGCCCAACATCACTTTATTACTGTTTGTGTGCTGCATAAATACTTTGCACATTACCTCTAAGTTAAGTCTGACTGCTTTTGTGCCAAGCTACCAGAAGGTCAAGCACAGGGTAATTTCATGACTTTTGTGGCTCGCCCCGACAAGGACTGTGGTTGTTGGCTGAGTGGGGTTTCCTCCCTGTCTCTACCAATAACCTCAACCAATAACTCCAGTTTCTTACAACATGTATCTTTAGAGTGTCAGTTTAGTAAATGTGTGAGTCATGTAAGGTTCAAAAATATTAATCAACATTTTATAAGTGAAATGTTGCAGGGGCTAACATGCGTGACACTGAGCGCCTGATTTAGAGTTCGGTTGACAGGTTGCTCCGTCACAAACGTGATGGATATCCTGTCTGTTGCATTACAACTGCATTATATTCAGTGACACTTGCAATGTGCCAGATGTGATATCTGTCATGTTTGTGATTGTGATGGAGTAGCCCGTCCACCAAACTCTGAATCAGGCCCTTACCTCTTTAATTTTTGAAGATTTCTCGAATGAATTCTGGTGATTTATGTCTACTGTACAAATGGGAGATTAATTAAGGGGAAATTGGCGCTCTCAAGAATTCCACACATTATCTGTTGTCCTCCAACTATAAGTGCGGTGCTTATGAGGTAGGGAGACCCACTCTACTCCCCAACTTGTTACCCAATACAATCACCAATACAGTATACTTTTATCCTCCAGCACACACTAATATCAAATACAACAAAGTTCAATAGTGTCTGTATGACGTTTTCATTGGTTTCTTTTTATTCTTTCAGTCCTTATGTTCAGTTCTTTAGCCAACACGTGTTTCATCGCATACAGGGATTCAACCAGCGACTTCGTCGGGGCTAAAGGAATATAGAAAGTAGATTGCATTGTAATGTGACATCGAAATTTCTAATCATTTGCACCTTAATTGCGGTGACTTTGTTGTGAAATGTTGCCTGATTAGCCATTCTTTTTTGTGACATTTCATTGGAAACCCATGCACATTTCTATAGTATACAGTTCAACTGTGCACATTTTGTGATATATGGAAAGGTGTGTAGAACATTGCCAATATCTTGCACCTAATCAAACACACTGTCTAATTCAGTGCAGCTCCAACCTTAATGTGTTGAAAATCGATGTACTTAACATCTTGACAAACAAGCTTATGATCACCATTAAAAAGTACCTGTTTCTTTGTCAACAAGGTTCTTGATTAAAATAATGAAATGAGAAAGAGAGAGACAGGATGCAACCATAAATGACCAATGCTTGTACTCCCAAATTAGTAGAATCTTTTACAGAAACTCTAATCATAGCTTGTTACAGCTTCCATGCTATCCAAAATGATTCCCATATATCACGGTGTGCTTACCGGTACATTGGCCGATCTCTTCCAAACTCGGCAAGCGAGTATGCTCAGTTCTCCGCGTGATCACAGCTAGCATACAGCCCTGCCATTATGTTAAAGATTGACAGTAAAGAAGGACCACTGCTTTTGTGTCCTGCATGTGATTCCAAGCGGTGGTCTCCATCTTGGAAAGTCTACCCTCATCCCTTTTTGCTTATACGGTTATTTGGAATCACTGACAGAATATCGACGACCACAATATCGAGGTCCCAAAATATCGGGACCTAAATATCGATGTCAAGAATATCGACATCCTATCTACATCATGGTAAGTACAAAAATATCGGAAAAAAAATATTGTTGTAAAAATATAGTTGTTAAAAATATCGTTTTTTTAAATGTTTAAAAAATAATATAAAATAAAGTAAATAATACAGAATAGATAGTTATATTTATTATAAAATGTTTAAAATTTGAAATAAGAAATATAATGTAATAAAAAATTAAACATACATATATATAAAATATAATATGTATATTTACTTAATAATATTAATAAATAATTATTATAATAAATTATAAAATGTTAGAAACATATTAAAAATTATAAATATATATATATATATAAAATATATATATATATATATACATATACCAGTAAAATTAAAATTAAAATAAAATATATATATATATATAATAAATTAAAATATTAAAATATTTTTATTCTTTTACAATCACATTTTACACTACATTAACAGCAATAGTATGGAAAATATTGGATAGCTGCGGGGATAAAATTACTATTCCCACTCCAGGGAGTGCAACTGTAGGGAAAGTGTTGAATAGCGGAAAGGTAAAAATTACTATTCCCACTCCAGCGAGTGCAAAAGTAGGGAACGTTTTGGATAGCGGAGCTGAATAATTTACTATTCCCACTCCAGAGAGTGCTTTAGTAGAGAAAGTGTTGGATAGCGGAGGGGAATAATTTACTATTCCCACTACAGCAAGTATAACAGTAGGAAAAGTGTTGGATAGCGGAGGGGTAACAATTACTATTCCCGCTCCAGCGAGTGCAACAGTAGGGAAAGTGTTGGATAGCGGAGGGGAATAATTTACTATTCCCACTCCAGGGAGTGCAACAGTAGGGAAAGTGTTGGATAGCGGAGGGGACTATTTTACTATTCCTACTCCAGGGAGTGCAACAGTAGACAAAGGGGCCGATTCCGATCTCGGCCGGTAGTGCTCCGAATCGGATTCGGATTCACCGGATCCGATTCGGAGCCCTGTTTCCCGACCGAATCGTACGCGGGTCCGGCCGAGCGAGTACGATGCAAGCACCCGCGAAATTGCCGACCGACTCGAACGCGGCTTCAACACGCTCCGACCGACTCGCATGGACATGACTCGCACCGTGCTATGGAGATGTTTCCAGGCCGGGTAAGTACGATGCGCGCCGCGAGCAGTCCGACCGACTCGCGCCGTCCGGCTCGAAAAAGCTGTCGGAGCCGGACTTTGGGGGTTCGCGTCGGACCCCCCTGTACGCGTAGGCGCGCGAGTCGCACACAGGGGAGACCCATGGGTCCCCCCTACCTGTGCATGTATGCCGCGATGCGCATGGACGCGTACACGCTGTAGGGGGCGCCCTTGTCTGCCTCGCACCCATTGAGTCAATGGGAGCCCGCGTACGCGTTGTACGATAGGCTCCCATTGACTTCATTGGGAGTCCGACCGACTCGAGTCCGATGGAATGCGTGCGCATCGTACTAGTTCGGTCGGACTGCTAGGGTCCGATTCGGTCGGAATTCTCTCCGGGTCCGGCTCGGTCGGAGAGATTTCCGGACGGAATCGGAATCGGCCCCAAAGTGTTGGATAGCGGAGGGGTAACAATTACTATTCCCACTCCAGGGAGTGCAGCAGTAGGGAAAGTGTTGGATAGCGGAGGGGTAACAATTTCTATTCCCACTCCAGTGAGTGCAACAGTAGGGAAAGTGTTGGATAGCATAGGGGTAAAAATTACTATTCCCACTCCAGCAAGTGCAACAGTAGGGAAAGTGTTGGATAGCGAAGGGGAATAATTTACTATTCCTACTCCAGGGAGTGCAACAGTAGAGAAAGTGTTGGATAGCGGAGGGGTAACAATTACTATTCCCACTCCAGCGAGTGCAACAGTAGGGAAAGTGTTGGATAGCGGAGGGGTAAAAATTACTATTCCCACTCCAGCGAGTGCAACAGTAGGGGAAAGTGTTGAATAGCCGAGGGGAATAATTTACTATTCCCACTCCAGTGAGTTCAACAGTAGGGAAAGTGTTGGATAGCGTAGGGGTAAAAATTACTATTCCCACTCCAGCAAGTGCAACAGTAGGGAAAGTGTTGGATAGCGGAGAGGAATAATTTACTATTCCCACTCCAGCAAGTGCAACAGTAGGGAAAGTGTTGGATTGCATAGGGGAATAATTTACTATTCCCACTCAAGCAAAATAATTAAAATTTAATTACCAAACAATTAATTAATTATAAAAAATTTGCCTCCCACCATATTCCTCTATAAATGACACCACCAATGTTCTAAAACATAACACTATTAACATAATTAATTATTAATTAATTAATTAATTAATTCAAATTAACAAGCAATTTAAAAACAATAAAAAATAATTTAATTCACACAATTAACAGTATAAAACAACTTAAAATAAATTTTATAAAAAATAAATGTAAAAAATATATTGAAATTAAATTACTTCCCAGCCTACTCCCCTATCAACACACAACCCGCTCTTAAAAACATTACACAAATAACATAATTAATAATTAATTAATAATTATTAATAACTAATTAATAAATATTTAACAATATATTTACCACAATTTACAATATAAAATTTTAAATACATAAATATTAAGGGGCTCATTAGGATGGCGGTCGGAAAATCACCCCGAACGCCATGGAAGCAGAAAACAACCGCCCGCCTGCACCGTGGAGAAACCGGCGGCCATATTATGATCAACCGCCAAAAACACCGACCGCGGCGGTACGGGGGAACAAAACCGCCCGTAGCGTGCGGAGATGGCCAAAACATGTCCGCGGCAGACGGATCCGCTGCGGAAAAACACCAACCCGCCGCAAGGATAGCGGAGACACCGCACGGCAAATTAGGATATCCCCGCTGGTCCCGCGGCACGTTCCGCTGTTTCCGACCGCTGCGATCGCTAACAGTGATGAATGGGAGAGCATGCGGAAGAGCTGCAGCAAAGCCACCGCCGTGGACGCTCCGTGACAATTTTGGCGGACGATCAACAATCCCACAATAAGGCCACACAGTGCCCACACCAAAGTAGCCATGCCACCCAAAAACTGGAAACACACCCCAATGACACAACATTGCACACCAATTTTTTTTTACAAGGACAACCCACACAACACACCTGAGAGCACTCCCACATGTGGACACACCCACATAGCAGAGCGAGAATAAAACCAGCCCCTTCCTTGACCACAATCCTCTGCACTAACCCACAACTGAAGGGCCCAACCCCTGAGAACAAAGGATAGGCAAAGCTACACACCATCACCACTCACACCACACACAGCACCACCACCACTTCCACACCGGCACCCCTAACCCCTTTGCACATCACACACCACACACATCACCACCACTTACACCCCTGCACCTACAACACCTCTGCACATCACACACCATGTCAACACATAAAATGCCCAAATTCACAGAGAGTGAGTTGAAGGTAATGGTAGATGAGATAGTCAGAGTCGAACCACAACTGTTAGGTAGCCTGGTCCAACAGACACCATTAGCCACAAGGACTCAAATGTGGGCAAGGATAGTCCAGAAGGTCAATGCAGTAGGGACCATCCCAAGATCCAGAAAGGAAATCATGAAGCGGTGGCATGACTTGAAGAGGGTTGTCAAAGAGAGGAGGACCAAGAACAGTGAGCTTGCTGACAGGACTGGCGGTGGCACTTCCATACCACCAAAACCATTCACCCCATGGGAGGAGAAGGTGCTTGCCATACTGCATCCAGAGAGTCTCACAGGAGTACCTGGGGGAGTGGAGGCTGGTAAGTACAAACAAATGACTACCTCCACACTGCTATGTACTGCCTTGCACAACTACAAAGATACACCTCCTAGGAACAATTCCATTCATCTACACCACACACTCACTAAAACATGTCTCACAGATCCAACATCCACCCCCTCCCAAACACCACCAATGTACCTAGCAACATTACCATGGGTGCATGTGCACAGGCAGCCTGCACTGCAACTCCCACCATGCCTCCTTGTCCCACACCTCAGCAGGATGGAGCACTCCCCCACCCAGAAGCATGTGTCACCATTACATCCCCAACAAACACACTTACAGGTAGGTAGCCATCTTGCCATGGAGGGCTGTATGTGGGAGGGAGGCCTGTACTACTACTCCCACCATGCCCCCTGTCCCACACCTCAGCAGGATGGGGCACTCCCCCACCCCACCCAGAAGCATGTGTCACCATTACACCCCCAACTAACAAACTTACAGGTAGGTAGCCATCTTGCCATGGAGGGCTGTATATGGTAGGGAGGCCTGTACTACTACTCCCACCATGCCCCCTGTCCCACACCTCAGCAGGATGGGGCACTCCCCCACCCCACCCAGAAGCATGTGTCACCATTACATCCCCAACAAACAAACTTACAGGTAGGTAGCCATCTTGCCATGGAGGGCTGTATGTGGTAGGGAGGCCTGTACTACTACTCCCACCATACCCCCTGTCCCACACCTCAGCAGGATGGGGCACTCCCCCACCCCACCCAGAAGCATGTGTCAGCCATTACATCCCCAACAAACAAACTTACAGGTAGGTAGCCATCTTCTCATGGAGGACTGTATCTGGGAGGGAGGCCTGTACTACTACTCCCACCATGCCCCCTGTCCCACACCTCAGCAGGATTGGGCACTCCCCCACCCCACCCAGAAGCATGTGTCAGCCATTACATCCCCAACAAACAAACTTACAGGTAGGTAGCCATCTTGTCATGGAGGGCTGTATGTGGGAGGGAGGCCTGTACTACTACTACCACCATGCCCCCTGTCCTACACCTCAGCAGGATGGGGCACTCCCCCACCCCACCCAGAAGCATGTGTCAGCCATTACATCCCCAACAAACAAACTTAAAGGTACGTAGCCATCTTGCCATGGAGGGCTGTATGTGGGAGGGAGGCCTGTACTACTACTCCCACCATGCCCCCTGTTCCACACCTCAGCAGGATGGGGCACTCCCCCACCCCACCCAGAAGCATGTGTCACCATTACATCCCCAACAAACAAACTTACAGGTAGGTAGCCATCTTGTCATGGAGGGCTGTATGTGGGAGGGAGGCCTGTACTACTACTCCCACCATGCCCCCTGTCCCACACCTCAGCAGGATGGGGCACTCCCCCACCCCACCCAGAAGCATGTGGTCAGCCATTACATCCCCAACAAACATACTTACAGGTAGGTAGCCATCTTGTCATGGAGGGCTGTATGTGGGAGGGAGGCCTGTACTACTACTCCCACCATGACTCCTGTCCCACACCTCAGCAGGATGGGGCACTCCCCCACCCCACCCAGAAGCATGTGTCACTCATTACATCCCCAACAAACAAACTTACAGGTAGGTAGCCATCTTGCCATGGAGGCCTGTTTGGGGTGGAGGCCTGTACTACTACTCCCACCATGCCCCCTGTCCCACACCTCAGCAGGATGGGGCACTCCCCCACCCTACCCAGAAGCATGTGTCAGCCATTACATCCCCAACAAACAAACTTACAGGTAGGTAGCCATCTTGTCATGGAGGGCTGCATGTGGGAGGGAGGCCTCTACTACTACTCCCACCATGCCCCCTGTCCCACACCTCAGCAGGATGGGGCAGTCCCCCACCCCACCCAGAAGCATGTGTCAGCCATTACATCCCCAACAAACAAACTTACAGGTAGGTAGCCATCTTGCCATGGAGGGCTGTTTGGGGTGGAGGCCTGTACTACTACTCCCACCATGCCCCCTGTCCCACACCTCAGCAGGATGGGGCACTCCCCCACCCAGATGCATGTGTCACCATTACATCCCCAACAAACAAACTTACAGGTAGGTAGCCATCTTGTCATGGAGGGCTGTATGTGGGAGGGAGGCCTGTACTACTACTCCCACCATGCCCCCTGTCCCACACCTCAGCAGGATGGGGCCCTCCCCCACCCCACCCAGAAGCATGTGTCAGCCATTACATCACCAACAAACAAACTTACAGGTAGGTAGCCATCTTGCCATGGAGGGCTGTATGTGGGAGGGAGGCCTGTACTACTACTCCCACCATGCCCCCTGTCCCACACCTCAGCAGGATGGGGCACTCCCCACCCAGAAGCATGTGTCACCATTACATCCCCAACAAACAAACTTACAGGTAGGTAGCCATCTTGTCATGGAGGGCTGTTTGGGGTGGAGGCCTGTACTACTACTCCCACCATGCCCCCTGTCCCACACCTCAGCAGGATGGGGCACTCCCCACCCAGAAGCATGTGTCACCATTACATCCCAAACAAACAAACTTACAGGAAGGTAGCCATCTTATCATGGAGGGCTGTATGTGGGAGGGAGGCCTGTACTACTACTACCACCATGCCCCCTGTCCTACACCTCAGCAGGATGGGGCACTCCCCCACCCCACCCAGAAGCATGTGTCAGCCATTACATCCCCAACAAACAAACTTAAAGGTACGTAGCCATCTTGCCATGGAGGGCTGTATGTGGGAGGGAGGCCTGTACTACTACTCCCACCATGCCCCCTGTTCCACACCTCAGCAGGATGGGGCACTCCCCCACCCCACCCCACCCAGAAGCATGTGTCACCATTACATCCCCAACAAACAAACTTACAGGTAGGTAGCCATCTTGCCATGGAGGGCTGTATGTGGGAGGGAGGCCTGTACTACTACTCCCACCATGCCCCCTGTCCCACACCTCAGCAGGATGGGGCACTCCCCACCCCACCCAGAAGCATGTGTCAGCCATTACATCCCCAACAAACATACTTACAGGTAGGTAGCCATCTTGTCATGGAGGGCTGTATGTGGGAGGGAGGCCTGTACTACTACTCCCACCATGCCCCCTGTCCCACACCTCAGCAGGATGGGGCAGTCCCCCACCCCACCCAGAAGCATGTGTCAGCCATTACATCCCCAACAAACAAACTTACAGGTAGGTAGCCATCTTGCCATGGAGGGCTGTTTGGGGTGGAGGCCTGTACTACTACTCCCACCATGCCCCCTGTCCCACACCTCAGCAGGATGGGGCACTCCCCCACCCAGAAGCATGTGTCACCATTACATCCCCAACAAACAAACTTACAGGTAGGTAGCCATCTTGTCATGGAGGGCTGTATGTGGGAGGGAGGCCTGTACTACTACTCCCACCATGCCCCCTGTCCCACACCTCAGCAGGATGGGGCACTCCCCCACCCCACCCAGATGCATGTGGCATATAATGGATCACTCCAAATAAACAAACAGCTAGCCAGACATATTATTCTGTCTTGTGCCACCACTGAGCAGGATGCAAGCCTCCACCACGCACACACAGATGTGTCACAAAACAAACACAAATGCTAACACACAACAGGCAAGTAGGCAGTACGTGCACCTAGCCATTTGACACAAAAAGAATGGTGCCTCTCAATGTACAAATATGCACACCGATCATATTGCCACGCACAGTGTGCACACAGCTAAGCAAAGGAAACTGTCACAGCAACCAAAGTGTGACACACCAATGCACATGTAGAGAAAAGACTGGGAACAATCATGCACAGCAATGAATGACAGGTTCAGTGCCATGGTGCCAGAGTAACAACGACCATATGAACAGTAAGAAGGCATGTTATGTGGTACCAATCCAGATATGCACATGACAAGACAAAGGTACGCAGGAGATGACAATGGCCAGGACATGCCCAGATGTGACGGCTGACAGGTCATGAAAATCCACATACAGTCCGCACAAAAATCATATATAGCGCAAGGCCCGAGATGTCAACATGTCCCTGTAATCACAAATCATGCACGTTGCGCATGGTACATATTGACACCTCACACCATGGCCAAGAAATGCATGTACCACCGCAGCATGTCAGGAGGCACAGTAGTGCACATAGGAAACAATGTGATGATCAGTCAACTATGTAGTGTACTAACAGTGAATGACACACAGCTAACACAAATCTTACGTGGTGCACCCCAATGACCATTTCCCATCTGATCCACAGGTGACCAAGATTTGACTGCAGAGGACGACACCAGCAACCTGCAGGGCCAGTCTACCCTCCCCCGGAACATCGACTCTCGGATGTTGATTTCCAGGAATCTTCGGACGAGGAGACTGAGGCCGGGCCATCTGGTGTTCCAGGGCGCAACAGGTCCCAAGACCCCATCGTCCCCCCACCACACCTGCAGCTACATCAACCAATCTGCAGGCCCCTGCTGTTACGTCCGGTGCGTCCTCCACCACCACCACAACCACAACCACCAGTGCTGCCTGCAACACCCTCCCTGTCCCACAGGATGACCACCCCACCCCAGCAACTGAGGAGGGCAGGGAGAGGATGTGTGGTCCGACAGTGGAGAGGCAACCGGTCGGTGGCAGCAGAGCAGGTGGGAGGGGCATGGTCACCCACACACGAACACAGCCTGGGACCGAATCCCTGGACCACATCCACAGAGTCTTTGGGGCATATGAACGGGCCCAGGGACAAACGGCCCGGTCCGAACAAGATTCATGTGAACTCCTCCTGCTGATGAGGTCCATGGACACCGGCATGGGACAAATTGTGGACCTCTTGGGCCAACTAGTGGCGGTACTGAGGCACAGGCCTGCGCCACAAACAACACCTCCCCCTCCCACTGGTGGTCTGCAGGATGACAGTTCACCATCCTCCCCTGCGGCCACAGAGAGTGGTGAGTCCTCAGACCCCACTGGCCCTATAGCAGAGGCCCCCCCTGCCAAATGGAAAAGGGGCCGTCCGAAGAAAACCCTGGGAGTATCTTTTGGCAAAGCACCTGCCAAACGCCAGTCATGCAGCCAGCCATGATGGCAACCCTCTGCACCACTGCATTGACTTTTTGGACTGTCCTTCCCCACACTGCCTTGTGAATGGCATCTGTCTGTTGGACTGGGTCACCACACCTATGTGGTGACCACTCGATTATCTCATTTACCATGAATGTCAACTCACTGCTCCACTAATCACCTCACTGTCAATGTACCCCCTCACATGTCACCTTTGTAAATAAACAAATCCTTACACACACGTTGTTGTACCTGCACCGTCTTTATTCCAGGATGTACAATTTTCAACAGGAATACAATGTACCAGGGGACGGAGTGTATGTAGGCAAGGAGAGGTCAAAGGCACCTAGGAAAAAAGAACAGAACAACATTCACTAGTCTGGGTGTGGCATCACAGACATCACACAACACTTCACAACAAGAACAACCCACATGCACACATAACAATGGGCAACAAGTGCCAACATACACATCCTGTAGATGTTCAGAAATGAACTGTCCCATCAACATTGACAGCAAACACTGAGTCTACAACTGGCTGCTGTCACAAATCTCACTTACACCCTCACAACAACAGCAACATCATCAGACAATGGGTACGTTGTACATTGTCACCCACCTTCAAGTGAAGTAGCGGGTGATGAGCTGTTGACGCAGGTCAACACCTTCCTCCTCTCCACTGTCATCATCACTGGACACGGGTTGGTTTGCAGGCGGGGGCCTTGGCTGCTCATCAGCATCCAGGAGCAGGGGAATCTCCTTGCGAATGGCTAGGTTGTGGAGCATGCAGCATGCCACTACAATCTGACACACCTTCCTGGGCGAGTACATCAGTGCCCCTCCGGTCTTGTCCAGGCAGCGGAAACGTGACTTCAGCAGTCCAAAGGTACGCTCCACCACACGACGTGTCCTCCCATGGGCATCATTGTAGCGGACATCAGCTAGTGTCCTGGGGTTCCGCAGTGGGCTCAGCAACCAAGGACGGTTGGGATATGCAGAGTCACCTATGTGTGACACACAAAGAAACATTGCAATGTTGCAGATGCAGAGGACAGCAGGTCACACACACAGCACGCCAAATGACTAGGCATACTCACCCACAATCCATGCACGCTCAGGAAGCAGATTGGCCATCAGCTGGGGTACAATGCTGCTATGCAGGATGTATGAGTCATGGGCCGAGCCTGGAAATTTTGCACACACGTGGGAGATGATCATATCTGCCAGGCATACCACTTGGACATTTATGGAGTGGTAATGTTTACGATTCCTGTAGATGTGCTCACGGACCTGTGGTGGCACTAGCCCAACATGGGTGCAATCAATGGCACCAACTACATGGGGGATGTGTCCAAGGGGATAGAAATCTCCCTTTACAGCTGCCAATTCTGCCCCATCTGGGGAAATGGATGTATCTGTCCTTGTAGATCATCATGGCGGACAGAACATCCTGCAGCACCATGCTGAACATGGGTTGTGACATCCCACCTGCCTCGGCCACCGTGTTCTGGAATGATCCAGTCGCAAAAAAATGCAGTGCCGCCATCACCTTATACGTTGGGGTGAAAGCTGTTGGATATGTTCGGCGAGGCTGCAGGTGGGGCTCCAACAAATCACACAGGGTCTTGAGGGTGGCTCTATCCAGACGGCATTTCCAGATGATCGCCTCATCCTCCATGTCTGCCAGCACTGTCAAGTGACGATGCAGATTTGGTCTCCTCCTAGTTGAGATGAGAGTGGACACATTGTTATGCAATACATCATGGGATGTGCACAGCATCTCACATCATGGTTGACACAACGGCAACAAAGAATGTCATATGAATAGAGTCACAGAGCAGCTGACATGTAGGGACCCCTTCAACTACACAAATCACACACTTGTCAGATTAAACACAGCAAGTCCCCCAAACAACACCTCGGTCAAGGTGAATGGACATTGGGATATGGCCACATTCCCCATGGGCACGCCTGGGAGTCTGTCATCCTGCACATGTGTGACAAGGCAACCCCACGGTATCCTACCTAGCTGCTGTACATGACACACATTCAGGCGTCAATTGAACCTGGCACACCTCAACAACACAATGACCACAGTCTGAGCATCAATGACGAGTGTGTGCATGATCTAACATGAGAGGACATGCTAAAACAAACATCATCAATTGTGGAAACAAATGCTGTGATTGACAATGCACATCAACACATTGACATGTGTGCACATTGTATTGTCCATACCAACACTGTCCTGTAGTGTAGTGTAGTGTACTGTAGGTGCGGTACTGAGAGACAAGTGATGCCCAAATGGCGGTTGGCATGCTCCGCCACCCAAATGGCGGTGCCTCATGTGTGTCTATGGCACCCAAATTGCGGAAAGTACCGCCTGGCACCAGCGGTGTGTGTGCAACACACCCCAATGCACAGCTGCGGTACTGATAGCCCCATAGACATGGCCAAATGGCGGTTGGCATGCTCCGCCACCCAAATGGCGGTGCCTCATGTGTGTCTATGGCACCCAAATTGCGGAAAGTACCGCCTGGCACCAGCGGTGTGTGTGCAACACACCCCAATGCACAGCTGCGGTACTGATAGCCCCATAGACATGGCCAAATGGCGGTTGGCATGCTCCGCCACCCAAATGGCGGTGCCTCATGTGTGTCTATGGCACCCAAATTGCGGAAACTACCGCCTGGCACCAGCGGTGTGTGTGCAACACACCCCAATGCACAGCTGCGGTACTGATAGCCCCATAGACATGGCCAAATGGCGGTTGGCATGCTCCGCCACCCAAATGGCGGTGCCTCATGTGTGTCTATGGCACCCAAATTGCGGAAAGTACCGCCTGGCACCAGCGGTGTGTGTGCAACACACCCCAATGCACAGCTGCGGTACTGATAGCCCCATAGACATGGCCAAATGGCGGTTGGCATGCTCCGCCACCCAAATGGCGGTGCCTCATGTGTGTCTATGGCACCCAAATTGCGGAAACTAACGCCTGGCACCAGCGGTGTGTCCCCGCCATGGTCCATGCCATTACAGCCAATGGGCTCCGCGATCGCGGAAGCTCGATGCAATTTTGAAAATAGCGGTAGGCGTGCTACACCACCGCGGTGCCGGTCATTGGATGCAATCAAAAGATGCAATACCGCGGTAGCGCCCGCCTGGCCCCTGCGGTGTGTCACCGCCATGGTCCATGCCATTACAGCCAATGGGCTCCGCGATCGCGGAAGCTCGATGCAATTTTGAAAATAGCGGTAGGCGTGCTACACCACCGCGGTGCCGGTCATTGGATGCAATCAAAAGATGCAATATCGCGGTAGCGCCCGCCTGGCCCCTGCGGTGTGTCACCGCCATGGTCCATGCCATTACAGCCAATGGGCTCCGCGATCGCGGAAGCTCGATGCAATTTTGAAAATAGCGGTAGGCGTGCTACACCACCGCGGTGCCAGTCATTGGATGCATTTGTAAAAGGCTGACCTGGTAGACCAATTGCAGCAGCCCAGGACTACTGGAACGACACCAGGGGGCTATATATGTGTGGGAGAGTGCCCAGAATTTCCACTGTTCACAGAGCCTGCTGCCTGAGACCCTCACCTGCTGCTGCCTCCAGGGACTGCTGCCTGAGACCCTCACCTGCTGCTGCCTCCAGGGACTGCTGCCTGAGACCCTCACCTGCTGCTGCCTCCAGGGACTGCTGCCTGAGACCCTCACCTGCTGCTGCCTCCAGGGACTGCTGCCTGAGACCCTCACCTGCTGCTGCCTCCAGGGACTGCTGCCTGAGACCCTCACCTGCTGCTGCCGCTGCTGTCTCTAACCAACAGTGATGTCAAGGACAGAGAAGATCCGTGCCAGTCCCTTCACCGGCGAGGAGCTTGAGGTCCTGGTGGACGAGGTGCTCACACAGTACCCAAGGCTATATGGTGCCCCAAATGTCGTGGTAAGTCTTCCACAGTGGGTGTGAGAGTGCAGGGGGGCACACATGTAGTCGGTCTGATGCAGCATGTGCATGTGAGTGTGGGTTTGTGTCATGCATTGTCTAACTTGCATTCCATTGGGTGAAGGGGTGTGTACCCTACTCCTCAAGTCTCCCTGCCTGCACATCAAGATTTGAGGGACATGTCTTGTCTTGTCAGCCATACAGTGAAGCAGCAAGTTGGTAATGGAGGATTCAGGCCAGTCATTGCTAGTGTGCATGTCTTTGCGTTTCCCTGTTGTCCATCTCAGTGTGAGCCCACCTGGCCTGCACAGTCACCGCCCAATCCAACAAGAACACATCACTGACTGTACAGAGTGTAACATGTTCATTTTCATATTTGACTCCCCATCAATGTGCCTGGTCAACCCTGTAGATTGCACACGACTTGCACTGTGAGAAAGGAGGTGGGTTTGTGAGATCATGTCCCTCAATGTGATATACATGACACAGTGGGCTACTCACAGTGCATGTTAGTTGACGCCTGCGCATTGTCGGATACAGTGGGTCTCGCCACATACACATGTTGTTTTGTGACGTATGTCTTGCTCTACCTAAAAATGGTTAGTAGATGTGGGCAGAGTACACATGCTCTTCTGTGCTGGCATCCTGCTAGTACATGAGATGTGCAAGTATTGTGTCCCCCTTATACATGCATGCATTTACGTGTGATTCTCACATGCAGATGTACCATGTGAAAAGCATTTCTGTCTCTGCATGTGAGATATGTGGATTTGTGATTAATCTGTATCATGCTACTGTCCTGAGTGATTTGGTCACATGACACTGTGTCACTGATGTTTGCCCCCTCTTGTCTCCCATGCCTGCAGCTCAAGGTGCACCAGCGTAAGGCCGTGTGGAGGGGCATTGCGAACAAGGTGCGTGCTCTGGGAGTATCAAACCGACGGCGCACCCACTGCCACAAGAGGTGGGACGACATCTCACGGCTGGCAAAGAACGTTGCGGAGATGACACTGGGGCGGATCCCTCGCACTGGCCGGATGGCACGGCGCAGCATGACACCACTAATGTGCCGCATCTTGGCCGTGACTCACCCTGAGCTGGATGCACGATTGAAGGAGCATCGGCAGGCAATTAGGGGTGAGTGTACTGGGAAGGGTGACTATGGCTGTGTGTGGCTGCATGTGTGCACAGCATGTGCCAGCGCTGGGCAATGTGATGTTGGTAGTGTGATGCAGTGGCATGTGAGTGTCAGCTTGTGCCGGTGCTGGGTGCAGATGTCATGCATGTGTCCTACCTGTACTTAACACTGGGAAACGGGTATGGGGCATTTAAATGGCATTGTGGGTGGTGTGAGACAGGTATGAGCTATCTGTGTTGCAGTTGTAACGGAGCCACATGCAGGATGTTGTGCTGTGTGGTCATCACATTGCTCACTTTGTCCCGGTTTGATAGTGCACACGCACTGTTGTGATGACAGAGGTGGGTTTGAGCGATGTAATTGCACAGGGTGGGTTGCAACATGTAGATCTAGACATCTTAATGGTTGTCTGTAATGCATATGTTTGTTATGTTGCTGCCACTGCACTGACCCTACATCTCTCTCTCTCATGCAGCATCTCCCGTGGTCACGGAGGAACATGGGACGGACACCAGTGGTGGGGAAACCAGCACAACAGCTGCAGAGGAGCCCTGTGAGACTGATGTGACCAGCGCCTCGGAGGGGGACAGGAGTCTGCTGGAGGAATCACAGCCCGAGACGCAAAGTACTACGTCATCTGATGCCAGCGGTGACGCAGACATGTTGGCGGGCACAGGGAACGGGGACTCTGCATCATCTTCCACCACACAGCGTGCAGTGCCCACCCTCCCAGCCACTTCCTCTGGTGCTGCCCGTGTTCGCACCGCTAAGAGGGGAAGGGTGTCCTTCACCCCCGGCACCGCAGCCCCTGCCCCGGTCCCCCCTGCTGCCATCAGTGCTGAGTCTGTGGACCTTTTGCGCCAGCTGTGTGTAGGCCAGACAGCTCTCCTCAATGCATTCATGGACCACGACAGTAAATTGGCTCAGGTGGTTGCATTCATTGAGGGCATACATTCAGACGTGGGTGGGCTGCACCGGACTGTCCAGTCATTGTCCACTGCAGTGACATCAGCCCTTCAACTGGCACAATCTGGGAGTCCAGCGACAGTCCCTTTGTCCACACCCATGCCAGTGGCCACGTCGGACGACAGTGACCACGCTCCACAGACCTCTAAGTCACGATACGGCACACGTAGCACACAGCAGCAGCAGAAGCCCAAGCGGTCCAGGCCGCAGACACCATCCCCACAGATGACCAAAGCCACCCCAGTGCACACAGACAAGAGCCCATCAGGCAACACCAGGGGACAAAGAGCCAAGAAGCAGGCGTCAGGGTCACGTGCCTCAGGGACATCCCCAGCCAAGGACTCTCCTGTCCCGAAAGCGTCTCCCAAAACCAAACATACAATTTCCATGCCCACTGAGAAGGTGGTGAGTGCCAAGGGTAGGCATAAGAAGGGCTGCAAGTCCGATTCACCCACTACCTCGACTCCCATAGCAAGCCCAGTGAAGCAGGGAATGGAGGGCACTGTGGGGGACCACCTGGTAGGCAGGGGATGGAGGGGCAAAGCCAGGGCCATGCAAAGCGTTGCGCAGGTTCAAGCACGTCACCAGAGGGAGGGCCAGCGTCTGCACCTGCTGCAGCCTTGGTGTTGAGTGAGCCTGATGTGTCCACGCCACTTCCCATTGTTCCCAAAACAGTGAAGCCATTGCGACTGCCCAAGAAGTGGAAAGGCACCCCTCCACAATCTCCCATCCACACTGTGTCTCATGTCTGCATGACTCCACCTCCACGTGCCACTATGCCACCTGGTCCAAGCAGCCCTCCGTTTTGCCAAACCACTGATAGGTATACCTCAGCTGTGCCTCCCTCTCCCCAGTCAACTGCTCCAACTGGGCTCGACACACAGCCAGCTCCCAGTACGACTGACAGCCAAGTCTGAGTGTTGGTAGACCTCACACGCCTGTCTCTCACACAGCATGGCCTGTGCTGCACATCGTGACACCCCAGACAGTGTTGCTGACCATGGTTTGGGTACAGTTGCACACATTCCCTGTGCATCTTCTCATGGACTCACTCTGCACTTTGTCCTGCCCACTGGCCTTGCCGTTCACTGCTGTGTGCCCCCTGCCTGTGCAGCTTCTCATGGACATGCCCTGCACTTTGTCCTGCCCACTGGCCTTGCTGTTCACTGCTGTGTGCCCCCTGCCTGTGCAGCTTCTCATGGACATGCCCTGCACTTTGTCCTGCCCACTGGCCTTGCTGTTCACTGCTGTTTTGCTCCTGCCTGTGCAGCTTCTCATGGACATGCCCTGCAATTTGTCCTGCCCACTGGCCTTGCTGTTCACTGCTGTGTGCCCCCTGCCTGTGCAGCTTCTCATGGACATGCTCTGCACCTTGGACTGGCCACTGGCCTTGCTGTTTTGCCCCTGCCTGTGCAGCTTCTCATGGACATGCTCTGCACCTTGGACTGGCCACTGGCCTTGCTGTTTTGCCCCTGCCTGTGCAGCTTCTCATGGACATGCTCTGCACCTTGGACTGGCCACTGGCCTTGCTGTTTTGCCCCTGCCTGTGCAGCTTCTCATGGACATGCCCTGCATTTTGTGCCTTGCTATTATCTACTCTTGTTGCCTATCTGTGCATTTTGTGAATAAAGACAGTTGCTCCTGTTGTCTGTTTTGTCAGTGTCCTTACTGAATAAAGTTCTTTTGCTGTGTGTATATGGTTTACTGTGCCACATGCTGTGTGTGCCACTTCAACCTTGCCAATTTCTTTACTCACTTACTCTATTTTTTGCAGGGGTGAGGGACTTCAGTTTTTCCTGACCCTGATACTTGTGTGGGCAATGTATTAGATTTGAGGTGTGATGCAGTTGTCATTGTTTGTTCATGTTGGCTGTGTTGTACACATGTCAAGTTGTGGTGCACTGCCAGCTCAGTATGGGATTCTGTCCAGAGGATTGCAGGCATGCTGGCCAGGCTCATCATGTATGTGTGTTTGCTGTGGTACTGCTTCACTTCCTGTGTGTGATGTTGTCTTTGTGCTGTGCTGATTGGTGTTGTGTGGGTTCATGTTGTGTCACTCATTTCTGTGTGTGGCTGGTATGCTTGTTGTTCAGACACTGCTTGTTGTGCATGCAGTGCTGTGGGGGTATGTTGCCTTGTCATTGGCTGGTATGCATCCACTTATGTCCTGCTGTGTTTGCTATGTGTTCTTTTTTTGGCTGTGCATCTGTTGTTTGTTTGCAGTGGCTGTGTTTATCTGTGATGGTACACTTCTTGTCTGTGTTGTGGTATGTTGTGTGTGCATTGTTCCTGACTGATGGGGTTGTGCACTCCTGTTGTGTCTGTGCTCCCATTGCCTTTCCACATTTTTGCTGCACAGGGCATGTCTGTTCTTGTTGTGGTTCTGTGTGTGGGTCTGTTGGTTTATGTGTTTGTCTGTTGTTTTTGTGCAGACATTGGTTCTGGCATCCCTGTGTGTATGTGATGTTTGTGGCTACCCCCAGGGAGTGTGACTGTTTGTCTGTGTATTGCCTGGACATTATTGCCACACTTCTGTTTGTTTGACACTGGTGTTGTGTACTGCAGATGTGAGGGGGGTATGTGTGTGGCTTCCTACTAGTGTTTGACAGTCATGGAGTGTGTCAATGGGCCCTGTGTGTTGTGCTGCTGGAGTATTCCTGTGAATTATTTGTATACATATGTGTGGCTGTTCACAGTTTGACTTCAGGGCCTTCATTTCATCCTTGTGCCTCTACATGTGTTGCCTTGCTGTTTCCTTGGGTTGTTGCACTGTGCTGTCTGTGGTTTGACTTCAATCACTATGCAAGCAATGTGTGATTAGGTGGGCTGGGGCTGTTGTTCTATGTTCCTTGACTTGCATGTGCTGTACACATGCTTGGTGGTTGTCTCCTTGGCCTTCCATTTGTGTGCACCTCACTTTTGTTTTCCTGTTTTGTGTGCTCCATTGCTGGTGGCATGTGGTGTGTGTATGTGTCTGTGTGTCAGTGTGGGGTATGTGTGTGTGACTTGGCAGGCTGTGTGTCCAGTGAGATGTTTGTTCCTTGTATGTGTCCATTTGATGCTTGTACTGAGTTTACTTGCCATCGGTGTGGTGGTGTTGTGGTGTGTGTGTGTAGCCCTGGCCCTGTGCTTCTGTGCTGTGTGTTCCTGTGCAGCCACTCCTGCTGTGGCTGTGTCCCTATTTGTTTTGTGTGTGGTGCAGGGTGTGGTGTCACCTGGCTTGTTGTTGTGCATGGGGGGCACAGGTGTGGCACATGGCATGTCCCTTCAGTGGGGGCTAGTGTGTGAGGGTGGAGTAGTGGCCCTGTGGTCTTTGTGCCCTGCCCATGCCTGGTGCTGGCCCGGCCTTCTGCATTGTGCGCATGTATTCCCTTGTCTTCACTGCTGCGGTGACGTGGCTGTGACATTGCCGCACAATCGCGGTCGATGTGTGACCTGGATGCAGAGGGGTGTATTGGTGGCAGGTGGGTCATGTGTGTGTGCACTTGGGGATGTGTTCCTATCCCCACCAGGGTATCTGATGTGGTTAGGGACCCTGTGCCAGTCCATGGTTTGTGTTTTGTGGTTGTCTGTGGGGTTGTGTAATTGCGTACCTGCGGCGGCGTCCGCAATGGGCCATGATTTGCTGGTGATGTATCAGGTACAGCACCGGGAAAACGTGGAGTGCTGGGTCCATGGCGGTCGTGTCCGGGTGCTGTGGGCGGGGTCTCTGGTTTCGCGCTCCGCTGTCGAGTTTCTGCCGTGTAGGATTGGCCGGTTTCTCCGCTGCGGTGCGACTTGTTTTTTGGAGCATCCTAATTTGTGGACCGGAGCGGACGTCATTCCGCACAGTGGTGTGTCTCCATTGGCTCCCACCGCCGCGCTTGCGGGCGCACTTTGATGGCGGTTCGCGTCGCACGGCAGCGGACAGGAAATGGTCTATGTTTGGCCATTCTAATATGGCGGACGTGAGTACCGCTGCTCGCGGGCGGAAAAATGCATTTTTTCGCACCGCCAGCACCGCGGTGGTGCCACCGTCCGACATCCTAATGGACCCCTTAAATAATGAAAAATATTAATTAATTAATTATTATTAAATTACTTCCCACCCTACTCCCCTATAAACCCACAACCCGCTTCTAAAAAAATAACACAATTTACATATTTAACAATTAATTATTAACAAACAATTAATAACTAATTAATAATACATTATTTACAAAAATTAACAATATAAAATCATAAATACTTAATTATTAACTAATAAAAATTATTAATTAATTAATTAATTATAATTAAATTACTTCCCACCCTATTCCCCTATAAACAGACAACCCGCTCCTAAAAAAATAACACCATTAATTTATTTAGCAAATAATTATTAATAATTAACAACCAATTAATAACTAATTATTAATAAATTAATTACCACAATTAACAATATAAAATATTAAATATATAAATATTAATTAATTAAAAAGATTAATTAATTAATTATAGTTACATTACTTCCCACCCTATTCCCCTATAAACCCACAACCCGCTATGGAATAAAACGCAAAAATTTAATTAAAAATAATTAATAACTTCTAAAAATTATTATTAAATGTATTATAATTAAATTACTTCCCACCCTATTCCCCTATAAACCCACAACCCGCTACTGAAACTAAAACGCTAAAATTACTTTAAAAAAAATTAATAACTTCTAAAAATGTAATACATATACATTAAAAAAATAAATACAATACTTAAACAAAAATATAGAACATATACATTTAAAATACATACTAAAATACATAACACTAATATAAACATCGATATTATTAACAACGATATTTTTAAAAACGATATTACTGTCTTCGATATTAAAAAAAACAATATTTCTTACCTTACTGTCGATATTCTGGTCCACGATATTCTTGCAGTCGATATTCTTGTACCTCGATATTTAAAACTTGATATTATGGTACTCCGAAAAAAAAACCTCGATATTCTGTCTGTTCACCGGTTATTTGATCACGTCAAAGTCTGTGATCATCCAATGTATAACATACTGCACTAAGCCAACCAAATAAATTATATATCTATAGTCTGTAAAACCTGTAGCCCTCATAATTGTATCAGATACATACCCATTAATGTGTAATGCGATCCAATCCTGCTCACTATCAATGGGTTGGCACATTAAAGAGGCACTCCTGGATTCCACAAAGTGATGTGTAAAGTATTTATGCAGTACACAAACAGTAGTAAAGTGAAAGCACAATACAAGAAAAATTCCAATCCAATTTAGAAAAATAAAGTTAGCTGTAATATCTAAAAAAATAAAGTTAGTTGTAATATCTAAAATGATGCCAGAATGACAACAATCCAATCATTAGAGCCAGAGATATTTATATTTAGTTTTTAGTGAAAATAGCGCCTAAAAGCACAAAGCACCACTCGTGGTTATCTAATCATGCTAGACAGGGTGAAAGTCACAGTCCGAGATGGAGTGCAGGTCGGATACAGGGATCAGGTTAGTCGCGTTGAAAAGTTACTTTCTAATTATGGAGCAAAGAGATCTGTTCACATTCAAGGTGGGCAAGAGGAGCGGGATGGGCATTTCGGATGGTCGTTGCTGTAGCATGAAAAGCAGGTCAGGCGTCGCGTACGGTCCTTGCTGGAGCTTCATGTTGTCATTCATTGTGGTCTGCTGTGGTACTGCTGTGGCTGTTGCTTTAATGCGACATACAGGTCTCTAATTGCCGGTCCTTGCGGACTGTCCAACATAGTACATTACATAAATTGTTTGTTTTAAAAACGTCATCATGTCCTTGAAAAACTGTATTGAAATATGTGATGTATAAAGTAAAATCTTGAAAATGTTAAAAAATAAAACATATATTTAAAAATGAAATCTACATGTAAAAATACAAATGCAGTGTACAAAGATATGAAAACCAATTTTTATGTGAAACCTGTTTTTAAAAAGTATTAACATTTATGTACAAGTAAAAAATGCAAAATCATATTTTACCTTAAAATATATACCAAATGTAAAAAGGTATATGCAAAAATGTGATTATATTTAAAAAATAAATGTTCCCTTACAAAAACAATTTTCTGTGGAATTAAGAAATATAATGTGAAGCATATTAATAAAATGTTATCTTTTTATGTGTGTACTTTTATTATACCACACATTTAATAACCACAACATAGAAAAAATAAAATGTTAATAAACCCATTGCAGCTCCAATCTAAACCACATAGGCGAAAGTGCTGGGCTTAGAAAAATCTACATTTATTATTCCCACTCAAATCTAAGCCATATGGGAGAATGTGTTTAGATTTATATTCACACTCCAGTCTAAGCCATGTTGGGACAAGTATTGGACATTGAGGAGTGTAGATATAGTATTTCCACTCCAATCTAAACCATATTGGGGAAAGTGTTAAACCTTGAGGGGTTTAGATGTACTATTTCACCTCATGCTAACCAACATTGGTGAATTGTTGGGATTTAATGGGTGTAGATTTCTATTCCACTCAAAACTAAGCCCATTGAAGAAAGCATTGGACTTTGAGGGACGTAAATATATTATTTATACACCAATCTAAGCCACAATGGTGATAGATTTTGACTTACTTTGAGGGACGTACATTTACTATTTCCACTCCAATCTAAGCCATGTTATGTAAAGTGGTAGACTATAAGATATTTAGATTTACTCTTCCATCTGCACTGTAAGCACACTTGATGAAAGTGTTGGACTTTGAGGGGTGTACATAGACTATTCCCACTACAACCTAAGCCACATTGGGGAAAGTGTTGGACTTTGAGGGGGGAAAATGTACTATTCCTACTCCAATCTAAAGTGCATTGGGGAATGAAAAAAACAAGCACAGACCAACGGCGGACCAAAGTAGCCGCAACTCACCGCTAAGTTCCTCTTGTTACTATTATGAATGATGACTTAGAAAGGTGTGAACATACGACTCCTGCACCTGCTGCTGTTGGGTACAGACTGCAACACAGATCAGATACTGGACAAACGTGGAGCGGTGCACCACCGGACTGCCATTCCTGATATCAAAAGACTGACCAATTCCTTTATGAGAAGAATTCCTTTATTTCAATGACAACAAAAATGTGGACTCCAGTCAAAGCGTTTTGTTCAATGGAGATTGAACTTCATCAGGGCAGATTCTCAAATTTGTGGTGCAACGCAAGATGCGAGGATATCCTGTGGTATCGTGGGTAGAGAAAGGTATCAGCAAAGTCGTTGCGATGCGTCCTGTCTCACCCTCCCTGATAAGGGCCCGGTATATGCACCTGAAGCGAAAGTCGTCAGCGTCTCATCCCTGGATCCAAGGTTAGAACCAGATATACAGGGGGTGGAGATTTACTATTCACCCTCCTGTCTAAGCCACATTGAGGAAAGTGTTGGACTTTGAGGTATGTAAATAAACTATTTCTTCTCCAATCTAAGCCTCATTGGGGAACATGTTGGACTTTTTTGGGTGCATATTTACTATCTAAATTCAATACAAACTACAATGGTGAAAGTGCTGGACTTTGAGGGGGGTAAATGAACTCTTTCCATTCCAATCTAAAACATTTTGGAGAAAGTGTTGGACCTTAGGAGGGAAAGATGAACTAATTGCACACCAATGTAAGCCACAATGGGTAAAGTGTTGGACTCTGAGAGACGTATATTTACTATTTCCACTCCAATCTAACCCCCATTGGGGAATGTGCTGGACTATGTGTCATGTAGATTAACTATTCCAACTCCAATCTGAGCCACATTGATTAAAAGTGCCAAACTTTGAGGGGTGTAAAAGACCATTCCCATTCCAAAATAAACCACATTGGTGAAAGTGTTGGACTTGGAGAGGTGTAGATTAAGTGCTCTTACTCCAATTTAAGCCACGTTGAGGAAGTGTTAGACTATGAGGGGTGTAGATTTACTGTTCCAAACATAGCCTAGGCCACATTGAGGACATTTTGGACTTTGAGGGGTGTAAATAGACTATTCTTCACCAATCTAATGCCACATTGAGCAAATAGTTAGATTTATAGAGATGTAAATAGACTATTTCTGCTCCAGTCTAAGCCACGCCGGGAAACGTGTGGATTATTCAGTGGTGTATAGTAACTCTGATGAAAGTGTACCTTGAGGGGTGTAGATTAAGTATCCCCAGTCCTATCTATGCCACATTAGGGATAGGGTTGGACTTGGAGTGGGGTACATTTATTATTTCCACTACATTCTAATCCACATTATAGAAAATGGAGAACTATGAGGGTTGTATACTTACCATTTCCACTCCAATCTAAGCCACTTTGAGGGGTGTAAATAAACTATTCTTACTCCAGTCTAAGACACATTGTGGAATGTGTTGGACTATGAGTCATGTAAATTTGAGGCCTGGGTGTAAAACTCTGCTCCGTTTGCGGAATACGGGAACTCTGTACTATGTAAGGAACGCAGAGATCCCAATAAATTCCACTTTCTGCCTCATTTCTTGGTTGGCACACTTGAGCAGGGGAGCATGACGAGTCCTGCTGAGTGCTCACGAGAGCCTATGGCATTTGCCAGCCGCCCACGAGTGCCCACAAGACTTGCTCGGCACCCGCAAGACTTGCTGGGTGCCCACTCATGAGATTTGATGGCTGCTAGCGCGGCTTTAGGCCACGCCGGTGCCAACAGGCACCTTTTTCTGATGATAGCGAATGAGCACCAGCGACGGTGGTGGCATCTTTGAGGAGATTTTCTCCTCGAGAAGTTGCTAAATCTATTCAAAAAGCTGGTTTCGAGTTAATATTCTTCTTTAACGGACAGTTCAAGTTGTTTTATAGTGCGAGGAGCCTCTTTTTTAATGTACTTTCTTTTTCAACAAGGAGGAAGTGCCCCAGAGACTCCAACTTTCTGTTCCTGTCCTGCAGGCTCCTCCCAATGCTTTGTCTATCTCCTGGTCACTTTTCATTTGATTTGGAGTTGGAAGGATCACTCTCTTTGTCTGCTGCATATATAACATTGGATTTATTTACTTTGTTTTTGTGATATCAAAAGTAAGTTCACAAACTATTGTCTAAGGGTGTTGTTTGTTTGGTAGAGGGCATGCACCATGATTTGATTGTACCTTTATTCGATGTTTAAAAGTTATTGTGGTGGGTGGCCTGCAGTTTCATTAGGGGCAGTCATTGTTTTTGTATTTAATTCTTCTTCAGTAAAGGAAAATGTTGCACAATTCAGTGCATTATCTCCATGTTGTTTTAATAAATTTGAAATATTCATGTATTTTACTATGTGGGCTAGTCTGCCAATGGGCAACCTGGCCATTAGGCCCAGTAGTAGTCAAGGGTGCATGAAACAATTCTGTGGTGTCTGTTGAATTGAAACATCATTTAGGCCAGGGATTGCATTGGATTTAATGAAAAAAAAAATGCTTTTTTTCGGGGGTATTTCACGTTTTGTTTCTGCAAAAAGTGTAAAGGTGGGGTAATATATATTTGAGGCCTTTGAGGGATGTGTGTTGTAAAATTAAATAGCTCAGTTAATTTTCGTTTTTGGCATTGCTGAATTCATGCCAGGGTTTTTGTGAGGAGGACATGCCTCCTTTGCCTGCCCAGTGTGTGAGTGTGTTTGCCATAGGCCACCATTTGTCTTTGTTCCCCATGCCATGTTGCCAGGGGCCATTTTGTATAGTCAGTGTCCATAGACCTGCATGTGTTCTTTGTTTTCCATGCCTCCTTGCTTGTTGTTTGAATGTGTGGTCGGTGGCCATTTTGTGTAGCCAGACAGTATGCTTTTTGCCATAGGCCTGCATATGTTCTTTGTTGTCCATGCCTCCTTGCTTTGTGTTGTTCTTTGACCATTTGGCCGGCAGCCATTTTGTGCAGCCAGCTACTGTGCTCTTGCCATTGGCCTGCATTTGTTCTCTGTTGCGGCCATGCTTCCTTGCTTGGTGATGTTGTTTGACCATGTGGCCGGTGGCCATTTTGTGTAGCCAGACAGTATAATTTTTGTCATAGGCCTGCATTTGTTCTTTGTTCTCCATGCCTCCTTGTTTCCTGTTGTTGTTTGACCTTGTGGCCGACGGCCATTTAGTGTAGGCAGTCAGTGTGCATTTGCCTTAGACCTGTGTGTTTTCTTTGTTCTCCATGCCTCCTTGCTTGCTGTTGTTGTTTGACCATGTGGCCGGTGGTCATTTTGTCTAGTCAGTCAGTGTGCTTTTGCCATAGGCCTGCATGTGTGCTTTATTCTCTTTGCTTTCTGTTGTTGTTGTTTGACTATGTGGCCGGCTTCCATTTTGTCTAACCAATCAGTGTGCTTTTGCCATAGGCCTACATGTGTTCTTTTTTGTGGCCATGTCTCCTTGCTAGTTTTTGTTGTTTGACTATGTGGCCCGTGGGCAATTTGTGTGGCTAGCCAGTGTTTTTTTCTGCCATAGGCCTGCATGTGTTCTTTCTTGTCCATGCCTTCTTGCTTGGTGTTGTTGTTTGTGACCGGCAGCCACTTTGTGCAGCCAGCCAGTTTGCTTTTTCCATAGGCTTCCATGTGGTCTTTGTTGGGGCCCTGCCTCCTTACTGGTTGTTGCTGTTTGACCATGTGGCCGGTGGCCATTTTGTGTAGCCAGCCAGTGTGGTTTTTGCCATAGGCCTGCATGCATGCTTTGTTGGTTGACCATGTGGTTGGTGGCCATTTTGTGCAGCCACCATTTTTAGTTTTCAAAGCCCTTTTCTATGAAGATTGATAGGAGAGGCCTAAGCCTTTTGTTCGTGTTCATTTTTTTATATTTCCCTGATATCAGTTTAATAATATGCTTGAGGCCTAGTCGCTCATAGTAAATGTATTCTATGATTATGGACAGTGCCTTACATTATATGCTTTTTTTTGCATTTTTCACCTCCTTGCCTTGCCTCCTAAGTCCCAAATGGGTTTCCCGTAGCACATCAGAAATTATTATTTTTTTAAAGTTTTGTTTTCTTATGTCAATTTTTTTCTAATTATTTTTCAATGTTTTTCATTTTTCTTTTCTTCATATTTTAAATTAAACAAATGTTTTCATTTTCTCTTCATTTGTTTTTCATTAAAAAAAAATGTGTTATATTTTCCCACCATCCATTAACCCCTGCCTGCCATAGGTGCATAGCAGGGCAACAGCATTCATTTTCTAAGTATTATTCCATTTCCACCTGCACCTCCCAGAGTGCCACATGTGTTTCCCTAGATGATGCACATGAAGTAAACAGTTACATCTATATGTTGTTGTTATCTTTCCTGATTGTACGTTAAACATTATGTTATGATGGTGTGGTTTGACTCTGGAATGGATACACAGTATTGTTGTTAATTATTTATTTATAACTTTAGTAACCACACTAAATTACATTGTTTTTGTCTGTAGCAATTCAAACTACAACAATGCCATGCTTCATGTTTGCTATTAGGTGCACAAGACAAGAGACATCATCCACAGTACTGCCAGACAGAAGGCCTATACACGTGACACATGACCACAGAACAACACTTGACGTCAGTCCTCGAATCTCTTCAGCTTGTGCAGCTAAGTGCCACTCCAAACTGACAGCTTCAAGATGGCCCCAAAGAAAGGTGCTGCCAATAAAGTGGTCAGTGAGAAGACGCAGCTTCCCACCACTGGCATGTCGGACCAAACCTTTTTTGAGCAATGTGGAGTGCCTGCTGCACCAGCCTCCGGGGAGCCAGCAGGGAGCAGTACTCCTGCATCAATGGCCCCAACCTAGGCCTAAGCCCATGTCTGGCATAGAGACAGCCACTGCAATCACAGCAACGCCGACAAGCAGTGACATTGAATTGGATTTGTCTCTTTCGCAAAGTAGTACCCAATCATTGCTGGAAACTCAGCTAAGTGCAAAACAACAGCCACAGCCAGCAATAGTAGAACAGGAGATTAAGCGTTCTGTTGAGCAAGTAGAACCCCCTCTTCCAGAAGATTCTTTTGCTTCCAGATCTCCAGCAATAAAAAGGAAGGGGCCTCCACCATCTTCTCCAAGCCCCCCTTCTGATGATCTGGATATGGATTGGAAACCGTCTCAGTCCGAGACATGCCATGAGAGACAAGGGAAAAGGAAAGTTCATGAAAACCTTAAAGTTATGGATGAAGAAGAGGAGGATGATGAGCCAATCATCATCATGGATGCTGCCCCAGAGGAGACTGACATTACCCCTCCTCCGAGGGATGTGGCACTGATACCACCACCATTGCCAGCTCCCATATTTGCAAGGCCTCTGCGACCTGCATCCACAACTAGCTCAGTAGAAGTATGCACTGCAGAGAGGCACTCATCGACATGTCCACCTACCTCCCCTTCTTCAGGCATTGGCAGGGGCACCAGTGGTCCAATGAGAAAGTCGACCTCCTCAGTTTGGGACTTTTTATGGTTAGCAAGCAGCAGCCTAACATTGCTGTATACTCCATTTGCCATGTGAGTGCATGACGAGGTAAGCCTGGTACACACTATGGTACTGGAGGCCAAATTACCCAAATGAAAAAACATCAGGCAATCCACTTGGAGGCGCATCTTAAAAAAATTGCTGCAGGTGGTCTTGGTGAAGGTGATACGAGCAGGGAATATCCTCAGGTCACGGTGGAAGGTGAAGGTGATGAGGAAGAAGAGGGTGACATCTTTATGCAAAGCAGCCATGTCCCAAGCAGTGCAGCAGCATCTAAATGGCAGAAGATTCAGTGTCAGATGGCCACAGCAGCAGCATACAGTGACTCCCCTGAGACGCACATTGAGTCTACCACCTTCATCTCTCCAGAAGTCGCCTGCATCAGTGGCACCAGAAAAGAAAAAAATCCAGACTACATTTACTTCTATGTTTAGGCAGGAGGGGACGTACAAACTCAACCACCCAATGCCATGTTTGTACAACAGGAAGCTGGCTGAAATGCTAGCGTTGGAACTCCTGACTTTTCCTTTTGTGGAAGGAGTGGGCTTTCTAGAATTTGTGGTGGCCATCTGCTTGAAATGGATGGTTCCCAGCCGGATCTATTTTGCCACAGTTGCTGCTCCAGTGCTCCATCATGCTATCCTGGAATTGGTTGGACAAGCTTTGCAGCAGAGTGCTGTTCACATTATCCACCTGACAACAGTCATGTGGACCAGTTGCCAAGCTACTGACTACATGCGCTGCACTGCACACTGGATTTCTTTTGTGGGGTTAGAGAAATGATATATCCAGGTTTGGACGCAGATAAAAAATTTAATGGTGCCCGAAAGGATGTAAAAGTAGCCATGTTCACAATGGAGAAATCCCATATAGTTGCAAATATCTTGAAAGACTTTAACAGCAAGGTCTTTGAATGGATGCGACCCAGAGGGCTTAACATTGGATTTGTTGCCACGGACAATGGCAGTAATATAGTTAAGGCCATGTTAGATGGTGGCTATTTCAGGGTCCTATGTTTGGCGCACTGCATCAACATTGCTGTACAGGGCTTTCTCAAAAAAGAAGACTGAGTCAGCAACTTACTGTCCACCTTCAGAAAAATCTGCACTCATTTCAGCCATTCTTTTAAAGCCCGGAAGCTGTTGAGGATCATTCATCGTGATAATAGAATGCCAGTTAAAGCCCTCATACAGGAGGTGCCAACATGTTGAAACTCAGTCTATTACATGTTGCAACGTATGTTTGAGCAGTGCAGACTGATCCATAATTATGTCATGCAAAGAGGGAATGCTCCTGGGAAAAGCATGATCATTGAGATGGAAAAATGGGGCATAGTCAAATGCCTGTCAGAAATGCTGCTTCCTTTTGAGGTTTTTACACAGGAAGTCAGACAGGAGGACAGCATAATGGACCAAGTTATCCAGTTGTTTCATATGCTACAGGAACAGCTAAAGAATGTGTCTGAAATGTACACAGGTGTGGATGAAAAGAAAGATGCACATGAGTTGGTGGAGAGCTTAATCCTTCACTTGGCTGATAATACAAGGCTGCAAAGAGACATTGTGTCATCCAGACATTACTTCTGTTCCACAATTCTTGATCCATGGCACCAAAAATTACTGGCTGCTTTCTTCCTTTCTCTAAAGGGGATGTTTCACAATGCAAGATGTGGATTGCTGAGCAAGCCAGTGACCTGGTAGAAGAACAAGTGGAAATTAGAGAACCACTCCCACCTTCAACTTCCAGAGAAGGAAGTCCTTTTGTCTCACAGCAGCCAACACCAGCAACAAGAACAACAGCAACAACCACAGGAGCATCAACCCTAAACTTTGCAGTGGCTTGGTTTCAAGTGGCAGGTCTTAAGTACCGTGCAGAGGTGAAGGCAAAAGAGGTCGACCAAATTGCAGCACCAATGACCATTTAGAGGATGGATCATGACTATCTGGATGACCCAACAGAGGTCTATCTGGATCAAAACCCATTGGTGTATTGGTATGGGAAGAGGAGTCAATGGCCAGTGCTCAGCCGGCTGGCAATAAAGTATCTAGCTTGTCCGATAGCCAGCATGTCTCCTGCATATGTGTTCAGTGCAGCTGGTGCAGTGGTCATAGTAAGAAGGACCAGTCTCTCACCTCAAAATGTGGAGAGATTGACCAAGATCAAAATGAACCAACACTGACTTACACCATGTGTGAAATAACACAGGAGGAGGATGAGGATGATTGGTCAGACTCAGGTCATAGTAGTGTGTTAGCTGAGCAACGTCTGGGCGAACCATCTGAGTTTGAGGACGAACTCTACTTCCCTCACTGAGTATGCCTGGGTCACCATAGAACTTTCTATCACCAAACTGCGTGGCCAAAAAAAAAAAAAAAGGAAAATGGATATAGCTAGGGGAACATTATGTATTTTGTTTGTTTGTGTCTACCAGACTTATGCAGCCCCACCATTTTAGGCACATGTATGGCCGGATTGGAGTTGGACCAGTGTGTAGTGAACAGGCCTTCCCCCATTCCCTTGAAGGACATTGGAGAGACAATGCCTGCTTCTGTCCCATGCCTATCCTTTTCTTCATCCCCTAGCAGGAATCCTCTAGAACATTTGATTTACAAGACTGCCCAATGTGTGATGCATGCATCAAAAAGGATCGACAATTGTGTACCACCATGCTTGGATTAGAACAGGTAACTATTGCGCCAATGAGTGATATATGAGTGATTGTGAGTGATTAGCCATGTGGTGGCTGGCAGTGAGGGAGGGAGGGTGTTCAACTAGTATAATTTGTAACCTTGATTGTGATGATTTGTAATATTTGTGGCCTGATGGGTGATCATTCTTCCTGAAGGTAATTGGCTCTCCCCCCTTAAACACTTAGCGTGATTTGTTTCCTGGGTCCACTCCTTCGTTTTCTTGTTCACACTCAGATGCCAGACCAGTCCATTTAGTTAACAAACACAAATCTACCCAAAAGAATTACTGATTGTTTCTCTTCTTGTTCAACAGCTGAGTTGCACAGATTCGTTAATCGGAGTCAGGAGTAGTATGATCAAAGGACTCGGGGTGGGACTACCTCAACAACAGCCAGAAGAAGGAAGTTATCAACTTTAAGGAAACCAACATGATGATGATGACTCTAAGAGGCCTACTCAGCTCTAAGGACTGGTGAGCGGTGCATTAATTTGGGAAATGCAATGCTACTGAGTGTGTGTGCAGGCTCAAATTTGAAACTCCTGTATTATTTGGTTCGGGTGGGGGGGTCTGTTGTTGCAACTTAAGTAACTGGAAACAGACGTGATGTCACATCATCACATTATGCACGCGGTTGACTACATTTTATGATGATAGTTGTGAGATTGATCAACCCGGTACATGCAGCCACTTGTTTGTGATTGGTTGTAATTTGCTCTCACTTCTCAGTTAATCGATGACACATGAGTTTTAATGTTTGAATGAATGATTGCAGAAGACTATGCTCTTGCTCTGCCTCTGAGTCTTCTTGGTACCCTCCTCATGAAGCTTACCTTCTGTCCTGCTCCTTGACTCTACAATATTGTTTCTGTTTTACAATCCGCAGGTCTTTTCTTCTCCTGCACAAAAGGTGAGAGCTCCATAACACTCCTGCTTACCTTACTGGACATCTTCAGCCAAGCACCCAAGATTGACGGACAATCCAAGAAGATGCATGATGACTGAAAGAGGCCTACTAAGCTCTGTGGGCTGGTAAGAGGTGCATTAATTTGGGAAATGCAATGCTGCTGAGTGTGTGTGCTGGCTTCAATCTGAAACTCCTATATTATGTGGTTCGTGTGGGGGGGTCTGTTGTTGTAAATTAAGTGACTGGTAACAGACATGTGATGTCATATCATCACATTATGTACGCGCTTGCATAAATGTTATGATGACAGTTGTGAGATTGATGAGCCCGGTACATGCAGCCACTTGTCTGTGATTGGTTGTAATTTGCTATCACTTCTCAGTTAATCAATCACACATGAGTCTTAAAATAAATGATTGCAGCAGACTATGTTCATGCTCTGCCTTTGAGCCATCTTGGTACACTTCTCAAGAAGCTTACCTTCTGTCCTTCTCCTTGAATGTACAATATTGTTTCTGTTTTACAATCCTCAGTCCTTCTCTTCTCCTGCACAAAATGTGAAAGCTCCATAACACTTACGCTTACCTTACCAGGCCCCTTCAGCCAGGCACCCAAGATTGACGAACAATCTGAGAAGAATGGGATGCACGCTCCAATTTGGTAATACAGCATAATTTTTCTTTTAAGAATCAGTTTTTAGAAATGTGTGGATTTACTTCACTCCTCCATAATTTGTATTTTTTAAACCTTGTTGACAGAACATTTAGATATATAATAATAACTTGGGTCTCTGGGGCTGAAGGACTGTTTGCAATGCATTTAACTGAACTGTGTCTTACTGATTCCTTCATTTCCTTCCACAAGAGATTGATGATGTGCTGCTCATTGCCCAGATGAATGGTGTTGTTGTGTAGTGTTTGTCTTTGTCACACCTTTCCCCCCCAGATCCCGTTCCCATCCATTAATCAAACCCCTAACCCTCTTCCCCCTTGCTATGTGATTTATTGAGATGTGACTTACACCATAAATGGAACATACACTTGGCAGGGTGGATGTGGTGAAAGCAACACCAACTCACTGCAGGACCTTCTATTACCTAAGCAATAGCCCACGCTGGCCCCATTTACCCACCCACTATAAAAGTGATCCATATTTTAGATATAGAAGAATATCATTCGTCAGCATCATCATTCAGGCTTTATGTAGCGTAGACACTTAAACTTGTCCACTCCAGACTTTGAGTCCACTTTTCATGACTCGAGGATTTCGCAACTTTAGTTTTAATTACATTATAGCTCCCCATTGCTCAAAAGAATTTACTATTGCTATTTTTTGTTATATTATCAGTTATTCTTTGTTGTGCAATGAAGTAGTCTGGTCTCAATCTTTGTAAACTATGATATAAATATTTAACCCACTAACTCTGTTTTTTTATTTTCAATTTAGTCGGCTGTGATGGATCAATCAATCAATCATGTCACTTATAAAGTGCACTACATACCCGCAAGGGTCTCAAGGCGCTGGGGGAAGAGGGGGGTGGTGCTGCTACTGATCGAAGAGCCAGGTCTTGAGGAGTCTTCTGAAGGCCAGTAGGTCTTGGGTCTGTCGGAGGTTGGTGGGGAGGGTGTTCCAGGTCTTGGCGGCGAGGTGGGAGAAGGATCTGCTGCCGGCGGTCGTTTTCCGGATTCGGGGGACTGTGGCGAGGGCGAGGCTGGTCGAGCGGAGCTGGCGGGTGGGGGTGTAGAAGCTGAGTCGTCTGTTGAGGTAGGCTGGTCCGGAGTTGTGGAGTGCTTTGTGTGCGTGGGTGAGGAGCTTGAAGGTTATCCTCTTGTTGACAGGGAGCCAGTGCAGGTCTCTCAGGTGGGGTGTGATGTGGCTGCATCGGGGGATGTCGAGGATAAGACGTGCAGAGGCGTTCTGGATGCGTTGCAGCCGTCTCAGGAGCTTAGCCGTCGTTCCTGCATAGAGGGCGTTTCCGTAGTCCAGCCTGCTGGTGACGAGGGCCTGGGTGACTGTTTTTCTTGTTTCGGTGGGGATCCACTTGAAGATCCTGCGGAGCATTCGGAGGATGTTGAAGCAGGATGAGGAAACGGCGTAGACCTGCTTAGTCATGGAGAGGGTGGGGTCGAGGATGACCCTAGGTTGCGTACGTGGTCGGTGGGTGGCGGGGCTGTTCCCAGTGATGTTGGCCACCAGGAGTCGTCCCAGGCTGAAGGGTTGGAACCAAGGATGAGGACCTCCGTCTTGTCCGAGTTCAGCTTCAGGCGGCTGGTCCTCATCCATTCGGCGACGGCCTTCATTCCTTCGTGGAGGTGGGCTTTGGCGGTGTGAGGGTCTGGTGAGGGAGAGGATCAGCTGGGTGTCGTCGGCGTAGGAGATGATGTTGAGGTTGTGCTGTCGGGCGACGTGGGCGAGGGGTGCCATGTAGATGTTGAACAGCGTTGGGCTGAGGGAGGAGCCTTGGGGTACGCCGCAGATGATCTTGGTGGCCTTGGATCGGAAGGGGGCGAGGCGGACGCTTTGTGTTCTGCCGGAAGGAAGGATGTGGTCCAGTCCAGGGCCTTCTCTTGGATCCCGGCGTCGTGAAGGCGTGTTCGTAGTGTGTGGTGGCAGACCGTGTCGAAGGCGGCTGATAGGTCCAGGAGGATGAGGGCTGCTGTTTCTCCGTTGTCTAGCAGGGTCCTGATGTCATCGGTGGCGGCGATGAGGGCGGTTTCGGTGCTGTGGTTGCTGCGGAAGCCGGACTGGGAAGGGTCCAGGATGTTGTTCTCCTCGAGGTAGCGGGTCAGTTGTTTGTTGACGATTTTCTCGGTGACCTTCGCGGGGAACGGGAGCAGAGAGATGGGTCGGAAGTTCTTGAGGTCCTTGGGGTCTGCCTTGGGTTTCTTGAGTAAGGCGGTGATCTCGGCGTGCTTCCAGCTTTCCGGGAAGGTTGCTGTCTCGAAGGAGATGTTGATTATTTTCCGGAGATGGGGCGCGATGGCTGTACTGGCTTTGTTGAAGATGTGGTGAGGGCACGGGTCTAGCGGTGAACCGGAGTGGATGGTGTTCATGATCTCGCTGGTGTCCTCGTCGTTGATGTTGGTCCAGGAGAGCAGGCGGTTGGTGGTTGTGGGGGCAGTGGTCTCGGTGGTTGCCGGGGCGGACGTGGTGTTGAAGCTGTCGTGGATGTCGGTGATTTTGCGGTGGAAGAAGGTGGCCAGTGAGTCGCACAGGTCTCGCGACGTCTGGATGTCGTTGGTGTTGGAGCTGGGGTTGGAGAGTTCCTTCACGATGTTGAAGAGCTCTTTGCTGTTGTGTGCGTTGTTGTCTAGGCGGTCTTTGAGTGAGGCCCTTTTGGCGGATCTGATGAGGTGATGGTGACTGCGGGTGGTGCTCTTGTGGGCGGCGTAGCTGTCCGCTGTCCGTTCGTGGAGCCAGAACTTCTCCAGTTTTCGGCATGTTCGTTTGGAGGCCTGGAGGTCTTCGGTGAACCAGGTGGCTTTCTTGCTGGTGTGGCTGTTGGGCGGATTCTTGAGCGGGGCGAGGGTGTTGGCGCAGTCGTCGATCCACTGTCTGAGGTTGCGGGCGGCGGTGTCGGGGTCGGAGGGTTCGGCGGGTGGGCTCAGGGCGAGGGTTGTGGTTAGCTGGTCTTCCGTGACTCTGCTCCAGCAGCGGCGAGGCATTTGTTCGGTGCGGTGGTGCGTGGTGGGCTTCCTGTAGGTGAAGTGGATGCAGTGGTGGTCAGTCCAGTGGGGTTCGGAGGTGTGGTTGAAGGAGACGTGTGGGCTTGCGGAAAAGATGGAGTCTAGCGTGTGGCCGGCGGCGTGGGTGGGTGTAGTCACGAGCTGTCTGAGTCCGAGGGTGGCGAGGTTGTCGATCAGGGTGGTGGAGTTGGTGTCCTTGTTGTTCTCGAGGTGGAAGTTCAGGTCCCCGAGGAGGATGTAGTCCGTGGAGGCGATGGCGTGTGTGCTGATGAAGTCAGCGATGGAATCGCTGAACTGTGGTCGGGGTCCGGGGGTCTGTAGATGAGGGTTCCTCTGAGGGTGGTGTTGGGATCGGTGTGGATCTGGAAGTGCATGTGTTCGGCGGTGCTGAGGGTGTCGTCGGTGTTGGTTGAGACTCTGAGGGTGTTCCTGTGGACGATGGCGATGCCTCCTCCGACTCCGTTGGTGCGGTCCCTGCGGGTGATCTTGTATCCGTCCGGGATGGCAATGGCGATGTCGGGGGCTGAAGCGGGATTCAGCCAGGTCTCCGTCAGGAATGCGACGTCCTGGGGAGGTTGAGTCGAGAAGGTCCCAGAGTTCGATGGCGTGTTTGCGGGCGGAGCGGGTGTTGAGGAGGATGCATCTGAGGTAGTTGGGTTCTTTCCTGGGCGGTGGTTTGGCGGGGCGGGTGCTGGCGAAGCTGCAGTTCCGGCAGGTGAAGGGCCCTTGGGTGCGCTTCGGGGTGGCCTGGTAGCAGGCGTGATCTTTTCCGGGGTTGAGTGCGTGGAGGGTGCTGGCGTCGTATCGGCGTCTGTTGATGTGGTGGGCGTGGGGGATGCCCGGACCAGGGGGTCTGGCGCTGGGCGCAGTCACGGTGCGGACGGGCGCAGACGGGCTTGCCTTAGGCGCGCCTTCGGCGCGCCAGCGGCGCGGCCGCACAGCGGCCGCCATAAATAGGGAGGTGGGAGGGAGGAGCAGGGAATGGGGCAGCGAATGGGCAGTGAGGGGACGGGGCCGCAGGGGCGCAGCGGCGGGAAACAGGCACAGAAGGGAAAACGAGCACAATCAGGGCATCAAGGGGGCACAGAAAGGAAAAGAAAACGAGCACAATCAGGGGCAGCAAGGGGGCACAGAAAGGAAAAACGAGCACAATCAGGGGCAGCAAGGGGGCACAGAAAGTAAAAACGAGCACAATCAGGGGCAGCAAGGGGGCACAGAAAGGAAAAAACGAGCACAATCAGGGGCAGCAAGGGGGCACAGAAAGTAAAAACTAGCACAATCAGGGGCAGCAAGGGGGCACAGAAAGGAAAAACGAGCACAATCAGGGGCAGCAAGGGGGGCACAGAAAGGAAAAAACGAGCACAATCAGGGGCAGCAAGGGGGGCACAGAAAGGAAAAACGAGCACAATCAGGGGCAGCAAGGGGGCACAGAAGGAAAAAACGAGCACAATCAGGGGCAGCAAGGGGGCACAGAAAGGAAAAACGAGCACAATCAGGGGCAGCAAGGGGGCACAGAAAGGAAAACGAGCACAATCAGGGGCAGCAAGGGGGGCACAGAAAGGAAAAAACAAGCACAATCAGGGGCAGCAAGGGGGCACAGAAAGTAAAAACGAGCACAATCAGGGGCAGCAAGGGGGCACAGAAAGGAAAAAGGAGCACAATCAGGGGCAGCAAGGGGGGCACAGAAAGGAAAAAACGAGCACAATCAGGGGCAGCAAGGGGGCACAGAAAGGAAAAACGAGCACAATCAGGGGCAGCAAGGGGGCACAGAAGGAAAAAACGAGCACAATCAGGGGCCGCAAGGGGGCACAGAAAGTAAAAACGAGCACAATCAGGGGCAGCAAGGGGGCACAGAAAGGAAAAACGAGCACAATCAGGGGCAGCAAGGGGAGCACAGAAAGGAAAAAAAGAGCACAATCAGGGGCAGCAAGGGGGGCACAGAAAGGAAAAACGAGCACAATCAGGGGCAGCAGGGGGGCACAGAAAGGAAAAACGAGCACAATCAGGGGCAGCAGCAGGGCACACAGACGGAGCTGTGTGGTGGGGGAGCGACCTACCAGTCAAGGTCAGGGATAATCCTTTCAATTAATCCTACAGTTGGAGCTCACCTAGGTGGGAGTGGGACCTCCCTTGTGATGCCTTCCCTGTTATCACTTCCTCTATATTCAGGAAAGAGAACTATGGAGTGAAATGAACTAGTTTAGTTAGTAAGTAAGCAACTAACTTCTACTGCAGATGAGTAATTGTTTATCTAGGTTGGTGTAGGCAATATAGGTAAACAGACAATAACTTCAGGCATAAATTATGACAAATAAAATAAATGTTCCCTTTATTTCGACAGGAAAAAACCCCCACCCTCCCCACCCACAATAGGCCTACTCCTCTCCTCAAACAAATTAACCCATGTCCAAAGAAAAAAAAAGACCAAAACACCAGGTCCCAACTCCATTCCCACCCTCTCCACCCACAACAAAAGTCCCTCCCACCTAAACAAAACATTACAAAAGGGCTCAAAAGAGGGTGTGTTAAAATCAGGTCCAGAGCTGGTCCAGATTCTGCTCGATCCTGCCCAAACGGCTATCAAAACAGTCCATGTGCTGCAGGAGGTGGAGCTGGAATACCCTGTCTGAGCAGGAGGGGGGGCAGCAGTGGCAGTTAGTGACCCTAGCTGGTGTGTGGCCTGCGATGTAATGGCCGGGAGGCTGCGGCTGGCTTGCTGAACAGGGGCCAAGGTCAGAGGCAGCAAGTTCTACCTCTTCCTCCTCCAGGGTCACCAGGTCAGTATTCTGAGTGGATGGTCTCCAGCCTCTGCTGCTGCAGCCGGGCCGCTATCTCCTGCCTAGTCACTAGCTATATCATGAGTAAAACAAAAAGAAAAAAGACACATTTTAAACAATGCTCTTTGCAACACTTGTTTAAATCTAAATAGTGGGTGGCACAGTAGCAGTACATTGCTAGTCCCCAAGGGAATGCATTAGTTCCAAATGTAGTTTTTGTTAAGGAAATTTGGAAGAGGGATTTTAGGATTAGTGTGCTAACTCGACAATGATGGATACTAGTACCATAGGCGATCTGATTTAGAAAAGTACAATGTTACTGTGTTTGCCTGTCATACATTTGGGGAGATTAAGTGTACTACTAATCTATGTTTTTATCTTCTTTATTCCTTACATCAGCACCCAAGGGCAAGAAGAAGGGCAGCTTGGAGGAGGGTCCAGATGGAGCTGGTGAGGAGGCGCCAACCACCATTGCAGCTGCCGAGGGCTATGCTCACCCCAGCAAGCCCCATCATTTATTATCATTATTTCCCTAACATTTACCTCTGCACACTATTCTCTTAATTTTGCCTAGTTAATTTTTTTACACTGTCTCCTTTTATTCCAACTCCCCTATCCAATTTTTGTTTCATTCTTGTTATTCCTGCATTATCCTTTTTTTTCCATATTCCGTGTTATTTTTTTGTAGCTGACTTTCTCTTGTCTGTACAAGTCTGTAGTTTTCTTCTGATTTGTTAGTAATCTTTCCATCTCCCCTATATATCTTGTGGTACAGTAAGACTAAGAACAGATTTTTGGTTCTCTACTGTCTACTGTGAAGATTGCAGCCCAAATAAGCTAGTTTTATAAATAATAATAATATTCACCACGCATGTTTGTTGAGAAGGCTTTCTTTTTCTTGCTCATGCTTTAACAGTTAACAAGAGAGTGCTGTGTAATTCATTTATACAGTATACCAGCAGTTTCCATGACAGTGCATCATGGCTGGTAAGTATAAGGTCCCATTGCTTTGCCAACCTCCATCATATTTCTTTCATTGACCATTATTCCACCCCTTCATTGCGCTTCAATGACTCAGAGTCATCATCATAGGCTATAGCTCTGCCCCTCCATTACAAATGGTTTTTGGTTGGCTTGCCTACTTTGCCTTTTAACATTGCCAACCAACAAAATGTCCACCGTAATTTTTTGATAGAAGATACTGTAACCGAACTGCAGTGATGTATTGTGGTTGTATTTTGCTAAAAAAAAAATAATAGGAGGAGGCGCATCTGGCATCTAAAATGTGTACTGTTTTTTCTAGCCGTACAGACCGCCAGTGCCAGGGCCGGTAGTGAGAGCACGAGTGGAGTGGACACAGCAGCGGCGGTTGAAGAGGGGGTCCCTGCGGTGGCAGGGACAGGTGGTGATAAGTCACATTGCTTGCTTATTGACAATTAGTAATATATTCATTGCAAGGGCGTTGACTCATGAGTGAACACCCACTTTAGCAGATGCAGCAGGATTTGAGTAGATAATGACCTCTTCTATTTGCAACTCAGCAGATAAAGTTTCATAATGAACTTTAACAATGATGGGTTGATGGAAAAGAGAAAGAAAGATGGAAAGAGAAAGGATGGGTGTAATGTTATATGAGTGAAAGGATGCGTGGGTGAAAGGATGGATATAGGTGGGTGATAGGACGCATGGGTGGGTAAAAGATGGATGAAAGGATATGCAGGTGAAAGGATGTCTGCCTGGGTGGGTGAAAGGGTATGGATAAAAGGATGCCTGCTTGGGTGGGTGAAAGGAATGTTTGGGTTGGGTTAAAGCAGGATGGGTGAATGGGTGAAAGGATGCGTAGGTGGGAAAATGGATGTTGGTGAAAGGTTATTGAGAGCCATGTTTGGATGGATGGATATATCTGGATAGATGGTTTTCAATGATGAAAGACTAGATAAGAGAATGTAAAGCTTAGATTGTGTGTATCAAAGCCATGGGTGAAGAATACTAGAACAATGAAATGATAAAAGGATAATTGCTTGGAAGAAGAACCAAGGGAGCTCTTCTGGATAGGGGCGCGCTCACCTACTTTAGTTGCTTGGAATCGTTTTATCAAAGCTTTGATTCAAAGGGTTGGGGTGGTATTTCTGTCGACTCCATTGAAGATTGTTTAAGCGAGGCAGATATTATGTAACCCACCCATCATCAATCATCACCTCCCTCCCTACCCATGGCATTTCGCCAGTGCTACCCATGAAGACTTAATTGCTGCCTGGTTCAATTCGGCACTGCAGTATTGGCTGTGCAGCGTGTATCTGCTTCAGTTAATGTGCCATTTACAAAGTTTTCAATGCATGGCAATGCAAAAACAAGGTGTGTTCCTCTTCCTTCCCAGTGCCCACTCAGTCACTTCCTAGTACTTGACTCCTTTATTCTTTCCTTGGTTCTGTCTCAACCTTCCCAAAAATTGTAAAAATCCATTCTTGGCATGCAACACATTTTTTGGGCCAATGATGTATTTCATCATGGCTTCCATAATGGATTTACGCCTGTTCAAATGTTTCCCTTTCAACATTTGTCAACCATAGTGATTCACTAGGCAAAGCTTAAGCACATGATGATGATCAGTGGCACCCCACTAATCTGTAGTAAAATGTCTACTTACCAGGCCTAATCCCTCAAACGTACCCTGCATTAGAGTAAGTTATGTTTTCTTTCCTTACTGCCAAGCAAATGTATTTGTTGCAAAACATTATTATAAAGTGTGGTGTAGGGTGAGGCCAGGAAGCTTAGTGGGATTAACTAAGTGCCTTGACCTTTGTGGATGGGCTAGTCTGTGACAAACATGCCAAATAGAATCTATATCCCGTTCCTTAATCCTTTCCCTGTACTGCAGTGCATCGCTTTTCCCACCGTCTACTTACGGCAGACAGGATGTCTGCATGATTTTATAAGTGGCATGTATCATTCATTATTATTCATCTGCCTTGTAGTTAGGGTAAAATTGAAAGGCATTTGGGAGAAGAGCAAGGCCATTGGAATAAGAATTGTATATTACAGCTGCCCCAGATCAGAGTAGCAAAGTATGACTAACAAGTACTACTAGGGCACCAGCTGACACGTCTCCATTAATTTAACACAAGAGAGAGAATACTTGTACTCCATAGTGCATAATGTCTTACTCATTAATGAGAGGTAATGTATTTTTATTTTTCCACACAAAGTGCCTGTTTTGTTTTTACTAGGAAATCCTTCAAAAGAAAAAGAAAGAACTGTTTGTTTAAACTGGTGTGCTGTTTATTCTGCTTTAATTCCTTTCAGACAGTTAGTACATTTGCCTTTAGTTTTATGTGAGGCATGTGTGGGTAATGGATGTGACTCTAATCACATCAAAATTGAATGGCCCTAGGGGACCAGCAATGTACTCTTACTGTTACTGTGCCACCACATAATTTTAAACAAGTGTTTTGCACAGAGCATTGTTTGCAATTTGTCTTGTTTTTCTTGATATAGCTACTCCTGCTGGTCCATCTCGGCAGAATATAGCAGCTCGGCTGTGGCAGCAGAAGCTGGAGGCCATACGAGCACAGTATCAGTGGCTGGTGGCCCAGGAGGAGGAGGAGAAAGCTGCCCAGGGCCCCAGCCAGCTGCCAGTGCCGTCAGCCTCTCAGTAACAACAACGGCGCTGCAGTCAGCTGGCAGCCGGCCGCCATCATTCCATCACTGCTGCCCCCCTTATTTTGAGACCGCACCTTCCAATGCAGTGCCCTGCTGAGGCTGGCATGCATTAAAACCAGGCAGAAATAGTTGGAGAGGCACCTCAGAAGGCTCCTGGCCCACCCCAGGCTAGGGCCCTCTTCTTTACACCCCTTTTTAATATTTGTTTTGGTGGGTGGGTCTTCTTGTGGTTGGGGAGGGTGGGAGTTTTGACCAGGACAGTTTGGAGTTTAGTTTTTTGTTTGAAATTTTGGCCATTGGTTGGGGACTGGGAGATTTGTTTGGGGAGAGGGGTGGACGAGTTGTGGGTGGAAGGGATGGGTTTTATAATATTGTTCAAAAGGGTAATAAATATTTATTTCACTTCATTTATGCCTCATATCTTTTTGGGGCTTTTTACTTTGCACTGCTGCCTTTTAGCCCAGCCTGTTTAAAAAAATCTAGTATAACAACTAGTTATGCAGTACCCTTGTCCTACTACTCTCCAGGTCTCTGCAGTCTGCAACAATATTGATCAGTAAAGGAGTGGGGGGTTGCCATTGCCTATATCGCCCACAACTACTCTCCATATTTCTCTTACCTTAATAGATGAATCAAGGGCTGCATGGCTTCCCAAGGTGCCATCTTCAACATATTCAAATGTAAATGTAAATGTAAATGTAAATGTGAATGAATCAAAAGCAAGGTCCCACTTTCACCTCAGTGAACTTCAACTGTAGGAATAATCAGAAGGATTAATCATCGCAGGCAACTAAATGGGCTATATTATATATTATTATATCATAGCTTTACAAACAATTGAGACCAGACTACTACACAACAAAGATTACCTGATAGTGAAAAGATAACAAAAATACTAATAGCAAATTATTCATAGCAATGGTGAGCTAGTATTTTAATTAAAACTAAAGCTATGAAATACTCCAATCATGAAGTGGATTGAAAATCTGGAGTGCAACACAATGCCTGAATGATGACGCTGACGAATAATGTTCTTCTATATCTAAAATATCAATCACTTTTTATGTGTGGGTGGGTAAATGAGGCCAGTTTGGGCTATTGTTTAGGTAATAGAACTGAAGATCCTGCAATAAGTTGGTGTTGCTTTCACCACATCGGCCCCACCAAGTGTGTGATCAATTAATGGTTAAATTAAATCACACCTCAATAAATCACACAGCCCGAGGGAAGAGGGTTAGGGGTTTGATGAATGGATGGGAAAAGGGATTTAGGAAAGGGTGTGACAAAGACAAACACTACAGAAAGACAATATTCATCTGGGAGATGAGCAGCCAATCATCATCAATCTGTTGTGGAAGTAAATTAAGGAATGAGTATGACCCAGTTAAGTTAAATGCAATGCAAACAGTCTGTCAGTCCCAGAGACCCAAGTTATTATAGTATTATATATCTAAATGTTCTGTCACCTAGGTTTGAAAAATAGTAAATACAAACTATGTAGGAGTTAAGCAAACCCACACAGTTCTAAAAATTATTCTTAAAAGAAAAATGATACTGTATTTCCAAATTGGGTGGTGTATCTGTATTCTTCTTGGTTTGTCCGTTCATCTTGGGTGCCTGACTGAAGCGGACCGGCAAGGTAAGCATGACTGTTATGGTGCTTTTGCCTTTTGTGCAGGAGAAGAGAAAGCCTGTGGATTGAAAAAGAGAAAGGATATTGTAGAGTCAAGGAGAAGGACAGAAGCTAAGCTTCATGAGGAGTGTATCAAGAAGAGTCAGAGGCAGAGCAATAGCATAGTCTTTTGCAATCATTCATTTTATGACTCATGTACAATCAGTTAAGTGAGAGCAATAACAACAACCAACAATCACAGAGATGTGGCTGCAGGTATCGGGCTGATCAAACTCACAACCATTATGATCATCATCATAACATTTAGCCTAGTGCGCGAATAATGTGATGATGTGACATCATCACATGTCTGTCTCCAGTTACTTACAACAACAGGCCCCCCACCCAGCACTCACATTCAGCAGCATTGCATTTCCCAAATCGAGTAATCAGCGCACCTCTCCCCAGTCAACAGAGCTGAGTAGGCCTCTTAAAGCCATCACCATGTTTGTTTTCATGAAGTTGATAACTTCCTTCTTCTGATAGTTGTTGAGGTAGTCACACCCTGAGTCCTTCCATCATCCTCCTGACTCTGAGTAATGAATATGTCCTACTCCGTTCTGACTGCTGACCCAAATGAGAGAGATCGACCTGTAGTGCAAGGCTGTTGATGAACAACAAGAGAAACATTGAGTAATGTTTTTGTGTAGACTAGATTTGTGTTTCTTAGCTAAACTGACTGGTCGGGTCTTTGAGGAGTATGAACCAGAAAACAAAGCAGTGAGGAATCACCTTCAGGAAAAAAAGGATCACCCATTAGGCCACAAATACTGTAAATCATCACAAACACAATGAAGATTACAAATTATAATCGAACACCCACCCTCACTGTACACCACCACATGAATTATCTCAACACTCACAAACAATCATTCATATTTCACTCATTGGTGCATTACTTACTTGTTCCAATTCAAGCATGGTGGTACATTGACGATCCTCTTTGATTCATGCAACACACATTGGCCAGCCTTGTAAATCAAATATTCTGGGGCAGTCCTGCTATGATATGAAAGAAAGGATAGGCACAGGATTGAGGCAAGCATTGTCTCTCCAATGTCCTTGAAGGGAATTGGGGGGAGGCTTCTTCACTGCACACTGGTCCAACTCGAATCCAGACATACATGTGTCTAAAACAGTGGGGCTGCAATAGTCAGTCAGACACAAATAAACAAAATAATATAATGTTCCCCTAGCTGTATCCTTTTTTTGTCAAAGCAGTTCGATGATAGAAAGTTCTATGGTGGCCCGGCCTACTCAGTAGTTAGGAAAGTAGAGTTTGTCCTCAAACTCAGGTGGTTCACCCAGAAGTTGATCAGCTAACACACAACCATGACCTGAGTCTGGCCAATCACCCTTATCCTCCTCCTGTCGTACTTCAGGTATGGTGTAATTCGGTGGTATAAAGTGCTGATTCATTTTGATTATGGTTAATCTCTCCAAGCTTTGGGACGAGAGACTGGTCCTTCTTACTATGACCACTGCACCAGCTGTACTGAACACACGTTCAACAGTCACACTGGCTACCGGACAAGCCATATACTTTATTGCCTGTCTGCAGAGCACTGACCATTGGCACCTCTTCCCATACCAATATACCAATGGGTTTGATCTAGCCAGACCTCTGGGTCATTCAGATAGGCCTAGACCACCCTCTGAATAGTTATTGGGGCTCCAACTTGCTCAACCTCTTTTGCCTTCGCCTCTGCACTGGACTTAAGTCCTACCTTTAGAAGCCAATCAAATGCAGATTTTGGGGCTGATGCTCCTGTTGTTGTTTGCTAGTGTTCATGTTGTTGGTTTTGGCTACTGTGAGCCAACAACACTGCCCTCAGGCTCTATGGAAGTTGGAGGCTGCACCCCAGAACCTCAGCCTGGGAGTGGGCCTCTAATTCCCAGCTGTTCTTTGTCTAGATCACTGGCTTGCTCAGCAATCCACATCTTGTAGTTTGAAACATCCCCGTCTGAAAAAGGAATGAAATTGGACAATAATTGTTTGTACCATGGATCAAGAATTGTGGTACAGATGTAATGTTTGGATAACACAATGCCTCTTTGCAACCTTGTATTAAAAACCAAGCGAAGGATTCAGCTCTCTGCCAACTCATGTGCATCTGTTTTTCATCCACACCGTCGTACATTTCAGACACCTCCTTTAGCTGTTCCTGTAGCATATGCAACAATGGGATAGCTTGTAACCCCGGGCGGAGACCTCCGCTCCGCCTGCGGAATGTGCAGAGATTTGACTCCTCCGCGTTCTTGCAAAAAATGCGCATGCGCGGACGCGCGCATGCGCAGTTTTCGCAGAGACGGCGAGGAAGAGGAGAAGGGCAGCCGCAGTCCAGGTAAGTGGGTTTTCTTTACTTTTATGTCATTTATAATTAATTGTTAATAGGGGGGGTGGAGGCGGGTGGCATAGCGGAGCTCCACAGAGTTTGTTTTCAACTCCGTGGCCCTCTGCGTAGCCCCGCTACGCCCACTATGCCCAGGGTTAATAGCTTGGCCCATGGTCCTGTCCTCTTTACTGACTTCCCGTGTGAAAACCTCAAAAGGAAGCAGCATCTCTGTCAGGCATTTGTCAGGCAATTGACTAGGCCCCATTGGTCCACCTCAATGATCATGCCTTTCACAGGTGCATCCCCTCTTTGCATGACATATTCATTGGTCGGTCTGTACTGCTCAAACAGACGTTTCAACATGTAATAAGTCGAGTTCCCACGTGGTCCTATATGAATGCTTTAACTGCCAAACTATTATCATGCTGAATGATCCTCAACTGCTCAACTGCTTCAGTGCTTCAAAAGAATTACTAAAATGAGTGCAAATTCTTCTGCAGATGGATAGTACTTTGCTAACTCTGCCTTCTTTTTTTTAAAAAAAGTCCTGTACAATGATGATAATGCAGTTCGCCAAACACAGGACCCTGAAATAGCCTCCTTCTGACATGGCCTTAACTATATTACTGCCATTGTCCATGGCAACAAATCCAATCTTAAGCCCTTGTTGTTAAAGTCATCCAAGATCTTTGCAGCTATATGGGATTTGTCCATGGCGAACATGGCTACTGTTTCATGCTTTTGAGCACCATTAAAAATGTCAGCAGTGTCAACACCTGCAGATATCATTTCTCTAACCCCCACAAAAGAGGTGCAGTGATGCACATGTAATCAGTGGTCCAAATGTCTGTTGTCAGGTGGATAGTGTGAACAGCACTCTGCTGCAAAGCTTGTCCAACCAATTTCAGCACATTGTGATGTAGCGCTGGTACAGCAACTCTGGCACAATAGGACCGGCTGAGAACCTAACATTTCGGGCAGATGGCCACCACAAATTCTAGAAAACCCACTCCTTCCACAAAATACATTTTATCCAGCTTCCCATTGTACAAACGTGCAATTGGGTGGTTGCATTCGTACTTCCCCTCCTGCCTAAACTTGCCAGGAATAGTAGCCTGGATTTTTTTTCTGGTGCCACTGATGCAGGCGACATCTTGAGAGCAGAAGCTGGTAGACTCAATGTGCGTCTCAGCGGGGCAGTCACTGTATACTCTTGCCTTGGCGTCTCGACCTGATTCTGAGTCTTGTCTCATTGTGATGTGGCAGATGTGGGTGATACTACTTCACTGCTAAGGACAAGGCTGATTTGCATAATGAAATTTATACCCCCTTCTTCTCCTTCCACTGTGATTAGATCAGATTCCCTGCTCTCACCACCTTTACCAACACCACTTGCATTTTTGTCTACTAAGGTGCGCCTCCCAGCGGATTGTATGGTGTTTTCTCAAATGGATTGTTTGGCCTCCGGTAGCATAGTTTGAATCAAGCTTACCCCGACTAAGACTTGTGTTGCAAATGGAGCATATGGCAATGTTCGCCTCCTGCTTGCTAACCGTAATGAAGTCCCAAACTGGAGAGGCCCTCTTTCTGACACTGATGCCACTGCCAATGTCTAAAGGAGTGGCGATATGTCACAGTACATGGAAAGAATTGTTAAAATGTACATGTAGACTATCTAAAGACTTTGGAAAGATATGTGTTGTTTGAGATTAACAAAATGAGATACTTTGGAAAATAGAATACATTATGGCTTTGGATATAAACAAAATACTGTATATGTAGCATAAGTTCATTTGGGGAACAGAACGTTTGGCACCAGGGAGGCATATGAAAAAATACTGTATATGTAGCATAAGCTCATTTGGGGAACATAACTTTTAGCACTAGGGAGGCATATGAGCTGGAATACAGTACTAGTGGGTGTAATTTTCTAAATAGTGTCACTTTCTTGGTAGCTCCTTTCTTTGGGGCCATCTTGAAGCTGTCAGTTGGCAGTGGCATTTAGCTTCACAAGCTGAAGCGATGTCCGTGTTGTGTGGTCACATGCCATGTGCACAGGCCTTCTTTCTGGCAGTATTGTGGGTGATGTCTCTTGCCTGGTGCACCTAAAAGCAAACAAGCAAGAAGAACATCAGTGAAACATGGCATTGTTGCAGTTTAAACTAGTAGTACAAATAATGACATTTAGTGTGGTTACATGAGTTATACATAATTAACAAAAATACAGTGTACCCATTCAAAAGTAAAACCACACCAACATAAACTTTCATTTATAATCAGGAGGGATAAGAAAGAGCAATAAAATACAGATGTAACTGTTTGCTTCATGTGCAGCAGGTTGGGATGTGGCACTCAGGGAGGTGCAGGTAACAATAGAATAATCCTTAGAAAATAAATGCTGTGCGCCTATGGCAGACAGGGGGTTGATGCATGTTGGGAAAATGTGAAAAAGAAAATTACACACATTTGTTTAAAGTACGAACAATTTAAAATAAATGTAAAAAAAATGAATTACAAAAAATTTAACAATTTAAAAACAAATATGCAAAAAAATTATTTAAAAAAATACAAAATAAAAAAATATAATTGGTGATGTACTAGGGGACTACCATGAGAAACCCATTGGGATTTGGGAGGCAAGAAGTGGTGCAGGTGAAAAATGCAAAAAATATATATATAAAAATATAAAACTGTGCATAGAGTACATTTAATATGAGCATTGAGCATATTATTAAACTGATATTAAGGAAAACTAAAACAAATGTGTACAAACAAAAGGGCTTAAGCCTCTACATACAAAATGGCTTTCAAAACTGAAAAGAAGGACGATTGCACAAAATGGCCACATGGCCAAACAACAAGCGATGAGGCATGGCCGCAGCAAAGAACACATGCAGTCCTATGGCAAAAGCACACTGTCTGCCTACACAAAATGGCTGCCAACCACATGGTCACACAACAACAACCAGCAAGCAGGCATGGCCATAACAAAGACCACATGCAGGCCTATGGCAAAAGCACACTGGCTGGCTGCACAAAGTGGCTGCCTGCCACATGGACAAACAACAACAACCAGTCAGGAAGCATAGCCACAACAAAGAACACATGTAGGCCTATGACAAAAGCACACTGATTGGCTACACAAAATGGCAGCCAGTCACATTATCAAACAACAACAACCAGCAAGGAAGCATGGTCACAACAAAGAACACATGCAGACCTATGGCAAAAGCACACTGGCTTGCTACACAAAATTGCAGCCAGCCACATGGTCAAACAGCAACAACCAGCAAGGAGGGATGGCCACAACAAAGAACACATGCAGGCCTATGGCAAAAGCACACAGGCTGGCTACACAAAATAGCCACCAGCCACATGGTCAAACAACAACCAGCAAGGAGGCATGGCCACAAAAAAGAAAACATGCAGGCCTATGGCAAACACACACTGGCTGGCTACACAAAATGGTTCCCAGAAACATGGTCAAACAACAACAACCAGCAAGGAGGCATGGCCACAACAAAGAATACATGCAGGCCTATTGCAAAAGCCCACTGGTTGCCTACATAAAATGGCCGCCAGCCACATGGTCAAACAACAAGCAGGAGGCATGGAAAACAAAGAACACATGCAGGGCTATGGACACTGACTATACAAAATGCCCCCTTGCCACATGGCATGTAAAACAAAGACAAATGGTGGCATATGGCAAACACACTCACACACTGGCCAGACAAAGGAGGCATGGCAACACAGGAGAAAAGAGCATTAATTTAGTAAAGCCAAAAAATGCAAAATTAATCAGGCAAACTTTTTTTACAACAACGCACATCCCCCACAATCATCAAATATGTTACCTCACCTATACACTGATTGGAAAAAAACATGAAACACCCTTAAAAAAACACACATTCTGCAGTTTAATCCAATGCCGTCCCTGGCCTAAATTATGTTTCAATTCAATACAGAAACAGTTGTTTCTTGACCCATGACTAGTACTTGGCTTACTGGCTGGAAGGCCCGTTGGCAGACTAGGGCACATAGTGAATTAAATGAATATTGAAAATTTATTAAAAAACATGGAGAAAATGTACTGAACTGTGCAACACCTTTTCTTTATAAAAGAAGAAAAATGACATGCAAAAAAATAACTAGGCCCCTATTGAAACTGCAGGCAACCCACCACAATTAATTTTAAAAATTGAATAAAAGTACAAATAAATCCTTGTGCATGTCCTCTATCAAACAAACAAACCCTTATACAATAGTTTTTGAACTTACTTGTTATATCACAAAAACAAAGTCCTCAAATCCAATGCAATATATGCAGCAGTCAAACAGAGTGATCCTTCTAGCTCCAAATCCAAATGAGAAATCACCAGGAGGTGGACAAGGCACTGGGAGGTGCCTGCTGGACAGGAACAGGACGGGGGAGTTTCTGGGGCACTCCCTCCTTGTTAAACAAATAGTAAAATAAAAAAAGTGCTCTCCGCACAAAAAATCTATGCAAATGGTGCATTTGAGAATTTTTTAACTCCAAATTGTCTTTTTGGAGAAATTTTGCTGCATCTTGAGGAGAGAATCTTCTCCAGGTTGCAGCCGCAGTTGATCGTGCTCGATTGTGCCTGCCTACATCATCAAAGAAGCGCTGGAAGTCACTGGCATGGCCTAAAGCCTCGGTAGTGGCTGCAAAATCTTGTGTGTGACTAACAAATCTATTGGGTGCTTGCCAGCACCCAGCAAGTCTCGTTGCACTCCCCCCGCGCGCAAAATCATGTGATGAGTGCGCCAACGGTAAAAAATTCCACTCTGTTGCAGAGTGTGGAATTTACGCAGAGGTATTGAAAATGTTATAAATCTTTGCATTGAAGAGTAACTCTTTGTGTAGGAGATAGTTAATGACTTGTGTTCATTATGTTCCACACAAGTTTTTTGGTACTGCAGAGAAAGTTTCCAACAAGGCAAAGATTCTACGTACTACATACTAATTTTTGTAAGCAGCCTGATGAGAAGCCATCAGTGTTGTCCTAAATGATGTCATAGAACATGTTATGAGTGATGTAATATGTGAGGTCTTAAGCAGTGCATAGCGGGGGCGCAAGTTATAGATGGCTTTGTCAACTATAACTGGTGAATTTATGTTTTTTTTTACTTCAAAACATTAATGTTGTCACTGACATTTTGACCTAGTTATAACATTACTTTAATCTTTGATTTTTACAGTGAATTTCTAGTTTAAAAAAATAGATCTTTTTATCACACCTAACTATAACATTACTTTAACCTTTGTTTTTATCAGTGAATTTCTAGGTTTTTTAACATAAAGTTAAAATAAAGGAGAGGGGGCCGCACAGGCCCCCTCCCTGAGCTTTGTTAGGCCCGGAGGACCCCATCCCCAGGGCTATATTCTTACATTAAAGGGGAGGTGGGGGGGCGTGGTCTGCCGCGCAGCGGAATGGCCGCTTTGTAAGTGCGCTCCGCCGGCTGGGCTGAAATCCTTTCCTTAATCCTTTCATACGGAAAGCAGCTTGGGTTCAAAACCCCGCCTGTGAGCAGCGGAGTATCTGCGGATCCCGCCGGTGTTGCCCCCGTGTCCCGAGGTGCCTCTGCGGCGGAGAGACGAGCGAGGTGGTGAGGCCGCGGACTGCAGACGCCGCTCGGCCGCACCGCTTGCACTGCGGGTGGGAGCCTGGAAATCGAGCCCGCGGCTGCGGGCGTGCCGGGGGCCTGGGGCCTGCGGAGGCGGTGTCAGCCCCTTTCCCCCACATAATTGTGGAGATCCTAGGTGGAGGTATGTGCACTGCCTGCAAGTCACGGTGGCTGGACCCTGCATGCGAGTGGATTGCCTGGAGCGGTGCGCTTGAAGGAAGAGGCCGAAGAGCTGGACGCCCGGGGCCGCCATTTCCCGCGCTGGGTGGAGGCCGAGGTCCCCGGGGGCGGAGAAGCTAGGGCCGTGCAGCGGACCACTGTGAGACTCCCGGATGGTCGTGAGGCTTTGACAGCGTGGGCTGGAGTCATACAGCGCAGAGCTCCTGACCGCTAGCTAGGGGTGCTTGGTGGCCCAGTGGTTTGGTTGCGGTTGCGCCATTGATGACGCGTGGGGCTGTGTCGCGCCCTGCGGTTCCTGGATGGTGTGTGGTGTGCGCCTTTCAAATCGCTACCCCCCCCTGCCCTGCCATTGCGGATTGACCTGAGCTGGGACGAGTGTTCGACTGGGGGCGGTGGCTGTGGTGGAGGCCTGACGCGGCCCCCTGTTCCGGCCTGCTCTATTTGCATCCCCCACAGGGGGATGGCGCAGATGGGCTGAGCGGTACACAATACTGTGTGCCTGATACTGCCTGGGAGCGGGCGGCGCAGTGCGGAGGGGCCGCCACCATCTTCGCTGGATTTGGGCGCGACAGTACGTGCGTGGAGGCGGTGGGTCTCATATTCGTGATGTGCCCTTCCACTGCTGTTGCGCCATCGGCAAACAAGACACAAAACAGCCAAAACTCACATTTGATGCCAAGCTCGCCACGCGCCACACGGAATCCGACCCGGATGCCCACTCGGATGGCTCCCATGGTGCGCATGGAGACGATCAGGGTGAAGATCTGCGTACCCTCATGCTGGAGATGCGCTCCAGCTTGCTCACCATAGATTCGAAACTGGACACCCTCACTGCGCAACTAGACTCGGTCAAAACGAAGTTAAATGTGCACGAGACCCGCCTTAACGCCCTGGAGAATCGCCACACTGAATTTCAGGAATTTCAGGTGGACACAAAAGAGCAGCTACTCAATATGGATAAACTCCTAGGGATAATTAGAGCCAAAAATGAAGATTTAGAGGCGAGGTCTCGTCGAAACAATTTGCGCCTCACTGGAATTCCGGAGACCACCGCCATGGCCAAAATGGAGACCTTCGTTGCGGATCTGCTGCATGAACTTTTCGATCCCCACCTTTCCCCTGTGTTTGCGGTGGAAAGAGCGCACCGCTCCCTGGGGCAGAAACCACCAGTTGGGGCTGCACCTTGCCCTATCCTGGCCAAATTATTGAACTACCAAGATAGAGATACTGTTCTGCGGCTGGCCAGAGAGAAGGGTCGGATTGAACATAAGGGAAATACCATTTCGTTCTATCCGGATTTTACCCCTGCTGTTCAGGCTGCACGTCGAGAGTTTCTTGCCGCCAAACGTATTCTCCTACAGGCTCAAATTCCCTACTCCCTGCTCTATCCAGCGAAGGTCTCCTATGATGGCACCGCTCACTACTTCACCGACGCAAAGTCCGCCCTGAAGTTCGCCAAACATGCTGGTGGTAAAAAAGGCGAGAACGTGCGGAGAGCGAAGACGGATGCTCCTAGCCACCTAAGTGACACTGATTGATTTGGGTTTCCCATGGCCTGCCGGACTGGGTGGTTGTTTTGTCGTACTATTGCTCTGTGGGAACACTGTTTGCTTTGCTGCCATGAATGATGGAGGTGTACACTATGCCGCTGCTCTACACCCTACAACTCTGTTGTTTATTATAGACAGTAACCTGTAGCGCTCTCCGCAGTACTCCCGGCCACCCTGTGTGAACAGGGAGGGTTTGCCGGCGTGTCTGCGCCCCCATGGGAAGGTTCCCTGTGTTCTTTTCCGACTCTTTGAGTCTAAGTTTGTTAAGGGGGGGTACTCTGCAACCTAATTGGGGGGTTGGAGTGGGTGGTGGGTGGGGGGGAGGGATTGTTTTCTTGTTCGTTACCAGCAGGACTACGCATTCTAGGTCACAACATTTGATCTGCTACTGGACACGGATGCGTTCCCACTGCCCGCACTACTTAGGACAGGGTATCCCATACAAAGACACGCTGCAACACTAAACTTTCTTACATGGAACATCAGAGGGTTGAACGATGGTAGAAAAGCCAGACTAGTGCATGCTTATTTGTCTCGACATAGCGTGGATGTGTGCCTGTTGCAGGAGACACATCTGAATGCCACGCCCTCACAGAGATTGCGACATAACAGGTGAGGCCATATCTACTCCTCTATATATTCGAACTACGCCCGCGGGGTGGCTGTGTTAATAAGACGAGGCATAGATTGGAAGGAGGGGGTGATAACGAGAGATCCAGATGGAAGATTTACCCTGCTGCAGGGTGTGCTGGGAGGAATTCCTCTGGTAATTGTGGCGTTGTATGGCCCTAACGTGGACTCCCCTGACTTCTTCCATGGGATCTGGTCTAACATCAGGGCCACACGGTGCCATACTATACTATGGGGGGGGGGACTTCAATGCTATACTAGATTATGCCATGGATCGGAGGGGTGCGGCCCGTCCCCTTCACCCGGCTGCCAACGCTGCTCTGGCCGCTATAGTCTCCGATGGAGATCTGCTTGATGTCTGGCGTGACCGACACCCCCTGGTCGAAGAAGGCACATGTATATCTGATCATCACAGTGCTTGGTCCCGTTTGGATTTCTGGTTAGTGTCCCGCGATGTTGCCACTTGGACCACGAACGTCGAGCACCTGCCGCGCACCCTTTCGGACCATGCCCCTTGCCTGCTGAGGCTGTCGCTCCCGGACTCCATTCCCAGCGCTTTCTCCTGGCGGCTTCCGCCACATGCCCTGCTTGATGAGGCCTTCAAGGAGGAAATACGAACGGATATCACGGAGTATTTCACTTTTAATGCGGGCTCGGTGACGGCAGAGGCTTCCCTTTGGGAGGCCTTCAAGGTGGTTATTAGAGGCCAGTGCATTGCCCGGCAGGCGGGAGTACTGACAGCCATCCGGGGCACGCTCGCCTCCTTGGAGGCCCAGATTCGGGAACTTGAGGGGCAGTTCTATTCAACTGCCGAACCTACCACTGCGGCGCTCCTGAAGTCCAAACTGTTGGACTTCGCTGAAGAAGCGCAACGCGAAGTCAAGTTCCTGGGGAAATACGCAGAGGCGCGTTGATATGGGGAGGGAGACAGACCGGGTCGTATGCTGGCCGGCATGATCCGGCCCCCCAGGTCGACTGCCTTCGTTCACGAAGTCCAACATCCACAGGGCAGCATAATTAGAGGACAGGCAGAGATTGCAGACGAGTTCTCCAAATTTTATTCTCACCTTTACACCGCGACGCAGACGTCATGTCCCGAAGGGCTGCAGCAATTTCTTGATTCGACAGCGCTAGTTTGGTTCAATCGGGCGCATAGAGAGTACATGGATCTCCCCTTCACTGTGGCAGATGTGGCCCAGGTTATCAAAAGCTTACCATTAGACAAAGCCCCGGGGTCAGATGGCCTAACGACTGCCTTTTATAAGGCCTATGTGGAGGAGTTGGCACCCCGGCTACTGGCCGTATATGAAGAAGCTCTGGAGGGGGGAGTGTTGCCTCTGTCCATGAGGGAAGCAATTATTATAACTCTACTGAAACCTGGGAAGCCCGCCACGGAGCTGGACTCCTATCGCCCGCTTTCCATGATAAACGTGGACGTTAAGATACTAGCAAAGCTAATTGCTAATCGACTGCAACCTATGCTTCCCATTATAACACTTCCTGACCAGTCGGGATTTATCCCCGGGAGGTCGACCTCTCATAACCTGCGGACTATATTCTCGGCGCTGCATTATCTTCACCCCGCCGTTCGAGCAGCGGCTGTATTTCTTAACGCCACGAAAGCGTTTGATACGCTCGAATGGCCTTATCTATTTGCCATCTTAGCTCGCATGGGATTCAGCCCGCTCTTGACCAGTTGCATCAGGCTGTTGTACACCCTCCCCAGTGCTCGAGTCAGAGTGAATGGTCTGCTGTCAGCCCCCTTCCCTATTTCGCGTGGCACCAGGCAGGGGTGTCCCCTCTCCCCTCTACTTTTCGCGATTGCGATGGAGCCCCTGGCTGCCCACATTCGGCAACATCACATGGCTCGGGGCATAGGGTTCAGCTCCCGGAGCTTATTGATCTCACCCTATGCAGATGACGTGACCTTATATGTAATCAATCCGAACGAAAACTTAGATCCCATCTTGAGGGAGTTCATACGGTTCGGCGGATTAGCGGGCATTTGTATCAACTGGGCGAAGTCGGTAATATTTCCATTGACGGACAGCACCCCCCGGTGTCCTCTGAGTTTCCTCTGAGATGGGAGGCTGAGGCGGTTAAATACTTGGGGGTGTGGATCAGCCGGGTCACACAGGAGGTATGGACGTTAAATTACGGGCGGGCGGTTACGTGGCTGGGAGAGAAGGCTAAACTGTGGTCTGGGATGCCCCTGTCGGTGGCCGGGAAGATTGCACTGATTAAAATGGTTATCGTGCCTAAGTTTTTATACTTATTTATGAACGTGCCGGTTCCACTCACCCAACACTTCTTTCACACCCTTAAATCGCATATTATTTCCCTAGTGTGGGCGGGCGGGCAGGCCAGAGGATCATGGGAACTGTTGACACTCCCGCTGAGGCAGGGTGGTTTGGGCGCCCCGGACATGCATCTTTATGCCCTGTGCGCTCAGGCCCACTTCTTGCACTATTGGGTCCACCCGACGCCTTTTCAGCCTCATGTAGCGGTTGAGGCCGATGCCGTCGCCCCTGTTCCCTTACAGATGGCAATTTACCAAAAGTCGAGCCGCCCTCGCGAAGACATAGACACTGCCGGGACACTACGTTGGGCATGGACTGAGCTGCGTAAAAGAGCAGGTGTTCCGGTGTTGTATGCCCCCTCCACTCCCCTAGCGCGGAATCCACTGCTGCCCTGCCTACAGGACGGTGTCAGCAAACAGCTTATACAGCGGATGAAACTCCAGTCTTTTGCTGATCTATATCCGGGAGACACGTTCAGGCCTCCCCCGGTGGCAGAGGAGGGACGGACGGTGCCCTTTGCTGAGTCCTTTCTCTATCATAGGCTACGTGCGGATTGCCGTGCACTTTGGGAGGGGTTTCCGGAGGCTCCCCCACCTCTGCCCGCGTTGGAGAATCTGTTGAAGTCCCCATCCCCTCGCAAACTCATTACACGACTGTATACACAAATGCAAAACACTGCTCCAGTGGTGACACCTAAATCCTTACAGAATTGGAATAGCGAGCTCCCCACTCCGTTGACTGAGGCCCAATGGGAGTTCTGTTGTGGGCAGTTTACGGAGCTTTCTCCCAACTACAGGCTCCATTTAATCCATTTCAAGTACTTACACAGATTTTATAGGACTCCTGTAAGTTTGCACCACATGGGAATTAGGGACGATGAAAGCTGTTGGCGCTGTAGATTTACGCCTGCCACGTTTCTGCACATAGCCTGGGACTGTCCTGGTGTGGCCGGGTTCTGGGCTCAAGTTTTCGCAGCTGTTGATCAGATGCTTGACACGACGACCGACCCGTCTCCCCACATAGGTCTATTGGGCTTTGTTAAAGATACGCCGCCCAAGCTGCATGGGCTGCATGCACTCCTTCTGCTATTCGCTAAACGACAGGTGGCTGTTCTGTGGGGTAGGCGGAGGGTACCCACACTTAAGGGATGGATTACTGATCTTACATACGGTCATACGCAGCTGGGTACGTTTTGGGAACTCCTACCCCCCACTTCTCAACCTAGGGATATCTGGGATCCTTTCTTGACCTGGGTTCGGGGGTGGCGGGAGACTGAGGGAGAGGGGTCTGTGGGCGCAACTTAGACGGGGGCATAGATGAGATGTAATGGGATTCCCCTCCTGATTTTGAGGCTGTCCCCCCACTCTGATACTCTAGGTCATGTCAAGCTGTCAATTTTAGTCGAAGATATTTTTAACCCTCTATGGGATGCTGGAAAATGTGAGGTTGATTGGTTGGTGCACTCCTGCTGTTTTATTTTAAATGATTGGATATCTGATGACTCTGTATTTTGATGCAATGTATGGGCGTGGGAGGCAATTATCACGGTGGATGTTATTTGAATCAAATAAGTCTGTGACTCTTTGCAATCCTGTATGGTGTTATAGTATGCTGGCCTGTTGGGTTGTATTACGACCCTCTGTTTCCTTTCTCTTCTTTTGAAAATGTCAATAAATATAAAAAATAAAAAAAAGGGGAGGTGACCACGTAGCCCACCTCCCAGAGCCTTGTTAGGCCCTGGGGAACCCTTCCCCAGGGACATTTTTTTAAATTAAAGTGGAGTGGGTCCACATGACCCCCTCCTCAAGCCTTCTTAGGTCTTGGAGACCCCATCCCCAGGGTCTTTTTTATGAAAGGGCAAAAAGCTACATGGCCTGCCTCCCCAAACCTTCTCAGGACCTGGGGCCCCCAGGGCCATTTTTTTAAATTAAAGGGGCGGGGTCTGTGTGGGCCCTCTCCTTGAGCCTTGTTAGGCCCTGGGGAGCCCCTCCCAGGGCCATTACTAAAACAAAAGTGGACGGGGGGACACAGCCCCTCCCCTAGCTCATAAGGGCCCTGAGGTGCCCACCCGAGGGTCGAATTTATTTAAAATTGAGACAGGGCCACGCAGCCCCTCTCAATAAGCATTTTCTGGCCCAAGGGCCCACTTTAATAAATGTGGGTGCCCTGGTGCCCACCCAAGGCATCCACCCTACATTCGTTGGGGTCACCGGGGGAGCCCCAAGGCCCCTGCAACCCCAGCCGGCTCCCTGAATGCAGCGGGAGCCAGCAAATGCTCCCGCCAATAGGGAACAGTTACTAATCCTGCTCCCTCTAGGAAGGAGCAATATTTTGATCTGTTTTTCTGACCGGATCAGTGTGGGCAGGGAAACACAGCAAAAGTCTGCTCCTAACTGGTGTGAGCTTTTTTAAAGCCCCCGACGGCTGGGAGTAGCCTTTGTGTTAACTCCACTTGGCAGGCGATTAAAAAATGCTCCCAGCAAGCTGGAGCAAACACAGGTTTCCATGCCCATGCCGGTGTGTGTAGAGAAACCACTATGCCTCAGGGTTGGGCTCCCTGGTACATAGCTAGTGAGATGGCCCCCAGGGGATGGGGTCCCCAGGTCCATTAATGGCTTAGGGAGGGGGCCGCACAGCTCCCCTGCCCTTTTACAGACATTTTGGCCCCAGGGGTGGGCTCCCCGGGGCCTCTGATGGCTCAAGGAGGGGCACTGCATGACCCCCCCTCCCCTTAATCCATTGTTTTGGCCATAGGCGTGGGCTTCCTGGGGTCTTTGAAGGCTTGGGCAGGGGGCCCAGCATCCCACCTCCCCATATACAAGGGTTTCAGCCCCAGGGGTGGGCTCCCTGAGCCCTCTGATGGCACAGGTAGGGGGCTGTGCACCCCCCCCCCTTCTCCAGCTACAAGATGTAGGCCCTGGGGAGGGCTCCCTGGGGCCTCTGATGGTTTGGGCAAGGGGCCACGTGTTCCCCATCACATATATATTAATTTTGGTCCCGGGGTGGGCCTCCCAGGCCCTGTAAAGGCTAGGGGAGTGGGCCACGCACCCCTTTCCCATTATTAAAACAAAGCAGCCCCTGATGCCACTTTCTCTGGGTTTTTTTTTTACAATCCCGCTGGATCCCTCAAATTTTTGCAATTTTGTTTTCCATTTTTTGCATCAGGGGTGGGAGTGTCCCTCTGGGTTCCCCCCAATGGGCCTAGGGTGTCAGGGTTTCCCTACCCTGCCCCCTTATATGTTTTTTTAAACATGTTCAGGACAGGGGACTAAGACCCCGAGTCCTACAATGGCTGCCAGCAACATTTTTCTCAGGTTGCTGTCAGCCAATCAGACCGCTCACTCCCACAGAAGTGTGAATCTCGCTGGAGCAACATGGCCCAAGGGAAATAAAGCTCCCTGGGCCAATCAGATTGCTATATTTGTATCCATATATACAATAATGTTTTAACCTTAATTTCTCAAAAACGACTGAACAGCTTCACACCAAATCACAAAAAGCGCACTCTATGGGTCAAGATCTAGCTTCCTGACAAATTTGGTGTAATTCCGTTCAGCAGTTTTTGCTGTAGCTCATCTTAATGAAGTCTATGGAAAATGCATGGGAATTTTGCGTTTTGGGATCCCCTTTTTCTCAGCCCCCACTTGACGGATCACCACAAAACTTTCCATGCACAAACGAGTCAAAAAGTAACACCTTTTTAGAAGGTTTCATGGATATTTGTCAAACGATATCAAAGTTTTTAGCAACACTAACTTTTGACATATATATATATCCTTGAAACGTCTCCACACAAGCCTCCAAAATCTCTGCAGCCAACAGCAGCATGGCTCGGGTAACCCAAAAAATCCCCCAACCAAGAGCATGCCAGGAGGCACGTTTGCAGAGTGGTGGAGAAAGGGGGCGTGACCTGTGTCCACCTCTCCACAATCCCACTGTGTGGGTCTTACTGGAGGTAAGAGGTAGGCTAGTTGGCCCCTATCGACCCCCAGCAGTGAAGGGACTTCAATCCCCATCCAAGAGCATGCCAGGGAGTGCGTTTGCAGAGTGGTGGTCAAAGGGGGCATGGCCTGTTATGAGAACTTAGCAATCCTGCTGTGTGGTACTTACTGGAGGTAATAGGAGGGGTAGTTGGCCCCCAAGGATGTCCTTGGGGGCCAACTACCCCTCTTGTTACCTCCAGTAAGTCCCACACAGTAGGATTGCTAAGACGTCTTCGGAGGCCATGCCCCCTTTCTCCACCACTCTGCAAATGCGCCTCCTGGCAGACTACGGGATGGGGGATGAAGTCCACTTTGCTCCTTAGGGAGCTTCTTGGTACCTCCTGTAAGTCCTACGCAGCGGAATTCCTGAGCGTTGGTCGGAGGCCCAGTACCCTTTCTCTACCACTCTGCAAACACGACTACTAGTTAAAGAAGCATCTTTCTGCACCTCTGACTTAGAGGTAGTTTTAATCCCCCTGCCCTATTATGTACTAGGGCCTTACAGGGGAGGTCATGCCAATCACAGGGGTACCTCAACCCATAGTGTACCCTAGTGTATGTAGGTGTATTCACTGTATTCTAAGTGTCTTTTGGCATAGCACTGGCTCTAGGCCTGGTTAGTCAGAGTCAGTTACCACCAGTACCCGTCAGCAAAAAGTTGGGGGCACAGGATGACTTTGCAAAAAGGCCTCTTTCTGCACCTCGGTTGGTTCTTTCTGCATATCTCTTGCTTCTTTCTGCACCTTTCTTTGTCTTTCTGGACTTCTGCTGCCTCTTTCTGCATTTCTCTTGCTTCTTTCTGCGCCTTTATTCGTCTTTCTGCATATGTCCTACCTATGTAGGCAAAGTTAGAAATTAGCATTTAAAAAAACCTTTGAAATTCACTGAAAAAACCATAGGTATCAGGAATATTATAGTTAGAAAATAGCATTTAAAAAACCTTTAAAATTCACTGAGAAAAACATAGGTTTCAGGGACGTTATAGTTAGTTGGACATTTCACTCGTACAAAACCAGAGAAATTCGGTCGTTATAGTTAGTTGAGCTAACTATAACTCGCGCCCCCGCAATGCACTGCTGATGACGTCACATATTACATCACTCATGACATGATCAGTGACATCACTGATGACATCTCAAATGACATCACTGATGACATCATCCACGTGATAATCTGATGCACCTCCTCACACCCTAATATAAACTTTGATACACCCACTCTAAAATGCAGACTACCATTTTCGAAACCAATACCAGTTACTACATACCCACTCACTGATTCCTAGGTCTACACAAACATCTACTCATTCACCCATACAGTCACTCGTACATGCAGTCACTCATCAATACAGCACTATCATATGCACTCATACACCTATACAGACACTCACACACCACCACTCACCATAGAGTTACTCACAAACATAGTCAGTCATGCAAAGATCAATCACACTCCCATTTACTCACCTAAACAATTATACACACACCCCTCACTTATTCATACAGATACTAACACATACTTACTCTGTTATGCAATCACTGACACAAGCACACACTCATCCATACAGCCAGTCTCACAATCACTCACTCTCACATTTAGTAATTTATATAGTCCAACACTCACATATACTGCCTTTCACATATGTAGTTACTCACACATGTACCACTGAGACATCTAAACACTCACCAACACACCCATACACACACTCACCCACCCATACAGCCCTTCACAGACTCACACTTGAACCCATACACCCAGTAAATCACCCACTCACACATCTATGCACAGCGTCACACCCCCCCACCCACCCACACAGATATTCAGGCACCCATACAGATACTCAGACAACCAATCAATAACCCATATAGACACTCATGTAGCTACTCACCAACCCATGCAGCCGCTTACACACCAACAGACAGACTGATACAGACATTCACTCAGTTTAGTCACTAACTCATGCATTCAGTAAGACACGTTTAATCACTCACTTATACAGTCAGTCACACACCTACTAAATCATCCATACAGACTCTCATACACCCACTCATTCTTCAATACACCTTGGCATATATATATATATATAAAACATAATTAAACTTTACAGAAACACAAGGTCACTGAATGATGTCATCAGTGATGTCATTTGAGATGTCATCAGTGATGTTATCAGTGATGTCACTGACCATGTCCTATGGTTTTTCAGTGAATTTCTAAGGTTTTTTAAATGCTAATTTCTAACTATAACGTCCCTGAAACCTATGTTTTTTTCTGTGAATTTCAAAGGTTTTTTAAATGCTAATTTCTAACTATAATATCCCTGAAACCTATGGTTTTTTCAGTGAATTTCAAAGGTTTTTTAAATGCTAATTTCTAACTATAACAACCCTGAAACCTATGGTTTTTTCAGTGAACACATATATATATATATATATATATATATATATATATATATATATATATCGCCAAAACACTTTCTCTTGTTGTAGAAAAAGAAGCCACGGACACCCAAGAATGCTTTATCTGTTTATTCCATAACAGATGGTCTCCTACCGACGCGTTTCACCCTTACGGTTTGTTCACGGTACGGCAAGTTGTGTGACATTTCAGTATACATAATCTTAGTGCATAGACATAGAAATGGGTTACACAGGTTACTGGTCAATGTTTCTGGGCGCCATCTTGTAATGGATCTTATTTACTAGTGTAATATCATTGTTAAAAAAAAACAATTTACATAGAATCCAATACACTTATGTGTTGATAAATAATTATTACCAACAGTTATATCCACATATATTATGCCAAAATGGGCATTTACTCAAATGCCGTTCACATGATATTCAATATTAAAGTGCACGTGCTTTCTACATAAATTAAGCCCAAGTGGGCTAGTGACATAATGCCATTGCAAACAGATCTGTTATGTTATATAAAAAATATTGTAAACCCCATGAGTCGCATTCGAAACCCATGTAATACAAAATCAAGCCCAAGTGGGCTTATTATGTCACCTTCACAAATCATTACAATTATTACAATTGTCAATTCTGTCTCCTCCTGACCAAGATGGTAGAGCTGACCTCTAGTTGACCATTTTCCCCAGTGATGCACATTCCTATTAAGACAAAAGACACAACAAAAATGAAAAAAAAAACTAATGTAAAAATTCATGTGATTGTGAATGCTATATACAATTTAAAATCCTACAATAATATTGTTGTAAGAGAAAGAGAAATCCATTTCATTCATATAGATTTTTGTTCTAAAACCCCTTCGATGTTATTCATATTACACTCATCTGCATATATTTATTCTCAGGCCACTATTCTTCATCTTCTCAATATTTTAATATATTAACCCAGGTGGATGGATAACTCCTCACTTGAATTTAAACCAATAGGAAACAGGGTCTCAAAGTCAATGATAAACCTGGATTCTAGAATCCTTAGTTGGCGTTCCCTGTCTCCCCCTCGCTCCTGTGGTCTCACTGTTTCCAGGACTACGAAGGACAAAAGCCTATCATTTTGTCCATGGAGCGCCTTGAAATGATGAGCTACTGGATATTGTTCATTATTCTGGCGTATTGCTCTCTTATGTTCCAGAATACTTTTTCTAGCTCGGTGTATTGTACTGCCTATGTAATATTTTTGACACGGACAGATAAGACAATATACACAAAATTCTGTATTGCAATCGAAGTTTCCTTTGATTAAATAATCTCTGTTACTTCTAGGTACTCTAATCTTGGTGCAGTTTTTACTATTTATACAAGCCTTGCACCGCATACAACAAGAGAACCCTGTGACACCTTGATTTGATTTGGGTTTAATTTGTGTTGTAACTAGATTATGGCTAAGTTCATCCTTTAGGGACCTTCCTTCCTGAAAGTCATTTGTGGTGACTCATGAAGGTATCGATCTAATATGGCATCCGTTTTCAAAATATGCCAATTATGTTGTAATATTTTCCTGACTTTGTATGATTAACTAGAATAGGTGGTTATAAACCTAATCTGATTCTCTTCTTGCGATTCATCCTTAATTTTGGGATTAAGTAAAGCAGTTCTTTGCAATTTGTCAACCTTATCTACTGCAGCTTCAATCACCTTGTTAGTATATCCCCGGTCCTTAAATCTTTGGCACATAACTGATTTTTCAATCAAGAATTCCTTCTCAGTGCTGCAGTTTCTTTTAGCTCTGATTAATTCCCCGGAGGGGATACTTTGGATTAGGCTGCATGGGTGGGCACTTGTGGCATATAAGAGGCTGTTACCAGACGTCTCTTTTCTATGCAGTTTTGTAACCAAGTGATTATCCTCCACAGCAACTTCTACATCAAGAAAAATGATTTTATTCTGACTCATATGTGATGTCAACTGTATATTGACATCACATATGTCATACATCACATATGTCATACATTCAAAGTATTGGTATTCAATGACTTTACAAATTCAGTGGCACTCAACTCATCACCTCTCCAAATAAGAAAAATATCATCGATGAATCGAGTCCAGAGTACAATCTGATCCCCATACATTTCACATTGATTGGACACCTGCTCCTCCCACCAGCCCATGAATAAATTCACATAGCTGGGGGCGAAGCAGGTGCCCATCGCCGTGCCCTGTATCTGTCTGTACAATTTGTCATCAAAGAAAAAAAATATTAGTCAAACAATACTTGATCATGTCAATCAACATTTCAGTGTGCATAAGAAATGAAATTGACCTTGCTCTTAAAAATGGCGTATTGCCTGGATCCCTGATTCGTGTTTGATGGATGTATATAAACTTGTCACATCCAATGTGACAAGTAAGAAATCACTTTCCCATAATAGGCCATCAATCAATTTTAAAAAGTGCATGGTGTCACGTAAGTAAGCAGGAAGACTGACAACAAAGGGTCTTAAAAGAAGTCTATATACTTGGACGTCATCTCCAACTGTGATCCTATGGAGGAAACGATGGGTCTTCCTGGGGGCTACGTGAATTCTTATGTAGTTTGGGTAGCAAATATAATACTGGAGTTTTTGCATGCTTACAACTCAAACTACAATATTCCTCCCAAAGGAGTAATCCTTGTTCTCTCCATTCCTCTAGCATTTCATTGTACAAATTATGAGAAGACAGTACTTCACTCCTTGAGGATTCTTGATAGCATTCTAAGTCACTTAATTGATGTTGACCCTCTTTTAAATAATCCTCTTTTGCCCATACCACAACGTTTCCACCCTTATCAGATTGCCTTATTACAATTGAAGGGTCTTTACTAAGGCTTTCTAATGATTTAATTTGGGTCATTGTGAGATTGCGCTTGGATTGATTTTTACCAGAGTATCTTATTTGTTTCAATTCCTTCACCACACTTTTTTCAAAAACTTCAATAGCATCACAGTGTACCATGGGTATAAACTTAGACTTTGGTTTAAAACCACTCGGACAAGTATTGTCCACAGCTAAATCCATATTATCCAAATTGATAATTGGATCGTCATGGTGTTCCACGTTAGTGTCTAGTTGAGCAAGTACATGTAATGTCTCTATATCTGATATACATAACGTGTTCTGTGGTGTTACTCGTTACGTATCCTAACTGTTGGTGCATGTAGATAAAACCATTTTTTTTATTTAAATTTGCGTAGAAAATAAAACATATTAATCCATGTTTGTACATAATCCATGCTTTTGGTTGGACAGAATGATAGGCCCAGAGATAGTAAATTGATATCAGTGGATGTCAGCTCACGTTTGGAGAGGTTTACGACTGTCATTTCGTTCCTCTCTTGGCACGGGTCACCATTGGTGTTATTTTGTTGGAATCGTCTTTTCCTCCTCCGCCTTGCTTTTTTGTTCCTCTTGTTCCTCTGGTTCTTCCGCGTAGGCCATGTCCCCGGCCCGACGAAAATCCAGTTCCGATGATGGTGCATTTAGTTGATTTTGTTTAGACTTGTTAATCAGTTGAAACTGTTTAAGAAAGTTGCTCCTGCCTTGGATATTGGTTGTCGTCTGTTGGCTTAATCTCTCAACTGAAACATCAGAAGTGTTACTATCGGATACATCACTTTCCTCTACCGTGATATTCCCCTCACCCGAACTGGATGCAGTATTTCCGGTATTCTTAGTTGTTTGCTCTGTTCCATCAGCAAACAAATGATCGTATTTGCGATGAAAGGTGAGAGTTCTCCCGGATTGATAATCTTTAAAGTCACTTATAAACTTTCTTTGTTTTTTGATAGTAATCTCCTCCTCCAATTTGGTCAGACGGATTTGTAACCTGGAGATAAAATCATCGAAATTCTCTTTAGAAACCAAACTAACCAATTCAGCAGTTACTATCTCGATTTCTTCTAATGTTTTAGCTTTGTCTTTCAGGGCGTACTTTATTAAAATGCGCATCATCGTTATTGAACAGTCCTTGGAATTGCCCGCCCATTCATCCAACATTTCGGGATCTGGATTTTCATATGTGGGAATGGTATATATACGAAGCCCTCTCGGGACTCGCCCCACATCAATGTACTTTTGCAGTGATTCTGCTTCCCACCATTTCGACATCTCTCTTTTATAGAGCTTCTCCAATTTGTCCTGTAAAACTTGTACTTGTACTTCATTTTGCAATAAAGAATTCTCTTTGCTCATTTGGTTTGTTGTGGAGTCTCCTTCTCCTCCTTGAGAAAAGAATAGCCGATTGGATTTCTCTTTCCTTTTTGCCTCCATCAGGAGCGCCATTTGTTATGCATTGAATAATTAAAGTCTCGTTTTATTTCGCGCACCTTCGTGCGCGTATGAAGCACCCTTGTATGGAGTGTGTGTTCCTATTACTCCCAATCACACTCCACTCCGCTTCCTCCAATTTGCAGTACCACAGTACCTTCAGCCTTCCAATGACTTGAAATCTGCGAGTGCTGTAATGAGTTTCAACGAGTCTTGCGACTCACTCGATTCCCGTCAGCGTCACCCGCGTCTTCAATGTCTTCAATTCGGCATATCGTTGACATTTGACAATCCCCTGTCTCGGTGATGAATTCTGTACTGGTACACTGCTACTCCCACTGCTTCTCCGTTCCAGCAACTTAAACGATTGCAATTGGGATTAATTACGAGGGAAGCCCCAAACTTGTAATTTGAATTTTCACGAACCTCTGGTAGTATGGGGCTTAGCTGCGCGGCAGTCAGTTGCGGGATCCGGAATCCCTTAATAATGCCAAAACACTTTCTCTTGTTGTAGAAAAAGAAGCCACGGACACCCAAGAATGCTTTATCTGTTTATTCCATAACAGATGGTCTCCTACCGACGCGTTTCACCCTTACGGCTTGTTCATGGTACGGCAAGTCGTGTCACATTTCAGTATACATAATCTTAGTGCATAGACATAGAAATGGGTTACACAGGTTACTGGTCAATGTTTCTGGGCGCCATCTTGTAATGGATCTTATTTACTAGTGTAATATCATTGTTAAAAAAAACCAATTTACATAGAATCCAATACACTTGGGCTTGATTTTGTATTACATGGGTTTCGAATGCGACTCATGGGATTTCCAATATTTTTTATATAATATAACAGATCTGTTTGCAATGGCATTATGTTACTAGCCCACTTGGGCTTAATTTATGTAGAAAGCACGTGCACTTTAATATTGAATATCATGTGATCGGCATTTGAGTAAATGCCCATTTTGGCATAATATATGTGGATATAACTGTTGGTAATAATTATTTATCAACACATAAGTGTATTGGATTCTATGTAAATTGGTTTTTTTTTAACAATGATATTACACTAGTAAATAAGATCCATTACAAGATGGCGCCCAGAAACATTGACCAGTAACCTGTGTAACCCATTTCTATGTCTATGCACTAATATTATGTATACTGAAATGTGACACGACTTGCCGTACCGTGAACAAGCCGCAAGGGTGAAACGCGTCGGTAGGAGACCATCTGTTATGGAATAAACAGATAAAGCATTCTTGGGTGTCCGTGGCTTCTTTTTCTACAACAAGAGAAAGTGTTTTGGCGTTATTAAGGGATTCTGGATCCCGCGACGGACCGCCCCGCAACTAAGCCCCATACTACCGGAGGTTCGTAAAAATTCAAGTTACAAGTTTGGGGCTTCCCTCGTAATTAATCCCAATTGCAATCGTTTAAGTTGCTGGAACGGAGAAGCAGTGGGAGTAGCAGTGTACCAGTACAGAATTCATCACCGAGACAGGGGATTGTCAAATGTCAACGGTATGCCGAATTGAAGACATTGAAGACGCGGGTGACGCTGACGGGAATCGAGTGAGTCGCAAGACTCGTTGAAACTCATTACAGCACTCGCAGATTTCAAGTCATTGTAAGGCTGAAGGTACTGTGGTACTGCAAATTCGAGGAAGCGGAGGGGAGTGTGATTGGGAGTAATAGGAACACACACTCCATACAAGGGTGCTTCATACGCGCACAAAGGTGCGCGAAATAAAACGAGACTATAATTATTCAACGCATAACAAATGGCGCTTCTGATGGAGGCAAAAAGGAAAGAGAAATCCAATCGGCTATTCTTTTCTCAAGGAGGAGAAGGAGACTCCACAACAAACCAAATGAGCAAAGAGAATTCTTTATTGCAAAATGAAGTACAAGTACAAGTTTTACAGGACAAATTGGAGAAGCTCTATAAAAGAGAGATGTCGAAATGGTGGGAAGCAGAATCACTGCAAAAGTACATTGATGTGGGGCGAGTCCCGAGAGGGCTTCGTATATATACCATTCCCACATATGAAAATCCAGATCCCGAGATGTTGGGTGAATGGGTGGGCAATTCCAAGGACTGTTCAATAACGATGATGCGCATTTTAATAAAGTACGCCCTGAAAGACAAAGCTAAAACATTAGAAGAAATCGAGATAGTAACTGCTGAATTGGTTAGTTTGGTTTCTAAAGAGACTTTCGATGATTTTATCTCCAGGTTACAAATCCGTCTGACCAAATTGGAGGAGGAGATTACTATAAAAAAACAAAGAAAGTTTATAAGAGACTTTAAAGATTATCAATCTGGGAGAACTCTCACCTTTCATCGCAAATACGATCATTTGTTTGCTGATGGAACAGAGCAAACAACTAAGAATACCGGAAATACTGCATCCAGTTCGGGTGAGGGGAATATCACGGTAGAGGAAACTGATGTATCCGATAGTAACACTTCTGATGTTTCAGTTGAGAGATTAAGCCAACAGACGACAACCAATATCCAAGGCAGGAGCAACTTTCTTAAACAGTTTCAACTGATTAACAAGTCTAAACAAAATCAACTAAATGCACAATCATCGGAGCTGGATTTTCGTCGGGGCCAGGGACGTGGCCTATGCGGAAGAACCAGAGGAACAAGAGGAACAAAAAAGAAAGGCAGAGGAGGAAAAGACGATTCCAACAAAATAGCACCAATGGTGACCCGTGCCAAGAGAGGAACGAAATGACAGTCGTAAACCTCTCCAAACGTGAGCTGACATCCACTGATATCAATTTACTATCTCTGGGCCTATCATTCTGTCCAACCAAAAGCATGGATTATGTACAAATACGGATTGATATGTTTTATTTTCTATGCAAATTAAAATTAAAAAAATGGTTTTATCTACATGCACCAACAGTTAGGATACGTAACGAAGTAACACCACAGAACACGTTATGTATATCAGATATAGAGACATTACATGTACTTGCTCAACTAGACACTAACGTGGAACACCATGACGATCCAATTATCAATTTGGATAATATGGATTTAGCTGTGGACAATACTTGTCTGAGTGGTTTTAAACCAAAGTCCAAGTTTATACCCATGGTACACTGTGATGCTATTGAAGTTTTCGAAAAAAGCGTGGTGAAGGAATTGAAACAAATAAGATACTCTGGTAAAAATCAATCCAAGCGCAATCTCACAATGACCCAAATTAAATCATTAGAAAGCCTTAGGAAAGACCCTTCAATTGTAATAAGGCAATCTGATAAGGGTGGAAACGTTGTGGTATGGGCAAAAGAGGATTATTTAAAAGAGGGTCAACATCAATTAAGTGACTTAGAATGCTATCAAGAATCCTCAAGGAGTGAAGTACTGTCTTCTCATAATTTGTACAATGAAATGCTAGAGGAATGGAGAGAACAAGGATTACTCGAATGGGAGGAATATTGGGTTTGAGTTGTAAGCATGCAAAAACTCCAGTATTATATTTGCTACCCAAACTACATAAGAATTCACGTAGCCCCCCAGGAAGACCCATCATTTCCTCCATAGGATCACAGTTGGAGATGACGTCCAAGTATATAGACTTCTTTTTAAGACCCTTTGTTGTCAGTCTTCCTGCTTACTTACGTGACACCATGCACTTTTTAAAATTGATTGATGGCCTATTATGGGAAAGTGATTTCTTACTTGTCACATTGGATGTGACAAGTTTATATACATCCATCAAACAGGAATCAGGGATCCAGGCAATACGCCATTTTTTAAGAGCAAGTTCAATTTCATTTCTTATGCACACTGAAATGTTGATTGACATGATCAAGTATTGTTTGACTAATAATTTTTTTTACTTTGATGACAAATTGTACAGACAGATACAAGGCACAGCGATGGGCACCTGCTTCGCCCCCAGCTATGTGAATTTATTCATGGGCTGGTGGGAGGAGCAGGTGTCCAATCAATGTGAAATGTATGGGGATCAGATTGTACTCTGGACTCGATTCATCGATGATATTTTTCTTATTTGGAGAGGTGATGAGTTGAGTGCCACTGAATTTGTAAAGTCATTGAATACCAATACTTTGAATATACAGTTGACATCACATATGAGTCAGAATAAAATCATTTTTCTTGATGTAGAAGTTGCTGTGGAGGATAATCACTTGGTTACAAAACTGCATAGAAAAGAGACATCTGGTAACAGCCTCTTATATGCCACAAGTGCCCACCCATGCAGCCTAATCCAAAGTATCCCCTACGGGGAATTAATCATAGCTAAAAGAAACTGCAGCACTGAGAAGGAATTCTTGATTGAAAAATCAGTTATGTGCCAAAGATTTAAGGACCGGGGATATACTAACAAGGTGATTGAAGCTGCAGCAGATAAGGTTGACAAATTGCAAAGAACTGCTTTACTTAATCCCAAAATTAAGGATGAATCGCAAGAAGAGAATCAGATTAGGTTTATAACCACCTATTCTAGTCAATCATACAAAGTCAGGAAAATATTACAACGTAATTGGCATATTTTTAAAACGGATGCCATATTAGATCAATACCTTCATGAGTCACCACAAATGACTTTCAGGAAGGGAAGGTCCCTAAAGGATGAACTTAGCCATAATCTAGTTACAACACAAATTAAACTCAAATCAAGGTGTCACAGGGTTCTCTTGTTGTATGCGGTGCAAGGCTTGTATAAATAGTAAAAACTGCACCAAGATTAGAGTACCTAGAAGTAACAGAGATTATTTAATCAAAGGAAACTTCGATTGCAATACAGAATTTTGTGTATATTGTCTTATCTGTCCGTGTCAAAAATATTACATAGGCAGTACAATACACCGAGCTAGAAAACGTATTCTGGAACATAAGAGAGCAATACGCCAGAATAATGAACAATATCCAGTAGCTCGTCATTTCAAGGCGCTCCATGGACAAAATGATAGGCTTTTGTCCTTCGTAGTCCTGGAAACAGTGAGACCACAGGAGCGAGGGGAGACAGGGAACGCCAACTAAGGATTCTAGAATCCAGGTTTATCATTGACTTTGAGACCCCGTTTCCTATTGGTTTAAATTCAAGTGAGGAGTTATCCATCCACCTGGGTTAATATATTAAAATATTGAGAAGATGAAGAAAAGTGGCCTGAGAATAAATATATGCAGATGAGTGTAATATGAATAACATCGAAGGGGTTTTAGAACAAAAATCTATATGAATGAAATGGATTTCTCTTTCTCTTACAACAATATTATTGTAGGATTTTAAATTGTATATAGCATTCACAATCACATGAATTTTTACATTAGTTTTTTTTTCATTTTTGTTGTGTCTTTTGTGTTAATAGGAATGTGCATCACTGGGAAAATGGTCAACTAGAGGTCAGCTCTACCATCTTGGTCAGGAGGAGACAGAATTGACAATTGTAATAATTGTAATGATTTGTGAAGGTGACATAATAAGCCCACTTGGGCTTGATTTTGTATTACATGGGTTTCGAATGCGACTCATGGGATATTTTTTATATAATATAAAAGATCTGTTTGCAATGGCATTATGTTACTAGCCCACTTGGGCTTAATTTATGTAGAAAGCACGTGCACTTTAATATTGAATATCATGTGATCGGCATTTGAGTAAATGCCCATTTTGGCATAATATATGTGGATATAACTGTTGGTAATAATTATTTATCAACACATAAGTGTATTGGATTCTATGTAAATTGTTTTTTTTTTAACAATGATATTACACTAGTAAATAAGATCCATTACAAGATGGCGCCCAGAAACATTGACCAGTAACCTGTGTAACCCATTTCTATGTCTATGCACTAATATTATGTATACTGAAATGTGACACGACTTGCCGTACCGTGAACAAGCTGTAAGGGTGAAACGCGTCGGTAGGAGACCATCTGTTATGGAATAAACAGATAAAGCATTCTTGGATGTCCGTGGCTTCTTTTTCTACAACAAGAGAAAGTGTTTTGGCGTTATTAAGGGATTCCGGATCCCGCGACGGACCGCCGCGCAGCTAAGCCCCATACTACCGGAGGTTCGTGAAAAAAATAAAATATATATATATATATATATACTTTCAGCAGCCAATAACTTCAAAGTAGACAGAACAAAAATTGATAATGACCTGATGAAATTAAGATCTATGAACCCATCCTTATCTTTTATCATTGCAGGTGACATGAATTTAACACTGCCCCTGTGAAAATTTGCAAAAGAAAGAATTGATGGACGGAATGATGGACAATGCAAGCATTCACCCCCAGTCACAAGGATCTGAGTTAAATCCATCATTCTTTTGCTCACCACACCACCCCAGTTTGGACCCAGCCATATGCAAATCAGTCTCGACCCTGTTCCTTGTGGGAACAGTCCAGCCCGAACTGCCAAGCCAGGTCCTCCCTGGACCGGAAACAAGCATCCCGGGACCAGTTTCAGGGCATCACCCTTCGTCATCCAGGCTAGCTTGAATCCAGTGGTGTAGTGAGCACAGGACCCATATGGCCAGGACTAAACTGGGGTGGCATGGTGAGCAAAAGAATGATGGATTTAACCCAGATCTCTTGACTGGGGGTGAATGTTTTTATTTGTTCTTCATTCCGTCCATCAATTGTGTGTCTTTTGCTTCCTGTGAACATTTGGTTATATTCCTTGTGGGATGATGATGGCAAACTTTGACAACAAACTGCTGTGTGGACAAGGCAGAAAATGTATTGTACATTTTAGGACACCACAACTTGATTAATCTCAATGGTTCTTTCGTTGATGATAGTCCTACAACATCTACCTTTAAAAATGACAAATGCCTCCTTTCTACTTATTCTGTATTTGTTTCAACAGAACACATCAAAAATGTAAACGTATGTAGAGTTGTAGACATGATTATTAGTGACCACACTGCCCTAGACAATCGGTATAAAGAAACTCATGATAATATATCAAAGCTTTAAATACTCAGCTCCTCAGTTTTCTCACATAGGACAATAATCTGCCTCAGCGAGTCTAACCTTGAAGCTTTCAAGAACGTTAATTTTAAAAACGTTGGCATGGTAACAATTAGGAAGAACCTGACCTATTTTGATATGCGAGGCTTATTGATTGTATCACAGAGTGTTTTAACGATAAAATTTAGAAACCAGATAAAAATGTGTTTAAAAAAATTTATAATTGTGCAGATGGTTCATTGCTGACTGCCAGGAAACTAGAACGAGCCTTAACACCATCCAGCAGAGGCTAAAAAAAAATGGTAATAATGTCTCTCCTCTCTTGTCTTCAAAACTTTCTAAAATTAGGTATAGGAATCTCATGCTTCTCAAAAAAATTGAATTACAATAAGGCTTGTTGAGAGTAGATGCAGTCCGTGCTTCAAGTGGATAATTCAAGGACATTTCTGTCACTAGCTAATAAGGAATTAACTGTCTTTAATGCTATCTCTGAGAGTGTCTTCCCAGAGGATACTTGGAAGTATGACATTCTGGAACTATAATGATTAAGTCCTGAAATAACTACATTGTTGGCTGAAGGGCCTTATTGGAGGTTGGTCTTGTAACAAAAACAGTTGAAGTTCTAAACACATCTTGAGCAAGTAGTTCTAATTACTTTGCTGCAGTCCTCTTTAAAGTTGACTCTATAGAGTGGACCCTTTATTAAATGGTCCACCATCAAAGGAGTGACTCCTTATTCATGTTGTGATCTTAAAATTGATCCTAGAAAAGGCTGATAACTCGTTATCTTCTCATTACAGATTGATTTCCCTGCTCGACCTTATACCTAAAATCTATGCAAAAGTCCCTCTAAAATATTTATTATTCTGAGGGTAGTAAAGAAAATCCAATATCTCTGGAACAAGGGTGTTTTATCCAAATAACTCTACGATTGCTTATTGTTTGTTTGGTTCTGTGGTCATTATTGAAAACAGCGATGAAGTCATCGGGTAAGCTCTGTTGCTGTTTTGTGGACTTTCCTTCCACTTTTGACCTGATAGATCGCAACATTTGCAGAAAACTCCAGGCCTTGAATGCCCCTGCGGGCCATCTGTACATTGTCCATCACTGAGCACTCCCATAAGTGGGAGAAGATTGATTTGAACAGGAAATGTATTTTGGCTAGTAACTTCCCCACTGAAAATGGTTTATGGCAAGGCTGCCTCCTTGCCTCACGTCAGTTCACTCCATTGTTGGCCGACTTTCCAGGCGCTATTAAAGGGAGCCAATCTATTTCACTGAAAATTGGAAATTACATTGATGCCTGCTTAATGTACGCAGATGATTTAGCTTGCTCGTTTCTCTTCAGGTTGGCTTGCAGAGAACCTTCTATGACCAATTTGTGTTGTTCAATAGGCTTACTTAAGTTGAAACAGGTATTAGAAGAGAAGGTGCAACTATCAAGTTTTAATCATAAGGCTACCTATTTAGCTTCAAAGTGTTCTGTAAAAAATGTCGTCAAGTGGATTGGGTCAAAAGAAATCTCACCGTACCTGTTTGAGGTCTTGCATGCATACAAGGGACTTAATTTTCAAACTCCGTATTCGAGTGGAGTTTTCTTGGCAATTGGGACATTTTCAACTTAAAATTACAGCAAAAGGAAGGTATATATCCCTTTACTTTAAATGTTAAATATTTCATGGTACACCTTTTACTTGTCTGACCTCTCTTCTTGAAGAATGGGTGTCAGTATCAGACTTTGGCCTTAAATTTTATTTTTGCATTTCCCCCGGCTCAAATTACATTAGCTATTGGTCAATTATTAAAGGGGGCCCTTATAAAACTTTATTCGATGAATGAAATAACTGTTCAAAGTTGAATTATTATTTTTGTAGTTCTTCCCAACTTTCAATTTGTCATGTTTACACCTGTTTGTTATTTAGTTCATATTGATATAATGTGTTTTTACGTATTTGATGTATTTTGCTTATTATTGTCGTATTCGAAAATTCGGTGTTATGAATTTTATTGACATTTATAAGGCCTCCTGCTAGTAATGCAAATAGTTAATTTATAATCTAATGCTAATCCACTTTATTGTTCATTGTCTGATTATTAATTAATGTTGATGCACTTTTATTTTCTTGATTATTTTTTAATGTCGATGCACTTTTATTGCTCTTAGTCCTTATTTTTTGGTAAAGCAAAGCTGTGAGTTTATGATGTTATTTTTTAATGTTATTGGGCATTTAGTTATCAGAATTCGGTTACGGGTACTTTGCTTTTATATGTGATGTTTCTTTGCCCTTGATATGTATTTCTATGAGATTTTATCATCAACATCCATTAAATTAAATTAAAAAACGAACAATAATTTACATTTAAAATAAACCTCCCCACCTCCGTCCAAAATGCATGTAAATTTACAGGACCCAGAGACAGTCAAGTCGGAGTTAGATGCTAAAAATGCTCTGCGTCGCACAACTACTCATTCCAAAGAATGTTCCTAATAAGCATTGTTTAAAAGATGTGGCAATATTCTCTTTCCGAAAAAGGTGTAACTTGAAAACGTACTCCAACGCTTGTTAATTCGCTGAACATTTATTCATACTGGTATGCCATCCAGCTTGTGTTTTGTTAAACCAACAGGAGAATACACACCTGGATTTGTGCTCCTATCTTTTGCTTTTGCTCACTCTGTGTGCTGTCATTTTCGGTGCACTGTTCCCTGCCTATCCTTTGCAAAGCAGTTCTTGCATTAGGCCAAGAAACCTAAATTTCCTTAGCCCCCCCTCCCCAAACACAGAAGCTATGTTCTTACGTTAACTCCCTGAAACATTTCAAGTATTCAATTTCAGAAAATCATGCAATGCAATTTCCACGGAAACCTTTGCGAATATAAATTAGATTGCTGGCATGATTTTCTACTAAAACAAAGATACTGTTACTGGAAGAATCTCCGAACGCACAACCTATGTGTGGTTTAAAAAGGCGCAATTGTGGTGCTCAAGAAACATTTTTTACAAACACACACTTACCTGTCTATGTCTGGAGAAGGATTTAGCCAAGTACGTAACTTAAAAAATCTGAAAGAGGAACATACCTTGTTTTGACTAAGAAAATGTATTGCATAAGCTCCTGCCAGGAAAATCATTTTGCAGGTATTTGTTTATAGATACTGCCGTTTCTGCATAGTTTCTTTTAGCACAAGCATTAACAGACCAAACTTGTTTGGATTCGCATTTCCACAGCAACAATGTCTTAAGGATCATGAAATAAGAGCTGCAGATGCCAGATACTTGCTGTGTTCAAGAAAATGTGATTAATGTTGTCCTTTTTTAATACCGATATGTGAAGTTATGGTATATAAGTATAGACCTGCTAGACAAAGCTAGTTGGGACGCTAAAGAGCACTGAATTGCGAGTGAGAGCTTTGGGGTGTGAATTATTTACAGTCAGGTCGGTAGCATTAGGTGCCTATTGGTGGGGGTGGTAATGCTCTTTGAAGAGACACATTTTCCATTTCTTTCCGAATTGCAGGAGGGTTTCTGAATTGCAGGACGGTAAGAGCAGTTCTGATGTTGATGTGACTGTTGCTCTGAATTCTAGTTTCGTAAATGAGAGGCCTACCTTCTAGCCTTTTTCTTCTTGTAAATCTTCAACTCTTGTGTGGGGATGTACTGGCCCCTAGTGTGGTGACTTCTGGCTGATATGGTTAGTTTCTCAACCAGCTAAGGTTCCTTGTAAATGATGCAGCTGGGCTTGAAGAAGATGCTGGCCTGGAGGGGAAACCAGTGTGGGTCTTTCCTTGCTGGGGCAGTGTGGTCACGTTTCTTCAAACATTTGATGAAATAAGACGAAGTGTGAACTCTGCATTTCAGTGGTGCCAAAGTGGTGCTCAAGGACACTGAGTAGACTTTTGCCAAAGAACCAAAGCTTCCAAGGTAGTTATAAAGTCGGTCACCATCTTGAAGGATTGACTTCTTTCAGGAGGTGTCAAAAAGCACAGTCATCGATGCTGCTGCAATAAAGCACTGTGGTCTTCAGCCACTGCTGAGTACAATTTGCATATTATGAATGAGTCTTAAGAAGCCTTTACCAAATGCAACCTATTTAAGATCCACTATCATGTACACTAGAGGTTGACGTCTCAGTCATAAAACTGACTTACTGCACAGTCCACACTGTTATCAAAATACCTTTGTTTTTCTAAGTAGGTTGCTGTTTAGGAAACCCATAGCACATGAATGGGAAGAGACTAGTAGATTTTTTACTGAATTAAACAGCAGGGGAAGCACAGCCCAGTCCAAACAGACCATTAGAAACATAGGGAAGGCCCTCTAGCACACTGTAACAAACTGGAGAAGGGCCCAAAATCGGTGAGAACAAAACTGTTGTTGATGAATAGACCCTTGTGGAACATGGTGTCCCAGGATAAGGTTAAACAGTGCCATACATACCTCCTGTGCAGCTGGTGGCAGCCTACCCCCCCCCCCATCTCCCTTCTTGCCCACCCACTGCAGACCTGTAATTTGGTAGCCGATGATAGCTTAGAATAGACACCAAGAACTTCACCACTGAGCAAATGCAGGTTGTAAGTGTTACATATGTTTAAATACATATATTTATGATTTATTGATGCATAAAGGGGATGATTTCTAAGACAGAATGTTTAAAACAATATACGTGATGTTAATGACAAAATAATAAAAACAGAGAGTAGGGCATATGTGTGTATGGGTGTGGAGGAAGATAATCAACCCAGAAAATCAATTACATAACACAGACCAACCCTCCCAAGGCTCTCCTAATGGATTACCAATATAATGAGCAGCTACCCATATATACAACTATTCTTGAGAATAGGAGGCTCTTAAGAGGCAATAAACGAAAGAAAGGACTCTATGCAATGTTGCTTGGAATTCATAGTTGGTTGTAATATTTCCAATGAATATTATAAAGTACTTCCAGAATGTAAAATGGAAATGCCAATTAAGAAATGGGAAAAAATAGATTTAAAACGTTTGCTGACACTCTCTGTACATTTTTGGAATCATTCTTCTTGTTGTCACAGTCCTTATCTATGAGGAGTAACCTATCCTCTTCTAATGGCAGGACACCTAAAAGCCATATATTCACTTTGAGTGTTCTTAAGAAAGATCCTTTCAGAGGAAGAAGTATGTGGCTTCCCTTAGATGTTCTGTAAAAACAAATAATGTATTACATGCCACTAATCCCAGGAAAAAAAATAAAAAATAAAATCCCTCACAGGTCATTATGGGGCGCTCCATGGCAGAGCTGTGAAAAATAAATGAACGGCTCCTGCTGCTCATTTATTGTTATTTTTTTTGTTTTGTTATTATTTTTGGGTGCCCCTGTGCCCACCCGGGACCCTCAAATTTAATTTTTTTTGGGTGGGCTGTGAGTGGAGCCCCATGGTCATTAAGGCCGGTTGGCTCCCTGCAAGCTGCTCCATGGTTTATGCAGGAGCCAGCAACATGTTTTTTAATTTAACATCTGTGGACACCCCACAGCATTTTTCATGTTGGAGGTTGCAGGGGGAGACCTAGGGCCCTCGCGACTCCGCTGGCTCCCCTGCCGGGAGCCAGCAATTTTTCAACTTTTCGGTAGGTGTCCCGGTGCCCACCCGGGTAGCCACAATCTTGGCTTTGTTGAGGGCCACAGGGAGGGCAGCAGGGTCCCCACAGCCACTTATGGCTCCGTGGCCACCACCATACCATGTGTTTGCGGGAGCAGGCACCATTCCCATTTGCTCCTGCCTAAGCGGAATCAGCATTTTTGAACTGCTCGAGCAGGAGCAAAATTCTGTTCCCTGCTTAGGGGAGTGCAGGCAGGGTATGTCTGCACTCTCCCAGACAGGAGACTACAGTGTCCAGGGGATCTGGTCCTGGGACACTGCAAATTATCTGGCCCCAGGGATGGGATCCCCAGGGCATATCTTGGCTCAAAGAGGAGAGCCCGAAACCCCCCTTCCCAGTAGAAATTTGGGAGGGGGTCCCAGGAGCCTCACTGAGACTCAGGGGAGGAGGGTTCTGTATGGCCCTACCCCTATATTTTGAAATGGCCCAAGGGAATGGGGTACCTGAGGCCTCATCAAGGCTCAGGGAGGGGGGCCGCATATCTCACTTGCTTAATAAACCAATTTTGCTGCACCCGGGCCCTGGTCCACCCCAGATTTTTTTGAAAAGCACAGGAGCCCATACCTTTTGTAAATTTTATCGCGTATTCGTGGATCCAGTTTTGAAAAAATATATTTTTTTCCCTGGGGAGGTCCCTCTGGACCCCCCAACCACAAGTCCTAGGGTGGGAGGATACCCTGCCCATATGCTTTTTGCCTTAGTTCTAGGACAGGGGACTGGGTCCCCCATCCTAAAATGGCTGCTGCCACATCTTTGTTGATGTGGTGTCAGCCAATCAGATTTTATCTTATGATCACTTGGTTCCGCGGATCCTCTGCAGTGAGAAATATACAAAGTTTTTGAGCCTGATTTCTCAAATACTACTGAACCCCAAATCACAAAAGGCATGCTTTGTGCACCAAGATCAAGCTTTCAGACACATTTTGTGTAATTCCATTCAGCAGCTTTTGTGGTATCACTCCTCAATTTTCCTATGGAAAAATGAATGGGGAAATGCGTTTTGGACCCCACCTTTTTCTCGTTCCCCACCTGACGGATCAATGCCAAACTTTCCTGAAAAAAGCTCAGGGAGATCAGACCAGATTCCTCAAATGGCGCCAAAGTTATACGCAAACCTCTAGAACATTCTGACTGTGCACTATAATTATGAGTGCAGCTCGAGGGGTTGCGACTGGGTAGCCTACCACCCAAGTTCCCTGACTGCCAGGCCCTCTGATGAACACACTCAGGGTCAACATTGCTAAGGAATATTATCTTGCCAGGTGGAAATGGCAGTTGTAAAATGCACACACAAGATGCAAAGGCAAGCCTGGGACATGTTTAACAGGCTACTTAATTGGGCAGTACAAGTCTCCAGGCCACTAGTAGCACTTAATTTACAGGCTCTGGGTACATATAGTACTATTTTACTAGGCACTTACAAGTAAATTAAATGTGTCAATTGTGTGTAAGCTCATTTCACCATGTTTGAAAAAGAGAGCACAAGCACTTTAGCACTGGTTAGGAGTGGTAAAGTGCACAGAGTCCTAAAGCCAACAAAAGAGAAAATTCAGCAATATAGAAGGCGTGAAGGCAAAAGGTTTGGGGATGACCCTGCAGAAAGGATCAAATCCAACACTAGGTATTCAAAAAAACAATTTTTCCAGCCTAGAAAGGGTCACATTTTTACTCTAGCGCAGTGCGGTTGTAAATCCTTTAGCAGGGACAGAAGTGAAATGAATGACCCTAGATTTGGAGTGGTTATTGGGGAGGGATTTCTCCACAGGGAAAATACATTCCCCACAGAGAAAAAAAAGGTGCGTTTGCACAGTGATCCTATTCCCCATGTTCAAAGTTCATCACCATAGAGAACTCCACAAAGCGAGAATTGACACCAAATGGGAATGTCACATACTTTTCCCATGAATCCAGAGGTACACCTGTGTCTAGTGCAGTTCCCTTGACAGATCGGAAGGAATTTCTGTGAATCCCAGAAAGCAGTAAATCTACATTCAAAGATCAATGTAAATCTACAAGTGTTGATTTATAACTTTCTTTGTGAATTTGGCGCTCTGTATTTATGTTTTTGAAACTCTGTGTGGGACGCAGGACAATGGTTACTGTTTTTAATGCATAAGCTTTATACTACTATCCCGAATTTATTGTTCAATGCTTGTGGGAGATTTGCTTTGATTTCTAATTGGTTCTGATGTTCTGTTACTCTAAGGTAAATCTAGCTTCCATCCACGTAGGAGTGGAATTGCAGGTGATGGGAGGAGAACAAGTCCATTAGAAGTTTTATTTGCAGGATGTTGGGTATCTTTATGGTGCATCACAGGTGACATTACAGGTTTGCAAGAGGGGTACTCCCATCCTCATGCTTAGGGTGCGCTCCTCCAAGAAGCATGTAAAGCTTGTGGTATCCGTGTCTGATGTGTTGGTCACAGTTCAGGACATGTCTTAATTGACTACCAGTATTTACAAAGTACTCACCGCTCTACTGGGTCTCAAGTAGGCCTGGGCGGTAAATTCCATTCCGCTCGCGGAATTCGCGGAATTTTTGGCAATTCCGCGATCTGCGGCTTCGCGGAATTTTTTGCTTGTTCGCGCTTTCAAAATGCGTGTTCGCGAGATATTTCTCCCCGAGCACGCAAACAGCGTTCGCGAACAGGAAAAAAGCATCGCGAACGGGCGAAACAAGCAATTCCGCGTGTTCGCGGAACTTTTGCGTGCCTGCGGAGATTTTTTACCGTTTCGCGGAGCTTTGCGTAGCGCGACTACGCAAATTCCGCCCACTCCTATCAAGATGCTAGTCTTAAAACTATTTCGCGAATGAGACTTGTGTTCAACTTTTGCTTGATGGAAGTCAGTGAGGTTAACAGGGTTGTCTGTAGGGATAAGACATTACATATGGAACAGACTTAAGCCTAAAAGAACAACCTTTGGTTGCAATAATTCATAGTATTTTGTTAAATGCAGCTGAGAGACAAGTTGAATCAGTCTGCTAAGTGACTTCCCTCATCTACAATTTCAAGTAGATAAGCTCACTTTCTAAATTGTGTGATTTATCTTCCTTGTTTGGTCTACACCGTGGTTGACATGTGTCAAGATTGCTCTGTGACTTAGGAGATGGGTTGGGGCAAATTCTTAAGCATTACTAAGATCTCTTGAAAGCCTTGATTGGGAAGAGGTTGTTTTGGTCTCTGCGGACTTGGGTGCTTTTATTATGTGATGAAAGAGCCCCTCAGTAGGTTATGAATCTTGCCTTACCTGAGGCTATCAATGAATGTAGTCGCAGGTATGGCTAATGAGTTTGAGTGAGCTGCTGTAATATCAGCAGGTCAAAGGTTGTGTGCATCTTTCTAGGTCTAAGGCCTTTAGAGGCAGGGAGCATTTTGTCTGTCTTCACTGGGGACAGACAACATTCTCAGTGGAAGATAAAGAAAGGCTGAATATTAGACAGTTTATTAATATTAATTACAGCCCAGATTGTTTGGATTTTTCAATTAAGAATTTATATAAAGAGTGCATAGAACATGAATTTGGGTTATGGGTGATGGTGAGGCGATGCATTTGGGATTAATTACATTTTCTGCAATCTTGAAAAGTTCACGTAGACTATTCATTGCTTTATTAGAAAAAATATTGTTTTTTGCTCTGAACTTGAGCCTCATGCTGGTAGTTGTGGCTCCTGAGCACTAGACCTTTGTTGGCTGGATATAGTCACAACAATAGTCACACAAATGCCCATAGATGGTGTGGTGAAGATGAACATGCCGTTCAAATATACCTCCTGATGCTGTGCATGTGTAGATCTCATGGAGTCATAATCACTAGGACTTTGCCGTGTTTTTGAATTTAACACATACACAACAGAGGTGTTTTCTTCTGGTACTTTGCTCAACTGCCACCCACTAATATTTGAATTACATTTTGCTGAAGATCACCTTTTATGAATGCTTGATAGTCTCAGATGCAAAGATCTGGTTTTCTGGATCCATAAGTGGGGGCCAACTATTCCCTTCTGGAAGTCTGACATCCCGGTGCAAGCAGCTAGATTTATGTGTGTAAAACTTTATTCCAATTCAGAACAGGTGGTTTTTCACATGTATATAGATTTACGTTCACAGATTTTTGTCAAGGTAAATCTATAAGCAGTGAGGGGGAGTGGGTGTCCTATGACACTAATGTCTTTTAAGATTGTGAACATCCACAAACATACACATTTGTGGCTATTCACAAACTCCTCACTGATCCGTTCTGACTCTAATATGGGTTTGATATTTACTCTTATCAAGTGATGAAGTAACTTCCTTTCCAGGGTTGGAAGGTGAATGGAATGTCCCCAAAATTGGTAGGGGTGGTGTTGTACAGTTCATACTTTCTCAGTAAAACTGTGCATTTGATGGAAAACACAAACATCACAACTGCACGAGACTGAGTCCACACACACCATCAGGATATGTTGGACTTAGCCCTGGCTAGCTCACAGTGCACCATCTGTACCCCTAACCTAGCAAGGTAATAGGTGGTATGTGCAACCTCTGAACATGACAACCCTGACTCTCCAAGGAAATCGTGGAAACAGATCTAGAACTCTTTCATTTGATAACTCATGCACGCCCAAAGGGTGACACAAGAAATACTCAAAATGGCATTTGAAATATCTATTTAAGCAATTAGATTCTTAAAATCCATGAGCTGAAATAATCAATAGAAGGAAACAGAACAGAGTAATCAGCATCATGATAATGGTAAAGAAAATGAACAATTCAACCATTGTTTTGTTACATAGAAAATATGCTAGCAATAGCATATAAGTATATATGTGTGCTCCTACCTAGTGTTCCCTATCCTAGTGTGCCAAGGGTGGGTGAATCTGCCAGAATCCCTGTAGGGTGATCTAACTCCCCAGTACCTGTGTGTATGTTTCATCTGGTAGCCCGTCTTGGTGTAGAGCTAGGCACCATCCTTTCTCAGGAGGTAAACAGGATTCAGCTGGGCTGGAAAACTGGCTTGGGCTGACCTCAACAGTGTCTGTGAAATTCTACTCTAACTAAACAAAGGAGTGATGTTGTTTATATAATAAACTTCACCCATGTTGCCATGCCGAAGTCCCAGTCAGGCTGTCATTATTGATTCTATCCTGACAAAGCTGTTGCTGAGCGAACAATAACAAACAACAACATTTTGCACAGTGAACTTTAGCTTTCGTACAGAATGTTCATGGCTCTGATAATATGCCTACGAAGATGAGTAAATGTAAGCAAAGTTATTTCATGGAACATTATCCATACAAGCACACAAGTAAATGTGTGTCAAATGTTAACATTCAAGAAAAGATGTCAACTTTAAATAAAATGGTGGTGTTCCTGCCCGGGCCTAATGAGACCATATGACAGTGGAGGAGAAGAGGTCTTACAAGAGGGAAATGTTTCCCCATCTAGAAAAAACATGTTAGAAAGATAAAGTGCTCTTGAACTGCCATGTGTTTCATGCAAACGAATTTGACTCATTACAACGCGTAGTATACAACGCGTGCCATTACAACGCGGGTATTACTACACGTTGTCATTACAACGACATGCCATTACATCGCATACTTTTACCACGTATATTCCTTTACCACGCATGCCATTACAACGCAAAGGCATGCGTGGTAAAGGTATGCTCATGGTAAAAGTATGCAAGGTAAGTGGCACTACCCTGCCCTACCCTAAACCCTAATTTAGTATCCCTGCATGACACTCCCCTGACCCCCAGTCCTAATACTACCCTGCATGACCCCCCGACACTACCCTAAAACACTACCCTACACTACACAAACACCACAACACTACCCTAAACCCTAATACACTACCCCCAGCACGACCCTCCCCCGACCCCCAGTCCGGTCCCTACACTCAAACAGTGCCCTGCACGACCCCCGACACTACCTTAAACCCTAAACACTACCCTACACTACACAAACACCACAACACTACTCTAAACCCTAATACACTACCTCCAGCACGACCCTCCCCCGACCCCCCAGTCCGGTCCCTACACTCAAACACTGCCCTGCACGACCCCCCGACACTACCCTAAATCCTAAAACACTACCCTACACTACACAAACACCACAACACTACCCTAAACCCTAAAACATTACCGCTAGCATGACCCTCCCCCTTCCCCCAGTCCAGTCCCTACACTCAAACACTACCCTGCATGACCCCCCGACACTACCCTAAATCCCAAAACACTACCCTACACTACACAAACACCACAACACTGATCTAAACCCTAATACACCTCCCCCAGCATGACCCTCCCCCGACCCCCAGTCCAGTCCCTACACTCAAACACTGCCCTGCACAACCCCCCGACACTACCCTAAATCCTAAAACACTACCCTACACTACACAAACACCAAAACACTACCCTAAACCCTAAAACACTACCCCCAGCACGACCCTCCCCCTTCCCCCAGTCCGGTCCCTACACTCAAACACTACCCTGCACCACCCCCAACACTACCCTCAATCCTAAAAAACGAACCCTACAATACACAAACACCACAACACTACCCTAAAACACTGCCCCCTGCATGACCCTCCCCCTTCCCCCAGTCCAGACCCTACACTCAAACACTACCCTGCACGACCCCCCGACACTACCCTAAATCCTAAAACACTACCATCCACTACATAAACACCAAAACACTACTCTATACCCTAATACACTACCCCCAGTATGACCCTCCCCCGACCCCCAGTCCGGTCCCTACACTCAAACACTGCCCTGCACGATCCCCCGACACTACCCTAAATCCTAAAACACTACCCTACCCTACACTACACAAACACCACAACACTACCCTAAACCCTAAATCACTACCCCCAGCCCGACCCTCCCCCTTCCCCCAGTCCGGTCCCTACACTCAAACACTACACTGCACCACCGCCCGACACTACCCTAAATCCTAAAAAACGAACCCTACAATACACAAACACCGCAACACTACCCTAAACCCTAAAACACTACCCCCTGCACAACCCTCCCCTGACCCCCAGTCCGGTCCCTACACTCAAACACTACCTTGCTCGACCCCCGACACTACCCTAAATCCTAAAACACTACCCTACACTACACAAACACCACAACACTACCCTAAACCATAAAACACTACCCCCAGCACAACCCTCCCCCGACCCCCAGTCCAGTCCCTACACTCAAACACTACCCTGCACAACCCCCGACACTACCCTAAATCCTAAAACACTACCCTGCACTACACAAACACCACAACACTGCCACAACACTACCCTAAACCCTAAACAAGTAACCCCCAATCCCCTTTACCTCTCTCTCCTCGTGGTTCCTCTCTCCTGGTTCCTGCTTCATGTCCTGCACGGTGCACATCGTTGTGAGGAAACGGAAGAGCCTCAGTTTCCTCACAACAATGTGGATCGCTATTACATCGCATGCGTTGTAAAAGCGCATGCGATGTAATGGCATGCGTAGTAATGACTACGCGTTGTTACATCACATGCGTTGTAAGGCATGCAATGTAACAACATGCGGGGAAACAGCCACGTTGTAAAAGCTGTTTCCCCATGCAAACACATGTGCATATTTATGTATGAGAAAAATAAATAAAATACTTTCCAAAAGTTTGGAAAACTGCAACAATAAAAGTGCCATTTTCCAGGGCACAGGGCACAGCCACACCAGCTCCAGGTGGAAGTTGTTGTCCTGTTGCTACACCGATAAAACCAACCTCTCCCCTGGCAACGCTTTCACGGCATCAGAATGAGGTCTGTGAGGGCATGGAGAGGGAGGTTTGCTGCTGTGAACCCATTATGGATATCTCATAAGACTTCCTGAAGTCATGCCATATTTCATATCATTGGTTAACGATCCCCACGTGCCTTTGTGTTTAGGTTGAGACATCATGTTCATCTTAAAATGAGGTTGTCTGATGGGTGGCAAGGTGAAGCTAATTTGTACTGGCCCAGTCTTTCTATTTTGTCAATCCAATCCCCCTTTCTTTCCTGAGGTGCAGTGGGGTAAATTGGGCGGGGAGGTGTTGGAAGTGGGGTTCCTTATCCCTCACCGCTGCCACCAAATGCTGGAGGCGGGAGTCCCCGTCCCACACTGCTGTTGCCAGGTGCGAGATCCGGACCCCTCGTTTCAACGTTAGGACACCGTCTGAGATAGCCCTGCTCACCCCCTTAGTAGCTTGGCACGAGCAGCCAGGCTTATCTCCAAGGCATGAGTGTACAGTATGTGCAACCACACTCACAGCAACCCAATGATGTCACCACAAATAGACTCCACACAAGTTTTTATAAAACGAGTATAATCTTTATACAAGAAGATATACGATATGACCACACGTTACAAAACCAACATATAATAATGGGTAGTATTCCTCTCTGTGGATTGGTAGGTTCTAATCCCAACCACCGCTTCTAACCAACAGTTAAGCTGACTTCTAACCGTTTCCAAAAGGTTAGGTAGGTCGTATTGCTAGAATCACACACGTTGCAAAAGAAACGAAATACTGCAATGCGAAACGATATTATCCTGAACTGTGCAATAGAGAAACAATGCCATACGTAGCGCCACAGTCATGTACTTTGCAATAGAAGGAATAATGCAATGTGTATCACCACCAGCATGCCCTGTGCAAGGAAGAAACAAAGCAATGTGTCACGCTACAATCATGTACTGTGCACTGAAGAAATAATGAAATGCGCCACGTTATAATCAGGTACTGTGCGATGAAGAAATAATGCAATGCGCCACGCTTACAATCATGTACTCTGCAAAGGAAAATAACGCAGGGCGTAGCGCACCCAGCATGTAGTTCGTCAGGCACAAATAGAGTCAGGCGTCATACGACAGTTCGATAGTTCGTTAGCTGCAATAATGCAAAGTGTAATACGACAGTCTAGGTGCTCCTTTAACAGTTGCCCCAGTACTGCCCCTCCTTGGGCCAGCATGGGCCCCGATCCGAGCCGAAGCAACAGGCTCACGCAGCTGCCAGGAGCGAGAGGCCGTGAAGAGTGTCCCTCCGAGCCCGCACCCCACCCCAGGTGGTGATCCGCATTACCTGGGGGGGCGCGACCCCACCCTCCTCCCCTCCTTCAGCGACTTGGGCCTTGATCCAGAACTCTGTCAATGGGCACGGTGAGCTCAGGCCGGCAACTCCGCTCCTCCAGGACTGCCGGTCCGGGGCTACTGTTGCACTCCGAGGGCCCAATGACCTGGCCCTCCTTCCGGCGGTCTCAGTGGACACCGAGACCCGCCCTCAGCACTTGTGGAGACTTACTTCGATTTTGGTGCACACGCTACCCAGGCACTCCTCACCAGCGCCTCTGGTTGCACTGCGACACGCACTCTGCGCGTCCGAGACTCGCCTCTTCTCTGGTGCACACGATGACCAGGCGATCGTCACCACGCCTCGGCTTGCACCTCGACACGCACCCTGCTCGTCCGAGTCTCACCTCTTCTCCCGATGCACATAACGACCAGGCGCTCTTCACCAATGCCTCGGCCTGCACCACGACACGCACCCTGCGCGTCCGAGTCTCACTTCTTCTCTCGGTGCACACAACAACCAGGCGCTCTTCACCAACACCTTGGCTTGCACCACGACACGCACCCTGCGCGTCCGAGACTCAGTTTACTCCTGCGTGCCCATGATCACAAGGCACAACTTCTGAGGGTCTCAAGCTGCAAAAGCACGCGCACACCACGTTGCTTGGGACTTCTCCGGAAACTTTTATGTTCCTGTGTTTCCAAACAGGGAGCCAGCTCACCCCTTGCCCTTGGGGTTCAGGACACAGCACAAAGCACAGTCCTGTTCAAGAAGGGGGGGACACCACCCACTGCAATGTCCCTTCAGTCTCTTCCTTAGTAAAAGCTACAAACTGCAGGCCAGCCCCAGATCACGAAGCAAGGGTCAGTCCTATCCAGGAGTCTCGTCAGAAACTTCTTCCTTGGCAGAGGTTCTTCTTGACCACGAAAGAGGTCAAAGCCTTTGCAGACTCGACCTGTCCATTTCGCCATTCAAAATTACATCAAATTCTAGGGGTTTCAGTTCTTTTAATTATACCCCTTCATGTCTTTGAAGTTCGTTGTGCTCAGGGGTCCCTGACCCCTGCCTAAATCAGTTCTGGGTGTCTCCCTCCCAGTGTCACCTTTCTCCCTTTGATACTGGGGGTCTGGACCCTTAATCACTCAGCAATTGTTTTATAGCTGCAACCCAGGCCTCTTCACTTCCCGGGGTTTCTCCTTGCATACTCTCCAGATGCAGGTCAGCCAGGTGCCATCTCACCCCCTCCCATCTCAGATCCAGACAGTCAATCCACATTCAGCAGAGACACACAGAAATGCTCAAAGCACAAAACTCAGCCACTTTCTAAAAGAGTGGTTTCTGAACACACAGTGACAAAACCACTTTCATAGAAAGATGTGTTATGACACTGTGAGTTCATACATACTAAACTTCACCTCTCCATTATAAACTTATAGGAAACTAGGCTAACAAAACACCATACCCAGCCTCCCCATTCTGTCCTATGGGCAGAATGGCCTTTCACCAGTGAAAACGAAATGGAGTGTTTTTTCACTGGCAGGACATAGCACACACCTCAGTATATGTCCTGCCTTTTACCTACACTGCACCCTGCCCAGGGGTTACCCGGGACCTACCACAGGGGTGCCCACAGTGTACGCAAAAGGGAAAGTAAGGCCTGACAAGTGGTTGCACTTGTCAGGACAACATGCTAACTTAGCAAACTGCGCGCAGGCCCTACACTGAAGGCCTGAGTTCCCTTTTCTGCGCGCCTTTGCATTACCAGCCCTTGCACACACAGGGCACATCACTAGGGACTTTTACTAGTAAGGCAAACATACCAATCATGGCCAACCAATTACCATTGTACTTTACATAGGGAACCCTTGTACTTTGACACTGATCAGCAGTGGCAAAGTACCCAAAGCATCTAAATTAAACTCTATGTCAGGAAAACGGTCTAGGGGGAAAGCAAAAAGTTTAGGGAACTTTAGCCAAAAAGGCCAAGTCCTACAGGAGGGTAGGGGTTTTAGAAACTGTACAAAGTTGACTCTTGCTGCAAACACCAGGGATAAGGTGGGGCCATTTTTCCTGTTGGACCTATTTGCAAGGAAGCATGTTTTTGTTGTTCAGATTCGCACAACCTGACAACGAGGTCGGGAATCTGCATGTGTAGGATTCTGATTTATATTTCCAATCAGGGGTTAAATGTTTTCATTTGCTATTGGTGATGACATTTTATTGCTGGGTAGTATTGTAAATATGATAGTTCTTTTTTATGTCATTCCCTTTTGTCTACTGTATGAATTTATTATATATATTTTCTGAGCTTGAATTTTTTTTTTTTTGCAGGTAGAAACAAAAAATTGTGTTTTTAATCAACCCACTATTGCTGTCACAACGTGCACGAGATCCGCCCTTACAAACTGTTGCATAGAATCTACAAACATGGCCTTTACATACACACACGTAACAGTTAAGGCAATATTAACCAGAGTATACAGGCCGTCGGTATTTCTCAGTAAATGCTATCCGGCTTTAGCCACGGATGGTAGAATGCGCAGCTAGGTGCCCATGCAGTTGGCCTTTAAGCAACAGTCTTTCAACAGTGTCAGACTGCACTTTCCCCAAAGGAGAAACAACACATTCTCAAATATCTTTCCACTTCGTTGTGCTCTGTTCAGTTTTGCTAACTATAGCATCCTCGACGTGGAAGCAGTCATGCGCTTACGACATCTTTCAAGCAACTTATATCAACAATAACATTTTATGGCCCCAAGTTAATCTATGTGGTCCTCTCTAACTGTTTTCAGCATGAAATGATTCCATGTATGCTTTCTTTCCTGTCCTTTAGCCAGCATTCAGCTTAACCAGAACCGTTTCCTCCCGATTCTCACCATCATTCATTTCGGAATTAGAACGTTGTATTCCAAAAAGTTATATTTAAGAGGTGAATTTGCAGTGCAAAATGTCAAAATTATTTATTTAGCTCCCAAAGTTACTACTGAATGTCTCATGCGTAACCTCAAGCGATTTGCATTGAACATGTTCCCTTTATTATTTAAGTTATACTGTCTTATAAAGAAGATAGATTGCATTTACAGTCAGTCAAGCACAGGCTCCTGGCTCCCATGCTAAATCTCCAACTCATCTGTGGGTTTCTAAAAATGCTCCTCCTTTATCTTAACTCAGATAGGAGTTTTTTGTCTTCCTTTTAACAGATGTTAAAGTGTAATTTCCCAGCCTGTCCCCGGATCCTCTTTTTCAAATCCTTCCGAAAGATATTTCGGTTAACCTTTTTTTTTTTAAATTCTTCTAGAAACTTCGACATAATCTGTAAATCTGATCAAAAGTCTTGAGATCAATCTTTGGGACACTCAGGTGATGTCTGCCAATACATCGTTCACAATAGAATAAAAGTATTTTAATAGAGCATAAAATATATTTACTGAATTGTCAAATACATATTTTAACTCTAATTTGTGAATGCCATTGTCTACCTTTTTGGTGTCATATTTCGTAAATGAAATACAGTAAATAAGAAGTATCAGAGCAGATATGACAATGTCCAGCTAGAGATGGAAGAGAAGGTAGAGGGTTAATGAACTTCCAAAAAACCCACATCTAGATATTCACATAGAAGAGACAAGGGTTTTAAGGTAATTACCCATTCACATTTTGGTAAATTAAACAAGCTCAGGACCTAGCTGTGTAAGAAGTATTAGATAATGGTCCAGTGATATAAATGTACTGCATAGACTCATTAAAGTCAATGGGCCTGTTAAAAATATCTTAAAATATCAGAAAGCTGTGTTCCTTGGCCGGGGAAGTGCAGACAGAGAATTATATTTGTATTCCCTGAATGCACTCTCCTGTGAAGGGAACAGCAGTGTCCAGGAGGAGGGGGCACCAGGATAGTGCTGCCATCAGGCACCGGGTGATAGGGTCCACAGGGCCATAGGATGGCTCAGGTAGGCGGAGGAGCATACCCACCGCCCCCTAAAAAAAAATTGTCCACGGGGAATGGGCCCCTATGGCCTAAAACTCGCTAGAGGAGGGAGGGCTGTTTGCCCCCTCTCCCTAAAAATACAATCGGCCCCAGGAGATGGGGTCCCTATGGACTAAGAATTGCTTGGGGAGGGGGCCTTGTGCCCACTTGCCAAAAAACGTGATTAGCCCTGGGTGATTGGGTCTCCAAGACCTAAAAATGACTCACAGAGGGGGGAAGCTAGCCCCCCTCCTCATTTAAAGGTTAGTGGCCCGGGTGATGGGATCCCCGGTGCCTATAAATGGCTTGGGAAGGGGGCTGCACACCTTCTTCCTCATTAAAAAATATTTGTGACAACCCCCTAGGTCCTGGTCCACCTGGGGGTTTAAAATTAAAAAGGGCGGGAGCCCAGCTTTTTCATTTAGCAGCAATGCAGAAAAACAGGTCCTCTGTGGATCTGTAGCACCACTAAAAAAAAATGTGGCCCTAGGGTATGTCGCTCACTGCCCCCCTCAACCAGGCGTAAAGGGGCAGGATATCCTTACTGTGCCCCCCTATGTTTTTTTAATTCTTTTTGCAGGACAGGGGAATGAGTTTCTGAGTCCTTATATGGCTGCCGCCACATCTTTGTTGATGCAGTGGAAGCCAAACAGATAGTATCTTTAGATGTGTTGGATAAGCGGATTTTCCAAGGTATGATATATACATAAAATGAATCCTTAATTTCTCAAAAACCACTAAATGGATTTACACCAAATTACAAAAAGCATACTCTCTGGCCCAAGATCTAGCTTTTTTGCCAAATTTGGTGTAATTCCATTCAGCCGTTTTGGCTGTAGCTGTATCAAATTTTCCTATGGAAAATTGCATCGGGCAAAAAAAAATTTAGGACACCTTTTTTCTCAGACCCCACTTCTATGAATGACCCTGAAAATTTCCAGCAAGGAGCTCTGGTGGATGAGACGTTTTTGGGAACGTTTTGAGAAGACTAGTCAAATGGCGGCAACATTATTATCAAACCAAAAAATCCATCTCCTATGGAAACATGGTCTTAACTATAACTAACCAGTTTTTTTTAAAATAAACTTTATTAAATGTCTTTATACTTTCCAATAGAGAGATCTCCAGCTCTGTGGCTGAGCACTCCTTCAACAGGTGAAAGTTATTAATAGTAACCTGTTTCCACATGCTAATAGTGCATATGTGCCATCAATAATTTGCCAACAATTTTTTGAGGTGCTTGCAGTAGAAGTCATTTTGAGGAATGGGCAATTGTCCAGACCCTCCAACTTCGAGGGGGCCCCCTGGTAGCAGTTAATGATTTGCATGAAATAACAGATTCTTTTTTAATTTGACAACTCACAACGCTTGGTCTGCCTTCCCTTAACCCTCGTCCTCTGATGCATTTGGTGGCAATTAAACAAAATCTCTCATCTCTCTGTACCTTCTTCTATATTCCAATTTACCCTTTCCATCTCTCTATCTCTCCGTATACATCCAGCTACCTCATCTCTCTATCTATAACTCTCTCTCTATATCACAACTCTGTTTTCCTTCCTCTCTCTGCCTCTTTATCAATACTGCATCACTTTCTCTCTCCTTCATTGATTTTCTCTACACATCCCCTCTCTTTATGCCTTTCAAAATATATTTCTACCTTTCTCTCTTCCTCACTTCTCTATTGACCTGACCTGTTTTTTCTAAACCCGTTATCATTTTGCTCCCTTTTCTAACTTACTACTCTCTACCTTGCATCTCTGTATACTTCTTTTAATTTCTCTGCATACATCTACCTCTAGCTGGCTCTACTTCTGTCTACATGTTATTCTCTCTATCGCTAGCTCTCTCTACCTCACTCAAAAGCCTTTTTTATCTTTCCACTTCTTTAACTATGCACCTCTTCCTTTTTCTACCACTTGATCTTTCTTTGTACCACCTCCCCTTTCTCTCCTTACCTTCTTTCTCTTCATACTTCCTTGATCTCGTTACCTCATCTCTAGCTCTACCTCTCTACTCCCTGTACCTCACCTCTCTTTCTATACCATATTCTTTACCTCACCGTCTATCTTCTGTCTCCCTTACCCAATTATTTCTCGTGCTCAATGAAGTCGTAACTCACTGTCAAGTTAAATTACATACAAGTAAAGAGGGAAGGGGGGACAGGGAATGATAAGATAAGGGAATTTAGGAGAGAATGCCAGTTGTGAAGGGGGATTTATATGGGATTATGAATACCAAGAAAGTAAAGCTATGATCTTAAGCACTGTGTGCAAATATTAATTTATATTTGTATGCACTAGGCAACTAAACATTCGCCCAGTCACCCTAACCCTTACCCTGGAGGACGAGGTTGATTAGATACTGAATTCTTCATAAAATATTGTTGTTGAAAGAAAAAACAACCTAAATCCAAGAACAAATAGATATGGCTTTATCCATGCTTGTTCAATGCTTCTTTTGCTGCTCTTTGGCTGGCAGATGCTGGTTCACTAGAGCTTTCTGGAATTTTTCGCATGCCCCAGTTTTTGAAAGTTTAATATATAATTCAGTATTGTTTGGCATTGGAAGGGTTGACTCCACTGAAAACTGGAAATAAATTCCCCGTTGTTCTGTCCATGCCCCCTCAAAATATTTCTTGCCCACGGCCCCAAAAAAACCCCTAAAATGCCACTAGATTCCATAACATTGGTTATGGCATTTCTAATATGTTTCCCTGCCGAACAATTGGGACAAATATTGACCTGATACAAAATGGAGGTACATGCCTAGAAATGAAAACATATTTCCCCCAATGATCTACAATAGAACCAGTTAATTAAAGGTTTCCTTCAACAAGTCGAGAAGCAAGCCATCCTGGCGTGGCCTTTTACAAGCACAGTATGCCTTCAGAATCTGATCTATTCAACAGTTGTAAAGGAAACAATTTCACCTTTAAGACTACTCTCAGCTTAAGGATGAATTAAAGTAGTCAAAAGATGCTTATCCTTTGGATGCATGTATACATATATATATATATATACATATATATATATATATATATGTAACATATTTGTAAGTACATATATATAAATATAAAAAAAATTATATATATATATATATGTATATATATATATATTCACTGAAAAAACCATAGGTTTTAGGGACAGTTATAGTTAGTTGGACATTTCACTCGTACAAAACCCGTGAAATTCCCCGTTATAGTTAGTTCAGCTAACTATAACTCGCGCCCCGCAATGCACTGCTGATGACGTCACATATTACATCACTCATGACATGGTCAGTGACATCACTGATGACATCACTGATGACATCTCAAATGACATCACTGTTGACATCATGCAGTGACTGTGTGTTTCTGTAAAGTTTAAATATTTTTAATATATATAGGAAAAGACGTATTGAAGAATGAGTGGGTGTATAAGTGTCTGTATGGATGATTTAGTAGGTGCGTGACTGACTCTATAAGTGAGTGATTTAACGTATCTTACTGAATGCATGGGTTAGTGACTAAACTGGGTGAATGTCTGTATCCGTCTGTCTGTTGCTGTGTAAGTGGCTGCATGTGTTTGTGAATAGCTACATGAGTGTGTATATGAGTTATTGAATGGTTGTCTGAGTATCTGTATGGGTGCCTGAGTGTTTGTGTGGGAGGGGTGTGTGCGACTCTGTGCATAGATGTGTGAGTGGGTGATTCACTGGGTGGATGGTTTCAAGAGTGCATCTGTGATAGACTGTATGGGTGGGTAAGTGTGTGTAAGAGTGTGTTAGTGAGTGAATGTATGTCCCAGTGGTACATGTGTGAGTAACTACATATGTGAAAGGCAGTATATATGTGTGTTGGAGTATATAAATAGCTATTAGCGAGAGTGAGTGATTGTGATAGTGGCTGTATGGATGAGTGTGTGCTTGTATCAGTGATTGTATAAGAGCGTAACAATGTGCTAGTATTTGTATGATTAAGTGAGCTGGTGTGTGTATAACTGTATAGGTGAGTAAATGGCAGTGTGTTTAATTATTTGCATGACTGACTAGGTGTGTGAGTACCTCTATGGATGAGTGGCGGTGTTTGAGTGTCTATATAGGAGTAAGAGTGCATATGATAGTCCTGTACTGAGTGACCATAAGTATGAGTGACTGTACGGGTGAGTGAGTGGATGTGTGTGTGTAGACCTAAGAATCAGTGAGTGGGTATGTAGTTATTGGTGTTGGAGTGTCTATGGTTTTGCGAATGGCAGTCTGTAATTTAGAGTGGGTGAATCAAAGGTTATATTAGGGTGTGAGGAGGTGCATCAGATTATCACGTGGATGATGTCATCAGTGAGGTCATCAGTGATGTCATTTGAGATGTCATCAGTGATGTCATCAGTGATGTCACTGACCATGTCATGAGTGATGTAATATGTGACGTCATCAGCAGTGCATTGCGGGGCGCGAGTTATAGTTAGCTGAACTAACTATAACGGGGGAATTTCACGGGTTTTGTACGAGTGAAATGTCCAACTAACTATAACTGTCCCTAAAACCTATGGTTTTTTCAGTGAATTTCAAAGGTTTTTAAATGCTAATTTCTAACTATAACGTGTCTGAAACCTATGGTTTTTTCAGTGAATTTCAAATGTTTTTTAAATGCTAATTTCTAACTATAACGTACCTGAAACCTGTGGTTTTTTCAGTGAATTTCAAAGGTTTTTAAATGCTAATTTCTAACTATAACGCCCCTAAAACCTATGGTTTTTTCAGTGAATTTCAAAGGTTTTGTAAATGACAATTTTTAAATGTATTAATTGTTATATTTATTTTTTTGACACTGATTTACTACATTTTTTAAAACTATTTATTTTTAGATATTTTATTTATTAAATTATATTGTAATTACATTATACATTACATTACAAAATATACTTTCTCAGAATGAATTACTTTAGTTTAAATAGTTTGCAAATAGGCAATAGAGTTTTAAGTACAGTAGTTACAGTTGTTGCAATGGGCAACACAATTTCAAACACAATGCAACATTGAGCTCAATGTGAATTTCTAGTTAAATGCAATTAGTTACTTTATGGATTACTTTTCTAACCACAGGACTGGATCCTGGATTCAGTCCTGGGACATCTCCTGTAAACAGTTGAGTAAAAGCGTTTTGGTTACAGTAGTGATTTTTAAGGAATATTATTGTATTTTAAAAGTTGACACTTAGAAACTTTTTCACATAGAATCACCAATGTTATCCTATGGGAGGAAATTCACTTAGCAGGTAAGTAGTGTTATCGTTACTTTTTCTTACTCAGTGTTGGATCCTGGATCCAGCACTGGTGCATCTCCTGTAAACAGTTGAAAGAATGCGTTTAAGTCATACAGGTGATTTTTAAGGAATATTTGTAGTTTGTGAAAATCGACACTTTGAAACTTTTCTGCTGAAAACCAGACAATGGATTCCTATGGAAGGAAATATAAGTTACTGGTAAGTACGGTTAGAATTACTTTTCAGGGTCAGTGCTGGGCTAAAAGATGCAGCACTGGGTTCTCTCCTGATAACAGGTGAGTAAATCGGAATTCGTAGTTCGGTTGATTTTAGAGGAATATTATAAAGTTCCAAAACTCCACACTTAGAAGAATTTCCAAGTGAAACCAGTCAATGTTAGCCTATGGAAGGAAATTCAAGTTACTGGTAAGTACAGTTAGAATTACTTTTCAGGATCAGTACTGGGATGAAAGATGCAGCACTGAGGTCTCTCCTGATAACAGGTGAGTAAATTGTAATTCGTAGTTCGGCTGATTTTAGAGAAATATTATAAAGTTTCAAAACTCCACACTTAGAAGAATTTCCAAGTGAAACCAGTCAATGTTAGCCTATGGAAGGAAGTTCAAGTTCCTGGTAAGTACGGATAAAATTACTTTTCAGGATCAGTACTGGGCTAAAACATGCAGCACTGGGTTCTCTCCTGATAACAGGTGAGTAAATCGGAATTCGTAGTTCGGCTGATTTTAGAGGAATATTTGTATGTTTCAAAAATCGACACTTAGAAACTTTTTCAGCAAAAAGCAGACAATGATATCCTATGGAAGGAAATTCAAGTTACTGGTAAGTACGGTTAAAATTACTTTTCAGGATCAGTACTGGGCTGAAAGATGCAGCACTGAGGTCTCTCCTGATAACAGGTGAGTAAATCGGAATCCGTATTTCGGCTGATTTTAGAGGAATATTTTAAAGTTCCAAAACTGCACACTTAGAAGAATTTCCAAGTGAAACCAGTCAATGTTAGCCTATGGAAGGAAATTCAAGTTACTGGTAAGTACGGTTAGAATTACTTTTCAGGACCAGTACTGGGCTGAAAGATGCAGCACTGAGGTCTCTGCTGATAACAGGTGAGTAAATCGGAATTCGTATTTCGGCTGATTTTAGAGGAATATTTGCACAATGGTGAAGGGAGGGGCGGGGCCTGAGGTGACATCTGTGCAAACGCGCCCCGTGGCGCGTTTTAAGTTGGGGGACTAAGTCCCCTTGAATCATGAGGGTCCCTGGGGGCCAACTAGCCCCCAGGAACCTCCAGTATGCGCCAGGGGCTGCGTTGCAGAGATGTGTACAGAGGCCACACCCCTTTTTACACCTCTCTGCAACGCAGCTCTGTGGCGCTTTCTGGACGTACCTGTTGGGCTAGTTGGCCCCAAGGGACCCTCAGGATTGAAAGGGATTTAATTCCCCATCTTAAAACACGCCACGGGCCTGTTTGCACACATGTCACCTGAAGCCCGTTGCAGAGTACTGCAGGGAGGGGGGCGGGGCCTCCGGCACAATGCCGGTCGTCTTTTTTTTCTATTTTTTTTTTAATGGGAGGGGGGCTGCGTGGCCCCCCTTCCCTTGCCCACTTTTGGCCCCGGGGACCCCATCCCCCGGGGCCTGAGCATTTTATTTATTTTTTAAATTAAAAAAAAAACGGGAAGGGGGCCGCGTGGCCCCCTTCCCTGGGCCTGTATTGGCCCCGGGGACCCCATCCCCGGGGCATGGCCTCGATTTTTTAATTTTTTTATTTGGAGGGGGCTGCATGGCCCCCCGCCTCAGGCCATTTAAGGCCCCGGGGACCCCATCCCCGGGGCCGGCCTTGCACTTTTTTTATTTTTTTTTAAATTTGGGGAGGGGGCTTCGTGGCCCCCCTCCCTGGCCACTTATGGCCCCGGGGACCCCATCCCCGGGGCCTGGCCTCTGGTTGGGGACTGTGGGGGTCCCCAATTCCCCCACAGTCCCAGCCGGCTCCCCGCGTCCCTTGGGAGCCGGCATTGCTTTCCACATGGGGAGCTGCTAAGATGCAGCTCCCCATGTGGAAAGCAATCAGCTTGGATATTGAAGCGAGAGCAGGTTTCCTGCTCTCTCTTCCAATATCCAAAGCAAGTTTGCAATGACAGGACGGGAGCCGCGAGGCTCCGTCCTGTCATTGCAAACAGCAGTGTCCCGGGGGTAGGCACCCCGGGACACTGCAGGAGCCGGCCCTGGGGGTGGCGGTCCCCAGGGCCATCACTGGCTCCAGGAGGGGGCCGCGCGGCCCCCCTCCCAACATTTTCAAAGCCCCGGGAGGTGGTGGTCCCCGGGGCTTCGAGGGTCCAAAACGGACCCCCATTTTAAATCTTTTAGTGCCCCGGGAGGTGGCAGTCCCGGGCGTGTGGGGGGCTGGAGCCCCCACACAGGTTAAAAATAAAAAAACAGAAGCCCTGGGGAGGTGGCGGTCCCCGGGGCAGCGGGAGGGCAAAGAGCCCTCCCGCACCATTTTGTGTTAAAGCCCCGGGGGGTGGTGGTCCCCGGGGCTTGGGGGGCCCTTAGAGGCCCCCCAGACATAAATTTAACCCCCCCCACCATGCCCCCGGGACTTGGCCCACCCGGGGGCAAATTAACATCGAAGCGCGGGAGACCGCGCTTCGATTTTTTTTTTTTCGGCGGGATTTTAAAAAAAAATGCTTTTTTCTGCCCAGGGGGTCTTTGTGAGACCCCCTGAGCAGACCTAGGGGGGTCAGGGTGTTTCTACCCTGCCCCCTTTGTGCGTTTTGCGCACTTGTTTCTTTTTTTTTTCTCGGCGGGATCCACGCACCCTGAGCGCATCCTGCCGATTCTTTTTAAAAAAATGCTTTTTTCTGCCCAGGGGGTCCTTCTGGGACCCCCTGAGCAGGCCTAGGGGGTCAGGGTGTTTCTACCCTGTCCCCTTTGTGCGTTTTGCGCACTTGTTTTTGTGCCTCGGTTCTACCGAGGGACAAAATGGCTGCCAACACTTCCTGGTTTGGAGTGTTGACAGCCAGCTGACAGCCAATTAGCATGCAGCTCGTGATCGGCACGGTGCGCGCAGGGTGCGCTGAGGGTACGCGGACCCTACTCGGCCATAGATATATATGTGACTTTACTTGTGAATTTCTCAGGAACTACTGAACGGATTTACACCATTTAAGCCAAAGGCACCAGTCTGAACCAAGGGCTACCTCTTTGCCAAATTTGGTGTAATTCCGTTCAGCAGTTCGGGCTGTAGCTGTGACTAAAGGTTCCTATGGAAAAATGAATGGGGAAAACGCGTTTTGGGACCCCCCCTTTTTTCTCGGCCCCCGCTTGACGAATCAACCCGAGACTTTCAGGGTAGGAGCGGAGCGCCCCAACAAGTTGGAAACTTTCGCGAAGATTCGTCAACCGGCGTCAACGTTATTTCAAATAGAATGTCGCGGATTTCCTATGGATAATAGGTCCTAACTATAACTATCTACTGGCGACCGCCAGTAGATTATATATATATATATATATATATATATATATATATATATATATATATATATATATATATATATATATATATATATAGGATAGATATAGATAGATAGATAGATAGATATATATATATATATATATATATATATATATATATATATATATATATATATATATATATATATATATATATATATATATATCTATCTATCTATCTATCTATATCTATCCTACTGGCGGTTGCCAGTAGGTAGTTATAGTTAGTTAGGACCTAGTTTCTATTGGAAAAGCATTTTTTTACTTTCCTATAACTTTGGCGTCGTTTGACCAATCTTCATGCAATTTGCCCAAGAAAGTGTCAACGTAGGTTCTGTGTGTCATGGAAAGTTTGGGGGTGATCCGTGCAGTGGGGACAAAGAAAAAAGGGGCGCAAAAGAAGGGTGTGTTTGTAATGGTATTTCCCATAGGAACGCGTTGTCGAACCTACAGCCCGAACTGCTGGACAGAATTACACTACATTTGGCAGGATGGTAGATGTTGTCAAGCAAATTGTGCTTTTTGTTATTTGGTGCAAATCTGTCCAGTAGTTTTTGAGAAATTTAAGCAGAAAATTATAGATACATCTCTGGCCGCTGATATTTCACGGTGGTTTTGCGATTAATTGTGGATGCGCACACCATCGGGAATGCTGTGATTGGCTAGACCCAACCTCAACAGAAAGTTGCGGCTGACATTTTATCGCTCAGGAACAGTTACCGGGGCTGAAAATGTGTGTGAAAGCTAACATAATGGGTCAGGGTGGAGATACTCTGACTCCATGTTTGATGTCATCAGTGATGTCATTTGAGATGGCATGAGTGATGTCATCAGTGATGTCACTGATTATGTCATGAGTGACGTAATATGTGAGGTCATAAGCAGGGTATTGTGCGTTTGCGAGTGATAGTTAGCTCAGCTAACTATAACTGCTGAATTTCTCTGGTGTTGTACGAGTGAAATGTCAGCCCAACTATAACGTCTCTGCAACATTTGTTTTTTCAGTGAATATATATATATATTACCTACTGGCGGTCACCAGTAGGTAGGTATAGTTAGGACCAAAGTTTTCATAGGAATAGTGTTTTTTGTTTTGCCAATAACTTTGGCACCACTTGACGAAATTTTCACAAAACTTCCTATCTTTAGTTCAGCTGCTGTGTTGAAAGTTTGAGGGTGATCTGTCAAGCAGAGGCTGAGAAAAAGAGGGGTCTCAAAACGCATTTTCGCCATGTTATGTGTGTGGGGATTGTTCATTTTTTGAACATGACTACAGCCCAAACCGCTGAACGGAATTACACGAAATTTGGCAGAAGGCTAGATGTTGGTCCATAAACTGTGCTTTTTGATGTAAATCCGTTCAGTAGTTTTAGAGATATTTAAGTTTAAAAAATATAGATATCTGGGAGCCCAACAGCCTACTGAAACCCTACTGAAATATGGTTGAAGTGTTGGCAGCCATCTTGGGAGTCGGGTAAGCCGAGTTCCACAAAAAATGGTTAAAAAAAAATAAAGGGTGCAGGGTAGAAGCACCCTGAACCCCTAGGCCTATTGGGGGGTCCCACTGGTCCCCCCAGGGCCTAAAAAACCTTTTTTTTTTTTAAACATTTTGGCGGGATCCGTGGATCTGGCCAAAAAATTCAAATTGGATGGGCCATGTCCCAGGGGCATTTTTTTAATAATGGAGGGGGGAGCCCGGCCCCTCTCCTGGGGCTCACTATTGCCCCGGGGACCACCACCTCCCTGGGGCTTCTTTTAAAAAAAATTAAAGCGAGGGAGTCCTGCATGGCCTTCCCACTGCCCCGGGACCACCACCACCACCCCGGGGCTAATAGTTTTATGAATGGGGGGGCCTCTTGGACCCCCCAAGTCCCGGGGACTACCACCCCCCCAGGACTTTATATATAAACAAAGTGGGGGTACTGCTCACACCCCCCCACAGCCCCACAGACCAGAACATCCCTGGGGGAAATTAAAACAAATTAGGGGGGCCGCACAGATTCCCTCCTAGGGCCAATATTGGCCCTGGGGACCGCCACCCCCCAGGGCTGGCAGGAGGTGCTTTTGCAGAGTGGTGGAGAAAGGGGCATGCCCTCCAACAACTTCTCAGCAATCCCACTGTGTGGGACTTACCAGAGGTAGCAGGAGGGGTAGTTGGCCCCCAAGGACCCTCAGGAGCCAAGGGGACTTCATCCCCCAGCCCGCAGTGCACCAGGAGGCACATTTGCAGAGTGGTGGAGAAAAGGGGAGTGGCTTCCAAAGACCTTAACGCAATCGCGCTGTACGGGACATACTGGAGGTAACAGGAGGAGTTGTTGGCCCCCAAGGACGTCCTTGTGGGCCAACTACACCTCCTGTTACCTTCAGTAAGTCCTACACTGTGTGATTGCTGAGAGGTCTATGTGGCCCCACCCCCTTTCTCCGCCACTCTTCAAACATGTCTCCTGGTGCATTACTGGTTGAGAAATGAAGTCTTCTTGGAGGCTGAGGGACCCTGGGGGTAAAGAAGCCCTCCTGGTACTTTCTGTAGGTCCTACACAGCGGGATTCCTGAGAGCTGGTCAGAGCCCCCTCCCCCTTTCTCCACCACTCTGCAAATGCCATTACTACTTTAAAAAAACATAGAAACCCACTTTAAAAACAAAGGTTACAGGGATGCTATAGTTTGGAAATGAAATTAAAAAAACCTTAGAAATTCACTGAAAAAAGCAAAGGTTACAGGGACGTTATAGTTAGTCTCAAATTTCACTCGTACATAACCAACGAAATTCAGCAGTTATAGTTAGGTGAGCTAATTATAACTCGCGCCTCAGCAATGCACTGCTTATGACCTCACATATTACATCACTAATGATATGATTAGTGACATCACTGATGGCATCTCAAATGACATCACTGATGGCATAATCCAGTGACTGTGAGTGTTTTAAAACAGTTTAGGATTGTTAAATATATATACCAAGGTGTATTGGTGAATCAATGGTTGTATGAGTCCTTGTATCAATGATTCAGTGGGTGCGTGACTAACTGTGTAAGTGAGTGATTGGGTGTCTCAGTGAATGTAAAAGTGAGTGACTGGCTGTGTGAATTTCAATATCATTCTGTCAGTTGGTGTCTAAGTGGCTGCATGGGTGTGTGAGTGGGTCCGTGAGTGGCTGTATTGGTGAGTGATTGGTTCTGTGAGTACCTGTATGGTTGTCTGAGTATCTGTGTGAGTGGGTGAGAGGGTGTGTAACTGCAATATGGATGAGTGAGTGGGTGAGTCAGTAGCTGTATGGGTTAGTGAGTGTGTGTGTGAGGGGCTTTAACGGTGAGTGAGTGTGTGTATGGCTGTGTGGGTGAGTGAGTGGATGGGTCAGTGGTATATGGATGAGTAACTGGGTATGTGAAAGGCAGTATAGGTGAGTGATGGGGTATATGAGTGACTGTATGGGTAAGTGAGTGAATGTGAGAGTGGCTGCATGGATGAGTGTATGCTTGTGTCAGTGTCTGTATAGGTGAGTGAATATGTGTTAGTATCTGTAGAGGAATCCAAAAATCAAAGGAGGGAGTGAAGAGGAAAAAGGTAGAATCGTCCTCCTCTTGATACTGTTATCCAACATAGGGATTCTACCATGTATTATGTGAATATATATGCACCCATGTGTGTGCTGCAGCACACACATGGGTGCATATATATTCACATAATACATGGTAGAATCCCTATGTTGGATAACAGTATCTGTAGAGGTCCAGTAGTGCTATGAAGAGGGTGTGCAGGAGTGCCAACATTTTGCCTGTCACTAGCCTTGGGTGCAAGTGATTCCTGGCCCCTTCCTAATCAATAGGGATAAAAGGTTCTGCGGTTATCCCTGCCCTCTTTTACAGTAATTCCTGTCCTTACTGCAAATAATCCTACAGTGCACCTCTCTGTTTAAATCCAAGATGGTGAAACCTTTCTTCCCTTGTGCAGAACTTGTGTGCCCACCTCAGGGGTGTGGCCAGAAAACTCCTCCTCTGTGATCACTTCAAACCAATTCTCCGGGAAGCTCCTCTCCCACTGGGATTGATTGGTGTCTGTCTGACGGGGGAACTAAGAAGATTTCTGACATGGTGTCAGCTAATGTTTGCCTGTGACAGGGTAGACCTCTTTAAAGTTAATCACGTTCCTGGGCACAGTCCAGATGGTCATCCTTTGACACCCAAGGCCTTTGCCTCCAGAGGCTTTAGTCATGGACAAGGTAACTTTCTAAATCTACCTTTTCCAAAATAGTTATTACAAATCCAACTTCACCAGTGACTTGAGCTTGTAATAAATATTTCAAAAAGTCCAAAAATGAAATTTGTAACGCATGAGATTATTAAGTTTCATATTGTATGCCAATGCTTTTCTATGGAAAATCCAACCTGCTACAGTGAAAATATCTTTTGGGATCTTTTCACAGTTAACATTAAACTTTTACCTGTCTTACTTTAAATACCATGCACCCGGCCTTATGGGCAATAAGACCTAGTAATGGGTGATTTAGTATTATTAAAAAGGAAGGTTTGGGCTTGTTAAAAGGGGTTATTTTGACACGTCAAATTTACAGTCTTTAAACTGCTATAGCCAGGCTAGAATGGTAGGCTTGCAATAATGTTTGTACTGTTACTGTGGTGTACCATGGTTCCTGCAGTCCACTAGTGATATTTAACTTACAGGCCCTGGGTATGCTTTGTACCATATACTACAGAAATTTAGGTAAGCTTAATATGCCAATTAGGATTATAGCCCATTTTCACATGTTTTAGGGGTAGGAGCACATGCACTGTGGCCTGGTTAGCAGAGTCCCAGTGCACAGAATCACAAAACCATCTGCAGCCATTAAAAAAACCAAATGGGTGTATATGGTAGGTCATGTAGATTTAGAGGCCCTGTAGATTTAGAGGCCCTGTAGATTTGATGCACATAAGTGTGCAATGCTCTGGTGTCTGCTGTCATTCTAAAGTTTAGCATACACAAGGGAATTCAAGGAATAATAGGTACCATGGGTAACTGTAGTTATAAGGGACAAAGGGCCCTAAGCAGAGCAATACATATTAATACTCTGGGGAGAAAAAACGGGCCCAGGATACTTGATTAAATCAATCATATTAAATCATATATTTATTGATACAATTAAATGACTTTTGTAGGGGTAAGACCCCCAACGGTGCACAAAACCGTTAATTGCAGAAAGCCACTCAGACATAAATATGTGACACAGTTTCTCAATGTTACAAAGTCACAATTACAAACACTTTAACACTTCTGCACCCACAATCAATAATACACAATTCAAATCGAGTCACAGTGTTGTTTGTCGACGACGTTTTTATCCACCTAAAATTATGGGATCATCATCAGGACATTGTGATACAAGCCTGAGAATTACAGAACACTGGTGATAAAGGAAAACCTATGATAACTGGGATGGAGAGAAAATGGAAAGAAAGGAAGTAAGTAAATTGAATTAATGATTCGCCATCAGATGGGCACTATGGGGCCGATTCCGATCTCGGCCGGTAGGGCTCCGAATCGGATTCGGCTTAACCGGATCCGATTCGGAGCCCTATTTCCCGACCGATTCGTACGCGCGTCCGGGCGAGCGAGTACGATGCGAAATCGCCGACCGACTCGTCCGGGCATCCTGACCGCTCCGACCGACTCGTTCCCGGGTCGAACCGCACCGACCGACTCGTTCGGACTCGACTCGCACCGCGCAATGGAGACGTTCCCCGGCCGGGTAAGTACGATGCGCGCCGCGAGCAGTCCGACCGAGCCGCGCACTCCGGCTCGAAAGAGCAGTCAGAGCCGTACTTTGGGGGTCCGTGTCGGACCCCCCTGTACGCGTAGCCGCGCGAGTCGCACACAGGGGGGACACATGGGACCCCCCTACACGTGCATGTACGGGGCGACCCGCATCGACGCGCACACGCTGTAGGGGGCGCCCTTGTTTGCATCGTGCCCATTGAGTCAATGGGAGCCCGTGTACGCGTCGTACGACTGGCTCCCATTGACTTCAATGGGAGTCCGACCGAATCGTTCGGTCGGACTGCTAGAGTCCGATTCGGTCGGAAATCTCTCCGGGTCCGGCTCGGTCGGAGAGATTTCCGGCCCGAATCGGAATCGGCCCCTATGTGTGAAAGGTGACACAACCATGCATAAAAGCTCCATGAGGGGAATGTTCCATACTATAACAACCTGTCATAAGTGACTGTGTCAGATATCAAAATTCAAGCCAATTCCGAAATTGAGGACACGTGCAAATCCAAATGAAGAGCCATAAGGTGTAAGCAATTATACTATGATGATCATGCAAGACACTGTGCTATGTGCAATGTGCAATGTGCGCATAAATAGAGGCACCTACCATGGAGAAGATGAAACCTCCATTTCAAATTCATGAGGGCGCTTATAAGGAGTCACAAAGACGTCATGACCATGGAAATAGCACAATGGCACATATAAATATTTTGTTTTTTGTTTTTTTTGTTGCATATTTATATAGCGTGAACTCGACCCGAAGGTATTGGAGCGCTTTACATGAGCACCGTATTTACATTACACATTCAGGCACGGGGAGATTAAGTGATTTGCCCAGAATCACAGGATGTGGACGCGACCCTGAGGCTCGAACCCTGGTTTCCAGCACCAAAGTCGGCAGTCTAGCCGACGGACCACATCCTCTAAATGACACTCCCCAGAAAAGAGCAGCTAGCCAGAAGCAATTAGCCTGTTAGGAACAAACAAAACATAATGGAGGACCAGAATTAAAATCATAATTAAATTGACCCCAAAACTATCCCCCTGGGAAATGAACAATTACATACAAGGATAGCCACGTACCTGTAGTGTTTCGATAGATAACACACTGCGGGGAAAACCGGCCGATCCCAAACCAATTATGGGTTACCTCAGCCAAGGAACTGATCTCTGCAGGAAGGAATACAAGAATGCAAGCAGCAAGCAGCAAGCGGCAAGGAAAGGAGGTGAGTATGCCCATAAATTGGCCGAATACCATTGTAACTGTGGCGCTGACATACAGCTAACCCACGTGCGATGCCAAGTTCGGGGAGTAAGTAATCATGTGTGGGTTTGAAAAGTGAAGAGGGACTCAACGGCACCCACAATTGTGAATCAAAAAGCAGCCATGTTGGAAAAGTGAAATGTGGAAATAGCCAGGGTTAGTAATTATGGAGAATAGGAATGAAAACAGTACCAATGGCACAGTAATACAATATAAAGTACAAACAATTCAATCAATTATATTGCCAAACAATAATTCAAAACATGTTGAGAACAATGCTCCATAATCGGCAATCTGCAATTCCTAACAGGTTGGTCCCGGATCCAAATTATATATAAATTAATGCGTATGGTCATATAGAAATGTAGAATATTCCAGATAGTAAAATAATAAAAAAAATAGAGGACCTGTGGCCTGGAGCCCTAGGTATATTGCTGCACTGGAATACAGCACATAGGCAATCCCCAAAAATATATAGTTCCCAACAATAACCGGAAATCAAAGGATGTTAGGAAAAATGTCTCATGATCTTCAGTCTGTAATTCCTAACGGGCTCAACCCAGCTCATGAACTATGTATAAAAAATTAATAGAAATGTTTGTTTGCAAAACTCCCAACAGTGTAAGAATCAGAAAAAGGCAGAGCAATAGTTGCATGGAGGCCTCAGTATGTTGCTACCCTAGCAAACAGCCTAGATAATAACCTAATACGTTACCAGAAGAAGAAAATTCCTACTGAAAACAGTTTTGAAATACATAGAAGATAAATAAATCACATATCCAACACACACAGTGCAAAAAGACAGATTGAAGAAAGAAAATGGGTCCAATTGAGTTCAACAACAAAAATGAGAAGGTCTGTCACATACACCAATCAAGGAACCAGATAAGAGTTCATATTAATGATGTCCACTCCTCTAATCTGTTCAATCCATTGTGGAAACTGTCTGTTTTCAGAATCCACTTGAGTTCTTCTTCGTTGATTATAGATGAGATATCGACACCACGTTCAGGTACTTTAACGACTGAAATCACGTGCCATTGCAGTTTGTTCTAGGTGTGGTTGAGCGTCTCGAAGTGTTCCACCAGGGGTGCGTTGGATACCTTGCACCGAAGTCAGCTCCTGGGTTGACATATCCTCACACTGATCTTTTGTGTTGTCTGGCCAATATAAATCAAGTTACATGGACATGTGATGGAATAAATCACATTTGGAGTATTGCTATTAGAAAAGTGTGTCATTGCAGTTCTCAAATTTCCATAAATGGAGTTCTAAGAGTCAATAGTAAACTCATATACACTGCAACTGCCACATTTGCAATGGCCTGTCAAGGGGACATGACCCGAAAGGTCATTCAATGTGCAGTTAGTTCTGACAGGAGGGGGGGCTTGCCCTAACGAGAGGGTCTTTGATGTTCTTGTTCTTACAGAATGCAAAAATATGGCGTTCAAGGGGGTAATCCCCCTGCATTAAGTACATGCCGGTAGCGTAATAGGATTTTTCAACTGATTGGAGATGGGAGAAAAGGTGGTGATGCTTCCAAAAGGGGGTAATAATGCAAAAAGAGGCATTTTCCTACAATAATTAAACTAGTCAACCAATTTACAATTAACTAAAACCAATAAATACTTACAATAACCATGATTCAATTAATTAATTGACATAATTAATTATCAATTAAAAAATTAATTTACATAAATAAATCCATCAAAAACAATAATTTAACTTTTTAAATACATGCCACCCCAGTGGTGCCAGTCCCCTGCAAACCCAGTCACCTGCTACTAAATTAACAATTTCTAATTAAAAAAAACATATGCAATATACAAACTATACTAAAACCTATAAATCACTCATCTTATTATAATACTAATAATGTAAACCACTAAAATAGCTAACACGTATCAAACTAATTAAAAATGATATTGTATACAACTATATAAAATAAAATGATATTATATACAATTATATTTATTAAAAAAACAATATTAAATAGCTAAAGAAACGATATTCTTACCTTCTAAGTTCTCTCTCATTATATTTTTGACATCACATTATTTTTGACACAATATTTGTGACCCATGATATTTATTACACAATAGTTTGTCAGAATACCAGCAAACCCCATGAAGGATCTCTGCCCAGATCCGTACTGGAAAGAATGTTGAATTAATTAAAATAAAATGTATTTTAATTTATATTTATTTTAAATATTTTTAATGTTAGAGTCCTTTTTAAATAAAATATTTTGTTAAAATGTTAAATATATTTTTATGTTTTGTATTAAAAATAATTTAATTTAAATTAAATGGTAACTTAAATTAATACTAATTAAAAAATTATTTACATGAAACATAACTGGCAACCAAGCTTGTCATACATTAAATATACCTGATACTGTCGGGGGTGGGATGAGAATTAATGTGGCAAATAATATCAATTAATAAAGATATTTAAATATCACATTTTAATTTAGAATATATTCAAAAAGTAGATAGCGTTTTTGAGTGAGTGTGTTGTGTCTTGTTAGAGTTAGTAATAATTTAAAAAAAATGTCTGCTAGAATTTATTGCTGTTTGTTTTTACTTTCAATATTGAGTTACCTTCCCTTGTGCAGAGATATTCACAAACAGCATTTTAGTAAATTTACAGTTGTAAATGTGGCCGTAGGAACCCCTACTCCCTTATTTGAGATCTCCACACATAAATGGTGACTGCTATCCATGAGAAGATATATGCCTACGTTACGTTTGGAGGTGAGCTCTGTGTGCGGAGACCGTGAGTGCACTTTTTCCAGAAAGGCTTCATGGCACTAACAGAGCTAGAACTTGTAAAATCATGAGCATAGACTAAAAAGAGACAAGTATTTCCTAGTCCCACTAACTTTCTGCAACTACGGTGATGTTCTATAATCCACAGTAACAGTGATAATGTGGTTCAATTCTTTGGACCGAGAAACCAATAAGCTTTACATGAAAGGGAAAGAGGCTTGTTCACTGAACCAAGTGATCCACGAAGGGTAAAAGGCACGTAGCATTCTTATCAGACAGATGGGACACGTCCCACAAAAGGACTTGCGCATTACAAAAAGACACTTGAACAAAGCTCTCCAGTGGCGTCAAAGAGGTCACGTTTTTGCAGGACCAGTAAAAATGACTGGCTACAACATTTTGAATTTTGAAAATTGATCAGTAGGGTTACCACCAGGCCCGCACCTTACTAGAGTGATCGCTAATTTCATAGTTGCAACTGTGCCTGTATTTAGAAAATGGTGGCCATTAAACAGCCTAGTATTGCTCTGTTGCTGGTTCTGGGTGTAACATGGGGACAGATACCTGTGCCTACAGTTTTGCTCCTGCTCTTGAGACGACCTATTTATGTATGACTGACTTCAGAAACATGCTGGATCCTGAACTGTGCCATGTTGCAGGGATTCTGCAGAGGCACAGAACTATGCTTGGGGCCATAGAACCTTAGTAGACAGGGATCCTACCACCTTAGTACCCATGATCCCGGGACCGACTAGCTATTGTGTCTCTGTTGCCCTCCTACTCACTCACAGAGGAACAAGTGATTAGACACCCCAGAACACAACACTCCCGACTCTCTCAGGAATCGCTGTGACAGGACACACCCTTTCGCTCTCACACTCGTACTTGTCCACAATAAGATCTGACAGAGACACGAGAAAAGTTTAAACTATTTATTTTAACTATCATGCTCTAGTATGCAGTATACGTGCCACAATAAGTAAGAAAATGCCTAACACAAATACGGTCAGCATAGTGAGTAATCCATAAATTATAAAAGGAGCTTACATGGTATTAGATAGGGTAATCTAACCACCCTCTCCTTCTACAGAAGCAAGGTGATTATATATAAGAAGATCTCTAGATGTTTGCAGTGGGCTCTGTACCTTAGCACGCACAGATGAACGTTCTACATCTCAGGTGTAGTCGCGATCTCTCTCCAAACATGCTGCCTCCCGACCTGTGCCCACCCCTAACTTCAAGCATCATCAAAAGGAAAACAAATCGGAGAGTCCAGTCCAGCTTTTGCGCTCAGCTGACTGTGTGCGAGGAGCAGTAAGCCGCCGATAACGCCGAGAGCGGCCGCTCTAAGAAAACCTCTGCCAAACTGAGGAGCCAGTTTACGGCTTTTGTTTCCCTTGTTTGCTCCCCCTGCAAGCCTGCCACTCATAAGTGGTTGCGGGGGTCGAGCGAAATGTTCAGTGAAGTGAAGAGCGAGTGATAAGCAACCGCGCTCGGAGGGACCTGGCGGGTGGCGGTCAGCGGCTGGCTTGTCCTCGCAGCTTGCTGATAGCCCGCTGATAGCTGATTGCTGATAGCTGTGTTTGCAGCCTGGGACTCGTGGCCAGCGGTGAGTGGCATAGGAAGTTTCCTCCCTCCCCCCTAATGAAGTAAGGGAAGGGCACAGTGGATGGGAAAGGGAAATGTTTTATTTTGAGCCCTGTGTTTTTGCGCTGAGAAGGACATCTCAAGCCTCACAGCTCCCGGCGCGGATATTGTCGACACTTGACCCCCCAGCTTCCATGAGCGGGCGGCAGGGGGGCTGAGCGAGTTGCGGTAGAAGCGGCCGTGACCCTCCTGACCCTCCTGGTCTGGAGCTGGAGTCGGCGTTGGAGCTGGAGTTGTGTCTCCCAGTTCCCAGTTCTTAGTTCCCAGTTGAAAGCCAGTTGCCAACAGCCCACACCCTACAGCACACAGCCTTTAGCCGACAGCACGCAATACCGGTGGCAGTGGTTTCTGAGGGGTACAGCTGTGCAGGTGCCGTCAAACCACTGTACGGGGAGTGTGGGGGAGTGTATTGCTCAGCAGTACACGGAGGCCCCGAAAAAAAGAAGGAGGCCAGTACAACTAAACAGGCCACACACCCCCTTTTGGAGACAGTGCAAAGAGTAAAGAGTAAAGAACCTAAAGAGCACAACTAAGGACAGGAGTCTGGCAGGCTTGCCCGGATTTGGTTGCCGAAGTGGCGTCAAAAAATAAAAAATAAAAAAAGCAGGTAGTTCCAAATTTGGGTGAAAATTTCCGATAAACAACCTGTACCTTCAGGGAGGAAAACAACTATCGTAATCGCCCCATACAGCCTAATATTGGGCATAAAGAAGAAAAACAAACTGCAACAAAAGGTAAAAATTAGGTCAGGGAGACCCAGAAAGCAACTGGCACAAAAAACAGCAAAACAAGGTTCCAAAAAATCCAAGGAGATAGATGAATCACCCAGAAAATCAGTTCAAGAAAAGACAAGCCTATTAATTCCTTTACAGTGTTCTATATTTGGAAAATCGACCCCTAATAGGAAGTTCATGTTTCTAAAAGATCCAACGACAGCCATCTTTTCAGAAACAGGACAACTGGAGGGTCTTCCGAACCCCTTGACACCACAAAAAAGTCATTTAAAAACAAAGTCTAATAGTATGGAGAATAATAGCACACAGAAGGTCAGTAAAACTAAAGAAAATGCCACTGCGGACGATCAACCAAACAGCAGCCGGTTAGTGATACAGGCACAAGTCCATGCCTCTGACTATCCACACTCAACACCAAAATCAGTATTAAATCTAGGTTCATTTAAACAAATGTCAGAAGAAATACATTTGGAAACATCAGATAATCCTCAATCTCCAAATACCCAGCATAACAGCTCATGGCTGCGTTCAATATTCAATATCACTATCAAGCAATACTGACCTTCTGCAGGCATTGGAAGCTAAAACTCTTAACCAATCGGAGAACGAAAAGAGTAAAGAAACAAGCGAAAAAGAAATAGAACACTCGCAACCAATAATTGAAATATCAAGTACACTGGAACAGCCCATTCAAACTCAGAGCCAAATGAGTTATAATGTGAAGAGAAAAGATCAAGATCCGTCACCACAGTTGCAAATTAGCTCCACCGACACAAGTCTTTCACAGAAAAATATAATAACAGCAGATAAAGCAAAGGAACGAGATAGAAGCGGAGGAGGGTCCGCAACGGAAATAAAAGAGGGGATCCATCAGTCAGCATATACATCACTGTTAAAAGTGCTAGAAACCACAATAACAGTACTTAATATGCAATCGGATAAGTTAGACACACAGATTGACCTGATGAATATAATAGCCTCATATATCGTAGGAATCAATACGAAATTGGAAACATTAGCGGACTTGATAATCAAGGAGCGAGAAACAAACACAGTAGCAGGCAAAGATTGTGCATGTGGTCCAATAATCGATAAGCTAAGTAATGTACCAGCAATCCTAACAAGCATCTTAAAGGAAAGGCAAAAGACTGGCGATTGTCGGACAAAAAGTACAAATCTTACAAGCAAGTCACCAAAGTCAAACCAACAAACTTCCTTTGCTTGTCAATCAAATGTATTGATTACATCAGATTCGTCAATGACCTCGAATAGAGGGACAGGTCTCAAAAATAACATCAGTGATCACGGGAAAGAACCACCAAAGGTACTGCTCACAACCGACCGACCAAAGATCATTAGTGAAGGGACAAGGATGGTAGATAAAGATATGGGCCAAGTAAATCCGCTTCCGGCCTTACTAGATGGCCAAGGCAATACAGAAACATGCTTGCAAACCAAGAGACAGAGGAAATGAGCAAGGAAATCTAGAAAGAACAATCAGAATACACTAAAAGATACTAATACCAGTAGGAAATGGTTTCATATCTTCGAAACTAAAAAACTACAAACAAGTCTAGAAATGCCAAGTACGCATACTGAACAGAGGATTATAGTAGAGGAAGAGCAAAAACAAGGACACCACACCTCGTCAATCTCATTAAGTCACAGTCTACAAACAGACGAATCAATCGATATGATTCACACAAACCAAACACAAATAGCATCTATTGACAGCAAACCACTGGAAGTAAAAATAAGAAAGCTTCAGCCGCAACACAAACACAAATCTGGAACAAATCAGAAAACCCGACGTATAAGTCGGGAAGAACATAAAGACAGAATAATTGTAAACCAAGTAACGCAGGAAGTTGTCAGTACAACCCGAGATGACACCAGCACAGAAAACAAAGGAAGACAGAAGCAAATAAAATGTGCATCAGAGCCGACTCTTGTGAAGCGACCATTTGAAATTATGAATAATCTAGTGCAAATAAAGGGCAGTCTTGAGATGGAGCAAAGAAGCCCTCCAAAAGAAGATGCATCGAAGGAAAAGTTCACAATCAAAATCAATATGCAAATAGGTGATAGAGCTGGAATCAATTACAGAGAGGTATTACAACACTCAGCCCCGACAGCAATAACACCGGACAAAAATCAAGAAAACACTTGGAATAAGCAGATCATATTAACTCCCCACTACATCTCTCAGGGGCAACAAGACCTCCTCAATAGAGGGAATATATTGAGACTTATAGCGAAAATCCCTACTTTAAAGCATCTGACCACCACAGACCTATTGTCAATTCAATTTATTTCTCAAGAAAAAAACAGTGGGACGGAAAAAACACTATCGACTTGGAAAAATGATGAAATAGTGTCTTTAATAATGAATCCCAGACAAGAGTTTGAAGGATGGGGCATTACAATGGCAAGACCAACGAAGCCACGCTATCCCTCACCTCAACTAAATGTACCAAAGAAACCTAATATAGAGGAACACAACATCCCAGTGTACTCAGTACTACAAAATGCAAGGGGAAAAACAAGCCATTCTGAAGAAATCATGGACAGACAAACTCCACAACAAGACACCAATAAATGGAACTGGATGGCCTCAGCTCTAAATGGCCAGAAAACAGAATGACTTGCCACAAAGGGAAAAAGCACCAACTATAATAGCGTAAAACTCCTATCCTGGAATATTGCAGGTGCAAAAGGAGAATTACAGGACAACACTGCTCCGACATACTGGAAGTATTATGATATTATCGCACTCCAAGAAACATGGCTGACTGAGTGCAAGGACGTGGCCAATTACACACTCCACTATGTAACGGCAACTAGAACTCATAAATATGGAAGGCCAAAGGGTGGCCTAGCAGTATATATATCAACGGCACTAAATATTAAAACTGAACAGTTACCTAGTACGACACTAGACCTACAAGTAATTAAAATGGACCAAGGGCCCAAAAACCAGACAACAACAGTCATATTAATTAACCTCTACTTGCACCCGAATGCTAGAAAAAAAGAGTCACAGTGTGAAAAACTGCTGTCGATAATCACTTCAATCAGATTTGAAAACCCAGCCTGGGAGATAATAATAACTGGCGATTTTAATTCATACTTAATTTATACACCAGATGAAGATGAGCAATTAACAGCGGCTAATGAGCTATGGTCAGTTCCCTTACAATCATCCTCTACAACAAAACGACATGATTTGAACGGGCAAAAGCTGGTCTTAGCCTTTGAACATCTCGGCTTGCGAGTATTAAATGGTAGAATAAAAGAGGACACGCCTCTGCGATGGACTTATCAGGGTGTTCACACTCAGTCAATTTTAGACTATACAATTCTAACGCTTCCATTACTTGTCCGTGTGGGGAAATATATTATCAAGTATTCAACCCGAAGTGACCATTCATATCAGGTACTTGAATTAGAAACAAGCCATCCAAAACATCGGCCAGCTTCCATTGAGATGGGTCAACTGACCACAACCAATCTGAAACGTATTCGATGGTCATCAGAAACGCTGCCAGAACTAATATTGCTAGCAAAAGAAATAATTGAAACAAAGATCATTCCCGGCAACAACTCAGTAGAGAATTGGTTCACCTTCACCAACAAATTATTAATTCAAGCACCTAAAATTAATTATGCACAGAAAATGAGGTTTAAGCCCATCACAAATATTTCCAGTAAGTCCTATTTGCTAAGAAAAGAACTGAGAAAGGTGGTGAGGAAAAACAAGACACCGAAAGTCCCAAATCACGCCTGGGAGAAAATAAAGAATATCAGGAAACAGTATAAAAAGCAAATCTCGAAGGACCAGAAAGCACAACAGGAGATATTCTGGACAAAGCTACTTTCTTGTGCTAAACAAACAAATAACAGGCTCTTCTGGGAACTAGTAAATGGTACAACAAGATCAAAAGAAGTAATAAATAATGCCTCTGTAACAGAGACTGATTGGGTAGTACATTTAAGTAAAATATTTGAAGACCTCACAAAATTCCCTAAAAGTGAAACAGACAATAACAATAAATCTCTGGAGCCTAAACTCTCAGGGAAGAATTCCACTGGACCACATGATCTCAGTATCATCCTAGCCCTACCACTAGTCCTGGCAAGTCAGCACTATACAGTAGAAGATATATCCAGAATAATAAAACTGGGACGCAACGATGGGGCTCCTGGCCCAAACGGCATCCCGCAGGCCATCTTCAGGAGTGATCCCGATTACTGGGCAACACCGTTAACAGGCCTTTATAACGAAATTGGTATAACAAATGCCCTCCCCCCGAGCTGGAAAGGGTCAATCATCAACCCGATCTTCAAGGGAGGTGACAGGTCGGACCTGGCAAACTATAGGCTAATCGCTCTAATTGATGTTGAAGCAAAATATTTTGCATCATTAATCCTGGAGGACTTGGTAGAATGGTCCAACATAAAGGGGCTGATTCCATTCAACCAAACAGGGTTTCGCAAAGGTTGTGGCACCACAACAAATATCTTAGCCCTTGCCACAATAGCGGACAAGTGCAAACACCTGCAAAGAAAATTACAACTATGTTTCATAGACTTCAAAGCTGCGTTCGACCGGGTGAATCGTGGTCTGTTATGGAGTAAATTACAGAAATTGGGTCTCCCGGAAACAATATTACGACCCTTAACACAACTGTATACATGCACGTGGGTCCGTGTGGAAATAGCAAATGGCACAAAATTGTCCAGGAAGATACAAACAGAGATCGGATTAAAACAAGGCTGTGTATTAGCCCCCCATTTATTCAATCTATTTATGGCAGATCTCTCACCACAATTGGATCAGGCAAATACACATCCTCCGCGCCTGACTACACTGCCCATAACGCATCTCTCGTATGCAGATGACATACCTGCTTAGTCTAACTAGAATAGGCCTACAGAGAGCACTTAATGAGCTATTAATGTTTGCTAAGACTAATGCCTTGGAAATTAACATCACAAAAACAAAAACTATGTCAATTGCGACATCAGTATCAATTCAAGCTGGGAGAAACGAGCCTTGGAATAGTTAGCACTTATAAATACTTGGGGGTATATATAGACAATCGATTAAATTTCCAATTTCAGAAACAATATCTGGAAAAAAAAGGAAACGGCCTTATTTATGCATTCTGTGACCTTGCAAAAAAAACTACAGGGTCCTTCCTTTAAGCCACTAATAGCAGTGATGGCCACGAAACTACTACCTACAGTATCCTATGCAAGCATAGTGTTAAACGGCAAGGACGCAAAACTCCTAGACTCGCTGCAAACAAAGACCTATAAAAAAGTCTTTGGTCTACCTCAGAACGCATCCCCGCCCAGGTCCGACTGGAATTCGGCCTTATCCAACAGGAGATAGGGAGAAAATATGCCGCTATTATTTTAAAACCTGGTACAAACTCTGGCAGAACCAATCCAATATCTTAAATGATGCTCTGTGGCGTGCCCAGGAAGATGATCCAAGCTCAAGTTACGGCAAATTCCTGAAAATGGCACTGAAGGAAACCAAGACAACTGAACTTTGGGCGCAGATCCCCTCCTTCCAAGTCTTCCGTAGAATAACAAACAAAGCGGCTAAGCTACAATCATCATTAGAAGATAAACGCACCTTAGCCAAAAGATCCCATGCCTGGATGGTTCTCCAATCCTATACATCACTTCGACCGGCGGAATACCTCAGTACAACATATTCGCCCCACTTGAAACGAAAGCTAATGGCGATTAGATTTGGGGTATTACCAAGTTTGGCCGATCAACCTGCATGGAAGTATAAAGGCGTGAAAACATGTAACTTATGTGGTGCAGCATGGCAAGATTTTATCCACCTCATTTGTGTCTGCCCCATCTTAAAATCGAACCGCGTATTGCTCCTAAAAAAGGCTTTTAATGGCAGAGGCATTCGAACTTGCAGATCGGCCATCATCAGAGGACTCGGTACAACAGACCCTCAGTTGACCTGTAAAATGATGAAATTTGTATTACTTTATGAAAAAACCAAATGGCCGACGGAATCAGACACTTCCAATCCAGTAATGTCTAGCAACCCTATTGAAATTTTAAAATGTTAAACGTTTTTTTTATCTGATGAAACCGCGATTCCGTCAACAATTTTACGATACAGAATCATGATAAGGATATTGTCTCTAGCTTTTAGGATAAAATAAGTAACATGCTCTTTTTCTATATTTTAAATCATTTATATGTTTGTAAACTGTTGATCCCTCATGACATTGTTATGGTTTTAATTAACTTAAACAATAAAGTGTTGATTGATTGATTGATTCAAGCATCATTGTGGCCTGTCTGAGGTTACCATAAACCTGGAGATGGGATTTAAGATGCTGAAAGAGCTGATGCCCAGCCAGGCCAGTGTGCTATGTTGCTTTAAAGTGTTGAAGCTAAAAAGAAACAAGGAAAGTGCCTTCATGAATAGAATGGGCAGTGCCAGTCTGGTAATGTTTATTCTGTGCAGAAACTCTAACTGTGCTGCTCCCTCTCTGTCCATCCAACGACCAGTCCTCGTACATTTTACATCAAAACACTGCCTTATCTGTGTAATGAGGTACATTGTGAAGTAGAGCATGGAGCTAGTTTCAGATAAGAGCTCCTTGTAGCCTGGAAATAGAAAACCGAAAAAAGACTGTGCAGCTGCTGTAGGGATCGCAATGGTGCGGTGAGTCTGTCTTTCAAAAAAGAACCTTCAGCCCTGTATAGAACTTTCTTGCATTTACCATACTCGGGAGAGGATGGACCATTTACATTTTACAGGCAATATGAATCTCCCTCAGGACACTCACTGTTTGAAGGCCGGTGATATGTTTTTTACATTTTACAGGCAATATGAATCTTCCTCAGGACACTCACTGTTTGAAGGCTGGTGATATTTTTTTGAACAAAGTTGGAAACCCTGCTGAGGAGGTACGGAGGAGAATTTTTCAAAAGGAGCAGCACATGGAGGGATTATCAAGCCACCGAGCCAATCTGTGCGTTTAATGAGAGTTCCTGATCTCAAAGAGCCCCCAGTGATTTGGCTTGAGAGTTGGAGCCCCGCCTGTCTTGGCTGGCCAGAGACTGCCTTCCACCTGGTCAGCTGGTGTTCTTGTTTAAATCTACAGGTTTTTGCAACAGTGAATTTCAATTTTTGGATGATAACTGCATGGTGGGATAACTCTTTTACAGAAACTCCCCTTTACTAAACTACTTTAGGGCCATGGGAGCTGCTTTGAGATGTAATAATGACGCACAATAAAATATTGAGTAGGTGGTGGATCTGAACCAGCAAATGTTCCAAAAAATTAATTTCTTAGCTGAACACCAGCATTTTATTGAAGAAGTGAATGACAGAAGAAAGGGTACTGAACTGATGTTGCTGCTTTCCAACACAATCCTAAGATAAACTGCTGCTTTTCCATCTGTCTCTGTACAAGGATCGTGACATGCAATTATGGCGGGAAGCATACCTGCACGTAGAGCTGATACATGGGATTAATTTGTATTGTTGGTGAACCACGGGTTTCTGGACACCAGCATGGTACATTAGCATTCCTAATGTGTTTTTTTTCACTGCCTACAAATTTGGGTTTCATATTTATCTACTTCTAGTATCTAAATCATGCCAACCACTAAATGTCCCGAGAGATGTATGCGGTGAATACCACAGCAAGCAAACTACTTGTCTGGTGTCCAAGTGTGTTCTGCGTATCTATCTCATCTTGTAGCTGGCCCTGAAAGATAGCATTGTGGTTTTGGGAATACTTTGGGTCGGGGGAAGAAGCAAGCTCAGGACATTCTTCAAGCATCTGCGTTCTGCTACGGTTCATATCACATAATGTGAGGTTGCAGATGCATCAGAAAGCGGTGTAGTGTGGGCTGAGCCGCCCACAGAATGTGGTCACTATTTTTCAAACTGATCTGGTTATAGAAAGCACAGTGGCCTTGCGACTTGTAAGGGATACATACGTCTTCAATGAGCTGGACTATGTCAGGCCTGCAGTTTCTGCTTCGCCACCCAACTTTGTGCCTCGTTTGTTCAGCACTGTGTTCTCCTTGGGAGTGTGAAGATTACAGAAACCTCAGGAGTATGTATGCAAGCAAAGGGGCACTTTTGCATCAGTTATATCTCTGTTCAAGGCGCACACGTGAAAATGTTCTTCTGTTAATTGGTCACAAGTCCGTATAGGGCTGTCCCACAAAATTCCGATAGATTCATCTTTATTGTTCTGAAAATGAATGGCCTTTATTACACAACGCATAAAACTAAGGTCCAAATTTATCATAGGTCAGTGGCCGCACATGTGCGATGCAAAGCGAGGCAAAATCTACCTTACGTTGAAGGTGGGTCAGGCCCCGGTCCCAAAAATGTCTTGAGATGCGTAAAACAAACCCCCAGTGTAATGTACACAAGACAGACAACATGAGCAAGGCTAGCGCAAACAGCCCTAGGATTTGATGCAAGGCTAGTCAACTAAACTAGCATGATCTTGCCTTGTATGAAATCCTCCTGCCAAATCAAGCAAAAGTGTAAACAATGGGAAAGTAGCATTATGGTTATCGTTGAGCTAAAATGCCATATTTTGAGCAAGTACCGCTATTAACATCATTAGTGTGTTTCCTCCTAGTAGTTGGGACTATTACTCGTTTGCGCATCGTTGAGTTGCACATCTTCATGCAGTGCTCCTTCAGTGGATGATAGTAACTCTAGGCTGAAATCTATAAAATGTTTTTTTTATTTTTTATAAACACAATGTAAGAATTTACTTGCTCACCCTACAATAACAGTTCTTATTGCTTTACAAGCAGGCAAAATACATATTTTAAAGCTATGGGATTTTAACAATAACTTTATTGTTCCAAAATGTTAACAGTGGAAGTGTTAAGAACTGAGAAAGCCGTAAATAAAGCAGATTGCTGGTGGAGTACTGGCGGGTCAGCTAGTAGCCCTGATATTTTGTGCTATCACACAAGATTCACTTATGTCACACTTTAAGGAACAAAACTTTGCCAGCCTCTGACATGAACGTGGTGTTTTTTTTTTAATTGTACAAAGTTGCTAGAGTTCTGCTTCAAAACTTTGAAACCCTACTAAGAAGATACACGAATGAACGTGGAGCCACAAAATTTGGCCAAAGCTTGATTGGTTTAAGAAAGAATTCTTAGAAAGGTCTAGGGCTCTCGCACAAAGGTCATTTTTGGGCATTATTTGTGAATGTTGAAAGCATATTTATGCAGGAGCACTGGTGAAATATCGAGAAGATTCGAACAGCAGTTCGCAGTGGGTTTAAAGTTTCCTCGCAAAGAAAGTATGGGGAAATCTTGCATGGGTTTTAAGTACACAAATAATGTAAATGTTGCCGTATGATAACAACAACATGCAGCACTAGCAGTAATGTTCGCTATCATAAAACCTTTATGATATGGCTTTCCAATGAATGTGCAAGTTTCTAAGAAGCACACATGTAGACAAGGTTTGCATCTTTGTGGGAACAGTAATTGTAGTTAGCCACACAGTCTGCACTTCCCACTTTGAACTCCACAGTCTATATGGCAACCGGTGGCATCCCAACCAATTCTGAAGTGGGAACATTGTGATGGCATCAGTGATCAGCAGGATGGCTAGTCACATTCTGAAGAGGTAAAAAAGACTGATATTTCAAACTTAAAATTGTTCGGTGTAGCCTGCTGGCTCAGACGATTTAAAGAATGCAACAAGGATTCGTAAGCAATGTTTGGTAACGTGAATAGCACCCAGAGCTTTACAACCACTGTTACCTGACACAAAAACCCTCAAGCCATGCCACCAATAAGGCGGGAACTAATATTAATAAGTCATATAATAACATCTTAAAAAATAAAAATAAGCACATTAAAAAATACAAGAAGTCACCATGTATGCGTAATTCAATTATACAGATGTCACAATAAACATCACAATAACACAACCTAGTTGGACAGAAACTCTAAGCCACTAATCTGGTAGACCAAACTCCATGAGCTCCAACTTGCACAGCTAGGATGTGGGTCTTTTGTGACGGGTCCAATCCACACAGCAGCGGTGGTGCGTTGGTTCTGCTTAGGGATGCGCTGCGCAGCCGAGGAGATGTGTCTGGTTTGCTCTGGGATGCATCACTCAGCAGAGAAGATACATAAATTCTGCTGCAAGCACCTTAGACCCACTTCCAAGGGTCTAGGACTGGGGTGACATCACTTGGCACGGTAGACATACAGATGGCAGAGTCCAAGTACAGGATATTGGAAGCCTGTTATGTCCCTGAGGCTTCATATTGGGAGGCCAGTCAACTAGTCCTTGGAGTCACTCTGGGTTCTGGGTTCAAGAGATGCAGGTCCAGTCCTTCTCAAGCAAGAGGGCAGTAGGCAGCAGGTCAGCATAGCAAGGCAGGAGTCCAGCAGAGTGGCAGTCCTTCAGCATCACAGCAGTCCTGCTTCCTGGCAGACTATCCACAGGTCCAGAAGTGTACTGAAGTGATGGTGTCTGATGTCATTCCTTTATACACAGTTGTGCCTTTGAAGTGGGGAGAAGCTTCTAGAGGCATGCCATTGAAGTGTGCAGATGCCCTGCCTTTCCTGCCCTGGCTCCAGAGTAACTAGAGGGTTATGCAGCCCTCTATGTGGGGACAGAACACAGCTAAGTAAGGTGTAATTGAGGCTGGACCCAGCTCCTCCCTCCCATCCTGCCAGCAATGGCCCACTCAGTAACAACTAAGCTGCCATTGTGTGTGCCTGTCAAGGAGGAATACACAAAGCCCAACTGCCAACTACACCCAGACCAGAGACAGGTTGCAGGCACCAAATGGCTAAGGCTAAAAGTGGAATTACCTGAATTGTAATTTAAAATCAGACTTCACCATAAGTTAGGATTTTAAATTTAGATTCCAGAGACACCAAACTTGAATCACTCATATCTTCCCAGTTGGAAATTACAGTTTTAAAATGTAATAAGGTAATCCCGATATTATTCTATGGGACATATGGGCCGTGCAGTAGTGAAAACCAGGACATGTAAAACTTAAAAGTACAAGTCCTGCTTTATAAATAAATTGCACCCTGCCCTCTGGGCTGTCCAGGGCCTACCCTAGGGGTGACATATACGTATTAAAAAGGAAGGTTTGGGCCCACAAAAGGTTTCAAAACTGAACAGGCTCTGCAATGGAAGGCATGAGCCATGTTTAAAGGGCTACTTAAGTGGGTGGCACATTCAGTGCTGCAGACCCATTAGTAGCATTTATCACCATGTTTAAAGGAGAGGGCACATGCATTTTAGCACCGGTCAGCAGTGGTAAAGTGCTCAGAGTCCTAAGGCCGGTAAAAATAAGGTCAGAAAAAATGCAGGTGGAAGGCAAAATGCTGGGGAGATGACCACCCTGAGGCTGAGAGGTCTAACAGCCACCATCCCTGTGATTGCTAATAGGTCCCAAACTGCGACCTACCTCATTAATATTCATGAGTTAGGTTTATTTGCGAACCCCTAGGAATCGCTAATTGAAATTCAACAAGTATCATTCATAAGGAATAACGATTTTCTAATTGTGATTCACAGAAAGTCGTAATTTGGAAATCGCTATCCCCAAATTTTGAACATCTGGCCCTTAATCTCAGGGCAAATATGGTCCTTCATGCTGTGGTAATACACAGCAGTGCATGGGAAGTGTGAGGATCCTAGGAATGCATGCACTCCAATGTGATGACTGCCATGCCCTGCATTTGTAATCCGACCCAACAGGTTTGTATGTCCACCAACAACCAAACATTTTTATGCCACCTCCTGGTGGCCCTTGTTGATCAGGGGTAAAACCCCCAATGGACATGATGGAAGACAGGTGGGCCCATGGCATATTTTAGACAAGGACAGATACAGTGCCTACTCCCAGGTGTAAATGTGAAAAAGTTTACCCTTTCTTAATTGTAGCCATTATCGTCATCTTCTCACTAGGCTCTTGTGATAAATTAGCATGGAAACCGAATATACTGATGTCCAGAGATTACTGAGAATATTGACCCCCCTACATACAGGATAGATATCATGAGCAGGTGAGTCAAGGGTACAGCAAGTGTGCAACCATCCAGTCTGATTGTGGTTTAGGGGCAACAATGTTAGTTTCTAAAACTGTTGCTTCAGGCCCAGATATGCACTAGTTAGCAGATATATGTCGCCACTGAATGCAAACAATAGACCGTTGTGTTAAAGAAATGCTCTCTTTTCAGAAAAAGGATGATATAAACACAGGGAGCTCGGCTGGAAACAGGAAACTGGTGATCTGTAGTATTAATTATTAGTCACTTATTAACTAATAACTATTTTAAAAATGGTCATCCAAAATCTCATTACTTTTTTGTGCCTAGGAAGATTTGCAAAAATTCAAAGGCAGCATGAAGTCTGTAACAACTGTGGGGTCGATTTCGATCTCGGTCGGTAGGGCTCCGAATCGGATTCGGCTTTACCGGATCCGAGTCGGAGGCTTTGTTTCTGACCGATTCGTACAGTCGTCCGAGCGAGCAAGTACGATGCGAGTGAACGCGAAATCGCCGACCGATTCGTTTCCGTGTCCGACCCGCTCCGTCCGACTCGTTCGCACTCGATTCATGGCGCGCAATGGAGACGTTTTACGACCGAGCCAGTACGATGGACGCGTCGGACAGCCGGATCGAGTCGGAGCGTCCGGCTCGAAAAAGCTCCCGGAGCCGGACTTGGGGGGTCCGTGCCGGACCCCTCTTCACCCGTAGCCGTACGAGTCGAACACAGGGGGACCCCCTAAACATGCATGTACGGTGCGAGTTGCACCGACGCGTACACACTGTAGGGGGCGCACTTGTTTGCAACGTACCCATTGAGTCACTGGGAGCCCATGTACGCATCGTACGACCGGCTCCCATTGACTTCAATGGGAGTCCGACCGAATCGAGTCCGGCAGCATGCGGCCGCATCGTACTCGCTCGGTCGGACTGCAGGAGTCCGGCTCGGTCGGAAATCTCTCCGGATCCGGCTCGGTCGGAGAGTTTTCCGACCCAGATCGGAATCGGCCCCTGTGTCTTTTACAAACACATCAAGCAGAATCTCACAATTGCTTGAAACTTAATAATAACTTTGAAAACGATTTTTAAACTTGAACTTCAAAAGCAAATGTTTTATTTTTTTTATTCACTTTTGTGAGACTTGGGTTGTTTGTTGAATAGGGGTGGTGTCCCTTGTTCAAGCAACAGCCACAATCTCCGGCAGGGTGAACCACAAAAGTCACTAAATTAACTTGTGCTTAACCCTGGGTAGCTTGGCACAAAAAGAAGTCAGGCTTAACTTGGAGGCAATGTGTAAATATTTATGCTGCACACAAACAGTAATAATGTGAAAACACAGCACAAGGAAAATTTTGAAAACTAGAATACATTTGAATGAATTAGTTTACACCAAAATGACAAAACTCAAATCAGTAGAACTGGAGTTATTCATTTTTAAAGTTTTCAGTAAAAACTAGTGCCTAAAAGATCAAAGTGACAGCCGCGAACATCTAGTTAAGAGAGACCGGGTCAAAGTCAGAAAATATGACTGACCGCGATGGAGCGTAGGTTGTATACAAAAAGTGGATTGGGCCTGGTCGGTGCCTACTTTCGGACGTATAAGAAATTTTGAAGAAAATGTTCTGAGAAGGTAAAGTTCAGCGATGCAAGGCTGCAGGCAGAGTCCAAGGAGGGAGGGTCATCGTTGGGGAGCTGCTGGACGAAGTTCAGACTTATTTTTGGAAGTTAAAAAGTCTTCAGTGTGACAAAGCTGGTGGCTTTAGCCAAAGAGAGTTCAAGGAGGCTAAATACCCCTTTGCCGAGGGACTGCTGAACAGGATTTCGTGCTGCAGAGAAGAACGTAGAAGGAGCTACCGTGAAGCAGGCCGACCACTAACAAACCTTGGGTGGATCGACAAGCAGGTTGGTCCCGGCTTTCCTGAGTTTTCAGAGCAGTTTTTTGCCAAAACATTTCTAAGTCCCAAGTTTTGGATTTTGACTATATGGGCACCTTTAACTTAGCAACCAAGGGTCCAGGACTGAAGGGACACCACTTGGGGGTTCAGGATTCACTCAGGCTGGGTCCAGGTGGGGGTTCAAGATGGTGGGAGTCTGTTATGTAGTGGAGAGGTGTGGTGCAGCGGCCAGGGCAGCTGACTTCGGAGCACAGGGTTCACGGTTCGATCCCCGGCTCCGGCGGCAGCTCAGCTCAGCTCAGCACCATGTGACTCTGGGCAATAGCTCACTTAATTTCCACTCCGGCCCCCAGCGCCTTGAGACCCGTAAGGGTGAGTAGCTGCGCTATATAAAAACGGACTTACATTTTTTTTTATGTCCCTGTGGCTCTGAACAGGAGGCCAGCAAACTAGCTCCTGGATTCGACCTGGTAGTCCTGGGTTCAAGTGATGAAGCAGGGCTCAAACAGAAGGGCAGGACTCTGAATGTTCAAGGCAGGCTCCAGGCAGAAAACAGCCCTTCTACATGCAGTAAAGCAGTCTTATGGAGTACACAGCAGGTCACAGCAGCAGGTAGTCCTCTGAGAGTCCCTCCACAGGTTTAGAAAGTGAACTGAATAGTGTGTCTGAGGTCCTATTTTTATACCTGATGCCTTCTTTGAAGTAGGAGAAGTTTCTAGAGAATTCCCTTTGAAGTACTTGAAGTTTCCTGACTCCCCTGGCTCCAAGCTGGCTGCATGAACATTGCAAGGGTGACAAGTCCTTTGTGTGAAGGCAGAGCACAGCCTATTCAGTTGCAAGTAGGGCTGTGCCCACCTCCGCCACCCATCCTGCCAGTTAATGGCCTATCCAGGCACACCTAATCTCTCTATTGTGAGGCTGTCTGGGAAGAATAAACAAAGTCCAAATGCCAACTGCACCCAGTCATGTGACCTAGGAAAGGCTGCAGGCACCAAATAGTTAGGACAGAAAAAATGCCAACTTTCTAAAAGTGGCCTTTTCAAAATGTTAACTTAAAACCAGACTTTACCCTTGAAGAGGATTGTTAATTAAAATTTCTCAGACACCAAACACAAAACATTTACCTATTCCCAATCAAAAGTTAGCACTTATTAAATGTTATAAGGCAACCCAATGTTATCCCATAGGAGAGGCATGCCTCACAGTAGTGAAAAATGAATTTAGGAGTTTTTCACTACCAGGACATGTAAAACATAAAAGTACATGTCCACCCTTTTAATTACAATGTACCCTTTCCTATGGGCTACCTAGCGCCTACCTTAGGGGTGACATATGCAATAAAAGGGGAGTTTAAAGCTTGGCAAGGGGCTTATATTGCCAAGACAGTTGGGCAGTTCAAAGCTGCATTCAGGCTGCAATGGCAGATTTCTGACATGTTTTAAGGAGCTACTTAAATGGGTGGAACAATAAGTGCTGCAGGCCTACTAGTATCATTCGTTTACAGGCCCACGGTATATGGTATACCACTCTTCAAGGGACTTATAAGTAAATAAATATGCCAGTCAGGTGTAAGCCAATTTTAACATGTTTAAAGGAGAGAGCACAAGCACTTTAGCACTGGTTTGCAGTGTTAAAGTGCAGAGTCCTAAACCCAACAAAATGAACAGCAAAAAGGGGAGGGTCAAGCCAAAAAGTTTGGGGAGACCCTGTAGAGAGGGCCAAGTCCAACAAATTTACAGGTCAACAGAGAAAGATATGCCTGTTTTGATAACCGTATGAGATTGAAACAATATAAAGCAAAAATCTAGAACACGCCAAACATACAAGGAAATATGTATCAATCCATTATAAAATTTAACATGATATGAAACCCTCTAGTAAGTAAATGAATTAGAAATCCGCAGAGGGCAGCATATTGTTCTGTTTAAAATATAGAATCTGGTTTGAATTCAAGTTACAAAGGGGACACATAAAGGAAAAAGTTTTGAATAATATATCTGCGTTTAAACTCTCGACCATCATATTTATGATGCAGGCTTAGCTTGCTTTGTATTCGTTTTCATTTTGAGAGCCTGTAATTAATAACATTGTGCATTAGTTACAGAAAGTCAATACAGTTTTGCAATACAGTAGTGTTCAAGGCAGTAGAAGATAAATAATTCCATATGGTGAAACACTGCATTGCCAAAATGGTTTCCTGAAATGGAAATATCAAGTGAACGTAGTGAACTGCGTATAGAAACAGTATAGCAACAGCACAGTTCATGTGTAATGTGTTTCGAATTATTCTTTTTGCTGCTTAAATGATTACATGCTTTCATATTTTGTAGATGCTAATTCCTTTGAGCTATGTGGTGTTTTCATCTAACAGAGATGTCGTCACAGTCTTTTGGTGTTTTTTTCAATGTATTCATTTTTAGCAATTAAATTTCTCTGAAATGTTGCTGCATTAAATATTTCAGCCTTATATGGATGCTTTATCTCTGAATGATCTTTTCAAATTTGGAAATGTTAAAACTCAGTTTGAGTCAATAGAACTGCGAAGACAGGAAAAGCATGTGGAAAATCTCAATATGTTAAGTGCACATCAATAAGGCAGACCTTAGGACAGAAGCTATGTAGCGCATGGAGAGTCACTTAGTCAACTGCACTGGAAGACCCAATCAAATATTAGCACTCTTGATTAAATGGAGAGAGCGACTAAGCTTATCAGACGCATTGAAATTCGGATGCAGCATTAATAGCTGGTAATTTCATCAGCAACTGGGCTATAGTGCCGAAATATGCATACTATTAGAACTAATAACAAATAAAATTACCAATTTGCTCGGATATATTTGGAATCAAGCAAAGGCTGCATCTTTTTGAACATTTCATTAAAACTCAGCCATAAAAGCTTATTATATATTGGCTATTATGTTTTGAATGAAAGTATCATACTGTCAGGCAATAGTTTCCAAATGAATAAACAACATTTTCTTCAGTCCCAGCCCAAGTAATGTAAGTTGCTTATATGTTATCATAATGAATGCCAAAAAACTTGTACATGTTTGGGTGTTTTACTATCGCTCCCCATTTTACCTCTCTCGACTCTCCATTTAGTTCTCTTCCCTCTCTCAACAGTTCTCTCTTTTCTCACTTTTATCCATTTTCTTGTTCTCTGCATTGTCTCTCTACACTGATGCCACTCACTAGCATCTCTCCCGCTTTATGTGGCCTACTTTTCCCTAATTTCTCTATGTCTCTCCACTGTCCATTCAATCCTCATTTTTGTCCATTCTGTTTAATTAATTGTCTGATGCGACTCTAACTACCCATCACTATTGCCTATTTGGTACGTTCTATGTCCCCTGTCTCTAGGCCTCTGTATGGCTCACTTTGTCCATGGATTTTGATAAATGGAATGGCTTTATCATTCACTTAAATTGGTTTGTCTTTAAATGTTTCCTACATTGAAACAGCACTGGAATTGTTCTGATGGATTCTGGGTGCATGAAACGAGATAGCATGATGCATTGTTTTTTTCTCCTTTTATTGTACTTCTTCAGCAACAGTATGATGGTGTCCTAGCTGCAGGTCTGCCGATAGACATCTGTGGTTCAAAACTTGTCAGCCAAATAGTGGGGGTGTGCCAGTTGTAACTGCTTTGTATGTGATGTAGCTTACTTTGAGATAGTGCAGGCTAGCAAGGGGAACCAGTGCAGGCCCATCATTGTGGGGGTTACTGTGGAGTCTGGTACGCAGGACTTGGAAGGCACTTCTGGAAGAACACTTCTGGAAGAACACTTTCATTTTTCTCAGTGGGTACCAGGCCATGTTGTTTTCTTGGTGATATGCTCTTCGATGGTGAGATAGAAATACTAGATGAATCTGAGTGAATTGGCATTGGATGATCAGTGGCGTTCTAAGCCATCCAGAGTAATGTTGTTGAGCCAACTTAGGACTAGTTGTTACATGTTGTACATGGAAAAAAATAGGAATAATGTATTAAGGTTGAGCTTTAGATAGGTGTTCAACATGCAAGTCAGTCTGAGTAAGTTTCAGGCAGTGTTTTAAGCATTGAACAGTGAAGACTTTGGGGTCGATTCCGATTCGGGCCGGAAAAATCGCCGACCGACTCTGATCCGGAAATAATACCGACCGACACGTACCCGTGGCGCACGACACGCCAAGTACGATGCAAGGCGCGAAAAATCCGACCGACACGTACCGAAACCAAGTCGACCGACCGAGCCGCACGAAAAACAGCAATCCGGCCGGAAAAACACGCGAATCCAACCGACCGACACGCACCCGGAACAAATCCGACCGAAACGTACACGCGAACTCCAAACCGCAAAGTACGATGCAAGGCGCGAAAACCACGAGCGAGTCGGACGGAGGACAAGCCGTACGACCGACACGCATACAAAACCAAGCCGAAGCAACACAATACACCGCGACCGACGCGTACGCAGCATAGAAAACTGCACAAACACAGCGTGAGCGAAACGGAGAACACCGTACGAGACCAATGCAGGGTCCGACTCGGTCACAAGAACGTTTCCAACATACACAAACAGCACAAAGGAAAAATCACCCAAAAAAAAGGCCAAACAAGCAATTACCAAGCCAATAAATACTGGGGGGGTGGGGACAGAGAACAAAGACACACCCACAACTCCACCTATATAAAGGACACAAATCACAACCATGAGCCTTTGCAAATGCCATTCCACTGCCAGCACCCAAGAGAAAGCAACCACACACCCACAGCTCATCCCTCACACAAGCCACACACCATCAGCACACCAACAAACACCTACCTCACATACACCCAGCAAAACACACACTCACACACCCTCACCTGCACACCAACACACACATCACCCACCATCACCAACCATCACCATGCCCCCCAAGAAGAATCCCAAGTTCCTAGATAGTGAATTGGAAGTCATGGTAGACGAGATCCTCAGGGTGGAGCCACAGCTGTTTGGCACACTGGTCCAACAGACCCCCATGTCGCAGAAAACCAAGATGTGGGAGAGGATCATCAACAGGGTGAACGCCCAATCACCATGTCGGCGCACAAAGACCAACATCCAGAACAGGTGGTATGACGTGCGCAGGAGGGTACGGGACATGCTGAAGAAAGACTACATCAACAGCCAACACACCGGCAGTGGCCCTCCTGCCAAGCCAATATACCTCAGGCCCTGGGAGGAGAAGGTGCGGGCCATCCTTCCGCCAGTGAGCGTATATGGACTAGAGGACATCCCAGAGCCTGGTGAGTACACAACAAATGTACACAATATACTGCCACAAAACACACACATCACTGTCAAGGGGAGAGTCAAACCATGCACTCATAGCAATTACACAGCAACCAGAACAGAATCATCCCAAAATGTGTATGTTAGTCAGATAAACACAACACATGCCATCAAAAAAGTCACATCCAACTGTGCCAACACATGTACAAACACAACTACAACTAGGCAGTGTCACAAATAGAACTAACAAACACATCCAGACATGTAGCCACCACAACAACATCAACACACAGTGAAGACCACTCAAAGGAAGGAATTCTGTGTATGCTGGCCAAGTCAGTGTAGCCAATAGCATCATGGGAGTCGCAGTCACACATATTGCCCCCCCACAACTGTCCCATCAACACCACCCTGAACCATGCTCACATCACAGGGAGTGGAGAAGGACTCACAAGATGGCTGACACTGGCTACTGCTGTGGGGAGCACAAGGCCCTGCTGGCAACTGTGCACCAACAAACAGCAGGACACCACTGACTGACATCCTGAGAGACAACTTACACTCCCTGCAATGCAAGCACGTTCCATGGTGGGATATCTGGCTGGCTGGGTGGGAAGGGGGACTTGCAGCACTGACCATAGTCACAAGCACCTCCCCTCACACACACCCCAACACAAACTCCACAGAACCCACCTGGTAGAATGCAATACCCCCCATCCTAACACAAGATCCCACAAAGAACCACCACCCTGGGTTATGTTGTGTGAAGCACAGGGACACTCTTGGGACTTCTAGACAAACAACTGCCAGGACAACACTCCCAGCCATCCTGTCAGCACAGCCAGCCCACCCCACAGGGAAGCAGAGTCAAAAGGAAGGAAGCATGGGCATGCTGGGAAGGGGGTGGAGGCAATAGCATGATGGGAGTCGTAGTCACTGATATTGGTCACCCCCACAACTGTCCCATCAACACCACCCTGAACCATGCTCACATCACAGGAAGTGGAGAAGGACTCACAAGATGGCTGACACTGGCTACTGCTGTGGGGAGCACAAGGCCCTGCTGGCAACTGTGCACCAACAAACAGCAGGACACCACTGACTGACATCCTGAGAGACAACTTACACTCCCTGCAATGCAAGCACGTTCCATGGTGGGATATCTGGCTGGCTGGGTGGGAAGGGGGACTTGCAGCACTGACCATAGTCACAAGCACCTCCCCTCACACACACCCCAACACAAACTCCACAGAACCCACCTGGTAGAATGCAATGCCCCCCATCCTAACACAAGATCCCACAAAGAACCACCACCTTGGGTTATGTTGTGTGAAGCACAGGGACACTCTTGGGACTTCTAGCCAAACAACTGCCAGGACAACACTCCCAGCCATCCTGTCAGCACAGCCAGCCCACCCCACAGGGAAGCAGAGTCAAAAGGAAGGAAGCATGGGCATGCTGGGAAGGGGGAGGAGGCAATAGCATGATGGGAGTCGTAGTCACAGCTCTACATCCCCCACCACATGGCCCAGCAAGCTCACACTCACGCATGCACATCCCACAGAGAGTGTAAAGGCCCATCAAAGATGTCTGACACTGTTGCTGTGTCGTGGGGAGCACAAGGGCATGCTGGGTACTGCACACCAACCAACAGCAGGACACCACTGTCAGCCATCTTGCCATTGCTCTCACACCCACACACACTGAACTCCCCACAAAAGCAAGTAAGTATGGGAATGCTGGGAAGTGGGGTGGAGGCAATGGCATGATGGGAGTCGTAGTCACTGATATTGGTCACCCCCACAACTGTCCCATCAACACCACCCTGAACCATGCTCACATCACAGGGAGTGGAGAAGGACTCACAAGATGGCTGACACTGGCTACTGCTGTGGGGAGCACAAGGCCCTGCTGGCAACTGTGCACCAACAAACAGCAGGACACCACTGACTGACATCCTGAGAGACAACTTACACTCCCTGCAATGCAAGCACGTTCCATGGTGGGATATCTGGCTGGCTGGGTGGGAAGGGGGACTTGCAGCACTGACCATAGTCACAAGCACCTCCCCTCACACACACCCCAACACAAACTCCACAGAACCCACCTGGTAGAATGCAATGCCCCCCATCCTAACACAAGATCCCACAAAGAACCACCACCCTGGGTTATGTTGTGTGAAGCACAGGGACACTCTTGGGACTCTCTAGCCAAACAACTGCCAGGACAACACTCCCAGCCATCCTGTCAGCACAGCCAGCCCACCCCACAGGGAAGCAGAGTCAAAAGGAAGGAAGCATGGGCATGCTGGGAAGGGGGTGGAGGCAATAGCATGATGGGAGTCGTAGTCACTGATATTGGTCACCCCCACAACTGTCCCATCAACACCACCCTGAACCATGCTCACATCACAGGAAGTGGAGAAGGACTCACAAGATGGCCGACACTGGCTACTGCTGTGGGGAGCACAAGGCCCTGCTGGCAACTGTGCACCAACAAACAGCAGGACACCACTGACTGACATCCTGAGAGACAACTTCCACTCCCTGCAACGCAAGCACGTTCCATGGTGGGATAACTGACTGGCTGGGTGGGTGGGTGGGAAGGAGGGCCGGCTGTCAACCAAACACAACCAATGCAGACCATGTTCACACCCCAGAAAATACATAGATATGCCCAAATAATGCAGGACAATGTGCCACACCAATATCAACCCCTGACTGTGACGACTTAGGACAATGCAATGTACAGGCCCGCACCCAGAGGCACAGTCACAACTGTCATGTGTGTCAACCATTGATGCCTGCAGAAACATAACATACATTGTTTGTGTCTCCCAAAAACAGGTGATGATGGGGACACAGCAGCAGACGCTGAGGAGTCCCAGTCCCAGGCTCAAGAGGATGCCGAGCTCACTGGCGTCGTACAGCCTCTGTCCTCCTCGGACGATGAAGAACAACCTGGCACATCCGGTGCAAGTCAACATGCAGCACCAGCAGGACCACCAGCTGCAGCACCAGCAGGACCACCAGCTGCACCCCCTGCACCCACCCCTCCAACGACTGTCACCACGAATACCACCCCTGCCGACATGGACAGAACAAGGAGCAACACCAGCACAGTGACCCTGGACCAACCTGGGGCCATGGACACCACCACCACCACCAACCCCCAAGGTGGACCAGGGTTATCTGTGCGTGCCACTGCACACACTGCACATGTCAGCAGGGGTGGTGGGAGGGGTGGGAGACAGAGGTCGCTGCTTGCAGACGTTGCTGGTGTGCATGATGACCCACAACTGGTACGCATAGCTGATGCGTACCAGTCCAGCACCGGAGAGCTCAGCCAGGTAGTGGGGCTCCTCAGAGACATTAAACAGCAGCAGGCTGCCCATCATGCCCGCTTGGACTCCCACATGTCCCACGTGGAGTCACACATGTCCCGTGTGGACTCACACATGTCCGCGTGGAGTCCAAGTGGGATGCACTGCATGAGATGACGGCGGTGCACAGGGACATTTTACAATGCCTCCGCCAGATGAACAGCAACCAGTCCACACCTCCCTGTGTGCCAACAACATCTGGTGCCGAACAAACTGCAACTGCCACAGGGAGGGAGGAGGACTCTGGCGGAGAGTCCCCTGCACCGCAGCAGCCTGTACTTGAGGGCCCCCCCAAGAAGAGGGGTCGTCCGAGGAGGGAAAAGTGAGAGGCCGATGGCCAAGCGCAACTCCCAGGAAGCCTGAACCTGTTCTGGATGTTCGCCTTTGTGCACAGACTGTTCACCCTGTTGACGGCAACACTACTCCCACACATTGCATGGGGAGTACAAGTTGGACCAATGTGTCAGACAACTGTGGCCCCGATACTGGGGATCCTGTCTACCAGGACTTTCAATTCACCTAGGAACTTGGGATTGCAAGATTTATGTACAGCACTACCCATCCTATGCACTATTAACACAAATGTATCACAATAAACACACCAATACACCATACTTGCCTCTGTCGTGATTCCAACGTGGGTGCTGTTATGGGGATGATGAACTGCAAAATTACACTGTGTATGCGAACTGCAACAGCAAGGACAACACAGGCATGTGAGTACAGGCAACGTGACACACATGAGGGAGACACACCACCAGGGCTACACAACACATACACACCTAGGCCATCTGACTCATTGCCTACACTGATGTTGCCAGGGAAGACGGTGCAATGCACAGACACCACACCCATTCCCAGTTGTAGTCAAGTAGCCCACAGGTGCAGTAAGCAAATGGCAGTCAAATGTGTGACCACAGACAACGCACATCACAAAGTGAAGCACAGGTTTATTACACAGTTGCAACATGCTGTAACCACTACAGATGCAAGGTAATCCCACCTGGCAGCGGGCACACAGTCAACAACTGTAGACTGAAGGAAGTCCATGGGTGTGGCGCACATCACCTGTAGGGACACAACAGCTACCAGCCTGGATGTGCAATCACGTCGTCGGTGGACACAGTTGACCAAACGAATCTGAAAGTACCCTGTGAAGGACAGAAATGACACACAGTCAAAAGCAATGGAGTACAGGACAGAACAGCAAAACTCATGCACAATACATGTTACAAGATACCCACCCAGAACCAAGTTAGCATGTCAACACTGTTGGGGAGTACAGCCCACCTGTCACCACACATCGCAACACACATCCAGTCAAGTAGCCCATGGACACACTCCAACAGCACCAGAGCACCACCCACACATCATGCCAACTCACATCATTGACATGACACCTCAGGATACTCACATTCAGCTAAAGAAGTTGGTGATGAGCTGTGTGCGGACATCACCATCACCATCATCATCATCATCATCGTCACTGGCATCGTGGTCCAGGCCAGGATCCTCCACAGGTGGCGGATGTTGGTCATTGTCATCCTGGATGAGAGGCAACTCCTTCCGCACTGCCAGGTTGTGGAGCATGCAGCAGACGATGATAATCTTGCACACTTTCGCAGGGGCATATGGGAGGGACCCTCCGGTCTTGTCCAGGCAGCGGAAGCGGCTCTTCAGGAGTCCAAAGGTCCGCTCAATCACTCTCCTGGTCCGACCATGTGCCTCATTGTAGCGCATCTGGGCTGGTGTCACAGGGTTCCTGAGGGGTGTCAGCAACCACGGCATGTTGGGGTATCCCGAGTCACCTACGGACAGACAAGTGCACATTAGCTGACTTGGAAAAGTGGGCGGAATACTACAGATCAGATCACACACAATGGCACAAAGTCAGTACACACCGACAAGCCAGGCACGCTGGTTCTGCATCTGTGCCATCATCCTGGGGATGCGACTACTCCTCATCACAAAGGCATCGTGTGCTGAACCAGGGAAACGGGCACACACGTGTGTGATGGTCATGTCTGCAAGACACACCACCAGTGCATTGACCGAGTGGTAGTGCTTGCGGTTCCTGTAGGCCTGCTCCTGGGCCTGTGGTGGTACCAAAGCCACATGTGTCCCATCAATGGAGCCAATTACATGCGGCATCCTCCCCAGGGCATAAAAGTCACTCTTCACGTCAGTGAGTCGTCGCAGTCTAGGGAAATAGATGTACCGGTTCAGGAAGAGCAACATTGCCGCCAAAACATCGCGGAGCACACGGCTGAACATGGTCTGTGACATCCCACCAGCAGTCGCCACAGTATGTTGGAAGGTACCAGTGGCAAAGAAGTGTAGGGCTGCCATCACCTTCACCTTGGGGGTCAGCGCTGTAGGATACGGCCGGCCAGGCTGCAAATGTGGGGACAACTGCACTGCCAAATCCTCAATCAGCTGCCTGGTGAAGCGGTACCGTCGGATGCTGTCCCGTTCCACCATCGTTGCCAGGTCTGGGAATGGTCGATGGACAGCAGGAGCCCTGCAGTGCAGAGGAGAAGTGAGCAAGATTGTCAGTCACCCCACATATGCGGCATTGAACACACTCAAGATCCCAACATACATCATTATGAGGCACAACTACATGAAGTGTGCAGTACCGGAAGGACATGTATGGTACATACATGGCCAACATCTGTCAACACGGTCCAACAGGTGGCATCAATTAGTCCCAGGTTGGCCCATTGGATATCATGAGGCCGTGTCACAGTTCCCATCTCCTGCTGCCGTGTCACAATAACCACCCACAGTGACATGTGAGGACAGATGTGCCCCAGGCACCACAGCTCAATGACAGGTACATTCCCAGGGACCCTGTAATGCCATATGGACACTGGCATTACATGGAGTATCATGTATACACCACAGCAAAACAACCATGACCCCCACAGGTAGTGGCCCCACTTGCCACGGCAGGACAGACATGGACGTCTGTGACACACACGCACAACATCAGAGTCCATGCACACACAACGTGGATGTGGAGACTGTCTCCCATTGTGCACATGAAATCAGAGACATTGTAAACACTACATGCACAAAGACTGTGAAGGACCATCACTATTGTGCCACTGGGACACCCTGGCTCAAACATACCGTCCCACATGGGACTCATGGGGTATGTGACATGACATACACATACACCACTGTGAAATGTGACCATGGCACATGCACAGATATGAACAGTTGCACATCACAGTGGACATGTACACGTAACACCCAGGATCCTGTCCCCATGAACACGTGCACAGCCTGGGGGTGGCTGCCCACAGGTGACACCCACAGGACAACATGTACACCAACATACACACAATAGGAAATGCAGCCTTACATGCCTTATGATAAAGTTTGGACAGGCTGTCGTGATGTAGGTGTGCCCATCACTCCCTGGGAGCTATCTGTGGCTGGCATATGTCCATCTGAGACAGGCATGCTGACATATGCCAGTCACATGTACAGTGATGCGTTGTACTGCAATGGACCGATCGGTGCCTCCGGCCAGCCCATTGCATTCAATGTGTGCAGGAACGCGTTGTACCCCTGTGCGCGTTGTACTGCAATGGACCGATCGGTGCCTCCGGCCGGCCCATTGCATTCAATGTGTGCGGGTACGCGTTGTACCCCTGTGCGCGTTGTACTGCAATGGACCGATCGGTGCCTCCGGACGGCCCATTGCATTCAAGGTGTGCGGGTACGCGTTGTACCCCTGTGCGCGTTGTACTGCAATGGACCGATTGGTGACTCCGGCCGGCCCATTGCATTCAATGTGTGCGGGTACGCGTTGTACCCCTGTGCGCGTTGTACTGCAATGGACCGATCGGTGCCTCCGGCCGGCCCATTGCATTCAATGTGTGCGGGTACGCGTTGTACCCCTGTGCGCGTTGTACTGCAATGGACCGATCGGTGCCTCCGGACGGCCCATTGCATTCAAGGTGTGCGGGTACGCGTTGTACCCCTGTGCGCGTTGTACTGCAATGGACCGATCGGTGACTCCGGCCGGCCCATTGCATTCAATGTGCGTGAGTGCAGCGTTGTACCCCTGTGCGCGTTGTACTGCAATGGACCGATCGGTGCCTCCGGCCGGCCCATTGCATTCAATGTGTGCGGGTACGCGTTGTACCCCTGTGCGCGTTGTACTGCAATGGACCGATCGGTGCCTCCGGCCGGCCCATTGCATTCAATGTGTGCTGGTACGCGTTGTACCCCTGTGCGCGTTGTACTGCAATGGACCGATCGGTGCCTCCGGCCGGCCCATTGCATTCAATGTGTGCGGGTACGCGTTGTACCCCTGTGCGCGTTGTACTGCAATGGACCGATCGGTGCCTCCGGACGGCCCATTGCATTCAAGGTGTGCGGGTACGCGTTGTACCCCTGTGCGCGTTGTACTGCAATGGACCGATCGGTGACTCCGGCCGGCCCATTGCATTCAATGTGCGCGGTACGCGTTGTACCCCTGTGCGCGTTGTACTGCAATGGACCGATCGGTGCCTCCGGCCGGCCCATTGCATTCAATGTGTGCGGGTACGCGTTGTACCCCTGTGCGCGTTGTACTGCAATGGACCGATCGGTGCCTCCGGCCGGCCCATTGCATTCAATGTGTGCGGTGCGCGTTGTACCCCTGTGCGCGTTGTACTGCAATGGACCGATCGGTGCCTCCGGCCGGCCCATTGCATTCAATGTGTGCGGGTACGCGTTGTACCCCTGTGCGCGTTGTACTGCAATGGACCGATCGGTGCCTCCGGCCGGCCCATTGCATTCAATGTGTGCGGGTACGCGTTGTACCCCTGTGCGCGTTGAACTGCAATGGACCGATCGGTGCCTCCGGCCGGCCCATTGCATTCAATGTGTGCGGGTACGCGTTGTAACCCTGTGCGCGTTGTACCGCAATGGACCGATCGGTGCGCACCCATTGACAATGGGCTTGCCTGGCAACGGACGCGTTTTCGAATTTCGAACGTGTCGGTTGCTGTAAATTCAGTTGGTCACCCACAACAATGTTGCAAAATCATGTATGTCATGAAGTTGAAGATTTGAAGGATGCTGTGGGCGTGTTTTGGTGCTGCTATTCCATGGATTGGACAGATTCAGAAGATGCAAATGACTTGGACCTATCACTTTGGACACAAGGGACAGTATCTGCCTCTCCAGCACATATATATTGCTGGCTGTTCCCCTGAGAGCTCACTTGCCTGCACTACATGCTCCAGGACGACATCTGCCACTGCACTGCTGCTGTCTCTGCCCTTCTGGACCCTGCAATGGCACGTACTGTGGAGAGAGCCCCATCCTTCAGCCTTGAAGAGAACCAGGCCCTGCTGGACAGCCTACTTCCACAGTACAGCAAGCTGTATGGGACACCAGGGGAGCAGGTGAGTGTTCTGTGCACTGCCTTTCTGAATGTGCAGTTTGTGTGACTAGCAAGGCTGAGAGTCTGCACGCCACTGGCTAGCAGGCTCACTGAGTAGTTGTCACCCCCCATAGTGTGTAGTGACTTGCACTGGACAGGTATGGTGCAGTGACAGTGCATTTGAACATGGTTTTACTTCCCATGCAATGATACCATGTAGTGACGTCTGGCAAACTGTCCATGGTCAGCTTTGCACTGCCTGTGTACATCATGTGCCCCTGTGATTGAGACATGTAAATACAACTGTGTCATGCACGGATATGTTGCATGTGTGGTAATGGCCTTTTCACTTTGTCATCCTGACAGGTTAATGCCCATCGGAAGCAGGAAATCTGGAAGGACATCGTCCGGGCTGTCCGGTCCGTGGGGGTCTACAAGCGCCGGATCCGCAACTGCCAGAAGAGGTGGCAGGACCTTCGGGGCTGGACCCGGAGGTTTGCACGGGTCCAGCTGAAGCTGTCGCCTCCTCGCAGGAGGGGCGGAACACGGACCCTGACCCCCACATGCTCCAGATCCTGGCGGTGGTGTTTCCAGACCTGGATGGGCAGCTGAAGGCCAGACAGCCGCAAGGAGGGGTGAGTCAAAGACTGCACTGTGAACTCTGTATTACATGCTTTGTGCCCTCCTCTGGCCTGGTTCAACTGCCACAGTGCAGCAGTCATGTTGTCCAGGAGCCATGTCCCTCTATTGTGCACTGCCCACTGCTCATCTGATACCCAGGTGTGGCCCTTACATTCAGGGAATTGTGTCACTTGGGACTGTGTCCTTGCAGTTTGCTTCACTAAAGGTGGGGGATAGCATCTGTTTCCCTAACTCTGTTGTGGGCATCATGGGTGGGTCCATTGTTCACACAACGCCTGGGTTTGGACATGTGATCTGCGTGTTGCTTTGATATGCGGTCCACTTGCTGAGCTGAGCCACCACATGTGCCTGGGGTATGTGGCACACGCCCATGCAGTGGGTGGGAACAATGTTTGGGCCCCAGGAGTGTGCAGATTACGTGTGTCACACATACATAGCCAGCTATCCACTGTCCAGGGCACATCCCTCATTCATGTGGAGCAGGACAGTCATGCCTACTCCAGGCCATGCAATGCACTCTGTACTCCCACTCCCGTGTATCAGCTGACACATTGTGCACAGTGATTTGAGCCCTCAGGTGTCTGCCTCTGTGTCAGTGTGCTGTGGATTAGTTGCCAGGACTGCTGGGGTGTTTCTTGGTAGGGGCTCAGCATGCCCCTGGAGATGTGACCATAGGAGACGATACTTGTGTGTCACATAGGTGTTTGATCAGCTGCCCGTGCAGACTGGGGTATGCGAATGTGAAGTTCAGGCAGCTGTTCCCCATTCACAGCAAATTGTGAGGGGCTCAGGTTCAGAGGGTAGTTTCACAGGTCTCCCATATGTCCAATAGGTGTGACCTGGACAGATGAGGGTTAAGATGATGTGTTGTGTGGGGGATGTACATGTGCACTTGTGCAGCTCCAGGACTTGCATTCCCCATGACCTACTATTGTGACACAGTGCATAGTGTTGTTGTCTGGCTGCCAAGTCATACATCACTGAGACAGTGATGTATGACTTAGCAGTCATGCCTCTGCCATGGCATGTGTCAACTTATTGGTGGTCCTGCAGGGGAGTGACATGTGCTACATGCACACCATAGTGGCGCTGGCTATCAGGACATGGGTGCATCATGGTGTCTGTCGCTGGTATGCATCACATGCATTTCCTATTTGACTCTGGGCATCCCTTTCATCCGGAAACCTGTACTGACTCAGTAGCAAGAGCTGTGATGTGTGCATGTCCACATGCCACACCGTGTCCTCTGCACTGTCCAACTACTGTGTACTTGGTGCATGTGTCCACACTGGGGTGTTGCAATCCAACAGACACCAGACAGATGGGTGCAAGGCCATGTGGGATGTGAGTGCCATGCTTGGCATCAGACTGACAATTGGCTTCTCCTGTTCAGTTAGGGCACTTTTAGCAATGTACAACTAATGATGCCAGGGCTTGCTCTGTAATGTGCTGTGCTCACAGTGGTGTGTGCGTTTGGTGCAGGTGACTGATGTCTGTCTGTTTCCCCATTGTTTGCAGATACATCCACGGCCACGGAAGGGGACAGCTCCACGGACCAGGAGGAGCCAGAGAGCCAGACTGGGTCAGCAGCCGAGGAGTGGTCGGAGGGACCCAGTGGCACGGAGGGCGAGGGGAGCCACACCGAGGAGTCCTCAGCACCATCCACCTCAGCTGAGGACCAGAGCAACTCGGAGGATGACTCCCTTGTGGAGGCGGGTGTCAGCAGCCACCACACCCCAGCTAGTGTTGCTGTCCCCGCCACCACCAGCACCACCACCGCCCTCCCATCGGCTCCCATTCCCCAGGTCCGTGGAGGCTCTCATGTTCGGGAGCGTGTCTCCTTTGGGCCAGGCACCGCACCCCTGCCCCTGTGTCCCCTGCTGCCCTGAGTGAGGAGTCTGTGTACCTCCTTCGCCAGCTCCATGTAGGGCAGACAGCCATGCTGAGTGTCCTCCATGCGCACACCGCTCTGTTGACTCAGCTGGTGTCGTTCATGGAGGGCATCTCATCGGGCATGTCTGACCTACAGAGGGGCAACAGGTCCATGGACTCCTCCCTGACGGCAGCAGTGTCCCTCCTCAGACAGTCCCTCACCCCTCCTGCCTCTGCTCCATCCACACTCCCCAGCACCTTACCCGTCCCAAGCACACACACACCGGCACAGGCACACACCAGCACACACACGTCCAGCACACAGACACACACGCCACAAACTAAACGCACACGCACGCACAGTCAGGGGACTGAAACCAGACTCACAGGGGATTGGGCCCTGGTACACACACACGCATCCACGGGCACTGCGCAGTCCTCAGTTGCCTCTCCCTCCAAAGCACCCTCCCTTGCCTCACCTGCAACCCCAAAGACCCAGCGCCTCTTCCTCAGTGACCTCGGCCTCTTCCCCTCTGATCCAGCTGCCCCAGCATCCAGGGGGAAGAGGAAGCCCCCACACGGAGCAGAGTGCCCCTCGCCCCCGGACACCCTCCCCCAGGCGCAGACAGACTGAGGCCCCCACCCGCAAGTCCCCCGGAGTGCTAAGAGCAAGACCCCGCCGCCGCCCTGCAGCTCAAGCACCAGGTCTCCTTCCTCCATCCCTCAGGCCCCCACTCCACAGGTGCCCCCACCACACCCTGCCCCAGGTTCCCCCACCCACAGATATACCATCCCCAAGAGGCTCCGGCCTTCTCCCCCTGCCACTTGCTCTCCCGGCACCACACCCCCGCTGCGCTTGTCTGTGCCACTGATGTGGTGAGGGTGTCCTCCCCCTCTGTCCAGCCCACCTTGCCTGTTCCCCATTCTCCTCCCCTGGTGGTAGGCACTGCAGTGGAGTCCACTACCACCCTGTCTGACTTGGGCACTGCAGTGGCGGACCTGTCCACTCCATCTGCAGGGTCCACTGCAGTCGTGCCGGCACCCACAACATCTGAGCCATGCACCCCAGTTGTGCCGGCACACACCATGTCAGACACCTCCACTGCAGTTGTCAGTGGCTCTCCAGCACCCACCACCCCTTCCCTGCTTCCTCCTGGTGAGCCCTGATCCTGTCCCTGCGGTGCCTGGCCTACCCCCCGGTTGCCCCTCCTAGTTGATTGTCCCTGGTTTTGTGCAGGCATGTGTAGGGTGGCATCTGCCACTGTCACCCACTTGTGACTTTGTTGATGGACTGGCCATTGGCCTTTGTTTATGTTCTACCGGACTTCTACTTTTAATGCCACATATGCTGAATAAAGCAACTTTCTGTTCTCTAGTGCTTTTGCTTCTGATGTACATGATGTTGATGATGCTAACCATGCCCTTGCTGCAGTGATGGTGATATTTGGTCTCATGATAATGAAGTGTTACTGTGCAGGAACCCATGTGGTCCAGGGGGAATGTGTCCTATCCTGTGGTGTATCCATGTCATCCATAGCAGCATCTGAGGGTGTCATGTGTTCAGTATTTGGCAATGGGATTTCCTACTTAGATTGGCAATTTCACATCTGTGGCTTCCACCCCTGCACATCTGTTGTGCCTGCCATTGTTCTATTCGTCTACTTCCCTGACCGTGTGGCCATCTCCAGTGAACATGCAGGTTTGGGCATCAATGGGGAAAGACTCATCTGTGTTGTCAGTGCAACATTGCAATACAAGTGTGTTGGATCTGTGCTGATGATTCCGTTGGCACTTCCATGACCAGGCTGATGGGACGGGAGCCCTCATTTGGTGCTAATTGTTGATTGTGTGTCCCATTGCTGCCATGGTATGGTATCTGTTCACCTCACATCTGCAGTCTCCACAGGGTATCTGCATGTGTGTGCCCATTGGTGCAAATATGTGGGTCTGCATTCTGATGGTCACTTCTGTCATTGTGTCATTGATGATTGTTGACGGTGTCAGCCCCCATGGGTGTTGTTTGTCTGCACATGGCCAAAGTTATGTCTTATTTGCACTGCAGGATTTGGCTCCCCCAATTTATGTTGCAATGGGACACATACACTACTTTGCCACTGATGTGTTTGTTGTTCTGTGACCAGGAATCATCCATGCAGTTTGACAGTTGCACCTCTAACTTTGTCAACACTTACCTTTTGGTCACTGTGATGATGGGGGTTTGGACCCCATTGCCACAATGTTCAAAATGTGCTGCAGCTATGGACCCCACACTTGTATTTTGGTCACTGTGATGATGGGGGTTTGGACCCCATTGCCACAATGTTTAAAATGTGCTGCAGCTATGGACCCCACACTTGCATTTTGGTCACTGTGATGATGGGGGTTTGGACCCCATTGCCACAATGTTCAAAATGTGCTGCAGCTATGGACCCCACACTTGCATTTTGGTCACTGTGATGATGGGGGTTTGGACCCCATTGCCACAATGTTCAAAATGTGCTGCAGCTATGGACCCCACACTTGCATTTTGGTCACTGTGATGATGGGGGTTTGGACCCCATTGCCACAATGTTCAAAATGTGCTGCAGCTATGGACCCCACACTTGCATTTTGGTCACTGTGATGATGGGGGTTTGGACCCCATTGCCACAATGGTCATGGCCTGCTTGCGTTGTGTGTGCCACACACATATTTGTGTGGCACATGTGCTAGGGGGTCACATTGTATGTTCGAAGTCATGTTCGGTGTTGTAGGCATTTGACACAGTCTACACACGCTTGTCATGGTGTTGGGGGATGTCTTCTTCTTGCATTCCCTAGGTTGTGGTGTGCTGGTTGTGTCATGCATTGTCCATCCTATGGGTGGGGGTGGTAGTGGTGGTAGGCATCCTGCCCCCCCTGGCTAAGGGTGGTAGTAGTGGTAGGCATCCAGCCCCCCTGGGTGAGGGTGGTAGTAGTGGTAGGCATCCTGCCCCCCCTGGGTGCGGGTGGTAGTGGTGGTAGGCATCCTGCCCCCCCTGGCTAAGGGTGGTAGTAGTGGTAGGCATCCTGCCCCCCTGGGTGAGGGTGGTAGTAGTGGTAGGCATCCTGCCCCCCTGGGTGAGGGTGGTAGTAGTGGTAGGCATCCTGCCCCCCTGGGTGAGGGTGGTAGTGGTGGTAGGCATCCTGCCCCCCTGGCTAAGGGTGGTGGTAGGCATCCAGCCCCCTGGGTGAGGGTGGTAGTAGTGGTAGGCATCCAGCCCCCTGGGTGAGGGTGGTAGTAGTGGTAGGCATCCAGCCCCCTGGGTGAGGGTGGTAGTGGTGGTAGGCATCCTGCCCCCCTGGCTAAGGGTGGTAGTAGTGGTAGGCATCCTGCCCCCCTGGGTGAGGGTGGTAGTAGTGGTAGGCATCCTGCCCCCCTGGGTGAGGGTGGTAGTGGTGGTAGGCATCCTGCCCCCCTGGCTAAGGGTGGTGGTAGGCATCCAGCCCCCCTGGGTGAGGGTGGTAGTAGTGGTAGGCATCCAGCCCCCCTGGGTGAGGGTGGTAGTAGTGGTAGGCATCCTGCCCCCTGGCTAAGGGTGGTAGTAGTGGTAGGCATCCTGCCCCCCTGGGTGAGGGTGGTAGTAGTGGTAGGCATCCTGCCCCCCTGGCTAAGGGTGGTGGTAGGCATCCAGCCCCCCTGGGTGAGGGTGGTAGTAGTGGTAGGCATTCAGCCCCCCCTGGGTGAGGGTGGTAGTGGTGGTAGGCATCCTGCCCCCCCTGGCTAAGGGTGGTAGGCATCCTGCCCCCCCTGGGTGAGGGTGGTAGTAGTGGTAGGCATCCTGCCCCCCCTGGGTAGGGGTGGTGGTGCGCATTCAGGCCCCTGTGTGCATATGTGGCATTGGTGATGGGCATCCCGCCCCTATGGTGCTGCTGTTGCTGGTGTAAGTATATTCTGCATCCCTCTGTGTGTGTGTGATGTGTCGTGTACGTGTTGTATGTGTTTTGTGGTTGGTGTCTGGCTTACCTTCTGCGCCGTACGCGTCCGTGCCTGTTCCGGTAGTAAATGTAGAATATTGGTATGATCGGGACGAAGGGATTCATGGTTGGTTCGTGTCGTTCGTCCTTCTCGTTGCTTCGCGTCGTCCTCGTCGCTTCGCCTCGTCCTCGTCGCTTCGACTCGTCCTCGTCGCTTTGCGTCGTCCTCGTCGCTGCCGTGTTCGTCTCAGAGCCGTGGATCGTGTTGTGGCGCGTATCGGAGCTTATGTGCGCCTCTCCCGGATGCTTTGACGTGCCGTGCGTAGCGACGGGTTCGGCGCGTACGGAAAGCGCATCGTACTTGTCCGGCCGGACGGGGCTGCATTTTTCCTTCCGTGCGACTCGATTCGGCGTTTCCGGATTCGCCTCGGTCGGAGAACAGGACCTGGTTTGGGTGAGTACGGCTCGGCCGGATTCTTTGCTGTTGTGCGCATCGTACTTGCTCGTTCGGTGTGCTGTACGGATCGGTCGGGAAACAGGCTTTCGCATGGCTTTTTCCCGACCGAATGGTGTTGGGTGCGCCTCCGACCGAGATCGGAATCGGCCTCTTTGTATGAGAGGTGTGTGTTGGTGGCATATTGTGGAATTTTGATGTTTTCGATGAATAGTGTTCCAAAGGCCTCCATGCAAATGTTAAAGTTGAAGCAAAAAAAAATCGGACCATGATGGACTCCAGAGGTGTCTGAGATCTTCTTTGGGACCTGAAGGTACCCATGTGAATGATTTAGGGCCAGATGTACGAACATTTTCAGCGGTCGCTAATGGGAATTCGGCTTGTTTGCGACTGCTACAAAGGGTTGGAGCATGTACCAAACAAATTTTGCGAGTCTGCAACCTCTTACTGACCCACAAAATAAGGTTTGCAAGTCATTATTAGGAAGGGGCGTGCCAAGGGCGTCCCTTTCTAATAGCTTGTCGCAAGGGGATGTAAGATTGTTTTGCAATCGCAATTGTAGTCCCAAAAATAATCACACTGACCACCAATTTCAAATTGGTGGTAAGCCAGTCACAAACGGGAGGGGGGTATCCAGGGAACCGTTACCCTTTGCGATTGGCAGTGAAACAGTTTTTTGGGGGTATCCCATGCCTAGAACTAGCACCTATCGAAAGGTGGACAGAAGCAACCCTTCAACATAAAACTTTCTGTTTGGAAAGGGGTCTTAGTGCCGCTAATGGGAGATCTAAATCTAACAGATATGGGTCCATTATATATAATGGTTCCCTGATTAAATATCGATGTAAAAAATATAGTTTACAAAAATATCGACTCCCTATACTTAAACAGGTAAGTACAATAATGTTGATACAAAAATATCGAAGTAAAAATATAGATGTAAAAAATATCGACTTAAAAAAGATATATAACTTAAATAAAATATATTAAATAATATTAATATTTTTCACAAAATAAATTACATTTAATATATATTTTAACTAAATATAACAAATAAACTTAATTAAATAAAATATAAACACACAAAAATGTGTACAAATACATTTATATACTTAAAACATTTTATTAACTACTATCTTTACTTAATTTATAAACTTTTTAAATTATATAAAAATAAAATATATACATATATGAATAATTTAAAATAAAATAAAACATTCTATAATTAATTAACACTTTAAACTATTAAAAGAAATATTAAAAATACATTTTGCAACACAATAAATACAACAGTAGGGAAAATGTTGGATAGCAGAGGGGTAAAAATTACTATTCCCACTCCAGCGAGTGCAAAAGCAGGGAAAGTGCTGGATAGCGGAGGGGTAAAAATTACTATTTCCACTCCAGTGAGTGCAAAAGCAGGGAAAGTGCTGGATAGCGGAGGGGTAAAAATTACTATTCCCAGTCCAGTGAGTGCAAAAGCAGGGAAAGTGTTGGATAGCGGAGGGGTAAAAATTGCTATTCCCACTCCAGTGAGTGCAAAAGCAGGGAAAGTGTTGGATAGCGGAGGGGTAAAATTTACTATTCCCACTCCAGTGAGTGCAAAAGCAGGGAACGTGTTGGATAGTGGAGGGGTAAAAATTACTATTCCCACTCCAGTGAGTGCAAAAGCAGGGAAAGTGCTGGATAGCGGAGGGGTAAAAATTACTATTCCCACTCCAGTGAGTGCAACAGCAGGGAAAGTGTTGGATAGCGGAGGGGTAAAAAATACTATTCCCACTCCAGTGAGTGCAGCGGTAGGGAAAGTGTTGGATAGTGGAGGGGTAAAAATTACTATTCCCACTCCAGTGAGTGCAACAGTAGGGAAAGTGCTGGAAACCACACCAATAAAAAAATAAACATCAACATTTTTATTAAATTTTATTTCCATTATTAACATAATTAATATTGAAATTTAAATATATTATTATTTAAAACAAATAATAAACATTCATTAATTACACATTGTTTAACACTATAATATCCACAACACACATCTAAAATTAATTACACAATTATAATGACTAATTACTAATTAATTAATTCAAATTAATTAACAAATTAATTAATACAAATTAATTAACAAATTAATTAATGCAAATTAATTAACAAATAATTAATAAATCATCAATAAAAAATTAATTACTTCCCACCATTTACACCTATAAAAACCACAACACACACCTAAAATTAATTAAACAATTAACATAATTAATTATTTATTAATTAATTTAAAATAATTAACAACTAATTATCAAACAATTATTAATAAATTAATTTACAGATTTATAACTCTATAACATCACAATTATACAAATATGAATAAATATAAATTATTAAATAAATTTCATATAATTAAATTACTTCCCACCCTATTCCCCTATAAACCCACAACCCGCTACGGAACTAAAAACGCAAAATTCAATTTAAAAAAAATTATTAACTACTATAAATAATAAATAAAATCTATATAATTAAATTACTTCCCACCCTATTCCCCTATAAACCCACAACCCGCTACGGAACTAAAACTCAAAATTCAAGTAAAAAAAAATATTAACTGCTAAAATTGTAACACATATAATAAAAATACAAACAATTCTCATACAAAATACAAAAATACATAACATTAATAATGAATTGATATTTTTAACAACTATATTTTTGTAAACGATATTTAACACTTCGATATTTTTGCAATCGATAGTAATTACCTAACAATCGATATTCTTTACCACGATATTTTTTACTTCGATATTTCTTACCCACAATATTTTTCCCTCAATATTTCTGTAGGTCGATATTTATACATCGATATTCTTGCTCTGTACCATATATAATAATGGCCACCACGCCAGTCAAATCGACTACCTCTTAATTGATTTGCAATTATGGTCCATCTTCATTGACATGGCAATTATTGAGAGAGTAGAAAGTGACCATAATCCACTAAGCTTTGCAATCGAATTCTTGGCAACTAGAATGGGAACAACCCTTCCTACTCTGATTTCAACTAGAGATTTGCTGACCTCCAATGACATGAGACGTGTCAAGTGGTCTAAGGAAGTAGAAAAGCCAGACATACTGTCCTCCATAAATAGAGACATGTCATGGGCAATAGTGGAGCTAGAGGTGCACATGTCAAATGCAACAATTAATGAAGCCACAATAGTCGGCCATAACAATCTATTTGATAAACTAAGAACTTAGGGGCCTATTAGGATGGCGGGCGGAGACACGACCGCAGTGCCGGCGGTGGCGGTAACACCCATTTACCGCACGCCGCCAGCGGTCTCCATGCCCGCCATATTAGGATGGCCACACATTGCACATTTCCCGCCCACTGCGGTGCGACGCCGACCGCCATCAAAGTGCGCCCGCCACCGCAGCGGAGTGAGCCAATCACCACACACCGCCGTGCGGAATGACATCCCATACGCCGAAGATATCACGATGCCGGAAACAGGGCAGCGCACCGCGACGGAGAAACCGCACAGCGAAAGACGGCGGAGACAGAAAAGAAACACCCGGGACACACCTCGATGGATCCTGCCCTACACGCCTTCCCAGTGCTGTACATGATACACCACCTGCAAGTTATCCACCGCCGCGGACGCCTCTGCAGATACGTACAGACACAACAGTGCAAGTAACACAATACACAGCTCCAGGGTGGAAAAACATCGCATGGGAACACCACACACCCCTGTGGGGACAGGCACACAGCCATCACTGCACACACACATGTCCCACCTGTGACAAAAACATCTCGCCACATACTGCCCACCCATGTACCGCATTCATGAACAAATGTCCCGGTTACGTCACCGCCGCGGTCAGTGTGCATGAAACCATGCACACAACGCAGAGCACAGGGCCAGCACATGCCAAGGGCACCGTACAAATCACACAGAGCCACAACTCCATCCACAACACACCAGCTACCTCCCTGAAGGGACACAACATGTGCCTCCCAAGTGCCACTCCTGCACAACAACCACACAACTACAGCCACACCATGCCCCACGTCCCAACAACTGCATATACAGCCACAGCAGGACCCTTTGCAAAGGAACACATAGCACAGAAGCCCAGGCCCCAGCCAACACACACACCACAACAACATCATACACAAGCCAAGAACACTGAGGCCAGGCACAAAATGTACACACACACAGATGAGGACCAAACACTTCACTGCACACACTACCTGACAAGTCACACACACACACACCACCCTGACTCACAGCTACATACACACACCACATGCCAGCAGTAATGGAGGACAACATATAGGAAAGCCAAAGTGAGGTGCCCCCAAATGGAAGGACAGTGACACAACCATCAAGCATGTGTGATGCTCATGCAAGACAAGACACATGTGAGAACACACACAGCCCATCACAGCACACATGGCTGACACAGTCAGTCAACACAAACCACGGTCACCCCAATGCAACAACTCCTGGAGACAGCAAGGACACCCATGTATAGGCACAGGGATGTAAGGAAGGCCCTGAACTCAAACACTGACCAGCCACACATAGGCATCCAAATACTGGACAAGACAATGTCTGCTGCACAACACACAGTGACACACTACATGACAGCCAAGTACAAGTAGGATATGTCACACATACCTCCTCCCACAACAGCAACACACAATACTGCCATGTGCACAAAACACAACCACAGGGCTAAACAAGTACACATACAGGCACACCACTCCAGGGTCACACATGGCAGTAGTTGACAATGCAGGTGCACACACATCCACAGTCACAACCAAGTCACCCCTTCACACCATACACTTCTCCACCACCCAAGTGCACACATTGGAAGTAAGCCATGGGACCTGGATAACTCATCACCACAAGATGTCCATACACCGACACTGATTGGCACACAGAAAGGAAGCTCACACAGACCACATGACCCTGGCCTGCCTGCCTGTAAGCCTGTGCCCAAACTCCCACCCTGTGCTGCCATTGCCCACAAACCTGACATGTGTCCACCATAGATAACATGAGCCAAGAAGGAGGATGACAACAAGATTTCATTGCCAACCACCTGCACTGCACCCATAAGTATCACAGTCATGTAGAAATGAAGTGCCTCCCACCCCTGCAAAAAAAATGAAATGTGAGACAACCCATTGGCAATGTTGAAGTGGCATACTGAGCCTGTGACACAGTAAACCATGCACACACAGAAACAACTTTATTCAGGAAGGACACTGACACAACTCACTGCAGGACCAACTGTGTTTATTCACAATTTGCATATAGAGACAACAAATTTAGGCAACAGCAAAGCCAGTGGGCATTTCAATATGCACAGTATTTACATGAAAAGCTGCACAGGCAGGGGGCAAACAGCAGTGAAACACAAGGCAAGTACAATGTGCAGAGTAGTAACATCAGAAGCTGCACAGGCAAGGGGCAACCAGCAGTGAACAACAAGGCCAGTGGCCAGTCCAAAGTGCAGGTGAGGTACATGAGATGCTGCACAGGCAAGGGGCAAACAGCAGTGAAACACAAGGCAAGTACAATGTGCAGAGTAGTTCCATCAGAAGCTGCACAGGCAAGGGGCAAACAGCAGTGAACAGCAAGGCCAGTGGCCAGTCCAATGTGCAGGTGAGGTACATGAGATGCTGCACAGGCAAGGGGCAAACAGCAGTGAACAGCAAGGCCAGTGGCCAGTCCAATGTGCAGGTGAGGTACATGAGATCCTGCACAGGCAAGGGGCACACAGCAGTGAACGACAAGGCCAGTGGGCAGGACAAAGTGCAGAGTGAGTCCATGAGAAGCTGCACAGGCAAGGGGCAAACAGCAGTGAACAGCAAGGCCAGTGGCCAGTCCAAAGTGCAGGTGAGGTACATGAGATCCTGCACAGGCAAGGGGCAAACAGCAGTGAACAGCAAGGCCAGTGGCCAGTCCAAAGTGCAGGTGAGGTACATGAGATCCTGCACAGGCAAGGGGCACACAGCAGTGAACGACAAGGCCAGTGGGCAGGACAAAGTGCAGAGTGAGTCCATGAGAAGCTGCACAGGCAAGGGGCAAACAGCAGTGAAACACAAGGCAAGTACAATGTGCAGAGAAGTTACATCAGAAGCTGCACAGGCAAGGGGCAACCAGCAGTGAACAACAAGGCCAGTGGCCAGGACACAGTGCAGGTGAGGTACATGAGATGCTGCACAGGCAGGGGGCACACAGCAGTGAACAGCAAGGCCAGTGGCCAGTCCAATGTGCAGGTGAGGTACATGAGATGCTGCACAGGCAAGGGGCAAACAGCAGTGAACAAAAAGGCAAAGACATTGTGCAGAGTAGTTGTAGGAGAGTAGGATCTGCTTCACATGGGTACCCCCACTTTTTGCTGATGCTTCACTGTTTTTCGACATTAGTCTGGCTGGGGCCCTGCTAATCAGAACCCCAGCCTAGCTGCTTCCTCTCTAAAATGGTTTCCATGTGCCTTAGGCACATCACTGATTGGGATCTGGAGTGCCCTTATAAGTCCCTAGTATATGGTATACTATGTACCAAGGGCATAGGTACCTCAGAGGCCTGCCAGGGGCTGCAGCATGTATTATGCCACCCCTGGAAGGCCATCCAAACTGACACCACAGGTCTGCTACTGCAGCCTGGGTAAGGTGGTGCATGCACCCCTTACTGTGATATAGGTTACCTATATCACTAAATACATACACACATATAAACCTATAAGTCACTCCTAAGGCAGGCCTTATCAATCCTAAAGGCAGAGTGCATGGTTCCTATGTGAGAGGGTGCCCCTGCATGAGCAGGGCCCCTCTGCAGCGTTCGGAGACCATCTCTGATGCTGTTTGTAGTGCAGCCTGACCATATACTCTTAAGCGCATTATAACCTCGCGGTAAAATGCTAACTTTGGAATGGCTGCACCTAAACATGTCGTGTTTGGTGTCAAACATCTTGGAATACTACCCCCCGCCAATTCTGGCGGCGGGGGTAGCATTCCACCCTTCTAGAGGGAAAGACATGTTAACTCTGGCTAGCCCGGTAACTTCTTTCCAAAGCCCTGGCATCACAAAATGGATGCTGCTGCCACAGACACGAGTCTGGCCTCCTGCTGCTGGACGAAACTCCGGCAGGGGAGGCCTGGACAATAGGTTTCCTGTCCCAGGGAGGTGTGACCACCTCCCCAGACAGGATAATGTGTATTGGGGCTGGGCGGGAGCACTTTCGGGTGCTTTGAAGTCCTGCACTGGGGGCACATTTGGTGTCCCTGTGCATACCCCAGTTCAAACCGGATCAGGGGCTTGCAGCCCCTGCTTTGGCGCGAACTGGACAAAGGGAAAGGGGTGTAGCCACCCCTCTGCCCTGACCCACCCATAGGTGGGGCCACAGAGTAGTCCAACCCCTATCCTTAGTATAAGTATAGGAACCCAGTCCTTAGGACTTTAGATTATCCCTGGACGAAACTCTGAAACTGAATCCTGGACCTTCGACGCTCTACTCACGATTAGAGGACAGAAGAATCTCCCTTGGGGTCAAGGAGTGACTCCCCTGCTTGGCAGGCACCAAAGAAGCATCTGTCCGGTTCGCATTTCTGAAGCTCCCGTCGGACGCCGAAGTCATCGCATCACCAGAGGTGGATTCTCAGACTTCCCCGAGGCTACCCTGAGTCCCCAGCAAAGCTGAGGCCCGTGGCTATCGTGGGTGACTTGAGACCGTGACCCCTGGACACCAAGCACATTTGCAAGTGCATCCTCTTCTGGGTCTCCCAAGAAGTCGTGCTTTGGGCTCCGAGTAGCCCTAGCCTCCAGCACCACCTGCACCGAAGATCACTGGCCCCCACTCCACGAGTGTCCTGTAAGCCAGATCCACGTGCGGCGTCACGAGGCTCCTTCGCGGTCGCTAGCCCGTTGGCTAGTAGCCCTTAACGAAGGCCAATCTTTTTCTAACTTGGCATCCTGGTTGCTCCAGGCCTGCCCTCACTTACCCTTGCTGGGTGAGTTCCCCAGACCTTGCTGGTCTGCACCATCGACGATCTTCCTCTGCATCGAGACTTGCCGTTGCCAAGGCTTGTTGGGTCCAATCCGGTCGCCGACACCTCAGCACTCGACAGACATCGTGTACCAGCCCGAATCCTGCTCCTGGTCACCGACAACGCCTCCTGGACCTCGTGGCTGAAGAGACAAGACGACTGTCAATGCACCTGAAGCACTCAACATCGGTGGGCATCTGTCCATCGCCTTCCTGGTCACTGGCTAGTGACCCAGACTCTGTCCCCTCTGCTTTCAGGTTCTTCAGAACTCCGATCCACTCTTGGATCCACCCGGACACTTTTCTCTTGGTCGCCAGCAGCACTTTGCAGCAGATCGCCATTCAAATCGACGACGAAACCCGACCCCGAAAGGCACCTATGCACCCGGCTTCCCTGGGTGAGGTAACACGAGTACTCCGGTGCTCCCGTGGGTAGAGACTCTTCAAAGTCCTAGATCTCAAAGGGTTTGGTCCAAGTCCTCTTTTAAGTGTCCCTTTTCTCTAATTTCCCGATCACGACTTTCTCCATAGAAGTCAACGGCGTATCGCGGTTGTGTATTTACACTGCACGCGTCTCCCGTGGGTCCCCTGTGTCACTACCTTGGGTGGTTCCTTGTGGTCCAAGCACTTCTAGAGGCTCTAGGCCTAGTGTCTAGTTCAGTCGTGGTTCTTATACCACTTTATTGGTATATGGTTTGAGTACGCCCCTAGGGCCCAAACGTGTATTTGTGCTATTACTGTGTTTAAATAACTTCTAACTTATGTACTTCGAACTCTAGCCTCATAAAGAGACTAGAGGGGTGTGTTTAGCAATAAATACATATATTTTGAATATATACCTGGTGTGGTGCTCTTTCATTTGGTCACTCAAGAGATTATAGACTGGTAAAACAAGCTGCTTTACATTCCTTCAAGACTTAGCCTGAAGGCTGCTCTCCATAGCTACCACTAGGATAGCTTTCAATAAGGTTGTCTTTAACCTATCTCCAATAAGGGGTTGTTTGGACTGGTGCAAGGTGCCCACTATAATTAGTGGACAGCATATACCAGGCCAACTTCTCACATTGGTGTGCAGCGTGTGGGATTCCAGCTTGCTATTGTTTTACCAGATAATCTCAATTGAATTGATCAACTGAAAACCACTAAAGGTACCTAAGGTACATATAATTTAAGCTTAGAATACAGTAAGTTCTACTGAACTTAGAGTTGTGTGTTAAGGGATAGCACAACCCTTTCTACAACTCAAGAGAGTTTAGTAGGCCACACTAGAGTAGGTAGTGCATACACCACACCACACTAGTAATGTCTTTAAGGGCAGGATCTAAAGAATCCTTGCAGGAAGCCATTGAGCTTCCACCCTCCAAGTATGATACACTCCCATTCTTGGAATTGAGAGCTTTATGCAACTTGAGAAAAATAAGGACAGGCCAAAGCCCCACCACCCAACACCTCAAGGAGTTGTTGGTGGCTTATGACCTTAGTAAGCCCTTGGGGACTGAAGGGGTAGGAGCTGAGGGTGGGGCAGATGATGAGGATGGGACCAGGGGTACCAGTACCCCCAGCCCCCCTCTGAAACTGGCCAGGAGGGCGACAATGGCCCTGACCTGGATAATCCAACCCCTCCTGAGGAAGATGAAGAGGAGGATCAGAATGATGCCCCCTTTGTCCCCCCAGGAAGGATTGTGAGTGTGCCCAGAAGGTCTAGATCTTCTTCTCAGGAGTCTAACCACTCTGGCACCTCAATAGGGAGCTCTGTCTCATCTCATAGGAGGGAATCCTCTCATGAGAGAAGAAAGAGGCTGGTTCTATATGAGGAAGCTCAGCTTGAACTCAAAAAGAAGCAACTAGCCATAGACAGGGAGTCCCTAGATCTCTTTAGAGAGAGAAGAAAGTTGGGACTAGAGTCCCATGGTGGCAGCCATATCCCTAGAGATAGGGAAAGGTCCTATGACCATAGGAACCTGAGCAAGATTGTCCCTCCCTATCAGAATGGGGATGACATCCACAAGTGGATAACTGCTCTAGAGAGGGCCTGTAAGGTACAGAAGGTCCCTCAGGAGCAGTGGGCAGCAATCTTGTGGCTCTCCTTTGCTGACAAAGGTAGAGATAAGCTCCTCACTGTTAGAGAGGAGGATGCTGATAATTACAAGGTCTTGAAGAGTGCTCTTATTGATGGGTTTGGCCTAACCACTGAACAGTACAGGTTGAAGTTCAGAGATACCCAAAAAGCACAGACTCAAGACTGGGTAGACTATGTGGATTGTTCTGCCAAGGCTCTGGAAGGCTGGTTGATGGGCAGTAAGGTGTGTGACTTCTCAGGATTGTACAATCTGATAATGAGGGAGCAGATTCTTAATAACTGTCAAAATCAGCTGTTGCATCAATACCTGGTAGACTCTGATCTGACCTCTCCCCAAGAATTGGGAAAGAAGGCAGACAAATGGGTCAGAACCAGGGTGAAGCAGAAGGTACAGAACCAAGGTGGGGAAACCAAGAAGCAAGATGCTAAGAACTCTGACAAGGGTGGGGAGAAGGGTAAAGATCAAAAGTCTTCATCAGGCCCCCAAAAATCTTCTTCTGGTGGGGATTCACAGTCTACCAAAGGGAAAGGCCAAAGAAAACCATGGTGCAAGGTCTGTAAGCAAAAGACCCACTGGACCAGTGATTGCACCAAGTCCAAAGACTCCAGTCCAGCACCCACCAATGCCCCTAAGGCACCTGTTCCCCCTAGTACAGTTGGTGGGAGTGCTCCAGCCAAGGGTTTAGTAGGGTTCACCCTGGGTACTGAGTTGGGCTCTGACCTAGTCAGAGAACTGACTCAGGCTGTGTTAGTCTGTGATGGAGGCATGGATGTGACCTCCACTGTGAGTCCCAGTAATCTGGGCAAGTACAGACAACAGCCTTTAATCAATGGACGTGAGGCTTTGGCATTTAGGGACACAGGGGCAAGTGTCACAATGGTGACACAAGACCTTGTGAATCCTGGGCAAGTTATACTTGGTGAGATGTACCAAGTGACCAATGCTAGCAATGTCAGAACAGACCATACTCTGGCAGTTGTTAACTTCTCCTGGGGAGGGGTAACTGGCCTTAAGAAGGTTGTGGTAAGTGCAAACCTACCAGTCGAATGCTTGCTTGGCAATGACTTAGAGACTTCTGCTTGGGCAGAAGTGGAGCTCAGGACCCATGCAGAAATGCTGGGGATCCCTGCAGATGTGTTTGCTGTGACCAGGTCACAAGCCAAAATGTCTAGCACTGAACAGGCCTTGGATTCTGGAAGAATGGACCAAGTGCCTTCCAAGAGGAGGAGTAGTAGGGTTAAGGCAGTGCCTTCCCCCTTGGCTCAGGAGGAAGATCAGTCCCTTGAGGGGGATGATCTCAGCCCTGAAGAAGGAACTGTCCCAGAGGAACTTGAACCTGACCAGGTTGAGTTCTTGGGGACAGGGGGACCTTCTAGGGCAGATCTGAGCCAGGAGCAGCAGAGCTGCCCCTCCCTTGAACCCCTCAGACAGCAAGCTGCTGCTGAGGCTGCTGGGAAAGCTAGTGGTCCCCATACAGTGTATTGGGATGATGGACTCCTGTACTCAGAGAGTAGAGACCCCAAGCCTGGTGCTACCAGGAGGTTGGTTATACCTCTGAAGTTCAGGGGCTTCCTATTGACCCTAGCCCATGATATTCCCTTAGCAGGTCACCTGGGCCAGAACAAGACTTGGGACAGAATTGTCCCTCACTTTCACTGGCCCCACATGTCTGAAGACAGCAAGGAGTTTTGTCGCTCCTGTGTAACCTGCCAAGCCAGTGGCAAGGCAGGTGGCACTACAAAGGCCCCCCTGATACCACTACCTGTGGTGGGGGTGCCCTTTGAAAGGGTAGGGATTGACATTGTTGGTCCCATGGATCCCCAAACAGCCTCTGGGCACAGGTTTATCCTGGTGGTAGTGGATCATGCCACCAGGTACCCAGAAGCTATTCCCCTCAGGACCACTACAGCACCTGTGGTGGCAAGGGCCCTCCTGGGAATCTTCTCAAGAGTGGGCTTTCCTAAGGAGGTAGTCTCAGACAGGGGTGCTAACTTCATGTCTGGGTACTTAAAAGCAATGTGGAAGGAGTGTGGAGTGACTTATAAGTTCACCACACCCTATCACCCACAATGCAATGGTTTAGTTGAGAGATTCAACAAAACCTTGAAGGGCATGATTAAAGGGCTCCCAGAAAAGCTTAGGCGTAGATGGGACATACTCTTGCCCTGCCTTTTATTCGCATATAGGGAGGTGCCTCAGAAGGGGGTTGGTTACAGCCCTTTTGAACTTCTGTTTGGCCACCCTGTGAGGGGTCCACTGTGCTTGGTGAAGGAAGGATGGGAGTTACCTCTCAAGCCCCCAAAGCAAGATATAGTGGACTATGTACTTGGTCTCCGCTCCAGGATGGCTGAGTACATGAAAAAGGCAACCAAAAACCTTGAGGCTAGCCAGGAACTTCAAAAGGCCTGGCATGACCAAAAGGCTGTTCTGACTGTTTACCAGCCAGGACAGAAGGTGTGGGTGTTGGAGCCAGTGGCCCCAGCAGCTCTCCAAGACAAATGGAGTGGACCCCACACTATTGTTGAGCAGAAGGGTGAGGTCACTTACTTAGTAGACCTAGGAACACCCAGGAGTCCCCACAGGGTTCTCCATGTCAACAGGTTAAAACCATATGTGGACAGGGCAGACATGGGCTTGCTCATGGCTACTGATGAAGGGCAGGAGGAAGAGAGTGACCCACTCCCTGACCTGCTCTCACAGAACCCTGACGATGGGTCAGTTGATGGTGTAGCCTTGGCAGGCAGCCTCACTACCCAGCAACAAACTGATTGCAGGCAAGTTCTCAATCAGTTTAGACATATGTTTTCACTGACACCCAGTCAGACCACCTGGTGCACTCATGAAGTGGACACTGGGGACAGTCTGCCTATTAAAAACAAGATTTATAGGCAACCTGACCATGTCAGGGACTGTATCAGGACTGAAGTCCAGAAAATGTTGGAATTGGGAGTTATTGAACCCTCAGATAGCCCTTGGGCTAGTCCAGTGGTCCTTGTACCAAAACCTCACACCAGTGGTGGAAAAAGAGAGATGAGGTTTTGTGTGGACTACAGGGGTCTCAATGCAGTCACTAGGACTGATGCCCATCCAATACCCAGGGCAGATGAGCTCATAGATACTTTGGCCTCTGCCAAATATCTCAGCACATTTGACCTAACAGCTGGCTACTGGCAGATCAGACTAGCTGATACTGCAAAGCCCAAAACAGCATTCTCAACCCCTAGTGGGCATTATCAATTTGTGGTAATGCCCTTTGGTCTGAAGAATGCACCTGCCACTTTCCAGAGGCTGGTGAATACAGTTCTCACAGGTCTGGAAGCCTATAGTGCAGCATATCTAGATGATATTGCTGTCTTTAGCTCCACCTGGGAGGATCACCTGGTCCACCTCAGGAATGTTTTACAGGCCCTGCAAAAGGCAGGCCTGACTATCAAGGCCACTAAGTGCCAGATAGGGCAGAGTCAGGTTGTGTACCTGGGCCACCTTGTGGGTGGAGGCCAGGTTCAACCTTTGCAGAGCAAGATCCAGACTATCATGGACTGGACTGCTCCCACTACCCAGACTCAGGTGAGAGCCTTCTTAGGCCTGACTGGGTACTATAGGAGATTTGTCAAGGGGTATGGATCAATAGTGACACCCCTGAATGACTTAACTTCTAAGAAAATGCCCAAAAAGGTTCAGTGGACAGTTAGCTGTCAAAAGGCATTTGATGACCTGAAGCAGGCCATGTGCACTGCTCCCATTCTACAGAGTCCTGATTACTCCAAGAAGTTCATTGTTCAAACTGATGCATCTGAATTGGGGGTAGGGGCTGTACTGTCACAATTGAATGAAGAAGGTCAGGATCAGCCAGTAGCTTTCATTAGCAGAAGGCTGACCCCTAGAGAGAAACGTTGGTCAGCCATAGAGAGGGAGGCCTTTGCTGTGGTCTGGGCTCTGAAGAAGTTGAGGCCATACTTGTTTGGTACACACTTCCTGGTTCAGACAGACCATAAGCCCCTCTTATGGCTAAAACAAATGAAGGGTGAAAACCCCAAACTGCTTAGGTGGTCCATTTCCCTACAGGGGATGGACTTTACAGTGGAACATAGACCTGGGAGTAACCATGCCAATGCAGATGGACTCTCTAGGTACTTCCACTTAGAACATGAAGACTTAACTGGGCAAGGTTAGTTTAATGTCCCTACGTTTGGGGGGGGGTTGTGTAGGAGAGTAGGATCTGCTTCACATGGGTACCCCCACTTTTTGCTGATGCTTCACTGTTTTTCGACATTAGTCTGGCTGGGGCCCTGCTAATCAGAACCCCAGCCTAGCTGCTTCCTCTCTAAAATGGTTTCCATGTGCCTTAGGCACATCACTGATTGGGATCTGGAGTGCCCTTATAAGTCCCTAGTATATGGTATACTATGTACCAAGGGCATAGGTACCTCAGAGGCCTGCCAGGGGCTGCAGCATGTATTATGCCACCCCTGGAAGGCCATCCAAACTGACACCACAGGTCTGCTACTGCAGCCTGGGTAAGGTGGTGCATGCACCCCTTACTGTGATATAGGTTACCTATATCACTAAATACATACACACATATAAACCTATAAGTCACTCCTAAGGCAGGCCTTATCAATCCTAAAGGCAGAGTGCATGGTTCCTATGTGAGAGGGTGCCCCTGCATGAGCAGGGCCCCTCTGCAGCGTTCGGAGACCATCTCTGATGCTGTTTGTAGTGCAGCCTGACCATATACTCTTAAGCGCATTATAACCTCGCGGTAAAATGCTAACTTTGGAATGGCTGCACCTAAACATGTCGTGTTTGGTGTCAAACATCTTGGAATACTACCCCCCGCCAATTCTGGCGGCGGGGGTAGCATTCCACCCTTCTAGAGGGAAAGACATGTTAACTCTGGCTAGCCCGGTAACTTCTTTCCAAAGCCCTGGCATCACAAAATGGATGCTGCTGCCACAGACACGAGTCTGGCCTCCTGCTGCTGGACGAAACTCCGGCAGGGGAGGCCTGGACAATAGGTTTCCTGTCCCAGGGAGGTGTGACCACCTCCCCAGACAGGATAATGTGTATTGGGGCTGGGCGGGAGCACTTTCGGGTGCTTTGAAGTCCTGCACTGGGGGCACATTTGGTGTCCCTGTGCATACCCCAGTTCAAACCGGATCAGGGGCTTGCAGCCCCTGCTTTGGCGCGAACTGGACAAAGGGAAAGGGGTGTAGCCACCCCTCTGCCCTGACCCACCCATAGGTGGGGCCACAGAGTAGTCCAACCCCTATCCTTAGTATAAGTATAGGAACCCAGTCCTTAGGACTTTAGATTATCCCTGGACGAAACTCTGAAACTGAATCCTGGACCTTCGACGCTCTACTCACGATTAGAGGACAGAAGAATCTCCCTTGGGGTCAAGGAGTGACTCCCCTGCTTGGCAGGCACCAAAGAAGCATCTGTCCGGTTCGCATTTCTGAAGCTCCCGTCGGACGCCGAAGTCATCGCATCACCAGAGGTGGATTCTCAGACTTCCCCGAGGCTACCCTGAGTCCCCAGCAAAGCTGAGGCCCATGGCTATCGTGGGTGACTTGAGACCGTGACCCCTGGACACCGAGCACATTTGCAAGTGCATCCTCTTCTGGGTCTCCCAAGAAGTCGTGCTTTGGGCTCCGAGTAGCCCTAGCCTCCAGCACCACCTGCACCGAAGATCACTGGCCCCCACTCCACGAGTGTCCTGTAAGCCAGATCCACGTGCGGCGTCACGAGGCTCCTTCGCGGTTGCTAGCCCGTTGGCTAGTAGCCCTTAACGAAGGCCAATCTTTTTCTAACTTGGCATTCTGGTTGCTCCAGGCCTGCCCTCACTTACCATCGCTGGGTGAGTTCCCCAGACCTTGCTGGTCTGCACCATCGACGATCTTCCTCTGCATCGAGACTTGCCGTTGCCAAGGCTTGTTGGGTCCAATCCGGTCGCCGACACCTCAGCACTCGACAGACATCGTGTACCAGCCCGAATCCTGCTCCTGGTCGCCGACAACGCCTCCTGGACCTCGTGGCTGAAGAGACAAGACGACCGTCAATGCACCTGAAGCACTCGACATCGGTGGGCATCTGTCCATCGCCTTCCTGGTCACTGGCTAGTGACCCAGACTCTGTCCCCTCTGCTTTCAGGTTCTTCAGAACTCCGATCCACTCTTGGATCCACCCGGACACTTTTCTCTTGGTCGCCAGCAGCACTTTGCAGCAGATCGCCATTCAAATCGACGACGAAACCCGACCCCGAAAGGCACCTATGCACCCGGCTTCCCTGGGTGAGGTAACACGAGTACTCCGGTGCTCCCGTGGGTAGAGACTCTTCAAAGTCCTAGATCTCAAAGGGTTTGGTCCAAGTCCTCTTTTAAGTGTCCCTTTTCTCTAATTTCCCGATCACGACTTTCTCCATAGAAGTCAACGGCGTATCGCGGTTGTGTATTTACACTGCACGCGTCTCCCGTGGGTCCCCTGTGTCACTACCTTGGGTGGTTCCTTGTGGTCCAAGCACTTCTAGAGGCTCTAGGCCTAGTGTCTAGTTCAGTCGTGGTTCTTATACCACTTTATTGGTATATGGTTTGGTACGCCCCTAGGGCCCAAACGTGTATTTGTGCTATTACTGTGTTTAAATAACTTCTAACTTATGTACTTCGAACTCTAGCCTCATAAAGAGACTAGAGGGGTGTGTTTAGCAATAAATACATATATTTTGAATATATACCTGGTGTGGTGCTCTTTCATTTGGTCACTCAAGAGATTATAGACTGGTAAAACAAGCTGCTTTACATTCCTTCAAGACTTAGCCTGAAGGCTGCTCTCCATAGCTACCACTAGGATAGCTTTCAATAAGGTTGTCTTTAACCTATCTCCAATAAGGGGTTGTTTGGACTGGTGCAAGGTGCCCACTATAATTAGTGGACAGCATATACCAGGCCAACTTCTCACAGTAGTGACATAAGAAGCTACACAGGGAATGTATGCAACTCTACCATGCCATGCCCAGCAACAGAGTAATGGGCGTGACAATGGGCATCACACGCACCCCTGTGGACAGACAGGTGTGTGAGGGTGACCACCACTCAGATGGGGCTGTCTGTCGGACTTGGAGCTGACTGTGTGTTGGGGTCAGTTTGAGGACTGCCCTGGGCAGTGGGAGTAACAACTGTGGAAGAGCCAACTGTGCATGTGGTAGCTGGGGGGTTGCTTGGACCAGGTGGGGTGGTGGCCCTGGGAGGTGGACTCATGCCCTGGTGAGACACAGTGTGTGCCGGAGATTGTGGAGGGTGTCTCTCCACTTCTTGGGGATCCTGAAAGGCTTCCCTGTCTGGGGATTGAGGGGAACTGGGGCAGACACAACAGGTGACCCCAACACCAAAGCTGATTCTGGTGTGGATGGTGACCCTCCCTCTGGGGACATGCTGGATCCCGCTGTGCGCTTGCCTGGTGTTTGCCGCCACCCTGCCTCCCTCTGTCCACCAGCTTTACCCCCTACAGTGTCCTCCCGTGCTGGCTTCACAGGGCTTGGGATGGGAGTGGAGGTCAAGGATGGATTATCCATGGGGCCCTCATCCTGTGTAATGTTTGCAGGCAACACCTTCTCAGTGGGTGTGGAAACTGTCATTTTGCCTCTGCGAGACGTCTTTGGGACAGGGGAGTCTTTGGCAGGGGAGGAAGGTGAGGCCTGTGACCCTGATGCTTTTTTCTTTGCTTTGTGGCCCTTGCTGTCGCCTGATGGGCTTTTCTCTCTGCGCTCTGGGGTGGCCTTACTCTTATGTGGGGATGGTGTCTGCGCCCTAGTACGCTTGGGCTGCTGCTGCTCCTGTGTGCTGCGGGTTCTGTATCGGAACTTTGGGGTCCGTTGAGCATTGTCACTGTCGTCAGAGGTGCACAGTGACACGGGGCCAGACCGAGTGCTGGGAGCCGCTCCCTGACTATTTGCCTGTGGCAGGGCTGCTGTCACAGTTGATGACAAGGACTGCACAGTCCGGTGTAGCCCACCTATGTCGGAATGTAAGCCCTCCATGAGAGCTATAACCTGCCCCAACTTTTTGTCGTGCTGTGGAAATAAAATCTATAATTATGCCCCTTCGCTGCCCTCTGCGCGATCTAATTATGCCCCTTTGCGCGATCCCCTTTGCGCGATTAATTATTGCCCACATTAAAAGCCGGCACCATTTTGTTTTTAATTCACCCTTTGGTGTCCCAAGACCCCGAGCACGAGCACGACACCCCTGCACCTGGTTTTCCTCATTTTCACCATCTGTCTCTGTGGTTTCTGCCAAGTCCGGGAAACCAGTACATGAGTTCCTGCTCCCCCGCAGAGATGGTTCATGTTTCTGACATGAAGCACGAGCACAAACCCCCAAATGAGGAAGCCTTCCCCTTCCAACTGTCAGACTATTTCACATCGCAAGTCCCCTCACAAAGCCTAAGACACGCCCCCATTTCTTCACACTCTGCTCCTCTTGCTGAATCTTTGTTCCTCTATCTGCCACGACCTGTTTGTTCCTCTATTTTGCCTCGTGACCAAGACTGTATAAATATTCTGCTGTTGAAAATAAAGAACCCCCACTTAAAGAGAGGGACTTGAGAGATTGCTCCTGTGCCCGCTTGGTGCTGGAAGCGCTCCCTTTAACTCGAGTTATTGGTCTTCTCCTCCTTCATTTGAGCACCACGGACTCCTCGCTTTGCATTGACAAGAAATTATGATTTATTAAGCATAGAAATTCAGAAATGAGGTAATAAGTAAATTTAATTTACCACAGTAATTGGCGCCCGAACAGGGACCTTCCCTTTCCCCACGCGCCGGCGATATTGGACCCGGTACTGTCCCCTCCTGACCGTTGACGGACTTCAAAAGTGCACAACGCGGGGAATTCCCGCTAACTCCCTCGAGGCGAAGAGGGGGACCGACTGCGGCCCAGCATCCACACGAGGCGGTGAGGAAATAGCGGAACGTCCTGAACCAAAGCCCAACCTGCGAAGCAGACGAGTCCGAGGTTCTACAAATCCCACCTTGAAACTGCGCGCCGCGTTTTCCCAAAATCTTCAAGAGGCCTTCCAGTTACTTTTCGGTGAGTACTGCTGAAAAGTATAAAAACGAACCCACAGCTTTTGTGGGGGCGGTAAAGATACGCGTTTTTTTGGTTTCTCACCTATCTTTGGTGAGGACTACTAAAACTAGTATAAAAGACGGACTCACTACCTTGTGGGCACGGTAAAGATACATGTTTTTTGTGGGTTTCTCACTTATTTTGTGAGGACTACTAAACTAGTATAAAAGACGGACTCACCTCTTTCGTGGGTACGGTAAAGATATTTGTTCTGTTTATGTTTTTCTCACTTCTAAAATCTTTGAAAGTCTTGCCATCATGCCTATTTTCTCGAAAATACGTAAGATGGCAACCAAAAGGAGTATTCTTGAGAAGGAAATTCCCCTTCCTCCTCGGGATACTCCAGGACACTTCATGTATGCAAAACATGGTGTCGGTGCACTTATTTATTGTGATCTATGGGTAGAATATACTAAAGACCTAGAACTCAGATATAGATGGCCTGAAAATTGTAGTTTTGATACGGAGTGTATTATGAAATTAGAGGAACAGTTATGGAAGAAAAAGAGAGTCCGCCAGTCACAGAGTGACTCAGTAGAATTATGGAGAAAAGAAGCCCATAGGAGGCAACAGAAGGAATTGCATAAAGTTGAAAAGGGTAAGAGAATGTCAGAGCAGGCCAAGAAAGAACAGTTACAAGAAATAGGGAAAGAAGTAGTTAGTGAAAGGAATAAAAGGGAACAATCAGCCATTTCTACTGGTTTTTATCCTGTATTGCCATCTGCACCTGAAAACCTTAACATTGCATCAGCACAGCCTACAGCCCCACCACCAGAGGATACTTTTACTAATTTTCTCTTAGATACTCCACCACCCTATGAAGTTCCAGTCATTCAACACCCTCTGCCTCCGCCACCCCTTTCACAACATAACGCACCACCTCTCACTCCAGAAGGGGGTGCCGTAGGTCCAGACCCAGGTAAAACAATTCCCGACTGCCCCTATGACCCGACTCCGAGCAACACAGGGGAGGCGGGCCGAATAAGTAAAATACTTCATGACTCCTGGGAAGAAATAAGACATCTACCAGCAATTGACACGTTTCTTCAAGCGGCCTCTGAGTTTCTTCGTACTGGAGAGAACTCACGAGCCATTAACGCTATGACTACAAGAAGATCACACCCTGTAAAAATGCACATGTATAGGTTCCTCCTTTGCTGTTTCATAAAACACATACAAGCAGAGGAAAGAAATGTACCAGTTTCACTTTTTGACTTATTAGATTCCGCATCCGACCACACTAGTCTAGAACTTATAAATGATGCACTAGACAGGTTCACCCGTAATGTGACCCGTATTCTGCAAAACTTGCAAACAAATGAAGAGAATAAGAAACTTGAGGAGGAAATTACTGAACCTACTGAAAAAGTCCTACCCGTTCGTTCTTCCGCCCCTAATTCACGAACACCCCCGCCTACATTCCTCCAAGGTCACTCTGAACGGTCATCTCCAGATGAGTTATTTGAAAATACATCCAATGCATTAGACTACTGGTTAGACCAGGAACCTCCGCTTACACCGGAGGAGGAGGAAATAGCCAGAACTGCGACCCTATGGGTCTCTCAATATAAGATATATGACAATGATCTCATAGCCCAGCTTTTTCTAGCATTACCACGCTCACATCAAAGATTAGCAAGTCTCTACATGGTACAACATCTCATCACACTCAATGACACTCATTTTAAACATGATCCAAGACTCGAAGATTTTCTGTCTGACTGCGCTGATAACATGTTCCTCCACAATAGTTCAGTTTTTCTTAACACATTTATAGATTTTAGACAGAAATACCAGAAAGTGACTGGATATAGATCTCCCCATAATACGTGTGGATCAACTAATAGACTTCCTCAAACACGCCAGTTCCCCATGAGAGAGGTCCACCCCAGAGCTGACACGAATGGCGCGCTACAACGCGTCTTCATTTATGTACCCTTGACAAAACTTGAGTTACTAAGGATGAAAGAGATGGTTCCCTCCCACTCAAAGGATCCTGCTGGATTCTTTAAGGAATTAGGAGATGTATTAATGATGGGAACATATACTCTTTCTGATATCACAGCAATTCTGAAATTATTGTTGCCATCAGGTATATATGACAAACTAAGAGAAAAAGATTGGGAAGTAGCAGGTGAACACATTAAATGGACTGAACTTCAGAATGACGAAAATACTAGAGTAGCAGGTCAAGGTATAGGAGACAAACTAAAAGCACTTCCTGGCACTATTTTAAAGGTGCTACCACAGTTACTAACAGTGAAAAAGGAGGACTGGGATGCCATTTCCTCCTGCAAACAGAAACATGGTGAAGACATAGGAGATTATTACACTAGACTTGAAAAGTGTTTTGCGGTAAATAGCGGCCTTACGCCAACAAGTGAAGCTTACCCGCATCTGTTTGTTTCCAAATTAGTAGATAACGCCTTGCCAGCCATTAAGGACAGAGTACTAAAAGTAGAAAGTACCTGGCAAGCACATACACCTCCACAGGTGTTACAAATGCTACAATATCACCAGAATCGCATTAGGGATGAAGAAGAAAATGATAAGAAACGCATGAAAGACACAAAGATGAAAGCATTAGTAGCCCAAACTGCACCCCAGCGTCAACAGACACCAAGTAGCCAGACAAATATAAAAAGCACTTGTAATTATTGCAAAAAGATGGGACACTTCGTTAAAGATTGCCCTGTCTTAAAGCACAATTTGGCTACTGGTAAGACCCAGCCACGCCCATATCAGCCAAAACAGAATGATTCCCTAGACAGTTCAACACCTTCAGTTCCACTGACAACACAAATGGCCCAAATGAATATTATAGACAGCGCCTACACTGAATATTACCCAGATTTCTCATGATGTTGCCCAGAGAGAGAAGATGACAAACTGCCCCTAATCCCCATTCCAGTAGATCAGACAGGTCCATTTATAGAGGTCCGACTTCTTGGGGAGGATAGGAAGTTTCTACTAGACACTGGGGCCAGTAAAACAACAATAAGCCATCAAGAGGTCCCAGAGGCTCCTCTCTCGGGTTCAAAAAGTATTTCTCTGGGTTTCTCGGGACAACCTGTGACAAACGTCACGTCAAAGCCACTGCCCTTGCAGGTTGGTCCCCTCATGACAACTACAGATCTTATATTGACAAAATCATGTCCAGAAAACTTGCTTGGTATAAAAACATTGAAAGAATTAGGAGCTGTCATTGTTTGCTCACCTACAGATGTCAGACTATTTCTGCGAGATTTCAAGGGCCACTACACAAGTAGAGAATTAGATGAGCGTTTGAAAGATTTGCCACACACCCTGTGGGCCACTGATTCCACCACAGTAGGATGTATGGAAATAACACCTCACAAGGTTACACTGAAAGAGGGAGCCCAACTACCACGCATAAGGCAATACAAAATTCCACCTCAGGCTGAACAAGCATTAATGTTAATTATTCAGGACCTAATACAGTCAGGTGTGATTAAGGAAACAACTTCTAACATTTGCAATTCCCCTGTTTTACCAGTTCATAAAAAAGTGGAACCAGGAACACCACCTGTCTACAGACTAGTGGTGGATTTGAGAGAGCTCAATAAATGTGTCGTTCCACAACACCCTGTGGTTCCAGACATCTCCACCCTACTCACAGCCATAGATGCGGAAGCAACGCATTTTTCAGTCATTGACTTGAAAAACGCATTCTTTAGCATACCTATTCACCCAGACAGTCAATACCTTTTTGGCTTCTCCTTACAAGGACGAAGTTTCCAATTCACAAGAGCTCCTCAAGGTTTCACAGAGAGTCCAAGCGTATATAGCCAAGCATTAAAAAGACAACTAGATACTGTTCAAATGCCCACGGATACAGCCATACTACAATATGTTGATGATATCCTCATTACGGCCAGATCTGACGCAGCATGTGCTGAAGCATCACTACTAGTACTAGAATTCCTAGCTGCAAATGGCCATAAAGTTTCCCCTGGTAAGCTCCAATTTTGTTTACAGCAAGTGGCATACTTAGGGCACTTGCTGTCAAAGGAGGGTAGGCAGCTTACACAGGAACGCATCCAACTCATACAACAAATACCACAACCAACAACACAGAAACAAGTTCGAGCCTTTGTTGGTCTCACCTCATATTGTAGACAGTGGATCCCACAATTTGCACTCATTTCCAAACCGTTAGTGCAGCTGACAACACTCGAAGCTGGCGCTACTCCACAATTACCCTGGACAGATGAACACACGCAAGCCTTTCAGTCTCTTAAAAAAGCTATGTGTCAAGCCCCAGTGCTGGCAACACCTAATTACACCAAAGATTTTACATTATTTGTAACAGAAAACTCAGGTACAGCACTATCAGTTCTGACCCAACTTCAAGCAGACAAACATAAACCATGTGGTTATTTTTCAAGCACATTAGATCCAGTAGCACAAGCATTGCCTGCATGTCTAAAATCAGTAGCAGCTACTGCACAAGCTATTAGACAAAGCGATTCTATTGTATTGGGACATCATCTGATAGTTCAGGTCCCACACGCTGTAGAACTTCTGTTAAACAGAACACAAACACAGCATCTGACAATAGCCAGACTCACCGGATATGAGATGACACTTTTTCAGCCACACATTGAGATTAGACGCTGCAACATTTTAAACCCAGCAACACTGTTGCCACTGACCTCTCCTACTGAAGAAATTCACGATTGTATTGACATAATTGATTTAGTGACCAAACCAAGACCAGATTTACAAGATACTCCCTTGCTAAGGCAGAAATGACACTCTTTGTTGATGGTTCATGTATGAGACTCCCCACAGGAGAATTAGCAGCAGCCTATGCCGTCACAAATGGTACAGACACTTTAGAAGCACACAAGATAGAGATACTGTCGGCACAGGCAGCAGAACTCATAGCCCTAACACGAGCATGTCACTTAGCAAAAGGAAAGTCAGTTAACATCTACACTGATTCACAATATGCCTTTGGAGTTGTACACAACTTCGGTACATTATGGAAAGAGAGAGGATTTCTCACATCACATGGGTTCAGAATACAGCATGCTACACTCATCACTGCCCTCTTAGAGGCCAGTCAGTTACCAGAGAAAATCGCAGTGCTAAAATGTAAAGCGCACACAAAAGGAACAGATGAAATATCAAAAGGAAATGATTCTGCAGACAGTGCAGCCAAGTTAGCAGCAAACACAGAATTAAGTATACCACACCGCCAATATACAATACGAGACCCCTTTTCTGACATCCAGGATGTCCAAAGTCACGCCACACCACAGGAACTGCTAGAATGGAAGGAAAAAGGAGGGGTCCTTACAGATCAAGGCTGGATGACACCTGAAAGAGCAGTATGGTTTCTACCGGATGCCATGGTACAAGTTATGGTAAACACCATACATGGACCAGCACATCTGGGAGAAAAAGCAATGTTAGACAGCATACAGAATATATGGCACAACAAACATTTGAGAGCTGCAGCCAAACAAAAAGTTAAAACGTGCATGATTTGTAATCAGTTCAACCCAGGAAAAGGCACAAAGGTGGAACAGGGAGGATTCCAACCCCTGACCATCCATTTGAAGTTCTCCAGATGGACTATATCCAGATGGAGAGATGTAGAGGTCACAAGTATGTGCTAGTTGTAGTGTGTGCTCTGACCAGATGGACAGAAGCCTATCCCGTCCCAGATTACACTGCAACGACAACTGCTAAACAATTAGTTAGAGAGTTTTTTCCGAGGTATGGGTTGCCCCGTGTCATCTACTCAGATAACGGCCAACCTTTTTCCTCTGAACTCATGAAGCAAGTGTCTCTTCTGTTAGGGTACACTTGGAAGTTTCACTGTGTAAGACATCCTCATGCAGCAGGTCTAGTAGAAAGGCACAACCAAACTTTGAAGACAAAATTGGCCAAGATATGCACTGACAAAGGCGTGGACTGGATGGTAGCCTTACCGGTTGCCCTCTTCTACATGCGTATGGTAGCCCATTCCAGAACTGGCTTATCTCCATATGAAGTGGTCTTTGGCAGACCACCAAATATGTGGGGTACGCCAAGGCCTAAAAGAATAACTGATGTTGACAGTACTATGCTGACTGACTACCTGGCTTCCTTGATGTCTGCACTCCAATCTTGTCGTTCTCAGGTTGCTGCCACCTTCCCTGACAAAACCAACCCGGAAGAACACGCCATCCGACCCGGGGACTGGGTCCTCGTGAGGAACTTCGACCGGACCAGTCCCCTCCAGCCCAGGTGGAAGAAGCCAAGACTCGTACTACTAACAACACGGACAGCAGTGAAGGTCGAGGGCAGGAAGGGCTGGCTCCACGCAAGCCACTGCCGGAAACATTTTGGACAAAAAGACACTGTTGCTGATGGCCCTGCCAATCCCACTGACATTGTGACTGAACAATCTTTATTGCCTTTGGAACTAACCCCACAACAGGATTACAAATCAAAGTTAAGGTCTGCCATTCGGACTCTGGCTAATTAAGTCCATTGGGCGTCGGTCCAGTGGTGAAGCGGTTGGAGCATGGGAATGGATTTTAACACCTTGACTATGTGGGAGAAAAAAAAAAATGAACTCTAGAAAAAGACATAATGGTCCTATTATATGTTTGACAGTATTATTTTTCCTCATGGCAGTTATGACGTGTCTTGGTTGGATTCTCCACACTGTTTTTCCCCCAACACAACACACCTCTCATACACCCAACAGCACTCAGGAACACACCTATCACGACCTACCCCCTCATGAACAAGCCCATAGACTAGCCTTGCGAAACAATACCTTCATACAGATGCTACACCACACTCAGCAAGCCAGTAATAGCACCAATTGTTGGATATGTGGCCGCATCCCACCTCATCAGAAAAAGGGAGGGATGCCTCTTTTTCTTTCCCATTCTCTTATAATGGAACTTGTGAAGCCTGGTTCGCCCTAATAACAGCTGACGCTACTACCCCCACCTCCTGCCCTGACGGAAATAATTCATGCAAGAATGGGTGGCCTTGGGGGGATTTAAACAAGGTACTCAATACTGCCTGTTACCCTAATAAGGAGGGAGATCCTCAGGCGACCGGTACAGTCCTAGAAAGTGAAGAATACAAGCAAGGGAACATGACCATGTCCTACAAGATGTTAAATACCAAACCTAAAAAGAATGCTGGTTCCCCTTCCATCTCGGTCTCACCAGTAAAAGGACACCTGTGCATCCAGAAAAATGGCTCTGTTCCATTAGGACACAGTGACTGTCATACCACTATAAGTTTTGAAGACAGAGGAAAGTCCTCATTTCTAGCATCTCGCCATACTTATTTCATCTGTGGCCAAACGGCCTATGTGCAGCTGCCCTTGAACTGGGGGGAACTTGCTATATAGCATTCCTGTTACCCCCTGTCTTTGTGGCCCCATCCACTTACCACAGAGACCTCCTAGTGCCCCATGTCAGACATAAAAGAACGATCGATACCTCCTTGGTTGACCAAACGGAAACCTCATGGGAACAGTATACAGATTTTAACAAAGGGTTCTTCTTCTTTGTTGGCCCTGTACAGAACAGCAAGCTTATACGCAGGTTGACAAGGACCTTAGAGGCTGTAGTAAACCAGACGGCGTCTGCCCTGGGAGCTTAACCCAGGAGCAGTCTGCCATACGATTGGTTACTCTCCAAAATCGCCTTGTCCTTGACATCATCTTGGCTGACAGAGGCGGAGCCTGTAAAATTATAGGCTCTAGCTGCTGTATATTTATTCCTGATAATTCCCCATCTGTATACACGGCCATAACAAAATTACACAAGATAGCCGTAAGTTTACATCAAGAACCTGGCACTTGGACGTGGTCTGACTGGTTCTGGAAGATAATATCGTCCTGGGGATGGCAACTGCTGTCAGCAGCAGGCATAATATTCCTGATAATAACTGGATGCTGCCTTTGCATCCAATGTGGTCCTGCCCTATGCGGTCTATGCGCTGCAAAATGCATTCCTAAACCACTTGTCCAGCAGAGAGAAAGGGAAAGAATCATGTTACAAGAATGTATAAATGATCTCATGCAAATTGAGATATAATGTAGGTACACTCTGGGGCAAGGAGGGAATGTGGAAATAAAATCTATAATTATGCCCCTTCGCTGCCCTCTGCGCGATCTAATTATGCCCCTTTGCGCGATCCCCTTTGCGCGATTAATAATTGCCCACATTAAAAGCCGGCACCATTTTGTTTTTAATTCACCCTTTGGTGTCCCAAGACCCCGAGCACGAGCACGACACCCCTGCACCTGGTTTTCCTCATTTTCACCATCTGTCTCTGTGGTTTCTGCCAAGTCCGGGAAACCAGTACATGAGTTCCTGCTCCCCGCAGAGATGGTTCATGTTTCTGACATGAAGCACGAGCACAAACCCCCAAATGAGGAAGCCTTCCCCTTCCAACTGTCAGACTATTTCACATCGCAAGTCCCCTCACGAAGCCTAAGACACGCCCCCATTTCTTCACACTCTGCTCCTCTTGCTGAATCTTTGTTCCTCTATCTGCCACGACCTGTTTGTTCCTCTATTTTGCCTCGTGACCAAGACTGTATAAATATTCTGCTGTTGAAAATAAAGAACCCCCACTTAAAGAGAGGGACTTGAGAGATTGCTCCTGTGCCCGCTTGGTGCTGGAAGCGCTCCCTTTAACTCGAGTTATTGGTCTTCTCCTCCTTCATTTGAGCACCACGGACTCCTCGCTTTGCATTGACAAGAAATTATGATTTATTAAGCATAGAAATTCAGAAATGAGGTAATAAGTAAATTTAATTTACCACAGTGCTCTTGGAAGGCATTGAGAAGTGCTGTCTGCCCTACACACAGCTGGCGCAATAGCTCGACTGCTTCTGCACTGAGGGCAGCAGGGCTGACATGGGCTGGGGCAGCTATGCCTGGGGTGAAGGTGACTCTTCCCTTCCTACTCGTGCGGACACGGGCAGCACCACTGGAGGTTGAAGGGAGGCTGGGCACTGGACGCTGTGTGGCGGAAGAGGAGGCCGAGTCTCCGTTCCCTGTACTTCCCAACATGGATGTGTCACCGCTTGCGTCAGATGAGGTGGAGCTTTGTGTCTCCGGATGTGAATCCTCTAGCAGACTCCTGTCCCCCTCCTCGGCGCTGGTCACATCTGTGTCAGTCTGCTCCGGTGCGGCTGTTGCACTGGAAGCCTCACCACTGGTGTCCGTCCCCTCTCCCTCTGCACATACGGGAGCTGCTGCATAGGAGAGAGAAGTACTGTGAGATGAGTGGCATCAACAGAACTAACACGTGCCAGTACATCTGCATCCTAGAAAGAGGTGTGCAGCACATTGCATGCCACCCTGTGCACACATATATCTTGCCACCCAAAATCTCAACACAACGTGCATGTCCGCCACACATCCTGCCATAAGTGCCCCAGGTGACTCACACAGCACAGCATCCTGCAGTTGGCTCACATCAGACACAGCCCCAAAATGGCCTGTGCACACACACTGTCCCGATGTTGGCAAGGATGAACACCATGACATGGTGCACATCATGTGTGGAGCAGTAGGGGACCACACAGACTACAACATACCAGCCCACAATGACCCTGCACACATGCCATCCACCATATCGAGTCCATGGGCACATCTACTGTTGCACATTGGCCTCAGATGTCTGACTGGCAGACATCTGAGGTCTGGAATTGCACGCATTCATTGAAACGCATTCACAGTTGGCACACTGGCATTCCCATCCATCTGAATTCACACACTACCCCACAGCAGAAGGTACCTGAAGGCCACAACTGCAAATGTAAGAGAGATGCACAGTGCTAAAACTCACTTCATGAAGCACCGTTTGGGCAAAAGCATGGCACATACACCCAGCACAGAGGCCACTCCCAAAACATTGCACCACACAACCAACGTCACACAGCTGACAATTTGCACACTCTGTAGACACATGCACCCACTCCCAGCCAAAGGCAGCCTGCAACACATACTCACCCCTGGCTCGCTGCTGATGCTCCTTCAGTTGTCTGTCTAGCTCAGGTTGTGTGACAGCCAGGATGCGGGCCATTAGTGGTGTCATGCTGCGCCTAGCCAACCTGCCAGTCCGAGGGAGCAGCCCCAGCGTCATCTCGGCCACGTTCTTGCTCAGCCGGCAGATGTCGTCCCACCTTTTATGACAGTGGGTGCGCCTTCGGTTTGACACACCCAGATCCCGGACTCTGAAGGCAATGGCCCTCCACACGGCTTTACGCTGGTGGACCTTCAGCTGCAGGCATGGGAGACAAGAGGGGTGAGGTTCCAGTGACACAGTGCACAATGACAACACAACGAAAATGCAGTAGCACGACAGTGACTCATCCAAAACTCCAGCTACAACTGTCACATAGCCAACAATTGCTGTGAACATGGTGCAATGTCATTGGTCAATCAGACGTACAGGCATGCATGTTCGATGGTGGACACAGTACCTCCACATCCCATTCACATGCAGGATACCAACACAGCAAGCAACGTGTAGTCTGGCTGCAGCTACTGTCTGCAGTTACCTACAACTACACATAGAGAAGATAGCAAAACATGTGTCTTGTTGTTGGACTCACTGTGTCCAACACTGCGCATTCCTAAGTGTCCTAGCCCTGTGAAAGCCTCACTGTGTCCTGGAACTCACATAGAGTGACAACAACTGTCATACACACATCCTTCTCCCACGCCTGCTCCTGTGCAATCTACATGGCAGAGATGGGACTTAGATGAAGAGGCGTGACCCAAACACACATGGAACACACTGTACATGCAGTGATGTGGACATGTGGCATTCGGCGGGGACTGTGCAGGGCAGGTGGACTGACACTGAGTGGGTTAATTTGGAGCAACACAGCCATTCACACAAACGATAACTGGCCAGACCAGGCATCACCAAAATGCAGCTGCACTGTATGGCTGACACTACAGGACATGTCCCTCTACTCAGGATAGGCATGCAGGGTAACGTGTGAAAGAGCCCACCAAGCCCTTCCCGCTGTAGTAAACATGATAGGCAGTGCATGTCAGAGCCCCACAACCACTGACACATACCGAAGCACCTCCACCCCACGTGTGCACACCCTGCACTCTCACTCACAGTCTGGGAGACTTACCACGACATTAGGGCCACCATAAAGCCTTGGGTACTGTGCAAGCACCCTGTCTACCAGGACCCCAAGCTCCTCACTGGTGAAGGGACTGGCACGGATCTTCTGAGTCCTCGACATCACAATGGACATGTGGCAGCAGCAGCATGTTGAGGGTGGCAGCCAGCAGTCCCTTGAGGCAGCAGGTGGAGGGTGGCAGCCAGCAGTCCCTTGAGGCAGCAGCAGCAGGTGGAGGGTGGCAGCCAGCAGTCCCTTGAGGCAGCAGCAGCAGGTGCAGGGTGGCAGCCAGCAGTCCCTTGAGGCAGCAGCAGCAGGTGGAGGGTTGTCAGTCAGCAGTCCCTGGTAGCTGTGGGAATGTGGTGCACCCTCCCACACATATATAGGCCCCTGGGGCTGTGTCAGTGGTCCCAGGGTGCTGCAATTGGTGTACCAGGTCTGCCTCATTCAAATACATCCAATGTCAGCCTCCGCGGTGGCGGTGCACGCCTACCGTGATTTTCAAACTCACATCAGGCTACCGCGAGGCTGCTTCCCATTGGCTGCAAGGGCATGGTCCATGCCGGTGACACACCGTAGGGTCCATGTGCGCGCTACAGCGGTGGTGCATCTTTTGAATGCCTCCAGTGACCGCCTCCGCGGGGGTGGTGCACGCCTACCGCGATTTTCAAACTCGCATCAGGCTACCGCGAGGCTGCTTCCCATTGGCTGCAAGGGCATGGTCCATGCTGGTGACACACCTCAGGGGCCAGGCGGTAGGCACCGCCATATGTCTGCCAGACAGTGCCTGGAGTGACCGTGATTTGGGTAGCAGTGCATGGTGACCGCCATTGTCATATCATATCTGGTGGTGTCACCCGCGATCATGCCTGGGTTATGGCGGTGCCACACCACAGGGGCCAGGTGGTAGGCACCGCCATATGTCTGCCAGACAGTGCCTGGAGTGACCGTGATTTGGGTAGCGGTGCATGGTGACCGCCATTGTCACATACATATCTGGCGGTGTCACCCGCGATCGTGCCTGGGCTATGGGCGGTGCCACACCTCAGTCGTCAAGCGGTAGGCACCGCCATATGTCTGCCAGACAGTGCCTGGAGTGACCGTGATTTGGGTAGCGGTGCATGGTGACCGCCATTGTCACATACATATCTGGCGGTGTCACCCGCGATCGTGCCTGGGTTATGGGCGGTGCCACACCTCAGTCATCAAGTGGTAGGCACGCCATATGTCTGCCAGACAGTGCCTGGAGTGACCGTGATTTGGGTAGCGGTGCATGGTGACCGCCATTGTCACATACATATCTGGCGGTGTCCCCCGCGATCGTGCCTGGGTTATGGGCGGTGCCACACCTCAGTCATCAAGTGGTAGGCACCGCCATATGTCTGCCAGACAGTGCCTGGAGTGACCGTGATTTGGGTAGCGGTGAATGGTGACCGCCATTGTCACATACATATCTGGCGGTGTCCCCCGCGATCGTGCCTGTGTTATGGGCGGTGCCACATCACAGGGGCCAGGCGGTAGGCACCGCCATATGTCTGCCAGACAGTGCCTGGAGTGACCATGATTTGGGTAGCGGTGCATGGTGACCGCCATTGTCACATACATATCTGGCGGTGTCACCCGCGATCGTGCCTGGGTTATGGGCGGTGCCACACCACAGGGGCCAGGCGGTAGGCACCACCATATGTCTGCCAGACAGTGCCTGGAGTGACTGTGATTTGGGTAGCGGTGCATGGTGATCGCCATTGTCACATACATATCTGGCGGTGTCACCCACGATCGTGCCTGGGTTATGGGCGGTGCCACACCACAGGGGCCAGGCGGTAGGCACCACCATATGTCTGCCAGACAGTGCCTGGAGTGACCGTGATTTGGGTAGCGGTGCATGGTGATCGCCATTGTCACATACATATCTGGCAGTGTCACCCGCGATCGTGCCTGGGTTATGGGCGGTGCCACACCACAGGGGCCAGGCGGTAGGCACCGCCATATGTCTGCCAGACAGTGCCTGGAGTGAGCATTAATGGAGTTGTGGAGTAGCTGTGCTGCACCTAACGTGTCCTCCAGCTCTCTGCATAGGCCAACATGTACAGTGCCCAGTGTCTCAACAATTGAAGGGTCCTCATGAGGGCAAATGCACAGAAGGGACATGTCACTCCACGTCACCAACACATACCATATATGGGTCGCCAGTACATTGCATGGGCACATACACTCGCACATGTCACATGTGCTGTGTAATGAAATGTAGACTGTCCAGTTAATGTGTTGCATAGCATATGTAGATAATGGTCAATGTGTGTGTGTGCAATGTAACGCACACTGTCGTCTCATTTTCTGAACTAGGGGCATCAGCAACTGGCACATTGTCCAATGCACATGCACACACGTGTCCCCCACGCTCAGCCGGTGGTCAGTGTGTAGTTGAAGTGTGCCATGTGCAACCTGTTTTGGTAGGTGTATCAGGGCCAGCAACATGGTGTGTTCGGGTAGTATTGCAATTAGTAACATATGCTGGGGGTCATACTCACAGGTATGCACACATATCTGTTAGTATATCACACTGTGCATGCAAATGAGCCGGAGGGGTGCACAGATAATTGCTGCTGGTAAGAGGACAGGTGTACGAGTAGTGTGCCTGATGTGTACCTACTTGTGAAGTGCCCTGTCGGTTAATGGTGCATGTTGTAAGACTTGGGAATGTGTCTATTGAAAAAATTGATGTGATGCACATTTCATGGTCTTCTGCATTGACATCTGTGCACTGTGATGTGTCCTAGGAGGAGGAGGCCCAATATCCATCATCCGTTCACAGTCCTGGCAGACATGGAGAATGAGGATATAATCCGCAAATTCAGGCTGGACCGACAAACCCTGCAGAACCTATGTGCCATGTTGGAGCCCCACCTGCAGCCACGTCGGACATATCCAACAGCTTTCACCGCAACATCTAAGGTGATGGCATGCCTGCATTTCTTTGCAACAGGCTCATTCCAGCACACGGTCGCAAGTGCAGGCGGGATGTCACAGCCGATGTTCAGCATGGTGCTGAGGGATGTCCTGTCGGCCATGATGCTGTACAAAGACAGATATATCCATTTTCCCAGGGGGCCTGAGATGGTGGCTGTGAAGGGCGATTTCTATGCCCTTGGACATATCCCCCATGTCATTGGTGCAATTGATTGCACACATGTTGGGCTTGTGCCACCACAGGCACGTGAACAGGTTTACCGCAATAGGAAGCATTCACACTCGGTAAATGTTCAAGTGGTGTGCCTGGCGGACATGATCATCTCACACGTGTGTGCCAAGTTTCCCGGCTCAGCCCATGATGCCTACATATTGCGCAGCAGCATCGTTCCTCAGCTGATGGCCAATCTGCTTCCTGAGCGTGCATGGTTTGTGGGTGAGTATGCATAGTGGATTAGAGTGGTGTGTGTGTGACATGCTGTTGTGTTGCATTTTGGGACTGCAAGGTTAATCTGTGTCTCTCACACCCAGGTGACTCGGCATATCCGAACCGCCCGTGGTTGCTGAGCCCATTGCAGAATCCCGTCACGCCAGCTGATGTGCGATACAATGATGCCCATGGGAGGACACGGCGTGTGATAGAACGGACATTTGGTCTCCTAAAATCAAGATTTCGGTGCCTGGACCGTACTGGAGGTGCCCTTATGTACTCGCCAGGGAAGGTGTGTCAGATAGTGGTGGCATGCTGCATGCTCCACAACCTGGCCATTCGCAAGGCAATACCCCTGATCCTGGATGACGATGATGAGCAGCCAAGGCCCCCGCCTGCAAATCAACCCGGATCCAGTGACGAGGGCAGTGGAGAGGAGGAAGGGGTCGACATGCTTCGACAGCTCATCACCCGCTACTTCACTTGAAGGTGAGTGACGATGTAGAAGGGACAAAATGGTCTGATGGTGTTGCTGTTGATGTGTGGGTGTATGTGAGCTTGCTGACTGCAGCTTGGTGTTGACTCATTGCTGCCTGCCAATGTATGTGTGATTGGTTAGTGTGATACAGAATGTCTCTATGGTGACTGTTGCTCTGTGTAAAGTTTGTAGATCTGAGTACCTTGTTGACAAGTGTTGTGTGATGTGTGCAATGCCACACCCATACAAGTGACTCTTGTTCTGCGGTTTTCCCTAGGTCCCTTCAGCATCTCACTTGTTACCTACATTCCATTCCCCTGGACCATGTCCTACACGGTGAAGGTTGCACATCATGTATTAAAGACGGAGCAGACACAACAACATGTGTGTAAGGTGTATTTATTTACAACTGTGACATGCGAGGGTGGAGAAGATGTGAAGGGGGGAATTGAAGAAGTGAGTTGACAGTCATGGTAGATGAGATACTTGAGTAGTCCCCACAATGATGTGGAGACCCAGTCCAACAGATAGATGCCATTCACATGGCAGTGTGGTGAAGGATAGTCCAAAAGGTCAATGCAGTGGTGCAGTGGTCTGCCATCATGGCTGGCTCGGGGACTAGCGTTTGGCAGGTGCTTTGGCACATGAGTCCCCCTGGCCTTTCCTTGGATGGCCCCTCTTGCGCTTGACTGGAGGGGCCACTGCTGCAGGGGCAGTGGTGTCTGAGGATTCACCCCCCTCTGTGGACGCAGGGGAGGATGATGAAGTGTCATCCTGCTGCCCAACAGGGGGAGGCGGAGGGGTAGAATGTTGCGCTTGCCTGTCCCTCAGAACCGCCACTAGCTGCCCCAAGAGGTCCACAATCTGTCCCATGCGTGTGTCCATGGACCTCAGCAGCAGGAGGTGCTCCCGAGATTCTTCCTCTAACCGGCCCATTCGTCCCTGGGCCTGTTGGTAGGCCCCAAGGACTCTGTTGATGTGGCCCAGGGCTTCCGTCCCAGGATCAGTCCCCCCCTGTCCCGACCAGCTGCACTGCTGCCACGGTCCTGTCCGGTCCTCACATTGGCCCGCTGCATCCTCTCCCTGGCCTCCGCAGTCGATGTGGTGGGCTGCTCAACCCCTGGGGCAGGGAGGGTGTTGCGGACAGCTGTGGTGGTGGTGGTAGTGGTTGACACACAGGCCGTGACAGCAGCTGTCAGAGGATGGTCAGGGGCTGCAGCTGATGTGGTTGGGGGGACATTGGGTGCCTGGGACTGGTTGCGGCCTGCCACACCAGATGGGCCAGCGTGGAGCTCCTCATCCAAGGAATCCAGGAGTCCTCATCCAGTTGTCTCTGTTCCGGGGGGACTGGCTCTGCAGGGTGGTGTCATCCTCTGCAGTGAGTTCTTGGTCACCTGTGGGTCAGATGAGAAATGGTCATTGTGTTGCACCCATCAAAGTTTGTGTTAGCAGTGTTACATCAACTGTTTGTACATCCAGCAGTTGTTCACTGTAAAAATTTGCATTGACCGACATCCAGTGATGCATTACAAGCTGTTGTGGTACATGCATTACTTGTCCATATTGTGAGTTGTCAAGGCATGACATGCACAATATAATTTTTTGACATTGACAGTCTCATGTTGGTATCCTGTTATTGATCAATCATATGTCATCCATTTACGCGTATGTGTCACTTGTAGAGCCCTTGCAGCGGTTTACTCTGCACAGTGAGTGACCATTGTAGTTTCATGCATACCTTTTCAATGCGGTGTAGATATCTGTATTTGCAATTCCAGACATGCTTAAGTTTGCTTTAATTAGATCCTAGGTGGTCTGGACCACTGCTACTGTCAGATGGCATGTAGTGGTGTGCATGGTTGTGCTCGGAGTTCCATCTACATGTGTTTCAGTCATTCACACTTTGGTTGCTGTCACAGTTTCATTTTCTTAGGTGTGTGCACACTATAGTTGCCAATACTATCTGGGTGTGCGGTTGTGCATTGAGAGGCCTGGTGTCCTATGCCAACATGTTTTTTTAAATGCATATCTGGCTGCATGATGTGGCTGTTGATATGTTGTGTTTGCAGTGTTTTCCTTGTATTTGAGAGACCTCTCTGTGTGTGTATGATGAGGGCTTCCATCTTGGTCCAGTGTGGGACAAGTCAGCATGATATGTCCACATGCCAGTTCTTTTGAAGTGTAGATTGCAATGACTGACACATGCATGTTGGTGCCAGGAAGTAATGGGTCTTGTGTGCTGGCGGTCAGGTGGGCCCGTGTGAGTTGGTGTGCAAGCTTCCCAGCCCCACACACCCCGACCTGTGAGATGCGGTTACCTACCTGTGAGTTGGGTGGGTAGCATACATTGCCTGCCACATGCTTCTTATTGGGGGTGTAGTGTCCCATCCTCCATAGTGGTGGAACAGCATGCATGTTGCATTTTGTGGGACGGATAGCCAAACACACTACACCGTCTCACTGTGTAGATGGCTTACTACCGTTTGAGGTGAAGGTGAGCAATGACATGGCTATGTGTCTTGGTAGAAATCTTTGGATGGAATGTGCGTGTGGTGAGCATGATGTGTGTGTGGCTTTTTGTACCCATTGATTTCAGATTACATTTGGTCATGGGGTATAGCCCCCATCACTGTTGTCCCAGCTATCTGGCTGTGGGGTTCACTCCCCGACATTTGAAGGCACAATAGGGCAAGGGGTATAGTCTCGTAGCACAGTGGTGACATACAGCAGGGTGAAGATCTCACCCAGCATACATTTCCACACTGTCATGGTTTCATGGTATTTGTGGACCTGAGAACATGAGCACAGTACTGGTGAAGCAGTTGTTCCAGGGCATCCATACACTGACATGTTGTGGTCAACAGTGGTGTGTGTGTGAGATGTACTCAGCCCTGTGCAGACAATGTGTGGTTGTGGGGCCAGACTATACCAGCACTGTTCAGACAGACAGTGTGAGATGTGAACATTGTCAATGCATACACACATTGTTGGTCCAAACAAGACACCTTTGACAATTTAATTCAGACAAGGTGCTGTTCTGCAATTCAGTGCAGCACTGTGGTAGCTGGGTGTGTTGCAGGACATTTGGGATGTGCTTAGTTTAGCATTGTGAGTCCCACCTGCAGTGTAGTTTTTGGGTGCACTGCACTTCCACTGTTTACATTGCAACACTGTGGTATGACATGGGTGATTTGCACTTTGCCATACAAACGGCCAGACACTGCTGCAGGGCAGCATGTTCGTTGTTAGTGTTGCAGTGTGTGATGCCTGGCACAGTGTACACAATGTGGGTCAATTTTGAACAGAGACTTGTGCATGGTGACTACAACACAACTGTTTTGCATTATTTGTGTTGGTGACTGTGGACTAAGTGGCATGGTGTCATGTGCGGCTGCACAGACGTCACATGCCTGTGAGTGGGACTAGTGCTCCATCCTGCTCAGCTGTGGGACAAGGGGGCCAGGTGGGAGTTGTAGTGCAGGCCTCCCAAACACCCACCCACCTCCCTGTAAAGATGGCTACCTACCTGTTAGGTGAGGGTGAAGCACACAATGGCTGAGGCATGCTTCTGGGTGGGGGAGGGCTACATCCTGCTCAGCTGTGGGACAAGGGGGCCTGGTGGGAGTTGTAGTGCAGGCCTCCCAAACACCCACCCACCTCCCTGTAAAGATGGCTACCTACCTGTTAGGTGAGCGTGAAGCACACAATGGCTGAGGCATGCTTCTGGGTGGGGGAGGGCTACATCCTGCTCAGCTGTGGGCCAAGGGGCCTGGTGGGAGTTGTAGTGCAGGCCTCCCAAACACCCACCCACCTCCCTGTAAAGATGGCTACCTACCTGTTAGGTGAGGGTGAAGCACACAATGGCTGAGGCATGCTTCTGGGTGGGGGCAGTGCTCCATCCTGCTCAGCTGTGGGACAAGGGGGCCTGGTGGGAGTTGTAGTGCTGGCAGCATGTACACATGTACCCATGGTGATGTTGCTAACTACCTTTGGGGGCTTCAGGGGGAGTGTCTGTTGTATCTGTGAGAGATGTGTTGGGGGAGTGTTGTGCACATTAATGAATTTGAACCTAGGAGGTATTATTTTATAATAGTGCAAGACAGTACATTTGTGTGATGTTAGGCATTTGTTTGTACTTACCAGCCTCCACTCCCCGGGTATTCCTGAGAGACTCTCTGGATGTAGAATGCCAAGCACCTTCTCCTCCCATTCAGTGAATGTTTTGAGTGGAACGGGAGGGCCACTGCCTGTCCTGTGAGCCAGCTCATGGTTCTTGGCTCTCTTTTTTGACCACTGCCTTCAGATCGTGCCACCTCTTCACGATTTCATCTCTACTGCGTGGCACGGTCCCTACTGCATTGACCTTCTCTACTATCCTTCTCCACATTTGCATCCTTGTTGCTAGTGGTGTCTGTTGGACCTGGTTACCAAACAATTGTGGTTCTACCCTGATTATCTCATCGACCATGACCCTCAACTCACTCTCAGTGAATTTGGGCATTCTCTGTGGTGACATGGTGTGTGATGTGTCAAGGTGTTTAGGGTGCAGGTTTAGAAGTGGTAGTGGTGGTTGTGATGTGTATGGTGTGTGCTGTGCAAAGGTGTTAGAGGTGCAGGTGTGGAAGTGGTGGTGGTGGTGGTGATGTGTGTGTGTTGTGCAGATTTGCCTCTCCTGTCATCTGGGGTGGATGTCCCCTCAGTTGTGGAGTTTTGCAAAGGATTGTGGTATGTTGGGGCCTGGATTTATACTGGTGTCTGTGGGTGTGTCAGGATGGGGTATTGGTAGCAGGTGTGGTGTGTGTGTGAACCTGGGATTTGTAGTTTTGGAGTTTACCATGGGGGTGTGTCTTTGGGCTGTGTTAGCTATTTTTTGGTGCATGCCTTGTTTGGTTGGTGCACTTTGTGGCCATGTTGTGTGTTTTTCTAGCGACCGCCATTTTTTTAACGGAGCGTCCGCAGTGGTGGCTCGGCTACGGCGCTTCCGCTGTCTCACTGATTCTTCAATGTTGTCGACCGCGGCGGTCAGAAACAGCGCCCTGCACCGCGGGGATGTCGGGAATATCATAATTTCGATGGCGGTGTCTCCGCTGTGGTTGCGGTCGTTTGGGCTGTTTCCGCTGCGAACGGCGGTTTCTCGGGTCTCCTTTCCGCCGCGGTTGGATTTTTACCACCGAGGATCCTAATCTAGCCGTCGGTTTTCCAGCGGTAGCGGCGGGCGGTGTTTTCCCGCTACCATGGCGGTCGGTTGTTTTTCCGTCCGCCATCGTAATGACCTCCTTACTTCCTTAGACCCTCTTATCCTAAAAGGAAACCATCTATGATACAGCAAAATTGGTACAACAAAGAATGCAGAAAAGCACAGAAGCTTCTTGTTGAGGCTATTAAATCTAAAAATCCAATTGGTGTCAAACAGGCGAGGAAATCGTATTAGTCCGTTCAGGGCAGAGCAAAAAAAGATTGCACGAAAATCGATGGCTGGATCTTAAACTGACATGCTCAGAAAAAAATCTTCAACACTTCTGGCAGTTAGTAAAATGGGGAAGGAGGGACAATCATTGTCCCCGCAAAACCATTTAGCCCCAGACATATGGATTGAACACTTTGCAAGTTAATACGCTGCGGAAAATGACCAGCAACATGAGTCTTTTATAACCCCCTCGCACACGGTTGATCTGACTTTTGTATCCTCAGTTATAAATGTTGCCCTTGGCGCAATTATGGAGAGGAGAGCCCCTGGTATTTATAGTATCTAGGCTGACCTATTTCTTCATGACAAAGATACATAGTCAAGATATATATTATTATTAGCTAATGCTATAGCCTGTGGTGCCCCCATCCCAGAATCCTGGTGGAGGGCTGATATAATACCCATCTTCAAAAAAGGCGATAGATCCTTGCCAGGAAATTATAGGCCCATAAGCCTAATAGATTTGATCGAAAAGGTGGTAGCCAGCCTACTGTTGGCAAAGATACAAGACTGGATAAATGCACCCCACATCCTGTCTCCCCTTCAGGCGGGTTTTCAAGCACATGTTAGCACTATTGACCAAGTATTCCGCTTTATGTTAATATATTGGAGGACAGTGGTGATTGGAAGGGGCAGTATGTATGCATCATTTGTTGCAGCTTTTGACCTAGTCTCACGCAAAAAGCTCTGGATGGTATTACAGGATCTTGGAATGCCCACAGATCTGTTGTCATTAATTGTCCAGCTGCAAGAGGATAACTTTGCACATGTCGGTTGGGGCGCCCCAGGCAATGTTGTTGAATGATTTTCTGTGGAAAAGGGGGTACGCCAAGGATGTGTTAGGGCTCCAGCATTATTTTCTCTTTTTTTGAATGGAGTGTCTAACTTTTTAGCCTACAAATCCATCAGATGCCCCGGTCTTAGCAGGAACTAAGATGTTTGCAGACGACACGATTATAATCTCTAAAACCCAGTGTAGACTGCAACGCGCATTGTCACGCTGTGAGGACTTCTGTAGTATACGAGGGCTAGAAATTAATTTCTAAAACTAAATTTATAGTATTTAACCAGCATCAACCATTTAGGGGCATCATTAAACTTGACAGGGAGCCCCTAGAACAGACAGATGTATTCAGCTATCTAGGAGTCACAGTAACTAAAAAAAATTAGCAGGAGGCCCCAAGTTGAAATCATGGCCTTAAAACATCGCCAGTTAGCAGGTGTACTAGCAAAAGAATTTAAAACCTCTCTGACAAAGCCAATTAGCCTGGTTCTCCAGATCTATGATACCAAAGTATTGACCTCAGCCCTATATGGGTCAGAACTCTGGGGCTTTGAGAATTTGGGCCTTCTCGTTTCAGCTGAGAATAAGTTCCTTAGAACAATTACAAACCTTCCGTGGGCAAGATGGCGGCTGACTGATCGCCGGGGAGAGAGCTGCCTCTGTGCCCTGCTCCTATCTTCGAGAATCCCCCGCTTTTGAGGACCAAAGGAAGTGCAAATAAAAAATAAAACAATGCCTAGATTTGGATAAGTATTGGAATGCAAAGAACTGATTCCCTTTACCTGGTGGGGCGCAGCATCTCAACCTGGTGGAAAAGGCTGTGGTGGCTGGAACAACGTGTCACCTCCTTTCTCAGAGGCACCGCAGAATTAGCGGTCCGTGCCCGTGGGAGACTACTGCAAGCCCCGGACATGGCCCCCAAAGTAAACAGAGCGCCGAAGGATGCTGCGAAAGACTCTGGAGTGACAGCGACGGGCCGCGGGCTCCGGCGCCGCAATGTAACTGGGAGAACAGAGGAGGCCGACCCGAGGCCCGCCAAGGAGCGGGTTACAGATGGATGTTTTAGCCACCGAGTCATTCCTGGAGATCGTGGTAAACAACCACGTATCACGGAGGCATTTTCTAATGGTGCGGCGACGGTCGAGGAATCCCTGCCTCTGTCTCTGCCTTCGCCTCTCCCGGCGGAGCCTGGAAGGGAGAAGGCTGGAACTGACTCCTCCAGCTCCGACCCTGAAGCCACAGCCCCAGCAGCAGACGGGCCGGTACAATTCTCTGCAACAGAGTGGAGTGAAGAGCGGATTGAGGAACAGGAGGAGTAGCATTCCAACCAGCAGGAAACGGAGCAGGCATCGAGGCCACAGAATGAGAGGCTGAGAGGAGACAGACCGCCTAACCAGTCAGGTAATGGAAATCTTATGTTTGTCCCAGACAGCTTGCCAATACTAACCGAAATAGAGTCTGTCATTGAAACTAACATTATGATTGAAACTACCAGAATGGGGCGACAGCATTTCAAGGGCAGCTGGGCGAGCCATGGCTGAAGAACTCAACGGGGTCACCGGATTATGGGGGGGGCGGGTTCATCTCCCTCACAGACGAGTCAGAGCTCTCAACTTCCACCCCTGGGCTCATGGATGAAGAATCAGGGACTGATGACTCAACTGTTAAGAAAAGTCATGATAGGGCAGCCACCCTAAAGAGCAGATTGAGATCTAGAGGGAAAAACCGCCGAACGGATAGTAATGGCGAAACCACCCGCAGGCTAAAATGGGATTACTCTGCAACAAGCCAGGTTTACAACGAAGACATGGTCGATCAGACTCAAACGACACCTAGGGCTGCTCTCAGCCCTAATGATGCTCCCTCAATGGACTTAAACAATGCCACTCTCAAGCAAATGCAAGGGGAAGCTCGCCAAGAAACCCGCAGAGCCCACCAGGCTACAAAGAAATTACAGGGATCCATCCGGAAGGTGAGTAAAATGTGCTCAGAAATGAAAGAAAGGGTGACACATGTTGAGGAGAGAACATCGACCCTCGAGTGTGAGCTAGGGAAAATGCAAGAACACAAGGAAATTCAGGAGAAACAGGCAGCTGACATGATGTGGAAGCTCAAAGACTTTGAGATACGCCAGCGCCAAAACAACCTACGATTCCTGGGGATTGGGGAAAATAGTGAAGGCAGCGATGTAAGAAACTCCATGGTAGATCTTTTGAAAGGAGCCTTCCCCGAACTATCAAACTGGAACTGGGACACTGAGATTCAGCGGGCTCATCACTTTCCATTGACCCAGAGAAAAACATCACCGCAGGGCAATCGGAACGACCCAGGGCGATCCTAGTCTTCTTCGGGAATTTCCTCCTTCGGCAGTCCATCTCAGATAAGGCACGACCGGAAGCGAAACGATCCCATAACAGCCATACATTTTTCGCACGCCCAGATTTCTGCCACACCATGGTGGAAAGGCAATGGAGATTACATCAATTAATTTCTCCATTCCAGGCACTCGGCACCGAAGCCTATCTGCTGAGCCCTACGCGCCTTAGAGCTGTATACAGAGGAAAAGTCGGGGAGTTGATGTCAGAAATCAAGGCTCAAGATAACCTGAAGGAACTACAGGAGACAAGAGAACTCGGGGCTACAGGGGCAACAGGAAGATAGAGTGTAACGCTTAGCCTACACTCGGAGACTGGGTGGTGAGGGCAGATACGTATGTACTGATCGAACAGAAAATGGATTGAAGGAAGGGTGAAATAATCACTGGTAGAAACAACAGAAAATAACAGAAAGCGCTGGATGTTTTTCCCCTAATCATCACCCTTTATTTTCTTTGTTTTCACAAGTGGGGGTAAGATGGGCAATCTATAGGGGCTAGTGGGTAGGGCACGGGGGCACCTCGGGCGGCCATACAGGCGACATCACATGGGTCATGCTATGACCTACTTGCTCAAATTTGGGGGGGGTCGGTTGGGGGCAGTGTGGGGGAGCAGGAGGGGGAGGGAGGGCATGGGGGAGTGGTACGGGGAGGGGGGGAGGAAAACAGGTGTGGGAAAGTGGTTCATGAGGTTCATGAAAGAAATAGGGGACACAAGCTACATGCAAACAGCACAGATTTGAAACAGGAGGAGTTAAGGACAATTCTGTGCAACACAAATTCAGGGAAGGTTTTTCCGGATATCCGATGTTGAAAATTCAAATAGCACCAATTAATGTATGTGATTTGAACGACAAAAACAAAAGGCAAAGAATCGCAATAGAACTGACAAGGCTCAGGGCAGATTTCTTGTGTTTACAGGAGACACATATTGAGGGCTCTAGGGGTAAACTAATGGAGCAGCTTGGGTATAACTTGGTTGCGAATACGTCGCAGGTGGCCAGGACCAAAGGGGTCGCTATACTATCTTGCAGGAGTGATGCAAAATGGAAGAATTGCCAGGCCGACAAACTTGGACGGTGGGTGTTGGCAGAAGGTTGCTGCCGTGAATATAGTTTCACCCTCTGTTCCGTCTATGGGTCTACGGGTGACAATCCGGAGGTCTTGGAGGAGGTGAACTCAGAGCTGGCTTCACGAGAAACATGAGTCATGCTATGTGGTGACTTAAACATTAATGGCTTGGACATTAGATGGGAGGGGGGCATCAGCAAATACTCAGGCCGTAAAAACAAGGTGTGTAGGGCTTTGTTGTCGCTGATTCAAGATAACAGACTGGTCAATATCTGGGCACAAACTAAAGCTCCAGATCCTGGGAGCACGTATTATTCCGCGCCACATAAAATGGTAGCACGATTAGACAATTTTTTTACCTCATCTCACTTAGCCTCAGATAGTGCCATAGAAAAGTACCCTAGAGTGTTCTCAGATCAGAACCCTCTAGCATTAACTGTTAATCTCAAGGGGGCGGAGAGGAAAGACTCAGTCTGGACATTCGAGAGAGGTTTGCTAAAAGACCCAGACTATATTGCACACATGAATACCTGGATTGAGGGTTTTTTGGAAATAAATACGGACAGTGCTAGTAGCGGGGTGGTCTGGAACGCATTTAAAGCCGGGGTCAGAGGTGAGACACTTAGCTATAGCTCTCGAAGGAGAAAAAAGGAAACCGAATGAGCTAATACATTATATTATGCAATGGCTGTTCTAGAAGAGGAATTGATAAGGGCAATAGCACAAGGGGGACCACTAGAGGGTTGGATATATAAAATCGCGGTGACTAAAACTGAAATTGGGGAAATCTCATCAACCAAGGCAGCTGAGAAATATCTTGCATGGCGCGAGGGGTATTATGAACTTAGTGAGCAAGTAGGACATATGCTGGCCCTTCGGACAAGGCATAGAAGGGTGATGGGGGAGATAGTCGAGATACAGGACAAAGATGGGAATTTGGTCAAAGAACCTACGGGCATACGAGAGGAATTTCATAAATATTATTGCGAACTATACCAGGAGGAACTCGAGCCGTCCCGTCACTCTGTTAGTGAATATCTGAAAGACATCCAAATAGAGCAATTTGCCACTAACTGTATAGACCTTATGGAGATGAATTTGTCAGAGGAAGAAATACACATGGCCCTGATGAATCTCCCTTCGGGCAAGGCGGTGGGGCCAGATCAGATCCACTTGGAATTTTATAAAATCTTTTACCATCTATTAAAATGGGACATGTTAGAAACGTTCAGACAGGCACAAGGGGGGAACTCAATACCCGAGTCTTGGACTCAGGCGGTAATAGTCGTCTTCTTAAGAAAAGGCAAACCCCCGCGAGAACCAGGATCATACAGACCTATCACTCTAATGAACAGTGACTCCAAAATCTTCTCGAAAGTATTTGCTACTCGATTAAGCTCCATCATAAGTAAGGTAATCCATTCACGACAGCACAGGTTTTTACCTGGAAGGGGAACCACTCAACATGTCCGTAGGGCAATAGCACTCTTTGATGCAGCAGCTGTCTCAGGAGACCCTATGGCATTGATTCTTCTCGATGCTGAGAAAGCGTTCAACAGGGTCTCCTGGGACTACCTGTGGGGTACCCTTGAACGGTATGGGCTAAGAGAAGGATTTATTAATGCAATTATGGGCCTTTACAAGAACCCGGTGGCCCGAGTTAGAGTAAATGGGGAGTATACGGAACCAATACAGATCTCGAGGGGAACTAGACAGGGGTGTCCCTGCTCCCCCCTACTCTTCGCCATATACATCGACCCCCTGATACGAAGAATTGAAGGAAACTGTACAATTAAACCAATGAGATTTCAGGAGCTGGAAACAAAAATCCTCGCGTATGCGGACGATTTGGCGGTTGTTACACCTGACCCCCAAACTGCAGTCACCGAAATAGGTAAAGAAGCAGCAGAATTCCGGCTAATTTCAGGGTATAAGCTTAACCAGCAGAAAACCCAAATAGTCGTCAATAGGGTGTCCGCTTTTGCGTATACACGAGTCACAAATATGGCTACATATCTAGGGATAAATATTACATCTGAACTTGAGCAATTAGTGGAGGTTAACATTGCTCCAATAATAAGGTAAGGGAAAAGTGACTTCGATAGGTGGCATAATCTTCACCTCTCTATTGTAGGTAGATGCAACATAATAAAGATGCTGTTTCTCCCCAAGATACTGTATCTCTTCATGACTATCCCCCTGGAGTTTGGGAAGTCCTGGTTCAAAGAAATGGAAAATATGCTCAACAGGTTCATTTGGTTGCACGGTAAGACTAGAATGGCACTCAAACTCATGACATTAGCAAGGGAGAAAGGAGGATGGGGGGTCCCTGATTTAAGACTATACTATTGGGCTGCCACTCTCCGATATATGCAAGTATTGTTGGGAGGGAAAACAGAAGAACAGAGGAACCAACCCGCGTGAGAGGATGTGTACGAACTACTAATAGGGGAGGCCGCACGGGGTTGCTTCCTGAACTATAGTGAGCCAAGTTACTATAAAAAAGTTAGATTTAAAACTCTGCACGCAGCTTTTAAGATTTGGGTATCCCTTAAAAAAAAAGTCGGGCTCGGCCAGCTGAATTTTTATACGCAACTCTTTAAAAATCCAACTATGCCAGAGATCTTTCGGGATAATATTATGTCAAGATGGGAGGATGCAGGAATCCGCTCGATAGGAGATCTTCTAGATACATCGGGTATACTAGCATTTAGTGATATCCAAATCAGATTTGGGATACATACTAGGGACTTTTTTAAATACTTGCAAGTCCAGAGTTATTTAACCCAAAAGAAAGGGGGTATAATAGATTTCAACAATAATGAAGCTGTGGATGTGGTCCGCTCTGAAGAAGGGTGCACAATTAGTCAGATTTGCTCGAAGCTGGCTACGCTTATCCAGGATGATCTTGAGAAACATGGGTCTAAATGGGAACAGAAGCTGGGCACAGAACACAATATATTTTTAGAGTCCCTGGAAATAGGAAGGACAGTGCTCTGGTCGGCAGGATTACAGGCACAACACTACAAAACACTGTTCTCATTATACTATACCCCGGCTAGAATTGCTCAGTGGGGCGGACAGGATGGAATCACATGCCCTTGCTGCAGCAGTACTGAAGCCGACCTGATACATATGTTTGTGACATGCCCCGCTCTAGGTACTTGGTTAGGTGAAATCGAAACGTTTATGAATTTATCACTGAAAATAAAAATGAATCTAACAGCCCAACTTATACTGCTGGGAATTAGCAATAATGATGCGCCAGAGGACTATCGTCCCTTTCTTTTCATAGCCATGGCAGTTGCTAGAATATGCATTGCCTCAGCTTGGTTGGATCCTCTGGCACCCGGATTTCAGCAATAGTTAGGTAGACTATTAGCCACTTATAACCTAGAAAAAGGGGTATATGAAAAAAGGGCCCAAAAGCAAGAAGAAAAGGAGAAAACATATGGGCCCCTCTAAAAAGATGGAAGGAGGGTAATTAAATGTATAAAAAAGGTACCAGTATGCCACCGGATTGTATGAAAGATAACCGTCTCTTTATTTTTTCCTATCTTTAAATGTTTTTTTCTTTATAATAATGATGAAGTTGCTATTTTGCTCCCAGTTTAATTGTAGCTCTTATGATATAGGTTTTTTCTCATATGTTGCTGTTTAACATTTACTCTCATGAAATTCTCATGCACTTAAAGTTTGGTGATGATTTAATAAAAAATAGAAAAAAAAATAAAAAGAACAATCACAAGCCTTCCACAAAGCACCCCTCTTAAACCCTTGCTTAATGACCTAGGCCGAAAATCCCTAGCAGACAAAGCAAGATTTCGCCCTATCTCATTCTGCCGCAGAAAATGGTCCACTCCAGAGCTGACCAATTATGCTAATGCCCTTAGGGATGTGATCGAGGACGACTGTTCATGCAAGTTTGGCTGGCTCCAAGATATCATAGGTACTCAGTCTAACATGGGGATGCAGTATTTATGGGAGAATCCAATGGGTGCACAGTTTCCTTCAAAAGGAAAAATGAAAGAACACTATTGGGAAATGATCAGGATAAATAATCTCAGAACAACCGAGACCGCTTCACTGACTGGGAGATTTTTAGATTTTAAGCCCTTTCCCCGGAATGAGTTATATTGGGACACAATTTCAAATCACTTTGATAGGAGATTATATTTTGGATTCCATGTAGGTACTCTCCCATTAAAATCTTTTATATGTAAGTGGTCCTCCAATGATGATAACAAATGTCCAAATTGCGCAGATCAAATAGAAAGGTATCCCCATGTGTTGTTTGTCTCTCCTGCCTACGCGGGACCATGAAAGAAATGGTTAAAACCAACCTGTAAAAATGTGGGTATTTGAAATAGCAGTGTTGCCCTTAGTCTATTGCGCTGAGATTCCTCTCTGCAATATGCAATGCCTTTTGCCAAGTTCTTGGAATGGATGTGGGTCATAAGTTCTAAGACCAAATCTTAAGTATTGTATTGTTAACTTAATTGGACCCATTTTGGCCTATTGGGCTAGGTTGATGATCTGCCTTAGCTTATTTACACTGTGTTCGGGCTTATTGTATATGTCTGTATGTTATTTTATGGACTTAATTATTTATATTGCTTTTAAGATATGTATTGTTGAAATGCGACCACGTTGAGGATTCACTTGCTAACCGATGTTATGTTTGGGCTCTTCTGCATATGTTTGCATTGCACTTCATGGTTTTTAATTATTATCATTATTTATATTCATTTTATGACATGTACTGGGGAAATAAAGCTCTTTTGATTGATTGAAACTGAAACGTTTTATTTTTATTTTTTCAAATGCATCCTGTTTTTCTTTAAGGAAAATGGGCTGCATTTAAAAAAAAAACTGCTTCATTGAAAAAGCAGTCACAGACATGGTGGGCAGCTGACCGCAGCAGGTCACCATCCCTTTGAATGCCGGATATTCCGAATGGGTCTCAAAATGAGACAGACCTCATGAATATTAATGAGGCAGGTCCTTTGCGACCAATTTGAGAATCACAAACAGTGTCTCAGACACTGTTGTACATCAGTGTTTGCGACTTGCAAATTGCGAGTCGCAAACACTGAGGGTCGTACATCTGGCCCTTAGTGTCTGTTGGATAGGTAGGAGGCGAACCAGTGAAGGATGTTGCCAGTAAACACATTTGAGATTTTAAGTGTGGATGAGATTGGGATGATCAACTGTATGATAGTGGCTGAGATGCTCAGCAAAATTGGAAGTGGGAGACAGGGGCTAACATTGACTGTGGTCAGGAAGGCATCATCTATGATTTGTAGGGTAGCTATCCTCATGTTGCAACATAATCTGGAGCTGGATTTGTAGTCATGAAGGGAATGACAGGTACTGTTGTGATCTTGGAGTTGTGCGTAGACAGCTTTTTCAATTATTTTACTGATGAATTGTGGAGGAGTGATGGGCTATTAGTTGAGGAGGTCATCAAGAGCAAGTGTGATTTTTTCAGGAGTGGAAAGATTTGGTCTCTCTGGAGAGACTTTGGGAAGATTAGTTGAGTGAGGCAGACATTGACAATGGTGAACATGGGTGAGAAAGAGTCTCAGAAGATGGATGTGATGAAGTATAAGAGTGACATCATCTTCATAGGGGATGGCTTTGACAGATTTGAGGATGTCTGCAAAGTCTGCAAGAGAAAAACATTTGAAGTATGACCACTATGAGATGCAGAGTGGGGGATGGGTTTCAGAGCAGAAGCAAGCTTAATGTTGTTGATGCGCTATTAGATCATTACTGTTTTTTTCACTAAAGAAGATCTTGATGGCATGGGCACCCTTGCAGTAAAAAATACTACAGCCAGACATAGCGTAAACGTTTTCTAACTTTGTATGTGAGATGTCCGTTACAGCAAGCATGCAAAGTTAGAAATGTTTTGAGACAGTAAACCTTTTTAAAACGTTACACCTGACCCAATGAGGCTCACATTTTTAGCAGAATGTCCAGTTTATCTTTATGAGTATGTAGGACTTTGCCTCAAAATCCATTGGTAATTGTATGGCTACATCCATATACCACCCATGGAAATCCCCCTTAATGCAAAGTAGTTCAGAGTAGGGAAAGTGTTACTTTCTTTTATATTAGAGCTTCTTACCAGCACAAATCAAGATTTGCGCTGGAAAGCAAATTTCAATTCAAAACTTTGTGTTAGTTTGCATCACTTCTTGTCACATTATACAGACGCAAAACCTAGCTCATATCTTGCCACAAATGCACTGAAGTCATTTAGATGTGTGTTGCCATCAGTTGTGATGGTGAGAAGATTATAGAAGTGTTTGAGCTGTAGGTTACAGTGGAGACGTCTTTAAAAGATCTGAAGGTTTGTTGTTCTCTTTTGGTGTGCCTTGGTGTGTTGATTAGATTGGGATGGTCAAGTGGTTGGTCCAGTCCAGTGTCTGGAATGTTGGCACTGGATGGTTGGTGATGTCGAGAGGATTTGGCCTTTGAAGTTTGTTAGGTCTGTAAAATGTTATACCATGTTTACTGCGTTGACAAGGTTAAGTAGGGTGTCTCTTGTTTTTCATGCTTGACTTATCTTGCAGGTTGAAGGCACTGAGTATGGTGGTGTGGGCATGTTGGATCGATGAGGTGGTGAAGAGGTTCATACAATTTGTCATTGATGTACTTGTTCTGACCAGGAGTCCTGTAGATGAGGTGGAAAGTGGCTGACTGTATTGCGTAGAGCAGGAATTATCATGCGAGGAGCTACATGGTGTTGAGTGTTACTTGCTTTATTAGATTGCAGGACCAGGAGTACTTAGGAATGATAGTGAGACCTCCTCCCTTCTTATGTTAGTGATCTGTACCCTAAATACTGTAGCTTGTGAGAAATAGGACAACATGTATGTGCAAAGATGTGGGTGGGAGGCATGCTTCTGTGACGGTTCAAGCTTGTGATAGGTGATGAGGTCTATGATGTCTTTATCACAAAGTACTAGAGAGCACTGGTCAATTAGTATGAGTTAGAATATGTGTTTGATAGTTTGAGGATGTGTTTAGTGGTTAGTGGGATGTGTATGATGTTGTGAGGAGGTGGTGTGTGTGTGCCTTTCTCGTCTAGGTATGGGTGGGGGGATAAGGGGAGCTGGAATGCTCACACAATGAGATCTTAAGTATAGATGTGCCATATTCACGTAATTTAGTTTTGTGTAGTTATGCAAAATTGTGCAAAATGACATTAACCTTCAAGTGTGTAACCCAACCATGACTGATGCCACTCTGAGATTCACTGCTAAGTGTTGCAGTCTACTTCAATATATTTTAGGATTAGTTCCTTGCACATATGGCAGAGCGGGGTACACACACACACAAACATACACATCATATATGGAACATCCAGCTGGTCGCAGCTTTTTAGCCAACATCAATATGCATTCTTATGCTAATAGGTTTGTGTTTACCTTTTAAAAAGCAGATTAGAAATCCCTGTTTGCATAGCCAAGTCTGGTTGAAGGTGTCACAGAAGACATGCTGCCACTTGGCAGCTGAGCAAACCTATCCCTTCTTACAGCTCATGCATCACCTCTTTTGTGAAATAGGCTTTCTCTGCTCTGGTATTCTACCTACAGCCCACAGTGCACGTCTCTTGTGAAATCGGCTCTCATAGCTCCTTGCTTCCTATTTTGTATCCTTTTTTGAAGGATGATAACACTCTTTTTTCCATACTGTATCTGTTTTATGAGGAATACTTCTACAGCTGCTGCTCATAGTATTCATGTTCAGTGCACCAGAAGCTTGCACAATTGCTGCACATGTTGGATCTGTTTTGCTAATGAAGCTTGCACAGATGCTCAAAGTAATACACCGATTTGTTTGTAAATGATTATTAAAGATGCTGCCCATACTAAGCAATTTCTGTATGAGGAAAACTTGCAGTTCTGTTGCTTGCAACATTTCTGTTCTGTGTGTGAATGGAGCTTGCACAGCTTCTAGCTCAGCTGTGTCTGTTTTGCATCAGGGAAGCTTGCAATGCAGCTGTGTGTGCTATTACTCTTTTGTGCAAAAGAGAAAGGTACTGGTACTACCTGTGTGACAGAATCTTGCACTCCTGCCCTTAATATACCTGATCTGTGTGTGTATGTGTGTGAAGTTTGCAGTGCTGCAACCTGTGTAGTGCCTGCTGTTAGAACATGAGTGAAGGTTGAACTGATTCTACCTGTGCTACCTGCTACCTATGAATTACCTCTTGTGAGTGTAACTTCAACTGCGGCTATCTGTGCTGTACCTGTTCTTTGAGAGAATTTTGCCCTATAGCTTCCTTTGCTATTGAAATCTATTGCAAGTGTTTAAATGAATCCTGTACTCCCCAACTGTAATCTTAGTACTTAGGCAGAGGACCATAAATAACCCAGTGAAGAGCAGACCTGACAGACCCGAGGGTGTGGTGGCTGGTGGGAAGATAGGACTTGGCATGACGACAGAGAAGGACTAAGAAAAGAAAAGGGAAAATGAAGGGAGAGCCGAACAAAGTAACGCAAAGGAAGATGGAAGAAAGGGGAAAGAAAACTTGAGAGGTGGAAGACAAAAAAGAATAGAAAATACCTGAGAACGAGATAATGGATGGGCTGGGAATAACTAGAAAGAGAAAGAAAGTAGATAGCAGAATGAAAAAGGAAACAAAAGCGATATAAGAAGGGGGAATAAAAAACACCAAATTCTAGGTTGGGGAGAAACAACCAGAAAAGAAAATGAAAGGGACAGAAAAATACATAAATAGAATGGAACTGATAGGAAAAGATCTAAGGAGTTGGAAAAAAGGAGCAGAAAGGATAGAGAAAGTAAGATAAAAGTCTGGGTAATGGCAAAGAGGGCATGAGCAGCCCAGGATTGAGAGACTGCAAGAGTGGGAGGCAAACAAAAAAGGAGAGAGCTATCTATTGCAAAATAGATATGTAATTCAGATGGGATGGGCATGGAGATAACAGGATGAGTGGAATGATGGGAAGGGAAAGAGAGATGACACAGTTGAGGGAAAACAAAGGAGGTTGAATGAGTTGAAAAGAAAACTGGGAGTGTTGTAAGTAATAGGAAAGCTGGAAGTTGTAAAATACACAAGAGTTAATGAGTGAGGCAGAGGTGAAGAAAGCCAATATGAAAGGAGTCTGAAATTGAGAGACAGGGATAAAAGTGGAAGTAGTTAGGAAACTTGTGATGTAAAATCAAGACGATTACAGCTGTAGAGATGGTGGAGAAATAGGGAAGCAGCATTGAGTGATGATGGTGAGAGAATAAGAGGAAAAACTTGAATTAAGAGATGAATTGTAGAGATAGTGACATTTAGTGGTCAAAAATATGGTTTGAATGTCACAGGGAGAGTGAATGGTATTGAAATTAGGGAATTTGAGGTGTGCAGGTTGAAGGCAAATGGGCCAAATGGGTGTGGGGTGGGTGGGAGGGGAACTGAGGGTCATAGAGAGAGGTCAGCATAGGATATGCAGAGACAGAGGGCCTGATTCACAAAGGTAAACTGAGATGAAAGTCTAACATTATGACTTTCAGTATTCACAAAGGGCATTTACGAGTAGTAAACTTAGACTTTTCTCTCAGTGTTGGTCTCAGTTGAACTTAAGACCAACAATTAAGTTTAACTGAGACAAGTCTAACTTTACTACTCGTAAATGCCCTTTGTGAATACCAAAAGTCGTAGTTAGACTTTCGTCTCAGTTTTCCTTTGTGAATCAGGTCCGATGTTTGGAGAATGAGAGTTTTAGAGTTGGAGGTAGGCAGCAAAGTAGAAGAGACAGAGTGAACTAATGAGAGATGGAAGTGCAAAGAAACCCAGAAGAAATAGAAGGGAGGGCAATATTTTCAGTCATAGATGCTAGAGAACAAGGAAAGGAGGTGTGAGGTATGTGAATGAGAGGCATTAATATGGGGGGACTCAAATTGATGAAATAGGAGGCCGGAAGTTCTGTTAAGATGGGTATAGGGATGGGGAGGAGAGGAGGATGGGAGAGGGAGTAAAAGTGGTGAACATAGAAATGAGAATGACAGAGGTAGAAGACAGCATGAGAGGGGCATTAGTTACTTTGGTGAGAATCACAATGGTGGAATCATTTGAAATTGGGTTACATGTTTGAAGCAGAAAAAGCGACGAAAGAATGAGATCAAAGTAGACTCTGAAAGATGAATTTATCAAATGTGAGTGATATAAGGTTCACTGTGCACTGTAATTGGAATTTTCAATAACACACAGGCAGCACTGTTGCTCACTGTCATCTGTGATATGCTCATAGCCATATGTCTGTACCCTGGGTTCCCTTCACACCAACAAGGTGTTTTGATATGCTGTAATGTTTCACTAACTACAGAAAATGTTGATGTCCTTGAAGCTAATGGCATCACTGAAAATTCTGCTGATATCTTGAGGGGTAGGATGCAAGTGGTAGGTATTTGAAAACATCAGGTGGCAATGTTTGAATGTGAGGGCCTCCTCACAGTACCTTGATGAGGGACATATATTTTTCATGCACCAGCTACGATTACCTGTACTCCTGTCCAAAGCAGAGTGGCATGGCCTAGCAGTTCCAACGGAACTGTTCCTATTAGAGCAGGACTAAGACTCATTAAGGTTACTACCTTTCTGTAGTGGTGTACTGGGTAAAAAATGGACTGAAATGCAGCCAGAGCAATAGTCTGTGGCTAAGACTCTTGCCAGGATTCCAACCACTATAATTTGTAGTTTTAGTGTCACAAGCCATGTGGGGAAGGCTTGCAGGTCTAATTATTTATTCTAAGCATGCATTTAATGGCACACTGCCAGTTTTATAGTACTTTTATAGTCCTTACATAAATCACACAGATTTCTATCTTTTCAATAGGTGTGGATGAAATTTTAATGAGGCCGGAGTAATCAGGGTAATTTTAGAAATTTTATAATACTCTTTTAACACGAAATTACAAAACATTATGCGATTCCTCCAGTTTGCACTTTTATAAGTAATTTGGCACAAAACTGCTATTGAAGGAGCACAGGAACACAAGACTTGCGGTTGCTGTTGCATTAAGCACTATTTTCTTAGTGCATAATCCGTTCCTGGGTCCATTTTGGACATGAGGGTGCATTTTGCTCTAAGAAAACAGAGCTAAATGCAAGGTTATGTTTTTCTGAGTAATTTTGCTGTAATTTCGGGTAACTCCGCAAGTTAGGTATACCCTTGCTTCTAACGTCTATGTAAGGCTTATTTATGTATGTTTTTCTATGAGAAATTGGATGTTTATTCTATAAACTAAAACATTACTTAGAAATCATTTAATGCTAGGTGGGCTCAATGAGATGAACTCCTGCTGCTGACAATTCTGATATTCCAAGGGGAATCAATGACATAATATTGATGAAAACAATATATATTCACACAAATATAGTAAATTAATATAATTTAGAAATATATCGCCCTCCTATACTTAACTATCAAAAATACAAATGTCGAAAACCAAAATATTGGAAACAAAAACATTGTTGATTTTAAATAAATATACAAAATGTCAAAAATGTTGAAAAACAATTTCAACTACATTTATTGTGCACAAAATTAAGCTAAATAATATAAAATATATATATATTTAAATAAAATTAAGCTCTAAAAAATTATTAAATAATCTAACAACATTATATTGATTTTATAACACTAAATAAACTTTAAGCACATACAAAAAATAAATATACACTTCAACACATCAAATAATTAGGAAACTAAAAATACTTACTGCAACTAATTCAGTATACAATTTAAGCAACAATAATTTAAATTATAAACATAAATCATACACCCAAAATAACAATAAAAAATATGACCATTTATTTAACATTAAAACAGAAACACTAATAAGGATTAACTATAAAAGGCAATAACTGAAAAAAAGTTCAGACTAAACAAACACCAATAAAAATAACCAATAAAACATACAAATAATTAAAAATAAAATATAAAAGAAGCACAAAGCTTCAACACTTATCAGACCAAAATGACTAAAGCTGGAAAATGATAAGACTCTACTAATTACCATCAGAAAAACAAAAGAGAAAATTGGAAGAAAGCATACCAGTTCCTTCAGAAGTAAGTAACATTTTTATTTAAACATTCCAAAACGTAACTTACTTAAAAAAATTAAATATGAAATGACTAACAGAACAACACCATGAACAGCCTACAGAACCACCAATAAAATCCACCAATCGAAGACCTGCAGAAAGGCACAGCAAAAGTACATAAATGTAAAGTAGTTCTAAATATCAACTAAACCATAAATGAAAAAATAAAACTAAAAGCCCTCAACCCCACAAACTACCAACAAACAAACATTTAACATAAAGCTAAAACAACTTTTTTTCCCCCTAGAAGAAAAGAAGCCACCTGATCCATGTTGATCCACCTTATATGGAAAACAGAAAAAAAGAAATGCAATTAGAATCAAGAACACATATGTAAGCATAAAATGCAAAAATATGCTCTCAATGTTTTATGTACATGTCAAATGTAAATTAAAATTATTGCAATATATTTATCTATATTATTAAAATATTTTCAGACATAATGACAGAAAGAGCAAGATACATCACATCATAGAAACGTAAACAGTTACTCTCGCACATGGGCTAAGCTTTCAACCAAGAATGCACAAGCACCGAAAATCTCAATTGGAAATGTACAAAATATTAATCTAATGCTTGTTATGGGAGGGCTACTACAAGAAAGTATGTTATTATTAATGTGAGAGAACACGCAACAGCGAGTGTGAATTCAGAAGTATTTATTCCAGATGGATGTCCTCAGTAGACAGCTCCTTACACGACGTTGCCACAAACAGTAATACAAGTTCCTCTGGAACATTAAGAGACTAGCACTCTAAGTTCTATCTGGACATTCTACTCCAGATAACATTACATAAGAGATTAACATTACACATCTTTTCCTTTATAGGAAAAAAAACCAAAGAAAATATGATAATAAATAACATAACAATAACAACAACAAATAGGAGTTTTCACTAAATCACTTTAATCAACAATGAGAATTACCCAAGATGCTCCACTTTGCAGACGTTCCCAACACTCCACACAGTTCCATTCTCCAATACAACCACGTTACGTCTGACCTCCACAACCTTTAATGGGGTGGAAAATGTACTGTCTCCCTTTATCACTACTCCACACTTTTTGGTAACAACCCAATCACCCACGGCAATGTTGGGTTCTTTTACACCTTTCCTAGTGTTATAATATTCTTACACACACTTCTGTTTCATCATGACTCCAGCTTTAATTGCTTGATGATCTACCCATACACGATCTTTGGAAACTAACCAGACAGGATTCTCCTTCCTCCCCGGTTGTCTACCCTTCAAAGAAACAAAAGGGGAAACACCAGTGACAGCATGAGGAGTAGTTCTGTGTGCCCACACTAATTTCTTTAACTCCTCTTTCCAGTATAATCCATTGGCCAATGATAACTGTATGTTGTCCATATTTAAACGGTTAATTCTTTCAACCATCCCATTTGCTTGTGGTCTGAACAAAGCTACTCTTAAATGTCACCAAAATTGAAGTAAGGAATGCTAACAAGATTTAAAAGAGGCAAGCACTCATTCCCAAGAGACCAGTACGAAAAGGTTAAAAGATATACTCCCAAAAGTCCCTGAACATATCACAGGTCAGATACCAGCTATCTCCACTTTAAAATGCTTAATAGCACAAACTAAAACAGCCACAAGTGGTGTTCCACAGACCCCAGAACACATTCAAATTCCTGAACACTTAACCACAACACATAATGAGCAACCTTTCTTCTGACATGACAACCTTAATAATGGCAAGATCACTTATTAAAACTAAGCCATTGTCAATCATGGATGGAACATTTAAAATGTGCCCTAAACCATTCACTCAGATATACAGCATATATTTGTATTTGTAATTGTATGGGATTTATAAAGCACCAGAATCACCCCCGAAGGAGTATCTCCGCGCTGCACAAACGCTAAAGCGAGGTCAGATAGATCAGTAACAGAATAGATCAGTCTTCAGGAGTTTCCTGAACAGAAGAAGATTAGAGCATTTACGCAATTCCACTGGCAGCAGGTTCCAAAATTTCGGAGCTAGGTAGGCAAAAGTTCTGCCTCCTGCTTGTAGTTTCCTATAGCGGGGGACCGTAAGCAGCCCTTTACCCTCAGAGCGAAGCAGTCTGTTTGGGAGGTAAAATGTAAGTTTTTCCGCCAAGTAGCTCGGGCTTTCACCATAAAGAGCCTTATGAGCTAGGCAGCATAATTTAAACTTGATACGCTGGCGAATGGGAAGCCAGTGAAGCTGTTTCAGCAGGGGCCGGGGAGAGGTACAGGGAGGCATCTTGAGAGCCAGGCGTGCAGCAGTGTTCTGGACTATCTGCATTCTACTCAAGAGGGATTCATTGGCCGATACCAAAAGTGCGTTACAATAATCGAGCCGGCTAATGACCAGGGCTTGAATCAGAGTTCTGCGAACAGATAAGGGCAACCACTGGAACATTCTCCGCAGAAGACTAAGAGTGTGGTAGCAGGTCCCAGCAGTGGCTATGACTTGGTCTCTCATAGATAGGGAGTTGTCCAATCGGACTCCCAGGTTTTTAGCCGTGGGGTTCGGGACTGGAGCAGGGCCTAACGTAGCAGGCCACCAATTTGGGGACCACGTCGTTTGAGCGGTGCCAAACAGCAAGATCTCAGTCTTGGCAGCATTCAGCTGGAGGAAATTCTCTGTCATCCAACCAGATATAGCTTGCATGCCCTCAGCAAAACGTTGTTTAGTTAAGTGTATGTCATTATCAAAAGAAAGAAGAAGTTGAGTATTGTCTGCGTAGGAATAGGGAGTAAATCCATATTCTCTAATAATCCTGGCAAGGGGGGCCACATACACTTTGAATGGGGGGGCTAAGGCAAGAACCCTGGGGCACCCCCTTGGTGAGTTTCAAGGTTTGAGAGCGAAAGGGACCTGGATTGATCGTCTGAGTGCCCTGGTCCAGAAAGCTTGTAAGCCACTTTAGAGCCTGTCCCTGCAAACCAATCTCTCTCAATCGGTGGATCAGCTTCTGGTGCGAGACAGTATCAAAGGCTGCTGTCAGGTCTAACATATCCAGCAGCACTGCCTTGTTGTTATGCAGTGCCAGTTTGATGTGATCTGTAACACCGATGAGGGTGGTTTCAGTAGAGTGGTTAGGCCTAAAGCCCAACTGGGAAGGATCGAGGATGCTTTGAGATTCCAGGTATCCCGTAAGCTGTATGTTTACATATCCTTCAAATCAGTTTGCTCATAAGTGGCAGAAGCGAGAATGGGCGATAGTTAGCCAGCACATCAGCGGGTACCTGTGCTTTTTTCCTGATTGGTAGTACTTGAGCTGCCTTCCATTCAAGTGGAAGTACCCCTTCGCTCATAGAAGCGTTAAGGATGTTGCAGATGGAGGGGGCCAGAAGAGGGGCAAGAGAGGCAAACAGATAGGCAGGGATAATATCTAGAGGAGAACCAGATTTTTCTGTTTTTAGCATGGCTTCGACTTGTGGAATATGCAGCACAGGAAAATGTTCAAGGCAGACATCAGTCCCTCTCAAGGTTGAGAGCGGCAGGTTAGAGGGGTCCAACCATACATAGTCAAAATCAAAACATGAATATACCCTTCATATATGCCTTGCTGCATAATAAACACTTACTATGAACTAGACACCTGATAAAAATTAAAACAAACAAATACTCCCTACATAAAATAATAATCGACTTTGAACAAGTCATGGTGCAAACAATACTTGAACTAAACCCATACACAGCCATACAAGGCTGTTACTACCAAAGCATTGGAAACATCTCCAAAGTTATGCACTAATTGTAGATTACCCTACAAACAGCCAATTTGCCTTTGAAATAAAAAACCTGATTGCACCAACCTATGACCCTGTTACAGAGGTGGCTAACCACTACAACCTCCTTACAGAAAGTCCATTCTACCAACAAAACTAACACAAACTAAGTCCCCTAATGGACTACTTTGCAGACACTGGGTTGGCAGACTGCACCACTCAGGACACAGATAACAACCCAAATCCAAATTCCATGAAGGAGTGTCTACAACAGCACCATGGCTCAAGAAGCCAAAACCAACAATGCAGTAGAAGGATGGCACAATGCCTTCAAAGCCGCACTAGGGAGAATCCAACCAACACTTTACAAATTCATAGCCTAAGAATCGAGCAATCAGTAACCCAAATTAAAACTAAAATAGGCAAACAAACTAGTAAAGTTAGAATCTTTATAAATAATAAAGGAGTACACTACTTAATAACAGTATTTTAAAATAGCAAACTACCTACACAGAAACAAACACAATTTAACACAGGTACACACCACTATAATTAAAATACTTTCAAATAATATTAAACAATTATTTGTATACATCAATGAAAATCACATATAAAGAAAATAGAAAAAAGAGAGACTTAAAACTGTTTATTAATTAGTTAAAAATCAACACATCACCAACCACAGAGCAAAACATTAGAAAGAAAGTCCAAAATTACTATTCCCACTCCAATCTCAGCCATTAACCCCTTCCCTGCGCCGCAAATTGGGCCGCGGCGCGGGTGGGGCTAGGGGGTGGGCGTGGCGCTTTGGAGCTCATGACGGCTCCACGCCGTCATGAGCCACGGTAGCCGTGTGCTCATGAAGGCGTGGAGCCGTCATAGCCCCGCCCGCTCATTAATTCTCCCACACAGGCGGGGAATTAGTGCCGCGTGGGCGGAGCGGCAGGGAGCGGGCGGGGCTATGACGGCTCCACGCCGTCATGCGCACACGGCTACTGTGGCCGTCATGAGCGTCGAAGAGGTTAAGGAGAAGGTGTTGGACAATGAAGGGGTAACATTTTTGGCCTGATTATGACTTTGGCACTGCGACACTGGGTCCACCCTGCCGGCACACTGCTAAAGCCATGGTCGGGCCGCCCGCCAGATTAGGAGTTTCCTCCTGTCTGGCGGACTTTATTTGGCGTTCCCACAGCAGTGCCTCTAAAAACATGCACCGCAATGGAAAGGCCAAAAACAGTTCCTGCATGACATGGACTGAAAAGTCCATGCCGTGCAGGAACTGGTGTGCATGCACATGTGCCCCCCTGTGTGCATCCACAGGGCACACAGGCACCAGGGGGGCCGATAGGGCCCCCTTTGTTTCCTTTGTGCCAGGGTTTACATGGAGGAGGAACCGCCATGTAAACCCTGGTGGAGAGGAAACTCCTAATATGCTTAGCAGACCGCGGCAGTCCGGCCAAGCATATAGATGCCTCTACACCACCCGGGAACTGCGGTTTCCTAGTGGCTGCGGCAGGCCTGTGGCAGTTCCACCACCCATCTGGTAATAGGGCGGTGGGGAGATCGCCACCATGGCATCCCTGTGAGTCTGGCTGTCCATGGACCGCCAGACTCGTAATTAAGCCCTAATTACTCCCAATCCACTCTACGACATTTAGGGGAAGGCTTTGGACACTAAAGTGGTAAAATGTACTATTCCCACTCCAATCTAAGCTTTTTGAGGATGGTGTTGGACACTAAAGGGGTGACATTTACAATTCTCACTCCAACCTTAGCCATTTTGGGAAATGTGTTGGACATGAAATCAGCTTCGTTTTACTCTTCCACTCCTATCTAAGCCATTTATGGGTAGGTGTAGGACACTAAAGTGGCGATATTTACTATTACAACTCTAATCTAAGCAATTTTGGGGAAGGTGCTTGAGACTAAAGGGGTAACATTTAATATTCCCACTCCATTCTAAGCCATTTAGGGGAAGATGGACACTAAAGGGGTGATATTTACTATTCCCACTACAATCTCAGCCATTTTAGGCAAGGTGTTGGACACTAAACGAGTTACATTTACTACTTCCATCCCAATCTAAGCCATTTTGGGGAAGGTATTGGACACTAAAGGGCTTACATTTACTACTCTCACTTCAATCTAAGCTATTTAAGGGAAGGTGTTGAACACTAAAAGTGTGCCATTGACTATTCCCACTATAATCTAAGTCATTTAGGGGAATGTGTTGGACACTAAAGGAGTGACATTTTCAATTACGGCTCCAATGAAAGACACTTAGGGGAAGGTGTTGGACACTAAAGGGGTGACATGTACTATTCCTACTCCAATCTAAGACATTTTGAGGAAGGTGTTAAACACTAAATGGGCAACATTTACAATTTCCACTCCACTCTAAGCAATTTTGAGGAACATGCCCGCCACTGAATGAGTGACATTTACTGTTCCCATTCCAATCTAGCCATTTTAGAGACGGTTTGGACACTAAAAAGATTGCATTATTATTCCCACTCCAATATAAGCCATTTAGGGGAAGGAGTTGGATGCTAAAGTGGTGACATATACTATTTCCACTCCAATGTAAGCCATTTAGGGAGAGGTGGTGGACACTAGATGGGTGACATTTAATATTCTAACTCCAATCTAAGCCATTTTGGGAAATATGTTAGACACTAAAGGGATTTAATACCATTCCAATGTAAAAAAATGTTTGGGATGGTATTGAACACTTAAGGGCTTACATTAACTATTCCCACTCCAATCTAAGCCATTTAAGGGAAGGTGTTGGACACTAAAAGGGTGAGATTGACTATTTCCAATCCAATCCAAGCTATTTAGGGGAAGGTGTTGACACTAAACACGTGGGATTTTCTATCCGCACTCTATGGAAGACATTTATGGGAAGGTGTAGGACACTAAAGAAGTAACAGTTACTATTTCCAATCCAACCTAAGCCATTTTATGGACGGTGTTGGACACTAAAAAGTATAACTATACTGCTCCCACTCCAATCTAAACCATTTTGGGGAAGGTGGTGGACACTAAAGGGGTGATATTTACTATTCTCATTCCAATCTAAGGCTTTTTAGGGAAGATGTTGTACACTAAAGGGGTTACATTACTATTCCTATTCCAATCTGCACTATTTAGGGGAAGATTTGGACACTAAAGGGGTGGCATTTTCTATTCCTGCTAAATTCTAAGCCATTTAGGGGAAGGTACTGGACATTAAAGGGGAGGAAACACCATTCTGTTTATACCAGAATAATAATCAAGAGGCTCACATGATACACTGAATCGAGGAAATATACTCCGCCTGATGTCACACATATCAACTCTAACAGACATAACTACCACAGACTTGGACTCAGTAGAATGTATTCACCGTAAAGACCATCAGGGGGATGAGGACTCAAAGACTACATAGAGACAGCCGTCCGTTGCACAAAGAATACTCTCAGAAAGCCCCGTATTCGAAAGCTGGGGGATAAACATCATCCCCGTTATCGAACCAGGCTATCCAGCCCGCTAACTTTGGAGCACACCGACAAAGTATTGGCAGTCCAAAAACACACTGTAAGATCCGTATTAAAAGGAGCAAGAGGATGCTCTCCAACTATGAAAGAGCATTTGCAGGAAACAAACGGAACCCGTCTGGAATTTGTACACCCACGGGACATGCATGAGGAACTGAGATGGTGTTCAAAGACAATCAATAATCATGTATGGAACAATTGACATGGCTGCCATCACCCCCCCACCGACAGGAGAAATCAATCTATTGCGGATATGCTCATGGAACATCAACGGTTTATCCAGTAAGATGTCAGATTTGGACTTTATCAACTATCAAAGGACATTTCACATCATCGCATTGCAGGAAACTTGGCTGACTGACCCACCACACTTCCAGGGATACCTGCGTTTTTTTACACCAGCTGTTAGGGGAGCAAGATACGAGCATTTGCAGGGAGGCCTTGCAATTTATGTCACCAACACAAGTATACGCTCAGCATGCACAGTTGGCCGGACATCGTCAGAAACTATAGCAAAAAAAATATCCGCACCAAGGGCGTCATCGGGAATTGGAAGTAAGGACATTGTAATAATAAACGCCTATATACATCCAAAAAGGAAAACCAAGGCAGTAAAACAATTGACAGACTTCTTAGAGTCATGCATATGCGAAGCAAACACAACTAATATGATCCTTACCGGGGACCTTAATTTACATCTAATTGGTTCCTCGATTGCTGACGATGTGGCCTCCCAAAACGTGATATGGAACATTCCATTGCAGGGGAAGAGCCCATTGGGACATCCAACAAAAATTGGCCAGAGTCTTTTAGAGAACCTTGAACACCTCAATTTTAGAGCAGCAAGTGGCACAACTAAGGGCGACAACCCTCCTGCAATTACTCACTATTCTCCAACCAAAAATTAAATATTAGATTATACTTTTGTTTCTCTTACTTTGTTCAACCAAATTGTTGAAATCGCACTCCGAACGAACATGCCTAAATTTGAGCAATCCCACAGCTTACAAGGAGTGAATTTACAATTAATTACAGAAAAATCAAATTTGCTCAAGCATCACGTGGGAGTTTTTTTCAAACTTCAGCACTCCATTTCGAAGCACGGGCAGGGAGGAATGAAAAGGAGAAGTAGAAGAACTTCACAACAACAATGGCAGAGTCCTTTAGTGCCCCGATCAAACAAAGAGCACACTTCAGCTGCAACAGTGTGAACAATATCTCAAAAGTGCAAAAAATTACGATAAAGCTTATAAAAAACACAATCTACTGTATGTTGAGGCACCTTCAACGCAATCCAACTGATATAACGCACTCAGCCCTATTATGACAGCAGAAAACTCAGCTTAAGCGAGTAATATGGGCAGCCAAGAGAGCATCAGAGGAAGCAGTTTGGGCGAAACTACACGCCAACATCAAACAGAACGATAGTGCAAGATTCTGGGGGAAAATAAACCGACTTACTTGTCCTGCACACGAGGGATCATCATCCAACGTATCAGAAGAAGATTGGGCAGCTTATCTCGGAGACCATTTTCATCAAGATCACAGTTTACAGGACTAAGGTCCACAGCAATTCCGGGAGGAGCCTCCCCCGAGACCCGGCAGGAAGAAGGGAGCGCTTTACCCCAAGCAACAGAGGGCAATGTGCCAGGTATCCCAAACACAAGTGACTACACTAAAGAAATCAAACGGCAAATAGGAAAGGGAAGGAGAGAAAGGGCCCCGGGCCCCAACGGTATCCCGCTTGTCCTTTACAAACAGGATGCAGATTACTGGGCTAATGCACTCAGCCCTCTTTTCCCCGAAATAAGGGAGACTGGCCTACTACCACCCTCCTGGAGGGCCTCAGTAATTTCCCCAATCTTTAAGTCAGGAGATAAAACCCTGCCAAAGAATTATTGCTTAGTAGCTTTCTTGGACAATGAGGCAAATTTTTTTGCAGGAATACTCCTATAAGAGCTCCAATCCTGGGCAGAAGGAAAAACAATCATTCCCCTAAATCCGACTGACTTCTCAAAATCTGTTGGAACAGTGACAAACATCATGACCATGGCTATGTTGATTGACAAGGGGGAAACAACAAAAATGGCAATACACCTATGCTTTATTGACTATAGGGCCGCCTATGATAATGTAAATCGAAACAGACTGTGGGTGAAATTGGCCAAATGGGGAATACCCCAGCCACTGTTGAATTTCATAATCAACCTGCACACAGACACATGGATCTATATAAAGCCGGGAGATGGATCGCTCCTGTCAAGACGAATACCATCATCGAAGGGGCTCAAGCAAGGTTGTGTATTGGCTCCGACTTTGTTTAACCTGTTCCTAGCAGACCTCATTCCAGCACTAAACGCCAGCAATTCACACGCTCCAAGATTAGGGGGCTTAGCACTACCATGCCTTTCTCTATGCGGACTACTTAGTCTTAATCAGCCAGACGCAGGTGGGATTTCAGCATCTTTTAACCACCGCACAGGAATACTCCGAAGCCAACGGCCTAAGTATTAATTTGGAAAAAACCAAGACTATGACAATCAAGAAGAACTCAAAGAAGTCACCGGCCTGGTTCTGGGGGAACATACATATTAAAACTGTACCTGAATACAAATACGTAGGAGTGGTTATTGACAAGGGTGGCCACTTCACTGTCCAAAAGACCTCAATCAGAAGGAAAGGCACTGCCCTGGCAGTTTCATTAAGACATCTTAACTCCAAATTGAGTGGCCCGTCACTTCTTCCCTTAGCCCAAGTCATACGGGCAAAACTTCTACCGATAATAACCTATGGCAGTGAGGCACAGAGGGGCAGGGACTCTAAACTACTTGACAGTACGGTCATAACAGCGTACTGAATCATCTTCGGCCTACCAAAACATACCTCACCTGCAGAGATCAGGTTAGAGTTCGGTGTCCAAAAACAGACCCTGGCAAGGCAAGGAGCATATATCGTCTTTTGGGATGCTCACATGGACTTGCAAAGTAGAAAAACTTCGTGAAGGCTTAATAGAAGAGACTTATAGAGAATATTATCTAGAAGTCATCCTCCATGGAGAGGGTTGCATTTTTAGATTTTTTTGTGCCCCTTACCCCCAGGGTTTACCTGGCTGTGATGGACAGTAAAAAGCAGTTATATGTCCACCCATCTAAATGAGGTGGGCAGGCATATAGCCAATTCTCCAACGGCCCCTTACTCGTCAGACCGTCAGGGAAATTGGCCACGGCACAGGCAGCGTTGTCTCCATTGTTGCCAATCTATGGTCCGTCCACACTATACATTTGGTGGGTGGACCATTTAATTGGCAGTGTGCATACATCGTTTCTGTTGCAACAGAGTGTGATTATCACCCATAAATAACTCAGGCCCAAAAGCTGACATGATGGCTATTTCAGTGCACAAGAATATATAGGGACTTTTTTGCAACAGTCTATGAGGTTGGCTGGAACCAGCTTCTACAGAGAAAGTAGGAGCCACTCTTTCTTATTAAGTGCTGGACAGTTGTGAATGGCAGCAATATAGCATTATGTCCATGTTCAAGCCACTGTCACAAAATCAGAACTCCTTAATTTCCATCCTTCATTCATAATGCTATTTGGTGCAGGAAGACAGGAAATATTAATCTGCACCCTTAAATTTCTTCCTTTTTAAAAATAAAACAGAGGTTCAATAATGCCTAATGGTACCCAATGTTTTTAATAGGGTTGGGGATTTGGTTGGAGATGGAGATATAGGTGGTAGCACATGTAAATCACGCACCTTTATTTAGGTGTCAATAAAGTGTCTCTAGGAGTATACCAGGCTCTTTTTAAGGCATACCTAACTATAATTTGGGATAACCTCTATCAGTACATCTGTCTCTCAAGTTATTAGAATTAGCAAAGTAATCCTCCGCCCTTGCTTGACCTGTCCCTCTAATTCAAAGAAACTGCCCATAAGGAAGATTCTCCTTTAATGTACATGGGTGGAAACTATTGAAGTGTAGCAAATAGGTGAGATTTGCAGGCTTGATATACAGACTTGTTATGAATTTATTTTGTGTTTTAATAACAAGCAGATCTAAGAACTTGGGGCCTGATTTAGAGTTTGTCAAACAGGATACTCTGTCCCAAATGTGATGGATATTGTATCTGCCTTATTTCAAGTCAATGTTATCCTAAGGCACTGGTAATAAGGTCATCAGGATATCCGTCAAGTTGTGGTGGAGCAAGTGACTCTTTGACATGGTATATTCCAAATCTTGTGATCTGGTGTTTAACCAAACTTCATCATGTTCATTTCTGGCCCCTTCCAGGGCCGGACTGGCCGTAGCGGGCACCGGGCGTTTCCCCGGTGGGCCGTCAGGTTGAGGGCCGGTTTTAGGCCCCTGGGGGGCCGTTTTTGTTACCGGGGGCCGGCAATATCGGCCCCCTGTAACAAAATCGGCCGAAACCGGCCCTGCAAACAGCTCGGCCGCACCTTCCACCTCCCCCCTAGGGGGGCTGGATGAGCAGTGTGCCAGGGCCGGTTTCAGTTCCCAGTCCGGCCCTGGCCCCTTCCAGATCAAAAATATATCATTTGTATAACAAACTCACAAGAATAAAACATTCTTGAAGGGATTAGTCTCATTGCAAATAAACATTTCATTAAAGTAAGCCATAAATGCACAGCTCATGGTCACACCTTTAGGTTGTAAGTGTTATACTTAATATTCTTGATCGATTATAAAGAAATTCATGGTGAGGTATTTTTTCGATAACTGTACTATGAAGTCTGTAGGTTAATTTTGTGAGTCTTCCTGTGTGCTAGGTTATTATGAATCACCTGGAAGTCCTTCCCTTGGGGAATATTAGTATATAGCGATTCAACATCAAAGTTACTACCGCTGCTTTTGCCTTGTAGAGGAAAGTATCATTTTGAAGAATATGAGTTAATGACTATGCCTCAATTCACGTTACAGCTCAACAACCTTTCTAATCACACTGTATCACATCCTAAATATGATTTCTATTCTGTTCATATCCCTGAAGCTAGACCTCCAAGACATACTTTTAAAAAATGTATATTGCTTTAATCCCTTAGGGTATTTGCTTATCAATGCATTTCACTTATTCTAGTTTTTTAAAACGTCAAGACAGGTGCTTCTTGAAGCATAAATATATGCCCAAAGAAAAGTTCCATAATTTTTCAAAAACAATTTGTATTAAAAATGTTCATCTTTGGTAGTCTGATTAAGTGGAATTCAGCAGTGATTGAGTGATCTTTGGAGTAGAATGCTTCACATTATCACACTGCAGTTCAAACTATTAATCACCTTATACTTACAACTGGTCTTTTGAAGTTGTTTATGCTATTACAGGGCATCTCCGTGTAAGTTGATTAGGTTACTGGGTATGAGTGTAGGGGAAACTCTCTGAACTCACTCAGTTTAAACCAGTGAAAATTGGGGATCTTTACAGATTACAGCACACTATTTTGGTGTGTCAACGTTGTATGTATGTGACATATTTGTGTTAAATTTCTTATTATTGATTTTGTAACACAATAGAGCGGGCAGGACACAAAAGAGACAACACATATCATTACCAAATAAGTATTCAGCAATGTTAAAAAATTCATCATGAGGAGTAATTCTCAATATATGTTAAATTGACCAGGTCACCCAGGTATGTGAAGTATTTTATGATACTTTTGGAGAACCAGCACTCCATAACCCAGGGTAAAAAGTGTACCTTTTATGCTGTAAGGACATTTTTTTTAAATGGAACCAGCACTCCATAACCCAGAGTAAAAAGCTTACCTTTTATGCTGTAAGGGCATTTTTTTAAAATGAAGAAACATTTAAGGTCCATGGATCTTAATTTACTATGTAAAGAAAGGTAAGTGCAAAGGTACATCATTGCACGTGAATGGAATATTTCAGCATGATGTTATAGTCACTTATGGAGAACTCACACAATGAAGTCCACCATTTGTTATTTGAGGGCATTTACAAGATTCAAGAAACATTTCTACTCCATGGATCTTAACTTACTGTGTATCTCTGGATACAATGGCTACCCCTAAATTGGAGGCACCTCAGTCTACACATGAAGACATATACTGGTACAGAGTGCTGTGAAAAGTGAGGTGTACCTTAATTAAACTGCTTCGCTGATTACAGTTTCCATAATTACTTGTACTTCCAAATGGCACCCGGGTAAAGCACTGCGTACGAAAGCGGGATGGCGGCGATGAAGTGCGACTTCAAATATTGTCAAGCAAAATGCAAGATATTATCACAAAAAAGAAGTAATCAATAACATCTATGACTCATGTAAGTCCCGACCTTAGCAGGAAAGGTTCCTCGTGGAGGGCACACAGCAGAAACCATTCCCCAAATATCAGAATTCATCATCAGACATGCAATACATCATGAAAGCCTCATGCCAAGTGTTGGACATGACATCCCCTCCTGTTTTCTGAATTTGATTTTGTGACACTAGGACTTCTAACCAGTGCTAAAGTGCTTGTTCTCTCTCCCTAAAACATGGGAAATTTTCCCTACACCTAATTGCCACATTTAATTTATTATATGTCCCTACAATATGGTACTACATGTTCCCAGGGCCTATAAATTAAATGCTACTAGTGGGCCTGAAGCACTCATTGGGCCAAGCACTACAGTAGGACTTTAAAACATGTTTCAGGCAGCCTGCCATTGCAGCCTTTAGTGCAGTTTTAAACTGCCATTTCGACCTGGCAAAATAAACCTTTTACCAGGCCTAAACCTTCCTTTTTAATACATATAGGTCACCCCTTAGGGCAGGCCCTAAAACCAATGTGGCAGGGTGCCTTGTATTTAAGTTTAAGGAGTAGAACATGTGCTCTTACGTTTTACATGTCATGGTAGTGAAAAATGCCTAAATTCATTTTTCACTACTGTAACGCCTACCTCTCCAATTGGATAGCATTGGGTTACCTTATTACATGTTATAAGTGCTAAGGTTTGGTTGGGAGCAGATAGGGAAGTCAAGGTTAGACTCAAATGAATTATAATTTAAAATACTCTTTAATGGTAAAGTTGGTGGTTAAGTTACCCTTCTGAAAATGCAATTTGTTTGTTCTCAGTGTATGTGAGAATTGTTTGTTTGTTTGAAACCATGTTCTTTGTGCTTTTGTATTTTGAATATGAATCAAATTATCTTTGATACACTCAGCTATTTACTCATTAAATTGTGCAAATTGAAACTGAATTAATTTCTTTGGTGTCATATGTTGTCACTACATCTAAGATTAAGTTATGTATAGAAAGGCTTTTTTTAAATGAATCCCTTGCAGGCATCTTTACCTGCTTGACTTTATTACCCGAGCCCACAAGGGTAGATTGGGTTGCCCAATTTTTTGATGTATTTTTAGAAAGCTGGCATTTTCTTTTCCTAACCATTTGGTACCTGCTGCCTGTGACTGTGTATGGCTCCGCTGTTGGACTTTGCGTATTCCTCTTAGACCTCTGATCATTGCTCATTGATCATCTGTCTTTCTACCCGGTGGTCGCTAGAGAGCAGCAGAGCGCAGGCAGCGAGAGCAGCAACAGCGACAGCGAGACACGAGATACGAGCGGGAGGAAAAGCGGCGGTAGCTTTGGCGGCTTCGGTACCGCATTGATTACCGTGAGACACGAGCGGGAGGATAGCGGGAGGAAAGCGGCGGCGGCGGCTTCGGTACAGTGACTGAGTACCGTGAGCTTGAGCTGAGAACCGCGGAGCCACAGAGTTGCGGGTGCCGCGGGTGTCCCGAGACAAGGGGCACTCGCCTGATCTCCCGCCTGGATGTTGAATCGGCTATTGAGCTGCCAAACCAGTTAAACCCCAAATCCTTGGAGCGGCAGCACGGCACGGCCTGGTAGACCTGGGGATTGGTCCTGCCAGTGATCTACTGACCGCCACTCGTTTACCACTGTCTATCCGCTGGCACCCGCTGGCACCCGCTTGTCATCTGCAACCAGCAATCCGGCCTGACCGGAGAAGAAGTCTGGGGAGAGTCTACAGTCCTGGTAGGTCCTGGTCCTGGCAGAACCAGCCCACTCTGCATTGTGCCTTGTGGCATCAGCACCGCTATCGATTTCTAGCCTGGGAGTGACTGATTTTGACCTTCAGGACACGTCGCACGTACCTGAATTGATGCAGTGATCAGCGCTCAGTGCGGCAGCCGAGGACGAGGGAAGACGCCGGCCGCCCTTGCCCTTGCTCCCGCTCCGCAACAGTCATTTGTTTCGCTCTACCGCATTAGCCTGTCCCTCGCCCTCATTAGTGGTCGGCGGGGGGTCATGGCCTGCCGTGGACTGCAGCGGTAGCGGTGGTAGTGGTGGTAGCGGTGGTAGCGAGGGTTGCAATGACCCGTGGCCCGTGACCCGTGCTCCAGGCGTCTCCTGGCGGTGTTGAGTGGAGGAGGAGTGGCAGTATTCAAACTCGAATCTGAGCTGAATCTGAGCTGAGCTGATCCTTGAGAGCCCTCAGGCGCCCCCCTGACTCCCCTTGACACTGACACACGGACACCGGTTCCTGCACCAGCATAGAAGAAGCAGAGGAGAGGAGAGCGTGGAGGTGAGAGGTGAGAGCCTAGCCTGAGTCCACCCCTTCTCCACCCCTGCTCTCAAGCAAGAGGAATTTTAAAAATGAGACAGTGAAATAATAGTGAAACAACAACACAGTACCTTGCCTTTTCACCACCCACCACCCATCACCCAGCACCCAGCACCTAGTAACTAACCGCTAGCAACTAGAATCTAGCACTGTAGTGTACTACACTTAGGGGCCGATTCCGATTCCGGCCGGAAATCTCTCCGACCGAGCCGGAGAGATTTCCGACCGAATCGGATCCGTGCGACCCGACCGAACGAGTACGATGCGTCCGTATCTATCGTACTCGAGTCGGTCGGACTCCCATTGAAGTCAATGGGAGCCGGTCGTACAACGCGTACGCGGGCTCCCATTGCCTCAATGGGTGCGAGGCGAACAAGGCGCGCCCCTACAGTGGGTACGCGGCGAAGCGACTCGCGCCGTACACGCACAGGTAGGGGGACCCATGGGTCCCCTGTGTGCGACTCATGTGGCTACACGTACAGGGGGTCCGACACGGACCCCGAGTACGGCTCCGACTGCTCTTTCGAGCCGGACGGCGCGTGTCGGTCGGACTGCTCGCGGCGCGCATCGTACTTACCCGGCCGGGGAACGTCTCCATTGCGCGGTGCGAATCGTGTCCGAGCGAGTCGGTCGGTGCGGTTCGACCCGGGGACGAGTCGGTCGGAGCGGTTGGGACACCCGAACAAGTCGGTCGGCGATTTCTCATCGTACTCGCTCGTCCGGACGCGCGTACGGATCGGTCGGGAAATAGGGCTCCGAATCGGATCCGGTTAAGCCGAATCCGATTCGGAGCCCTACCGGCCAAGATCGGAATCGGCCCCCAAGTGTTAAGGTGGGAAGCAGAGGGTAGCAGTGCGGTGCTCCCCTCCAATTGCGATTTCCACCCTGCATCCCGCGCCTCGCTTTGCTCAGCACCCATTACCTTTACCCATTACCCATTACCCAGCGACACCCAGTAAAAGAACTCAGTACTCTGGGACAAGGGAAAGAAGCAAGAAGCAAAGAGACACCGCCAGTGGCCGTGTATGACAGTACAAGACTTACGGTTATCTTACGACACATAATGAGGTCAGGTCGGCAGCGTGGGACATTGCCACGACCCCAATTAAAGCGGCGGCGAAAGAATGAGAGTCTAGAAATTGGGAATGATCTTCTGCACAGCAGTCCGAGCAATCCTATAGGAGACAAACCTCGAGAACTAGCTAATTTAGCAGTATTATCTTCAAATACAACTTCTCCTGCAGATGCTCGATACTCGGGAGCCCGTAACAGGCCCAGCAGTAGCCAACCATCCATCACAGGATTCTTTAAGCAGCAAAAATCTGCTTATAAGGCTAAAGATAATGAACCATCACCAGCAACCATTGGTGCTAATGGAGATCAAACATCTGATATCACCACAATGCTCTCGCATGGCTTAGGCCCTGACTCAGGGTGTATGTTAGACAATGCCCTATTTTTCCCAGAGACAACGAAAGCTAGAAGTGATTATCAATCAGCAGACAATAACACAGGGATCTGCTCTACAGCGGCTACTGTGACCCTCTCAGCAACAGTACCAACAGCACCAATAGCATCACAAACTATTTGTCCGATTCTGGTGAAAGCTCAAGTTCACGCTTCCTCAGCCTCCATAGCTACTATGGCTTCTATGGCAATATCCGAGGGGCGCAATGACGCTTTTATGTTAACACTACAAGGTCCTAGTCAAAGCGAATCCAATTCCGTGATCAATATATCGTCTGGTCCGGACCAAAACTCAAGTGACGAGGTCTTTATGACCTCCCTCGCTCTGCCTAAGTCAGAAACCACCAGGGGCTGCCAAATCTTGATACCAGAAGCATCTTCCAGCCCAAATGGCTGTAAAAATGTATTTAATATGGATCCATCCAGCTTAATTTTGGAAACTAGTATCATCAACAATGACAACAAGTCAACCCTGGTCCCAGGCAAAGTTACCGTAGAGAATGTGCCTTTATTAAATGATCAAAGTAAACTTGCGCAAGCCGTTTCTTTGATTAATCCGCTCAGTTCAGCTGACCTGTCATTGTTAGCCAAATATGATGGAAATTTTCGAGATGGAACCTGTGCTTTAGAAAATAAACAAAAAAGCCCAGAAAGCGGAATATGGGGTAGTTTACTTAACACAATGGATAACATCACCAATGCTCTTAATTTTCACTCGGATAAATTGAACATTCAAGTGGACTTATTAAATACATTGGCGCTCTACGTAGTTGGGATAGATGCTAAATTGCTACACTTATCAAACCTGGTAGCCAAAGCCCAATTAGACAAAGAAAATCAATTGTTAACATGCACCTGTGTACAAATAATTGATAAAATTTCAGAGTTACCAACCATTGTGAGATCCATGGTGCAAGAGGTCAAGGTGATGTCAGACAGAACTATACAAAACAAAACAGTCCTGACCGAACATTACCATGGTTCCCACCCGGTTACTAAAGCCACAATTATGGGACCATCAGACGAAACTGGGAACACACAGGCAAAATCTGCGATAAGAAGAAAATTATCAACAAAAAATAAATATAGCTCAAATAATAATAAAATTCACCAACAAAATATAGCTCCACCAAAAAGAAATGATGCAGCATGGGAAAACCAATCCCCAAAGGAAGAGATCACATCAAATATGTCACAGAAACCCCAGGTTTTGAATGATGGAAACGAATCCTTGGATCCAACATCGGCAGACGAAGTTAATGCCCCACAAATAACCTCAAACCAGGCATCAATTATTAATATAAACTCAGATGGTCTAACTAAAAGAGCAAGAAAAAGACTAAGGAAAGCTCACAACAAAACAAAAAAATCAAAAAAATCGACAATTACTGACTTGCCAATTGAGCCCATTACGAAAGAAATATATCCAATCTTCAGACCCTTGGAATCTTGCCGGAGGGAAACTACGGCTGGCCTAACTAGTCCGGACCCTATACGATCGCCATCCGAAGTGTTTTCCGACTGCACAAGGTCACACATTTCTGCAACATCTAGTTCACATGTGAGCGGACAAGATCAGGCTCAAAGAGGGATTGATCAACAATGTGAAGAGCAAAATGTTGTTAAACGGAATAGCGCTAACTATGTCGCTTTTTCAGAAAATATGTCAACTAACATCAAACATACAGCATCCCCCAAACAAATCATAGCGGATAACACTGTGCTAGGTAATGGGGGCATTCAATATATGCAGCTGTCATCGGAGAACACTGGCAATATAAAAAAAGAAAAATTAAAGAACAACGAATTCTCAGATACAGGTATGAAATTAGCATTTTGTCCATGGTATACCTCAAGAGGTCCACATGATATTCTGAACCGGGGTAATATTTTGAAACTGTTAAATGCAATTCCCGAGCTTAAAGATTTAACATCGGAAGACTTAGATTCAGTTGAATTCAGACAAGATCATAACAATTTCAACAAAGAGATGACTCTTACAACTTGGCATCGAGAAGACATAATTAGAAAAATCTTAGCAAATAAAAGTCAATTTGAGAAATGGGGCATCAAAATATGGAAAATCAACGAAAGTCAATATCCCACACTGTTGATCCCGACGTTATCAAACAACAGTTCAGCCTTAAGGGATCCGACTACTAGTTCAAGATTAAGAGGCCCTTTGAGGGTTTTGAAAGGAGCCTCAGGGCCATTAACAAATTTAGATCTGTCATCCGGGATCAAGATTACAAGCTGCAAACCAGGCACTCGTGTATGTGAAGAGCTAAAGAAAGACATAGCTCTTAGTGATGACTGGAGTTGGCTCCCTAAAATACTAACAAAAGGGAAAGCCGACATGCACGAATGATGCTCAAAGAGCTCAAATAAAGACATAAAACGCTTTAATATTTGTTCATGGAACACAAATGGACTGAAAACCCTTATAGAGGATCCTGATACAGTAACCTTCTTTAGGGATTTTGATGTTTTAATGTTCCAGGAAACATGGAACATGGAAAAGGAACCCCTTATTGGCTATTATGAGTATTGGAACCTTGCATTCCGTAAGGCAGCCTACGGTCGTGCAAGTGGAGGTCTATCTATCTATGTTTCTTTGAGTTTGGACGTCAAACATTATGAGATTGACTTTCAACTGGCGTGGCTATTATGTATCAAACTAGCTTTTAAACAACCCATAATATTCTTGAACGTCTACCTAAGTTCAAAAAACTCTGATAAAGTTTCCCAATTTTCTACTCTATGGGAGATAGTCAAAGTGCTGTATCACGATCACTTAGACGCAATGATATTCATCTCAGGAGATTTTAATATGCATCTCCTTAATCAAAACTGCGTCAATAAACCAACTAAAGCACTGACACAGATGTGCCATTCCCAGCTTAAAAATATAACCTCGTGTTACTACAGGATGATGGTCAAATACCCACATTCAAAAAAACAGGTCATCTCTCTGTCATTGATTATTCTATCATTTCAGTGGGGCTGACACACTCCCTTCATAAGTATAAAGTAATACCCAGGATAGAAAGCGATCACAATCCACAATTAATTTCCTTGGATTTATCACTCGCTCATCTACCGGAAGCAAGATCCATGAAAATTGTACCAACAGCCTTTAGCCTCAAAAGGCTAGTGTGGAACCCAAAAACCAAAAGGAAATATTGGATTTCCTAGAACTCACAATCGCCAGAGCACTGGTTGAGAAAAGAGAAGGAAATCCATGGTTGATATTTGGCCTTGTTTGTGTGCTTCACTTTTGGATCGTTTTCCCCATCTATTACAACGAAAGGCTCTATTAAGATATCAAAAAAATCAGGATGGTACACCAATCGGCTGCTTTGCCTAAAAAGAGAGCTCAATAGAGCTATAAGGGAAACTTTCAGAAAACCGAATGGAGCATTAAAAACTTTGGAACTTCATAAATTAAAAAAGCGCAGAAAACAATATAAAAATGAAATATGGAAAGCCAAACAATCCTATTATGAGGGAATATGGACAAAACCACATTTCTCATGCAAAACTCAAAATCCAAAAGTATTCTGGGGCATAATAAACAATCTCGAAAATGGTAGCAAAAGAGGGAATAGTGCCAATATCACTGAATCTTGTTGGGCAACTTTCATTTATAATCTTTATGTTGTACCCTCGAACCAACAGCTTGACACCAATACTCTTTACCAGAAGATAAACATATCAAGCAGAGAAGAAGGTAGAAAATATGGTAATGTCCAAGCTGAGCCACAAGTAAAGGAGTTAGGGCATATAGAGCAAGTCCAGCACTTTGATCAAGCTGAGCCACAAGTTAAGGAGTCATGGCCTATAGAGCAAGTCAAAAAGGCAATAAGCAGGATCAGATCGAATGGAGCGCCCGGCCCTAACGGAATGCCAAATTCAATTTTTAAAGCAAATCTTAAGTATTGGCCAGAGGTATTAATGATTTTATTTAATGATGTTATTAAATCTGGATCAGTCCCTGAGTCATGGCAAGGAAGCATAATTCAGCCGATATACAAAAGTGGTCCACAAGACAATCCTGCAAATTATCGGCTAATCGCCCTAACAGATGTGGAGGCAAAAATCTTTGCAAGCTGCCTGCTTGAGGACTTGGAAGAATGGTCCACAAGAAAAGATCTAATTCCAGCCTTTCAAACCGGTTTTAGAAGAGGCGAATCAACTATATTTGTTTTGTTGATCTTAAAGCCGCTTTTGATTCTGTTCCCCGAAATCTACTTTGGGCCAAGCTTTTGGAATGGGGTATCCCAAACCAATTGCTTGATATGATTAAATTGTTATATACCAATACATGGGTTCAGATCAAAGTCGGAGATGGCAGAAGTACAACCCGCCAACTTGAAACTAGGACTGGTTTGAAACAAGGCTGTGTTCTGGCTCCATGTCTTTTTAATCTTTTTATGGCCGACCTACCATTACATTTTAAAGAAGTTAATGCTCACTCACCTACCTTCTTAGGCAAAGACATCAAATATTTACAATATGCTGATGACACTATCTTGTTGAGCCATTCTGTCATAGGCCTAAGAAGACTAGTTGATTCTTTTAATCATTATATCACCATTAATGGTTTGCAAATTAATACTAAAAAGACAAAAATAATGACGATAGGTGCTACAAAAACAGATAAGAAAGAATGGAATATTAAAGGGTTACATATTGAAACCGTGAAATTTTATAAATATCTAGGAATAACATTCGACGATAATATGTCCTTTAGACAGCATTTCATTAACCTCAAAGCTAAGGCAACAGCGTTGTCCTTTGCTTTTAGAAAGTTGAGGGACAAGTTGTCATGCCCAAACCATGAACATCTATTGAAGGTCATGAAAGCAAAGCTGATACCATCTTTGGCTTACGGCTCAATGATTTTTCATGGTAAAGACGCGAAAATTCTTGATGACCTACAAATAAAAGTTTTCAAATCAGTCTTTGGGATCCCCAGGCATATAGGACATGCTAATGTCAGATTAGAATTCGGTCTGAAAAGGCAATCTCTGGCACGGCAATCTGCCTTTTTAAAAATGCTATATTCTCTGTTTCATTCAGAACAAGGTACCCTTGCAAACCAGTGTTGGCAGGAGATAACGAGGTATGAGCATGCTAGGAGTTGGAGAGTCTTTTTAAGTGAGAGTTTATATAATTTTAAGTGCCCAACCTTTGAAGAAGAAGTTAGGAGTAAAGTAGTTTTTAAACAAACAATAAATCGTTCAGTCACTCTACTATCGAGTCTTCTAGATAAAGATGAGCTCAGAAAAAAGAATCACTCCTGGTCAGTTATCAACTCATTTATTAAATTAGAACCTCAATTTTACCTGATGACTCACTCAAAATCATTTTTAAGGAACAAATGTATGCTATTACGGTTTGGGAGATATCCGACAAAGGACGGAATACCAAAATGGGAAAAAAGCTGGTCCTCTAAAAACTGTAGGTTATGTGGCTTCCACGACGAAACTTTAATACATATTGTAACTACCTGCCTCCAACTGTTAGAAGAGCGGAAGTCCCTATTGAGACCCATATTTAATGAATTAAAGGTGAGAACATGTCGACACGCCATTATTATCTGTCTCACAGGGACTTTGCCCCGCTTGACCTCTCAATTTGTAAAGTTTATTTTTATTGCCGAAAAAAAACTACTAGCCAAAACTGATAACGATTGTTAATACAGTAACATGTCGTCAAAGACTCCAATGTAAAAAAGATAATCTGCTCCTAAAAGTTCTGTATACAACTTCGTATTGAAGTTACAAAAGGTTTTAATTTGTTACAGTGATTGTTTAAACAAACTTAAGACTTAAAACCTATGGTTAAAAATTTTTAAAAAAATCTTGTTACTTGTAATTTGTAGGCCTGCCAAGACGAAAATTTATCCAAATTTTAATAATATTTTTGGAAATTGTCCTCTAGTCATTAGCACAATTGCATTTTAATCATTGCTGCTCCCTATTATTGCTGCTAAATTTTCTAGTATAAAGCTGTATATGTATTATACGGGCAAAAATAATGTTTTTTTAACTTTGTGTATTATTCCTGATTGTAATGATTTTTATTAATCAACAAATAAATAAATAACTAACTCCTCTTAGACAGTGAGAAAAGGTGGGAGGGGTTAGGTGTTTGCAGGATGGGCCAATCTGGCAGGGTGGCTGAAAGCTGAACTGTTCCCTGCCCCACTTACACTTCAAAGGGCTTGTCTCCAGCACACATAAATTAACCTGACACTAGTCTTTTGTCACACCAGAAGTCTTGAAGCCTTGGCAGGGTAAGGGCAGAACTTTCCAGAGCCAGATGTGGGGATAGCACAGGATGTCACCCCGCAGTTCACAGACTAGCACCAGATATAAATATTGAACACTCAGAATAACACTTCAGTATACTCTTTGAACTGTGGCTGATTTCATAAGGACAGCCTTTTATTCCAGAGGAGTGCCCTGCTGATTCAGGCCTGTCTTGCTCCCCAGAGTACTGCCTTGCAACTACCAGAGGACTGTTCGGCTGCTTGGACCCTTGCCTGCTCCCCCAGAGTACTGTCCTGCTGCTTGATGGCTGCCTTGTTATTTGAAGGAGAACTGGACCATCTCCTTGAAACCAGGACCACCAACAGTGACTCCAAAGGCTAGTTGGCTGGCCTCCTGTGTGAGCTGTTGGGTCATAAAAAAAAGTTCCAGAGACCTTCCACACTGCATCTGGCCTCTGCTGAAGTGAGTCCTAACCTTTCAAGTGGTGACCCCAGGGTGTGGACTCTTGAAAGAGGGGTAAGAGGTGCTGCTCCTTCCTAACACTAAAACTTTGGACTTTCACCAAAAAGCACTAGAAAAGCCAGAATACTCACTAGCCGTCCATTCATTCAATGCTGTATTCCATAGTGTCAATCGGAACCTCCTCTTTGGGACAATTAAATTATTTGGATTTAATACCACATTACATGCCATTGTCATGATCAACACATATATGTAAAGAGTTTGTCTTAATTTTCATGAGGTAGCAAGCAAGGGGGAAAACATTAAAATGTTATCAGTTTATAAATTATCAATTTATAGATCGTTTTTGTTGGAAAATAGATGAGCTAGTAATATCTAAAATATGCCCCATTCATCAGATTAGGCATTGGTTAATTAGGCTGTCTCAAATTTAATTTAAATAATAGGAGATATTGTTTGTTATTTAACAAGAACCTCTTCTTGAAAGCAGAGAGATAGATAGATTTTTATTGTTTCCAGTTATTTAAAACCATCACAATATAAATCAACAGCGTTCTTAAAACAATAAAAGTGGCAAGAAGACCTAATATAACCTATTCCCTTCATACATTTAGTAACGCATACATCTTTCAATACAAGCCATGGTCAGCCAGTCTATCATAGTGAAACACAATGCACCCAATTTGGGCCATAATCCGATAAAGTGCCAGATGCAATGTGATACAGTAAGGTAGCTGAAACACGCTTCTGGCCCAGGACTGCGAAGGCCCGGGTGCTGACTGCTGAGTTAGAGTCTAATGAGGAGCAGCTAAAGCGACCCGCAATGGACCGGGCAGATAAAAAAAAAAATCATGAGTGCATCTTCGGCAGCCATAACAGGAATGATGTTGTCTTCAAAGGTAGCAGTGCTGGAATTGGATAATCCAGTAAATAAGGTGCAAGCATCAACCATGCATGTGTGCAACAAAATTGTTAGCAGTTGGAGACACCAGTGGATCTTCTTTGGACAGCAAGATTCTTGTAAACTGAGGGATTCTATAGAAGGAATGTGAGCAAAGAACAGATTGTTATTTGCTGGAAGGCATTCATCATCGAGGCCGATGACTGAAATGTAAGTTTAAGGTTAGATTAAAGTAAAGTGCAAGAGAAACAAAATGTCTGTTTTGGCTGTGCTCTAATAGTCTCATTCTTTAGAGGTGTAGGGCCAGCAATCTAAAACAGACCCGAACAGATTTTAGTGCCTAGTGTAGTAAGACCTGGCAGGCTTCTCTGCGGTGAAACCAATGGCTGGAGTGCAAATTTAAAGTTCGATAAAGTTAAAGAGGAAATGCAACAAGTTGGCGAAAGTCCATTTTGGCTGTGCTCTAATAATCCAATTCTTTTGAAATAACTTGCTGGCGTTCCAACCAGACCCAAGCAGATTAGAATTGTTAAAGTGCCAAGTGCTGTAAGATCTGGTGGACATGTCTGTGATGAAGCTAATGGCTGGAGTGCAAATTTATGAGTTATTAAGGTAATATACTAATGTTATGTCATGTGGGAAATCCATTTTGGCTGTGCCCTAGTAGTCAGATTATTTAGGTAAAGCGCCGATGATCGGGGACAGGCCCGGTTGGAATAGGCCTACAGTGGCCTACCACCACAGACAGGCCTGTCACAGCCTCACCTGCTTGCCATAAATGGGGTAATCTGAAAGAAAGAATGGAGGATCAAGGAATTCCCCATTTCAATGGTTTTCCAGGGGTGCTTTCAGTAGCTTAAGTGCTTCTCTGAGAAATTTCACGCATCTGACTGATAGCTGCACATCCATACCACTCAGACATGCGGCGATGACCATGTTGCATTGTGTTATGCTGAGGTTACGGAACAACGGTTTCAGCCAATAGCACCTTAAGTTCTTTAGTGCTGGATACACGTATATCATGTGGGTCAAACTTTCCTTCTTGTAGTTGCATAAACGGCAGTTATATTTCACTGACCCAGTTAAATGGCCAAACTTGGGACTTTCTAGGGGAATTAAACCACATCTCAGCCTTAAGAAATCTTTTCTAAAGGCCAATTTCATGGGGTGCTGGCTAGGTATAATGCTTTCCCAAGATCTTGGTACAAAGTCTCACATAGATAGATTGGAGTGGGCTTTTCGAGAAAGATCTTGTTTATCATCGATTCCAAGTTGTATTTTCGCCTTTTTGACCAACAATTTTGCAGTGAGCTTCGGGTTAGATTTTTTTTAAAGGTGTTCTGCCCTTCAAGTTCTTACATTGTCTCCCTCAGGTAGGGTTCCCACAGGAATCTTTTGTCTTGGATACCTTGTCCTATCATGTCTTTAAGGGACCCCGAAGGGGCATCTTCAGCTTCGCATAATATCCCAAGAACCTGGCTTTCAACATATTAGTTTGTTTATAGAGACCAAATATATCTGTGATGATGGTGCAGCATCAGGAAGATTGAGTAGAGGTCTGTAACATCTTGACTGGAGGAAGATTGAGTAGAGGTCTGTAACATCTTGACTGGGCTTTGTCCAACCAGGAAGAGATGTGATCTTCAAAAATCAATGAGCCGTACGTGAGCGATGGCATAAATTTGGCATCGATTACTTTACAGATGCCAGTTAGATCTGGACCGCTCATCTCAGATGGCAGTTTTTTAAAGCTCATTGTCTTTGACAAGGCAGATTCCTTTAGAAAGGACAGGTGTGTAACATGGGAACCATGCTGGTTAAAATAAATGCCCAGATATTTGAGGCTTGTCACTTGTTCGAGAGCCACATTGTTTATCGTAAAATTAATTTTGGTGGTTTGTCTATTTTTTACTCCGCATTTCATGATTTTAGTTTTGAATTGATTGACTTTTAATTTGTTTTCCACACAGTAAAGGGAGAGGGCTGCCAGAGATTGCAAAGTGTAAAGTAGTAAAGTGTCATTGGTGTACCGGAGGCAATGAATGAGGGAGCCAGCAAATTTAGGAGGAACCTAAGTAGAGCTAGGAGATTGAACAACAGTGGTGAAAGGATACAGCCTTGTTTTACTCCTGACGTGGTCTAAACTTTATTTGTTGTGACTCTATTAGTTGTGATTTTTACCTTTACCTAAGTTCTGATGTATAGGCTTCTAGTAGGTTTTCCGAGATGCCCCAGTTAGATAGCTTCGGCCAAAGTCTCCCCCTGTTTACTTTATCAAAGGCGGTTGTAAAATTAATGGATCCGACATAAAGCGAGGGACCTTTTTGATGTTAGCAGCTTTAATCAAGGAAAAGAAGATGATCAGGTTGTCTTCACAGCCATGCTCGTGCATGAAACCCTATTGAGTGATGGGGATTAGGGCCTTGGAGTTGGACCATTCTTCTAACTCATAGTTTAAGATTTTTGCAAAGCATTTGCCCTCTACATCAAGGAGCCAGAGGTTAGATGGACTATCAAATGTGCCTTTTTTGTGGATTGGTGTGAGTATGGCACTTCTCCAGCTGTTTGGCACTGCATTCCCTCGCATGCAGTTTTTAAAAAGTGGGCTAAGCAGGGCTGCCTAATCTCCTAGGGCAGATTTAATGAATCTGGTGTGCAAGCCATTTGGGTTCAGGGCTCCAGCCACTCGAAATGAGGCCAGTACACGTGTAATCGAGTTTTTACAGGACAATAATTCACCCCATTGTAGCAGATGTTTATTGCAATGGTCGATGATGTCTTCCGATGGAACGTCTGGGTCACTACCTTTCTCAACAGTGCTGTAAAGCTTGGAAATGTAGTCAGTCCACTTAGCAGCTGATCTTTTCTTGACGAGGTTCCACATTTTTTTCAAGTCCTCATGGAGTTCAATACATGCATCTTCATTGCACCGAGAGATTTCCCAGGCTTTGGATCTATAGGCCTTCCTTTCCTTATGGGTTTCGACCACTTGTAAGGGGGTATTGCTGCGTTTCAATGCTAATCTCCGAAGTTGGTTTAGTTCTCGCTTGAGAGATCTCAATGCCGGATTGAGAGATCCCACATCGGTTTGTGGACTTCCTGCTTTTTGGACCTTGTTAATGAATCAGCTAACTTTTGTTGTGTGAATTCGACCAGTTTGCAGGTGATGGAGGAGATTACCAGCCCTTGTGTTGTAGAAGTTCTTTCAGCTCCTCCAAGGCTGCAGATGAGGGATTTGTTGCCCATTTTATTCTTAGCAGCCTGCAAGTGCCCTCTTCCGTACCGATTGTTTGGAGTTTTGGCAGTTTTGGAAAACTTCCTGTGGAGAGTACAAGTTAGCCTTGCATGATCACTCGTCAATGTATGGAAGACTTGGAAGTTGCTTGCTCATGTAAAGGCTGGGTAGAGAGCCAGATATAATCTATTTAAGAGGCACAGAAGCACGTCGTGTACATGCAGGAGGCTGGTTGGTCCTGATCCCCTCTTCCATTTAGGGTTCTAAGATCCATGGGATTCAAAGAAGAAGGACATTTGTGACCAGCCTTGTCCTTCCTTGAAGGTCCGTGGATGATCTCCGGGATGCTCCACACATTATCCTCTTCTTGTTGCCAGAGGGGAGGTTCTGGTGTTTCAAAAAGGAATGTATTGAAGTCGCCAGACAGGACCCACATATCTTTGAGATGCTGTTGTTTTAGTTCTTTAATTTATTTTAACATTTCTCCAGAGGCAACTTTCTTTTTGGGCTGTTTGGGATTAACGTTAAATATTAAGTGCTTGCATATCTTTTTCATGTCCGGTGGATGTTGCTTTTATCTTCACAAAAATAAAAGCCCCCATGCCACTTGCACGGACTCTAATTCATGGCTCCAGGGATTTATGAACCAGTACAGACTCCTCCTGATAGGTGTTCCGCTTTGGTCGACGGTTCGGCCGCAGATACAAATTCATTATGATCCTGCCAAGTCATGGTGGACAGCTGCCAAGTTTCCTGTAGGCAAATTATATCATTTTTGCAGATTTCTTCCATCAATTTTCTGTCATTCAGGAGGGAATTTAAACCACAGATTTTCCACGAACACATTTGCAGGTTGCTATTCAATTTTTGTGCATTTGTGACATTAAGATTAGTGTTCTTTGGCATCACTCTTTGCATTCAGCGTTAACTCCCCTTCAGCCAGCACACTCTTTTTTGTTGTTTGCTTCTTCAATTGAAATTCTGATTGGTTCTACTGAAGATCATGGATTTAGGTGATCCCTTGGAACCGCAGAGTACAGCCTCATTGGCAATGGAACTGAAGTGTTTTTGCTAGCAGTCAAGGGAATTTTGGTGTAGACAGTTCACTTATGGTAATCCCCTACTCTACCAGAATCCTAGAGTGGGACTCCACCCACCTGGCTATCTCCCTGTCTCTGAATCGTACTTTTGTGGCTTCATTGGGATTGTCCTTATTGCCAGGTATGAACATAATATAGGTCAGGTCTTTAGATTCTAGAGACCCTAGCTCAGGTAATTTCGACAGGCAACAGTAATTTAAGTAGATTACTCCTATTCAGGATGTTTTCCTGGCCACGTGAAATATATTCAGGATGGAATATGAGAATCTCCTTCAGATTCTCGGCTTTCTGCTGGTCAAATGCGGTCTCAGGCGAGACTGTTGGGTGGTCTACAAAAGGGATTCCAGTCCTGGGCATCGATCCCCAGAGTTTGCAGGTGGTGCAGCAATTGTAGCGTACAAAGGTGTGTGCGCGTACGCAGTGGGATTCCATGGGACTCTGCCTAACCTGTCCAACCACCCCAGGGCAGGGTAGGCTTCCATCCCAATAAGAAGATTCACTGGATTTGTGATCATCGGATATGGATGAGTAGCCTTTGCCAGTGAGGTGCTTGTCAAAAGGCCCCATTGTTGGATATTTCGATCCCCACTACCTAAACGGAGTGAATGGTTGGGGTGGACCAACAGAGGCATGTTGTCTCTGCCCTGAGTTCTTTATCGGGTGAGAATCCCCTCATTATGTAAACATATAGCTGAGGGTATGGACCTGGTGTTGGCTTCCACTTTTGTAACTGGTTCAGTTGACTGAACGGAGATGTCCACAGTATGGGCCCCAGTGGGCATCATTTCTTTTGGGGCATAGGTGCTGGCCTCGATGATCTTGCTTGTGATTTCTCTCACACTAGTTGAACTGAGGCAAAGAGGGGTTTGAGAGGCATCCAAAGGCAGATGCAGATCACTGGGGAGGGTGCTGACCTGAACCAGAGCGTACCCAACCATGGGGGTTACAGCTTTCGCCCTGGGGCCTCGTGAGAAGTTTCCAAATATGGGATAGAGTTCTGCCTTTGCTTTATATTTTTGTTTCTTATTTAGTTTTTTGAGTCGCTTCCTGTTTTTCTTTGAGAGTTCAATTGCAGGGGAATCCACTCTTGTGAGATTGGAGGAATTGAATACTGGCGGTGTCTACTGCACTCTCAGTAAGTGAGGCGGATGGCCAGAAGGGAGTTGCTGCTGTCAGCTATCGCCAGCCAAATTGCTGGGTGCTGAATACTGCTGAAGCACTGTACTACTGCTGTACTTCTGTACTGCTGTACTGCTGGAGGCTGGAGACTGTAGGTAAATAGGTAATAAGCAACAGGCAGAGGCAGAGTTAAGGCTATGTAAGGTCAGGTAGATGTAAGGCTAGGTAGATGTGGAGTTATGGAGGGGTCTGGACCGGCGAGGAAACTACAAGGCAAAACACTGACATGAAGCCCTTACTGCATGGGCCTCCCCTGTTAACGTGGATGTGAAGAGCTGCAAGGGACTGATGTCAGCATGGCTGCTGTCTGGGGGGCACAGCGCCACAGGCCCGTGTGGACCGGGAGCCCCCGGACGGACCCCCAATGTGACCCAGGCTTCTCTTGAGCCGCCACCGCTTGCTTCTCTCCAGACAGTTCTCCTCAGACTATCAGCCTGCATTACAAACCTTGCACTCGCAGTCTGCCCTCCAAGCTCCACCTCTGCCTCCACTTCCTGTGACCACTAGACCACCAACTTGCTGGCAGAAAGAAAACCTGGACTCGCAGCCACCTTCTGGGAGTCTGGGACAGTGGGAGCAGATACAACCAGAGTTGATGCACTCATTAGATACTGACAGTTAAAGGAAGATAAAAGGCATGAAGATGAATGCCAAACAAAACATCTCCTCAATATAACATGCCATGTTTATATGTATTGCTGTGAATGATTATGTAATCTGCTCTTATGGTGGTTGATAAAAAAGATTGTTGCATGCAGCTCCCTAAGGAAGGCATTAGCGTGAATAATGGATCTGAAATTCAAGTTATGCACTGCTATTACACCACAACTGTCAAAAACACAATTTATTTTCCACGGTTGAGACTTTGTGGGTAATTGTACGCTTTCACTGGTCTTCTCCTCTACTTTGGCCAGGTCTCCAAAGGCCCGAGTATAGCACTGGAATGGCAGATGATGGTCTCACCTGAATTCACCTACTGCTCTTGGGTCTCTGCAGACCCAGATAGAGGCTTGAGAAAGTTGGTCGTAATCTTGTGCTGCCATTTAAATGATTACTGTCAGCTGCTGGTCAGCACAGACATGAGACATGGTATTGTCTGTACTGATGAGCATTTCACACAGAGCAAAGGTTAGTACTGCTCCTGATTTCCATTCTCAAATTGAGAGAAGAGAATGCACTTTTGGGTGGGGAGTTGAAAATAAGGTCTTAACAATTTTGGAGGTGGGAGAGACAGAAATGGGTTGTGCTGTGGTTTGCAGTGCACTAGGTATTTTATTTTGTAATATTTGGGGTGGAAGAGCAATGTAAATGCTAGTTAGAGTGAGGGACAGGGCCCAGGTATTTTATTTGTTAATATTTGAATGTGGGAGGGGATGAAGACAATCCGCCTTTTCTGCAGGGATAACCCAGAGCCTACGTTCTGCTGATATTTTGACTCTTTGCACTTTGACACTAACTTTTAGTGCCAAAGAGCGTGCTTTGTAAGATTGGGTGAAATTTTAATTATGCTACAGTAATCAGTTACCCATGTATTGTGAAATTAGTGAGATTTATGCGATTACACCCTCTCATGTCATTTAGAGTAATGTGGGGGAAAATGCTTACAGCAGGCTCAGGGGAACAGAGTGGCTACTGGCTGCTGCTGTTTGTGTTCAGTTGTATTTAGTACAATTTCGTGGCCGGAAATGCATCCTCAGGACCATTTTGGATGTGAGGATGCATTTTGCACTAAGAAAATAGCTTTAAATATAGGGTTATGCTCCTTGGGTAGTTCTGTGTAATCTCTCATATTTAAGCTGTCATTTCTTGTAATTACACTACCACAAACTACCCAAGTTAAGCCCACCCCTAGGGCTCGGTCCCTAAAATTATACTGTATAGTTGGTTTCACCCAAATGCCTTCTTCAACTCTTTGTGAGGGCAAGTTAGATGGCGCAAGAAATGCAGCAGTGATAAGAAAGTTAAGTGTCATATATTGGCTGCAAAGTGTATTCACACAACCCACATATAAGACAAGAAAAAATGATTAGCGACAGCACCAATGTGCTCTGACTGGGCTGCAGTTTACAGGCAATGCAGTGACACATGGTAATGAAACGTGCCTCTGACATGAAGAAACATCTATTTTTATATATTAGTTATCACCCCTAAAATGTGCCCTGCAAGCTTAGAGCTTTATGTGATTAAGATATAGAAATGGAACATACAAGACACTGTGAAATGTATGCCCTCATCTCACAATTAATAGTTACAAATAGCAATTTTCACAGTGTAGATAATGCTGCATGTTCAGGAGCAGGCTAAGTTATGAATAGCATCCCTTTTTTCATTGCTAAGAGTGGGAGATCCTACTGCGGTAATTAAACGTTTTTTTTCCGCTTTTAAAAATCTAATTTATCTGTGAAAAGCAGGTTTTTTATTAGGCCTGGTCAACATTTAATTATGCCAGTGTAATTGGCTTACATCCTGTAATTTCCCAAAACAAAAATTACGCAAAATTAATTAGACTACGTCATTGCGCCATGTCTCGCAACAATACTCCAGTTTGAGGGAAAAATCGTAACAGGAAACAACACTATCAGCATGAACATGAGTGCCATCTTCCCAACGTGAGGGGCGGTTCCTTTCATGCGGCCAGTTACTCAAGGGAACTGAATGGGTAATCTATGAGTGAGAAACTGCAAAACTAAACATGAGCTGCGGTTCCTTCAACATGAGGGGCCAACATATCAACTCGAAATTCCAATTCCAAGTACGTTTTTGAGCATAAAACGGGAAGTGAGTGGCAACTCCATCAATGTAAGCGACAGATAAATCAACTTGAAATTACATTTTCGAGTTCAATTTTTACTCGAACGGACCATTCGATTATTTTTTAAACTTGTGCCCCAGAGTATGGGTGGCTACTATACATCCAGTAGCAACTTTCATTTCCTGACCTGAAAACTCCTCCCTCAGCTTTGTCCAGCTCTTGGTCATTTTGTATGTGGATTTTAGAGGGAAAGCATTACTTTCTGTTTGTCTGCAATCTCTGCTGCATCCACACTCTCGGAATCTTTGGGGGGAAAATTAAGTTTGTTGTTTGAAGGAGGATAGGCACTATTGTTCCCAGCTTTTTATTTATTTTTTTACTCTTTGTTAGTTTATTTTTGGCTGGCCTGGGATCAGGAGTAGGGGCCCTTGCAGGATCAGGTTTCTTTACATGATAATGCTAGCAAATGTTCTGGGATGGCGGATGCCTAGTGTTATAAATACATTTTCTCAATTTCCTTGTTTTCTTGTGAATTTTGCACAGATTTACTAATAATTTTAATATGCTGTTGTTTTACTGTTTGCGGACTAGTCCATCCTGCAGTGGGCCTTTGGAATAATGCTTCATGTTTTTTTCACATTGTCATTGCTGCTGTGTTATATGTTTTAATCCTTCTAGGGGACTGTGGATAGCCTTGTATTGAATTCAGAATCTAGGTTGATTTATGTCTACATGTGCCTGTTGGTGGCCAGGGTCAGGGTGCCTCATGGAGGCCAGGCCCTTGTAGCCAGACATGTTCCTCTGTTCTCAGCTACTTTCCTCCCCGTGCCACCATTTTATTGGGAGTTTTTGTATGTTCTGCAACTTAAAAAAATATTTTGGAGGGTTAATTGATGTTGCCTTGGGCTGTTTGTGGTTGGGGAAATTTCCATTTAATTTTCTTTCTGAAATTGCTGATTCATTTAGTGGGTAAAGGGAAGACCCATGTTTGTGCCGAGAAACATTATTGGTATATCTTTGCAATCCTTTCCCTGCAATACTAAAATATTTTTAGGGGAAAAGGTGCTCTAGGCAAAGAAGGGCAACATGCTCTTTGCTCTCCATATTTCCTTCTTTGTAGTCCATGTGGTGAAGGCCATTTTGAGTAGTTAGAATGTGTGTGTGTGTGTGCGTGCATATGTGTGTGTGTTTGTGTGTGTGTGTGTAAGTGTGTGTGTGGCATTTTGTCTTTCTTCTGTATCCGTCCTTCTTTGCTGACTGTGGTGACCACCTCTTCGTGGAGCCAGTGAGAGTGTGTATGTGGGGTGATCATTTTGTTTTTGTTTTTCATGCCTTCTCATTCACTTGTCATGTGGTGGATGAGCTAGCTACAACCATTTTGTAAAGCCAGTGTGTATTTCAAACCTTTTATTCCACTTTCTTTTAAAAGTCATTTTCTAGGAACAGTCATAGAAGAGGCTCATTAACTTTTGTTAATTTTTTTGCTTTTCCTGATATATTTATTTGTGCTTGTGGTTGATTGTAGTACAGTGCAGTAGATGCACCCTGGAGGGGAACCAGCAATAAGCATATTCAAATATTAGATTTTTCCTGCCTCCCATGCCTCCCATAGGGTCTCCAAGGGCCCTGGAGCAGCATCAGTAATAATTGAAGTAATTTATTTAATTTTTGACTGCTTCCTACCTCCCATTAGATCTCCATGAGCCCTGGAGGGCCACCAGCAATAATTGTATTCCTTTAGCTGACGTTGTCTTGTCTCCCCACCTCCCATAGGGCCCCCATGGGCCATAGAGGAGCATCAGCAATACTTTTAATCAGTTTATTCGATTTGTGTCTGTCTCCCATCTCCCATAGTGTCCCCATGGGCCATGGAGGCATACCTGCAATAATTGAATTAATGTATTTTGTTTATGCCTGCCCCCCATTCCTCTCATGGAGACCCCATGGACTCTGGAGGGGCACCAGCAATTAGTTCATCCATTTATTCAATTTTGACCTGCCCTTCCTGCCTCCCATTGGGTCCCAATAGCCCCTGGAGAGGTGCCAAGTTAGCTTTTTCTGCGTAATGTCTATCAAAAATAGTTAGCTTATGCAAGGCTACACTACCATTAAGCATCAATGATGATAATGACTTGTATTACAATGGCTATATTGCCTACGTTTCTCTCAATTCCTGCTTCATTTGTATTGCCTGTTGGTGCATGAAATTTCACATCATACACAATACTGAGATGGAGAGACATCTGATAATTTGTTGGCAGCAACACCAGCATCCCTGTGCTAAGTGCTGCTAAATGGTAACCACTAAATGAAGATGGCCCTCGGACAGTAGGTTCATGCCATGAAGTGTCCAGTGAGGAGAAGAAGATGCCTGTTGCCAATGCCACCCCTGAATCAAGTCTTCCTCATTTGTGACGATCCTGCTGCACCCTCCACTGGACAGAAAGAGGCTGGGAGGAGGACCACCCCTTGCTCAATGCTACCACCACTAAAACCTAAGCCCTTGTCTCGGTGCTGCAGTGACTGCAGTTGTCGAGAGCAGAGAGTCTAAAATAGAATTATTACAGCAGATAACCAAAAGTTCACAGGAAAGTCAACAATATGAACCACATTCTGCAAGTTTAAGCAGAGAAGGAAGTTGACCATCCTGCAGAGGACGATGCTGCTGTTACTGCTCTTACACTGGCCACATCAACTTAGTGATATGTGGCATGAAAAAGAGCACTTCCCCAACTTCTCCAAGCCCCTCTTCCAATGATCTAGATACAGTTTGAAACCCAACTGAGACCTACAATGAGAGACGAGGGAAGAGGAAGGTTGACAAAAGCCTTGGAAGTGAATATGGTGTTGACGAGCCAGTAATTGTTAGCATGGAGATTGCCACAGGGGAAGTACAGCCCACCTCTTAATGTAGCTCCACCAACATCACCTGCTTCCATTTTTTCAAGACTCCAAAAACCTGCCACAACCACCACTCCGACCACAGTCACAGTTCACCCTAGAGAAAGGCAAATACAACTGTATAGCTTCACTTCAACATGCTCTTCAAGCTTTGGCACCATAAGAACTCTCCTCTCCAGTTTGGGACTTCTTTACATTCAGGCACATCGCAGAATGCTCTTTTTGTGAAAAATATTTTTTATTGTGGCAAGCCAGGTGGGCATTATGTAACTGGGGACTGATTGATCCATCTGAAAAATCAACATGCAATCCTGTGGGCAGATCACCTCTAAAAATGGCTACTGGTAGTAAAAGATGAAAAGGAAGTTCACCTGACAGAGGTAGGTGGTGGTGAGGAAGAAGAGGATTTGGTGTCATGCGCAGCAGCCCTGATACTGTCACACGTTGTGTGCAGTCATGACCCACAGCAACCTCAGAATAGTACAAGGGACAGAGGGCTAATGTAAGCCCAAAGTGCCCCAGCAGCCTATCTACTTTTTTTAGGTCACCACTACTGTAGGTATCATAAAAAGCGCAGTCACAACAAATAACTATCAAGGTTATGTTCACCAAGGAGTCGCTATACCACCGAACCCATGAGAAAGTCCATTTATACAATGGGAAGCAGTCAAAAATGTTAGTGCTTGAACTCCTCCCTTTTTCTTTTGTGGAGGGAGAAGGGTTTCTTGAATTTTTGAGGACCTTCTGCCCAAAATGGAAGGTTCTAAGTCAGACCTATTATTCCACTGTTGCACTGCCAGTGCTACACCATAAGAGCAGCAATTGCTTGGCAACACTATGAAGGAGAGCATTATTCAGTCCACTCACCTCATGATGGACATGGGGACCAGTTGTTAAGCAACAAATTGCATGAGCATCACTGCACACAGTATCTCCTTCAAAGGAGTAAAGAAACAGGTAACAGCTGATCCAGTGGTTAATTTGTAAAAATATAAGTGCTGGGGTTCTCGTCAGGAGGCAGCTTGCACCAGCCCATTTCTCCTGTAAGCGCCACCTAAAACAGAACCAACTACTAACCATGAAAGTGGGCAGAGGATGTGGCAGAATAGCCAGAGCTGCCGACTTTGGAGCTGGGGAACCAGGTTCGAGTCTCGGCGTTGCCTCAACATCCTGTGATTCTAAGCAAATCACATAATCTCCCCGTAAATGAATGTGTCCTTAACAGGTACTCATGAAAAGCGCAGGTGCTGAGCACCGGAGACCACCAGCTCAAATTAAGCACTGAGCTGGTCTCACCACTGATGATGCTTTTTGGGGCATTCAGCAGCATGCAACAGTTGTGATGTTCACAATGAAGAAATTGCAGACAGCTGCCAAAACCTTGGAAAAAGTTAATAATGAAGTCTATAAAAGGCTTCAACCCAGATGTCTAGGCATTGGATTCTTTGCAACTGAGAAGGACAGTAATATTGTAAACAGTCCTCGTCAGGGTGAATCGCAAAAGTCACCAAACAAATCCTGTGCTCAACCTCTGGTAGCTATGGCACGGAGCAACCAGCCAGGGTTAACTTAGAGGCAGCATGAAAAGTATTTATGCAATACTCAAACAGTAATAAAGTGAAAAGATAACACAAGAAAAATCCCAAAACAATTTATACAAGTTAAGAATAATTTAATGAATAGCATTTCACCAAAATAACAAAAATCCAACAAGTAGCACTGAAGATATGAATTTTTAAAGTTTGAGCCAAACATAGCGCCACAAAATGATAAACAATAGCTTGAGGCAGTGGGTCATGCTAGACCAGGTCAAAGTCAAAAGTTAAGACCACCAACAATGGACCGCAGGCTGGATACAGGGACCAGGTTTGTCTAAGAGGAAAGTTTATCTTCTGAAATAGTTTTCTGGAGAAAAATTGGTCATCAATGAGTTATCAGTGGGGCAAGTTGCAAGCTAAATCTGAGAAATGGCTCGACGACTACAGGAAGCTGCTGTGAGGGGTCTCGAAGTGGTTAGGTGGCTGCTCGGCGTTGGGCCTAGTGAAGCCATCGATAAAGGATGACGGCATCGATCGGGTGCTGTTCTGAGTCGAGTGAGGTGAAACCGTCGATTGGGTGCTGCTCGACACGGAATCCGGTGTGCCGTCAAAAAAGGCTGTCTGCATTGATGCTCAGCAATGGATCTGGTACAGCTTGCAGTAAGGCAGGGCGGAGTTTACTCTAACCATAGCCTAGAGTCCAGGACCTTGGGGGCAGTAACTTGGGGATCAGTAGTCACTCGCACAGAGGCCAGCAGAGGGGGCCATGTGAGGTCCAGTTGGGACTTGTCAGCTGTAAGCAGGAAAAGGCCTCTGACAGCTTGCCGTGCCCCTGTAGCTCAAACGGGAGGATAACCGGATGACCCTTGGAGTCACTTCTGGGGGCGTGGGTTTAAGGTAAGCAGGTCTAGTCTTCCTTCAGGAACAGACAGCATGGCAGTCCTTCTTCTGAGTCTTCACAGGTCCATGAGTGTTCTGAAGAGAGTTCCTAGGATGCCACTTATATGCCCAGTACCAGCCTGTTAGTGAGGGGCAATCCTTTGTCCACTCTCTAAACCAGTTCTTTCCAGCTCGCACCATACTACTGGGCTTGGAACCAGTCTCACTAGAAAGATAAACGGGGAGCAGGCCTAGCTGTAAGATTAACCTGCCAGTGGCAGGGTTGGCATCTTGGAGGCTCAGGAAAATGCTAGGCAGAGCCCCCCAGGCCATCCTCTCTTGGAGAGAAACTCCCTTGCCAAACACAGGGTCTGTGTCGTCCACTGTCTGGGAGCAATACACATCTCATCACAGAGGAGCCATCAGTAAACAGATGACAGCTGGACACTGGCAAGAAGACCTTTTAGTTTTAGGCAGAAAGGAGACAATTTTCTAGTCTGTCTTTTCCGTAAGAAAAAACATATTAGAACTTTACCAATAATTTGGATTTTAAATTATCATCAAAATTAAAATGAGGCTTTGAATAATTTTTCTTGCTGCTCCCAAACTGAAATTAAGTGTTTTAAGTAATTATAATGTAACTCAGTGTTTTCCTACAGGAGAGTCAGCCTTGCCTCAATGAAAACTGAATGTTGGAGATTTTCACTGCCAGGACATGTAAAACATTCACTTGTACATGTTCTCCTTTTAAATGCCATGCACCCTGCCTGATTGGGCAGTAATCCCTAGCCTAGAGGTGACTTATAGATCTTAAAAAGGAAGGTTTAGGTCTGTAAAAAGGAAGGTTTAGGTCTGCAAAAAAAGTGATTTTGAAAGGCTGAAGACAACTTAAAACTGCACAGCAGGCTGCATTGGCAGGCCTGTAGACATGCCTTGCAGTGCTGCTGTAGTAGGTGGCACAATAAGTGCTGCAGCCCAGTGGTAGTATTTGATTCACCATCCCTCGTTACAAGCAGTAGCGGTCGGTGGTAGGAGTGCCGGCCGGGCGGTGACGTGGGGCGGGGGAGGGGCAGGGTGGGGGGTAGTAAACCACGGATTACGGCCGAATTCAGGTAAGTAAACATTTAAATAAATAAAACGAATTTCGTTGTGAGCGCTGCATCGCCAAATGCGATGCAGTGCGCGCAACGAATAAACTACGAATAAACCAGAAAGTTGAAAAGAACCACCTTAATACAAGAAGATTGGAGGGACATTGTACTCCATCTTGAAAGTCTGATATGGCACCTAATGTCCTACACGTCCAAAGCCCCGCCCTGATGAAGACCTTCATATGAAATATTCTGTCTGGTCCCATCCACTGAAGGTCGAAACGCGTTGGCTCTTTTAAGAGAGAGGTTCAGAGCAACCGAATATAAACAAGTTTGCCCCATGATAGGTGCATTCGAGTAGACTCACTGCTGCTACACATACGAGTTTGTAAATAATTCTCTGATCTCTCTAGGACCTGTTTAATACAGTTAATTGAGGGCAAAACAAAGATAAAAGTCCCAATTACAAGTGTAAAATAGTAGGACTTATTCATGTTGAGAATGGTATTCTTGTAATAATTATTACAAATAGGATTGTTGTTGTCTATGCATGTAGGAATGTTTCATGGTCTTAAGCTATATGTATGTTATGTAAATAGTGTATATGTTTTTTGTTTAGACTAGCTGTGTCTAAAGTCGCTGTTGTATATATTTACAAAAACAAAAAGAGAGGTGTATGTCATAAACGTGTAATGTGATGGGAACCTCTTTTTTGATCATGAATAATGAAGAATGAATCCATAAATAAATGGAGCCCAAGGTTAATAAAAAGAACCATTGAGGCATAAGTGACACAGAAAGTCGCAGCACCAATGGCAATTCAGAAGATGGTCCAAGACTATCTGGATGACCCAACTGAGGTCTACCCGGATCAAGACCGATTGACCTATTGGCATGGGAAGAAGGAACAGTGGCCAGAACTCAGCAGGCTGGCAATAAAGTATCTATCAGGTACAATAACCAGTGTTTCTTTGGAGCATGTGTTTAGTGCTCTCAGGATCCTTCGAATCTACTATCGGATGGAGCTACTTCAAGGCCTTCTGTGAGGCTGCTTCTCTCATGAACACTTGTTTGGAACCTGTGCTGCACTTCAGTGTCCATTCAAAGATTTTCCAAACCCTCTTGGAAATCAGATCCACTTCAGATTCTAATCCAGGTTTCACTTATCAGCCACTAAAGCATTGTGTTACTTGTGTGCCTTACCCAAGCATGAGAGCTGGAGAGTAGGCTTTGAGTGAATCTTATTATACTTGTAACTCTGTCTCACCATTTCCAGCATGCCCATGTGTGCCGTTGCATGAATCCCTGTCATAGTCCAAAACAAGAATCGATCCATGCTCCACTCTGGATTTTTGTTCGCCCCACTGGTGCTTCCTGGAACATCTCCACACTCCTTCAGGTAGAGAGCTGGAGGAAGGATCTGTACTACTTTCAGACAGAGAGCTGGAGGAGGGGCTTTAACTGCTTTCACCTGCACTGTGCTGCAGCCAGCTCACACCTGTTCTGAGTTTCAGTCTCCCCATGCGACTGTGAGTTGGAGGAGGGATTTAAGACTGGCTCCTACATTTAGAATTCATGCTTCAACTTGGAACTCCTGCTTTCTTCTCCAGTTGCCTGCACTGCCTGCACTGCCTGCACTGCCTGCACTGCTGAATCCTTGAAATCTTGAGAGGAGTCCTGATTCCTGCTATTGCTGGTTGTATCATTCTGCTTTCCTTTGGCTTCCCTGTGCAGCATTGTGCTTTATGTCATTTCCTTACTTCTAGGTCTCACCTTTCTTTCTCTCTGTGCTTGCTAGTCCAATATCCTGATTAGTGTGTTTTCCCTTTCAGACTTCTGACCACACATTCGCTGAGTAGGCAGCAGTTCCCTGTTGTTCCTTGATCTGATTTACTGTTCTGACCCTCTTCCAAATTCCTGTGTTATCCCATGTACCAGCAGGGCATTACTTATTCCAGTGCCTGTTGGATAAAGTTTGCTCTTGATCCGAGTATTCCTGTTCTTGATTTCTGAAGCCCAGCTCATAATTTCTTATCTTGGTTTTCTCTGTGTCTTCTTTATGTCTTGTGTGTCCTGTATTCTGGTTATTCTTTCCACTCTGGTTTTCTGTCCCATTCCAAATACAGTCCACTGTCTGTTGCAGTCCATATCTATTTACAGTGTAACCTCTGGCTTGGTTTCTGTTCCAATCAGGTAAGGGAAAGACTGCTGTTGTTGCTCACAGGTCATTTAGAGTCTTGCCTGTCTCAGTCTCTTTAGCAGCAGGCCCAACTATGACTTCATTGTAGGACTGTTGTTAAGAGCAAAATACTGGTGTCAGTCCAAAGGGCGCTCCCATAGCTGCTAAGAGAGCTCTTGTCATATACCACTACATCCCTTACTTCGATCAAACCTTGTACTTGTCTATCTCTTCCTCTGTAGTTCTGTGGCCTCAGTTATATTTTGAATAGCCTGGTATGTATGTTGTCCTGTCACCTTGCTAAGTGTTACCTATGGAATCACCAATCACTGCCTCCACTTCCTGGCAAGTGCAGCTTGAGCAGTTATCACAGTCAGAAGGACCAGGCTCTTTTCTCAAAAGGTGGAGAGACTGACGATGATTAAAATGAACAATTCATACCAAAAAATGATAATGCTCCCGAAGTCCCATACTGTGGATGAGGGCACTTTGTCCGACTTAACAAGTTTGTCGAGATCTTCTCCTCCAGAGGATACCCCTGAGTTTGAGGACAAACCCTACTTTCCTCTCTAAATACATAACACAACAGCAGAACAGATATGCCTGCTTTAAACAAATATATATGTGTTTTGTGTGCGGCTTACACCAGCTAATGTAAACTTAAATGCACCGGTGTGCATGGCACAGATAGTCAGTCAAGGTGAGCACAGCAATTGTTTTACATGGCTAACTGGGCAGAGTTAGAAAGACTAATTCAACCCTCGGTTCAACCATAGACTTTGAAATGATTAATAGTGTCAGTCTGCAATGGAAGCCTCCAGTTCATAATGCCTCTCACCCCTATTGTTTGTTTCATTCACATGCTGGGCTGCCAGTAAAGACTGAAAAGACTGCACTGTATGGCATTGCTTCCTTGGGAAAGAGAGACACATAGGTAAATGGACACCACACTTGGAAGAGGTAACCTGCACCAATGAATATCAAATGATGACGATTCATGTGAACGCTGGGAGGGTGTGCTAAACTAACATTTTTATTTGTATTAATTGCTTTTAATATGAGGAATCCTTATGAAACTATGTTCAATGAGGAAAAGTGTCACAAGTATTTTCCATGATAATTTGTGAAAAATTAGAAACAACCACTTTCCTTTGGGAACAATAAGGACTATTGGTAGAGCAAGAAAAAATATATATATATATATATATATATTCGAAACACATTCCTTGTGCCGCCTGTGTTGTCCTGCCCGCTGCTGCTGCTGGTAAGTTCGCCCCTCTGCTTGTTGCCTCGGTGCCCGTTTTGCCTTGTGTACCCCTCGTTGCCCCCATTTCTCTGTGCCCGTTTTGCCTTCTGTACCCCACGCTGCCCCCATTTCTCTGTGCCCGTTTTGCCTTGTGTACCCCTCGTTGCCCCCATTTCTCTGTGCCCGTTTTGCCTTCTGTACTCCTCGTTGCCCCCATTTTTCTGTGTCCATTTTGACCTTCTGTTCCCCTCGTTGCCTCTCTCCGCTCCCGCCGCTGCGTCCCCTGCAGCCCCGCCCCCTGACTGTCCATTCGCTGCCCCTGCCTCCCGCCCTCCCAGCTGCTCCTCCCTCCCACCTCCCCTATATGGCGGCCGCTGCGCGGTGAGGAGAGCGACCCTTGACGTTGCCAGGTAGGTCGCTCCCCACCACACAGCTCCGCCTGTGTTGTCCTGCCCGCTGCTGCTGCTGGTAAGTTCGCCCCTCTGCTTGTTGCCTCGGTGCCCGTTTTGCCTTGTGTACCCCTCGTTGCCCCCATTTCTCTGTGCCCGTTTTGCCTTCTGTACCCCTCGCTGCCCCCATTTCTCTGTGCCCGTTTTGCCTTCTGTACCCCTCGCTGCCCCCATTTCTCTGTGCCCGTTTTGCCTTCTGTACCCCTCGCTGCCCCCATTTCTCTGTGCCTGTTTTGCCTTGTGTACCCCTCGTTGCCCCCATTTCGCTGTGCCCGTTTTGCCTTCTGTACCCCTCGTTGCCCCCATTTTTCTGTGCCCATTTTGACCTTCTGTTCCCCTTGTTGCCTCTCTCCGCTCCCGCCGCTGCGTCCCCTGCGGCCCCGCCCCCCTGACTGTCCATTCGCTGCCCCTGCCTCCTGCCTCCCAGCTGCTCCTCCCTCCCACCTCCCCATATATGGCGGCCGCGCCGCTGGCGCGCCGAAGGCGCGCCTAAGGCAAGCCCATCTGCACCCGTCCGCGCCTGGACCGCGCCCAGTGCCAGAACCCCTGGTCCTTGAGCCCCCCGCTCCAGCCTCGAGGACCGACGCCGATACAATGCCACCACACTCCACGCTCTCAACCCCGGACGGACACACAACTGCTTCAAGGCCGCCCCGAAACGCACTCATGGTCCCTTCACCTGCCGGAACTGCAGCTACACCAGCCTCAGAGCCACTGAAGCGCCCGCCAAGAAGGACCTCAACCACCTCCGATGCATCCTACTGAACACCCGCTCCGCACGCAAACACGCCGTCGAGCTCTGGGACCTGCTCGACACATCATCAACAGACGTCGCCTTCCTGACAGAGACCTGGATGAATGACTCCTCCGCACCCGACATCACCATAGCCATCCCAGACGGCTATAAGATCACCCACAGAGACCGCATCAACGGAGTAGGAGGAGGAATCGCCATCGTCCACAAGAACACCATCAGGGTCTCGACCAGCACCGACGACATTCTCTGCACCGCTGAACACATGCACTTCCAGATCCACACAGACCCCAACACCACCCTTAGAGGCACCCTTGTCTACAGACCCCTGGACCCTGGCCCCAGTTCAGCGACTCCATCGCCGACTTCATCAGCACGCACGCCCTGACCTCTACCGACTACAACCTCCTCGGAGACCTGAACTTTCACCTGGAGAACAACAACGACAGCAACTCCACCACCCTGATCGACAACCTCGCCAACCTCGGACTGAGACAGCTCGTCACAACACCGACCCATTCCGCCGGCCACATGCTCGACCCCGTCTTCTCCTCAAGCTCCCATGTCTCCTTCAGCCACACCACCGAACTCCTCTGGACCGACCACCGCTGCATCCACTTCACCTTCCAGAAACCCACCACACACCACCGCACCCAACAGATCCCACGCCGCTGCTGGAGCAAAGTCACCGAAGACCAACTACGGGCAAACCTCGCTCTCAACCCACCCTCCGACCCATCCAACACCGACGACGCTGCCTGCAACCTCAGACGATGGATAGACGACTGTGCCAACACCCTCGCCCCGCTGAAAAAACTCACCTACAGTGACACCACCAAAAGAGCCAGCTGGTTCACCCCGGAACTCCTAGCTTCCAAGCGTACCTGCCGGAAACTAGAGAAGAAATGGCACAGTGAAAAGACACCGGACAGCCACGCAGCCCACAAAGACGCCATCCGTAACCACCACCACCTCACCAGGTCCGCCAAGAGAATCTCCTTCAAAGACCGCCTCGACAACAACGCACACAACAGCAAGGAGCTCTTCAACATCGTGAAGGAAATCTCCAACCCCAGCTCCAACACCAACGACATCCCGCCGTCGCAAGCCCTGTGCGATTCCCTCACCACCTTCTTCCACCACAAGATCGCCGACATCCATGACAGCTTCAACACCCAGACAGCCCCAACTGAGATTGATGCACCAGACCCGCCGCACAGCATCGACCACGACCCCTTGCCAGCCTGGGCCAGCGTGAACATCGATGACACCGTCAAGACCATGAGCACGATACACTCCGGCTCCCCGTCAGACCCTTTCCCGCACCACATCTTCAACAAAGCCAGCAGCTCCATCGCACCCCACCTGCGCAACATTATCAATCTCTCCTTCGAGACCGCGACCTTCCCAGAGAGCTGGAAACACGCAGAGATCAATGCCCTACTCAAAAAACCCAAGGCGGACCCGAGAAACCTCAAGAACTTCCGGCCCATCTCCCTGCTTCCGTTCCCAGCCAAGGTCATCGAGAAGATCGTCAACAGACAGCTAACCCGATACCTTGAAGAAAACAGCATCCTGGACCCATCCCAGTCAGGGTTCCGCAGCAACCACAGCACTGAGACTGCCCTCATTGCCGCCACCGACGACATCAGGACCCTGCTGGACAATGGTGAGACCGCAGCCCTCATCCTGCTGGACCTCTCTGCCGCCTTCAACACTGTCTGCCACCGCACTCTACGCGCACGCCTCCACAACGCAGGGATCCGAGACAAGGCCCTGGAATGGACCACCTCCTTCCTCGCCGGCAGAACCCAGAGAGTCCGCCTCCCACCATTCCGATCCGAAGCCTCCGAGATCATCTGCGGCGTACCCCAGGGATCATCCCTCAGCCCGACACTGTTCAACATCTACATGGCCCCGCTCGCACACATCGCCAGACAGCACGACCTCAACATAATCTCCTACGCCGACGACACTCAACTGATCCTCCCCCTCACCAAGGACCCCCTCGCCGCCAAATCCAACCTCCATGAAGGAATGAAGGCCGTCGCCGATTGGATGAAGATCAGCCGACTAAAGCTGAACACGGACAAGACAGAGGTCCTCATCCTCGGCTCCAACCCCTCAGCCTGGGACGACTCCTGGTGGCCAACGACACTGGGAGCAGCCCCGACACCCACCGACCAAGCACGCAACCTGGGAGTCATCCTCGACTCAACGCTCTCCATGGCCAAGCAAGTCAACGCAGTCTCCTCCTCCTGCTTCAACACCCACCGCATGCTTCGCAAGATCTACAGGTGGATCCTGACAGATACAAGAAGAACAGTCACCCAGGCCCTCGTCAGTAGCAGACTTGACTATGGGAACGCCCTCTACGCGGGAGCCCCGGCCAAGCTCATCAAGCGACTGCAACGCATACAAAATGCCTCCGCACGCCTGATCCTCGACGTACCACGCCACAGCCACATCACCCCCCACCCGAGGAACCTGCACTAAAGTTAGGATTTTGTCTCAGTTAAACTTAAGTTTTGGTCTTAAGTTAAACTTAAGACAAACTTAAGTTTAGCTGAGACAAAATCCTAGTCGTAAAGTTAGAATTTTGTCTCAGTTAAACTTAAGTTTGTCTTAAATTTAACTTAAGACCAAAACTTAAGATTAACTGAGACAAAATCCTAACTTTAGTACTCCTAAATGCCTTATGTGAATGCCGAAAGTCATAAAGTTAGGATTTTGTCTCAGATTACTTTTGTGAATCGGGCCCCTTGTGTTCATGTAAAGAGCAATAGAGTATCGCTAAGCCGCTGTTCTGTACATGCTCTGAGAGAAGTTATGGAAGGAATTTGCCCATTAGAAAAGTCTTAGCTTCCTTCTTGAATCTTGGCAAAGATGGTTTTCTTCTGATGTTTGGCGGCAGCAAGTTCCAGATTCTAGGTGCGGCCCCAGAGAAAGCTCTGTTGTACGTTTTCTTCTTCCGGAAGAAGCGTGGTTTCAGCACAAAATCCCTGGCACTCCGGGAGTGCCTGCCTCCTCTGGATACAACACTTTTATGAGCAAGATACGAAGGTGAATTAGTGTGTAACGCTTTGTGTGTGATACAGGCCAATTTGAGCTGGATTCTGGCTTCGTAAGGAAACCAATTCAAGGCCTTCCGGTGCAGTGAGATGTGGTTGAATTATTTTGTACCTGTTAAGCGTCTTGCGGCTGCATTGAGACAGGCTTTTAGGGGAGCCATGGAGATCTTGGGCAGACCAGAGAGGGTTAAGCATCCGTATTCGATCTTAGAGATAACTAACGCTGTACTGCCAATTTAAGGTCAGACGTATCTAGGAATGATGTTGGTTTTCTAAGGTAGTTCAGGTGAAACCTGGCATTTTTGGCCAGTGTGTTGATGTGGGCTTGCATGTTCAGGTTCTTTTCCAGTGTGATTCCTAGTGATTTGGCTGAGTCCAGTATGTCAGAGGAACTGTTAGGAGGGGAAATTAGCAAGAATTCAGTAATTTGCGCATTAAATGTAGGATTTTGTCTCAGATTACTTTTGTGAATCGGGCCGTACCCGTTTAAGCCACACTAGACTTCGTAGATGTAACTTACGCGATTCTGGTATCATGGACAATGTAGATCTGAGTGTCATCTGCATACATATGGAAAGGGATGTTGGTGATACGCAGTATTTCAGTTAAAGGTTCCAGATAGAGGTTAAAAAGAGTTGGAGAGAGAGTTGAGCCTTGTGGGACTCCAATCGTAATCGGGGAAGGAGAGGATAGATTTCGATTAACTAAGAATCTTTGAGAGTGGTTCCATAGGAAGGATTTAAACCATTTGAGTTCCCCCTAATCCCATACTGTTTTCGAGGTGATCTAGTAACTTCTCATGGTTAACTGTGTCGAACGCCGATGATAGGTCCAGAAGAATTAAGAGACTTGTTTTGTCTTGGTCTAAAGCTTGAAGGGTGTCGTCCACTATATGGAGAATAGTAGTTTCAGCAGTGGCGGCTCCTCGAGGGAGTGCTGCGGGGCGGTGAGGTGGGGAAGGGTGGTGGGTAGTAAACTCCGGCATACGGCCGAACGGAGTTCAGTAAAGAAATAAAGAAATAAAACAATTTACATTGCGGGCACTGCAGCGCCAACTTGGCAATGCAGCGTGCGCAATGTAAATTGTTTTATCTCTTCATTTCTTTACTAAACTCCGTTCGGCCGTGTGCCGGAGTTTACTACCCCCCACCCTGCCCCTCCCCTGCCCTGCCTCACCGCCCCGCAGCTCTCCCTCGAGGAGCCGCCACTGAGTTTCAGTACTGTGATCTGGCCTGAAACCAGACTGGCATTCGTCTAGCAGATTGAATTTGGCTAAGTTGTTGTTGCACACATTTCTCGAGCACTTTCGCTAGTAGAGGGATATTAGATATTGGTCTGAAGTTGTCCGGCTCAGCAGGGTTCAGTGTGGTTTTTTTAAAAATGGGGATGACGTGACCAGATTTTAGGGAGTTGAGTATGGACCCTTGCATTAGGGAAGCGTTGATTATTGTAGTCCAGATGGGTATGATAAATTGGTTGGTTGGTTGCGGACAGACAATTGTAAGGGAGCGGGTCATTGAAGTGGTTATTCTGTTTTATGGATGATAGAATTTTCTAGATGTTGTGGTCGTCATATAAATTGGAGATAGTCCAGTGAGCTTCATTTTTGGGCACTGCCTGACGGGTGTGTGTAGATATGTTGATTTGTGCCGCCGATGGATGAGACCGGACGATAGCGCCGGAATTCAGCTCGTTTCCCAAAGAGTTGATTTTGACTGAGAAGATGGAGGAGAATTCATCAATGTTTATTAGGGATTTTGTTGCTTCTTTAGAGGATTTGACCAGTTTGTTCGATTGTTGTTTTACCATTTCAAAGAGCTGAAGAGGTCTATTCTTAACGTTCTCCAGTTCCAATCTAAAGAATTCTGCTTTTGTTGTATGCATTTCTGGTCTTTCTAAGACGTTTTAGCTGGGGGGAGGCTATAGCTTTCCCAGTTCTCCACTGGGTTTCACTTCTTTTTCCACTACAAACTGCAAGTAGGTTGAAATCCCAAAAAGAGGAAGATGGGACTACCAGACAAAAAGTGCAAAAACTGTGATAAAAATGAGTTTTCATTTTCTTTGTTCCTGAAAGATGGGAAGATGGTGATCTTAGCACAGCAACCATTTTGTTGATGCCATTTTTTCCCCAAGATACCATTTCTGCCCATTTCTGTAACAAGACAAACATTTGCTCTATTTTCTGTCCTCTTCAATAGAATCCACAAACCCTAGATACATTTAGCATCCCCATGATGTGGAAACAGGATGTACATTTACCCTGGATACCTTTGTGGGGAAAAAGATCTGGAGGCCTAAGCACAAAGTGTCACAAACATCAGAAAATGCCTCAGCACTGTGGGTGGAAAGGACAGCAGCTAAGGGATTAAATTGGGTGGGGAAGGATGGATAGAGATCAGTAGAAAGTGATGTGGGTGAAGTAATTAATACCTGTTATGGATAATTTTATGCATGCAGGTTGGGTTAAGTGCATTGAGGGAGGTGAGGTTCCTGCCCTATTGTATGCCTGGTCTGTGTGGGGACGAGAGAAAAGAAGATTTGGGGGAGCACAAAATTAAAATGTGGATCGGAAACCTATAAATAACATGGAACATTTCTTGACTGTTGGATGTCCCTACAAAGCTTTCTCTGAAAAACTCAACCATGATACTGACAGCTACTCATTTATAATTCTAAACATTTTGAGTTGAAAATTTAGGGGCCCATTACGATACCCGGCGTAAAAAAATCCGCCAGGCATGGAAGCGGCAAAAATCCGCCCGCACACACCGTCTGAACACCGACCACGCCATTACGATTACACAAACCGAAAACCGCCATCGGCGGAAAAATCACACAAGATACCGCCCGCCATCGTCCGAGTCGGAGTCAAACCGCCCGCCACGGACGGAAACACGCACGACAACACAAAACCGCCCGCCCTCACGCCCGACACACCGCATGTGAGATTACGATCGCACCGCCATGAGCGCGGGAAAACTACAAATATACCGCCCGCCAGCGCAAACAACGCCGATGAGAACCGACACGGCAGAAGCCATGGCGCCCACGTCCCTGCACAGAAACCATCCGCTGACAAAAACAATCGCACACAACATGGCCAACAAGTCCACACAGCAAGGCACGCACAAATACACAAGCACAGTACACATCCCGAAAACACCCCCCTGGACAAACAAAAACTACAAAGGCCAGAACCCCAGACACAACACACCTGAAAACAACAGACCATGAGGACACACCCACATAGGTAAGTACAAAAGCAGCACTCCCACAGACCACAACCCCTTGCAACATTGCAAACTAGAGAGGAGAGGAGAGGACACAGTGACACAGCAAGGACAGCAGCACACCACAGAAACGCACACATCACAACCACCACCACCACCACCACCACCAAACACCGGCACCACAAACCCCCTGCACATTACACAACACACACCGCACCAGCACCACAAACACCATGGCACCACAAAGAATGCCCAAGTTCACGCCCATGGAGCTGACGGTCATGGTCGACGAGATCATCAAGGTGCACCCACAAATCTATGGGAACCTGGTCCAGCACACACCACTAGCCACCAGAAAGAGAATGTGGAACCGGATCGTAGACCAGGTCAATGCAGTCGGGACCTTGCCCAGGAACAGAGTCGAAATAAACAAATGGTGGAATGACGTCAAGAGCCTGGTCAAGAAGAAGGAGAGCAAGAACAGAGAGCTGGCTGCCGTCACTGGCGGAGGGAATCCCGCGCTCTTCAAGACCTTCAAAGCGTGGGAGGAGAAGGTGCGAGTCATCATACATCCCGAGATCCTCGCTGGATTAGCAGGGGGAGTGGAGGCTGGTAAGTACAAACTAATGTATACCAGCACACCGCTATGTACTCACATGCACTACCACCATGCCACAGCTCCCAGGGACAAACACCCCCATGTCCAGCACACAATACACAACACATCACACACACATGCAACAGACACCACCACACACAGCCCAAACCGAACAACTGTAAGATGCGTGGGGACATGTGTACACTCAGCCAGCCACGTAACCACCAACAGGTCCCCAAATATGCCAGAAGCGCCACAACGAGCACCCACCACACCCATGTGTCCGCCATATCTGCACTAACCGACAAGTAACAGGTAAGTGGCAGGAACACAAAGTGCAGTGGGTGGGAGGGTGGACAGCCCAAGTACAAAACACACCAGGCCCCTAGTCCCACAGCACAGCAAGGAGGAGCATCCCCCACACCCCACAGCCACGTGTCAGCCACCGCAGTGCACAACGACAGCCGAAAGGTAGACATCACGGTCCACAGCAATCGGTGTCAGTGGGTGTCCAGCCACCACCACGACCCACAACACCCCCCCACCCCCACAGACCTGCAACATGGAGCACCCCCGCTTAGAACCATGTGGCATCCAGTACAGTGCACGCACGAACAACCTGCAGGTGGGAAACTGGACAGGGCTGGATTACTGGAGGCATGAGGACCGTAACACGACCAACACATGGGACATGTCAGATAGCAGACGAACACGCAGCACCGCCCACCGTCACGAACAAGTGAACAATGTGCACACGGACATGAACCACAGACTCACACCCCACATGACCCATCACAAACACAGCAACACCCAAGGAGCCACGTCTGCATGCACAAGCCACACTGAATATAGTACCACACGGCAGCCACTGTACAACCCATCACACACAACCGAAACACCATTGAAGTCCTGTCCATGTAGCCCCTACTGCCTGTCAACCACACACCCCACAACTACGCCTATGTAAGACAAAATCAATCAATCAATCAATGCATTTATAGAGCGCGCTACTCACCCGGGAGGGTCTCAAGGCGCTGGGGGAGGGGGGAGTTACTGCTCGAACAGCCAGGTCTTGAGCTGCTTCCTGAAGGAGAAATGGTCCTGGGTTCGCCGAAGGTGAGTGGGGAGGGAGTTCCAGGTCTTGGCTGCCAGGTAGGAGAAGGATCTTCCTCCGGCGGTGGCTCTGCGGATGCGTGGTACGGTGGCGAGGGCGTGGCTGGTTGATCGTAGCTGGCGGGTGGGCGTGTAGAAGGTCATGCGGTCGTTGAGGTACTTGGGGCCCAGGTCGTGGAGGGCCTTGTGTGCGTGGGTGAGGAGTCTGAACGTGATTCTTTTGCTGACGGGGAGCCAGTGCAGGTCTTTCAGGTGTCCGGTGATGTGGCTGTGTCGGGGGATGTCCAGGATGAGTCGTGCGGAGGCATTCTGGATGCGCTGGAGTCTTTTTGAAGTTTGGCTGTGGTTCCGGCGTAGAGGGTGTTCCCATAGTCCAGTCGGCTGGTGACGAGTGCCTGGGTGACGGTCTTCCTGGTTTCAGTGGGGATCCATCTGAAGATCTTGCGGAGCATGCGCAGGGTGTTGAAGCACGAAGATGAGACGGCGTTGACTTGTCTGGTCATCGACAAGGAGGAGTCCAGGATGAAGCCCAGGTTGCGTGCGTGGTCCGTTGGCTTGGGCGCGGTGCCCAGGGCCGGGGGCCACCAAGAGTCGTCCCAGGCAGAGGGTGATGAACCCAGGATGAGGACTTCCGTCTTGTCTGAGTTCAGTTTAAGGCGGCTGTTCCTCATCCAGTCGGCGACGTCTCTCATCCCGTCGTGTAGGTTGGCTCTGGCGGTGGTGGGGTCGTTGGTGAGGGAGAGGATCAGCTGGGTGTCGTCGGCGTAGGAGATGATGTTGAGGTTGTGTTGGCGTGCGATGGCTGCGAGGGGGCTCATGTAGACGTTGAAGAGGGTAGGACTGAGTGAAGATCCTTGTGGAACGCCGCAGATGACTTCGGTGGCCTCGGATCTGAACGGGGGGAGGCGGACTCTCTGGGTTCTTCCGGCGAGGAACGAGATGATCCATTCCAGTGCTTTCTCTCGGATTCCGATGTTGCTGAGGTGCTTCACTAGGGTGCGGTGGCAGACGGTGTCGAACGCCGCAGAGAGGTCCAAGAGGATGAGGGCTGCTGTTTCCCCGTTGTCGGTTAGGGTTCTGATGTCGTCGGTGGCTGCGATTAGGGCGGTCTCGGTGCTGTGGTTGGCCCGAAACCCGGACTGCGAGGGGTCGAGGGATCCATTCGTCTCGAGGAAGGCGGCAAGCTGTCTGTTGACGGTCTTCTCGATGACTTTGGCCGGAAACGGAAGGAGCGAGATGGGACGGTAGTTCTTGAGGTCGGTGGGGTCCGCCGTTGGTTTCTTCAGGAGGGCGGTAAGCTCGGCGTGCTTCCAGCTCTCCGGGAAGGTGGCGGTGTGGAAGGAGGAGTTGATGATGTCCCGGAGATGGGGTGCGATGGTGGCGTCGGCTTTGTTGAAGACGTGGTGTGGGCAGGGGTCGGTTGGTGATCCGGAGTGGATGGAGTTCATCGTGCGGGTGGTGTCTTCGGTGCTGATCGGGGTCCAGTTGCAGAGGGTGGTGGTGGCGGGCGTTGGTTCGGCGGTAGGGTGCGTGGTCTGTGCGTCGAAGCTGTTATGTATGTCGGTGATCTTGCGGTGGAAGAACGCGGCGAGTGAGTTGCAGAGGTCTTGCGAGGGGGTGATGTCGTTGTTTCCGGCGCTGGGGTTGGAGAACTCTTTGACGATGCTGAAAAGTTCCTTGCTGTCATGGGCGTTGTTGTCCAGTCGTTCTTTGAGTGCCGACTTCTTGGTGGCACGGATCAGCTGGTGGTGTTTGCGGGTGGCGTGCTTGAGGGCGGTCCTGTTGTCTGTGGTCTGGTCGAGTCGCCAGGCTTTCTCGAGAGTGCGGCAGTTCTTCTTGGATTCCTTGAGTTCGTTGGTGAACCAAGGGGTTTTCTTGCTTCCGGGTCTGCTGGGAGGGTTTTTTAGTGGTGCGAGGTCGTCGGCGCAGGCGGTCAGCCACTTGGCGAGGTTGCTGGCTGCTTCGTTTGGGTCCGTTGTGTTGGTGGGTGTGTTCTGGCTGAGGGAGGCGGTGAGCTGCTCGGCGGTGATCTTGCTCCAGCTCCGGCGGGGAACCTGTTGCGGGTGGTGGTGGGTCGCAGTCTTTCTGAAGCTGAAGTGGACGCAGCTGTGGTCGGTCCAGTGGAGTCCGGTGGCGTGGCTGAAGGAGATGTGCTTGCTGGAAGAGAAGACGGGGTCAAGCGTGTGGCCGGCGTAGTGGGTGGGCGTGTTCACCAGTTGCTTGAGTCCGAGGTTGGCGAGGTTGTCCAGCAGGGCGGTGGTGTTTCTGTCGTTGTTGTTCTCCAGGTGGAAGTTGAGGTCCCCTAGGAGGATGTAGTCGGCGGAGGGCATGGCGTGCGGGCTGATGAAGTCTGCGATGTCTTCGCTGAATAGTGTGCGTGGTCCCGGGGGTCTGTAGATGAGGGTGCCTCGGAGGGTGGTCTTGGGGTCAGTGTGTATCTGGAAGTGTAGGTGCTCGGCGGCGGTGAAGGTCTCGTCGGAGTTAGTCGAGATGCGGATGGTGTTCTTGTGTACGATGGCGATGCCTCCTCCCGTCTGGTTGACGCGGTCCTTCCGGGTGATCTTGTATCCGTCCGGGATGGCTATGGCGATGTCGGGCTCTGAGGAGGCGTTCATCCAGGTTTCGGTGAGGAAGGCGACGTCCGGTGCTGTTGCGTCGAGCAGGTCCCAGAGTTCCACGGCGTGCCTGTGGACGGAGCGGGTGTTCAACAGGATGCATTTCAGGTGGCTGCTGCTGGTGCTCGACTTGGCGGGGGTGGTGCAGGTCCGGGGGCAGGTGAATCGGCAGGCTTGGCAGGTGAAGGGTCCGTGGGTGCGTCTCGGGGAGGCTCGGTAGCAGGCAGGGTTCCGGTCGGCATTGAGTGCGGTGAGGGTGGCGGCGTCGTAGGTCCGTCGAGTGGTGTTGCATCGGTGGGATCCAGGGGTCCTGGCGCTGGGCGCGGGCCAGGCGCGGACGGGCGCAGACGGGCTTACCTTTGGCGCACCTTCGGCGCTCCGTCGGTGCTCCCGCTGCGCGCGGCCGCTGCGCGGTCGCTTAGGGGGCGTCATAAGTAAGGAGCCGGGAGGGAGGAGCAGCTGGGTGGCGGGAGCGGGGCGGCGAATGGAATCACGGGGGGCGGGGCCGCAGGGAGGCAGTGGCGGGAAAGTCCCAGGAGCAGCGGGAAAGTCCCAGGAGCAGCGGGCAGCGGGAAAGTCCCAGGGGCAGCGGGAAAGTCCCAGGAGCAGCGGGCAGCGAGCGAAGGAATCTGCAGGCAGGAGGCGACAAGGCAGGCAGGAGCGGCAGCAGTGAGTGGGGCGACCAAGCCCTGTGGAGGGCTGAGCGATCACACTCTGTGGTCCCCTACGGTCCCCTTAAGTAAGGAGCCGGGAGGGAGGAGCAGCTGGGTGGCGGGAGCGGGGCGGCGAATGGAATCACGGGGGCGGGGCCGCAGGGAGGCAGTGGCGGGAAAGTCCCAGGAGCAGCGGGAAAGTCCCAGGAGCAGCGGGCAGCGGGAAAGTCCCAGGGGCAGCGGGAAAGTCCCAGGAGCAGCGGGCAGCGAGCGAAGGAATCTGCAGGCAGGAGGCGACAAGGCAGGCAGGAGCGGCAGCAGTGAGTGGGGCGACCAAGCCCTGTGGAGGGCTGAGCGATCACACTCTGTGGTCCCCTACGGTCCCCTTAAGTAAGGAGCCGGGAGGGAGGAGCAGCTGGGTGGCGGGAGCGGGGCGGCGAATGGAATCACGGGGGCGGGGCCGCAGGGAGGCAGTGGCGGGAAAGTCCCAGGAGCAGCGGGAAAGTCCCAGGAGCAGCGGGCAGCGGGAAAGTCCCAGGGGCAGCGGGAAAGTCCCAGGAGCAGCGGGCAGCGAGCGAAGGAATCTGCAGGCAGGAGGCGACAAGGCAGGCAGGAGCGGCAGCAGTGAGTGGGGCGACCAAGCCCTGTGGAGGGCTGAGCGATCACACTCTGTGGTCCCCTACGGTCCCCTTAAGTAAGGAGCCGGGAGGGAGGAGCAGCTGGGTGGCGGGAGCGGGGCGGCGAATGGAATCACGGGGGGCGGGGCCGCAGGGAGGCAGTGGCGGGAAAGTCCCAGGAGCAGCGGGAAAGTCCCAGGAGCAGCGGGCAGCGGGAAAGTCCCAGGGGCAGCGGGAAAGTCCCAGGAGCAGCGGGCAGCGAGCGAAGGAATCTGCAGGCAGGAGGCGACAAGGCAGGCAGGAGCGGCAGCAGTGAGTGGGGCGACCAAGCCCTGTGGAGGGCTGAGCGATCACAAACAACACTAGACGCAACAGAGCGGAACAACATAAATGCACACGAACACCACTGAACCCATCAAACACACAGACACACCATGCACATACAACATACCATCCATCCCATCCGTCAGCCCCAGTCTCATGAAAGGCATGTCATCCGCACAGCTGCCACACATACAGCAGTCACGCTAAGATACATGCCCATGACCAACCATGTGCCAGAAGTCAATGAAGCGCACGACACACTGTGAGCAACAACACACAACATGGGCCACACCCCCCGAGCACTGCAGTGATGCACATGGCACAGGGCAGCACGCACACCAAGGAGATGGGACAACTGCAATACGTTGGCTGGCACACAACCATCACTCACTCATAACGATGCGTCCAATGCCATGTCCAGTAATCACAACAGACAGCAAATATGCAGGCCATGTCAAGCATGCACACACCTCAAACCATGCACTGTCATGCTGCCACAACACATGTCACGTTCGGCACCCATGGCTCACAGCATGTACCCCAAAAGCATATTCCATCCCAAATGCGAATCTGGGGCATGGCCCCCATGTTGCCATATGCGTTCCTAAGCGTCCCATCTGAACACCAAAAGCAAAGTACAAACCAGACCCAGGATGGGCCAGGAGCCCGCATACACCAGAGTCACAATAAGTAGGGGCACAGCAACACACCCATCGGCATGGCCAATCCGTCCCATGCCACATGTGCACAGCACACAGTCCCATTGTCAAGCACACACAACTACAAATGCTACAGCCATACACACGCCTCCGGGAAACCCATGTACGAGATTGCACGAACTGTTAATGTCAGACGACAAATACATACTTCGCCAGGTGCAACACAATAACAAATCTCATTCTCTCCACAGGTGACGAACTGCTGGATGCTGGGGATGGAGACAGCAGCCAGCACAGCCAGCCTACAAGCCCCCAACGAGGACACACGGATGTGGAGGATCTGTCCTCCTCTTCGGACACGGACCACCAAGCAGGCCCATCTGGTGTGGCAGGGCCCAGCCGCTCCCCAGGACCCCTCCTACCCACCAACCCATCATCCAGGGCTGCTGAACATTCCCAGCCCCCTGCTGCCACTGTCGTTGCGGCCACACCCACGGTCATTGCGGCCACACCCACGGTCATTGCGGCCACACCCACGGTCACTGCGGCCACTACCATTGCCGCAACCGCCACCATCGCCGCACCGACCACCACCGCCGCCACCACCACCACGTCTTCGCTGGTACCAGCCCCAGCGCAGGTGGTGGCCCGGCCGACTGGACCCACCCTGGGAGCCACAGCGAGGACCGTGGTGAGCAATGTGGCTAGTGGGCAGGCCGGTGGCAGCAGTACTGGTAGGAGGAGCAGGGTCAGGGAAACGCAAGTCTCCCCTGGGAGCCATGCCCTGCCTCAAATGGCCAGAGTCCTTGGGGCCTATGAAGAGGCCCAAGAACAATGGGTCAGGTCTGCTTCAGACACGCGGGAGGTGCTGGGGGTGCTGAGGTCCATGGACGCCCGTATGGGCCAACTCGTGGACCTCATGGGCCAGCTGGTGGTGGCGGTGAGGTCACAGCCAGGGACAGCAGCTCCACCACCGCCACCACCTGCCGGGGCGCAGGGTCGAGCAGCAGTGTCCAGTACCCCTGTGTCCACAGCCAGTGAGCACACCTCACCCCCCACCAGCAGGTCGCCACCACACACCCCCCCTCCCAAACGTGGAAGGGGCCGTCCGAAGTACAAACAGATCTCCCGGGAGGACTACGCACGCTCCAGACGCAAGTGAGGCAGCCAGCCAGCCTTCCTTGACCACCCACTGCATTGAATTGGACTACGATCCCACTCCACACAGCCATCTGGATGGCATGTGTCTGTTGGACCATGGACATGGAACAAGTGGGTACACCCTGAGCATCACGCAGCCGTGACCGACAGCTCATTGTCACTGCACGCACCACTTTTGTCATCACCTCGCACACAATCACATGTCACAGTTTGAAATAAATGCACCTCTTACACAAACTGCTGTTTGTGCCCTGTGTTTTATTTGTACGGAATACAACGGCCACCTTGGGCGGAAAGGCACCTGATGCGTGGCATGGCAATGGAACCGGAGGGCCTGTAGGGACCTAGGGGTGGGAGACAGAACAGGAGCACATTCAATGAGTGTGTCACACACCCATCACACAGTACATGTCAACAACTACAAGCAATGTACACACATCGCACAGAGCAATAGGGCACAATGCCACAGCCACCAACAGTGGCATACTACCCTGGCCATGGAGCGTTGACACACAGCACGCAGTGAACAAACGGCCACCCTGACACAGCACACACACACCTGCACAGATACAGCCACATCAGCCATCGTACATGGACACTCACCGTCAAGTGAAGTAGTGGGCGATGAGCTGCTGCCGCACATTACCAGCTTCCTCCTCTCCGCTGTCCTCCTCACTCGAGCTGTCCTGGTCTGCGGGCTGGGGCCCTGGTTGATCTCCGTCATCCACGATGAGGGGGCTCTGCTTCCGAATGGCCAGATTGTGCAGCATGCAGCACGCCACCACTATCTGGCACACCTTCTGTGGGGAGTACGCCAGCGCACCCCGGTGCGGTCCAGGCACCTGAACCTGGACTTGAGGAGGCCAAAGGTACGCTCGACCACACGTCTGGTCCTCCCATGTGCCTCATTGTAGCGATCGTCTGCTGGGGTGCGAGGATTCCTCAATGGACTGAGCAGCCATGCCCCATTCGGGTACGCAGAGTCACCTGGGTGTGAGGGACACAGAGAACCGTTGCTATTCCAACTGGACAGGGGACAGCATCGCACAACCAGCACGCTACACCACTCCACATACTCACCGACAATACAGCCACGATCCTGTTGCAGATTGGACATCAGTCGTGGCAAGATGCTGTTGCGCATTATGTGTGCGTCATGGGCCGAGCCTGGGAACTTTGCACACACGTGGGTGATCACCATGTCCGCAAGGCACACCACTTGCACATTCAGGGAGTGCGTGTGCTTCCTGTTGCGGTACAGGTGCTCAGTGGCCTGTGGTGGAACAAGGCCAACATGTGTGCAGTCAATGGCTCCAACGACGTGTGGGATTCTGCCAAGGGCATAGAATGCACCCTTCACTGCCGCCAATTCACGAGCCCTGGGGAAGCGGATGTACCTGTTTCGGTACAGCATCATGGCTGCCAGTACATCCCTCAGCACCTTGCTGAACATGGGCTGGGACATCCCTCCTCCACTGCCCACTGTGTGCTGGAATGACCCAGTGGCGAAGAAATGCATGGCGGCCATCACCTTAGCCGTGGGGGTGACAGCTGTCGGATACACCCTGCGGGGACGGAGATGGGGTTCCAACATGGCACACAGTCGATGCAGGGTTGGCCTGTCCAGCCGAAACTTCCTAATGACCTCTGTATCGTCCATGTCCGCCAGCAATTGGTATGGGCGGTCAATGTTCGGTCTCCGCCTAGGGAAAATGGCAGTGGACACATGTCAAAGCAACACAACACATAGCAATTTCGCATACACATCACTGACATGACTGAGCAAGCACATGAGCCACAGCCCAGCTGTCAAGCTGGGACGGCACGGCCACAATACACTTACACAGGTCTCCCAACAATGGCAATGGCTAGTGATACAAACCACTGCCATGTGCATGCACATGGGGATCTAGGCCCCAATGACTTGCGGGGCGTGCTGATGGGGACTGACTGCATATTCGTCAAGCGGCAACGCCACGGCAACATGAATGTCTGCTGAGCATGGAACTGCTTCCGAGGCTGGATGAGTATGGCACACGACGACGACGATGTGGGCACAGGCTGAGCGGCCAAAACAAGTGGGACCTGTGGCACGAGGGGATATGAGACAGTAGTAGGTGTCAGCACTGCACCCTATGTACAGCACTGTACGGATCACACCTCCCGAAACATTGACAGGTGTCCACATTGACAGCCCCATGCCAAGACGGCTGTGTGCTTGCAGTCACACGTCACAGGTGAGAGGTTACATTGCACGTGCCAGGTGGCAGACGTACATAGTGGGAGCTGGCATGTGTGTGCATGTGTCTCCTGTTCAGGATCCACCAGATGGGCGCTGACTCTGTACTGAGCATTGGACACAGCATGTTCCGTGGAAGGCTTGTGTGTGTGGGATGGTGGCACTGGATGTGCCTCCGTTGGGTGGGGGGCCATGCACAGGGCGGGTACATCGATGATTGCGCATTGTTGGTCACGGTGGGTGCACCCACTCAGATGTGTTGCCCTGTGTTCAATTCCTATGTCCGCATGATGATGGACTGTAGATGTGGGCAGACTACACATTGGTCGATGTGCTGTCTATATGCATGTGCCTTCACACCAGGCACAGCTGCCCCTGCACATGTGACCCCTGCTGGACTCGCTGCTGGGTCTGTGGAGCTGATGCACCTTCTGTGCGTGGGGCGGACAGCTCTCCTCACTTCCCTCATTGCGCATGTCATGACTTTGCCGCAGGTGACATGGATCATGGAGGGCCCACATGTACGCGTGGGTAGGCTACACATGATTGTTTACTGGTCGCCACCCCCAGTCAGTGTTTCGAATGGGAAGGTTGTCGTGCTGGTGGTATATTCGATGTGGCGGATGGGCGGTCCTAGGTGCGGGCTTACATTCCGGACATGGGGGGGTAGTTGGATTGGCGACTAGTTGCAGTACACACGGGACACGTCTCTTCCTTTCCACATCTGGGTCATCCCTTGTACTCACTGACAGTGATACAGTCATCTTCGCCCCAGCCCTCATGTCCTCCCCTCGCTCCCCCAATATGCATGTGCACCTGCGAGGCTAGCGCTTGCACAGGCAGCCCCAAGCTCGCACCAGAGAGGGCAAGGAGTGTATGTGTGGGTCCAGTTGCACGAGTGGGCTGTCTCAGGGTATGATGTGTTGCGGGACGCCGTCCACCTGCGTGGTGCCCCAAATGGAGACCCGGCCTGCATGGACTATGCATCACAGTCTTCGCCTTCCGGATCCGCCACCTGCGACACCCAGTGGCTGCCCTTGCGGCCATGCCGCGTCCGTCTGTGACTGATGGCCCACACATTCACTCTTTGGCCTCTCTGGGGAGGGCTCGGGGTGGTGGCGCACGCGCTTGCACTTAGTCGCAATGGCATGTGGCGTGGTTGGTATAATGGGCAATGGATGGGATGGTGCGAGCCACCTCCCGTGACGTCAGTGCTGCTCGTGCTGTGGTGCGTCCCCCTACACTTCCATTTGACTTGTGCCATGCTAGACGTTGAGGTTCTATTGCCTGCGTGATATGACCAGGAGGAGCGCGAGGAGACCTCTCACACACCATGCTCCACTGCCATCCTGTGCCCTGTATCGCCTGTGCGGATTGACTATGTTGGGGTTACACCTGGTCGACTGGGGCTGTGTGTGCCTTGTCAAGGGGCATGGCGGGCGCACAACAGGATCCAGCTTGTCCACAGAGGGTGGGCTGAGGTGCGCCTGGTACCGCTTTGTACGTGTGCCCGGCTGCTGTGCACACACGTGTTCACTCCCCCGACAGGTGTCCTCTCACAATGCCCAGGGAAGCGGTGGTGTACTGTTCATGACCCCTCCCGACACGGCGTGCTCCAACTTGGCATGTGCGCATCGACCCGTCACACCCACCCACCTGAGCACTGCGTCCATACGACTTCACACGACACATGTGTGTCTTCCACAGTTGTGCTACTCATTTGCGTTGACATCCAATACCAGTGGACTACATGGTCATGTCACGACTGCCGTGTACTTCACATACTCTCATCCTCTCTCATTCGTACTTGTGAAATGAGTCAGCGGAGACAGTTTTGGTTTCAAACATTATATTGAGTCTTCTGTCCTCTGTGATGCAGTATAGTGGACACTACTGGCAGCGGAATACATGTTGAGGATATACTGAGCATGATTGCAAATGGGATAGGGTGTGGGGTTACATGTGATTGGCTGTTGCATGTGGGATGTGGGCTTCAGAGTTACATCTGCTTGGCCAAGGCTGTGCTAATGTACATTTACGTATAGCTGCGGAGCTGCGGACTTTGACACAGACGGTATACATGTAGCCTACCAGACCGCTTGGCATCATGGGCACAGTCCATCTCAGTTCCATGTGACAGGTTTGCTGCGGTTGTTCCTCATGCACGCGTGCCTGTGAGATGACATCAGGGCATGTGCTTGCGTGCATGCAGCGGCGTGCCACTTGTTGTTGCAATGTGGTGGTTACTGGACATGTCACAGTCACTGGGGTCGTGTTGTTGTTGTATGCACTTGTCGTCCATGCAAAGGTCCTGGTATGGGATTCCCGGGGCGGGGGTGGGAGGGGTGCAGCACCCACAGACTCCAGGCGACCTATTCATGTCCACTGAGCGGTGTGTGTGTCCATGGGCGCTGGATCCATGTCGTGTCCTGGTTGTTAGTGCAGTTCCGTCCATGTGGGTGCGATACACAGACCCCTTGCCACTGCCTCCCACGATGCATGCGGTGTTCCTGGATGTGATGGGGAACAGTGTGCATGTCCCGGTCATATCCGATGTCATGGCGATGTCGTTGATGGTGTGGTAACAGTTGCCGGTCGTTTGTTATGGCTGTTGTGGTGGTGACTGGCCAGTCCGTGCGGAAGCTAAGCATGGGTGCGGGGTTGGACATCATAGGTCAATCGGGGAACCTGCGTTGTGGTCCGACGAATTTACAGGTTGTCAGGTATGCGATGCCGCCCAGCAGGGCTTCCATGTCATTGGTGGTGTACATGTTTGCCAGCCAATGTAGCGGATGGTGGCTGTCAAGGTGTTGTTCGTAAGTTGTCCCTTGGAGGACCATGATGGGGCATGCTGGGTGACATTCGATGTAGCTGTTCTCGATGATCCGTCGTGTGGAGGCACAGTGGTCCCATTTCAGTGCGGGTGCGATGTTGGCCACATACGCCATGCCCCCATAGGCAGAGCAGGCCCTGTCGTGTGCGTCCAGAGGGAGGAGTAGTGGTAGCAGGTCCGCCTTTAGACATGCCGGGTTGGAGAGGCATATCTCCACGGGATGCTGGTAGGGACACCTCCGACAGTAGAAGACGGGCATGACGCAGCTGAACAATGTGATGCGGTAAGTCAGTCGGTAACTTACGTTCAGCAGGGACAGGAGATCGCATCCCAATATATGTATCAGGTTGGTTTTGTACAGCTTGAGCTGTCCGGCGTAGTTGGGTAGGTGTGTTGCGGTTGCCATTTCGCAGCGGTGCGTTGTGGTGGCGTGCTCCGGCTGTGTGTGCAGTCTGCAATGTGCACGCTCCGAGGTTGCTGTGAGCTCTGTGTAGTCGTAGGGGGACAGGACTTGTGTTCTGTTGGCTTGTTTGGAGGACACGGGCCCTCATCCCACATGCTTCTCAGACAGTTCAAGGTCAGTGATGTGTGACTCCTTCCAATTAACTTGCATGTGGCCGACATGGGGGAGTGTTTTCTTCTTTCTTCCCCGTCCGTTGTGTGCTTCTGTGATATGCGCTATCTGCCCTGTGGTCGGTCTCCTCGGCATGCCTGTGTTGGTCTTTTCTTGGACAATGGCTGTATTCACCGGCTTCTTTCGTAGGGCTGTGGTTTCGGAGTTGGAATGGAAGGTCATTCAGTGCTGTCTGCTCTCCCTTGTGTGGGCGGCAGGCTGCCTTTCCGCTCTGCGTTGGGCCTTGTGTGTGAATGTTATTCTTGGGCCACCTGTTGTCGGTCCCCGGGCTCTTTGGTGTTCCGTTTTATATGTCTTGTTCATATGTGCAGGGTGGTATGGGTGTTTCAGTGTGGTACTGGCGTTCCTCTTCCCAAAGGGGCCCTGCTTCTCCTAGTTGGTGTTGCCGCCGCTGTGTGCTTCGCCATGTTTGTTACACTGGGGTGTGTCCTGCTGTTGCGTGACTTCACTGACATGTGTGCGTCGGTTGTGTGGCGTTGGGTGTTGTCCGTGAATTGGGCGTTGGGGACATGTCTGTGGCAGGCCTGTCACGTGTCATGTGCGTTCGGGGTGGGGCTGATGTGTGTGCTGCTTGGTTGTGTCCCTGTGTCTGTGTGCGACGCATGCATGGCGCTGCGGTTGGCCTCTGCGTTGTGCGCATGTGTGGCGGCGTCATCGCCGCTTTGGGGCCGTGACGGGGTCGTTGGTTCCTAGTCCCAGGTGGTGTGTACACATGTGTTACGCGATGTTACGATTTGGCCTGTGTGTCATATGTGGATGCAATGGTGGATGTGTAGTGTACACGCGCTGGGGGGGTTGTCCGCTTTTTCCGCCCTTGCACTGTGTGCGCTGTTTGCGTGCACTTGTTGTGTGTGTGCCTACCTGCGTCTCCGCGGTACGTTGCGTCCTTGGTGGTGCATCAGCAAGAGCATGGGGAGGGCCTGCAGTGCTGGATTCATGCTCGGGGAGCCGCTTCTTCGTTGTCCGTGCTCGGCGTCCGTGTTACCGCTTCGGTTTGTCGTACGGTATCTCTTGGCCGTGGGAGCCGTTTGTTTGCGGCATCGTAATTTATGCGCCGGGCGGGACGTGTTTTCGTCGGACGGTGTGTGTCAGTTAGGCTGCGCCGCTACGTGTACGGGCGCACTTTGATGGCGGACGGTGTTGCTGGCTTGCCGGCGGTGTTTGGCCTACTTTTCGCATCGTAATTGGGCGGGCGTGTGGACTGCTGCGTGCCGGCGGTAACTGGTGGTTTTTGCATCCGCCAGCACGGCGGTTGTGCTTCCGCCCGCCATCGTAATGACCCCCTTAGTCTTTCAATAAAAGAAGGCTTCACTCCTTAATCTAAAACTATGTACTAAAAATGGAAAAAAGACTGTGTTATGGATCATGCTGGAAACAATTTCAAAATAAATGTGCACCCAGACTTCGATTGTCTTGCAAATAATGATCTAAAGTGAAAGGAATGCCGTCCTACTATATTGAATGCAATAATGGAATGAATATACACTCTAAAGTGACAGTCCGTGAAAAGTCCATGCCTCTACCACAGCGCCCCAATATCTGTATTTCTACAGACCGCAAAGTTGAGCATGTTTTTCACTTTCATTATTCAAGGACATTCCTCATTTCTATGGACAATTACTCATGATTTAGTGTTTTCCGTATCCTTTATATTTAAAAATTACTCAGGAAATTGGGTATAAACGTAACAAAAATACTGGTCTTTTTGCATAATACTTTGGCTTTCCCACTCATGCTAATGTCAATTGAATATAGCAACTGCTTCTTTCCATATTCTATAAAAATTGCTTTTGAAGTTAATTATGGAATTAATGTGTCTTAACTATGGAAGAAATTTAAGTTTTGAAGTTTTTCAATTGAACATGTTTCAGATTTGTCCCCAATGACTGCCACCATATTGAAGATTTACTGCACCTGTTTGTTTTTCATGATGCGTCCCTTTGTCTTTCAACAATGTATTTTCAAGGGCAACCATTTAGAGACTGATTTAAAGATCATGCCCTAGGGTAACTATAACTCGCGCCCTCGCCATACAAAGTTTTCTCATCATTAATTTTACTGCAAATGTTACAGTGATATTATCAGTGATGTCAAAGAAGATGTCATGAGTGATGTAATATCTGGGGAAATTAGCAGAGCATGGCGAGGGCGCAAGTTATAATTACCTTAGGGCACAATTTATAGTCACTTGAAATAACTCTAACTATAACAGTTGAATTTCTATGGTTTTGTGCATGTAAAATCTGAACGGAACTATAACGTGGCTCTAACTTTTGTTTTTTTAGTGAATTTCTATGTTTTACAAAAATGTTATTTTCTATTTATAACGTCCCTTTAACCCTTGTTTTTTTCAGTGAATTTCTAGGTTTTTTTTAACGTTAAGTAAAATTCCCATCGCAATGCATGGTGGGGGAGTTGGATGCAGGGCCTGGTGTTGTGCTGCCCCTACCCAAGCTTGCTGCTCCTGTTTCCCCACCTCCTTTCAATCCAGTGTCCAGGTCTATGTCCCTGCTCCCTCATTACAGCCCTGTGTGGCCGTTGTTCTGCCTCTGCCCTATCCGCCTGCCATGAACTGTTAGCACACGCCGCCTACCACCTGCCCTGCATGGTCCGATGTGCTGCCCCTGCCCTTTATTTAGCTTCATGTCCCTGCCCACTCCTCCTGCCCTCCATTGCCCAATTATATGCCCCATCATTGCCCTCCTGCTTAGCCGCTGTGCTTAGCTTGCTGCCCATACCCACCTTCCCTTGCACTCTGATGTCTGTGTGCCTGCCCCTGCTCCCTCTTTTTTGCTCACCATGTTCCATGAACCTGCCACTGTCCCTCCTATCTATCCTGAGTGTTCTGTTGAGCTGCCACTGCCCCTCCCACCTGCCTAGCATGGTCAGATGACTGCTGCCTGTCCCTGCCACCTCCACCCTGCCTGTCTAAGTTCCATACTTCTATCCCCTCCCTCCTGTCCTCCATGGTTCATTTTTTGGACTCTTTCTTCTGCCCTCCATGCTCTGTTGTGCTGCAAATTCTCCTCCTGCCTGCCCACATGGTCTGTTGTGGAGCCCCTTCCCCTGCCCTCTCTTGTCTGTGTTCAGCCCCTACCCATCCCTACCCATGTCCTTTGTTCATGCCCCTGCTCCCTCCCTCTCGCCCACCATGACCCTTGTGCTGCCACTAACCGTCCTGCTTGCCATGCATAGCCTTCTGTGTTGCCACACCTGCCCTGTGTGGTCACTGAAAAAAGCAAAGGTTAAACTGATGTTATAGTTAGGGGAATATGTCAGTGCCAACATTAACGTTTTGAACAAAAAGAAAACACACAGAAATTCACCAGTTATGGTTAGCAAAGCTAACTATAACTTGTGTCCCATCATGCACTGCTTATGAACTTACATATTACATCACTCATGACGTTCTATGGCATCATTTATGAAAGCACTGATGACATCTCAAATTACATTATCGATGACATCTTTAATGACATCACTGATGTTGCGGTCAGCCAATCAGAGCACTTGCTCCTACTGGACCTCCACTCCCACAGGAGCAAAATGGCTCCCTAGGCCAATCAGAATGCTCAAGTCTTTTTCAATTGTGCTCACGGGACTCTGGTGAGTGTCCCTTGAGCCCAAATGTCCAGATATAAAATTATTTTTAACCTCAATTTCTCAAAGACTACTGAACGGATTTATACCAAATCATAAAAAACATACTTTCTGGACCAAGATCTACCTTCCTGTCAAATTTGTTGCAATTCAGTTTAGCAGTTTTTGCTGTAGTCTTTTTCAAAAAGTGAATGAAAAATGCATGGGAAGTTTGCATTTTGGGACCTCCCCCTTTTCTTGGCTCCCGCTTGAAAGATCACCCTGAAACTTTCCAGGAAGAAACGTGGAATGCCTCATGAAGATTCGTCAAACAGTGCCAAAGTTATTAGCAAACCAAAAATAAAATTTTAATGGAAACGTGGTCCTCACCATAAAGAGCCCCCTTTTTCTTGGTCCTTGCTTGACAGATCACCCCAAAATTTTCCAGAAGCAAGCTAAGCAAAAAATAGCACTTTTTAAAATGTTTTCTAAAGATTCTTAAAGCGGTGTCAAAGTAATTAGCAAACCAAAAAATCAATTTCCTATGGAATGTGGTCCTGACTATAACTACCCAGTGGTATACATCTATATTAGGCCTGGGCGGAGCTCGCGGAGTTTCACTCAGTTGAATTCTGCAGAGTTACCAAAAAACTCAGTGGAATTCCGTGGAGTTCCTCAGAAGGGCGAAATATTGCTCAACCACCTTTTAAAACATGTTATCTTGGGATTGGCTACTGTGTCTAAGCACATGAAAGCATTGGAGCAGCAGCCTTCTCTCTCACTCCAGCTCACTGCTTTGCCAACTAAGAGCTTGTTGAACTGTCCCATCCCAGAATCTCTTAATCACTTGCCTCAGTCACACGCTCAGCTTGGAATCTGACATCATCCCATAAACAACACCAATGGCATCTACATGCCGGTGCACAGAGATGCAAAACGGCATCCTTCATCCAGCAACGACAAACATCATGAATACAAATATGTGCAGCATGTGCCAATGAGAGTGGGGATTTCTCTCTGCAAATAATAGTGATAAAGGATGGATGTATTTCACAGCGACGCGAGATCATGACTCCATTCAGCTCGCACGGAGCAGCGATAACTAAGGATGCAAGTGTAAGCAGTTAATCATCACCTAATCAGGGGCTTGCTCATCCAGCCGTACCACAAGATAGTAATAGTTGTAGTACCCATAATATTTTTGCACTGCTAGCTGCATAACAAACACACTACTTAGAATAAAATGCCAGTCCAACTAGAGTTGTCACACATGACGTGAGGACACTTTGCAGCAATTCACTTTTCTGCCACTTTCTCATTTTAATGCTCACCTCATTACGTCTTCCATCCATCACACTTACTCCCATATTCTGATTACACAAAAGTTAAACATAAATTGCCTATGACTTATTTATATAATAAAATGCATAAGTCGTATACTTATGCTCAATTTAAAATAAATGACATATGTAAAATACTAGCACAAAACTAATTTGCTCTAGGAATGGCAAAAGACTTTGGGGCATATGTACAAGAAGTTAACACCGCCGTAGCGTCATTTTTTTGACGTTACCGTCTCTTTTTTTTTATCGCTGTATAAACAAGTTGCCACTAACCTCAGTTAGCAGCAGTTTTTAGGATCGCCACTTCTGTTAATGGGATTTAACGAAAATGAGATGCAAGGTAGGCATTCCCGAGCAAAAACTGCCGCTAACCCCACTTTAATTTATTTACAAGGAATTACTTGTATGGTGGAAAACCAAAAAATCTGCCTCTAACTCCAGTTAGAGGCAGTTTTTTAAGACCAGAAAATAGCTGGTCTTAAAAATGATGCAAACACTTGGGGCCTAATTTCAGAAGGTTTTGGTGCTGGACAGAGCAGCAAGGAATGTTGCTGCGCTGCCCTGCAACAAAATTACAGGGCAGGAATGTGCACCATCAATAAGATAGGGCACATTCCTGGGCCTCATTCGTGAAAAGTGTTGCATCACTGCAACAAAACAGCGTTGCAACACTTTTCACTACGCCCTTCTTGCGACACCATGGATGCGCTGTATTCACTGTACGGCACTCCATGTTGCAATTAATGACAGATACGCCTGGAATCCTGACGTATCTGTCAGCGCTCAAGTCACACATTGCTGCAGTTGTGTCACAAGCATGATGCAATTCCAGCAATGCATGGGGCCAGCCTATCCCTGTGGCACTGCGTCACCCTTACGCCTGCCATGAGGCAGGCGTAAGGTACTGACGCAGTGGCGTCCTACAATTGTTGCCGTGAAATCTGATGGATTTCACTACGCCACTCCTATGAGGCTTTGTTGCGTGGGAACGCCCACCCTGCATACATTATACCTGATGCACGTATATTGTGGGACAGGGCTTCACAAGGTCACGCATATGCCTAGATGTGTCACTTTGCAAATATGGTGCAACGTGGTGCAAGAATCACGCTGCAAGTACGTCAAGAAAATGATGCATTGGCAGGGTGAAACTGTCAGAAGGGGCTCATGAATAAGCCCCCCTGAAGAAGGTGGTCCTACATTATTTTTCCACCAAAACGCGTTGACTCCCCCCCTTTTTTTGGCTATGTGTTACAATGTTTACATGCTCATGTTTTATTGATTCTTTCAAACTAACAAAACTGTAATGACAAATGTGTATGTCTTGGTTATTGTCTTTCTTAACATAATGCCTTGATGCTATTATGTGCAATACTCTAGGATGAATTGAGATTGTCTTTTAGAATGTTTTCAAGCAATATGTATTTTGTATAATTGTATATTTGCTTTCTTATTGATTGTTTTATTAAACAGATTTTTATAATTGCCTTTTGGGTCCCCTCCTAGAGTGATATTACGAAATGTTTGAATGCGAAGACAGCAGAGTGTGAGATGTCTGAATGAGTTGATTTCTCCAAGAGAGTTTTTTAAATAATACTTTTCTTGAGGGGTGAAAGGGTGTCGGCGCAGTTGGAGATCCATCGGTGGAGGTTGCATGCTGCGGTATTGGCATCTATAAGCGTTGGCGGAGTGGTGGTGCCGAGGGAGTTGACGGGAAGTTCTTCGGTTGCCTGATCCAGCTGCGATGGGGGGGCAATGATGGCAATGGTGTACGGTGGGTGTGGCGAAGGCGTGATATAAACAACGATGGTCGGTACAGGAGAGTCCTGTGGTGTGGCTGTAGTTGAAGTTCCCACTGGTGGAGAAGACGGGCTCGAGCATATGTCAGGCTATGTGGGTTGGTGTGGTAACTAACTGCTTGAGCCCTATGTTGGTGAGGTTCCCCAGGAGGGGGGTGGTGTTCTGGTCACTGGGGTTGTCCAGGTGGAACTTGAGGTCTCTGAGTAGGATGTAGTCGGTGGATGGCAGAGCCTGGGATGCGATGAGGTCTACAATGGCATCGGTGAATGGGGGTTCATGGCCCGAGGGGGCCTGTAGATGAGGGTGCAGTGGAGGGTGGTGCTGGGGTTGTTCGGGATCTGGAAGTGGAGGTGTTCCATGGTCACCGTCAAGTCATTAGAGTGCGTGATCAGTCGGAGTGTGCTATTTAGACAATGGCAATGCCTCCTCCTGGCCGCTCGAGGTGGTCCATGCGGGTAAATTTGTAGCCAGCATGGATGGTGATGGCGATGTCCGGTCCGGAGCAGAAGTTGGTCCAGGTTTTTGTGAAGAAGGCGATGTTTGAAGAGGCGGCATCGAGGAGGTCCCAGATCTCTGTTGCGTGTTTGTGGAGGGACCGCACGTTGAAGAGGATGCAGTTGAACCGGTCGGCTGCACTGTTGGTCGGCTGGGCGGCAGGAGGTGCTGTTGTGCTGATGTGACAGAAAGTTCATTTGCAGTTTCGACAGGTGCAGGGTGCATGAGAATTCTACTCTCCTGAGTCTGCTTCCAGGAACAGGAAGCAGGCAGCCAGGCTCCCTCCCCTAAGCCAATCACAACACTGCAATGCAGCATTGTGATTGTTCTTGAGCACCATGATAAGGCATTCAGCCAGGGGCTGGAGGGGTGGGCATGCTCTCCATGCAGTCTGCAATGCAGCCTGCATTGCGAACAGGCAGGTGCGCATGCCTGCTTTGGTCGGCCTGAGAGGGCTGACCAAACAGTTGTCATAAGGTTTCTGCACATACACAGAGCTATGCACAGGAAAATGGGACCCCGGAATACAGTGGTTTGCCACCATATACCGTAGCACCCAAAAACCCCAACCCAACTAGCTTAGCATCCCATTAGCACCCAAGTACTAATGTTTGGACAACCCAGAACACGGTATCTTTATCTCAGGACTCGCAGAAGCAAGAACACTCTTTCGTCACTCACTCGTACTTGTCCACAAGGTGCGTAGGAAGAGACACTGGATAGGTTAAAATGTTTATTCCAACTTACGTGCTCTAATGTACAGTACACGTGTCAGTACTAATAACATAATGCATATTACTAATATAAGCAGCATGGTTACAATTCCATAGAATACAAATGGGGAAAGCATCTCAGAGCTCAGTGGATAAACGTATAAATAACATTACCACCCTCCCCTTGCAGTAAGATAGTTTATTATAATAATAGAAGACCTCTGGGCTTTGACTAGCGAACCCCCATACCTCAGTCTCTAGATGCAGAATTACATCAGCAGGACATCATAGCTCTTCTCACTGAAAGGGATTTCTCCAAGTGTGTTAAGCGCTAGTAAAACACAGTATTAAAAGCATATCAAATCCTTCATGGCAATTGCACATAATGTTATGTCTGGGTGCGCGTGACTGGCCATATCAGGAAGAACCAGAATACATTGTTATGTGACCTTGTACATGTTTGTGCAGACTGAGCCCAAAAAGGTGAACAACAGAAAATGCAGACAGTGCAAAAGAACTTGGCACGAGCAAAGGGCGAGGAAGGCCCGGCTCAGTGTAACGTGCGCAAAGAAAAGCAGCATGGCAGCCAGGCCTAGGCCAACATAACAAGGCAGGTAACAATCCACAAGACACCCTCCCCTGGACAGTCTGGCGGCCAGGACAGAGGCCCATCAGAGGAGAAAATTGACGTCGGAGCACAGGGAGCGCCCAAACGGCGAAGGGCAGGTCAATCCATGAAAGTGAAAGTGCAGAAAAAAGCCATACCCTCCAAGAGTTCATCATTGGAATCGTCAAAAAACATAGATGCCATCCAATCCATGAGTTCAAAGAGCAGGAATGCTCCTCAGCAAAGGGAGCATCCAGAAGCAATGCGGGACAGCTTGCGTGATAATTGAAACAGCTTCGTTGTAGGAGATCCTGGGCAGCCGCCCAGATATCCCATTGCGCCAAAATCCCCAGTGCAGCCGCACGTGCCATACAGCCAGCAACGGAACAGTCCTGTTCATGGGCCTCTAAGGGACCCATCAACTGAACAAAATCCGGAACAGACAATGACGAATTGGAGAGGCAATAATCCAGAGTCCAGGTGAAAGGACAGCGGACACAAGTCATCACAGGTTGCACGCAAGTGAAATACGCAAAGCGAAATGAAAGAGTATATGACACGCTCAGTGTCGCCAATGGCAAGACACCAAAACCAGCCAAAAGGCGCTCACGGAGCAGCTGGAGGCGTTCTGGATCGAGCAGGTCCCATCGGGGAGCAGCCATTGCGCAGAAAGCAAATTAAGAGCAAGACACCAGCCGCTAAAGCGAGGATCAATGGGAAACCGCCAAAGACACTGGAAAAAATAGAATGTATGAAAGCCGGGATGACACCAAAAATAGTTTGGAAGGAGGACACCAAACCCGACCCCACGACCTTAAAAAAGTGCACTAGGCCTTCAGTGTTAGATGCGTTAAAAATACGATGTATTAACTCCCCAAAATGTTGGGGGAGATTAGTGTTTAAAAGGGCCTGTATTTCACTGTGGGTACTCGCCACCTGGAGAATGAATGTCTCCCGGGCGGACGTGAGCATAACTTCCTCGTTTAATAATAGTGCCTTTATTCTGCTCAGTCTATTGAAATCTGCTTCCAGGGTAGGGATGGAAGGCCAAATAGAGATATCAACCTTGCCGTGAGGGGGAGGAAACAGCACATTTTTGCAGCAGACAACCCTGTGCGAAACTGTTACAATGTAAGGAATGCCAGCCTGCAGGCCACAACAGTTTTCGTTATTTAAAAGTAAATAACTACCATTGGAAAGGAGAGTGAAAGTAGGTGAAATAACAGGAGCAGGAATACCTTTCAGCACACAAGCAAGATTAGGAGAGGAAACGCTGCATGAGCCATGCAATTTAATGTGTTTACAAATAAGCGAATGACCTATAGTCGAGTCGCAGTACTCCCCCGTGAGAAAGACTTCCTTGCCGTCCCGAAGGCATTTATACATGAAAGGCAAGGACCAGAGTTCATGCAGGAAAGCACTGCCCAATGGCCGGTAACGGCCCACAGGATAATGTTTCATGCACGAGTCAAATTCAAACAAGGAAAATGGTAAAGCTATAACCCCATGGACTAGCCATACAGCAGAATCGAGTTCTGCAACAGAGAACGGCAAAGGATCCACCTTTTCGATATGTAATAGAGTGTAAGTTGCATCCTTCATGGACATAAATTGCTGTTTGTCAGTTAAGTTAAAAGGTAGAAATAAGGCAGAGGTGTTCAAAAATGCCAAGGCACTTTACCTAACTTAAGTGTTTGTAAAGTCCATGCAAACTGCATAACTGAACGCAATTGATTCTGACCATGATATAACACAGAAACATCATCATGTACAATATCGACAACAGAGGACACAATATTCTCTAAAGTGTAAATGCGAGAAGACAGGGTATTAATACTATTGTCAACAACAGCAAGCACCTTTTCCATATTTGCTTGATCTATTTCCCGAAGACGGGAAGCAGCTTCCATTTGTGATAGCTTCCAGAGTTCATTATATGTTTCATAAATGAATCTTTTAGGTCGGGGACCACGAGGTCCCAAAACAAAGTCGGACAGATCAATATTGCCTGTAAGGAGGGACAAATGTTGTTTAACAGAATCAAGGGACGAATGTTGCAGCCATTGTTTGCATAATTTACCAACAGAGTATGTAGTGACAGTACGGGCATCAGTAAACCTCGGATCAGGCCTATTCTGTGTGTAGCTAGCACCAGTATTATGAAAACGCATTTGACATGCATTAGATGATATAGGCCATACTAACCAGGGTGACTGAACCAGCTCAGAAACATTAAACGAATTATTTTGTAACATTGCCTGCAGGGACACGAGGGACATATTGAATCGTGAGCTTTCATTTGGAAAACTCGACAGGGATGGTATTGATGGCGTATTCAATTGTTTAGTGGTTGCTAAGCCCCAACATGTAGTCTGATAGATGGAAGCATTTAGGAACATAATTTGGGTAGGGATGAGGCAAGCACGATGCAACGCCTCGGTTCCCTGTACCTGCCATGGCTTGGAGCCCCAAATAGATTTTAAATCCACTGTATTATCCCAGTACTCATAACCACCCACAGCTAGGGCACTCAGAAAGGAACCTGAATAAAGCAATTTGGTGTGTGTCAACATAGTTTTCTGAGTTGTTGTGGTATTAAGTCTAAAATAATAGGATGCAGGGTTCGACCGATTAAAATCAGTAAAATAATTAAACTTATTTCGAAGAGTTTGAGAGCTACCTGGCAAGGGGTTTGGACAATGTTCCCATTGGGTATAGTTAACAGAACTACGCAGGGCACTGGGTTTATGGAGAAAATGATTACCCCAATGTTGGTAACAATACAAATCGGCATAATTAGCAGAATTCATATATAAATCTTCAGCATTAAAAGATGCATAATATTTTAAATCGGCAAACAAAGCTTCAACGGCATGCACATCCCAATCATCAGAATGAATATTATTTTGTACTACATCACCCATTGAAACACGAAGGACATTAGGTACATTAATAATTTCCGTCGGACCATGGATTTGATAGTTCACTGCATCCCATACGATGCCATCAGCAACTGGGAAGGCTGAAATGTTCACAAATGTGTGGTCACGCTTCATGATGTGAGACGAGGAATGAGGAGCCAAAGTTCCAGAAACAGAGTCTACAGCAGAGCGTTCAGGTAAATAGTGACCATTAATTAGTAGAAAAAACACTGTGACAAAGCCAATGGACATGAACAAAAATATCAAGAAAAGTACCAACCAGAGGTATGTCCAGGGTGGAATCAAAAAATTGTCTCTAAACCAGGATACAAAAATACTGAACTTGGATGGGACTTTTGAAGATGTGGAATCCGAATCAAAGGAATAACGAGCCGGGCCAAGTGGCGTTGTTGGTTGATGCGCCACCGATTCAGATGCAGGATAAGTATACTCGTCCTCGTCGATATTAGTGGAGAGTTGGGGATCAATTGTAGTTTCAGGCAAAGGAGAGGATTCAGGCAAATCAACCATCTCAATTACAGCATCAGCGACCGTTCGTGTAGATGGGCCACGAACATATGTCCGATAAATGGCAGGACAAGAGACCGCTGGTGTGACACTATTCAGGATCGGCCAGGCGCTGTAGCTTGACATTTTCAACTGAGATGTATCTGTTCTCTTTGCGACCAGGAAGCGGTGGTAAAATGACTGTACGTGTTCCCTTCAGACCAAGAACTGGAACCGGTGCACGAAAAGAGGGGCCAAATTCTTTTTGTTTTCAACCTTCTCTCGAACCAGTTCCCCAACTTTCGGAAGCCAGCCGGCTACCGGAATCTGCAACGCAGGATCTGTGGCTGAAGGCAAATGTGTAGTTGCAAGTTTGTCTCGGGCTTCTTGTAAGTCCTGTAACATAGCAGAATGGTTATCTACATCAAACTTGGCGGATTGCGCCGCGATGTCTGGACCCTCAAGGTCAGGCACAAACATTCTTATGCCAAAGAGCATTTCGTATGGGGTCCGCCCACCCAGAGGTCTTCTAGGGAGATTATTAAGTGCACGCTGAACGGTATACAAATGGGCCAGCCAGTTCCTGCCAGTACCTATAACCCTAGCTGTTAAGGATTGCTTTAAGTCACGGTTCATTCGTTCAACGATAGAGTTGCCCTCAGGCCTATACGGAGACGAAAATTTCACCCGCACCCCAAGCGAAGCCATTGCATCCTTGTAAGCCCTAGAGGCAAACGCTGGACCTTGGTCCGAATGGAAGGTGCCGCATGCGAAAATTCCCACAAAGACACGCAAATCCCTGATTACATTTCGGGCGTCAGCACTCCGTTGTGGCCAGACCCAGAGAAACCGTGTGCACGAGTCCACTGCCACTAAAATGTATTTATAAGCAGTGTCTGATGAGAATGGACCGCAGTGATCCAAGTAAACACACCCAAAGGGTCTGTTAGCAATGCAGAGCGGTGTTTGTGGTGGACGTGTTACCGTGGAAGGCTTAATCTGTTGACAAACGTCGCAAGAAAGAACAAAAGCACGGGTGTCTTTATATAACCCACGCCACCAATAACGCTGCTGCAAGATGGAAACTGTAGCTGACACACCTGCATGAGCCGAAGCCATGCCTTCGTGTGCAGCTGATATCAAGGCACTCCTGCGGTCCGCGTTGGGGATCAGCCGATCTCCAACGTCAGGTATAGTTACATAAGGAACCTGATCGGGACTTAATGTGTAAGAATACTTGGAAGGGAAACCTGTAGGGTAATTATTACCTTCCTTGGTTGCAGCAATAGCTGCTAATATAACAGGGTCTATTTTAGACATGGACCTGGTAACCGCTGCTACTGAACACGTGACTACTGCTGAACGGGCAGCTTCATCTGCCAGATCGTTACCAATAGCGTGTGCGCCCACCCGCTGATGGCCTAAGGTGTGAACCACCTGTGTGAGGGGCAGACTTTGTTGCAATTCTGCCACTCGAACCCAAAGCATTTTATGCTTGATTGTGCTCCCTTTTGCGTCCTTGTAGTCGTTTTCGACCAGAAAAACAGATTGTCATTGTAAGATTGTACACAGTAAAAAGAATCACATACAATAAGAGTGGTCTCATCCTGTGAAGCGAACTCAAGTGCAAGTAGCAATGCATGCAGCTCGGCCAATTGTGCGGTACTATCTCCAAGTGTGCGAGTGTGCACTACAGAGGATTTGAACGTTCCATTCACAAAGGAACCCGCAACAATAGCACATGCAGCTGAATAAGCGTGCTTGGACCCAGTGGCCGGTTGCGCCGAACCATCGGTGTAGATCACACATTTGTAATCCTCAAGCGGTAATAAAAACAAAGGAGGAGGATGAACGAATTCATACTGCAAGAACTCCTGAGTCTGAAGAGAAGAATCAAATACAAAAGTGACGTCCGAAGACGTCAAGGATGTAGCCCATTGTATCCAACGGGGATGCATTGCTTTTGAGTTCGGTACACTTGCCTTTGTTACTGCCTCTAGGGCAGGACAGGGTGTTACCACCAGAATCCGCTTTCCCTGTGCTAGTGCGCGTTCTTTCAGAATCGCCATTTGCACTGCAGTTAGAACTTTTTCGACAGATGTAAAGCGCAATTCAGCGGAAGTGTACAGATGTGACTTGTATGCGATGGGTACTGTATCACCTTCATTAAAGGTTAAATAGGTGAATCCCACCGCCCCGGAATTATTCTAATCACCAGGTTTGTGTGGTTATCACGAGTCGAAAGATATTTAGACTCTAAAAGGTCTGTCTGCAAAGCCTGCAGAATTGAGGTATGCTCAGGCAGCCAGCAAGACCTTGAATAAGTAGGTTGTATCAAAGCATACAAAGGCTTGATACGCTGGGCATATTCGGGAATGTAAGTACGCCCGAAATTCAAGAAACCCAGCAAAGACTGAAGTTTCTTCAGAGTATTTGGGGGCACAAATGTGCACATTTTTCCAAGAAATGGGGGCTAAGCCCTTACCTTCGTTATTGAGCTCATAGCCCAAGAACAGAACGGTAAATTCAGCAATGTGTGAGTTAGCAAAGTTAAATTTGTAACCCTGCTCCGCGAATTCAAGAATAATGCGGTCCACACGGGACAAATGCTGAAATAATTCGTCGTCCGTCAGATAAATGTCATCTACGTACGAACATGCGTCTTGATCAATGTCATGTAGCAAAGAAACAACACGGGCGGCGAATATACCCGGACTATTTTTATAGCCCATGGGTAATCGCCGGAACTGGAATAATTTACCACCGGATGTGAATGCGGTCCATTGACCACTCTCCGGGGCTAGGTTGTGCGTGTAGAAACCGTTTGAAAGGTCAAGTGTCGTTTTGTATTTTTACGAACAAGACTGTCTACAAGCGCAGAACTGTGTGTGTTTTGCACCGCAAAGTTCCGACAATGAGAGTTTAAATGTCGGTAATCCAAAACTAAGCGGTACGATCCATCGGGTTTAGAAACCACGAAAAGGGGATTGTTCATAGGTGATACGCATGGTTCGATTACTCCCTGATATTCCAACTGTGTCAGAATTTCGGAGACGGGGCCTTTTGCCTGCCGTTTGATGGGATATTGGGGTTGTGGCTGCGGTAGTGACCGCAAAGGTATTGCATGAGGAGGTGATTCCTCATCCCATCCCACATGGTTGCGGTATAACGCTGGTGCCAGGTACACTGCCCACTCAGCTGCAAGTGCTTCAGCTTTGTCTTTTGGGACATGCCGTGAAAAGCTTGGAAGGATTACCTCCTCTCCTTTATGTGCAGCTAAAACGAATGGGGGTGGCCAATCCACCGCTGCTAACAAAATGTCATATGAAGAGGTTAGATTTTCCCAAAAATCCCTTTTATTTCACGCGGTATGTCACCTTCAATTTGTATGACTATATTATATAGTCTGTCAGGGGTGCCACTCTCGTGTCAGCTGTCTCTACAGTAACGAATGTTTCAGTTGCTGTCGCCTCCATATGAGGACGTAGCGCCTCCCGCACTATGGTAACTTCCGCGGCGCTGTCTAGGAGGGTCACTGCCCACGTCCAATTCTGGAGTCTCGTTCTCACGGTCTGAGGCATATTTCGCTGTAACAGCGGCAACCTTTTTCTTCTGAAATTGCGGTCGAGGAAGATGAAAGTCTTCTGCTTTACCTCTGACTTGTTGTCGAGGTTGGTCTCGCTCCTGGGGAGCCTCTCGGCCCCTTCCTCTATCTTGCCGTCCTCCTCCACCAGCCTGTGACGACGTCTGGGCCTGTGAAGAACGAGGAGAACGCGTATCAGAGCTCTGAAACCTTTCTGGTGATTTAATCCTTGACCTATCACGTAAATCATAAGTACGTTCAGAAGAAACCGAAACTGGGGAAGCGCCTCTCGACCCCGGCTTCTTTTGTTGCTTACCCTGTTTTTTCTGTCTCCAACTCTTTTTAGTGAAGACTGGTTTATCATCCTTCTCAGATGCACTTTTTGTTTGTATAACTTGTGTTTGCGATTGAGTTTGCATTTTTACAAAAGGCTTGTTGCCTAGGCTATTTCTTCCAATTGTTTTATAAGCCCGGGCTATTATTTTCGGTAATTCGCGAGGCCTGTCCAACTCTGGGACCAAAGCCAAAGCATTCGCTACTTGAAAGTTCATAGCATCGCCCTTGACATTTCCAAGGATCAGCTCTGCTACTACATCAAACACTCCCACTAGTCTCATCCCTAATTCCACAGCCGCTTCAGGGCCATGTTCATCCTGTACTTTTTAATTACAGAGGGTAGAACCGTCATGGAAGGAGTTCCAAAACATTTTGAATAAACTGCTGCGAATACCTTACCCCAGTTTTCACATGATGTCAAATCGGGGATTATGTCTTTTGGCAAACTTATCGTGAGGATGCGGTGTTTATCTACTGGGGATGTATGTGGAAACACCGCTTCTATCTGATCGAACTTTTCAGCAAGCCAGTAAGGATAGTCATCCTTATTTTGTGGACGTTTGCCCATCACAGAATTTACCATGACAGGACTTATAGTCACTCCAGCTGCAATAGCTGGTTGGCCTGCGACCACAGGAGCAGCTCCATGTAGGCTACCTGTAACGTATGTCACTAGGGCTCGATGCACTCGCACCAATTCGGTATGCATAGTGCGAAGTTCCGCAAGCGGTAATGCCAGATAATTCGGATGCGGAGTATACCCGGCCAATACAGGCCAAGTGGCCCCCTGAATTGATAAGGGGCCTAAACGAACTGCGGTAGTTGGTTGTGGTAGGGCGCCATTAAACCAAACACGGTGCTGCCAAGCCGTGAGAGGCACTTCAAGAGCAGTATAGGGTCGATAGGCAGCAGGAACAGCGGTGGGCTTATATTCATGAAACAGCTTGTCACCTGCATCCACCGCTTCAAAAGTGATCCAAGTGTAAAACACTTCAAAGTGATAAGCCGGATCGGCTTGAACCACAAAGACCAACTCGACCCCAGTATCGGGCACTCCATACACAACTAAGTGGTCTCGGAGTGCTCCTCGACTATGTGCAGCAATCGCCACACCAGCCATGACTAAACAGTTATATTTGACAACCTAACAGGGAGCACAAAATGGGTTTTTTAACTAACCTTTTTTAATAACATCAAGCTTGAAAGAACCTATAAAACATTCAATATAGGAGGTATCACCGTCACATACGCCTCCGGAAGCGTACGCGAGGGGTTTGTGGACAAGCACAAGTACTACTCAAGCGTCTCGCAGATAAGCTGCCCCACGGTGGTCGCGCCATGTCATAAGGTTTCTGCACATACACAGAGCTATGCACAGGAAAATGGGACCCCGGAATACAGTGGTTTGCCACCATATACCGTAGCACCCAAAAACCCCAACCCAACTAGCTTAGCATCCCATTAGCACCCAAGTACTAATGTTTGGACAACCCAGAACACGGTATCTTTATCTCAGGACTCGCAGAAGCAAGAACACTCTTTCGTCACTCACTCGTACTTGTCCACAAGGTGCGTAGGAAGAGACACTGGATAGGTTAAAATGTTTATTCCAACTTACGTGCTCTAATGTACAGTACACGTGTCAGTACTAATAACATAATGCATATTACTAATATAAGCAGCATGGTTACAATTCCATAGAATACAAATGGGGAAAGCATCTCAGAGCTCAGTGGATAAACGTATAAATAACATTACCACCCTCCCCTTGCAGTAAGATAGTTTATTATAATAATAGAAGACCTCTGGGCTTTGACTAGCGAACCCCCATACCTCAGTCTCTAGATGCAGAATTACATCAGCAGGACATCATAGCTCTTCTCACTGAAAGGGATTTCTCCAAGTGTGTTAAGCGCTAGTAAAACACAGTATTAAAAGCATATCAAATCCTTCATGGCAATTGCACATAATGTTATGTCTGGGTGCGCGTGACTGGCCATATCAGGAAGAACCAGAATACATTGTTATGTGACCTTGTACATGTTTGTGCAGACTGAGCCCAAAAAGGTGAACAACAGAAAATGCAGACAGTGCAAAAGAACTTGGCACGAGCAAAGGGCGAGGAAGGCCCGGCTCAGTGTAACGTGCGCAAAGAAAAGCAGCATGGCAGCCAGGCCTAGGCCAACATAACAAGGCAGGTAACAATCCACAAGACACAGTCATTGTGCACTTGAGTGGGCATACCACTCCTTCCCTGCCCTGCTCCATGAGTAGAGCAGCCCCACCAACCCTCCCGCCCGCAAAGGAAACATAGCATGAGTACACCAGAAAGTTATCATCATGTTATGTTTCCTCTTCTTGCACTGCTTGAAAGCAGTGGGGCGACGCCTTTCTGCCATAGCGGATGAGCAGCCACTGGGGGTGCGTCACCTACAGGTGCTAGGCCTGGGCCTGACTCGACCCCCGGGCCTCCTCCACTATGCGTACCACCTTCTCCTCACCTGGACATTGACACCGTGGAGCAATCTGCTGCACTCTCTCCAAATCTGTGACTCAGCCAGCAGGGGCCTCAGCCAGGTGGGATTTCACAAGCCTGGGTACTGCAGTCACTGCCATGTCCGCTAGGAAACCTCCCGATGCAGTTGATGCAACAGGGACCCCTTAGGCGTGAAGTTGCAGCACTCCCGCCCCACAAGTTTGGTGCAGCTGATGGGCCTCACCCTCCACAGCGTCGGGCCACCGTAACATCCTCTGGCCTGTGATGCAGAGAGGCGCGGCCCACCATTGGTAATCTCCTCCGTGCTCCCCGGTGTAGTGGTGGCGCGTGGTATGTGATGCAAACCTCCCTACATTGGTGCGCAGGAGCGCCTCTACCATTTACAGCTCCAAGGGGCACCATGCTGTCTTCTCACATAGGTCAGCAACGTGTCTCCATGCAACCTGGCAGACTTCACCACCAGGTAAGGGCGAACGGCAATGCCTCAATGTCTACCGCCATGGCCCAGCAACTGTACAGCACCTCCGCATCCCACTCCGGGTCCAAGACGCAGGCCCAGAGAGACCTCCAGGCCCTGGGGACTGTCCACGTTTTCCAGGTTTTGGATGCCATGGTGTTGCAAGGAGTACACAATGATAAGTGATGCATCACTGGTTTTGCCCAGCGATGCACCTCTTTTCATGATTGTAGTCCTGAATTTCCACTTCCCCTGGGACTCTGGCTGGTCATCCTGGCTGTTGGGGGGCTTGGGGGGGATTGTTGATCTGTGCTGCACTTGGCCCTGGCTGCTCCATTCTGCATTCCATTGGTTTTGTTTCCTATTTTTCATTGGAGGTGGACTTATAGGCTATTTTTGCCTCTAGAGGCAAAAATAAAATAGTCACGTTGGGCTGAATAACGTGAGTTTTTTTGCCGCTCATGTGATGTCATCAGTGATGTCATTTGAGATGTCATCAGTGATGCCACTGATGATGTCACGAGTGATGTAATATATGAGGTCCTAAGCAGTGCATTGCGGGGGCATGAGTTATAATTAGCTCAGCTAACTGTAACTGCTGAATTTCACAGGTTTTGTACGAGTGAAAAGTTAGCCTAACTATAACGTCCCTTTAGACTTTGTTTTTTTCAGTGAATTTGTAAGGTTTTTTAATTCTATTTCCTAACTATAACGCCCCTGTAACCTATGGTTTGTTCAGTGAATTTATAAAAACATTTTTATTCAATTTCATGACTATAACTTCCCTGTCTTTTCTTCTATAATTAGATATTGAACATGGTGCACCACTAATTGTTGAATCTGTTTGTTTGACAAAGTGTAAAGCAGATATATAGACATATTTTACACAAAGTTTGAGTCTAGCTGTTTAGTAACATCTTGGTTTAACTTTATTTTAACAACACATTTGTAAAAAACTTTAAACATCGGAACTCACGAATAAGGGTGGGCGGTTAACTCCGCTCCGTGGATGGAGTTTGTGGACTTTTGAGACTCCACGCTCAGCTCGGAGCTCCGAGTTCAGCAAAAAACTCCGACTCCGCAGCGTAGCTGAGTTTGCTCCCACCGCCCACCATCACTGCCAACATAAAAATGATAAAATTGTATTTCTATGACCAGAACCTCGAAACGCCTGCCGCTTATAAGAACCATAACCATCCTCTTCCTAGTGTTCATCAGGGAGAGCTTCAATGTCCGTTTTCTATGTCTAATCGGAAGCTGGCACCCAGTGCGTGTGCTTCCGCTCATTGTCACTTTCGCCCAGAATCATTGTTGCTGCCCTTTGGACGTGTCACCATGCATGCATACATCGCTGATAAGGCTTCTGACTGAATCGCACCACTGGCATTTTACTGGCAGCAAAAGTCATGATTCTCGGCACTCTCGCTTTGCCCGGAGAAGGTGTCAGACAGCAGCAACCTGACACAGAGGCCATCCTGAGAGGCAAAGGGCTCGGCACAGGCACACTGTACATCACAGAGAGGTGGGTTGGAGGAATGAGTATGAATGGTAGGCTAAGCATCAGTAGGCAACCAGGTACAGGTAGTTGCAGACAAGAGATGGCGCCCCTGCCCTATATAACATCTGCAGCCAGACTGGCTAAATTAATTCCTTTATTTATTTCACATGTGTATTATTTATTTAACAGGAGTTGATTGTAGGAGTGGGCTAGTAAATCAACTCCACCCGCTCCTGGAACGCCGCGGAATTCCACGGAGTTTCTATGCAACTCCACGACATTCCGGGTAGTCAACTCCACGAGCTCCGCCCCACCCTGCTCACGAATAGAAATAACTACCTTAGACCCATCAAACTACCCATTGTCAGTGTCACCCAACTGATTTTGAAAATTGTGCTGGTTTTTTACTTTTTTTGGCTATTATTTCAAAAATAAAATGGCATCAGAAGAACCAGAGGTAGACCTACAACTGGTTGAAGTGATTGAACACCAGGAGGACTCAGCTGCACATGAACAGTCTTCTGATGAAGAACCAGCAACGAAGAAACAAACAATATCTTGGGATTTTTTCTCTATTATATTTGGTAAATTGACGACCACAACTAAATTGGTGAGGTGTAGCATACTTGAGAAAGACATTCTGTCAGGTCACCGCAAAAAAATATTCATGTGATACAATAAGCATGTTACACCACTTGAAAACATACCAGAAGAAGCACCTTAAAATTGCACAGAGAAAAAAAGGAGAGGGATCATCAGTCTCCAGATCTCCAACCCCTGCGCCTGATGACAATGTTCCAGCTTAAGTGGAGAGAAGATGCAGTGAAATGTCACCAGAACTAAAGCGTTTTGCTACTTTCTGCATGAAAAATAACACCATCGTAACAGCCGGGTAGCAGTCTGTGGAGGTAATTTTGCAGAATGTGAAAAACCGCACTTATTAATTTTTTCCTTTTTTATTGCAGCAGTTCAAGCATTGTGAAAAAATATAAACATAAAATACTGTATTAGTATTTCTTTTTGGACATTACGCAACCAAAACAAGATACAATGGTGAAGTAGAGAGGAGACTTCTTAGATGTAACTTAAGGCTGCTGGTATTATAGTATCTCCATTTAGTTTTATCTGTATAAATTCCTTACCTTCAGTCAAATAGAGTGTTTAATTTCTAACAACTTGCTGTAGAGAATACCCCTAATAGGCCAAATAATGTCTTGGAAACTCATAATAATTCATATGCATGTCAACACAATACCACATTTTGTTATCCTAAATTGTCCTTAGAACTTCACTTCTAGAAATGGCAGATATAAGTTTGGTAACTTTTCATGTAGTCCTGATTTGAATGACATTTCTATGGCATTGCACTCTGTCCATCCTCTTTGACATCTTAAATATATTGTGTAGTGTGTAGAGGGTATATTAACTCCTTCATGAAATATGATTGCTATAGTTGTGAAACTTCTTTTTGAAATGGAAATTTGTCCAGCTACAAAGTTTATAATTTCAGTTTCTAATTTAGTACCATCCACTTTGCATTGCTGTAGCATGGCTAGGACATATATCCCATACCATTGTAGTAACAACGTACACCTAAGTTCTGACTTGCAGTTTTGGACAGGTCATATCTTGATGTGCATTTTGGTTAAATTTACAAAGGCCACAGCTTTACAATCTGGTAACATCAAGTAGAGGAAACGTTCCGAATTGATTTCAGTGCTAGAGGTGAATTCACAATGTTTACGGTTATGGTTCCATTTATAAGTTAAACTAAATAATTCATTGATATTCACCTCCTCTTCCTCTAATAGTCCTAGCATTACCATTAGAAATGTTTGAGCATTCTGCTGAACATTTTGAGAAACCACTAGTAATCCAGTACACTACTATACCTTTTAGACCTTTCTGCAGCTCTGTTGGTGGTATATTGCCTATTTTTGGCTCCATAAGGACAATAGCCTGAAATTGAAGTATACTTTGGATAAGAATTGGCTCAAAAACATTTAAACCTTGAAGTGGTTCTGGAATGGGAACCAGTACTAACTTGTTATGCACAGAACTGGCAGGTATTTTATTATTCTGTAATTTATTGTAACAGTACTTACATATAACTTGCTGTATGGAGAAGACAAAGCATTCCTATACAAATAAGTACACAGCAAACTTTTCTTAATTATCATTAGTTTCTATATTTCACTTTTTAAATACAAGTCAACAGTCCGTGTTTCAATCTTGTATTGAGTGTGTTGACAACATACGCAAACATACTCTGGATTTTTAAGAGCACACTGTGTTAAATGTTGTATTCTCTTCTTCAAAGCTATCAACTATAATACCTGTGTTGTGTTCTGCAACTCCTCCTGTTATCAACTCTTCATTTTCCGTAGAGTCCTGTTCTGGACAAAAGAAATGAAACTGCACATCATCAGAAACTTTTTCTACCTCTGACACATTATTATGCAAAAGTGCTCTATTAATTTCTCCTAAACATAAAGCAGGAGTTTTCACATAGTACAACCTCCTAAATAAAGTTCGCATTGTTGAGAGCTGTACAGCTTATATCCTGAAATGATGAAAGGTGCTTTGGCACACATTCTTTGAAAAACAAGGTAGTGAGTGCCCCTCCAAATTTGTATGATTTCTAACCTTGGAAGGATTCAATCCTTGTAAAGTACTTATTTTGTGTTTTAAACTTTGCCTAGGAAAGATATGTAGACATGTTCTTAGTATATCAATGTATTGCTGTCGAATACTACAAAACCTACCACAATTCTATTTGTATACAGGGCCTGACTACGCCTTCCCTATACCTCTTCTGCTATCACTTGTTCTACATTTCTAGATACCAACACCTCTTTAGCTATAGGAGTGCCATTTTTAATTTCAGAACCTCGTCCTCTTTCATCAATAGCATGAACTAATGTGTTATCCTGGAGATAGCTTTTATCATTAAAAAAAGGCTCTAAAGTAGAAGTATGTAGCCATTCTCCACTAAAGACAGTACAAACGTTACTTCTATTCACTCATCTTTTCTTCTGGTTTTGTCTCCTCATGTACAACACCATTTTGTCAAGAGTCTTCATTCTACTTATAATCAAAATTAAAAGCTTCCTCTTCAAATTAAAGGCCTTATCAGCTACTCGCTCAACTTGTTCTTTCTGTTTTAGTGCCTCTCTTCTTCTTCTTCTACTATGAAACATCCTGGCTCTGATTTCCTTACACTGTTTCTGTCTGCTGGTTAAGGTATGTCCATATTTGTTACATTCTTTCCTGTTCTCAACACTGTAAATCCAAAAACACAACATAAGAGCTATTTGTGTGCCTCTCTACCACTGTGTCACTGGTGGATTTAGTGTCTCAGTATTTTTCTACTTAGATGCATCAGATTAAAATTTTGGGAAACAGTGCATATAAAAATCTGCACATTAATCTCTATCAGAGCATATAGCTCACTAATTCTTCAGAGTACATGCAAATTGTGTGTGATAGGTTGCATATATAAATCACCAGATGGTTGTAAAAGGCTACATTCCTCACTAAATACATGTGTTTGTGGTTGAGTACATCAATACTCCCTGGATGATTGAATGAGTGCATAGGTAGTGCTTAGGTGATTCCCTGAGGATACAGGTAGTGCCTGGATGCTTCCCTGAGTATGTGAGAACTCCATGGGTTGTTCAGTATCTGCATACTTACTTCCTGCGTGTTTCCATGAGTATATCGCTACTATCTGGGTGTTTGGATTGGGCATCAGTAGTGCCTGAATGATTAGATAAGTACATGACTAATGCCTCAATAATTCAATACATGCATAGATAGTGGTTGGATGATTAAATGAGTGCAACTCTAGTGCCTGGATGATGGCAGGAGTGCATAGATAGTATATAGGTGATTTATAGAGTGCATGAATTGTGCATATGTGATTGTTTAAGTACATACATAGCACCTAGCAGATTTGATGAGTGCATGAGTAGTGTTTCAGTGATTGGATGAGTACATGGCTGATGCCCAGTGTTTTTGGTTAAGTGAACAGGTAGTGCCTGGGTGTTTAGATAAGTACATGGCTAGTGCCTGGATAATTGAATGAGTGCATCAGTAGTGCCTGACTGATTAGATGAGTGCATAACTAGTGTCTGAGTGATTGCATGAGTCCATTGTTAAAGCTTGACTGATTGGATGAAAGCAGTTGCACTGCTGGGGTGATTGTATTAGTGCAAGAGTATTGCCTCGGTAACTGAATAAGTGCATAGGTACTGGATGGGTGATAGGTTTGCTGCAATGCTACTCCCTGCATAATTAGATGAGTGCATGAGTAGTGCCTGAGTGTTTGGATGAGTGCATGGGTTGTGCCTGGGTATTTGAATGACTGCATAGGTACAGCCTTGGTGATTGTATAAGTGAATGGTTAGTGCCTGGGCGATTGGATGAATGCATGGGTAGTGGCTGCATAGTTAAATGACTTCATAATTAGTGCCTGCATGATTGCAAGAGTGCTTGGGTAAAAGAATAAGTGCGTAGATAGTGTGTGAGTGATTCGATGACTGCCTAAGTAGTGGCTGGGTGATAGGAAGACTGCCTAAGTAGTGCCTGGCTGACTGTGAAAGTACCTCCATTGCTGTTAGATACAGTTTTTCAAAGTAACATGTGGCGCACACACATGCCTTTAAGGCATGTGTGTGCGCCACATGTGCACACTTACCTTTTTAGGGGGGTGCATCAGGGGGGCCTTTAGGCCCACTGGCACAATTGGAATTGCATTTGCAATTTGTGATTACCAATATGGTAATCGCAATTTGCAAATGCATTCCCATTTATTCCTATGGAACTAACAGGTTACAAGTTCACAGCACATTGTAGAAGAAACATGCTTCTTTTAAATGAGATACAGCAGGTGTGGTTTACTCCCCTGATTCAAAAGCATATATATATAACTATATACATACATATATATACATACATATATATATATATTGATAAAGCCTGCTGCGCAGGCGAAACGCGTCTCTCTTTCAATGTGGGGTCGTGGGAGACCTGACCTTTAATAAAAAAGCCTTATACCTACATACCTGATGTACGTGCCTCTTCTTCTCAGGAGCAGGATTGTCTTTTTGGATATATATATATATATATATATATATATATATACACATATATATATACATATATATATATATATATATATATATATATATATATATATATATATATATATATATAAACACACACATATGTATATCATGCAGTGTGCAAATTAGTTTATCTATATATATGTAAAAGTATTCCTGATGAATAGAGCCCTGATGTAGTGCCACATTATAGTAACTCTTGATGTAATTCCATAATCCTAATTTGAACTTGATAGAATCAATTATTCTGAGTCCTGTTTAATCACAATTTTGTGGCTGGATGGAGTCCATAGACACCATCATATTGGAATAATGACATCAATGTCAGCAAAGAAATAAATTAATAAGGGTAGTGGTGTTAATAAAAAGAAGGAGACCTCTATTCTGTGTGGGGTGGTGAAATCACATTCACATCACGTGACACTGGTACAACATGCTCAACATCTTCTTATCATGCAATATCATGGTGCATGCTAGGACCTCAAGTTGATTATACTATTTTCTATTATCCAACTATGCTTTTTTAATGTTTTCTTTACTTGGATTATTTTGTTTTCCACGTCTGGGACTGCATTACCAAACACTTTAAGTTTCCGCATCAGGCACCAAGATATGCCAAGCTCATTCACAGTGATTTGCTAACCTCAAGAGAGTTCTGAAACTATGTGGATTTGTGGGCCTTTCATAAATCACAAATGTTGTAAAGTGAATGCTGTTGTGTGGCAAGGAGGACTTGCATTTTAAAAGCAATATTTTATCCTTCTACTCCAAAATGTTCTGGAGCTGCAGAATAATATGTTTCCTTCTCTCCCAATATTTTCTTTCAAAGAAGTAAATTGGTTTCATAGGCTTGGTCACCTCTGGGCATCAAGCTGTGCCTTGTCTGTTCTCATAGTTTCTAATAGACATCACACTTACATTATTGGCACTATTTCATGTGTTGTTCACATGGGGTCTTGTTGCTAATGGTGCATTCACTTTACACTATAGTCTGATTTTCACATTCCAAAACATTTTGTGGGCCCTCAGAAGAAGAGTTAGGTTCCGCCTCATTGCGCAACTGGCCATTAGTTATGAAGTTCAGATTTGCTTCATTGAATATCTCCTTCATTGTGTGGTGTGGAACATTTCCAGTTCTTTGTTCATGCTTGATCGAAGGCATTTGCAGAACAAAGCTCTATGCTCAAATGTACGGAAACATGCAGTATATAGATGTATATTTATGCAGGTACATTTCACTATAATTCCCTTGCTGTCTGAAGTGGCAAGTGGCTAAAACATTAGCATAACCAGAATTAAATTCAAATGAAGTCATACATTATCTTAATAAATTACTCAGATTTCAGAAACAGCTTGATTTTAGGTTAGGCGGCATTAGTGAAAATGTCTCAGATGCAATATTGAGAACCTCTAAGTATTTGTATGCAGGAGGGAAAGCCACAGGACCCAATTCACAAAGGTAAAGTTAGGCCAGAATTCTAATTTAGACCAAAAGTCCAACATTACTACTTTTCGGTATTCACAAAGCGACTTATGAGTAGTATCTTTATGACTGCTGAGGTTTTGCACTTGGGGTGGAGGCTCGGCACTCAGGATAGAATCTCCGCCTCAAGTGCGTAATCTTCGCACTCGGGTGAAATTTCCGCACTTGGGCCGGAAGCTCTGCACTAAGGGCCGGGAAAGTGAAATTACATACACCTGCAGACAATTAATGCCACCTCCGATCCATGCACTGCAACCCACATAAAAGGAGCACACATCCTAGGCTCTTTTTTCCCCAAACACATACTTCACTTGGCTGCTCTGCACTTTACCTTGCCAAGTATCAGCATGTTAAATATCAGAAGGAAGAAAAACTTCACAGAGGGGAAGACCCAGATGATAGTCAAATTTGTGGAGGAGAACTACAAAAAACCACATGGTATTCCTCCATACCTCAGCAGTGCGATACAGAGCAGGCCTATGGCAGCAGTTTACTAACACAGTCAGTGCATTGAGCGAGGATGTCTGGACCATCACCGACATCAAAAAGAAGTGGTAAGATGAGAGACGGGTGAAGGAGAAGTTCACCAGGATAGAGGTGGCCGGAGCTCTTCCTGGTGGACAAACTGGAACCCGTCTCAGTCTCACACTACTTGAAAAGGACATCCTCTCCCTCATACACCACCGCCTGATGCATGGGCTGCCTGTGACTGGTGACCTTTTTGTGGTGCCAGGTGATATGTGATGGCTAAACAATGACTTTATTAGAAAAATGCTTAATATGAAGTGCAAATGTGACTATGGAAGTCACTTCAAGGTTGTGCAAATATTCATGGCAATGTCTACTCTCATGTGTTTTATTTTGTCTATCACACTACAAGTCCCAGAATACTAAGTACTGCAAATTTTAACTTCCAATCTCTTCTTCACAAACAGTTGACCATCTCTGCTGGGGATTTCAACGAAGTTTCGTAAGTTCCACATGAAATTGTACATGAATTAGTAAACATCATAGTTGCATTGTAAATGCAATTAAGTAACTATGTTAAAGGTTGTACATAATCATCATTTGTTGCATTTCTATGTCGACTTCTTCATTTAATTTCCACATACTGCCAGAGTAGATCAACCCACTGTAGCAGAGGTTCCTGCACTTGCAGGAAGGCAACATCATGACCCAGGTCAACTCCTACCACCGGCAGAAACTAGTACGTAAATATGCCCAGAAGCGGGTCCTAAATACTACATTATTTTTAGTCAACATATAGATATTTTTCTTAATCTTCATTAGTCTCACACATGAGATCTTAACTAGTATATGTTGGTTTTAACACATGTTAACTAGAATGATAGTGAAATTATACTTATATCCTTATAGGCCCTCTGATGTTGGCCAGGACAGCACATACTATAGTGACCTCTGCTCTACGTACAGGTGCGCACTGGGCGGATGGTAGACCCTGGTAAGGTCACTGACATATAACTTTATATAAAGCTCATAGTCTAATATATTGGATGACATGTTAGCAGTATATTGTGTGTGTCAAATATCTCTGTTGTCTCCCATCTCCACATGCTCAGATATGGTTCATAAGAGTATACTACTTCACTGCATGTTGGCTAACAAAAGTATGACTCTACATTTAAATTGAAATAATCAAGTATATACCTAATTTCTTAAATTTGTTCATCTAAATAGGGGTAGAACTAATTTAATTAAATTTAAGAAGTTTATAAAGCGCGCAGCTACCCAAAAGGGTCTCCCGGCACTATAAGCAGACAATAATAGGGGCAAACAGAAAGAATACCTAAGGTGGCGAGAGTTCAGTCAGGGCCGCTGAAGAGCATAGTTTTTAGGTTCTTAAAGAACTGAAGCAGTGAGTAACAGGATCTGAGAGCAATCGGAAGAGAATTCCAGAGTTTAGGGCCTAAAACAGAGAAGGAGCGCCCCTTAAAACGAGCTTTGCGAAACCTGGGCACAGTAAACAGTGCGAGATTTGCTGATCCCAGTGCTCGGGTAGGGACATACGGAGACACCAGATCTTGAATATAAGGAGGAGCAAGACCGTGTCTAGTATGAAACATGTAACACAAGGGCTTGAATTTAATCTGTTTATCAACCCTCAGCCAGTGCAGTTTATGAAGCAAGGGAGAGAGGGAAGAGTATCTCGGCAGACGGAAAAGAAGGCGGGCAGCCGCATTCTGGATGATCTGCAAGTGACGAATCAAGGCTTTATCAGCACCCAGATACAGTACATTCCCATAGTCCAATCTGGATGTAACCAGGGCCTGCAGCACTGTTCTCTGTGCGCTTAGAGGAATCAGCCAGAGTATTTTCTTAAGCCATTTCAGAATGGAAAAACAGGAGGCTGTAAGTTTGGAGACCTGCGGTGTCAGGGAGAGATTTTTATCGATAATAAAACCGAGATTCTTAACCTTATCCACCGGTGCGGGTAAAGGCCCAAGTATGGCGGGCCAGTGGCTGACTCCCCAACGCTCAGGGTTGTTTCCCAGGATCAGGACTTCGGTTTTATTTCCATTGAGTTTTAGGGCCTTTCTGTTCATCCAGAGGGCGACATTAGCCAAGCCTTGCCTGAGAGGGGAAAGATCTTTATTTTGAGCATCAGATAGTGAGAAAATAATCTGAGAATCATCTGCAAAAGAAAAAACGGTGAGACCAGATTCTTCAATCACATCCATCAAGGGGCGTAGGTAGATGTTAAACAGCAGAGGGCTCAGAATGAAACCCTGAGGAACCCCAGAGGTCTGTGTTTAGAATATTAGAGGTGTTGTTAGCTGATGAGACCTGAAAAGTTCGATCTTTCAGAAAGGAGGATAGCCACTTCAAGGCAGTGCCGGCAATGCCTGAAGCCTCCAATCTATCTAGAGGAGTGGAGTGTGAGACCGTATCGAAAGCCGCACTTAAATCCAGAAGGATAAGGGCGGCTGTCCCAACAGAATTGAGTTCTTGTCTCAGAAATTCTGTGACTCCAAGTAGGGCGGATTCGGTGCTGAAACCCGCCCTAAACCCAGACTGGGATGGATGCAGCAAGTTGTGAGCGGTAACGAAGGAGGAGAGGTGAATATTAACATGTTTTTCTAAAATGTTGGAAAAAACAGAGAGAAGCGAAATTGGCCTACAGTTAGACCAGCACTGAGGGTCAAGGTCCTTCTTCTTGAGCAGAGGGAGTACCAAGGCATGTTTCCAGTTCTGAGGTACCACACCTGTGATCAAAGAGGAATTAAGGAGATCCAAAACTACCATGAGGGCCGCCGCCTCAAGTAATCTAAGTTTAGAAGGTGGGAGGGGATCAAGCGGGGAGCCAGATTTAATGGAAACCAATAAAGTTTACAGTCGTGCAAGATCCAAAAGGGGCCAAGCATTGATTCCCAAGGGTTTTCCTGACTTAACTGTGTGCTGACCGTCCCCTGGATGTGGGACTATTAGTCCGGGTGGTTGAGACACATCAGTTAGGGGTGTCACAAACCTAGAAGCATCTGCTTCTAGTTGCCGGTGAATCATCTCGACTTTGTTTAGAAAAACGAGGCCGGTTCGTCACACTCTTGATGAGAATGGGAAGGGGGCAGTGTAAAAGAGCTAGCTGCAGACAGATCCTTTACTACTTTGAATAAAGTTTTTTGACAATTATGAGCATTAGTAATCAGTTCTGTATAATAGACTGCCCGTGCAGACTAACTGTGTTAAAAGTGTATTCCAATGACACATACATGTAAAATAGATATCATCCTTTGTATTGAAATATGGATATGTTTGTTTCATTATAGCTGCTGTCAGGAGTACCTCATCATGCAATGTACCTCACCCAGGGTTTTGGGAAACCTTCTGGCTGTAGCAGTCAGACCCACTAGCATCTGTCCATCAGGTAAGTGTGCCATAGTGTTGTAAACAATTATTTTCCAAAGAGTTCACAATAACAAATTCATTGTGAAATTGCAGATATGGCCATTTTGTCTAAACGTCTAATGTTGGTGTGTGATCTGTTACCAACATAATCAGTGATGTCTGTGTTTATTTTGCATGTTCATTTATTATTCATTCTAAACATTAATTAAGGTGTCAGTCCCTTCTGAAGCTGCTAGATCGAGAATCAAATCTTCTGCCATACAGTCAAGGAGCCAGGTTCAGCAGCTGAAATCACTGGGGATCTCAATACCACACAGATCTGTAACTGAACTTGGTGAGTGTGATTTTGCATTGCAAATATTCATTGAACACCTCAACGCTACAGTGTGAGCTGTCACAGAAATGAGATCACATTTGGAACTTCAGATAGATGCAAAGAAAAATGGTTCATACACCTGTGTTGTAGCACATGAAAATACTTTTTATGTTGCAACCCCTGTCTTTCAGGTTCTGGGGAACATGAGCTGCTTGATGAAGCTAAACCATCCACCAGTGGAGGATGGTGGGTTATCCGAGGAGAGAACCTAATCCTCCTCCAAGCAGCAATGTCAGTGACCAGCACTGCTAAACAAGACAAGGAGGAGGAGGAAGAAGAAGATGAGCAGGTGCAGGTCATGGAGGAGGACCTGGATGAGGAGGAGTGCATTGTTGGCCCACTGCCCAAAAGACTGAAGGCAACATCAGGTCTGGCCAGCATTGTACCTCCCACTTTCCTTCTGAGGATTGCCCATTCCCAACAGTCAGCCAACCAGCCACAAAGTTCACCTCCCCTTACACCACCATCACTACCTCAAAGCCCTCATGTCCACGGTTGATGTGTTGCTCCTCCTATACACTCCTCCATTACAGTGCATCCCAAGCCTTCTCTCAAGCATCTGAAGGACATAAAACCCATGGTGAGGAGCAGGTATCCTCTAGGCATGAATCTCTTCCCCACCGCCTCCCACATGCCACCCCTCCCTGTGCTGATGGACCTGACGGTCATATCAGAGGGCATCACATGCAGAAGGGGGTGGCAATGGAAGGATTTTTCCAAGCACAGCCTATTGTGAGGCAGGACATTTGTGCAATAGGGGCTACTCTGTCTAACAAGTCTTCCTTCATGTAAAATAAACAAACTGTTGTGAGCCCTGGTCCTTATAGCCCAACAGGATAAAGGTTAAAAGGACCAAGGCTCACAATAGCTTGTTTATTTTAAGAGACCATAATAATAAGTTTCCATCTTATGATTCTATGCTTGGTGAAATGTGATTGGAAAAAAGGAGGGTTAACACTGCTAGCTCTGGGAGAAATGAATTACTGATGGTTTTAAAAATGTGTTGTTTTTAGAGTTTGTTAATATCAAATCTGCAATTGTGAATGTTAATTAGGAAAAAGTAAATAGTGCATATAAAGAACATTTAGTTTTCAAAGAACCAGCAAATGGAACTTAGAATGTTGTAACACCTAGGAGGCATCTAATGAACAGTGATATTATATTTAATTGTATACAACTTTTTAAAACGTAATCAAATTGTTTTATGCTAGTTTTGTATTGTAGACTTACATCAATGATATGCATTTTGTAGTGTTGTAAATGTTCTCAATAACTAAATACAATAAAGACATTCTTCACTTCTTCACTTTCTTCTTGGTCAACACATGGAGGGGATCCAACACACCAACCTGAACCCCACCCAGCCTCCTGTGCCACCACCTGCTCAGTCAACCCCCATGTGCACAGCTCCCCTATGTGCATAAGCTACCCCGCATACACAGCCCCCCAACCTGCGCAGGCATGCCCCCCTGTACAGGTGTCCCCCCTGTACAGGCACCCTCCCCTCTTTACAGGTACTACTCCCCTCTGTACAGGCACCTTCCCCACCTGTACAGCCCCCCTCACCTCTACAGGCACCATCCTCCTCAGCTTTGTAAACTAACCCACCTGCACAGGCAGATGCATACAATCACCCACACATTGGCACCAACCCAAAATGCTCACTGACTCACAGAGATCTACATCTCCACATATACAAAGTCGCAAGAGAGATCCCCAGTGACCACTGTAAATATGTAAATACTCAAAAGATATGTAAATAAAATTATAATTTTGCACAAATCAATACTTCTATCCTGAGTTGATTGATAGTTGATGATGTTCAAATGGTTACACTGCTTGGAGGACATATATGCGACTATAAATGTGTGTGAGTAAGACATGTTTATTTATAGGACCATCCATGTTAAAAGGTATCATGAGGAAAGCAATGCAAAACACCTACAGATGTAGACTTCACTACTTTGAATCTAGCATATATAATGGGAAACACAAGACAGAGAGATGGTTTGAAACAATGTTTTATATAGTGATGAAAATCTTATTTGAAAAACGAATCCTTACATTGGAAATGGAGAAGGGAAAATAAATTAGATCTTCATGCAGAATGGGCAAGGGAACTTGGAGGGGCAACATAATGAAAACACATCAGGAAGCATCAGGGGAACCAGTCTATGTACAAAGGTTAAATAAAATGAAGTCAAAACATTGTCCTAACAGAAGAGTCCTTGGCCAACTTAAAAAATAATGTCACAGTCACTGGCCATCCTCACTGTCCACTTTCATGACTATGTCCAGATCCGCCTCACCTGTAGACTCACAATGGCTGGCCGATGCGGGACCAGACACACCACAGGAGCATAAAACCCAAAGGATAGCATGGGAAACAGAGAGGGAAGACACACTTGGGGACACAACAACAGTGGTCTGGGTGGGTGTTTGGGACTTCGCAGACAATATGGCTGCACCCAAGTAAGTAATGGAGACATTGATGTTGTTCAAAATCCTAGACTGGGATTCTCGGAACAAACCGTGCGGATCGATTACTTCCTGTGAGCCCTGAGAGAACACAGTGAGGACATCATCATCTGGCAACATCACTCCCTGGGGTGCAGCTACAGGAGCAACCGCACATGGAGGGGTTTGGGTCAAACATGTGGGTGGGGGGTGTCGGGGCAGATGTCCCCCTCAGCTCTTCTTGGCAGGCACATGGAGGGGGTAGTGGCGGGGGGTGCAGCTGGAGGCCCTGATGTAATGAGGGCCTCAAGCATTAGGGAGGGGTTGGTGGCAGGCCCAGATGGTGTTAGGGCCTGCTCAGGAGATACTATCTCCATTGCTATTTCTTGTGGGCCAGGGGGAAATCCATATTCATCATCCCCCTGGCTCGTGGTACCCCTCTCAATGTCCCTTTCAGTCTCCTCATCCGAAACCCAGGCTGTTGATGTCGATGGCAATGTCTTTGTCGGGGTGGGTGCACTACCCTTGCCTGTTGCTTGGTTTCCCTCATCCCTGCTGGTGGTATCCAAAGGATGTGCCCCATGAAGAGTCAAAGATGTCCTAGTCTGCCCCTGGTCCTGTCCAGATGGTCCTTGGCCAGCCCGGTCTACTGAAATGATGACAAACAATTATACAGTTGGTGTACAATTTCTAATACAGATAGAGACAGCATTAAGCAAGTGCTGACATTGTACTTCCTTGATCTCACTAACCAATAATATGTGGTTTCAATCCAAAGGTAGGCGTAATATCGCGGTAATGTCAAGAAATTAATTAAACAATTACAAATTTCTCAGTTTTAGTCAGTATAATCTTCAGTATTTACTAACCTTCAGCTTTGGTGCAATATGAGGTTCCTGATGTTTAAACATAAGAATCTACAAATTTTACAAGTGGAGATAGTGCACAGTCAGGATGGAGATCTCCACACCTAAAAGTGGATCCAGGTATATCCTTTTGTGCACCCAAATGCTCAGTGAAACAGTCTTACACTTACTATCAACTGTCATCTGTTGTGTAGCATAGCGAAACACATCATACATGAAAGATTTGTCTTACCTATGCAAACAAGGCCTCGGACATAACCTTTGCAAAGATGTGATTCCAATTTCTTTTATATTCCTTGGAAACATCAGACACTGTACATGGCAAAAGCCACATTTTGCATGACAAAACTGCTTCATTTGTGCTGTACACTGGAAATCATATGTGCTTACTCAGCGCAGCTGCATAAAACTGGAAATAAATGCATGCCACTGTTGAGAATATGCATGTATCATTTTGAGAGAGACAAGTGACACAATGTCAGCCTTTACTTTATGTTACAACAAATATTGGTAGTCATGACAAACAACACACACATAAAGCATGCATGATTCAACATACAGCACATGAATACAAACATAACAACAATGGACAGTGCTCAATCCATTCATTCACCATAGCATACAACAGTTATAAAGTCCCTTAGTTCACTAGTCATTATTATTCAAGTGCATTTTTTCTCAAAATTGTAATGAAAATCTACTCATTTGTTTTCTGAAAACTCCAAGTCCCAGATTTAATAAAAAAACAGCATTCTAATAGCTCCATTGATGCATAAACCTTATACTTTTTGCATCCATTACTCAGATAAAGTGAAAGGTGACAAACACATGATGGTACATCTCTCTCACCACTCATATCATACTTCAAGACACATAACGCAGTTCAAGTGCTTACCAGTTCTCTGCTGTTCGAAGTCCTCCAGCTGAGCATGGAGGGTCGGCCAGGATATCTTCAGGACAATGTACAATGGGCTCAGGCGAGGCCTTTGCAAATGAGGCTGGGAGGACATGCCCATGATGTCCTGGGCCTTAATGTGGGCCCAATGGCACAGGTCCTCCCAATGCTTGAGACACATCTTACCCCACCACTGGTACACACCCACTGTACTGCAGCATGCAGCTATATCTTGCCATATTTGCGTACGTGCTGCATTTATCAACCGGCTATCAGGGTCCCCATAATGCTGAGGGTACTTATCAAACCCACCCTCAGTAAGTACATTCATTTCTGACTCAATTAAGGGAGGGGCTTGGTCATCAAGTCCCTCAGACATGCTGAGGGCAGAATCGGTGTATAGAGCAGCAGGATGGTGAAGGCTGTTGCTCTGAGGTAAGGATGGCACAGAATTAACACAAAATGGCTGCCTTTAGCTTCCCGTATGTAATTTCCTGTATGTCACTTCTTGTGCATTTTCATTGGTTTCCGGCCCAATCGCAGAGTTTCCGCCCTGTGTGCGGAGATTCTGCTCCACATGTGAGGTGGAGGTCCCGCACTCAGGACAGAAGTCCCGCACTCGGGGCAGAAACTCTGCGATCGGGCCGAAAACCAATGAAAATGCACAAGACGTGAAATACAGGAAACTACATACAGGATGTGTTAATTCACCATTTACATCTTAAACTGTGCCATTCACTCCTTGCCAATTATCTCTCATGCTACCTGGAAGTATCCATGAGATGGTTGCATATAATAATAGGTGCACATTAGAATGTTTTAGTATATTTGATGCTTTCAGTATCAAAGACACAAATCAAAACAACCTCCTACTTTTTAGTTGGGAGCATGAAGTAGTTCCTTTCTGTACAAAGACAATCCAGGTCATTACACAGGTAACACTTGCAGCATGGTGTATGTGTGACAGACATATACCTACACTTCCACATGAGGAGCAGCACACGCAAATGCAATATATATTTCCTTACCTGTACATACATGTGTATAATGTTTTGATTACTAAACACAACTCCATACAGATACTATTATGCATTCAGTACTGTCTGAGTACATCACATATGCAACATGGAGATAGAAGTAATTTGTAGTATGTTACTAATGCATTATGCTTGCCATCAAGATACATTGTGAGTACACAGTAGATCATGGCCACTAAATTTTTAAACATTCCTAGCCTCATTATGTCAGCACCACAACTACAGTGTCTCCAACACTGATATTAAGTTCAAAATGTAATGCACAGTATGCAGTTTGTTACATTTCTATTATTATATGGCCCAAAAACGTACAGTGAGTGGACCAATACATTTCCATTAATTCCTGTCACAGCCATGTAACATATGTGAGTAAGGGTCATTGTCAAAAGTGCAGTGTGCCACATGGGGATGGCATGATTATTTGTAGTACGTGTAACCCAAAAATTCTAAAGATACCACCTATTTGTAATCTCATCTGTTTCACATATACCTGTAGGTTCCCATCTTGTATACAATGCCAATCCTCAACGGCAGTGTCATAGACATGACTCATTGTGACACTTGGTGGGGACAAATTTTCAGATGTCCACTGTCCTGGGAAATCTCACACATGCAGTGACTTTTACTCCCCTAAGGCAATGGAGTCCTTTGAGACTTTGCCCACACTAGTTACTGTAAGAAATGTGTGCCTATCTTTTGACTATTGACAACAGTTGCTGTTTACATACATTATGTATGGCTAACATAGTAGTATCAGGATGGAACTAATGGACAAAATACCGTGAAACCACAAAAAGGACGTAACACAACTGGTGACTCAAGAGAAAAAAGTGTCAACCCGCTGGTCATGCACCTGCATACCCTTCCCTCTTTATGGGACAATGCCCCAGTTCCCTGTATTCAGACCTTGGTGACGTTTCAGAGCTATGTGTAAACCTTAACGTACTGCAGTGTTGTGCAAGACACAACAGGATACTATTATCTGGTAGACAACTTCAGGGGAGTATAGCAGCACCCTCCTTGTACGATCAAGACATCTGAATTGCGACTTTAGGAAACCAAAAGTGCGCTATATGATGTCTCATGTATGTATGTGTGCCCTATTGTACCTACACTGGGGTAGAGTAATTGCACGTCTGTATGGTGTCAGAGGAGAGGAGAGTGCATATGCAGCATCACCTGGAGAGGAAAATGAGAACATATTTGTGCATGTCCCTCTCGCATCTGTAGAGTTCATAATGTATGAAATGGTACATGCAGTGTCTGTTTGGGTCATGTATATGTCATGATAATTTGTCATCTGTAATGGTTGTGCATATTAAAACAACATTTATACATACCAGATTTGTATGCTGCTAGAGTACTTACGCCAGATGTGACCTGTGGAAAATGTAGCTGTCATGTGTACTGTCTGAGAACACTGAATACACATCAGTAAAGCAGCCAGTGGCATGACACACACACCCTCTACGTTGATGGAGTATCAGCAATGTCTGTTGCAGAAGATGTGTGCATTGTAGCGAGGTGACTGAGGTGTCACATGACCCCATGTGCGAAGCGGGAAAAGAGGTAGAAATCCTGAGCAACCCTTTGCCTTCTGTCCAGTGTAGTTGGCATTCCTATGTAGAAATGCACTCTTCTATCACTCTTGACATCACAATTACCACTCCAGTACATTCCCTTTATAGCTAACTGGTCCTACTCCCATCACATTTGTTCAACAGTTTTTTTTCACCTCCAAGTAATGAGTGCACCTCACTCATTGTGCTATCCAATGCTTAGTAACATGTTGTCATACTCTACTGTCACCTACATGCACATGTCCTACACGTACACATATGTAACAGGCCAATGCCTACATATGCCAGTTTTCTATTTTAAGTGAGGCATTGTACTATGTTGGTTGTACAGCTGGATGTGGTAGATCTCATGATGTGTGAATCTACGCATATGTGTTGCTACATAGACCAACAATTGCCCTCTTATTTCACTGCATTATAGTTAACCCCGGATTCGGATCTTCCACTGTGAGTGTGGAGATTCTGCCGTGAGTGCAGAGATTCCACACTGAAGGCGGAGCCTTCACCCTGAGTGCAGAACATCCGCAGGTGTAAAATACCTACTCGTAAGTCCCTTTGTGAATTCCAAAATGTAGTAAACGTAGACCTTTAGCCTAAATTAGACTTTTAGTTTAACTTTACGTTTGTGCATTGGGCCCATAGTGAGAAGGAGAGCAAGCAAGAGTGAGAGCATTGCATGTGTTTCATATGTGTATGTCAAGGACTTGTGTACTGGCACATTCTCCCATTTGGCATGCCCTGTATAGGTAACCAAACATGGTAATTCTCCTGGTAGCTCTTTCCTCTGATGGATGTAACATGTTGCTAGCCCCTTTGTTTTGTGCCCACTCTCTAAAATTGAGGTAGTCTGGTAGGCTGGGGAGGATTATCATCCCTTTCTTTGTGGGACAGTTTCCCCTTCTATTCCCTGAAACTCACCTATTTCACTTTCTTGGCTGCGTAGCACACAAAAATCTGGAGCTTTATAAGTCAGACCCTAACCCAGAATACGACTTGACTTTGACCAAACTGTCCTATAATACCTGCGTGAAAAAAGCCATACAAGCTGAGTGTAAAGACAAAGAATGCGCTATGAGATTAACTTTAAGCCAGGCCAGCTTTGTCCTTTAGCTAACATTTTGCCAGTACCGTCACAGTGGGAAAAAACTATTCCCCGCAGGCCACTAATTCATATTTCCTTGGAACTCGAGTGGACTCTGTACAGCACTGACTAGATGATAGTAGTCTGAAGTAGGATCTTTCTGCTTCTTGACTTACCTTGAAAAAAGTTCTGTACTCTTGGTCACATTGCTGGTTTGACATGAGTGATAGAAGAGGAATTAACTACAAAACAAGGAGCTGTTTGCCAGTAAAAACTGTGCACAAGGCCGAGCTAAGTAATGATTCTTTGTGGATGTGACTTTAATCATCCTGGACTCCCAGGTACCTCAAGATCCTTGCAGAGAAAACACAAGAACATTACCTAAGACTGAGAAGCCTGCATTTTCTTCAATCCTTGGGGTGCTCTTATGTACTTTGCCCAGTTCTAAATGGATATGGTTTGCTCCTCACTGCAAATGTAGCATACTATTCATCTCAACTTAAGCCCTGATTTCAGAACCATATGGAACACCTACCTAGTCCCTACACTTCCAAGGAATACAGCTTTTTTTTTTTTTTCAAACATATGTTTATTGAATTTTTGCCAAATAGATCTCATTATATCAATCACATTCCGCTCAGCGCAGTGAGCACCAACATTACGATAATACTCAAATGGTAAAACAATATCCATTGTCCAGAATGTGCCCAGCCCCGATTCTAGAAGACACGCTAATGAGAGATACAGTGGATCTTACTGCGGGGCTGCGGGCAGACTATCGTGACAACAGCTTTTTTGGAGCATCAGAGTGAGGCACCTCAGCATTTGTCTGAAAGGACATCTAGTCACATGTTATGTCTGAGGGAATCTAGTGTGGCAATATTTGAAGAATAAAAACTAAATCTCCGAACCTAAAAACCCCCACCCCCCCTCCCAAAACTATGATGGCAGCAAGAATCTAAACTAAAATAGAAGCTGAAGGTAGTGGTAGTGTATTCAATATTGAAAGAGGTGTAATGCGCGGGTTGAAGTGGGACAGACAGCTGACGGGAGCCCCCGGGAAAGGAAAGCTACCAATGGTCCCCACTTGAATTCAAAATTTTTATAGTTGTCTTGAAAGATATCAGCCATTCTTTCCATGCTAAGAAGCCGCCATAGCCGTGAGTGCCATAGGGAGATCGCCGGGGCCTCCCTCTGTTTCCAGGCGGCCGCTAAAGTCACCTTAGCCGCTCCTATACACAGCCACATGATGGCCTTATCCTCACGTGTCTGGTGTTCTAAAGCAGGGTCTCGAAGTCCCAAGAGGACCTCCGCCATAGTGGTTGGAATGGGGTATCCCAGAATATCTTTAATATGCGCTAGTATCTCTGGCAAAAATGGGCGTATCGTCGGGCAATCCCACCAAATGTGCTGAAAATCACCCAAGAGGCCGCAGCCTCTCCAGCAGCGGTCAGAGGTGTCGGGGAAAATCTTTTAAGCCTGGAAGGGTGCAGGTACCAGTCCATCATGGTCTTTAGGTGGGCCTCACGGAGGTCTACGGAGTGATTAAATCTAAAAATGTCGGACCACAAGTGTGTCCAGTCTCGCTCTGGTATAGCGCGTTGCAGTATCCCCTCCCACATAGCCATGTAACGCGGGCGCGGTGAAGTGAGGGTAGTCAGTAAAAGTTATAGATGAACGATATCACCCCTTCATTGTGGTGGACTTGGAAAGGAAGGATTCAAATCTGGTAGGCGGACGGGTAGCTGCTTCTCGAACCTGTGGAGAGAGGGCCCAGTGAAGCAGCTGGGTGTGATGGTACCGTTCCGAGTCAGCCAAGTCATAGTCTCTTTTACAGTTATCAAAAGTTAAGGGGTCATAGTTGTGAAAGAGGTGTGTCAGGGCCAGACAGCCCCCTCTCGCCAAGCTGCCAAAGGGCCCCTCCTGCATGCCGGGGGGAAAGCCGAATTAAAGTGTAGCGGTGTGAACGGAGAGGGAAAAGTGGTCCATCTATAGTCCCCGCCACAGAATCCCACACTCGCAGGGTGGTTCGTGTGGGGGTGCTACAGTACACATTCTTGGGTCTGTCTCGCTTGGGGCGCCAAACCAGATCCCAAATCGTCCGTCCTGCAATACTACGGTCCATATGTAACCAATGTTTATCTGATGCAGGTTTGGACCATTCACTCAGCACCCTCAACTGTGCCGCTTTATAATATAAGTTGATGTCGGGGAGACCCACTCCTCCCTCCGATCGGGAGCGACGCAATAGCGAAAACGACAAGCGGGCTCGTCCCTTTTGCCATATGAACTGAAGGATCATGGATTTAGTTCTGCGGAAGAAGTCCCGATCGAGTTCTATCGGCAATGCCTGGAACAGGTAGAGGAGCTTAGGTAGGAGAGTCATCTTAACAGCATGAATGCGGCCAAGCCAAGAAAGAAACAGAGGCTTCCACCTCCCGAGCTCGCCTTGAATGCGTGCGAGACTAGGGGGAAGTTAGCAGCATACAATCCTTCCACCCTGGGTGTTAACTGTACTCCCAAGTATTGTATAGAAGAGGTTGCCCATCGCAATGGAGTGAGAGGTTGGAGCCTATGGACCTCTTCGATTGGGAGAGTAAGATTAAGAATATAGGACTTGTCCATGTTTATTTTAAGACCTGCCACCTTTTCAAAGCGTTCTAACTCCTTCTGTAGATGAGGGAGGGAGTGCTCGGGTTCCGTGAGCGACAAGAGGACATCGTCCGCGAAGAGAGAAACCTTATGGGAATCCCCACTAAAGGGAATGCCGTGTATGTCGGGGTTGGCTCTGATAGCTACAGCCAGTGGTTCGATACTCAGGGCAAAAAGGAGGGGTGAGAGGGGGCAACCCTGTCGTGTACCTCTAGAGTGTGAAAAAAGGGATGAAGGGATGCCATTGACCTGTACCCGAGAGCGAGGCTGCACGTAGTTGGCCCGAAGCATAGTGAGAAATTTAGAAGCAAACCCAAAGCTCATGAGGGTAGCAAACAGAAACGCCCAGTCCACCCGATCAAAAGCCGTTTCGGCATCCAGTCCCACCAACACTGCAGGAATATGTCGTTTGTTAGCTTTTTCTATGAGATGCACTATGCGTCGAGTGTTATCGTGGGTTTGCCGGCCCTTAATAAACCCTGATTGGTCCGGGTGGATGAGGTCAGGCATAAGGTCATTCAACCTTTTAGCCAGTATAGAGGAATAGAGTTTCGCGTCCAGGTTTAGTAGAGCGATGGGGCGGTAAGAGGCGCACAGCTGCGGGCTCTTCCCAGGTTTTGGTATAACCGAGATCATCGCCTCAGAAAGAGACCCTGTCGTCTCCCCTCCGCCGCCATTTTATTAAACAGGCGAGTGAGGTGCGGAATGATATCGGGGGCAAAGGTTTTATAAAAAGAGCGGTGTAACCGTCTGGGCCCGGGGCCTTACGAGGCCTAAGTGCTTGTATGGCTGCGTTCACCTCCTCAGTCGTGATGGGAGCAGTAAGTGTTTCATTCCATTCCTGCGACACCTGTGGGAGACTGAGCGTCCGTAGATACTCCCTCTGGGCTTCAGAATCTAACTGATCTCCGGAATATAGCGTCTTATAGAAAGAGCCAAATATTTCGGACTTTTCCTCATCTTTGTATGTGGTCTCCCCATCGGTCTTCTGAATACCACCTATATATTCCCGTTCTCGTTTACCCTTGAGCTGCCTAGCCAGGTGCCTACCCACCTTGTTCCCTTGGGAGTAAGAGAGGCGTCGGAGCTTAAGAAGCGTGAACTCTGCCCGATTATTGTAAATGGCTCTAAGCTTGCCCCTCAATGCCGTTAGTTTGCGAAGGTTATCTCGAGTGGGGTTTGCTTTATGTGTGTGCTCGACAGAAGTAACCTCAATCTCCAACGCCTCCCGTTCCCGAGCCCGCTGCGTGTTCAATGCTGAGTTGAGAGCAAAACATTTCCCTCGGATGACCGCTTTAAACGTGTCCCAGTTAGTGTATTCTGAGGTATCTTCAGGCTTATTAAAGTCAAAAACTCGGTGATGCTTTCCTCAATTTAGTGCGCGAGTCTTTATCCCGGGTGAGAGATGGTGGGAAGTACCAGCGTGGAGTGGTGGAGACATTTCCGTGCCAGGCAACGCAAATGGAAAGGAGACTGTGGTCCGACACTGAAATAGGAAATATCTTAGCCGCCTGGAGTGCGCCCAACATGGATTGGCTTATAAAAATGTAATCTAATCGGGAGTATGTGTGGTGAACGTGGGAGTAAAAAGTGTAGTCACGGGACTGAGGGTGAAGTGTTCGCCAAGCGTCTAGCATACCCAGATCGTGAAAATTTTGTTTTGTGGTAGGGGTAAAGGAGCCCATGTCCGAGCGGAGTGCGTGAGTACTATCGAGATCCCTTTGCCATGTCAGATTAAAATCACCCAAGATCACTATCTGCCCTTCTCCGAAATCCAGAATCCTCTCTGTTAATGTATTTAAAAATGCTGCTTGCCCCGCATTGGGAGCATAAAGTGCCACAAAAGTGCACAGTTTGCCCATCAAACGGCCTTTGACCATAAGCCAGCGTCCATCTTTGTCTGAGCGATGGTCCAGCTGTTGAAAGTTAGTGGTGGAATGGAACAGAAGGGCTACACCCCTATGTTTTGTTAGGGCAGATGACTTATATATTAGGGGATATCGCTTGTGACGGAGGCGTGAATCCTCTGCTCGGGCCAAGTGTGTCTCTTGGAGAGCCACTATATCAAGGTGATGATCTATAATATATTTCCACACTTTGTGGCGTTTCTGTGGGGAGTTAAGCCCCTTAACGTTCCAGGAACCTATAGTGATCGTCATGGATCTAAAGTAAAGGTGAACAACGCAGAGACGCCTTCTGCCGGTCCAGCCGGCTGTGTAACCTTGACCTCCCACAGTGTGTCTATCACCCATGAAAGCTTCCCTCCCATGTAGACTAAAACCAACACAGCATCCTCTCTAAAATAAAATGTAAAAGCTGCCACCATCACCCTCCCCCTCCCCCAACCCTTAGAAACAACATAACAATCAATAACAACAAATGCGGCAAGAAGGCCGCTAACTGGTCCCTGAGCGTGGGCAACCTACCCAGCAGGGACTAGGGGGATCAGGAGTCCGAGGACCCCGTCCGCGCCGTCCGGAGTTGAATCACCAGAAATCTCTAAGGCGGTCCTGGTGAAGATGCATACCATAGTCCTTTGTGGAGAACGAGAAAAGTCTCTGTGCGGAGCGGTAGAGGTGAACCACCGTTCTATATCCCCGGGGAATAGACCGGAGGCCAGTGGTCCCATCCCAGGTATGCAATAGTTCCAGGCCAACGGAATAAGTTGGGAATCGTTCCGTCGTAGTTCCACCGGCCCACTGCTCACATCGGATCGAAGCATGTAGTACAGTTTGTCGGAACAAGATGCTGTGTGAGCGCACTATAGCAGTTCTTCCTCAAGGGGGCAAACGGCTGGGCAGAATCTATTTAGAGTTTAGGCGCTGGCCTTTTCATTTTCGTCCTCTCCGTGTGCCCATAAGCCAAGTCGTCGTCTGTACTGGCCCTCGCCGAGCCCCTCGGGGGTTATCATGATCGGAACCAGTCTCAGCCGCTGGGAGACCCAGAAGCTCCAGGCCCTCTCTTAGGTCAGTGACATGATGCTGTTTGTGATCGAACTCAAAGCTAAGTCCGAACGGGTAGGTCCATCGGTATCGGACTTTGTCCTCTCGTAGTTTGGCGGTAATGGGTCGGAACATCTGCCTCCGCGCCAGAGTCGCTGGTGCTAGATCTTGGTAGATCGAACATGACTGGTTTTGGAAGGTGACTGTCCCCTTGGTCCTGGCCGCCAGGAGCACCGCCTCTTTAACTTTATATGAATGGAACTTCGCCAGTACGTCGCGGGGGCGTTTCCTCTCGCCGGGTTGCAGGACTCCCACGCGATGGACCCTGTCTAGCTTTATTGAGAGGGTGTGTGGACCCAGCAGCTCCGCGAAGAGCCCCTCCAGGAAAGCCTCAAGGTCCGGCCCCTCCGTTCCCTCCGCCAGGTCCCTGACCCGTAGGTTCTCTCTCCGTGCCCTATTCTCGAGGTCCTCTGCCTTGAGCTGCGTCTGGAGGAGCTGGTCCTGGAGGGTGCGAACATCTTCCCGGAGTTCGGAGGAGAGTTTTTCCTGTTCTTGTTGATGTCCCTCCATGTCAAGCACTCTGGTGCCCACCGAGTCAACATCTTGTTGTAGGGAGGTCAATCTTCCTGTAAGGTCCGATCGTAGTTGCTCTATAGAGGTTGTAATGTTCTGAGAGAGTTCATTGCATAGCTCTGTCTTGAAATCTTTAGTGTAGACAGGAGATCCGCCTTCGTAAGAGCCATGTCTGCTGCCTCCTCGCCTCCGCACAGCGTCGGTCGTTTATCTGAGGGGCCAAAAAAGTCCGATACCTTGTTGGGTGTCTTAGTCGTCACTCTCTTAGGCGGCATACGGGCTGGCCTGGGGGGACCCCCACCACAGCGACGTCCGCGGCAGGAGACTGGGAATTCAGGCCTTGGGAGCCTCCATCCAACGTGTCGTCGGAAGACCCCCGTCACGAGCCAAGGCAGCGGCAACAAGCAGGTGGCGCAACGCAGGTGGGGCCCCCCTCTGGCGCCCTAAGCGACCAGCGGCCTGGCCAGGCCTGCCAAATGGTAGTACTCTTTCCCCTGAAAGCTGGGCGGCAGGGGGTCCCCCGGAGCATCGGACTGGGGAGAGCGTCACAGTTAGCCGCTGCGTTCAAGCCTTGTTTTGTGCCTCACCTCCAAGTCGCAGTCACAGCTCCTCGATCCGGCATGAGCGTCACTCCTGGGGAGCAAGCACCGACGGGGATTCACATTGATCCCAGCATTCACATGTCCTCAGTTGGGTATCAGGCAGGGCGCAGATAAGCAGGAGGCGCCAACATCCGCTGAGGCAGCGCTCGGCAGGGAGCTAGTCCCGGGACTCCAGGGACCCAAAACGGAGCCCGTCTGTATGGCTCAAATGGGACGCCATCTTAAGGTCAGGCATTGCGGTATCTCGCCGGCATCGCTGCATTCCGGGCGAGTTCTCCACAGGGTGCCCCCAGATCCAGCGTACCGCACCCCTCACCGTGGTAGCGAGAGGGAGAGTCGAAGGCTGGAGCTCCCCACCTCGCCACAGCCGGGAACACTCAGCCCCATCGGGAAGCCGCCATTTTGGGCTGCGTCTGCTGGATCTTCGTCACTTCTCAACGGGACCTCTCCCGTGGCGCCAGCAACGAGCAGAGGCTCCCGCTCTGTGCCTCACATTCTCCGCTCCGTCCGGGTGTAACCTACAGCGTAGGGAATGCGGTAGAACCGCTGCTGTCTGCTCCGGAGCATTGCGCGGACCGGGAGCCGAAACGGGCTACGTCCGTTCGGCCATCTTGTCCGGCCACGCCCCCCGGAATACAGCTTTTGAACGTGCATTTACTGTAACCCTAAATTTATTTTTCCATTTGGGTCTGGCAGTTCTTTTTTTAGATTTGTCCCTGTTGCCATGGATGCTATAGACAAACTTAAATCTTGAATATGAATGGTCCATTTTGAGATAAAGGCCCCATGTTTTTGGGAAGCTTTGGAGGGGGACTTTTTGGACTGCGACCCATTCCAGAATTTTTGAAGCCCAGCTGAGTCCGGATCTGGTGCCAACCTGAACTATGTTGTTTTGGGCCCTGTTGGACTTGGCCTTTTGTGCAGGGTCATCTCCAAACATTTTGCCTTTAACCTCCTGTGTTCTGAACCTGTTGTTGTTGACCTTTAGGGCTCTATGCAATTTATCACTGCTAACCAGTACTGACGTGTTTGTGCTCTCTTCTTTATACATGGTAAAATTGCTTACATCCAATTAACACATTTAATATACTTGTAAGTCTCTAGTAAAGTGGTACAGCATGTACTCAGGGCCTATACATTAAATATTAATAGTAGTTCTGCAGCCCTGATCATGCCACCCATGTAAGTAGCCTTTTAAACATGTCTCAGACTGCTATTGCACCCAAACCTTCATTTTTAATACATACAAGTCACCCCTAGGGTAGGCCATAGACAGCCCATAGGGCAGGGTACAGTGTATTTAAAAAAGTTGGACATGTACTTTTAAAGTTTACATGTCCTAGTAGTGAAAAACTCCGAAATTCGTTTTCACTACTGTGAGGCCGACCACTCCCATTGGATAACATTGGGGTGCATTATTTCATGTAATAGGTGCTAACTTTTGATTGGGAACAGGTGAACATTTCATGCTTGGTGTCTGAGAACTTATAATTGAAGTACTCTATAATGGTAAAGTCGGATTTTAACCCATTCCGTGCTAAGGACAGAACGGTTCCATCCTCAGTCACGGTGGGCATGTGCTGAGGATGGAACTGTTCTGTCCTTGCATGCGCAGAGGGATTTACTTTTACTAAAATTAGCCTCAGGAGCTGGGGAAGAGCTTCCGCAGCACCCAAGGCTATTTTTATCTTGTCATTGAAATGATGATCGGCGCTCATTGCGCACTGATGTAATTTCAAAGAAAATGAAAGTGAAATGAGCCGGTTGACTCATTTCACTTTTACTGCATCAGTGCTCGGGGGACTATCTGAGCCCCAGAGCACTGATGCATGTAGGAGAGGAATCATTGGAAAGGGGAGAATCTCCCCTTTCCAATGGTATCTTTTCCTAGTGGATCCCTGCTTGGGGGTCGCCACAAGAGGGCAATACCCAAACAGGAATCTACCGCTTGACACCAGGGGGTGGGGAGTGGCCCCTTGGGCAAGGGCTTTTGCTCCACCATGGGTACTTTTTTCAATTAGTCTTTCTGCCCCTCCTGGGGGGCAGAAAGCCCACTATGCACCAGGGACTATTTATTTCCTAATACAGGGGTAGGGGCTGCCCAGAATGGGCTTGCCAATGTTTGATGAAAATGATACCTTACTTGTGTGGGTGCCCAAAGCAGAGTCAGCCTAAAAATTATTTTTAAAAACCCTGCCCTTTTGGGCCTGGTTTTGTTTCCCCCCAAATCTCTGTATGTTTGTGGCCCTTTCCTGTCCCAGGCACTTAGCCCACCCACAAAAGTGAGGTATCATATTTATCGGGAGACCAAGAGGAATGCTGGGTGATAGGAAATTTGTGCCGATCAGTGGTCCCACTCAGAAATGTGAGGAAAATTTGATTTCTTTTAGCTATTTTTGAGGTTTACAGGGGAATCTGGGTATGAAAATGTTGGGGAAGACCTGGTGAGAGCCATGCAAGCCACACCTCCCTGGACTCCCAGTTGTCTAGTTTTCAGAAATGTCTGGGTTTGGTATGTTTCAAAAACATAGGTGCTCCCCTTTCAAAAACAGGTCATTTTGTGATAGATTCGAGGGTACCTTGTTGTTTGGTCCCGGGTTAGGTGGCCATCAAGGGAAACCTATCAAACCCAGACAGGAGTCTAGGGTGGGGTGACTTGCATGGCTCTCACCAGGTTTATATACCCAGAATCCCCTGCCAACCTCAAATGTTGCCTAAAAAACAAATCTTCCTTGCATTTCTGTGAGGAAAAGTCCTGGAATCTGCAGGCAGCTACAAATGTCCTACCATTTAGTGTTCCCCCATATTTCCCAATAAAAATGCTACCTCTTTTGTGTGGGTAGACCTAGTGCCTGCGACAGGAAACGGCTCAAATTGCAACATGGATGCAGCACATTTTTCCACCCAAAACTGACCCTCTTTTCCCAATGTGGTAGCTCTAGATTTTGGACCCTAGCTCAGCTAGCACCTATGGAAACTGTAAATTTTTTAAAACTAGACACATAGGCTATCCACAGTGGTCTGACTTGCGTGGCTCTAACCACGTTTTTCTGCCCAAACGTAAGGTGGACACATCAAAATTATCTATCGCAAAACGATCTTGTTTTGAAAGGGGGCACCTATGTTTTTAGTTCTGGGCTTGGCGGCCTTCTGGGGAAACCTACCAAAACCAGAATTTTTGGAAAACTAGACACCTGGTGGGGGGACGTCCAGGGAGATGCTGCTTGTACAGGTCCCCCAGTGTGTTCTTACACAGAATCCCCTGCAAACCTCACATTTAGATTAAATAATCACATTTTCCTTACATTTATGTGTGGGATCACTGCTCTGGCACAAATTTCCTACCATCCAGCATTCTCCTTGGTCTCTTGTTAAAAATAATACCTCACTTGTGTGCGTGCCCAAAGCAGAGTCAGCCTAAAATTTTATTTTTAAAATCTGTCCTTTTGGACCCACTTTGGTACTCCCTCAATCTCTACACATTTTTGGCCCTTTCCTGGACACAGGCACTTGGCTCACCCATAGAAGTGAGGTATGCAGTGCAAATAACCATTGCTGCTAAACTCCATATCTTGTGCCCATTTTGGAAATACATAGATTTCCTTTATATCTATTATCACTGTATGCTGTATACCCGGTACACAATAAAAAAAACATTGCAAGGTGCAGCTCAGTTATTGGCTCTGGGTACCTCAGCTTTTTGGAGAACCTACAAGCCCTATATATCCCCTCAACCAAGGGTCCAGAAGATGTAACAGTATATTGATTTTGAAAATCTGCCATTGTTAGAAGAAGTTACAGATGAAAATGTGAGAAATGGCAGGGTTTTTTTTCAAATCAATTTCAATATTTTTTTATTTCAACAGTTACTTTCTATAGAAAAAGATTGAAGGATCTACACAAATGACCCCTTGCTGATTTTAGAATTTTGTCTGCCTTCTAGAAATGTATAGCTTCCCAGGATTCACCATAGGTTTCCCACCCACTTTCACTTCAAATTCATGTTTATTAAGACCTAGGGGGCTCATTACGATACCCGGCGTAAAAAAATCCGCCAGGCATGGAAGCGGCAAAAATCCGCCCGCACACACCGCCTGAACACCGACCACGCCATTATGAGTACACAAACCGAAAACCGCCATCGGCGGAAAAATCACACAAAATACCGCCCGCCATCGTCCGAGTCGGAGTCAAACCGCCCGCCACGGACGGAAACACGCACGACAACACAAAACCGCCCGCCCACACGGCCGACACACCGCACGTGAAATTACGATCGCACCGCCATGAGCGCGGAAAAACCACAAATATACCGCCCGCCAGCGCAAACAACGCCGATGAGAATCGACACGGCAGAAGCCATGGCGCCCACGTACCTGCACAGAAACCATCCGCACACAAAACCAATAGCACACAACATGGCCAACAAGTCCACACAGCAAGGCACACACAAATACACAAGCACAGTACACATCCCGAAAACACCCCCCGGACAAACAAAAAATACAAAGGCCAGAACCCCAGACACAACACACCTGAAAACAACAGACCATGAGGACACACCCACATAGGTGAGTACAAAAGCAGCACTCCCACAGACCACAACCCCTTGCTACATTGCAAACCAGAGAGGAGAGGAGAGGACACAGTGACACAGCAAGGACAGCAGCACACCACAGAAACGCACACATCACAACCACCACCACCACCACCAAACACCACCACCACAAACCCCCTGCACATTACACAACACACACCGCACCAGCACCACAAACACCATGGCACCACAAAGGATGCCCAAGTTCACGCCCATGGAGCTGACGGTCATGGTCGACGAGATCATCAAGGTGTACCCACAAATCTATGGGAACATGGTCCAGCACACACCACTAGCCACCAGAAACAGAATGTGGACCCGGATCGTAGACCAGGTCAATGCAGTCGGGACCCTGCCCAGGAACAGAGTCGAGATAAACAAACGTTGGAATGACGTAAAGAGCCTGGTCAAGAAGAAGGAGGGCAAAAACAGAGAGCTGGCTGCCGTCACTGGCGGAGGGAATCCCGCGCTCTTTAAGACCTTCAAAGCGTGGGAGGAGAAGGTGCGAGTCGTAATCCATCCGGAGATCCTCGCCGGATTAGCAGGGGGAGTGGAGGCTGGTAAGTACAAACTAATGTATACTAGCACACCGCTATGTACTCACATGCGCAACCACCATGCCACAGCTCCCAGGGACAAACACCCCCATGTCCAGCACACAATACACAACACATCACACGCACATGCAACAGACACTACCACACACAGGCCAAACCGAACAACTGTAAGATGCGTGGGGACATGTGTACACTAAGCCAGCCACGTAACCACCAACAAGTCCCCAAATATGCCAGAAGCGCCACAACGAGCACCCACCACACCCATGTGTCCGCCACAGCTGCACTAACCGACAAGTAACAGGTAAGTGGCAGGAACACAAAGTGCAGTGGGTGGGACAGTGGACAGCCCAAGTACAACACACACCAGGCCCCAGTCCCACAGCACAGCAAGGAGGAGCATCCCCCACACCCCACAGCCACGTGTCAGCCACCGCAGTGCACAACGACAGCCGAAAGGCAGACATCACGGTCCACAGCAATCGGTGTCAGTGGGTGTACAGCCACCCCCACGACCCACTACACCCCCCACCCCCACAGACCTGCAACATGGAGCACCCCCCGCTTAGAGCCATGTGGCATCCAGTACAGTGCACGCACGAACAACTTGCAGGTGGGAAACTGGACAGGGCTGGATTACTGGAGGCATGAGGACCATAACACCACCAACACATGGGACATGTCACGTAGCACACGGACACGCAGCACCGCCCACCGTCACGAACAAGTGAACAATGTGCACACGGACATGAACAGCAGACTCACACCCCACATGACCCATCACAGACATAGCAACACCCAAGGAGCCACGTCTGCATGCACAAGCCACACTGAATATAGTCCCACACGGCAGCCACTGTGCAACTCATCACACACAACCGAAACACCATTGAAGTCCTGTCCATGTAGCCCCCACTGCCTGTCAACCCCACACCCCACAACTACGCCTATGTAAGACAAACAACACTAGACGCAACAGAGCGGAACAACAGAAATGCACACGAACACCACTGAACCCATCAAACTCACAGACACACCATGCACATACAACATACCATCCATCCCATCCGTCAGCCCCAGTCACATGAAAGGCATGTCATCCGCACAGCTGCCACACATACAGCAGTCACGCTAAGACACATGCCCATGACCAACCATGTGCCAGAAGTCAATTAAGCGCACGACACACTGTGAGCAACAACACACAACATGGACCACACCCCCCGAGCACTGCAGTGATGCACATGGCACAGGGCAGCACGCACACCAAGGAGATGGGACAACTGCAATACGTTGGCTGGCACACAACTATCACTCACTCATAACGATGCGTCCAATGCCATGTCCAGTAACCACAACAGACAGCAAATATGCAGGGCATGTCAGGCATGCACACACCTCAGACCATGCACTGTCATGCTGCCACAACACATGTCACGTTCGGCACCCATGGCTCACAGCATGTACCCCAAAAGCATATCCCCTCCCAAATGCGAATCTGGGGCATGGCCCCCATGTTGCCATATGCGTTCCTAAGCGTTCCATTTGAACCCCAAAAGCATATTCCATCCCAAATGCGAATCTGGGGCATGGCCCCCATGTTGCCATATGCGTTCCTAAGCGTTCCATTTGAACCCCAAAAGCATATTCCATCCCAAATGCGAATCTGGGGCATGGCCCCCATGTTGCCATATGCGTTCCTAAGCGTTCCATTTGAACCCCAAAAGCATATTCCATCCCAAATGCGAATCTGGGGCATGGCCCCCATGTTGCCATATGCGTTCCTAAGCGTTCCATTTGAACCCCAAAAGCATATTCCATCCCAAATGCGAATCTGGGGCATGGCCCCCATGTTGCCATATGCGTTCCTAAGCGTTCCATATGAACTCCAAAAGCAAAGTACAAACCAGACCCAGGATGGGCCAGGAGCCCGCATACACCAGAGTCACAATGAGTAGGGGCAAAGCAACACACCCATCGGCATGGCCAATCCGTCCCATGCCACATGTGCACAGCACACAGTCCCATTGCCTAGCACACACAACTACAGATGCCACAGCCACACACTCGCCTCCGGGAAACCCATGTACGAGATTGCACGAACTGCCAATGTCAGACGACTAATACATACTTCGCCAGGTGCAACACAATAACAAATCTCATTTTCTCCACAGGTGACGAACTGCTGGACGCTGGGGATGGAGACAGCAGCCAGCACAGCCAGCCTACAAGCCCCCAACGAGGACACACGGATCTGGAGGATCTGTCCACCTCTTTGGACACGGACCACCAAGCTGGCCCATCTGGCGTGGCAGGGCCCAGCCGCTCCCCAGGACCCCTCCTACCCACCAACCCATCATCCAGGGATGCTGAACAGTCCCAGTCCCCTGCTGCCACTGTCGTTGCGGCCACACCCACGGTCATTGCGGCCACTACCACTGCCGCAACCGCCACCATCGCCGCACCGACCACCACCGCCTCCACCACCACCACGTCTTCGCTGGCACCAGCCCCAGCGCAGGTGGTGGCCCGGCCGACTGGATCCACCCTGGGAGCCACAGCGAGGACCGTGGTGAGCAATGTGGCTAGTGGGCAGGCCGGTGGCAGCAGGACTGGTAGGAGGAGCAGGGTCAGGGAAACGCCAGCCTCCCCTGGGAGCCATGCCCTGCCTCAAATGGCCAGAGTCCTTGGGGCCTATGAAGAGGCCCAAGGACAATGGGCCAGGTCTGCTACTGACACGCGGGAGGTGCTGGGGGTGCTGAGGTCCATGGACGCCCATATGGGCCAATTCGTGTCCCGTATGGACCAACTCGTGGACCTCATGGGCCAGCTGGTGGTGGCGGTGGGGTCACAGGCAAGGCCAGCAACACCACCTCCGCCACCACCTGCTAGGGCGCAGGGTCGGCCAGCAGTGTCCACTTCCCCTGCGTCCACAGCCAGTGAGCACACCTCACCCACCACCAGCAGGTCGCCACCACACACCCCCTCCCAAACGTGGAAGGGGCCGTCCGAAGAGGAAACAGATCTCCCGGGAGGACTTCGCACGCTCCAGTCGCAAGTGAGGCAGCCAGCCAGCCTTCCGCCAGCCTTCCTTGACCAGCCACTGCATTGACTTGCTCTACGATCCCACTCCACACAGCCAGCTGGATGGCATGTGTGTGTTGGACTATGGACATAGAACCAGTGGGTACACCCTGATCATCACGCAGCCATGACCGACAGCTCATTGTCACTGCACGCACCACTTTTGTTATCACCTTACACACAATCACATGTCACAGTTCGTAATAAATGCACCTTATTCACTAACTGCTGTTTGTGCCCTGTGTTTTATTTGTACGGAATACAACGGCCACCTTGGGCGGAAGGGCACCTGATGCGTGGCATGGCAATGGAATCCGGAGGGCCTGTAGGGACCTAGGGGTGGGAGACAGAACAGGAGCACATTCAATGAGTGTGTCACACACCCATCACACAGTACATGTCAACAACTACAAGCAATGTACACACATCGCACAGAGCAATAGGGCACAATGCCACAGTCACCAACAGTGGCATACTACCCTGGCCATGGAGCGTTGACACACTGCACGCAGTGAACATACGGCCACCCTGACACAGCACACACACACCTGCACAGATACAGACACATCATCCGTCGTACATGGACACTCACCGTCAAGTGAAGTAGCGGGCGATGAGCTGCTGGTGCACATTCCCAGCTTCCTCCTCTCTGCTGTCCACCTCACTCGAGCTGTCCTGGTCTGCGGGCTGGGGCCCTGGTTGATCTCCGTCATCCACAATGAGGGGGATCTGCTTCCGAATGGCCAGATTGTGCAGCATGCAGCACGCCACCACTATCTGGCACACCTTCTGTGGGGAGTACGCCAGTGCACCCCCGGTGCGGTCCAGGCACCTGAACCTGGACTTGAGGAGGCCAAAGGTACGCTCGACCACACGTCTGGTCCTCCCATGTGCCTCATTGTATCGATCGTCTGCTGGGGTGCGAGGATTCCTCAATGGACTGAGCAGCCATGCCCCGTTCGGGTACGCAGAGTCACCTGGGTGTGAGGGACACAGAGAACCGTAGCTATTCCAACTGGACAGGGGACAGCATCGCACAACCAGCACGCTACACCACTCCACATACTCACCGACAATACAGGCACGATCCTGTTGCAGATTGGCCATCAGTCGTGGCAAGATGCTGTTGCGCATTATGTGTGCGTCATGGGCCGAGCCTGGAAACTTTGCACACACGTGGGTGATCACCATGTCCGCAAGGCACACCACTTGCACATTCAGGGAGTGCGTGTGCTTCCTGTTGCGGTACAGGTGCTCAGTGGCCTGTGGTGGAACAAGGCCGACATGTGTGCAGTCAATGGCTCCCACGACGTGTGGGATTCTGCCAAGGGCATAGAATGCACCCTTCACTGCCGCCAATTCACGAGCCCTGGGAAAGCGGATGTACCTGTTCCGGTACAGCATCATGGCTGCCAGTACATCCCTCAGCACCTTGCTGAACATGGGCTGGGACATCCCTCCTCCACTGCCCACTGTGTGCTGGAATGACCCAGTGGCGAAGAAATGCATGGCGGCCATCACCTTAGCCGTGGGGGTGGCAGCAGTCGGATACACCCTGCGGGGACGGAGATGGGGCTCTAACATGGCACACAGTCGATGCAGAGTTGGCCTGTCCAGCCGAAACTTCCTGATTACCTCTGTATCGTCCATGTCCGCCAGCAATTGGTATGGGCGGTCAATGTTCGGTCTCCGCCTGGGTTAAATGGCAGAGGACACATGTCAAAGCAACACGGCACATAGCAATTTCGCATACACATCACTGACATGACTGAGCAAGCACATGAGCCACAGCCCAGCTGTCAAGCTGGGACGGCACGGCCACAATACACTTACACAGGTCTCCCAACAATGGCAATGGCAAGTGAGACATACCACTGCCATGTGCATGCACATGGGGATCTAGGCCCCAATGACTTGCGGGGCGTGCTGATGGGGACTGACTGCATATTCGTCAAGCGGCAACGCCACGGCAACATGAGTGTCTGCTGAGCATGGAACTGCTTCCGAGGCTGGATGAGTATGGCACACGACGACGACGATGTGGGCACGGGCTGAGCGGCCAATTCAAGTGGGACCTGTGGCACGAGGGGATATGAGACAGTAGTAGGTGTCAGCACTGCACCCTATGTACAGCACTGTACGGATCACAGCTCCCGAAACATTGACTGGTGTCCACATTGACAGCCCCATGCCAAGACGGCTGTGTGCTTGCAGTCACACGTCACAGGTGAGAGGTTACATTGCACGTGCCAGGTGGCAGTCGTACATAGTGGGAGCTGGCATGTGTGTGCATGTGTCTCCTGTTCAGGATCCACCAGATGGGCGCTGACTCTGTACTGACCATTGGACACAGCATGTTCCGTGGAAGGCTTGTGTGTGTGGGATGGTGGCACTGGATGTGCCTCCGTTGGGTGGGGGCCATGCACAGGGCGGGTACGTCGATGATTGCGCATTGTTGGTCACGGTGGGTGCACCAGCTAAGATGTGTTGCCCTGTGTTCAATTCCTATGTCCGCATGATGATGGACTGTAGATGTGGGCAGACTACACATTGGTCGATGTGCTGTCTATATGCATGTGCCTTCACACCAGGCACAGCTGCCCCTGCACATGTGACCCCTGCTGGACTCGCTGCTGGGTCTGTGGAGCTGATGCACCTTCTGCGCGTGGGGCGGACAGCTCTCCTCACTTCCCTCATTGCGCATGTCATGACTTTGCCGCAGGTGACATGGATCATGGAGGGCCCACATGTACGCGTGGGTAGGCTACACATGATTGTACACTGGTCGCCACCCCCAGTCAGTGTTTCGAATGGGAAGGTTGTCGTGCTGGTGGTATGTTCGATGTGGCGGATGGGCGGGCCTAGGTGCGGGCTTACATTCCGGACATGGGGGTTAGTTGGATTGGCGACTAGTTGCAGTGCACACGGGACACGTCTCTTCCTTTCCACATCTGGGTCATCCCTTGTACTAACTGACAGTGATACAGTCATCTTCGCCCCAGCCCTCATGTCCTCCCCTCGCCCCCCAATATGCATGCTCACCTGCGAGGCTAGCGCTTGCACAGGCAGCCCCAAGCTCGCACCAGAGAGGGCAAGGAGTGAATGTGTGGGTTCAGTTGCACGAGTGGGCTGTCTCAGGGTATGATGTGTGGCGGGACGCCGTCCACCTGCGTGGTGCCCCAAATGGAGACCCGGCCTGCATGGACTATGCATCACAGTCTTCGCCTTCCGGATCCGCCACCTGCGACACCCAGTGGCTGTGGCTGCCCTTGCGGCCAGGCCGCGTCCGTCTGTGGCTGTTGGCCCACACAATCACTCTTTGGCCTCTCTGGGGAGGGCTCGGGGGTGGTGGCGCACGCGCTTGCACTTAGTCGCAATGGCATGTGTCGTGGTTGGTATGATGGGCAATGGATGGGATGGTGCGAGCCACCTCCCGTGACGTCAGTGCTGCTCGTGCTGTGGTGCGTCCCCCTACACTTCCATGTGACTTGTGCCATGCTAGACGTTGAGGTTCTATTGCCTGCGTGATATGACCAGGAGGAGCGCGAGGAGACCTCTCACACACCATGCTCCACTGCCATCCCGGGCCCTGTATCGCCTGTGCGGATTGACTATGTTGGGGTTACACCTGGTCGACTGGGGCTGTGTGTGCCTTGTCAAGGGGCATGGCGGGCGCACAACAGGATCCAGCTTGTCCACAGAGGGTGGGCTGAGGTGTGCCTGGTACCGCCTTGTACGTGTGTCCGGCTGCTGTGCACACACGTGTTCACTCCCCCGACAGGTGTCCTCTCACAATGCCCAGGGAAGCGGTGGTGTACTGTTCATGACCCCTCCCAACACGGCGTGCTCCAACTTGGCATGTGCGCATCTACCCGTCGCACCCACCCACCTGAGCACTGCGTCCATACGACTTCACACGACACATGTGTGTCTTCCACAGTAGTGCTACTCATTTGCGTTGACATCCAATACCAGTGGACTACATGGTCATATCACGACTGCCGTGTACTTCACATACTCTCATCCTCTCTCATTCGTACTTGTGAAATGAGTCAGCGGAGACAGTTTTGGTTTCAAACATTATATTGAGTCATCTGTCCTCTGTGATGCAGTATAGTGGACACTACTGGCAGCGGAATACATGTTGAGGATATACTGAGCATGATTACAAATGGGATAGGGTGTGGGGTTACATCTGCTTGGCCAAGGCTGTGCTAATGTACATTTACGTATAGCTGCGGAGCTGCGGACTTTGACACAGACGGTATACATGTAGCCTACCAGACCGCTCGGCATCATGGGCACAGTCCATCTCAGTTCCATGTGACAGGTTTGCTGCGGTTGTTCCTCATGCACGCGTGCATGTGAGATGACATCAGGGCATGTGCTTGCGTGCATGCAGCGGCGTGCCACTTGTTGTTGCACTGTGGTGGTTACTGGACATGTCACAGTCACTGGGGTCGTGTTGTTGTTGTATGCACTTGTCGTCCATGCAAAGGTCCTGGTATGGGAATCCCGGGGCGGGGGTGGGAGGGGTGCAGCACCCACAGACTCCAGGCGACCTATTCATGTCCACTGAGCGGTGTGTGTGTCCATGTGCGCTGGATCCATGTCGTGTCCTGGTTGTTCGTGCAGTTCCGTCCATGTGGGTGCGATGCACAGAGCCCATGCCACTGCCTCCCACGATGCATGCGGTGTTCCTGGATGTGATGGGGAACAGTGTGCATGTCCCGGTCATATCCGATGTCATGGCGATGTCGTTGATGGTGTGGTTACAGTTGCCGGTCGTTTGGTATGGCTGTTGTGGTGGTGACTGGCCAGTCCGTGCGGAAGCTGAGCATGGGTGCGGGGTTGGACTTCATAGGTCACTCGGGGAACCTGCGTTGTGGTCCGACGTATTTACAGGTTGTCAGGTATGCGATGCCGTCCAGCAGGGCTTCCATGTCATTGGTGGTGTACATGTTTGCCAGCCAATGAAGCGGATGGTGGCTGTCAAGGTGTTGTTCGTAGGTTGTCCCTTGGAGGACCATGATGGGGCATGCTGGGTGACATTCGATGTAGCTGTTCTCGATGATCCGTCGTGTGGAGGCACAGTGGTTCCATTTCAGTGCGCGTGCGATGTTGGCCACATACGCCATGCCCCATAGGCAGAGCAGGCCCTGTCGTGTGCGTCCAGAGGGAGGAGTAGTGGTAGCAGGTCCGCCTTCAGACATGCCGGGTTGGAGAGGCATATCTCGACGGGATGCTGGTAGGGACACCTCCGACAGTAGAAGACGGGCATGACGCAGCTGAACAATGTGATGCGGTAAGTCAGTCGGTAACTTACGTTCAGCAGGGACAGGAGATCGCATCCCAATGTATGTATCGTGTTGGTTTGGTACAGCTTGAGCTGTTCGGCGTAGTTGGGTAGGTGTGTTGCGGTTGCCATTTCGCAGCGGTTCGTAGAGGTGGCGTGCTCCGGCTGTGTGTGCAGTCTGCAATGTGCACGCTCCGGGGTTGCTGTGAGCTCTGTGTAGTCGTGGGGAGACAGGACTTGTGTTCTGTTGGCTTGTTTGGAGGACACGGGCCCTCTTCCCACATGCTTCTCAGACAGTTCAAGGTCAGTGCTGTGTGACTCCTTCCAATTAACTTGCATGTGGCCGACATGGGGGAGTGTTTTCTTCTTTCTTTCCCGTCCGTTGTGTGCTTCTGTGATATGCGCTATCTGCCCTGTGGTCGGTCTCCTCGGCATGCCTGTGTTGGTCTATTCTTGGACAATGGCTGTATTCACCGGCTACTGTCGTAGGGCTGTGGTTTCGGTGTTGGAATGGAAGGTCATTCAGTGCTGTCTGCTCTCCCTTGTGTGGGCGGCAGGCTGCCTTTCCGCTCTGCGTTGGGCCTTGTGTGTGGATGTAATTCTTAGGCCACCTGTTGTCGGTCCCCGGGCTCTTTGGTGTTCCGTTTCATGTGTCTTGTTCATATGTGCAGGGTGGTATGGGTTTTTCAGTGTGGTACTGGCGTTCCTCTTCCCGAAGGAGCCCTGCTTCTCCTAGTTGGTGTTGCCGCCGCTGTGTGCTTCGCCATGTTTGTTACACTGGGGTGTGTCCTGCTGTTGCGTGACTTCACTGACATGTGTGCGTCGGTTGTGTGGCGTTGGGTGTTGTCCGTGAATTGGGCGTTGGGGACATGTCTGTGGCCGGCCTGTCACGTGTCATGTGCGTTCGGGGTGGGGCTGATGTGTGTGCTGCTTGGTTGTGTCCCTGTGTCTGTGTGCGACGCATGCATGGCGCTGCGGTTGGCCTCTGCGTTGTGCGCATGTGTGGCGGCGTCATCGGCGCTTTGGGGCCGTGACGGGGTGGTTGGTTCCTAGTCCCAGGTGGTGTGTACACATGTGTTCTGCGATGTTAGGATTTGGCCTGTGTGTCATATGTGGATGCAATGGTGGATGTGTAGTGTGCACGCGCTGGTGGGGGGTTGTCCGCTTTTTCCGCCCTTGCACTGTGTGCGCTGTTTGCGTGCACTTGTTGTGTGTGTGCCTACCTGCGTCTCCGCGGTACGTTGCGTCCTTGGTGGTGCATCAGCAGAAGCATGGGAAGGGCCTGCAGTGCTGGATTCATGCCCGGGTTGCCGCTTCTTCGTTGTCCGTGCTCTGCGTCCGTGTTTCCGCCTCTCTTTCACGTGCGGTGTCTCTTTGCCGTGGGAGCCGTTTGTTTGCGGCATCGTAATTTATGCGCCGGGCGGGACGTGTTTCGTCGGACGGTGTGTGTCAGTTGGGCTGCGCCGCTACGTGTGCGGGCGCACTTTGATGGCGGACGGTGTTGCTGGCTTGCCGGCGGTGTTTGGCCTGCTTTTCGCATCATAATTGGGCGGGCGTGTGGACTGCTGCGTGCCGGCGGTAACTGGTGGTTTTGCATCCGCCAGCACGGCGGTTGTGCTTCCGCCCGCCATCGTAATGGGCCCCCTAGGTCTTTAAACGACACACCAGTTTACAACCATAATCACTATATATATATATATATATATATTTTAAACCTAACGCCCTGGAGCTCTTGAAGACGCACACAACAATAAATGAAACCTTGCGGTTTATTATATGGAATCCAGCAGTTACATCCGGTTTTTAAAATCTCTTGCCTGACGCGTTTCGAGGCAACAAGCCTCTTCCTCAAAGGCTGCCTGGATCGTGCTTGGGGAGCTCCAATCAATGATTTGCTACATGCTTCGAACCCCAGTGGGCCGCGTTCAGTACGGTAAGTCTTATAGTGCATGATGGGACTTATAGTCCATTAGGAGCTAATTGTTTGCCTGTAGTAGGTTCCTTGCACGTTCCACAATTAATGGCATTGATTTCACCCTCAGTGGGCCTCCGAGTGATTTGCTGGATAATTACTCCCATTTACTGTGCTGCAACCTGGCGTAGAAGCGTTCCTGCCATGCAGCCTCGCAGCAGTGATCCGCGATGGTGCAGTCTTCCACGGCTGGGCAGCCGTGTCACATTTATTTTAAACCAAACGCCCAGGAGCTTTTGAAGACGCACACAACAATAAATGAAACCTTGCGGTTTATTATATGAAATCCAGCAGTTACACCCGTTTTTTTAAATCTCTCGCCTGACGCGTTTCGAGGCAGCAAGCCTCTTCCTCATAGGCTGCCTGGATCGTGCTTGGGGAGTTCCAATCAATGATTTGCTACATGCTTCGACCCCCAGTTGGCCGCGTTCAGTACAGTAAGTCTTATAGTGCATGATGAGACTTCTAGTCCATTAGGAGCTAATTGTTTGCCTGTAATAGGTTCCTTGCACGTTCCACAATTAATGGCATTGATTTCACCCTCAGTGGGCCTCCGAGTGATTTGCTGGATAATTACTCCCATTTACTGTGCTGCAACCTGGCGTAGAAACGTTCCTGCCATGCAGCCTCGCAGCAGTGATCCGCGATGGTGCAGTCTTCGACGGCTGGGCAGCCATGTCACATTTATTTTAAAGCAAACGCCCTGGAGCTCTTGAAGACGCACACAACAATAAATGAAACCTTGCGGTTAATTATATGGAATCCAGCAGTTACATCCGTTTTTTTTAAATCTCTCGCCTGACGAGTTTCGAGGCAACAAGCCTCTTCCTCATAGGCTGCCTGGATCGTGCTTGGGGGGCTCCAATCAATGATTTGCTACATGCTTCGACCCCCAGTGGGCTGCGTTCAGTACGGTAAGTCTTATAGTGCATGATGGGACTTATAGTCCATTAGGAGCTAAGTGTTTGCCTGCAGTAGGTTCCTTGCACGTTCCACAATTAATGGCATTGATTTCACCCTCAGTGGGCCTCCGAGTGATTTGCTGGATAATTACTCCCATTTACTGTGCTGCAACCTGGCGAAGAAACGTTCCTGCCATGCAGACTCGCAGCAGTGATCCGCGATGGTGCAGTCTTCCACAGCTGGGCAGCCGTGTCACATTTATTTTGAACCAAACGCCCTGGAGCTCTTGAAGACGCACACAACAATAAATGAAACCTTGCGGTTTATTATATGGAATCCAGCAGTTACATCCGGTTTTTTAAATCTCTCGCCTGACGCGTTTCGAGACAACAAGCCTCTTCCTCATAGGCTGCCTGGATCGTGCTTGGGGAGCTCCAATCAATGATTTGCTACATGCTTCGACCCCAGCCGTGGAAAACTGCACCATCGCGGATCACTCGGAGGCCCACTGAGGGTGAAATCAATGCCATTAATTGTGGAACGTGCAAGGAACCTACTACAGGCAAACAATTAGCTCCTAATGGACTATAAGTCCCATCATGCACTATAAGACTTACTGTACTGAACGCGGCCCACTGGAGGTCGAAGCATGTAGCAAATCATTGATTGGAGTTCCCCAAGCACGATCCAGGCAGCCTATGAGGAAGAGGCTTGTTGCCTCGAAAAGTGTCAGGCGAGAGATTTAAAAAACCGGATGTAACTGCTGGATTCCATATAATAAACCGCAATGTTTCATTTATTGTTGTGTGCGTCTTCAAGAGCTCCAGGGCGTTTGGTTTAAAATATATATATATATACATATATATTCACTGAAAAAACCATAGGTTTCAGGGACGTTATAGTTAGCTGGACATTTCACTCGTACAAAACCATAGAAATTGCACTGTTATAGTTAGTTCAGCTAACTATAACTCGCGCCTCGCAATGCACTGCTGATGACATCACATATTACATCATTCATGACATGGTCAGTGACATCACTGATGACACCACTGATGACATCACTGATGACATCTCAAATGACATCACTGATGACATCATCCAGTGACTGTGTGGTTCTGCAAAGTTTAAATATGTATTATATATATATATACCAAGGTGTATTGAAGAATGAGTGGGTGTATAAGTGTCTGGATGGAGGATTTAGTAGGTGTGTGACTGACTGTTTAACTGAGTTATTACATGTGTCTTACTGAATGCATGGGTTAGTGACTAAACTGTGTGAATGTCTATATCAGTCTGTTTGCTGTTGTATAAGCTGCTGCATGGGTTGGTCAGTAGCTACATGAGTGTCTATATGGGTTATTAATTGGTTGCCAGAGTATTTGTATGGGTGCCTGAGTGTGTGTGTGTGGGTGTGTGGGAGGTGTGTGACTCTGTGCATACATGTTTGAGTGGTTGATTCACTGGGTGTATGGGTTCAAGAGTGCATGTGGAAACAGCTGTATGCGTGGGTGAGTGTGTGTATGGGTGTGTTAGTCAGTGAATGGATGTCTCAGTGGTACATGTCCAACTAACTACATATGTAAAAGACAGTGTATGTGAGAGTTGGAGTATATAAATGACTATACGTGAGAGTTACTGATTGTGAGAGTGGCTGTATGGATGAGTGTGTACTTGTATCAGTGATTGTATAAGAGAGTAATTATGCGTTTCTTTCTGTTTGAATAAGTGATGTGTTGTGTGTATAACTGTATAGGTCAGTAAATGGAAGTGTGATTGATTATTTGCATGACTGACTAGGTGTGTGAGTAACTCTGGATGAGTGCTGGTGTGTGAGTGTCTGTGTAGGTGTATGAGTGCATATGATAGTGTTGTATTGATGAGTGACTGCATGTATGAGTGATTGTATGGGTGAATGAGTGGATGAGTGTGTAGACCTAAGAACCAGTGATTAGATATGTAGTAAGTGGTATTGGTGTGTCTATGGTTTCAAAAATGGTAATCTGTTTTTTGGAGTGGGTGTATCAAAGGTTATATTAGGGTGTGAGAAGGTGCATCAGATTGTCACATGGATGATGTCATCAGTGATGTCATCAGTGATGTCATCAGTGATCTCATTTGAGATGTCATCAGTGATGTCATCAGTGATGTCACTGACCATGTCATGAATGATGTAATATGTGATGTCATCAGCAGTGCATTGCGGGGGCGCGAGTTATAGTTAGCTGAACTAACTATAACAGTGGAATTTCTATGGTTTTGTACGAGTGAAATGTCCAGCTAACTATAACGTCCCTGAAACCTATGGTTTTTTCAGTGAATTTCAAAGGTTTTTTAAATGCTAATTTCTAACTATAACGTCCCTGAAAGCTATGGTTTTTTCAGTGAATTACTAAGGTTTTTTAAATGATAATTTCTAACTATAACGTGCCTGAAACCTATGGTTTTTTCAGTGAATTTCAAACGTTTTTTAAATGCTAATTTCTTATTATAATGTTCATTAAACCTATGGTTTTTTCAGTGATTTTAAATTATCATTCCATTCTCAACCTAGTGAAAACAGCCAATATTGCCAGTTTTCCAACAATAGCTTCCGCAAAAAAAATTGCCACAAATGAGAGTGACAACTAACACTAATAATATGCAGAGTAGGCGTTCCCGTGCAAAAATAACACGAAAACACCACTTCCCGATATTTTCAACGAGCAGCCAAATCTGGGGTGCGATCTAAAAACAGGCGATAAGCTGCGTTAGCAGTAGGAATTTAACATCTGCCTTTTACTGGTGTAAAGCAGGACGACTACCTATAGTGTGAAAGGGAGCCCAGCCCAGAACCACATCTGAAGACCAACACATGTCATAGAGCTACTGACCATGCAGCTCCGACACCCAAGAAGGCCACAACACCCACTGCCATCACCCTCAGGACCTCCCCCCCGGACCACTCCCCTCCCTACTACCACCAAGGCAGCGCAGAACAGGACAGCGGACCTTCCAAAAACAGCATGGTCCCTCAGCCACTCAATAGCTGAATCTTGGGAGATGTGGCAACCAAGTATGTGTGAAGGACGCAAGTCACCCATCAATAAAAATGCACACAATACCAAGTGTAGCGGTGATGTGGTGGACAGACCTCACTATGCAGAGCACAAACCTCTCCATGTGGACATAAACTGCTGGTGCTTGTAGTGTTGTGGACAATAGACGCAACCATGTTACCTCAGGCAGTGGGGAAGATCTTGGTCATGTAGCTGTGTTGTCCCCCCCTGGAAGCGGAAGCGGAGTGTGCTGGTCCAACGTACGCCACTGCAGCATAGGAGAATGAATAAATAGGCTGGGGCTCTGGGCGTGGTTCACTTGTGGGAAGGCCAAAGCATCTGCCAGGGCGGCAGCCCTCACCCTGCCACGAGGCCTCCGCCGTGACCGCCGGCCTCCTCGACACAGGCCCCCTGCGAACCCAGCAGCAGTGCACCACAGACTTATGTCTGTACAGACTACTGCCTTCGATCTACACTGCGGACAGCAGGGCTCACAATTCAGATCGAGTTGCGATTGCAGATGACGCACTCCAGTAGGGAAGAGACATTGATCCCAGTGAGGCCCGCCCGGACCACGCATCATCGCAGACTACGCACACACTGAGTGCTTCAGGTGCCACTAACTCAGTGCACCACAAGTCAACGCCACGTGGACTTATTAAGACAGAATTCATTAGGCAAAAGACATTGCTACCAGTGCGGCCCGCCTGGATCACGCATCATCGCAGGCTCCACACACGCTGGTTGCTTCAGGTGACACTAACTGTACAGCTCAACTCAACACCACGTGGCTGTGGGCCCTTGCTGACCGCTTTCTCCGGCCTACACTGCGGTCATCAGGGCTCACATTTAAAATTGACTCTTGATTCATTAATTGCAGAGTCCAGTAGGCAACAAAGTATTTCGTCCCTAAAACCTACATCATATCCTTTTAGTATCCTTGCTTCAAGAACTTGTTTTATATCAGTTATAGCTTTAGTACAATGACCAAATTCATCTTGCAAGTCCAAAGGAACACTGAATGGCAGTCTACACTGCGGACAGCAGAGCTCACAATTTGAATTCAGTCTTGATTTATTAATTGCAGACAGAATTGTACTCTATGTCCTCGAATTTTGTCAAGAGGAAGTGACAAAAAGCATTCCTTGATGTCTGTGCTGACTACTGCCTTCGATCTACACTGCGGTCAGCAGGGCTCACAATTCAGATCGAGTCGCGATTGCAGATGACGCAGTCCAGTAGGCAACAGACATTGCATGATCCCTGGCTGCGCACACGCTGAGCGCCACACCTACCACTAACTCTATGCAGCTCAAGTCAATGCCAGGTGGCTCTGGGCTCTTCCTGACCACTGCCTCCGGCCTACACTGTGGTCAGCAGGGCTCACAATTCAGATCGAGTCGCGATTGCAGATCATGCAGTCCAGTAGGCAAGAGACATTGCATCATTGCTGGCTGCGCACACGCTGAGCGCCACACCTACCACTAACTGTATGCAGCTCAAGTCAACGCCACATGGCTGTAGGCCCTTCCTGACCGCTGCCTCCGGCCTACACTGTGCTCAGCAGGGCTCACAATTCAAATTCAGTCTTCATTCATTAATTTCAGAGTCCAGTAGGCAACTAACTATAACGTCCCTGAAACCTACATATTTCAACAGTGTATTCCATAAATGTTTCATCTTTTGTTCCATACACCTACACTGCGGTTAGCAGAGCTCACAATTTAAATTGAGACATGATTTATTTATTGCAGAGAGAATTGTACTCTATGTCCTCGAATTTTGTAAACAGGAAGTGATTAAAAGCATTCTTCGATGTCTGTGCTGACTACTGCCTTCGATCTACACTGCGGATAGCAGGCCTCACAATTCACATCGAGTCGCGATTGCAGATGACTCAGTCCAGTAGGCAACAGACATTGCTCCCAGTGCGGCTCGCCCGCACCACGCATTATCGCTGGCTGCGCACACGCTGAATGCTTCTGATGCCCCTATCTCAGTGCAGCACAACTCATGGACCCTTTATGATACAATGTTTTGTGTATAATTTCACATCTGCTGCCCCTACCTCAGTGTACCACAAGTCATGGACCCTTTACGATACAATCTTGTGTGTATTATTTCACATCTGTTGCCCCTACCTTAGTGCAGCACAAATCATTGACCCTTTATGATTGAATCTGTGTGTCTGACCCAATGATTACTGTTGTACTTGTTGCCAGCACCAACCATTCCCGGAGTGCTGGCTTACACTCACCCCACACACATCCAGCACAGACGTCACTGGACATGTGACCCTGGTAATAAAAATGAGTCGAGCGCACATGCCCGTACCCAGTTCCACTATCTATCTGTGTCCGTGTGTTCATTATGTATGCAAGATGCCGCCCCTGGGCCCTACCACATTTCATTGTGCTGTGGACAGCGTAAGCAACCACGTTACCTCTGGCAGTGGGGAAAACTTCGGTTATGTAACTTTCTCTCGGTCATTGTACAAGTACGTACGTAGAGACTGGATCATTAGAGTACTGCAAGGAGAGTGTATAGTGAATTTATAAGTGCTTGGGGATTGGCGGAGTAATTGTATAAGTACATAAGTTGGCACAGCCTAACCCCGTACACAAGCTTGGCTCTAATTGGCTGCCCTCCATGTGCCAAAAACTGAAACTTGAACTTTGCATGGCCCTGTATTGCTACAGCTGCAACACTCCACTGAATGTGCAATAAACATTCATATCCACACAGATGTGTCTTGTCCACCATCTTTCATGTGTGGAACTATGGATGAATGTATGGTCAGTGATTCCCCGTACCTTCCATGTTGGCCATGTTGTGGGACTTGGCTCACAGAGTGATACATTGGCGCTTGCGACCCGGGTGACGTCAGCACTACAACAGGGACACCCGCATCAGTTGATTCCTCATACAGCCCAGGACGGAGCCACGCCCATAGCTCCGGAGTCATTCTTCACAGCCTCACGCAGGACTGGCATACACCAGGCCAGCCCACTCCTCTTACGCTTACAGGGAAGGACAACAACGCAACATGGCCCAGATTTTCATTGCAGTGATCTGCTGGTCACACCCTAGTTGTCAGTACGCCACAGCCACTCCCTCACGGCTAGTATACACCCACACCACACCCATCCAGCACAGGCGTCACAGGACACGTGACCCTGCCAATAAAAAAGACCGGGCGCACGTGCTCGACGCCATTTCAGAGTCGCTCGCACTGGATGCACTGCAGCCGGCACAGGCACACTGGCACGGGACGGTGACTTTCGGTCCACTGGGGTACGGGTACCGTAACTGCTGAGCAGGTGTGCAGCCTGCGGTGATGGCCCGTCCCGGCGGTCTGGACAGCTCAGGTTTTGTGTGCCCTGCTGGACCGCAGTGTAGGCCTGAGCCATCAAACAGCGCAGGCCTACCACCACGTGGCCTCGCCTCACTGGTCACAGAGTTAGTGGCACCGCAAGGGCTGAACGGGTGTGCAGCCTGCGATGAAAAGCCCAGTGCACTGGTATGTCCTCTGCCATGGCGAAATCAAGACCCAGCACCAAATGTGAGACCTGGTGGCCAGCGGAGCGGGGCTGCATGATATGCAGGGTGCCGTGTCCGCGGGCCCCGGGCTTGGGGCTTGCAGCGGCACGTGGTAGGCCCTCTTTTCTACACGCAGGTTGCGAAAGGTGAGCAGAGAGGCTTGTTAGCGCAGCGGCGGGCAGTGACCTCCGGGCAGTGGGAGTGGATGGGGTGCAGCAGCCTGGGTGCGCAGCGGCGGACAGGCACCTCCGGGCAGTGGGAGTGGATGGGGTGCAGCAGCCTGGGTGCGCAGTAGCGGGCAAACACCTCTGGGCAGTGGAAGTGGATGGGGTGCAGCAGCCTGGGTGCGCAGCGGTGAGCAGACACCTCTGGGCAGTGGAAGTGGATGGGGTGCAGCAGCCTGGATGCACAAAGGCGGGACAGAGAATTAGGCGTGTGCAGTTGTATGTACTCTGCCATTACTGATTCCATACTATGTTTCAGATGAGTAAGCTTGAGGGCTCCACTATGTCCCGGCACGTGGTTGGAGACACACCAGTGACGGAAAGGTGAGCTGTGAGGGTTTTTTCCACAGTGTGGGCACTCACTGTCCCTCTCCATCTCTTCCTTTCTCTCCCTCACACTCTTTCTCTCTCTCTTCCTCTCTCTCACTCTATCTCTTCCTCTCTCTCTCACACTGTTGTTTTCTTTCTCTCTCTCTCTCTCTCTCTTTCTCTCTCTCTCACTCTTCCTCTGTTTCTCTCTTCTTCCTTCTCACACTGTTTCTCTCTTTCTCTCTCTCTTCCTCTCTCTCACTGTTTCTCTCTCTCTTCCTCTCTCTCTCACTCTTTCGCTCTGTCTATCTCTCACTTTCTTTCTTTTTCTCTCTCTTCCTCTCTGTCACTCTTTCTCTCTCTCTCTCCTTTGATGGACGCATGACGCACAATGTTATCTTGCTTTTTGTCTAGCAGGCTGTGATTCACAGATTGACGACCCCCTCCGACACGGACCTCCCGCCACGAGGCCATGACTTCAGTTCCACTGAGTTAGTGCCACCAGAGCTGAGCGCATGTGCAGCCTGCGATGATGCGTGGCCATCCTGCAATCAACACCCACTTTGAATTGTGAGCTCGGCTTGACCGCATGTACGCAACGCCTGAGGAGGTTGCTTTGGCACGTGGTGGACCCTCTTAGACACACACCGGTGGCGGAAGGTGAGCAGAGAGGCTTGTTTCCGCAGCAGCGAGCAGTCACCTCTGGGCGGTGGGAGTGGATAGTGTGCAGCACCCTGGGTGCACAAGAGCGGGCAGACACCTCTGAGCAGTGGGAGTGGATGGGGTGCAGCAGCCTGGGTGCACAGGAGCGGGCAGACACCTCTAGGCAGTGGGAGTGGATGGGATGCAGCAGTCTGGGTGCGCAGGAACGGGCAGTCACCTCCGGGCAGTGGGACTGGATGCAGTGCACCAGCCTGGGTGCACAGCAGCGGGCAGACACCTCTGGGCAGTGGGAGTGGATGGGGTACAGCAGCCTGGGTGCGCAGAGGCGAGCGGACACCTCTGGGTGGAGGGAGTCGATGGGGTGCAGCAGCCTGGGTACGCATGGGCGAAACAGAGAATTAGGCATGTGCAGTTGTATGTACTCTGCCATTACTGATTCTATACTATGTTTCAGATGACTAAACTTGAAGACTGCACTATGTCCCGGCACGTGGTTGGAGACACACCGGTGGCAGAAAGGTGAGCTGTGAGGATTTTCTCAACAATGTCAACACTCACTCTCCCTCTCCATCTCTTCCTTTCTGTCACTCACACTCTTTCTCTCTCTCTCTCTCACTCTCTATCTCTTCCTTTCTCTCTCTCACACTCTTTCTATGTCTTTTTCTCTCTCTCTCTCATTCTATCTTTCTCTCTCTCTTCCTCTGTCTCACTCTTTCTCTCTCTCTCTACCTCTCTCTCACACTGTTTCTCTCTTTCTCTCTCTCTTCCTTGTATCTCACTCTTTCTCTCTTTCTCTCTCTCTCTTCCTCTCTCTCTCACTCTTTCTCTCTTTCTCTGTCTTCCTCTCTGTCTCACTCTTTCTTTCTCTGTCTCTCTCTCTCTCTCACTCTTTCTCTCTTTCTCTCTCTCTCTCTCCTTTCATGGACACATGACGCACAATCTTATCTTTCTTTTTGTCTTGCAGGCTGTGATTCACAAATTGTCGAGGGATGACACGCCATACCTGTACCTACTTTTATTTTGTTGTTTTGTTTAAATAAAATGTTTTATATGTAAATCCATAGATGACTGAGATTCTTATTTGTCCAACCTCACATGCATCTTCTTTACTATAATTGTGCGACATCAGCCAATTTGTTACATTCCAGATTTCCTAAGGTTGCTGTCACATTTGTTTGTGTGGGGGGGAGGTGACTTGGGATGGCGGACAAGGGGCTGGTGGCGGGGGGTGTCGGAGCAGTGTTGGGTGTCCGAGCTGCATGATCGTTGGCTCCATTGCATCTGTTGTCATTCACTTTGAAAGTTAAAAATATCGTCTCAAATACTTAACCACTACTACAAAACACATAACACACCTTCTTAATTTCTAATTTACCTTCGTAGTTGGTATGCAGATTTCAAATGTCACAAACGCATGCAATTCTTTTGTTGTCACACAGTACATGTAATGCACCGCTTTCATCAAGAATGGAACCAGTAATGGCACAATTTCCCTGTTGCTCCACACATAAATACATGTAAAGAACAAATCAGAATAGTTCCTTATTTTTTTAGATTGCAAAACCTCTCTTTATTGGTTATTTTTGAACTGTCCATATAAACAGTTTTTTTAAGGACACATACAGGTGAAAAGTTCAAGGTATTGTATCAACACTTTCTAGAACATTCTACGACACGTGCAGGTTAAAAGTTCATCATTTTTTTAAACCTACCAATATTTTTTTTTGCAACAATTTCTCCAACATTTAACGGCACATGGAGGTTAAAAGTTCACCATTCTTTCAAGTTTGAACTGCACCTTCCAAATACAATTAGCAGGTGTGGTTGAGCTGAGCAAATTTCATCCTATAATATGTACTCCACGTATAAACTGCTTTTTTATTAACCAATCACAAAGATGCTTTTCATCAAACTAATATACACCCTACTTTTTAGGACACAATACATTTCATCTCCCAATCGGTTAACGTTTTGTATGTAAAAAAAAAGTAGTTCCCCATGTTTAAACATATCTCTTATTCTACGAACGGACTGCATGAGCTACAGTCATTTATCCATATCTTCTAGCCATACCTTCAAAATGCTAGTGTGGATTGTAGGACATAGCTATGTTTTCTGGTGCAAGAGGTATGCAGAACAGAGACGTATTGACTTAGGCCTAGGTTTACAAAATGTGCACATTAAATGGTTTGCAGAGAGAGGATTGAAGTGGCACCAATTGCTCCCTCTGGTTAAAACCTGTTTGCATCTCCAACACCCTGATCTCATGATTGTACACTGTGGTGGTAACGACCTAGGCACATTGACTGGGGTAGGTTTGGAAATGCTTATGAAGGACACCTTTGGAAAATTGATGTTACTTTTGCCTCAAACTGTCTTTGTATATTCCAATATATGCCAAAGACAGAAGTGGAAATGGTCAAACCAATTTTGTCATAAGATTGAAAAATCTAGGAAGAATGTTAACAAAGCTGTGTCTGCATACCTCAGAGACCATAGAATGGGGACGATTTACAACAACAACATATGTTTTGATATGGCTGATATCTACAGAAGTGATGGAGTACACTTCACAGATGAGGAAAACCGAGCTTTCCTGATTAACCTGAAGGTGTGCATTCGCACTTACATGTAGCTCCAACTAATAAACACAAGGGCTCTTTTTAGAGCTGCCTTATATTCCCAATTTCGGCTCGCAGAGTGTCAGCTGCGGTTCGGCTAGCAGAGGGACACCTGCGGGCCATCGGGCAGGCTCGCAGAGGAAGAGCTGCGGCCCGTGGGCTCAGCTTGCAGAGGGAGACCTACAAGCCGTTGGCTCGCAAAAGCACAGCACCGTACTGGCTCGCAGAGGGAGAGCTGTGGCCGGACTCGCAGAGGGAGACCAACGGGCCAACAGTCCTGCTAGCAGACACGCAGCTATCAGTTAACAGGCTGGATCGCAGAGATACAGCTGCGAGCCCTCTGAGCTGCAACCCGACGGGCTAACTCGCAGAGGGAGAGTAACGGGCCGACGGGCCTGCTAGCACAGACACAGCTACGAGCTAACGAGGTGGCTCACAGAGGTAGAGCTGCGGGCCCGACAGCTCGCAGACACAGAGCTGCGAGCCGACGGACTGGCTTCTAAAGGCATAGCCGCGAGCTGATGATGTGGGGAGAGGGAGCGTAAAAGGAGTATCTCGCACAGACAGACCTGCGGGATATTTTCAGTATTGCCTCGCAGAGGTAGAATTACGGATCCGATGCCTTTTGGAGGGAGAGATGCGAGCTGACGGACTGAGTCACAAAATGGCTCACAGCTCGCAGTCGCAGAGCTGCGAGCCGACGGACTGGCTTCTAAAGGCATAGCCGCGAGCTGGTGATGTGGGGAGAGGGACCGTGAAAGGGGTATCTCGCACAGACAGAGCTGCGGTATATTTTTAGTGTTGTCTCGCAGAGGTAGAACTATGGACCTGATGCCTTGTAGAGGGAGAGTTGTGAGCTGATGGACTGAATCACAAAATGGCTGCCAACACTTCCTAGTTTCAACAGTTCGCAGCCAATGAGCCGCAAGCTCGTGCTCGTAACGCTTCAGCCAATCAGATGTCAGAATTCTTAAATATCGAAATCTGACAAATTTGATATTTCTCTAAATCTACTGAACGGATTTACCCGATTTAAACAAAAGCGTGCTTTCTGGACCAAGACCTTTCTCTGTGCCAAATTTGGCGCAATTCCGTTCCGCAGTTTGACCTGTAGCCTTTTCTAAAGTTTCCTGTGGAAATTGCATGGAGAAGACAAGTTTTGGGACCCAAATAATTTATTAGAGGTTGGCATGAAACGCGTCGGACAAAAAGAACTATTTTGGCAGGCAACATTCATTTCCTGTATACGGCAACCTCTAATAAATTATTTGATGCTTACTTACCTGCTGTGGGCCATTCCATTTCGGTCAGTCTTTGTGATGGATTTTGAGCGGCCATGCCTGGGTCGCGGAGGGAGCCCCACTGTTTGAACACAGACCAGCAGTCACGCCAACCGGCGAGATCGCACATGGAGCAGGAGCGATGTTCGAGGTAATAAGATGCCGGTACTATGAAGTGAGTCTGTGCCGCGACCCACATGGGAATCATTGTGTTTTAATTTTTCTGCGGCTGGCATACGGCCCACTGGGGAAGCAACTAAACACCACAAGTACCAGGATGCCAGTGGAATGGCGACGCCCACTGAGGCGGGGACTTGACTAATCCTTAGGTTTAGTAGTTAACTTCTAATCCAACGATTTGGTTATATATCCACATACGGAAACCACTCTTTATTCTGCCAAGATTTTAACACAAATTGTACCAATGATTTCCCACTCAAGTACTGCTAATCATATTTATAGGACAGGTCTTTACCTAGTGTCCTTGACTCACTCTTTGAAATTTCAATTTGCAGCTTCTGTTGGCCCAACTTCACCTTCATAGCCCTACAAACTGTCACCAGATTTTTTCTTACACTGTTTGCCCATTTCAGTTCACTTTGCATGATTTTTACACCACATTTTTACACCACTGGGAGACTTTTTGTTCCTCCTCCGCACTCAATCTTTTCCAGAATCTTTTTAGCGCCATTTAGGCCAGTATGTTCGATGATATCATGCCTGTTTCCATTCTTTCCACTTGAATGATGGTGGAACCACATAGGGGCAATAATCTCTTTAAACATTTCCCTTCCTCAGCATCCTACCTACTTTTGCCACTCAGCTCCGTATTAAAGTTGTGGGGGTATCATAGCTACATAAGCTTTTAAAATGGGTCTGTATAAAAATTCGACAAAATCCTTCTTGACATTTTTCAAGCCACTCACCGAGGCAAAAGCCCTGGCCTTCAGGGCTTCAATATGGGTATTCCATTTCAGGGACCTCTCAAACCAGACCCCTAGATACTTCTATTCATTAACTAATTCTAACTTAGCGGGCCTAAGTACCATCTAAATTTAATTTCTTTCATCCCAAAGCTAACCACCCTGGTGTTATCCATATCTACCACTAGTCTACAAGGCACTTTCTAAAAATAAAGTTCATCCACTTTGGCTTCTTCATGGAAAGTTTTATACTGATCCATCAAGTGGAGGGCCAAAAAAAAGGGAAGTCCCAAAAGTGAGCTTTTCTATATTACTTGCCATATAATAATAACACTTTGTTGATGCAAAACAAATAGCTGAACGGGATCACATAAAGTTTGGCAAAAAGATGGAACTTTACTAAGAAAGCATGCTTTTTGTAATTTGGTGTAAATCTGTTCAGCTGTTTTTGAGAAATGTGTTTTTTATGAGGGGCTCATTCGGACATGAAGGGGCTAACTCTCAGAAAAAACTAGAAATATCTGGTTGTTTGGTACTGCGCTACTCCTGCGGTAACAAAATATAATAATAGTCGGAACTGATTGTTCTAGTGAGCTTTTTTTTCCCACCATCTATTTCGGTAACATGGCTGCCATTACAACACTCAGGTAAACTGACCTCTGGTCTTAAGAATGAATTGAAAGGGCCAATAAGGGGCCAAGGTGATCACACCTTGACCCTCAAGCTCTTTGGGGGTGGTCCATATGGTCTAAGTAATATTAAAAAGCCGATTTTGTTGCTGGTACCACAGTACTAACATGGCATCTGGTGCGGGCCCCTGTGTTTTTCCTTTTTCCTTTTTGTTTTGCCAGATTGGATCTATCTCAAATAAATGAACAAAAACCAGAAGATGTGTTTTGGACTACATGATTTTAGGATACTAGAATTATAAGCGCAACTTTCTTCCTCTAAAACTCCAGCCTGTGTGATACTGTGCTGCTTCCAGTGTACCTTGGTATTCAGTCGTACTGTGGTATAATGTGGTAATGTGGTAGAATAATAATAAAATACCTTACACACCAACGGTTGGACATAGTCAGGGAGTTGGGTCTGTAAGCAGTCCCTCCCGCCAACCCCTGCTACACACAGTTAAAGGTCATGCGTAGCAGGGGTGTGATCACTAACTCTGGTCTGTGGTTAAACATTGGCTTGTCAAAGCACAAGGAAGTTTGCTTCTCACTCAGGGTTGTGCACAGGGCCTGGCCGCAAATGCTGTTTGCTGCAGGGGAGTTGGTCACTCACTCGGGGAGGTTGGGTGCAGAGCATGGTTTGTGTGTAGAGGACCTGCCTGCAGACCATGCTCAACTGGTGGTTATTATTGACAAGAAGCTGGCCATTGTATGGTGCATTACCTCATGCCAAAGAATATTACATTTCCCCTTTAAAATATATAAACATACTTTAACATTTACTCACACACATGACGAACAACATACATGTTTTTCTATTTTTAATCACAAACAATGGTACTAACAAGAACCTTTTTTAAATAATAATATTTTTTGTAATTTTATTTTATTTGGGGAGTGGTTCAAACCACAAATAACAAGAAGACAGGGCATCAAAACCTGGCCTACAAAATAAAAAATATTTCTTGCAGTTGGCTTGGTGTGTAGAGTGTAGACGACTGCTGATCTCTAGCTGTAGCACTCTGTTCCCCCATAAATATTGTTGCAAACTTCATGCAATACAATGCAATATTCATGTATAAAGGGTTATGTATTGGGTCTGGTTTTCAGTAACTTTAGGAGGAAGTGAATCACCAGGTTGGAGAGGAATGACTAGAGCAGAAGATGTTGATACCCCCCTCATCCTCCTCACGTCTCCACTTTGCCGCATTCAACTAAGTGGTGTTCCATGAGTGAAGGTGCTACATCATTCCTGATCTCTCAAGTGAATACTTTTTACCTGTACAACTGGAAAATGGATATCTTCTTTTCTCCAGATGCTATGGACTACATGAACTATAATTCTCACCTTCCCTGTGCACAGCTTATACCCTATCATATTACATCACTTATACTACGTTTAATCATAGCGTTCATAGCAGCACTCCTGACATCTCAAATGGCATCATTTAGAAGAACATTGTGCATAGTAGCAGGGTGAGTTATAGTTCATGAAGTCTGGCTAGCGAGTTTGCAACACATTGTATGGAGGTGCACAAGTCATTATAAGTTTTGGGTGGGGCGCAAATTATAAGTTTAAGTTATAACTTTAACTTTAGAGTTTCTAATGTTTGTGTAGTTTAACTTGGTTTTGTAAACAAAATATTAATAAAATGTTTGTAACTATAACTTATCCTCAACCTTTGGTTCATTATTTAATTTAAATGTTTTTTTAAATAAAAATGTATTTCAAATTGTAGAGTGGAGTGTTGGTGAGTGGAGTGTTGTAGTGTGTAGTAAAGTGAAGTGGCAAAGAGTGGAGGTCCATAAAGTGGAGTGTCATAGAGTGTGGCATCATAGAGTATTGTGGCGTAGAGTGTCATGGCATAGAGTGTCATGGCATACACTGGAGAGGAGTAGAGTGGAGTTGCGTAGAGTGTAGTAGCATGTCATAGAGTGGAGGGGAGTAGTCTGTCTTAGAGTGGCGTGTCGTAGAGTGGAGTGGCGTGTTGTACAGTGGAGTGGTGTGTCTCAGAGTGGAGTGGTGTGGAGTGTCGTAGAGTGGAGTGGAGTGGTGTAAATTGCAGTGGAATGCCATAGAGTGGAGTGGCGTGTTATAGAGTGGAGTGGTGTGCCTCAAATCGAGTACGGTGGAGTGGCATAGACTTGAGTGGAGTGTCGTATAGTATTGTGTTGTAGAGTGTCATGGTGTAGAGTGTTGTGGTGTACAGTGCCGTGGTCTAGACTGTCATGGCATAGATGGAGGGGCATTTGAGTAGTGTACAGTGGAGTGGTGTAGCCTGGAGTGGCATGTTGTAGAGTGGAGTGGTGTGCCATACAGTAGAATGGTGTGTGGTACAGTGGAGTGGCATGGAGTGTCGAAAGTGGAGTGCTGTGTCATAGAGTGGAGTGGCGTGTCATAGATTGGAGTGGCGTGTCGTAGAGTAAAGTGGTATGTCGTAGAGTGTTGTACAGTTTATTAGAGTGGCGGGCAGTGCAGGGGCATAGAGTGGAGTAAGTGATGTAGAGTGGAATGGCATAGAATTGAGTAGCATGTCGTAGAGTAGAGTGGAGTGGTGTGCCGTAGAGTGTCTTAGAGTGGAAGGTCATAGAGTGGAATGACGTGGCGAAGAATGGAGTAGCGTGTCGTAGAGTGGAGTGGCATCTCATACAGGGGAGCGGCATCTCTAAGAGTGTCATAGAATGGAGTAGAGATGGACTGAGTGGAGTAGAGTGTTGTAGGGTGGAGTGGTGTAGAGAGGACTGGCATGTCATAGAGTGGATTGGTGTGTTGTAGAGTGGAGTGAAGTGGCATGTTGTAGAGTGCAGTAGAGTGGAGTATAGTGGTGTAGAGTGGAGGGTCATAGGGTGGAGGGGCATAGAGTGGAGTAGAGTGTTGTACAGTGGAGTGGTGTAGATTAGAGTGGCTTGTCGTAGAGTTGAGTGCAGTGGCATGTCATAAAGTGGTGTGTCTTAGAGTGGAGGAGCATAGAGTAGAGAGGCTTAGAGTGAGTGTCATGTCGTTGAGTGGAGAGCTGTGTCTGTAAAGTGGAGTGGAGTGGCATTTTGTAGAGTGAAGTAGTGTGTCATATAGTGGAGTGGAGTATCGCACAGTGGAGTGAAGTGGTGTCCTGGAGAGTGTCATAGAGTGGAGTAGAGTAGCGTAGATTAGAAGGCCAGACACTGGAGTACAGTGTTGTAGAGTGGAATAGAGTGGAGTGGAGTGGTGTGTTGTTAAGTGGAGTGGCGTGTCATACAGCGGCATGTTGTACAGTGTCATAGAGTGGAGGGATGTAGAGTTGAGTAGTGTAGAGCAGAGTGGCAGATTGTAGAGTGGAGTGGTATGTTGTACAGTGCAGTGGCGTAGAGTGTCATAGAGTGTAGTGGAGTGTCGTACCATGGAGTGGAGTGGCATGTCATAGAGTAGTGTGGTGTGTAGTAGATTAGAGTGGAGTGGAGTGGCATGTCGTACAGTGGACTAGAGTGGCTTAGCTTGGAGGGGCATAGAGTGGAGTAGAAGGTTGTAGAGTGGAGTGGTGTGCCATTGAGTATGTCATAGAGTGACATGTCATAGAGTGTTTTAGAGTGGAAGGGCGTGGAGCAGAGTGGCATAGAATGGAGTGGTATGTCATAGAGTGGGGTGCTGTACAATGGAGTTGCCCTTTCTGCTTGTTTTTCTGCGCTTTACTTTGCCTTTTTATGCTCATTTTCTGCCCTCTGTTTTATCTTTTCTGCTAATTTTTCTGCCCTCTATTTGACCGTTTCTGCTAATTTTTCTGTCCTCTGTTTTGCCTTTTTCTGCTCGCTTGTTTTTCTGCCTTTTGTTTTGCCTTTTTCTGCTCGTTTCTTCCCTCTTTCCGCTGTTTCCTCAAGACCTGGCTTTTCAACAGAGACCTCACATCGCATCACCAGATACCCCCGGGGGTCACAGTGCCATGCTCTACAAATGCTGAATGATTAATTGATTAGAGTGGCATGTCATACAGTGGAATGGCATGGAGTGTCATAGAGAGGAGTGGAGTGTCATACAGTGGAGTGGCATGTTGTAGAGTGTAGTAGCATGTCATAAAATGCATGGGCATCTGGTAGAGTGGAATTGCGTGAAGTGACGTCGTGCGGAGTGGAGTGTTGTAGAGTGAAGTGGTGTGTCATAGCATATCTTTTGTGATATATAAATGATTTTTTTAATTTCAATAGGTATTGCAGAGTGAGTTTCGTAGACTAGAGTGGAGTGGTGTGTCATAGAGTGTCTTAGAGTGGAGCAGCATAGAGTTAAGTGGCATACAGTGGAGTGTCATGTTATACAGTGGATTGGCATGTTGCAGAGCGGAGTGACATGTCGTAAAATGCATGGGTATCTGGTAGAGTGGAGTGGAGTTGCTTGAAGTGATGTAGTGTGGAATGGAGTGTTATGGGTTGGAGTGGCATGTCATACAGTGGAGTGGAGTAAAAATAGTTACCAGGTACCTCCAGTTTGCGCCACAGAGCTGGATTGCAGAGAAGTGGTACGAGGCCATGCCCCCTTTTTACACCACTGTGCAAACGCGCCTCTTGGCGCACTGCTGCTTGGGGGATGAAGTCCACTTGTGTCCTGAGGTCCTCAGGACACAAGAGGACCTCATCGCCACACCACCAGTGCGCCAAGAGACGCTTTTGCAGAGTGGTGTAAAAAGGGGGAATGGCCTCCGACCAGCTCTCTGCAATCCAGCTCTGTGGTGCAAACTGGAGGTACCTGGTGGGCTGGTTGCCCCCAGAGACCCTCAGTGTTCAAGGGGACTTAATACCCCAACTTAGAACGCGCCAAGGGGTGCGTTTGCAGAGTGGTGCAGGGAGGGGGCGGGGCCTCCAGCGAGATGCCGGCTTTTCTTTGTTTTAAATATTTATAGAAGGGGGGCTGTGTGGCCCCCTTTCTTTTACAATTTTTTGGACCCTGGGGACCCCATCCCCCAAGGTCTGAGCCTTTAAAAATAAAAATAAAAAAACGGGAAGGGGGCCACGTGGCCTCCCTTCCCTGGGCCGCTATTGGCCCCGGGTACCCCATCCCCCGTGGCCTGGCCAGCATTTTTTATAAAAATATTTTGGACGGAGGCCAAGTGGCGCCTCTCCTGAGGCCTATAATGGCCCCGGGGACCCCATCCCCTGGGGCATTGCCTCATTTGTTTTTTTTTAAATAAAATTGTTACCGGAGGGGGGCCGCGTGGCCCCCCTTCCCTTGGCCACTTCTGGCCCCGGGGACCCCATCCCCCGGGGCCTGGCCAGCCTGTGTTTTTTTTTTAGGAGGGGGGCTGCGTGGCCCCCCTCCTTAGGCCAATTATGACCCCGGGGACCCCATCCCACGGGGCTAGCCTTTCCGTTTAAATTTTTTTTTTTTTAAATTGCATTGAGTGCTCTGGAGTGATCTGGGCAATCCTGTTGTGTGAATATAATAGCGGCGGTTCCAGGCCGCATGAGACGACGCACCGCCGATAATTAAAGGACCCGAGGAGTGAAAAATTCACCTGGACACGGGCGCAGAAGGTACATGGAACGCAGGCATCCAAAGTGCCATCCTGAAGCCCAATGGAGGGCTATAAACATTGTCCCATAGTGCGTGCCAGCAGACATACCCACTGGAGGGTTGTGAAACAAAATATAAGAACTACATCTCCCAGAGCACTCAGTGTAAAAATGACGTTTTCCATCAAGGAGGCGCACCAGAAGCCAAGCCAATTAAAAATAAAGCTCGAGCGGGAGAATGCAGGTGTTTGAATTGTAGCTGCTGACACGGGCCTCTGAAGAGAATCGCAAAGGATTCGAAACGCGTCAGGCCGGGGACGTTACATGGGGATGTTAAGTTGGATGCCTTTCAAAATAAAGTGAGATACTTACCAACTGCGGAGTGCGGTCTTAAATCTGGGCAATCCTGTTGTGTGAATATATATATGTCATGTGATCAAGGTCCGCTACGACCGAAACGCATAATGGCGGACAGAAAATAAACAACATATGCACTGAATCGTGGTCCGTGCCTGCTTACTGCATCGGGAAGGGTGACTTTCGGAGAGCAGCACGTCTTGATATATATATATATACTCACAGCTCCTGCTCGCCTTTAACACAGGTACCGACACCACTGAGAATCAGTTCTCAAATTTAGACTTTATTTCACTTCAATAAGGCATAACGCGTTTCGGCAGACACAGCTGCCTTGTTCACATTACAGAGATGATCCAGTTCTTGGTTTAAATACACATCACTCAGTTTTCCACTCCTACATACTAGAGATGAAAGATATACATCTGACATTTTATTTCAGACATTTTTTGGAACATTTCATTTCATTCAAATTTTTAAGAACTTTTTCAGCATTGTGTTAAAGTGCAAGTGCTATAAAACCCCAAATGTTTAAATTATATTAAACATGCATCAGTTCAATTTCTACATAAAGCGCAGGTGCTATAAAATGTCTTTCTGTGAAAATTCTGAACTTACTTCAGTTCCCTTAAATCTTTTTTTGTTTTTTTTATACAAGTTTCTTAGGGGCCCATTACGATACCCGGCGTAAAAAAATCCGCCAGGCATGGAAGCGGCAAAAATCCACCCGCACACACCGTCTGAACACCGACCACGCCATTACGATTACACAAACCGAAAACCGCCATCGGCGGAAAAATCACACAAGATACCGCCCGCCATCGTCCGAGTCGGAGTCAAACCGCCCGCCACGGACGGAAACACGCACGACAACACAAAACCGCCCGCCCTCACGCCCGACACACCGCACGTGAGATTACGATCGCACCGCCATGAGCGCGGGAAAACTACAAATATACCGCCCGCCAGCGCAAACAACGCCGATGAGAATCGACACGGCAGAAGCCATGGTGCCCACGTCCCTGCACAGAAACCATCCGCTGACGATAACAATCGCACACAACATGGCCAACAAGTCCACACAGCAAGGCACGCACAAATACACAAGCACAGTACACATCCCGAAAACACCCCCCGGACAAACAAAAACTACAAAGGCCAGAACCCCAGACACAACACACCTGAAAACAACAGACCATGAGGACACACCCACATAGGTAAGTACAAAAGCAGCACTCCCACAGACCACAACCCCTTGCAACATTGCAAACTAGAGAGGAGAGGAGAGGACACAGTGACACAGCAAGGACAGCAGCACACCACAGAAACGCACACATCACAACCACCACCACCACCACCACCACCAAACACCGGCACCACAAACCCCCTGCACATTACACAACACACACGCACCAGCACCACAAACACCATGGCACCACAAAGAATGCCCAAGTTCACGCCCATGGAGCTGACGGTCATGGTCGACGAGATCATCAAGGTGCACCCACAAATCTATGGGAACCTGGTCCAGCACACACCACTAGCCACCAGAAAGAGAATGTGGAACCGGATCGTAGACCAGGTCAATGCAGTCGGGACCTTGCCCAGGAACAGAGTTGAAATAAACAAACGGTGGAATGACGTCAAGAGCCTGGTCAAGAAGAAGGAGAGCAAGAACAGAGAGCTGGCTGCCGTCACTGGCGGAGGGAATCCCGCGCTCTTCAAGACCTTCAAAGCGTGGGAGGAGAAGGTACGAGTCATCATACATCCCGAGATCCTCGCCGGATTAGCAGGGGAGTGGAGGCTGGTAAGTACAAACTAATGTATACCAGCACACCGCTATGTACTCACATGCACTACCACCATGCCACAGCTACCAGGGACAAACACCCCCATGTCCAGCACACAATACACAACACATCACACACACATGCAACAGACACCACCACACACAGCCCAAACCGAACAACTGTAAGATGCGTGGGGACATGTGTACACTCAGCCAGCCACGTAACCACCAACAGGTCCCCAAATATGCCAGAAGCGCCACAACGAGCACCCACCACACCCATGTGTCCGCCATAGCTGCACTAACCGACAAGTAACAGGTAAGTGGCAGGAACACAAAGTGCAGTGGGTGGGAGGGTGGACAGCCCAAGTACAAAACACACCAGGCCCCTAGTCCCACAGCACAGCAAGGAGGAGCATCCCCCACACCCCACAGCCACGTGTCAGCCACCGCAGTGCACAACGACAGCCGAAAGGTAGACATCACGGTCCACAGCAATCGGTGTCAGTGGGTGTCCAGGCACCACCACGACCCACAACATCCCCCCACCCCCACAGACCTGCAACATGGAGCACCCCCGCTTAGAACCATTTGGCATCCAGTACAGTGCACGCACGAACAACCTGCAGGTGGGAAACTGGACAGGGCTGGATTACTGGAGGCATGAGGACCGTAACACGACCAACACATGGGACATGTCACGTAGCAGACGAACACGCAGCACCGCCCACCGTCACGAACAAGTGAACAATGTGCACACGGACATGAACCACAGACTCACACCCCACATGACCCATCACAAACACAGCAACACCCAAGGAGCCACGTCTGCATGCACAAGCCACACTGAATATAGTACCACACGGCAGCCACTGTGCAACCCATCACACACAACCGAAACACCATTGAAGTCCTGTCCATGTAGCCCCTACTGCCTGTCAACCACACACCCCACAACTACGCCTATGTAAGACAAACAACACAAGACGCAACAGAGCGGAACAACATAAATGCACACGAACACCACTGAACCCATCAAACACACAGACACACCATACACATACAACATACCATCCATCCCATCCGTCAGCCCCAGTCTCATGAAAGGCATGTCATCCGCACAGCTGCCACACATACAGCAGTCACGCTAAGATACATGCCCATGACCAACCATGTGCCAGAAGTCAATGAAGCGCAAGACACACTGTGAGCAACAACACACAACATGGGCCACCCCCGAGCACTGCAGTGATGCACATGGCACAGGGCAGCACGCACACCAAGGAGATGGGACAACTGCAATACGTTGGCTGGCACACAACCATCACTCACTCATAACGATGCGTCCAATGCCATGTCCAGTAATCACAACAGACAGCAAATATGCAGGCCATGTCAAGCATGCACACACCTCAAACCATGCACTGTCATGCTGCCACAACACATGTCACGTTCGGCACCCATGGCTCACAGCATGTACCCCAAAAGCATATTCCATCCCAAATGCGAATCTGGGGCATGGCCCCCATGTTGCCATATGCGTTCCTAAGCGTCCCATCTGAACACCAAAAGCAAAGTACAAACCAGACCCAGGATGGGCCAGGAGCCCGCATACACCAGAGTCACAATAAGTAGGGGCACAGCAACACACCCATCGGCATGGCCAATCCGTCCCATGCCACATGTGCACAGCACACAGTCCCATTGTCAAGCACACACAACTACAAATGCTACAGCCACACACACGCCTCCGGGGAAACCCATGTACGAGATTGCACGAACTGTTAATGTCAGACGACAAATACATACTTCGCCAGGTGCAACACAATAACAAATCTCATTCTCTCCACAGGTGACGAACTGCTGGATGCTGGGGATGGAGACAGCAGCCAGCACAGCCAGCCTACAAGCCCCCAACGAGGACACACGGATGTGGAGGATCTGTCCTCCTCTTCAGACACGGACCACCAAGCAGGCCCATCTGGTGTGGCAGGGCCCAGCCGCTCCCCAGGACCCCTCCTACCCACCAACCCATCATCCAGGGCTGCTGAACATTCCCAGCCCCCTGCTGCCACTGTCGTTGCGGCCACACCCACGGTCATTGCGGCCACACCCACGGTCATTGCGGCCACTACCATTGCCGCAACCGCCACCATCGCCGCACCGACCACCACCGCCGCCACCACCACCACGTCTTCGCTGGCACCAGCCCCAGCGCAGGTGGTGGCCCGGCCGACTGGATCCACCCTGGGAGCCACAGCGAGGACCGTGGTGAGCAATGTGGCTAGTGGGCAGGCCGGTGGCAGCAGGACTGGTAGGAGGAGCAGGGTCAGGGAAACGCAAGTCTCCCCTGGGAGCCATGCCCTGCCTCAAATGGCCAGAGTCCTTGGGGCCTATGAAGAGGCCCAAGAACAATGGGTCAGGTCTGCTTCAGACACGCGGGAGGTGCTGGGGGTGCTGAGGTCCATGGACGCCCGTATGGGCCAAATTGTGGACCTCATGGGCCAGCTGGTGGTGGCGGTGAGGTCACAGCCAGGGACAGCAGCTCCCCCTCCGCCACCACCTGCCGGGGCGCAGGCTCGAGCAGCAGTGTCCAGTTCCCCTGTGTCCACAGCCAGTGAGCACACCTCAACCACCAGCATGTCGCAAGCAGGCAGCCCCCCTCGCAAACGTGGAAGGGGCCGTCCGAAGTGGAAACAGATCTCCCGGGAGGACTTCGCACGCTCCAGACGCAAGTGAGGCAGCCAGCCAGCCTTCCTTGACCACCCACTGCATTGACTTGGACTACGATCCCACTCCACACAGCCATCTGGATGGCATGTGTGTGTTGGACTATGGACATAGAACCAGTGGGTACACCCTGAGCATCACGCAGCCATGACCGACAGCTCATTGTCACTGCACGCACCACTTATGTCATCACCTTACACACAATCACATGTCACAGTTTGAAATAAATGCACCTCTTACAAAAACTGCTGTTTGTGCCCTGTGTTTTATTTGTACGGAATACAACGGCCACCTTGGGCGGAAAGGCACCTGATGCGTGGCATGGGAATGGAACCGGAGGGCCTGTAGGGACCTAGGGGTGGGAGACAGAACAGGAGCACATTCAATGAGTGTGTCACACACCCATCACACAGTACATGTCAACAACTACAAGCAATGTACACACATCGCACAGAGCAATAGGGCACAATGCCACAGCCACCAACAGTGGCATACTACCCTGGCCATGGAGCGTTGACACACAGCACGCAGTGAACAAACGGCCACCCTGACACAGCACACACACACCTGCACAGACACAGCCACATCAGCCGTCGTACATGGACACTCACCATCAAGTGAAGTAGTGGGCGATGAGCTGCTGCCGCACATTACCAGCTTCCTCCTCTCCGCTGTCCTCCTCACTCGAGCTGTCCTGGTCTGCGGGCTGGGGCCCTGGTTGATCTCCGTCATCCACGATGAGGGGGATCTGCTTCCGAATGGCCAGATTGTGCAGCATGCAGCACGCCACCACTATCTGGCACACCTTCTGTGGGGAGTACGCCAGCGCACCCCCGGTGCGGTCCAGGCACCTGAACCTGGACTTGAGGAGGCCAAAGGTACGCTCGACCACACGTCTGGTCCTCCCATGTGCCTCATTGTAGCGATCGTCTGCTGGGGTGCGAGGATTCCTCAATGGACTGAGCAGCCATGCCCCATTCGGGTACGCAGAGTCACCTGGGTGTGAGGGACACAGAGAACCGTTGCTATTCCAACTGGACAGGGGACAGCATCGCACAACCAGCACGCTACACCACTCCACATACTCACCGACAATACAGCCACGATCCTGTTGCAGATTGGACATCAGTCGTGGCAAGATGCTGTTGCGCATTATGTGTGCGTCATGGGCCGAGCCTGGGAACTTTGCACACACGTGGGTGATCACCATGTCCGCAAGGCACACCACTTGCACATTCAGGGAGTGCGTGGGCTTCCTGTTGCGGTACAGGTGCTCAGTGGCCTGTGGTGGAACAAGGCCAACATGTGTGCAGTCAATGGCTCCAACGACGTGTGGGATTCTGCCAAGGGCATAGAATGCACCCTTCACTGCCGCCAATTCACGAGCCCTGGGGAAGCGGATGTACCTGTTTCGGCACAGCATCATGGCTGCCAGTACATCCCTCAGCACCTTGCTGAACATGGGCTGGGACATCCCTCCTCCACTGCCCACTGTGTGCTGGAATGACCCAGTGGCGAAGAAATGCATGGCGGCCATCACCTTAGCCGTGGGGATGACAGCTGTCGGATACACCCTGCGGGGACGGAGATGGGGTTCCAACATGGCACACAGTCGATGCAGGGTTGGCCTGTCCAGCCGAAACTTCCTAATGACCTCTGTATCGTCCATGTCCGCCAGCAATTGGTATGGGCGGTCAATGTTCGGTCTCCGCCTAGGGAAAATGGCAGTGGACACATGTCAAAGCAACACAACACATAGCAATTTCGCATACACATCACTGACATGACTGAGCAAGCACATGAGCCACAGTCCAGCTGTCAAGCTGGTACGGCACGGCCACAATACACTTACACAGGTCTCCCAACAATGGCAATGGCTAGTGATACAAACCACTGCCATGTGCATGCACATGGGGATCTAGGTCCCAATGACTTGCGGGGCGTGCTGATGGGGACTGACTGCATATTCGTCAAGCTGCAACGCCACGGCAACATGAATGTCTGCTGAGCATGGAACTGCTTCCGAGGCTGGATGAGTATGGCACACGACGACGACGATGTGGGCACAGGCTGAGCGGCCAAAACAAGTGGGACCTGTGGCACGAGGGGATATGAGACAGTAGTAGGTGTCAGCACTGCACCCTATGTACAGCACTGTACGGATCACACCTCCCGAAACATTGACAGGTGTCCACATTGACAGCCCCATGCCAAGACGGCTGTGTGCTTGCAGTCACACGTCACAGGTGAGAGGTTACATTGCACGTGCCAGGTGGCAGACGTACAAAGTGGGAGCTGGCATGTGTGTGCATGTGTCTCCTGTTCAGGATCCACCAGATGGGCGCTGACTCTGTACTGAGCATTGGACACAGCATGTTCCGTGGAAGGCTTGTGTGTGTGGGATGGTGGCACTGGATGTGCCTCCGTTGGGTGGGGGGGCCATGCACAGGGCGGGTACGTCGATGATTGCGCATTGTTGGTCACGGTGGGTGCACCCACTCAGATGTGTTGCCCTGTGTTCAATTCCTATGTCCGCATGATGATGGACTGTAGATGTGGGCAGACTACACATTGGTCGATGTGCTGTCTATATGCATGTGCCTTCACACCAGGCACAGCTGCCCCTGCACATGTGACCCCTGCTGGACTCGCTGCTGGGTCTGTGGAGCTGATGCACCTTCTGTGCGTGGGGCGGACAGCTCTCCTCACTTCCCTCATTGCGCATGTCATGACTTTGCCGCAGGTGACATGGATCATGGAGGGCCCACATGTACGCGTGGGTAGGCTACACATGATTGTTCACTGGTCGCCACCCCCAGTCAGTGTTTCGAATGGGAAGGTTGTCGTGCTGGTGGTATATTCGATGTGGCGGATGGGCGGGCCTAGGTGCGGGCTTACATTCCGGACATGGGGGGTAGTTGGATTGGCGACTAGTTGCAGTACACACGGGACACGTCTCTTCCTTTCCACATCTGGGTCATCCCTTGTACTCACTGACAGTGATACAGTCATCTTCGCCCCAGCCCTCATGTCCTCCCCTCGCTCCCCCAATATGCATGTGCACCTGCGAGGCTAGCGCTTGCACAGGCAGCCCCAAGCTCGCACCAGAGAGGGCAAGGAGTGTATGTGTGGGTCCAGTTGCACGAGTGGGCTGTCTCAGGGTATGATGTGTTGCGGGACGCCGTCCACCTGCGTGGTGCCCCAAATGGAGACCCGGCCTGCATGGACTATGCATCACAGTCTTCGCCTTCCGGATCCGCCACCTGCGACACCCAGTGGCTGTGGCTGCCCTTGCGGCCATGCCGCGTCCGTCTGTGACTGATGGCCCACACATTCACTCTTTGGCCTCTCTGGGGAGGGCTCGGGGGTGGTGGCGCACGCGCTTGCACTTAGTCGCAATGGCATGTGGCGTGGTTGGTATAATGGGCAATGGATGGGATGGTGCGAGCCACCTCCCGTGACGTCAGTGCTGCTCGTGCTGTGGTGTGTCCCCCTACACTTCCATTTGACTTGTGCCATGCTAGACGTTGAGGTTCTATTGCCTGCGTGATATGACCAGGAGGAGCGCGAGGAGACCTCTCACACACCATGCTCCACTGCCATCCCGTGCCCTGTATCGCCTGTGCGGATTGACTATGTTGGGGTTACACCTGGTCGACTGGGGCTGTGTGTGCCTTGTCAAGGGGCATGGCGGGCGCACAACAGGATCCAGCTTGTCCACAGAGGGTTGGCTGAGGTGCGCCTGGTACCGCTTTGTACGTGTGCCCGGCTGCTGTGCACACACGTGTTCACTCCCCCCGACAGGTGTCCTCTCACAATGCCCAGGGAAGCGGTGGTGTACTGTTCATGACCCCTCCCAACACGGCGTGCTCCAACTTGGCATGTGCGCATCTACCCGTCACACCCACCCACCTGAGCACTGCGTCCATACGACTTCACACGACACATGTGTGTCTTCCACAGTTGTGCTACTCATTTGCGTTGACATCCAATACCAGTGGACTACATGGTCATGTCACGACTGCCGTGTACTTCACATACTCTCATCCTCTCTCATTCGTACTTGTGAAATGAGTCAGCGGAGACAGTTTTGGTTTCAAACATTATATTGAGTCTTCTGTCCTCTGTGATGCAGTATAGTGGACACTACTGGCAGCGGAATACATGTTGAGGATATACTGAGCATGATTGCAAATGGGATAGGGTGTGGGGTTACATGTGATTGGCTGTTGCATGTGGGATGTGGGCTTCAGAGTTACATCTGCTTGGCCAAGGCTGTGCTAATGTACATTTACGTATAGCTGCGGAGCTGCGGACTTTGACACAGACGGTATACATGTAGCCTACCAGACCGCTTGGCATCATGGGCACAGTCCATCTCAGTTCCATGTGACAGGTTTGCTGCGGTTGTTCCTCATGCATGCGTGCATGTGAGGTGACATCAGGGCATGTGCTTGCGTGCATGCAGCGGCGTGCCACTTGTTGTTGCAATGTGGTGGTTACTGGACATGTCACAGTCACTGGGGTTGTGTTGTTGTTGTATGCACTTGTCGTCCATGCAAAGGTCCTGGTATGGGATTCCCGGGGCGGGGGTGGGAGGGGTGCAGCACCCACAGACTCCAGGCGACCTATTCATGTCCACTGAGCGGTGTGTGTGTCCATGGGCGCTGGATCCATGTCGTGTCCTGGTTGTTCGTGCAGTTCCGTCCATGTGGGTGCGATACACAGACCCCATGCCACTGCCTCCCACGATGCATGCGGTGTTCCTGGATGTGATGGGGAACAGTGTGCATGTCCCGGTCATATCCGATGTCATGGCGATGTCGTTGATGGTGTGGTAACAGTTGCCGGTCGTTTGGTATGGCTGTTGTGGTGGTGACTGGCCAGTCCGTGCGGAAGCTAAGCATGGGTGCGGGTTGGACATCATAGGTCAATCGGGAACCTGCGTTGTGGTCCGACGAATTTACAGGTTGTCAGGTATGCGATGCCGTCCAGCAGGGCTTCCATGTCATTGGTGGTGTACATGTTTGCCAGCCAATGTAGCGGATGGTGGCTGTCAAGGTGTTGTTCGTAAGTTGTCCCTTGGAGGACCATGATGGGGCATGCTGGGTGACATTCGATGTAGCTGTTCTCGATGATCCGTCGTGTGGAGTCACAGTGGTCCCATTTCAGTGCGGGTGCGATGTTGGCCACATACGCCATGCCCCCATAGGCAGAGCAGGCCCTGTCGTGTGCGTCCAGAGGGAGGAGTAGTGGTAGCAGGTCCGCCTTTAGACATGCCGGGTTGGAGAGGCATATCTCCACGGGATGCTGGTAGGGACACCTCCGACAGTAGAAGACGGGCATGACGCAGCTGAACAATGTGATGCTGTAAGTCAGTCGGTAACTTACGTTCAGCAGGGACAGGAGATCGCATCCCAATATATGTATCAGGTTGGTTTTGTACAGCTTGAGCTGTCCGGTGTAGTTGGGTAGGTGTGTTGCGGTTGCCATTTCGCAGCGGTGCGTTGTGGTGGCGTGCTCCGGCTGTGTGTGCAGTCTGCAATGTGCACGCTCCGAGGTTGCTGTGAGCTCTGTGTAGTCGTAGGGGGACAGGACTTGTGTTCTGTTGGCTTGTTTGGAGGACACGGGCCCTCATCCCACATGCTTCTCAGACAGTTCAAGGTCAGTGATGTGTGACTCCTTCCAATTAACTTGCATGTGGCCGACATGGGGGAGTGTTTTCTTCTTTCTTCCCCGTCCGTTGTGTGCTTCTGTGATATGCGCTATCTGCCCTGTGGTCGGTCTCCTCGGCATGCCTGTGTTGCTCTTTTCTTGGACAATGGCTGTATTCACCGGCTTCTTTCGTAGGGCTGTGGTTTCGGAGTTGGAATGGAAGGTCATTCAGTGCTGTCTGCTCTCCCTTGTGTGGGCGGCAGGCTGCCTTTCCGCTCTGCGTTGGGCCTTGTGTGTGAATGTTATTCTTGGGCCACCTGTTGTCGGTCCCCGGGCTCTTTGGTGTTCCGTTTTATATGTCTTGTTCATATGTGCAGGGTGGTATGGGTGTTTCAGTGTGGTACTGGCGTTCCTCTTCCCGAAGGGGCCCTGCTTCTCCTAGTTGGTGTTGCCGCCGCTGTGTGCTTCGCCATGTTTGTTACACTGGGGTGTGTCCTGCTGTTGCGTGACTTCACTGACATGTGTGCATCGGTTGTGTGGCGTTGGGTGTTGTCCGTGAATTGGGCGTTGGGGACATGTCTGTGGCAGGCCTGTCATGTGTCATGTGCGTTCGGGGTGGGGCTGGTGTGTGTGCTGCTTGGTTGTGTCCCTGTGTCTGTGTGCGACGCATGCATGGCGCTGCGGTTGGCCTCTGCGTTGTGCGCATGTGTGGCGGCGTCATCATCGCTTTGGGGCCGTGACGGGGTCGTTGGTTCCTAGTCCCAGGTGGTGTGTACACATGTGTTGCGCGATGTTACGATTTGGCCTGTGTGTCATATGTGGATGCAATGGTGGATGTGTAGTGTACACACGCTGGGGGGGGGTTGTCTGCTTTTTCCGCCCTTGCACTGTGTGCGCTGTTTGCGTGCACTTGTTGTGTGTGTGCCTACCTGCGTCTCCGCGGTACGTTGCGTCCTTGGTGGTGCATCAGCAAGAGCATGGGGAGGGCCTGCAGTGCTGGATTCATGCTCGGGGAGCCGCTTCTTCGTTGTCCGTGCTCGGCGTCCGTGTTACCGCTTCGGTTTGTCGTACGGTATCTCTTGGCCGTGGGAGCCGTTTGTTTGTGGCATCGTAATTTATGCGCCGGGCGGGACGTGTTTTCGTCGGACGGTGTGTGTCAGTTAGGCTGCGCCGCTACGTGTACGGGCGCACTTTGATGGCGGACGGTGTTGCTGGCTTGCCGGCGGTGTTTGGCCTACTTTTCGCATCGTAATTGGGCGGGCGTGTGGACTGCTGCGTGCCGGCGGTAACTGGTGGTTTTTGCATCCGCCAGCACGGCGGTTGTGCTTCCGCCCGCCATCGTAATGACCCCCCTAAAACTCAGTTTTAACTTGATTTCAAAGTGCTAGTGCTATGATCTTGCAAATCATGCAAGCTTACAGATCACCTTTTACATAACTTCTTTGTACATTGACAAAAATGTTAAACTCATTTCATATCCCTGATTTTGTTATCATCTCCATTCATTTAAATCAATAAAGTGCTAAAGTGCTATATATCAGTGCCTACTTCGTGTCTTGCTTTCATGTATTTTTTAAAATCTCACGTCCTGTCCTGAATGGTAAAAAGAGCCAAAATCGTACCCTATACTGATATCTAGATGTGTATATAAAGCTCTTCGTCTGAATTCAGACATGCAGGGATTTGGTGTTTAAAAGAAAAATATATCTTGACTCTAATCGTCTTAGTTTTAATGCTCTATTTCCTCCCCTCCTATTATTTGGTACTGAATCAATGACGAAGAACTGTAAATTTTCACATCTGCCTTTGTGGTGTTCATGGATATGGCGGGCAACTGGAAAACTCCTGTCATCATTTTTGATTACCCTCAAGTGCTGCAATATTCTAACATGAACCATATGTGTGGTACTCCCCACATAAAATTTTGGGCAGGGACATTGCAGCACATACACCACGTAGTCTCTTCTACAATTGTAGGAATTGAGTAACTTTCAGGGATTTTTCAAAAGCAGTGATTTTATTTCTTTTCTATTCATACTGTGTTTGAAAGCTTTGCACTTCTGACATTTCCAAAATCCAGGACTCCCTTTCAACCATGTGTTTGCTTTTTGTACCTCCGGACTATTTACTAGTAGTTCTTGGCGCATAGATTTTGCACGCCTAAAAGTTAATGTAGGTTTTCTAGTTACCTTGCTCCTAATTATTGGGTCGCTCTTAATCAAATTCCAGTGTCTAGACAGGATCTGTCTTACTCTCTGATGGTACAAATTATATCCTGTTATCATCCTATATATATATATATATATCACACCATATCGCTTCCCTGGAGGAACCTGATGGTTATTAAAAGTAAAACTGCATGTCCCAGCATTCCCTTCACTGGACACTGCTGCTTACTCTCCACCACGAGAGTCTTTAATTAAAAAATTGTCACTGCCCGTGCTGAGCCTACGTCCTCTTCAATTCACGATGCTCTGCACACCAGAAGGCGTGGTGCAGGTACACGGCGTCTAACCACGAAGTCATGGCCCGATTTCCGGCAGGATACATACCCTTTCGAGTTTGCGGCAGTCCAGAGTCTTTTGATAGCTCGAAAACCACAAACACCAGATGCCACTGTTGACTCCTAACACTGAAGGGAATCACTGACAGAATATCGACGTCAAAAATATCGACGTCAAAAATATCGGAGCCGAAATATCGATGTCAAGAATATCGAAGTCCTATCTACATTATGGTAAGTACAAAAATATCGGAAAAAAAATATCGTCAAAAATATCGTTGTTAAAAATATCGGTTTTTTTAATGTTAAAAAAAAAGTAAAATAAAGTGATACATATATTTAAAATAAACATAGTTAAAAATATGTTTAAAATTATAAGTAATACATATAATGTAAAAAAAAATTAAACATATACATATAAAATATGATACATATACTTACTTAATAATATTTACAATTAATTATTGTAATAACTTATAAATTGTTAAAAAACATTTTATAAATTATAAATACATACATACACATACAACAATATAAATAAAAATATAAAAAATATATATAACAAATTAAAAAAAAATGTGTTAAATAAATTATACACTACATTAACTAAAACAGTAAATATTGGATAGCGTAGGGGTAAAAATTACTATTCCCACTCCAGAGAGTGCAAAAATAGGGAAAGTGTTGGATAGCGTAGGGGTAAAAATTACTATTCCCACTCCAGAGAGTGCAACAGTAGGGAAAGTGTTGGATAGCGTAGGGGTAAAACTTACTATTCCAACTCCAGAGAGTGCAACAGTAGGGAAAGTGTTGGATAGCGTAGAGGTAAAAATTACTATTCCAACTCCAGAGAGTGCAACAGTAGGGAAAGTGTTGGATAGCGTAGAGGTTAAAATTACTATTCCAACTCCAGAGAATGCAACAGTAGGGAAAGTGTTGGATAGCGTAGGGGTAAAAATTACTATTCCAACTCCAGAGAGTGCAACAGTAGGGAAAGTGTTGGATAGCGTAGGGGTTAAAATTACTATTCCAACTCCAGAGAGTGCAACAGTAGGGAAAGTGTTAAAATTACTATTCCAACTCCAGAGAGTGCAACAGTAGGGAAAGTGTTGGATAGCGTAGGGGTAAAAATAACTGACTAATAATTAAAAAATTTTTTTTAAATAAATAATAATGTCATTATTAAATTATTAAATAACAATAAATTAATTAACAAAACCAATAAATAAGCACTTAAAAATAATTACCAATTAATAATTAATTAACAATTAAATAGATGATAAATACAATTAAATAATAATTAACAATTAATTACCAAATAATAATAAAATAAAAAATAATTAATTTTCAATACCAAAAAACAATAATTATTAAAAAAGTGTTGCCAATTAATAATTAATTAACAATAAATTATTAATAAATACCAATAAATAATAATTAATGACAATTAATTACCAATTATTAATTAATGAATAAATTAATTTCCAAAACATAAAAATATCTATTATTAAAAAGTTATTACCAATTAATAATTAATTAACAATAAATTAATTATCAATACTCAACAATAAAATAAATCACTTAACTACAATTAAATTACTTCCCACCCTATTGCCCTATAAACTCACAACAGACTTCAATAATAAATTAATACACTTAATATAATGACCAATATAATTAATTAATAAAAATTAATTATCAATTAATAAAAAATCATTACCAATTAATAATTATTTAACATAACATTAATTATCAATACCAATAAATAAAAATAAATAATTACTTAATTACAATTAAATTACTTCCCACTCTATTGCCCTATAAACTCACAACACACTTCAATAATAAATTAATACACTTAATATAATTACCAATTAATCAATTAATAAAAATTAATTACCAATTAATAAAAATTAATTACCAATTAATAATTAGTTAACATAAAATTATTTATCAATACCAATAAATAAAAATAAATAATTACTTAATTACAATTAAATTACTTCCCACCCTATTGCCCTATAAACTCACAACACACTTCAATAATAAATTAATACACTTAATATAATTACCAATTAATGAATTAATAAACATTAATTACCAATTAATAAAAATTAATTGCCAATTAATAATTAATTAACATAACATTATTTATCAATACCAATAAATAAAATTAAATAATTACTTAATTACAATTAAATTACTTCCCACCCTATTCCCCTATAAACCCACAACCCGCTACAGAACTAAAACGCAGAATTTACTTAAAAATAATTACTAATTCCTAAAATTTTTAAATTAATATAATATAATTAAATTACTTCCCACCCTGTTCCCCTATAAACCCACAACCCGCTACGGTACTAAAACGCATAATTTACTTAAAAAAAATTACTAACTTCTAAAAATGTTATACATATATTCTAAAACTAGTACAATAATTAACAAAAAATATAAACACAAACATATAAAATACATAATAAAATACATAACACTAATATAAATATCGATATTAGTAACATCGATATTTTTGCTATCGATATTACGAACTTCGATATTAACAAAAATGATATTTCTTACCTTCAGGTCGATATTCTGGTCGTCGATATTCTTGACTTCGATATTGTGTCCCTACGATATTTCAAACTCGATATTATTGTAGGTCGAAATTAAAAACTCGATATTTAGACTGTTTACCCACTGAAGGACGGGTTCCCAGATGTGCTAGTGGCCGCACGCAAATATCACACCATATCGCTTCCTCCAAGAAACAACAGGGAACACAGCGGATCTGCACAGGTATGTTTTAATTTTTCAAGGCATATATATATATATATACACATATATATATTAACACGACCGTTCCCAGTCTGAAAACAGGCTCCAGCACTCTCTGGCTCGCAATCAAGCAGGCTTTATTTGTGTCTCAGGTGACACGTTTTGACTGTCGGCACAGTCTTCTTCATAATAACTGCAAGTCACCATTTTGTTATTTTTGTATACACTCATAGGCTTGATCTTAGTTTAACTTAAAGTGACAGTGCTCTAAAAATCTATCAAATGCACATTAATGAAAGGCAACACATAAAGCCATAACATTCTTCTACAAATGCATCTTTTTACTAGTGGCGATACTAATGTATCAAACAATGTATGAAATAAAATGTAACTTTTACTAATAGACGGTCCAAATTCAAGTATTGCAGGATCTTGGTTCCACAGAACCATTCATACAAACCAGTCTTATACCATTTGGTAACAGATCACACATAAAGTCAAACCTAAAAAATTGACTCTTTCAATCAGAAACATTTGATCAGTATATATATATATATATATATATATATATATATATATATATCGCACTCAGGAGTCCTAAGTTCAATTGATTTATTTCTTATATGTGAGCAAGGCCGTGAGGCTGAAATGCATTGGTGAAGGCAGACTGGCTCGGTATAAGAAATAAATCAATTGAACTTAAGACTCCTGACTGCAGCGTACTTGCTTGTTGAACATATATATATATATATATATATATATATTCACTGAAAAAACCATAGGTTTTAGGGACAGTTATAGTTACTTGGACATTGCACTCGTACAAAACCCGTGAAATTCCCCCGTTATAGTTAGTTCAGCTAACTATAACTCGCGCCCGCAATGCACTGCTGATGACGTCACATATTACATCACTCATGACATGGTCAGTGACATCACTGATGACATCACTGATGACATCTCAAATGACATCACTGATGACATCATCCAGTGACTGTGTGTTTCTGTAAAGTTTAAATATTTTTAATATATATAGGAAAAGACGTATTGAAGAATGAGTGGGTGTGTAAGTGTCTGTATGGATGATTTAGTAGGTGCGTGACTGACTCTATAAGTGAGTGATTTAACGTATCTTACTGAATGCATGGGTTAGTGACTAAACTGGGTGAATGTCTGTATCCGTCTGTCTGTTGCTGTGTAAGTGGCTGCATGTGTTTGTGAATAGCTAAATGAGTGTCTATATGAGTTATTGAATGCTTGTCTGAATATCTGTATGGGTGCCTGAGTGTTTGTGTGGGAGGGGTGTGTGCAACTCTGTGCATAGATGTGTGAGTGGGTGATTCACTGGGTGGATGGTTTCAAGAGTGCATCTGTGATAGACTGTATGGGTGGGTAAGTGTGTGTAAGAGTGTGTTAGTGAGTGAATGTATGTCCCAGTGGTACATGTGTGAGTAACTACATATGTGAAAGGCAGTATATATGTGTGTTGGAGTATATAAATAGCTATAAGCAAGAGTGAGTGATTGTGATAGTGGCTGTATGGATGAGTGTGTGCTTGTATCAGTGATTGTATAAGAGCGTAACAATGTGCTACTATTTGTATGAGTAAGTGAGCTGGTGTGTGTATAACTGTATAGGTGAGTATATGGCAGTGTGTTTAATTATTTGCATGACTGACTAGGTGTCTGAGTATCTCTATGGATGAGTGGCGTTGTTTGAGTGTCTATATAGGAGTAAGAGTGCATATGATAGTCCTGCACTGAGTGACCGTAAGTATGAGTGACTGTACGGGTGAGTGAGTGGATGTGTGTGTGTAGACCTAAGAATCAGTGAGTGGGTATGTAGTTATTGGTGTTGGAGTGTCTATGGTTTTGCGAATGGCAGTCTGTAATTTAGAGTGGGTGTATCAAAGATTATATTAGGGTGTGAGGAGGTGCATCAGATTATCACGTGGATGATGTCATCAGTGATGTCATTTGAGATGTCATCAGTGATGTCATCAGTGATGTCATTGACCATGTCATGAGTGATGTAATATGTGACGTCATCAGCAGTGCATTGCGGGGGCGCGAGTTATAGTTAGCTGAACTAACTATAACGGGGGAATTTCACGGGTTTTGTACGAGTGCAATGTCCAAGTAACTATAACTGTCCCTAAAACCTATGGTTTTTTCAGTGAATTTCAAAGGTTTTTTAAATGCTAATTTGTAACTATAACGTGTCTGAAACCTATGGTTTTTTCAGTGAATTTCAAAGGTTTTTTAAATGCTAATTTGTAACTATAACGTGTCTGAAACCTATGGTTTTTTCAGTGAATTTCAAAGGTTTTTTAAATGCTAATTTCTAACTATAACGTGCCTGAAACCTACGGTTTTTAAAAGTGAATTTCAAAGGTTTTGTAAATGACAATTTTTAAATGTATTAATTGTTATATTAATTTTTTTCATACTGATTTACTACATTTTTAGAAACAATTTTTTTTTACAGATTTTATTTTTAAATTACATTGTAATTACATTATACATTACATTACAAAAAATACTTTCTCAGAATGAATTACTTTAGTTTAAATACTTTGCACATAGGCAATAGACTTTTAAGTACAGTAGTTACAGTTGTTGCAATGGGCAACACATTTTCAAACACAATGCAACATTCAGCTCAATGTGAAATTCTAGTTAAATGCAATTAGTTACTTTATGGATTACTTTTCTAACCACAGGACTGGATCCTAGATTCAGTCCTGGTACATCTCCTGTAAACAGTTGAGTAAAAGCGTTTTGGTTACAGTCGTGATTTTTAAGGAATATTATTGTATTTTAAAAGTTGACACTTAGAAACTTTTTCTCATAGAATCACCAATGTTATCCTATGGAAGGAAATTCACTTAGCAGGTAAAAACTGTTATCGTTACTTTTTCTTACTCAGTGTTGGATCCTGGATCCAGCACTGGTGCATCTCCTGTAAACAGTTGAAAGAATGCGTTTAAGTCATACAGGTGATTTTTAAGGAATATTTGTAGTTTGTAAAAATCAACACTTTGAAACTTTTTTGCTGAAAACCAGACAATGGATTCCTATGGAAGAAAATATAAGTTACTGGTAAGTACGGTTAAAATTACTTTTCAGGATTAGTACTGGGCTGAAAGATGCAGCACTGAGGTCTCTCCTGATAACAGGTGAGTAAATCGGAATTCGTATTTCAGCTGATTTTAGAGGAATATTTTAAAGTTCCAAAACTCCACACTTAGAAGAATTTCCAAGTGAAACCAGTCAATGTTAGAATATGAAGGAAATTCAAGTTACCGGTAAGTACGGTTAAAATTACTTTTCAGGACCAGTACTGGGCTGAAAGATGCAGCACTGAGGTCTCTCCTGATAACAGGTGAGTAAATCGGAATTCGTATTTCGGCTGATTTTAGAGGAATATTTTAAAGTTCCAAAACTCCACACTTAGAAGAATTTCCAAGTGAAACCAGTCAATGTTAGCCTATGGAAGGAAATTCAAGTTACTGGTAAGTACGGTTAAAATTACTTTTGAGGATCAGTACTGGGCTGAAAGATGCAGCACTGAGGTCTCTCCTGATAACAGGTGAGTAAATCGGAATTCGTATTTCGGCTGATTTTAGAGGAATATTTTAAAGTTCCAAAACTCCACACTTAGAAGAATTTCCAAGTGAAACCAGTCAATGTTAGCCTATGAAGGAAATTCAAGTTACCGGTAAGTACGGTTAAAATTACTTTTCAGGACCAGTACTGGGCTGAAAGATGCAGCACTGAGGTCTCTCCTGATAACAGGTGAGTAAATCGGAATTCGTATTTCGGCTGATTTTAGAGGAATATTTTAAAGTTCCAAAACTCCACACTTAGAAGAATTTCCAAGTGAAACCAGTCAATGTTAGCCTATGGAAGGAAATTCAAGTTACTGGTAAGTACGGTTAAAATTACTTTTCAGGACCAGTACTGGGCTGAAAGATACAGCACTGAGGTCTCTCCTGATAACAGGTGAGTAAATCGGAATTCGTATTTCGGATGATTTTAGAAGAATATTTGCACAATGGTGAAGGGAGGGGGCGGGGCCTGAGGTGACATCTGTGCAAACGCGCCCCGTGGCGCGTTTTAAGTTGGGGGATTAAGTCCCCTTGAATCCTGAGGGTCCCTAGGGGCCAACTAGCCCACCAGGAACCTCCAATATGCGCCAGGGGCTGCGTTGCAGAGACGTGTAGAGAGGCCACACCCCTTTTACACCTCTCTGCAACGCAGCTCTGTGGCGCTTTCTGGATGTACCTGTTGGGCTAGTTGGCCCCCAGGGACCCTCAGGATTGAAGGGATTTAATTCCCCATCTTAAAACGCGCCACGGGGCCTGTTTGCACACATGTCACCTGAAGCCCCGCCCCTCCCTTCACCACTGTGCAAACGCGCCCCGTGGCGCGTTTTAAGCTGGGATTAAGTCCCTTGAATCCTGAGGGTCCCCGGAGTCCAACTAGCCCACCATATACCTCCAAAAAGCACCACAGAGCTGCGTTGCAGAGAGGTGTAAAAAGGGTGTGGCCTCTCTACACGTCTCTGCAACGCAGCCCCTGGCGCATATTGGAGGTTCCTGGTGGGCTAGTTGGCCCCAGGGACCCCCAGTATTCAAGGGGAATTCGTTCCCCCTCTGCAAACGCGCCAGGGCGCGTTTGCAGAGTGGTGAAGGAAGGGGCGGGGCCTGCGGGCCCGATCGTTTAAAAAAAAAAAAAAAATTGTCCCCTGAAGGGGGGCTGTGTGGCCCCCTTCCTTTTTCCTGTTTTTGGGCCCTGGGGACCCCATCCCCCAGGGCCTTACCCCTTTTTTTTAATTTAATTTAAAAAAAGGGAAGGGGGCCGCGTGGCCCCCCTTCCTGGGCCTGTATTGGCCCCGGGGACCCCATCCCCTGGGGCATGGCCTTTTTTTATTTTTCTTGGGAGGGGGCTGCGTGGCCCCCTCCTCAGGCCATTTAAGGCCCCGGGACCCCATCCCCAAGGCCGGCCTTTCCATTTTTTTTTTCTTTTTTTTTTTCTTTTTGGGGAGGGGGCCGCGTGGCCCCCTCCTGGGCCACTACTTGCCCCGGAGACCCCATCCCCCGGGGCAGGCCCTCTCCGTTGGGGACTGTGGGGGTCCCCAATCCCCCACAGTCCCGCCGGCTCCCCACGTCCCTTGGGAGCCGGCATTGCTGTTCCACATGGGGAGCAGCTGACATGCTGCTCCCCATGTGGAAAAGCAATGTGCTTTGGATATTGGAAGAGAGACAGGTTTCCCTGCTCTCTCTTCCAATATCCAAAGCAGTTTGCTATGGCAGGACGGGAGCCGTGAGGCTCCCGTCCTGCCATAGCAAACTACAGTGTCCCGAGGGTAGGCACCCCGGGACACTGCAGGAGCCGGCCCTGGGGGTGGCGGTCCCCAGGGCCATCAAGGGCTCCAGGAGGGGGCCGCGCGGCCCCCTCCCTACATCAGCACAGCCCCGGGAGGTGGTGGTCCCCGGGGCTTCGGGGTCCAAAACGGACCCCCATTTTAATTTGTTAGTGCCCCGGGGAGGTGGCGGTCCTCGGGGGCGTGTGGGGGCTGGAGCCCCCACACAGGTTGTTCAATTAATAAAAAAAGCCCCGGGAGGTGGTGGTCCCCGGGGCTGCGGGTGGGGTCAGAGCCCTCCCGCACCATTTTTAAAAAGCCCCGGGGGTGGCGGTCCCCGGGGCTTGGGGGCCCTTGAGGCCCCCACACATAAAATTAAACCCCCACCATGCCCCCGGGACTTGGGCCACCCGGGGCAAACACCTGTCGAAGCGTGGGAGACCGCGCTTCGATTTTTCCGGCAGGATTCGCGCACCCTGAGCGCATCCTGCCGATTTTTAAAAACATTTTTTATTTTTTTTGCCCAGGGGGTCCTTGTGGGACCCCCTGAGCAAACCTAGGGGTCAGGGTGTTTCTACCCTGTCCCCTTTGTGCGCTTTGCGCACTTGTTTCTGTCCCTCGGTTCTACCGAGGGACAAAATGGCTGCCAACATTTCCTGAATCGGAATGTTGACAGCCAGCTGACAGCCAATTAACATGCAGCTCGTGATCGGGAGGGTACGCGGACCCTACTCGGCCATAGATATCACTATCTTTTTACTTTTGATTTTCTCAGCAACTACTGAACGGATTTACACCATTTAACAAAAAGGGTTCTTTCTGAACCAAGAACTACCTCTTTGCCAAATTTGGTGTAATTCCGTTCAGCAGTTCGGGCTGTAGCCGTGTCTAAAGTTTCCTATGGAAAATTGCATGGGGAAAACGCGTTTTGGGACCCCCTTTTTCTCGGCCCCCGCTTGACCGAATCCCCCGAGACTTTCAGGGTAGGAGCGGACCGGAGCGGGCCACAAAGTTTGAAAATTTCGCGAAGATACGTCAACCGGCAAGAGAGTTATTTCAAATAGAATGTCGCGGATTTCCTATGGATAATAGGTTGTAACTATAACTATCTACTGGCGACCGCCAGTAGATAATAATATATATATATATATATATCCACAGTCCAAGGTTGCCCTTTGTGATAAAGCCCTCACGAAAACATATCCCATACAGCGAGGTCAGCAGCAGGTTACTGATCTCCATTAAAAACATTGTAAAGACTTCGTGGGCTGACGCGTTTCGGAGTTTATCCTTCTTCTAGAGCCCCAAACAGGTAAGACAACGACAAGCATGGTTCAGAACACCTGCATTTATTTGAACGGAGTCACGCCCTTCACAGCGAATTCTCCCACCCACCAGGGCTTGTGCCGCATAGCACCATGGTATTTGCAGTCCGAGCCAAAGTGAAACCCCAGTGGGTGCTGCCGCTGTAAAACTGTGACGATAACTTCTCAAGTGAGTCAATGTCTATAAGAAGTTTTGTGCCTGCTGCTGTAAACAGACCTCTCGCTGGCGAGCGTTTATCGTCCCTTAAGCGTGCCGGTAAATCACAGCATCGCAGGTCCGCTTTGATGCAGCAGGGCTTTCGCGCGACTTGGGCCAAGCCGCTATGAATCCACAGTCCAAGGTTGCCCTTTGTGAGAAAGCCATCACGAAAACATATCCCATACAGTGAGGTCAGCAGCAGGTTACTGATCTCCATTAAAAACATTGTAAAGACTTCGTGGGCTGACGCGTTTCGGAGTTTATCCTTCTTCTAGAGCCCCAAACAGGTAAGACAACGACAAGCATGGTTCAGAACACCTGCATTTATTTGAACGGAGTCACGCCCTTCACAGCGAATTCTCCCGCCCACCAGGGCTTGTGCCGCATAGCACCATGGTATTTGCAGTCCGAGCCAAAGTGAAACCCCGGTGGGTGCTGCTGCTGTAAAACTGTGATGATAACTTCTCAAGTGAGTCAATGTCTATAAGAAGTTTTGTGCCTGCTGCTGTAAACAGACCTCTCGCTGGCGAGCGTTTATCGTCCCTTAAGCGTGCCGGTAAATCACAGCATCGCAGGTCCGCTTTGATGCAGCGGGGCTTTCTCGCGACTTGGGCCAAGCCGCTATGAATCCACAGTCCAAGGTTGCCCTTTGTGAGAAAGCCCTCACGAAAACATATCCCATACAGCGAGGTCAGCAGCAGGTTACTGATCTCCATTAAAAACATTGTAACGACTTCGTGGGCTGACGCGTTTCGGAGTTTATCCTTCTTCTAGAGCCCCAAACAGGTAAGACAACGACAAGCATGGTTCAGAACACCTGCATTTATTTGAACGGAGTCACGCCCTTCACAGCGAATTCTCCCACCCACCAGGGCTTGTGCCGCATAGCACCATGGTATTTGCAGTCCGAGCCAAAGTGAAACCCCAGTGGGTGCTGCCGCTGTAAAACTGTGACGATAACTTCTCAAGTGAGTCAATGTCTATAAGAAGTTTTGTGCCTGCTGCTGTAAACAGACCTCTCGCTGGCGAGCGTTTATCGTCCCTTAAGCGTGCCGGTAAATCACAGCATCGCAGGTCCGCTTTGATGCAGCGGGGCTTTCTCGCGACTTGGGCCAAGCCGCTATGAATCCACAGTCCAAGGTTGCCCTTTGTGAGAAAGCCGTCACGAAAACATATCCCATACAGCGAGGTCAGCAGCAGGTTACTGATCTCCATTAAAAACATTGTAAAGACTTCGTGGGCTGACGCGTTTCGGAGTTTATCCTTCTTCTAGAGCCCCAAACAGGTAAGACAACGACAAGCATGGTTCAGAACACCTGCATTTATTTGAACGGAGTCACGCCCTTCACAGCGAATTCTCCCGCCCACCAGGGCTTGTGCCGCATAGCACCATGGTATTTGCAGTCCGAGCCAAAGTGAAACCCCAGTGGGTGCTGCCGCTGTAAAACTGTGACGATAACTTCTCAAGTGAGTCAATGTCTATAAGAAGTTTTGTGCCTGCTGCTGTAAACAGACCTCTCGCTGGCGAGCGTTTATCGTCCCTTAAGCGTGCCGGTAAATCACAGCATCGCAGGTCCGCTTTGATGCAGCGGGGCTTTCTCGCGACTTGGGCCAAGCCGCTATGAATCTACAGTCCAAGGTTGCCCTTTGTGAGAAAGCCCTCACAAAAACATATCCCATACAGCGAAGTCAGCAGCAGGTTACTGATCTCCATTAAAAACATTGTAAAGACTTCATGGGCTGACGCGTTTCGGAGTTTATCCTTCTTCTAGAGCCCCAAACAGGTAAGACAACGACAAGCATGGTTCAGAACACCTGCATTTATTTGAACGGAGTCACGCCCTTCACAGCAAATTCTCCCGCCCACCAGGGCTTGTGCCGCATAGCACCATGGTATTTGCAGTCTGAGCCAAAGTGAAACCCCAGTGGGTGCTGCCGCTGTAAAACTGTGACGATAACTTCTCAAGTGAGTCAATGTCTATAAGAAGTTTTGTGCCTGCTGCTGTAAACAGACCTCTCGCTGGCGAGCGTTCATCGTCCCTTAAGCGTGCCGGTAAATCACAGCATCGCAGGTCCGCTTTGATGCAGCGGGACTTTCTCGTGACTTGGGCCAAGCCGCTATGAATCCACAGTCCAAGGTTGCCCTTTGTGAGAAAGCCCTCACGAAAACATATCCCATACAGCGAGGTCAGCAGCAGGTTACTGATCTCCATTAAAAACATTGTAAAGACTTCGTGGGCTGACGCGTTTCGGAGTTTATCCTTCTTCTAGAGCCCCAAACAGGTAAGACAACGACAAGCATGGTTCAGAACACCTGCATTTATTTGAACGGAGTCACGCCCTTCACAGCGAATTCTCCCGCCCACCAGGGCTTGTGCCGCATAGCACCATGGTATTTGCAGTCCGAGCCAAAGTGAAACCCCAGTGGGTGCTGCCGCTGTAAAACTGTGACGATAACTTCTCAAGTGAGTCAATGTCTATAAGAAGTTTTGTGCCTGCTGCTGTAAACAGTCCTCTAGCTGGCGAGCGTTTATCGTCCCTTAAGCGTGCCGGTAAATCACAGCATCGCAGGTCCGCTTTGATGCAGCGGGGCTTTCTCATGACTTGGGCCAAGCCGCTATGAATCCACAGTCCAAGGTTGCCCTTTGTGAGAAAGCCCTCATGAAAACATATCCCATACAGCGAGGTCAGCAGCAGGTTACTGATCTCCATTAAAAACATTGTAAAGACTTCGTGGGCTGACGCGTTTCGGAGTTTATCCTTCTTCTAGAGCCCCAAACAGGTAAGACAACGACAAGCATGGTTCAGAACACCTGCATTTATTTGAACGGAGTCACGCCCTTCACAGCGAATTCTCCCGCCCACCAGGGCTTGTGCCGCATAGCACCATGGTATTTGCAGTCCGAGCCAAAGTGAAACCCCAGTGGGTGCTGCCGCTGTAAAACTGTGACGATAACTTCTCAAGTGAGTCAATGTCTATAAGAAGTTTTGTGCCTGCTGCTGTAAACAGACCTCTCGCTGGCGAGCGTTTAACGTCCCTTAAGCGTGCCGGTAAATCACAGCATCGCAGGTCCGCTTTGATGCAGCTGGGCTTTCTCGCGACTTGGGCCAAGCCGCTATGAATCCACAGTCCAAGGTTGACCTTTGTGAGAAAGCCCTCATGAAAACATATCCCATACAGCGAGGTCAGCAGCAGGTTACTGATCTCCATTAAAAACATTGTAAAGACTTCGTGGGCTGACGCGTTTCGGAGTTTATCCTTCTTCTAGAGCCCCAAACAGGTAAGACAACGACAAGCATGGTTCAGAACACCTGCATTTATTTGAACGGAGTCACGCCCTTCACAGCGAATTCTCCCGCCCACCAGGGCTTGTGCTGCATAGCACCATGGTATTTGCAGTCCGAGCCAAAGTGAAACCCCAGTGGGTGCTGCCGCTGTAAAACTGTGACGATAACTTCTCAAGTGAGTCAATGTCTATAAGAAGTTTTGTGCCTGCTGCTGTAAACAGACCTCTCGCTGGCGAGCGTTTATCGTCCCTTAAGCGTGCCGGTAAATCACAGCATCGCAGGTCCGCTTTGATGCAGCGGGGCTTTCTCGCGACTTGGGCCAAGCCGCTATGAATACACAGTCCAAGGTTGCCCTTTGTGAGAAAGCCCTCATGAAAACATATCCCATACAGCGAGGTCAGCAGCAGGTTACTGATCTCCATTAAAAACATTGTAAAGACTTCGTGGGCTGACGCGTTTCGGAGTTTATCCTTCTTCTAGAGCCCCAAACAGGTAAGACAACGACAAGCATGGTTCAGAACACCTGCATTTATTTGAACGGAGTCACGCCCTTCACAGCGAATTCTCCCGCCCACCAGGGCTTGTGCTGCATAGCACCATGGTATTTGCAGTCCGAGCCAAAGTGAAACCCCAGTGGGTGCTGTCGCTGTAAAACTGTGACGATAACTTCTCAAGTGAGTCAATGTCTATAAGAAGTTTTGTGCCTGCTGCTGTAAACAGACCTCTCGCTGGCGAGAGTTTATCGTCCCTTAAGCGTGCCGGTAAATCACAGCATCGCAGGTCCGCTTTGATGCAGCGGAGCTTTCTCGCGACTTGGGCCACGCCGCTATGAATCCACAGTCCAAGGTTGCACTTTGTGAGAAAGCCCTCACGAAAACGTTGGGTGACAGCATCTAAATGTAGCAGCACACGGTCATATTCCAATATCTTGGCAGCAATCAGTCATTGTTCCAATTTTTCAAAAAGGGAACCAAGCAAACCCAGCGTGCTATCAGCCTATTTCCTTTATAGATGCCAAAGTGAAAGTTCTTGACAGGGTCCTGCTTAATCGGTTCTGTGATTGGGCTGAAAATGGGGAAATAATGTATGAAATTGAATATGGTTTCAGACCAGGACAAGGAAAAGTGGAACAGAACCTGAATATTTATCAATTGATTACTAAATATATGGTTGCAAGAAAGGAAAGTATTCATTTGGCCTTTTTGGACCTAAGCACAGTTTTCAACACAGTTGATAGATGGAAACTGTGGGCTGTGCTGAGGGACACGGGGGTAGATGTTATTGTAGCTTTTCTGCATGACTTGCACACGGGGCTAGAAGCCTCTGTACGATTTGGCCCAAAAGGAGAATGCACTACGCATTTTCAAATAGAGAGAGGAGTGCGTCAGGGCTGTATATTGGCTCCTATGATTTTATTCTTTATATCAATTGGTAAGGGCAGTTTTTAGGGGATCACTGTAATGATGTACTAAAGGTTGGAAACAGACTGGTCCCAGCGTTACTGTACATGGACGATACTGCCCTTTTAGCACATACAGCAAATGGCTTGCAGCTTTTATTAGAGCGATTTTATGGAGAATTTGGGACTGAAAATCAGCCATACTAAATCATATACCATGGTGCTAGGGTTGAAAAATGTCAAAAGTAAAACATATTCAATTAAGGATCAATGTATTGGCATACTGATGAGAACACATGTCCAATCTTTTGACAGACAGTATAGCACATAGTATTGACATTTTCTCTAGGTGCTTAGGTCACATTCACATCGAGTCTGTTTTATATCTCTTCAAAGCGAAATGTGTATCAACAGTATCTTTTGGGGCAGAGATTTGGGGATATAAGCCATGTTACCCGATACAAGTAGCAGAAAACACATTTTTTAGGAGAATACCCTCAGAGATTGTGCACGACGAATTGGGTGCTTGCTTTATTTTGGACAGTATACAAATTCTCCCCATACAATTGTTGTTTTTAGTTTGGCTAAAAAACGATCTAGAGTTCAATAGGAAGATTTTAAGAGATTGTTTTGGCCTGGATCATTGTTATCATATACCATGGTTAGATTACATCAAAAACACTCTTGGAGAACTGGGTAAACCACAACTCTTTACTGACCCAGGGTTGATTTTAAATTCTGATTCTGCTTGGGCAAAGGAGACTTTCTTGGCATATATGCAAGAGAAAGGGGCTATATGTTCACTGTCTAAAAGTCTGTGCACTCATTATGCAATGGTGAAATCACAGAGTAAAACTGAACTGTATTTAACGTTTGATATTCCACTTTTGCACAGAAGGTTTTTAACATATTTTCGCTTGAATATATTTCCAAAACTTTTAGTGGGATGGCATAAACTTTCAGGCCCTCCGTTTTGCTCATTTGATATGTGTGTTGCATTAGAAACTTTACATATTATTTTTATTTTCGTGAAATGGGTTAGTTTAAGACATAAGTATATCCGCCCCTTTTTTGCCTTTGGATTTTAAGCAAGCAAAATCAGCTTTAATGTATCTTCAAGTTTTAAACAATTTTAATGTTTGCGTTTTTTAGCAGGGTGTTCCATTCTTATTCATGAAATTCTCATGTGCTGTCTGGAAGTGATTATAAATGGTGCTATTGAACTGTATTTATTGTACTTTATGATTTGCTATGCCAAATCGAATAAAGTTATTTTGAATTTAATTGAATTGAGTGATATTAAATGCTTTACACACCTGTCTTCTAAGTTAAGCCTGACTTGCTCCTGTTAACCAGTGGTAAGATGCTGGTGCTCTTCCTATCAAACATGGTAAAATTGTCATACGCCTAATTGGCACATGTAATTTTCTTATATGTACCTAGTATATGGTACTGCATGTGCCTGGGGCCTGTAAATTAAAAGCTACAAGTGGGCTGCAGCATCATTGTGGCACCCACAAAAATACCCAGTATATGTGTGCAGTTTTATACTGCCATTTTGGCCTGGCAAAATAAGCATTTTGCAAGTCCCAAAACTTCCTTTTTAGTACTTGTAAGTCACTCCTAACATAGGCCTTATATGTCCATAGGTCTGCGTGCATGGTATTTAAAAAGTAGAGCATTTTTATTTAAGGTTTTACATGTCATTTTACATGTCCTGGCTGTGAAACCCCCCAGACTTGTTTTTCACTGTAGCAAGGGTGGCTCTCCCAGAAAGAAATACAGGGTTACATTATAACAACATATAATGTTTAATTTCAATTTGAGCAGCTAGAAAGCCGATTCACTGACTCATTGTAATAGTAATGTTAATTTAACTTCATGGTAAAGTTGGATTTTATATAATTATTTTGAAAATGACATTGTTAGAAAGTTGTCACTTTCTTACCTAAGTTAAATATGCCTTTCTACTAGTGTTCTTTGTCACCTGACTGGTGAATGGCTCCTCTGTGTTGAGATGTGGATTGCTCCCTGACAGTGGACAAAAGGCTTTGGTGGGGAGAGGTGTTTTCCCTCCTTGAGCAGAATGGCCTGGGGTGTGCACAGTCTCTTCCAGAGCTTCAAAGGGCACCTACCCTGTCACTGGCAGATGTAGCTCACAGCTAGGCCTGCCTCCCTTTATCTAACTTGTCAGCTTTGCTCGAAACACAGTGGGAGTTGAGAGCTGCTCCAGAACTTGTTTTAGTGATTGCAAGGGAGGGTTTGCCCACTATCCTAGTCACATCTCTAGGTCAGCACAAGGAGTTCTGGCCAGGGGAGGAAGTGTTCTGCCACATTGGATTTCGGTAAAGAGGGGCACTGTGGGATGGCTTACAGTAAAGCACACAGGAAGTACTGCAAACATGGGTAGGATTGCCCCTGGGAACTTTTACCCCATTCGTTAAAGAGTGGCAAATAGTTTCCCCCACCTACTGGCTGGCACTGGGCATGAATGTGGTACCACCTAGAAACCCCCAGTACCCTCCTCAGAATACTCCTGGACCTGTGAAGAATCAGAAGAACTGCCCTTATGTCTGAAGAACCTGAAGGAAGACTGGAACTGCCAGCTTGAAACCAGGTCCCCAGAAGTAAAGTCAGTTGGCTGGCCTCCTATTTGAGCTACAGGGACACACCACACTTCCAGAGGCCTTTCCAGCAATTACCCAGCTGACTAGTACCAACTGGACCTGCCCTGGATCCTGCTGCTGGCCTCTGCTAGAGTGAGTTTTGACCCCATGTGCTGTCATGGTCCCTAGGCTGGTGCCAATATGTACTCCTCCTGGAGTTTCCTGAAGCCTGAAGCCTGAAATCTCCAATGAATGAATTCACAAAAGGTTTCCGACAGGAGAGGGACCTTGTCTGGGACTGATACTGAAATTTCTCCCACTCATAGCTTTTCCCTCAAAAGGTGATGTGGAGCCCTCTTCGGCCATACCCTGCTGCCTTGCATCGTTGAGGATTTTTGACTTCCATACCAGAGATTAAGTCTGAAGGTAACACTTTTCACCGGGATGAATCTGGTCCTTGTTTTCAAAATGTGCTCCATCATCATTGACCTTAAACCCTATCCTTGTCCTGGTCAAGCACAACCAGATGACTGCAGTTGGTGCTTAACGCCTTTTGGTGCTATTTTGAATCTTAAACTTTAAAAATGAATAACTCCAGTTCCATTTACTAGATCTTTGATATTTTAGTGTAATTCTATTTCTCAAAATATTCTCTTTTTTTCTAAAAATCACTTGGGATTTTCCTTGTGTTGTGTTTTCATTTTATTACTGTTTTTGCACCGCATGAATACTTTACACATTACCTCAAAATTATGCCTGATCACTTTTGTGCCATACCACCAGAGGGCTAGGCACAGGTTTATCAATTGAATTTTGTGGTTCACCCTGAGAAGAATTGTGATTATTATTTGAGGTGGGTTCTCACCCCCCTCAACTAATACTCCAATTTCCTACATCATTTGAAAAGAGGAAGATTGTTTGCTAGCAATTTCAGCTTTTTACTGAAAATGTTCTTGTATGGTACCTGGACATTTGCTTTGGGTTGCCAGCTATGGAGACATCCTGACATCAATGGGAATCGCTCTTTGACTCTGACAGAGCAATAGATCCATTGAATTAACAGGAACTTACATGCGCTCCTTTACAATGCATCCAGTTAGCTGGGGTCATTTATGCTAAAATGAGTGGTGTCCCCATCCCTATGAAAATAGGCAAGAACCTTTTGAAATGATAGTCTTTATAAAAAAAATTGACCTTCATGTTCTCATATATTTTTTTGTGAATTGTGTCCTTAGGTTAATGGAGAATGTGAAATCAAATTTAGTCAAGAACCGCAATATAATTTTCTTTCTTCAAACCGTAATCCTATAATACAGAGATGAGGGACAAATTAGAACTGTCAAAGCACAACAGTACATGAGCTGCAAGATGCTGGAAGAAGCTTTACATTTGCAGTAAATATGAGTCAATAAAACATAAACACCGGGCATAACACAGGCCATTGCAGCCCCTGCAGCACAGGGGTGTCCCTATCTTTCAGCCCCTCCCCCATCAGCTGATGACCTATAAATGTCTATGATTGAGATATAGAAGTCTCAGGGGCCCTTTGTCACATCATGCAGGCAGTGGCGTAGCTAGAACTTAGACCGCCTGGGGCGATCCCTGCGTTAGCCGCCTGCAGTGGCCGTATTGAAGAGCGGGGCGGTGCTGGCGGATTCCTCGGACTGTTGCCGCCCCGCGGCGGCTGCACTGAAGAGCGGGGGGTTGCCGCCCCAAGACGCCAGGTAAGAGCTAGGGGGAGTCTGCCGCCCCCCTTGCTACATCACTGCATGAGGGAATTGCCAACATCTTGGATTATGCCACGTTAGAGACAATATGAATCTCTTTTTCACTGTGTTCCTGTTTGCATTATTCTCATTCCCCAGTGTAGCATTGCTTTTATCCCATCAGTTCTACTTCCAATTTGCCTACTTTCCATAGTGGTCTGTTATTTCCCTTGCTTCTGTTCTTTTTCAGGCCTTAGCCTACCTGTCGTAATTGACATCTTGCTGAGGAAACTGTGACTATGACAGCTAATGTAACTTGTGGTTAGAATCCTGTGGTGAATTCATCATACACCAGATTCACAAAGGGGTTTGCATGTTTTAAATTGGGTTATGTGCACTAATTACCATTTTCTGAATGTAGACTCCATGCCTATTCAGAGTTTTACAATTCGATTTGCAAATTAAACTAATGACTGCAAATATTTTGTCTGTAAGACTTTTGAACATTAATATGCTTTGTGTTAGGGGTAGGGTTGTGGCTGTGTCTGTGTGGTACGTTTGGCTAAAAAGATGAACACTCACAAACTTGGTAGCTTGTGGATGTTCACATATCTCTTGCAAGTAATTTTCCACTATGTAATCAGGCATACATTTGCTCCAGGCAAAGGCACAACTAATTTCCATTTGAGGGTGGTAATGAGGAGGGCAAATCGCATACATAATGGGAAGTAAATGAAGAAAGGTTTGCATGGGTAATTATATTTCCCCACGCATAAGAAAGGTTCCAATGTACATTTGTGATTATGGATGCATAATTTTCCACCACATGCACAGAAATGAGTCAAGCACGAACCACTGAGTTGCAAGAATGATGAAAGATCTAACCTATGTGCTGTAAGAAAGATCATCCTCGCCCCGACCAACGCACCACCATCAGCCAATGAAATAATATTTGTCATGTTGCACCCTCATGGGAAGTGAGAAAGGGAAAGAGACTAGTCAGAAGCAGGAAGACAGTCACCACTGAGACCAAAATTCCGAAGCATAGATTAGTGCAAGGTTGGCCTAGCTCCTATAAACACTAGAGGATCTGCCTGTGCAATTAGAAATAATCTACAAAGACAACAACGTGAATTACAGTCAGCCCATTTTTAGCTTCACAACAAAGCAATGTCAATTGTCTCTAATTATGCATTTTAGAGTGGCCACTGCACAGATGTTTTCTCTGTGCAGCTACAATGAATCAAATGTTACTGATGCTTTGGCATGAAACGTTGTGCTTAAACATTCCTCTCATTTTGCCAACCAATTCCAGCTAAAATTTAAAAGACAAATGTCACTTCTTCATCTATTTCATGATTAGGATGATCAAATCTCACTGTCTAGAGAAACTGTCCCTGAATGTCTAGAAGTCTTTCAGGTCATCCCAGTCCTCAAAAAAGTAGATACTGATCCATACAAAAGTTCTAAAATCCCCATATTAGCTAGAACCTTTTGTTGTTACACTGCAAAACAGCTTGGTAACCACATTGACGTAAATAACCTCCTATATGACTTCAAATCTTGCTTAAGGTCTAGATGCAGCACTAGGGCAGCAAGGCTACAAAGAGTGAATGATGTCTAGGACATTCAGAACAATTGTGTGAGCTTGCCTTCTCATTCCTCTTGACTTGTCAGCTTCATTTGACATAGTAAATCACAATTGTCTCCAATAAATCATGAACAACTATTAGAAATCAGAAGACCAGTACTACAGATTTTTTAGTCCTATTGGGCTAATCATTCCCAACAGGTTACTCTATACCCCCTTCTCTCTTGCCCATCCCACATTAAGCAAGGAGCACCCCAAGCTTCCATCTTCTCTCTTGCTGTCCTTAATGTGTCCATGTTGCCCTTTGCTCCTTTCTGAGACAATTTAGTATAGCCTTTCACCTCTATGCTGATGATGTCTAGCTGTACCTAGTCTCCTTGCCTCAAGATATAATCAGTCTAGCACAAATCTTAGATGTTCTTCAGTCATGGATGTCTCTACATCACCTAAAGCTAAACTTCCAAAAACGGAATTCCTCTTATTCTCCCCTTCCAATTTTGATACCTTTGGCCAAACATTGCTTGATGCTTCTGTGAAGCTCGAATACAAGCTCACCTTCATTGAAAATGCCAAGTTTCTGGGCTTTATCTTAGTTAAGATCAGAACCTAAGTCTGAATGTGCACATCAATGCTTCAGCCAAAGGTGTAGATTATCAAATATGACTCCTTAGAGAAATTAAATCTCTCATTACTGTTGATAGCTTTAAGATAGTAGTGTAATCCCTAGTCCTAGATTATAGAACGGCACATCCCTAATGTCCAGCACACACAAAATACACCTGGCTCCCCTCAAATCAGAGGCTCAACTTGTATCACATTCCAGAACTTCAGACAACATCTCTTGAATCATGGTCTCCTTGAATTGGCTACCTATAGAAGCCAGAAGTGTATTCAAGATGTGCTCTCCATGGGGTAAAAGTAAAATACCCACCATAAATATATCATGGCTAGAGGTTCCTGAAATTTCTACTCCCTTCTAATTGAAACTCCTCTCTTCAAAAAAGTAAGCAAATGTAAAACAATGGTACTTTGGGAGTGCCTAAAATGAGGAAATCTTTTTTACCACTATTAAGACCAATCCCCCATTTGCAATTTTTGAACATGATATTAAAGTCCTTTTTATGTGCTTTCTTCTTTTTGCTATTTGAGTTCTTCAGAATTATTTTCTGAATATCCCTTCAGTATTTGTTACTTGCTTTTTGGTTTATTTTCTACTGCATTTTTCACTCTATTCAACAGACTCTGTTTACATGCTAATCTATGCAAAAGGAGCACTTGGTTCTGGTAGACGCTATATAGGAATTCAAGTAAATAAATACATACATTTTTACTATGCATGACCTACATAGCCATGCACTAATATCTGTCTTGTTATAGTCAGAGGTGGAAGACTGACCAGATATACTTATGTTCTTCCGCAAGCTTTGTGGATCTTATGTGGTGCACGGATATGTTGCTTAGTTATTTGTAGCTGGAATGCCTGTTAATGCACACAGTTTTCTTTACACTTAAATATCTTGCTGTAAGTTAAACATTACAGATTGGTTTTGAAAGGGCCGGGTCCATTAGTTCTAGACCTTCCATAGAGAACACACTCCGATGGATTTTCGCAGCATGAAAGTGTAAAGAGGAGGAAAATCGTTAATACTCAATCAATTAGTCAGTAACTCTCCTTGATGCATAATAATTCGCAAGAAACTATATAAGGTTAGTTAATTATTACAAAGCCAAGAATAACTGGAAATAGAGACACCTCAACACGCGGGTATTGAAATACAAAGGAACTAGCATGAAGCCAAATCTACGCATCCAATTTAAACGGTGCAGCATGAACAAAACTGTTAGGATACAGAGAGAAAGAAAACATTATTCCAAATTTCCCTTCATTGAGGGTTGATGAATGAAGAACATAAACCTATCCCTACTCTATCACTAAGATGGCAACCCTACATAAGCATTTCAAATGAGGAGGAAAGGTATCAGTGCGTGGAGTCTTCCACCATCAAATGGGTCAAGAAGCATAAAGCAACTATTGCAAAAGAAAGAGCTCGTTCTGAGATGTGCTCTCTCCGAAGGCAAGTAAGAAAGTGGGCACTGTCCCCAATACCATCAATCAGTTATCTACAGGTAGCTTTCCCATAATGCACAGCGTGGGCATGAGTCTACAATGGGTACAGTCATGAGCGTACTTTTCCATGGTGTTCTCCATGTACATCCTTTGCAACAATTCATCCTTGATTCCCATGCTTTCTCCTATGAGAATCTGACTCAGTCTTTATCACCTCCAAACCATGTAACTGTAGCTTCTTCTCTCCTTGCCTAGCTGCTAAAACAAACACATTTCTTTTGCCTAATGAATGCTTCTCCACCTGCAATGTAAAACGTGAGAAAGAACAGATTCCACAGTGCACATGAAACTCAGATCATTAGTTCTAAAACAAGTTTGTCAGGGGTTTGCATTTCAGGCCTACGACCCTAGCTAACGTAAGAACGTATCACTTTAGCACTACAGATTTGCATAACTCTATTGTGTTTCAATGAACACATCCACTAAATGATAAAATATCATTGTTAGCCATATTTAGTATATGAGTAGTGTCAACTTCACAACACAAGTTCTTCATGTTATCGGTTTCCTGATAGTAACATTAATTTCCTATGTTAATTCTCCATGTTACCTGCCAGTAACCTAAAATATGTCATGTAGTTACGTTAATACATTTAAAAATTCTAACACTTCACGTTTACCTAATACAAGATCATATGCGGGTGTGCTTTACACACGATTGTGATGCACCCCTACAATGAGATGAGACTTCCGCTTCATCAGTTTGAATCAAGGAGTGTAAGAAACTGGATTACTGGTTGACTGGGATGTGAGCCCTGGTCAAGCAGCAACCACAATCCTTGCCAGGGTAAGGCACAAGCAAACCCCAAATTAACTTGTCCTTTACCCTCTGGTACCTTGGCACAGAGCAGTCAGGCTTAACTTAGAGGCAATGTGTAAAGTATTTGTACAACACTGCAAACAGTAACACAGTGACAAAGAGCCGGTATCATGGGTGGGCTTTGCTGAAACTTCTTGTAGGCAGTACCCGCAACCGGTTGATGCTGCAGTTCAAAGAGTTAATCCGACAGAGCTTCGCACTGATTTGCAGTGAGAGCGACGGGTTTCTCGGTGCAGTCGGTCCCATTAGCGGTCACAAAGAGCCCAAAAGCTTGATTTCAGCACCCTTTAGTCACACCAAGGGTGAAGGACCTAAAGGGACACTACTTGGTGGTCAGGAACTCGCTGCTGCTGGGTCAAGGGGCTGGTGCAGGATGCAAAGGAGCATTTTATGTCCCTGAGGCTCAGATTAGGAGGCCAGCAGGCTAGCCCTTGGAGTCACTTTCAGGTCTTGGGTATAAGATAAGTTTCAGGACCAGTTCTTTCACAGGCAAGAGGGCAGCAGGTCGGCACAGCAAGGCAGCAGTTCCTTCAGAGCAGCAGTCCAACTTAGTGGCAGTCCTTTCAGCAGTGCAGCAGTCCTTCTCCTGGTAACGTATTCATAAGTCCAGAAGGGTATTGACGTGGTGGTGTCAAAGGTCCAGTATTTATAGCCAGTTGTGCCTTTAAAGAGGGGGAGAAGCTTCTAGAGGTATCCCTTTGTAGTCCCCAGGCATCCAGCAGAGAATATTGTGGATATAATGGCATGCTTCCCACCCTTCCTCCAGCAGTGCCGTAAGCGATCTGTTCTCTTTGGCTTGCTTTCCAATATCCTTGACTCAGTCCCAAGTATGTGAGTTATCCTATGGGAGGGGTAGGCCTTGCCGTAGTGCAAAATTAATTTAAAATTTTTTAACTACCAGGACATATAAAACTTAAAAATATGTCCAACTTTTAAAATACACTACACCATGCCCTTGGGCCAGTCCAGGCCCTACTCAGGGGTGACTTATATGTATTAAAGGGGATGTTTGGGCCTGCCAAAAGTTTTATTTGGCCAGGTTGAAATGGCAGTTTAAAACTGCACACACAAAGGACGCCTTTACAGGCCTGAGTCATGTTTAAAGTGCTACTTAAGTGGGTGACACAATCTGTGCTGCAGGCCTGCTAGTGGCATTTAGTTTACAGGCCCTGGGGACATGTTGTGCTACTTTACTAGGGACTTAAAAGTAAATTAAATATGCCAATTGGATGTAAGCCAATTCTTCTAGAGGTGTGGCGCAGCGGCCAGGGCGACTGACTCCGGATCCTGGGGCTCATGGTTCGATCCCCGGCACCAGCGGCAGGTCAGCCCAGCACCATGTGACTCTGGGCAATAGCTCGCTTAATCTTCCCGACGGCCCCCAGAGCCGGGACACCTCTCCGGAGGTAGCTGTGCGCTTTACAAATACTGGACATATACCATGTTTTAAGGAGAGAGCACGAGCACTTCACCACTGGTTAGCAAGGGAAATTGTGCAGAGTGGCAAAAGCCAACAAAAAGGGTTCAGCAAACAGGAGGGTCAATGGAAAATGTTTGGGGATGACCCTGCAGAAAGGGCCAAGTCCAAAAAGGAAGATTAGAGCTTCTGTTTATCGGGACTCAATCAAGGTTTAGCTTCTTTAGTTGTAAAATTACATACTGTCCTTTGCTTTCAGAGTGCCAAAGTGTTGTTGTAGGAACGTCCTGCAAATTGGCATGACACTTTAGATCTACCCTTTAGTTTGGAGCTGGTACCGGTTTCTGCTGATGATGAGCTGGATCCAAGAAAAAGAAGATGTGAACTCTCTGGCTGCTTCTGAAGGTGGAAATCACCACAGTGATCCATGATTTAATCTTAATTGCTAGCAAAGACCCTAGGAACCTGGGCATGGTTTTAATGTTCCTAAACTACAAAATTTCCACCAATATTTGCTACTTTCACAAGAATTCTTCAAGGCTCACCAAATGCCTCTATACTCTTTTTAATGTCTACTCATTTCACATCTAGATTTGACACTTGTGACTGAGCAATTTGGGTCCCTTATATGAACAAAATGAAAATATGTTTTATCAGTGAGATGGTGTGAGCCTTCAGTATTGTTGATGCTGTTCTGTTGAACTAGCATGCAGTTAATTAATTTTGCAATGGCCAACTATAGAAGAGGAATTATGGATTAACTAAGAACATGTGTAGGATTCTATCATGTCCTGGGCTGATCAAAAGTGTACATACATGAAGTTTATGGAGGTGTTTTGGCTTTATATTTCGGTGGTGGGCGAAAGGGGACTGGGTGTTAGATTTTCAGGGCTCAGGTAATTGTATATGGATGAGATGTTATTGTGTGGAGATCTGATGAAATGGAAATGGAGAGACACACAAAATATGATTTGCTTATAGGTAATTCCCCTGCTTTGTCTCTACTAAGTTGAGAACACTAGTGCTGCGGATCACTGGGCTAGGTGCAGTAAAAGCAAAGCAGATAGACTTATAGTTGCACCATGCCAACGGGTGTCCTGGCCTGTGGTAATTAATGCTAATGCACTTCAGCAGTTAAATGTGTTTGGCTGCAGCAACCGTAAGAAGCTTGAGAAACTGACCATGTCATTGAGGCTCTTCTGCTGATAAGCAATGTTTCATTGGGGTAAGTGAACCTTTAGGCTCTAAGACTGATTTGTATTGAAATATAGGTGAAAACTCAAATATCTCCATCACTGATATGTGAGTTTTAGACAAGACAAAGCTGGACAGTGGAACCCTATAGACCACAGCACCTGATCCGCTACCCCAATATGGTATATTAAATCTGGAGCTACCCCAGTGTATGTGTGCACACTGTTAACGCACCCACTGTCACAGTGCGATCCAAGAGTTGGACTATCACAATTTTAAACAAAAGCAAAGGTGCACCACCAATACAGAAACAAGGAAAAAATCAGATCCATGTTTGAAGATGTATTCTTTTAAAATTCTTCTTTTATTCTCATCATTGAAGTCAATCCGTCCACACCATATCTGAGCAGCTGAGGATATCGTAATCCCATCCAGTTCACTGTTCCATTGAGCAAACGCAGTCAACGCCTTGACGACTCCTGACGAGTGACACTCCGACCGCGGCTCTTGACTTATTAAGGTTGTATATGCACTTTGTCTCTAATATTGGGCCCACCTTATCTTGGTTGGACCGGGCTGACAGCTCCATATTGGTACCCCTTGTCTATGCGAAAGGCACTGCGTTTGCTCAATGGAACAGTGAACTGGATGGGATTCCGATATCCTCAGCTCCTCAGATATGGTGTGGACGGATTGACTTCAATCCCCATGCGATTCTTTCTTTGCCCTGAAGAAGTCCTTGTGTATGGACGAAACGCGTCGGCTGTTTAGTTCATCCTGATCGTTTTTAATCTGATGAGAATAAAAGAAGAATTTTAAAAGAATACATCTTCAAACATGGATCTGATTTTTTCCTTGTTTCTGTATTGGTGGTGCACCTTTGCTTTTGTTTAAAATTGTGATATGTGAATTTTCTCTTACTGGATATTCTGTGACAGCAATTTGTTTGATTCCATCGCAATGGGAAGGCAACATTAGGTGTTTGATGTCTGAATTCTATGCAACCACATACAACAACTTCTCTCCCGCAACCGGACCCACTGGCCCTCTCCAGAAGTCTACCAGTGACGAAGGAAGTCAACAGAATCACCACATGGGACCACATGGGACCCCATTAGCACAGAGGAAACCACAGGAATCATGAAGACCATTCAGTTAGGGGCCCCTGTGCAACCCTGTGCAACCCTGTACCCACCACGCCTTTGACAAAGGAGCAATCCCTACCAGCGAGGCCCTCACTCCTATCCTCAACACTTCCATCAATACAGCCACCTTCCCGGAACCTTGGAAATAAGCTGCTGTCAATGCCCTTCTAAAGAAACCATCATCTGACAGGACCAAACTCATCAATTGCAGACTAGTAGTATCCCTCCTTCCCACCCGAGCCAAAGTCTTAAAAAAAGCCACCAACAAGTGCCTCTCCAACCACCTCGCCAAACACCAGCTTCTGGACACCCCATAATCAGGATTCCAACAAAGCATGGAAACTGCCATTATAGCAACAATGGATGACATTCAGAATATCAGAAACTGCAGAACTTGTCCTTGTAGACCTATCGGCAGCCTTTGAAACCCACTTCACACTGCAGGCATCCAGGGACACTCCCTCAAATAGATCTGCACCTTTCTCACCAGAAGAACCCAAACGGTCAACATGCTCCACTATGACTCTGAAGCACAAGATCTTATTTGGTAAGTCCTGCAGGGCCCCTCGCTCAGCCCAACGTTCTTCAACATCTACATGACCCGCTGGCTGATGTCATACAAGCTCACAACATAAACATCCTCACTTACGTCGATGACACGCAATTGATAGTTCTGTCTCGAGCAAGACACCCAGCTCCAGGAACAAGTTCACTACATGCATGACAAGTGACCACCTGGGTGAAATCCAACTGCTTCAAATTGAACTCGTACAAGGCCGAAGTGGTAGGGTAAGAAATTGGTTTACTGGTTGAGGGGGGTGAAACGCTTCTCAAGCAGCAACCACAATTCTGCTCAGGGTGAAGCTACAAGCAAACCCTAAATTAACCTGTGCACAACCCTCGGGTAGCTTGGCACAGAGCAGTCAGGCTTAACTTAGAGGCACTGTGTAAAGTATTTATGCAACACTTCAAACAGTAACAAAGTGAAGACACATCACAAAAGTATCTCACAACAGAGTTAGAAAAACATAGGATTCTTGAATAAATAAAACAAGACCAAAACCACAAAAATCCAATTAGTAGAAACTGAGATATTGGGCCCGATTCACAAAAGTAATCTGAGACAAAATCCTAAACTTACGACTTTCGGTATTCACTAAAGTCATTTAGGAGTAGTAAAGTTAGGATTCCTAACTTTACTACTCCTAAACTGAACAAAATCTTATCTTGACTGGAATGACCTCCGCAACACATCAGAGCCTCCTCCTCTCTTCCTGACTTTCAAAAGAAGCTGAAGACCTGGCTTTGAGTAAGCCCCCAGGGCTGGCCTCACACACCTACTACAGAGAGCCTGAATACCCTCACAGGTTATTAGTGCACTATAAAAACACCAATAATATAAGAATTGGTACCAAGAGTAAACATTCACACACTTTTGAAAGAGGATTAACTTTTTCTCAAATATCACCACTTTTAAATCTAAGTGTAGGTTTTATGTAGATCAGTTTCTAATTAATCATTCAGTTCACTACATTTCAATGTGGTATGTAGTGTGAAATTGTCCTAATGTTTTGGAGTTGGAAGATGCTTGAATTACTTTGTTATTGCTATTTGATTACTTTGCTTCATTCTGAAAGAACAGTTAACATTTCTTTGAGCAGAAGAAGTTCAGCTTGGTGGCTTCTTTATTTTACGAAATCAGTCTGACCCCATAAGGTTTGTCTCTGTCTTGTCCCTTGGCCTTTAAACTCAACAATGTTGTAAGTAGCGAAAGATACTTATGATGGAAACACCCAAGGGTTATCTGCTCTCTTAATGTTCACCGTTAGTCCCCCAGAGTTCAGAACACTTTATACAAATTGCACTGCAATGCATTGGACTTAAATGGCCTGGGAACTACCAGAAAAAAAGCATCTCAATGCCACTGGAGGTAAGACCATCCATGTGCTTCAACTTTACCAATCAAAATGTCAATCAGAAGACTCAAATATTATGGCAGCGAATAAAGGTAAAGATCCAGACAAATACTTTCACGAAAAGACAGCTCTAAAGACGTGTACTATGCTTGGGTTGTGGCAACATGGCTGATGTTCTTTATTGCTCCTCACTCACATTTGGGCTTCTGATTGTACTTCCCTTTTAATCCATTACTTCTACATGGAGCAAAGAATATTTGTGGATATAATGACATGCTTCCCACACTTCCTTCAACCGTGCCATAAGCGATTTGTTCTCTTTGGCGTGCTTTCCAATATCCTTGACTCAATCCCAAGCATGGTATTCAGACAAAATATGAAAACAAATATCCCCATACCAAAATATCGAGTCTTACAAATCGTGATATGGAAATATCATCAGCAGGAATATGGATGTCAAAAATATCGATTTTAAGGTAAGTAATATCGATTTTTTAAATATCAAAGACATTAATATTGTTTGCAAAAATATAGTTGTTTAGCATATCATTTTTTAAATATTGTTATGTATTTTAGTATATATTTTAAATGTATAATATGTAATTCTTTCGTATAGCTTTTGTTTTTTAATATATGTGTACATTTTTTAGTAGTTATTAAATTTAATTTTATTCAATTTTGTGTTTTTCAGTTCCGTAGAGGTTTGTCGGTTTATAGGGTTATAGAGTGGGAAGTAATTTAATTATAATAAATTAATGATTATTATTAATGACTATTTTTTATTTAATATTATTCATTTAATTAATATTCAATTGTGTCAATTGTGCTTTTATTTTTGGGGGAGTACATTTTATGTGTGGGTTCTGGGGTTTATAGGGGTAAAGGGAGGCAAGCAATTTATTTTTAATCAAAAACAATGCAAGGTGACAGACTTAGTGGATAGCACTATCACTATATCTCTGCTGCCGTATAAGGGTGATCGTGCACAATACTCCGGCACCTGTCACCTTTTGATGCCACTGGTTACAGATTCCCAAAATACTTAAAGCAATAGGAGGTGTACCGTACAAAAAACATGTAGTTCGTTGTTATTTCTTTTAATCTCTTCTTTTATTTCACAATAGTTCATAAAAACAGCCAACGCGTTTCGTTCCCCAAAGATAGAACCTTTTGGAACTTCATCAGGGCTCAATTGACAAGTAATACATTTCCCATATGATAAATAGTTATTATAAATGTTCCGAATTTAGAGGGGCTCCAAGATCACTATCGCAATGATTGGAACCTATTGAATATAATTAATATCTGAACACCGCATAGTAGTCCTTATCAGGATTTAGGGATATGATAATTAGATGTAACCACCTATTATCAGGATGAAAAAAAAAATGCTTTAAAAAAATAGTGATGCCTCAGACAATAGTCCAAACGGAGAAGCTAGTCTCCAAAGAATGAAAGATCAGCCACCGTATCTATGGCGATTTCGGTAGAAGAAACGTCCAAGTATCACGGTGGCTGATCTTTCATTCTTTGGAGACTAGCTTCTCCGTATGGACTATTGTGTCTGAGTCATCACGACAAACACAAAACCACTTTCCCACTTTCTACATTGTGTGCTGCTGTGCAGAGGTCTGGCTTTCAGCATGAGTGAGTCAGGCCCATGCCAAGTCATAGACCTCAATAGGGGGCACTGAAACTCCCTGCAGCAGTCTCCCTACACTTAATTCCAAAGAGAAGTGTGTATATGCACTTTCTCTGTAGGTTCCTGATGCCTGGTGTGCTCTTTGTGTTTTTCTTGGCTCCACACTCCTTAATCTTCTCTACCTCACCTTCCTCCTACTCCTCCCAGATTTCAATACTCAGATAATTAAAGAGGACGAGTGGGAGTGTGCACCAAATTTGGTTTTGACCAGGGGGCTCTCTGAGCAAAGGCCCGCTCTGGCTGTGCACCGACTCTCTTTTGGAACATGACTGTTGGTGTACATGACTTCAGAAGTGTATTCCCACCGCTTTGCATTTTGGAAGAATTCTTATTAAATCCCCTGTATGAGCTCTTTAAACACCATCCAGAGAACTGTAGTCCATGATCCAAGTGGATAAAGAATATTGCATAATGATAGCCTCCGGTCTTGCCATGAAATCAAGGGATTCAGCCACCAAGGGGCTAATCTACCCAGCCCCTCATTGCTCCCACATGACCTGCTGCTGTAGATTTTAAGGATGGCAGGGCAGAATCATGCTTCCAAACAGCTGGGCTGCTGAACCATTTCTCCTCCAGCATGCAGATCAGCTTTTTGTACCTCAGGTCCCACTTGCGGGAACTCTGCACTCGCAGACTGCCCCCCCCACCCAAGTCAATGCCCCCCCCCATGATGTGCACCCGAAGATTTCTAAATAGGGCTTTAGCTATTTATTTAGCGCTTATTTCCACATTGATACAGCTATGCATTATTGCCCATTACACACATTATCACTACAACGCACACCTACGTCAGTCCAGTGATTATAATACCCTAAAAGCTGCCTTAGTGACTACCTTCTGTAACCAAAAAAGACTAGCATAATTAAAGGAGAAAGTCGACCCCTGAAGGAAGTTTTACTGTGAAGCCTACTTTACCATATGTGAGCTATTACATTTAGATCGTAGGTGATAACAGCATTCAGATATTGTACAGACATTTTTATTAGGTGATGTTAAAGGTGCCTAGAACGTAAGCATCCCTGTACAGGGTTCATTCAATAAATCCGAGTGAAAAGCAACCTTTTACAAATGAAGATTAGGGTCTACATCCCAGGGCCTTTGGGCCCTTAGGTAAAACTTTACAGATGAAGAAACACATTTGCCACTTTGAATTTAACGACAGAAAATCATGTCATTTATTTTAGCAAAGTTGATTGGACTCTCCGTAGCACTCTTTAATGAACTGCTATTGGTAGAAGAACGACAATCATTTTTTTGATGCATATATTTTACTTACATTGTTCTAAATGTTCAGAGGCAAATTGAAGCCAATGCATGGCAACAGGGGACGATGTTTTTGTGCAAACTGATGTCATTCACACTTACTTTGGAAGCCATCCAGGGAAAACAAGAAGAGTGGGGCTGTGGTTTCCCAGCGGATTTATTGACCCAGACAGCTGGTATTTCACTAGCCCCAAGCAATCCGCCACAGGCAAAAGGGTGTGTAAAAGTACTCATTCCGTCTTACCGTAAATCCAATAAACTGCATTCTAGTGAAAATTCAATTACAGCCATCCAGTGCAAGCTGAGTAAAAACAGTTTTTTGGGATAGTCATTATCAAGTTTTTGTTAAACTGGACACAATTATGAATGATTCGTATTTTTTTCTTCTCATTGACCTTTCCCGAGTTCTGACCAATTTTAAATTGCTCTTTTGGTAAAGAGTCACTTCTCAATCTTGACTGGAGTTTCTTATAATTTATGTCTCATATCCTATGAAAGCGAGTACAAACAGTCCTCTGTCTCATTCTCTTATTCCGTTTTTGTGCACAATTCAGAATAAATACAAGTTTCTTTAGGGTCAAGGTAGTAGTTCTCTCTAGAAACCTGTGCTGAGAATCAGCTTCTTGCAGAATGTATTTTTTTTGTTTCCTTGTTGAATAAAAAAAACTCCCTATAAAAGCGCTCCTTTAAAATAAGTAATCATTATTAAGTTACTATGTTCATATATCTCGCATAGCCTTTAATGCACCAGGCTTCTGACATATGAGTCCTCGGTGTCTAGGTGATTTTTACCCTGGGGTTCGGAATGTAAATAGGTTCGATAAATGCTACCTATTACACGAGTTTTCCCCAGTGAAATTGTCCATAACGTGTTTTCTTATACTTACTTCACGAAAATACACCGGAATAGACATCAGTCGACACTGGGCATTTTTTTGACTATTTTACTTTCGGGATGGTTGACGTGGCGGAATTTGTCCAGGGAAAAATCCGAGTGTCATATCTAAATTATAAACATATAATTCAGACAGGCGTACAAACAATGGTTTGCACAAGTGGCGGACATTTACTGGTGATAGAGGCACTACTTGTATTTCTGTCACCATGAGCTCTGGTTTGGTATGACGTGGGTAACAATCATTGCCTTTTACTTTGTCACAGCCCCTGAGTTTGGAATGCAAAAGAGTGCTCAATCGCTGACACCCATTTGGCACAAGTAGTGCTCATAGAAGTTCCTTGTCCAGCACTTTGCGCTAACTGCAATAGGAAGTGTTGGTGTTATTGGCAGAGATACTTCCAATGACCCATGAATCATACTAACACAGGGCTCACCTCAGAAGGTTTGGCTTGTGGCCTATCCATCTGGTGTTGTAAACATACCCAAAGCAATGCTGCTCATTTCTTATTAGGTGCTTGTACTTTGGGTCTCTATTGAATGGGTATGTGCCAATATATTAGCTGCATAGATACAGTGCTAATAAAATGTCATGTGCAAAATATCCAGGACCAGAATATCTAGACAGTAAGTGGATATAGGTAATTATAGATGTACTACTCTGTAAAAACCAGACTAACACCCTCCGCACATAGCCTTCAGCCATGTGTAGCGAGGCGTTGGCCAGAGGGCCTGGCTTTTGGCCAGGCCTTGCATTCAACCCTGAAAGGGCTGCCATCCTGTGGCCACTCACAACCAAAGCACCACGGGCAGCCAAATTGTACTCAGTAGGGGTTAGGCGCAGGGCCAGGTCTCCAGCCATTTCTGCACCCAAACTCCACGGGCACCAATCCCTACTTGGGTCCCCACCCGACAATTATATATATATATTTTAAAACAAGAGTATAGGGAGCACACTGCCTCTCATCCAACAGTTTGACTCCCACAGAGTCATGCAGGGCTGCACTGGGTCCCGTGGAAGTACAGTAGTACCCACTATTAAAAAAAAAAAAAACCTTTCTGGCCCAGGAGGGACCTTATAAGATTGCTCTGTGTCGTGTGATCAATATTGTTTTTCTTTGTATTGCTTCCAAAATCTCCATTGGGAATTTCCATGGGAAATTTTTTTTGGGACCCTCCCTTTTCTTGGCCCCCTGTTTGACAGATCATCCTAAAAAATTCCATGAAGGAGCTAAGGTGGATGAACCTTTTTAGAAGATTTCATGAAGATTCTCTAAACGATACCAAAGGCATTAGCAAAACTTAAAAGCCTATTCTTATTGAAACTCTGATCTAACTATAACTACACAGTGATTACATCTTCTGCATTTGTGTGTGTGTGTGGGTGTGCGTGCGTGTGTTTGTGTGTGTATATATATATATATATATATATATATATATTTTGTTCTACAAACGCCCGAAAGCTTTCAAAGGACGCACTCGGAGCAGTTAACCAACGGTTTCTTTATTGGGAAAAGCCAGCATCTCCATCCCAGGTAAGTTCATTGCCGACGCGTTTCGAGGACACAGCCTCTTCCTCATGGGCAAGCTCAAGTATCGCACAAATTGTTCCAATCCTTCCTTTTGAAGCATGCAGGGACCCCCAGTGGGTCTGCACAGTGCATTCATGTAGTATGATGCATGCTGGGACATGGAGTCCCAATTGGAAAGTTATTGTTGCTCCCAGTGAGCTTCATGCGATACTGTTCTGTAAAAGAGTATTGTTACCCTCAGTGGGCCCTCGAATGGCATGTTGACTTCAGTGCCCCCCAACTACTGCACTGACCGCAGCTCTTCTGACAGTTCCAGCGAGCCGCGCAGCCCCTCCAGGTCTGGGAGATGGTGCGTCCTTTCACGGCAGGGCAGCCGTGTGGTAAATAGTTTGTTCTACAATACTCTTTTACAGAACAGTATCGCATGAAGCTCACTGGGAGCAACAATAACAGGTCCCGGGAGCAATGCGCAAATAGTTAGCTGGGGCCCAGGGGGCCCCCGCAGACCCGGGGACCGCCACCTCCCCGGAGCTTTATTTAAAACTGCGTGGGGGGCTCCTTTCCCCCCAACGCTGCCCTGGGGACCACCACCTCCCCAGGGGATTGTAAATTTAAGGTGGGGGGCCTTGCGGGCCCCCCCAAGCCCCAGGGACCCCCACCTCCCTGGGGCTATTATTAATTTTGGGTGGGGGGCCTCGTGGGCCCCCCTGAAGCCCGGGGACCACCACCTCCCCGGGGCTACAAGTATGTGATGCGGGGGGGCACTAAAATCAAAGTGTGGGGGGCTCAAGCCCCCCCACACTGCCCCAGGGACCACCACCTCTCCGGGGCACAAATTATGCAAATATGGGCGTCCATTGCAGCTCCCCGGGGACCACCACCTCCCCGGAACTTTAAAGAGTTGGGAGGGGGGCCGTGCGCCCCCCTCCTGGAGCCCTCCTTGGCCCTGGGGACCGCCACCCCCCAGGGCCGGCTCCTGCAATGTCCCGGGGTGCCCACCTCCGGGACATTGCTGTTTGCTATGGCAGGGCGGGAGCACGGCTCCCGCCCTGTCATAGCAAACACTGCTTTGCTTCGTTGAAGCAAGAGCAGGAAACCTGCTCTCGCTTCAACGAAGCAAAGCAGAATTGCTTTTGGGCAAGGGGAGCTGCATCTTAGCAGCTCCCCTTGCCAAAAAGCAATGCTGGCTCCCGCAGGAGGCGTGGAGCCGGCAGGGACTGTGGGGGCATTGGGGCTCCCCACACAGTCCCCAACTTGAGGGCCTGCCCCAGGGGATGGGGTCCCCGGGGCCAGAAGTGGCCATGGGGAGGGGGGCCATGTGGCCCCCCTCCAGGAAAAATTATTTATAAAAAAAAAAAAAAAAAAACATAGGAAGGCCGGTCCTGGGGGATGGGGACCCCGGGGTCATAATTGGCCTGAGGATGGGACACCCGCCCCCCCTCCTGAAAAAAAATGCAGGCTGGCCAGGCCCCGGGGGATGTGGTCCCCGGGGCCGAAATTGGCCTCGGGAGGGCCCCCTTCCATTTTTTTAAATCGGGCATCTAGCCGGAGGTCCCGCCCCCTCCCTGCACCACTCAGCAAATGCGCCCCCTGGCGCTTTCTAAGTTGGGGAATTAAGTCCCCTTGAATACTGAGGGTCCCTGGGGGACAACTAGCCCACCAGGTACCTCCAGTAAGCGCCACACAGCTGGATTGCCTCAGGACACAAGTGGACTTCATCCCCCGAGCAGCAGTGTGCCAGGAGGCGCATTTGCTGAGTAGTGTAAAAAGGGGCCGTGGCCTCGGACCACTTCTCAGCAATCCCACTGTGTGGGGCTTACTGGAGGTAAGAGGTAGGCTAGTTGGCCCTTAAGGACCTTAATAAACCAGGGTGGGGGGTAGTAAAAACCGGAATCCGGCCGAACCGAGGTAAGTTAGCAAATAATTAAATAAAACGAATTTCGTAGCGCGCAGCATTGCATTTGGCGATGCAGCGTGCGCTACGAAATTCATTTTATTTAATTATTTGCTAACTTACCTCGGTTCGGCCGGATTCCGGTTTTTACTACCCCCCCCCTGCCCCTCCCCCTCCCCACGTCACCGCCCGGCGGAACTCCCTCTAGGAGCCGCGACTGTTTGGACTCCAGCGCCATTTTCTAATGTGAACAGTCGCGAGGGGTCATGAGCGGTCACAGTCAGAGGGCTGCTTCTCGAACATCAGCAAAATCAACTTGAATGGCTGCGTGCTCGGCATACCACATGGTGCTGTTCGCCCTGATTCTTCAGCACTGCTCACATCACTGGTGCTAAATTGCAACACAGGCAGTGCGACATGCATATTTCTGCCCATTGATAGAACTCTGCAGAATCTCGAGGAGTTTTTATGTAACTCCGTGGAATTCCAAAAAGTGAATATCCGCGAGTTCTGCCCGTCCCTAAAGTTAATACAGTCTTTTAGTTTTCAGGTGTTATCAGACACAGAAAACACTCAAATTCTTGCTACCATAACGGAGGATGTACAATGGATAGAAAGCAACTTTAACAACTGTATGAGGGTGATATGTAATTGGATGAAAGATACTTGCTTGAAGTTAAATCTTGATAATACAGAGGTCCTCATTTTCAATTGCCACACCCTGTATGGAATAACAACTGATGGCCAGAGGTGTTGGGCTCTCCCCCTTCTCCTGCTCATCCCGCCAAAAATCTTGGGGTCATCCTTGACAATCAACTTTCTTTTGACCTACAGGTCAATTGTATGGTCTCCTCATGCATGAACATCATCAGACCCTTGAGGAAAATATTTCCCTACATCCCGATCTTAGTTTATAAAACAGTAGTCTTGGCCCTGATATCATCATGGCTTGGCTACTGTAATGCTCTGTATCTCAATATCAGTAAAACCTCCTTGATAAAACCTCAAATGGTACAAAATGCAGCAGCCCAGCTTATTCTTGATATTCCCAAATGCCAATATGTGTCAGAAGAACTCTTAAAGCTGCATTGGCTTCCAGTGAGGAAATGAATTATCTTTAAGTTCCTGTGCATTGCTCATAAGACCCTCTATATTCAGGGCATGAGGTTCATTAGATCAAAGTTTCATTGGTATGCCCCCACCAGAAAACTTCGCTCAGCTAGCCGTAAGCTGGTGGTGGTTGCAAGGTTTCACCAGGCTAGGTGGGGTGGCAGATCTTTCTCTGTTGCCACAGCTAAACTGTAGAATTTCCTGCCCCTTCATGTGGCAAAGACTGGAAAATCATCTGACGATTAGGAACCAGCTTTAAACATGTTTTTCACTCTGTAGAGGGTTTAAGATTCTAAAGGGCTGCTATCTTCCATTCTGGGAATCTTGGTTTCAGCAGAGTTTTAGGGCCAGATGTACGACCATTCCAAATTGCGACTCGCAATTTGCGCCCAATTGCGAGTCGTAAATTGCGAGTCGCAATTTGGAATGTACAACAGTGTCAGAGACACTGATTGTGATTCCCAATGGGGTCGCAAAATGTGAGGCTCATGAATATTAATGAGCCACTCGCAATTTGCGACCCAATTGGGAATGGCTGGCTCTTCCAGGGATGGTGGCCTGCTGGGCTCAGCAGACCGCCATGTCTGGGACTGCTTGTCAATAAAGCAGTTTTATTTTTTTTTAAATGCAGCCCGTTTTCCTTAAAGGAAAACGGGATGCATTTAAAAAAGAAAAATGAAAGTTTTCGTTTCATTTTTTAAGGGCAGGTAGTGGTCTCTGGGACCATTGCCTGCCCTTATAAAATATTTTTAGAGCCAGTCACAAAGGGAAGGGGTCCCCTGGGGACTCGTTCCCATTTGCGACTCCATTACCACCCTCTTGAAGAGGGCGGTAAATTGCGAGTGTTTTGCGACCGCAATTGCGGTCGCAAAACATTCATACATGGCTAGAGAGTCGCTATTAGGAAGGGAACGCCGCTTCCTAATAGCGAGTCGCAAAACACTATTTTGCGAGTCGCAATCTTTTGCGAGTCGCAAAATAGTGTTTGTACATGGCCATGCAGGTTTTTGCGTGCGCAAATGGGTCGCTAACCCGTTTGCGCACGCAAAAACTGGTCGTACATCTGGCCCTTAGTGCCTTGACCCCGTCTGGGTATATGTCACGCTTCATAAGTTGCTTTTCATTTTAATTTGATTTCCTTTCATTCAAATGTGCTGAAGCACCAGTCTTAACTAGAAATGTGTTGGAAAAGTTGGGTGCCTTGAGCAGTTGTGCTGGGCACATGGATTCCTTAAGGGTATCAAACGCTTTCTAGCACATCTCCGTCCAGATCACCTTCTTGGGTTGCTTCTTGAAGTCAGCCCAGTAAAGGGGGCAACAATGGTACAATATGCCACAACAAATCTCCAGTAAAACCCAGTGAAGCTTCTATCTGGGTTATGGGGGGGGAGGGGTCCAAAGCCATGATGGTCTGTATCTTGGGCTGGAAAGGCTGAACCTTTCCAGCATGTCCCAAGTGCATGACTGATCCCTGCTCTATCTGGCACTTACTGATCTTGATAGTCAGGCTGGCCCATTGCAGGGCCTGAAATACAGCAATGTCATACAAGCAGTCCACACTGAAGTTTTCCTGCCCAGCCAGAAGCCGACTGACCAACTTCTGGAAGGCGACAGTGGCATTCTTTACTCCAAAGGACATCACCTTGAACTCATAGTGGCCATCTGGGGTGGAGAATGCAGACCCCTCATTGGCTCCATCAGTCAGGGCACCCTGCCAATACCCTCAGGTCAAGTCAAGGTACTGAGAAACGTGCAGCACCCAACCAACCAATCAGTTCATCAGCTCTAAGGATAGGGTGAACATCACTCTTGGTGAATATGTTTAGCCCCTGTAATCCACACAGAACCTTGTTCTGGGGGATTGCCATGTGGGGTAGCATTTGGCACAAGGAACCATTGGACAGGACCAGGGGCTACTGGAGGGCTTATTCACCCCAAATCCAACATCTTGTATTCCTCATCCTTAACGCTGGCTTTCACTTTGTCAGACATCTTGCAGATTTTATTCTTTACAGCAATCCTGTCCCCCATGTCTATAGCATGGGTACACCAATCATCGTGTCCTGGAGTATGTGAGAAAAGAGAGGTGAACTGCCCCAAGTGACAAACAGTCTCTAATAGTCTTTCTTTCACTTAGATGATTAAATGTCATTTGATTGTTTACCCTTCATTTTTCTTCGTATATCTTTGCATTTCCTTGTTGGTTGTTTTTTCTTCAGAATTTAAAATCCACTGTTTTCTTTTTCATAATTATTTGCCTGTCTCTAAGAATATTTTTAATGTGTTGATCGTATGTATTCAAATGTATTCTTAATTACTGTTCTTTACTGTTTCTTCTATTGTTCTTGTGCATACTATAGATTACATTTGATTTGATGGCTGAAACACTTTTGTACAGGCATCTCAATGTATTTTTACTATTTCAATGAAAACGTATTAAACTAAAAAAAGAGGGTGAAAGCGACATCCTCCCGTAATTGCGAGTCTCAATGGTATATCAATGGTTGTGACCCCAAATAAGGTCGCAAACCATTGACTTTAATAAGTTACCAACACCATAAATGAAATGGTAAGTTATTGCAAGGGGTAAAGTGCTGCTTTAAAAAGAAATCCTATTTGGAACTGCAAATACACTGGATGGGGGCAAAATGTTTTTAGGTTCTTTGATTAAGTAAGAGAATCTCTGTCTCATAACTTTCGAACATGTGTCGAACTATTGGAGTAAAGTAGAACGTATTTAATTAAAAAAAACAAAAAACTTTGGTGCAACGAAGAGGTTCAGACGTGTGAAGGGGCTATTGTGTTATGTATGAAAGTATAAGATATGCAGTTCATAGGGGTAACTGTTAAATTTCAGGACTTGGCCCCGGTACCTTTTTCTGAAGCTAGTTAACTTGAGCTGTTTATATTCTGGGATTTCGTGACCTACAATCAATTTTTTGTCTAGAGGGCTGGCTTTCCCATTTCATTTTTTCTTTCTGCTCATTTATGTCTGATGTTACTGAATTCAAATGTATTACATTATATTTTGTTATCAATAATACATTTGAAACTGGACCGAACATGCGGAATGGGGGGCTTATTTACAAGGCCCTTGCGCCACTTTTGCGTCATTTTTAACATGGGAAAAGTGACGCAAAAGTGGCGCAATGGGCTTGTAAATCTGCCCCTTGGTGTTTTGTGAGTTGATTAATACATGTGCTGCCCTTTCCGAAACTCTTTCAACATGCACATTTCGTCAGGATAGTCATGGTGAGTAATGAAGAGGGTAAATTGCCCAATGTGTGGATGCCCACAAAACTGGCAATCTGAAATCGGATAAGAATGGGAGTTTCTCCATGCTTTGAGTTCATTTCGGGACTCACTCGGAGTGAAGCATGAAGTGAACATAACCGTATGTACAGCACATTGCTGCTCTTTGACCAGGGACACTGCAATTATGAGATTCTCTAGCATTTTCTGCATAATATGGATTTGTTGCGTTCTCCACAAAATCTATCAGCTGCCTTTTCTCACAACCCAAAATGTCCAATTTCTAACAGATTAGGTTGGCAGCCATACCAGGCTGTTTCAACGGGTGTAGGCAGAATATCACCATGGCAGGAATAAGTCTGCGTGGGATCTGCTAAGCATCAACCTCTGTTCTTTGGCTCCGCTCATTCGGGTGCTGGGCATCTCCTCTCATACCCCCTTTCGTAGTCACTGAAAATTGAGGAGGCCACTAGTAGTCGTTATTGAGTGATAGTTTAAGAAGCAGCCAATGGGATTACTATTAGAACTTTTTTGTGAAAGCAAAATGGCCTGTGACACAATATATTAATTTTGTTTTTGTTCTAGAGATTCACAATTACCATGGGCAGCCACCTGTTACCAGTCTCTCCAGGTGTACACAATTTGGGAACAGTTCCCGTTCTGAAAAGAACCCATGGAGAACTCGGCTGGAATAGTATTTTTCCATTTGGTGGACGAGCAATTCCTAGACACTAACATCCTGCGCTTTATGAATAGAAACAAATGTGTCTTTTCTTTTGAAAACAGCCTATTCATAGACCTAAAACCTACTTTTTAAAGTCAGGCTGTTCATGTTTTTGCAGATTTTCACAATGCTGGATCAGAGTGCAGATGAACACGTTTCACAATTTGAAATCACGGTTGCTCGAAGTGCCAAACGCAATTACAAACCTTCCTCCTTCTTGTTAATATACTCACTTCCTTTAAACTTCAGACAACATCTTAGCTGAAGGAGTCGAAAATGAATGTGAATGGTAGATAAGTCAGTTGAGCAAGCCTCGTTATTTCACTGAAGAAGTTGTGTCTATATAGGACATTTCAGAACATTTCAAAATATAATTCAAACTTATTATGCGGATGATACGCAAGGGGTCCTTTCCTGCACCAAGAACCCTAGCCAGGATGCAGTCAAATTCCAGGAGGATCTGTCAGCCATAGCGGGCTGGATAGAGGCGAATTGTCTTCAGCTAAATTTCTTCTAAAATTGAGATTCTCTTATTAGGCGGAGATTCCCATCTCTGGGGCAACAATTGGTGGCCGCCGGAGCTGGGTACTCCTCCTGTGCCTAAAGCCACTGTAAAAAACCTTGGCATTCGGTTGGACAATGCCCTATCTTTTGAGGAGCATGCCAAGTCTGTGGCAGGGACTTGTTTCGGCATACTGTGTGGCCTCAGACCCATTCTGGGTCTGTTTGACCCCCACACTCGCCAGCTGGTAGTTCAAGCCACGATCTTGGCCAGGTTGGATTACTGCAATAGTCTTCTGCTTGGAGCTAATAAATCTGTGACCAACAGGCTCCAGGGCACCATGAACGCGGCAGCACGCACCCTACTTGCATTACTCAAGCATAGTTCGGTTTCAGGTGCGCTGCATCGACTCCACTGGTTGCCCGTTGGAGAAGAATCCGGTTCAAAGCACTCTGTGTCACACACAAAATACTGGCGGGCTTTTGCCCGACGATTCTCAGCGACCTAGGTCACCACTATATTCCTACCCGTGCTCTGCGCTCTGCGGATCTCCACTTGATGCGGGTGCCTCGATTCTGTTGAGCCAGAGCCGGAGGCCGTTCATTTAAAGTTTTAGCACCGACTCTTTGGAACGCGCTGCCTTTCTCCATTAGAAACATTCCCAATCTCTTGGCTTTCAGAAAGGCAGTAAAGACCTGGCAGTTTCAGTAGCAGTATCCTCACATTCACTTTTCCTCGGCTTTTTAGCGCTGGGACGTCCCTTTGCTGGGACAGCGCGACTTCTACAACAGGCTCATTTATAAAACCCATCATATTAATCACAAAAACAATTACATTTAATCAAGGAATTTTGGTTCAAATTCCACAAGCTCATCAGCTGTTATCTAAAAACAGACAGGTTCCAGTAACAAGAAATAACACACTGCAGGTCAGTATTAAATGGATCCTGTGAAATGTACTACTTTACGACAATATATCCCAAGTCCAGTAACATGGGAAGTGTCTAAGACCTAATAATTGCCATGTGTCTGATGGACTTAATCGTAAAATGTGTGTGCGGAGGGGGGGGGGGCAGCTTTAAGAGTTCCCATAATCTTATACTTTTATAAGTTCTGAGGTTTCCTGGCAGGGAACATTCTATCAATGGAAAAGAACAGACTCGTGACCTCCCCTCGGCTGGTAGACCCACTTGTCGTGTGATCGAGGTGTGTGGGATCCCTTCCCCAACCCCCCTGGTGCAAGATTCCTAATGGTCCTGGCTGGTTATCTATGTAGTAATTATAGCTCTGCAGATTCCCATCCATTTCATCATTTTATGTGAACAATGTCCTTGGGCCTCGGCAGCTGTTCGGTTTACGGTAATCGGAGGCAAACACCACTTTTCGAACAGTAGAATTCTCGGGACGCCTTGTAAAGTTTGAAGTCCCGCAGAAATGACGAAGACTTGTGTAAAATAAATAGCTGAGGGGCGACCCCAAGTTTCTCATCGTGTGAACTGGCATGCACCCTGACTCACTAGACACTTTATTGGTGGGATTCTTTCTCAATATGTTAAAATAGGTTTCCGAGCTTGCTTTGTCATCCTACAAGAAACAATTAAGGCCAAAGTGAGTACACAGTAAAAAAAAAGACGTTGTGCCCTGAAGGAAAGAATACGTATAGTTCCCTTAATGGTTAAGACGTGCAGAACTCGTTAGTTCATGGGAAGTAGGTTTCCGTTTTTCACAAATTGTCTTGATCTGTCCTAACTAAATTATACATAATTATAGGCAATCGTAGTTAGTGTTTTTTTTTTACATATGGTACACTGATGGACATCAAGAAGCAAAAATAAAATTTCACTTGTTTGTCAAATCCCGAGTCAGGGGTATATTTGTATACTAATCAGGGATATATTCGCATAGTTTGAATGCACTGGGGCCTAGTCACAAATGGATTTCGGTGTATGCAGAGTAGTACTCCTGCATTCATGTTTTACATATTCAAACATGCCTTTGTGAATCGGCTCCAGACTATCTAAAATAGGAATAAAATGGGATGTTCAGGCGACATTCATTTACAATTAGTGTTGTTCTTTGTTCTTTTTCTAATAGGAAGTAGGACATTTCGAACCGATTCACAATTGCACTACTTCCTGTACTCATAAATGATTTTCTGAATAGACAATTATAGTTTCTTTTTTGTAATGGTCTGTGCCTCATTCATGTCTGTTGAGGATGTTTTTGTTGGCACCATCCTAAATGTGACTTGCCATATGAAGATCTGAGATGATCTGTGTCAAACAGCCACTCTTTAAGGTAAGGGCTCTTCGAGGGATCTGCAGTAGCCTTATTCAAAGACAAAAAAGTGTGGTAGCCCAAACATTGCAGACTTTTCCTATTCTTGCGTAGTTACTGCTCGATTTTCAACAACATTCTTCCTCAAATACATTTTGTGCCTGTGCTTATTATGAAACAGAATGGATGCCTATTGCAAAATGAGTTATTTGTGCGCAAATTGACTCACATGCAAGTTTCCACCACTGATAAAAATAATTGCACTAAAGGGATACCAAGAAAATGTAGACTATAGAGAGATGCTTGGAAACGGATGTCTACCAACTCTCTTTCCCATCCCCTGTGGCAATTCAGACTAAGATGGGGAAGGGACCATGTAGATAGGACATTTTTATTGTCTGAATGGCAGATTCCTATCTCCACTGCACATGAAATCCATGAGCGATCGAGTACAGAATCACAATTCAATCCCTCAATTAGAGGTTACTCTAGGGGTGTTTGAATGATTGCCTGGGTTTCAACACTGTGCTGTGTTTGTGCAGCGGATACAATCTGGCCAATTTTTCTGCTGTGCCAGATGCATATATAAGTCTAACGCAGGGCAAAGAGGTATCTTACAAGGATTCAACAATCCTGACAAAGCTTCATCCATGAAACAGCAATCTTTCTGCTTATCCCTGAAACTAGAAGCAAATGCAAAGATGCACACGCGGAATGGACAGTCTCTGCATTCTCTCTCACAATGCACTTTTAGGAACAGTGGTCACAATGGCACAAAAAGAATCACATCTTGAAAGGAACATCAGGTCTGGGAGGAATGCAATGTTCCAAGGAGATCTCTTTGCTTCCAGCGATGTGTGTAGCTGCCAGTTGCAGAGTGGAAAATGTCTGACACTTCCGGCTGACAAGAGCAGTCAGAAACCATTGAAGACTTTGCAACTGTATGGGCAGTCACAAATCACTAACACATATTTTATCTTTGCTTGTGAAAAGGATGGTGGAAATGCCCCATAGTTGACATCTCTGCATTATGACATACTAGGGCTCGCAATGAGGAGCATATTCAGGACATTAGTGGCGCAGGGCAGCGCAACGCCACCTTGCTGCGCTGCACTATGTCACAGGGAAAGGGCAGGAATTAGCTGTGTTTAAACAAAATGGCACATTCCTTTCCCCTTGCGCTGGGGCCATTTTGGCTGCATAACTCCAACTCAGGCACCTTGCACCATAGTGCCAGGGCGCCTGTGTTGTAGACATGAGAAGCGTTTTCCTCTTTCTATGTGTGCTACAGAATGAAGAACACATAGAAAGAGGAAAAACAAGGAGAAATAAACATGTTTTTCTTCATTATGCCTTATTTGGGGAGGCGTATCTTTTTGGCGCATTCCCAGGTTTACCAGGTTTGGTTTGGTAAAGCTGGGAATTCATTAAAAACCATGGGAGTTGTGCGCAAACACCCATCACAACGCCCATGGAACACCTCCCTTGTGCAGAGTAATGCAACTCAGCGATTTGCACTGCGTTGCATTACTCCATATTTTTGAAGCAGCTTTGCATGGCTTCAAAAATATGACTTAGAGGTTTGCATCACTCATCTGCCATGTTGCGTGGTGCAATCATGACACAAAGCTCTCATAAACATGCCCGAGTGTCATGCTAGCCAGAATGAAAATTGTGATCAACAAAAAAGGTTAGTAGATTGTGTTACCTTTTTCCATTTCCAAAGCACTTTTTTTCCTTTTGCATAATCAGTTACTTTGCACAGAGCAATTACAATTTACTAGGACTGAATTGTGAATCTCAAAAACCTTTAGTAGATAGACTTTTTTTCTTCATTTTTTCCCCTTAAAAAGCCTGTCACTTTTCACTGTGTATGCTCTGTAATGGAAAAGTTTTGACGCATCAGCCCCATAATGTAGAAAATGGTAAGATCTTCTCATGTCAGTTTGCTACCATGGGTGACATGAGGTCTGCCTGGGGTTGGAGTCTACTGCAATGATTAGGAACATGAGCACGATGCTATCACTGTAAATATGTGGCTCATGGGACCAAGTTTGGAATGGGATAAAAAATAGGCCTGGGCTCCCTAAAAAAAAGTGGCCCACATTTGCGGATTGCGCCTTTTTGCAAAAAACTGCTTCAGTGTTTTGAGTATTATGAAAAGAAGGAGGGGGGGTTTCTCTAAAAGAGGCATGTTTTCTTATCTTCACTGAGATAAAAAAATTAGCAGGAGTCTTTGTGCACGGATTAGTGCTCAATGGTGAGCCACACCTGAATATAAGTGAGGTCACATCTGCTCAGGTCCCCTGCCCCTGTTCAATATGCATACATTAATGGGCCTGCCCAGCAATAGATTGGGAATGACACCTCCTCCCCGTTGGTAAAAGAGAGGTAATAGAGTCCCAACTGCCTCCTGAAAGGTTGCTCAGGTCCCCACTGGGCCGCTGGCGGCATCTGAACAGCGCAGACACAGCCCAAATCGGCAACCACGCTGGGCAAAAAAGCATCCCACAGTTGCAACACAGATACCGGCCCATCGCCCAGTGCCCGAGTGCCCGCCTTACCAATCCGACCCTGCATGGGGCCCAAGGCATTACTGAGCAGTGGGCATGCTTTCGCTGCTTTCTCATGCAAGGCCAGCCCAGTTGAAACTGCAAGCAGGGCACCTTTACTCAATGTCCTCCCATCCCCTCCCACTTCTCTCTGGTTGCAAACATGAATTGGGTTGGTCTGAAGGCTCAAAAATTGCTTTCCTACCAAATTTGAGAATTGTATGTAAACAAATCCTAAAGAACAAATGTTATTTTATTTTCGCAGAACTGTGGAAGGCATTCTACATTTTAAAATCGGCAGTCACATTTACAAGAATAGGGTGCTTATAATTTAATGGTAATGCTTTTGTTGGAGAAGCAGACTTAAGTTAGGTGGTAAAATCACACTGAATCTGGAAAAGCATGTGTTGTTACTGACAGCTATATGCAATTGGTAATAGGAGGAAGACAATATGTAAAAATATGCAATGTCTGTGTTTCTGCACGTTACTCCTCATTTGTTTAGTAAACCACTTGGGGCCACATGTACGTAGCTTTCTTTTTGGTTGCAAACAGCCTGTTCGCAGTATCGGGCTGTTTGAAAGCAGTAACCTATTACCGAATCGCAAAGTGGGTTAGCGATTCCGTATGAGGAAGGGGCGTGTCAAGGGTGTCCCTTTATGATAGTGACTCGCAGTGCTATCTACAAATGTTTTGCGACCAAAATGTGGTCACAAAACATTCGCTTTTTAACACCAATGTCAATTTGGTGCTAACGCATTTGCAAACGGGAAGGCCCTTTGCGAATGCATGCAAAATGGTTTTAAGAGCAGGCAGAGGTCCCTCGGATTACTGTCTACTCTTAAAAAATGAAAAGAATATTTTTCTTTTTTTTTTAAAACACATTCTGTTTCCTTTAAGGAAAATGGGCTGCATTTAAAAAAAAAAAAAGTTGCTTTCTTTAAAAGCAAACACAGACATGGCGGTCCGCTGTCCTCAGCAGCCCACCATCCCTGTGTTTTTAGTTATTCCCAATGGGCCTGATTCACAGAACTAACTTACGTCAAAAACGTAAAGTTAGTACTTTTGGTATTCACAGAATACACTTACTCATTTTGGTATTCACAGAATGAACTTACTCATTTCGGTATTCACAGAAGTTAGTAGTCCTAACTTTAGGACTCCTAAATGCCTTCTGTGAATACCGAAGAATCTTAAAGTTAGGATTTTTCTCAGTTTAGGAGTAGTATAAACTGAGAAAAATCCTAACTTTAAGACTTTCGGTATTCACAGAAGGCATTTAGGAGTCCTAAAGTTAGGAGTCCTAACTTTACTACTCCTAAACTGAGAAAAATCCTAACTTTAAGACTTTCGGTATTCACAGAAGGCATTTAGGAGTCCTAAAGTTAGGACTACTAACTTCTGTGAATACCGAAATGAGTAAGTGTATTCTGTGAATACCAAAAAGTACTAACTTTACGTTTTTGACGTAAGTTAGTTCTGTGAATCAGGCCCAATGAGTCGCAAATTGCGACCTACCTCATGAATATTAATGAGTGGGAGACAGGTTACCTTCAAGACTCTAGTAGAAGTGCAAGAGCACTATCCCCATGGGTTCTCTGCAATTGTAGGGGATTTACCCTATGTGGTTATGGTGATATGCAATTGGTAATTCATGTACAATGAAAGTTGGTAAAGGATGTGGTATTCCTTACTAACAAGTTGCATTTACATGTAAAATAATGGTGTTTCCATGGTGTTTTTATGAAAGATTCAACTTATAAGTATTTGCTTTATTGCACTAAATATGGTGTTATGACAATTGCCTAGTTGGCAAAGTGATTTATGATCTATGTAATGCTATAAGCATTGCCTAGTGGCCAAGTAATTGTAATTTATGTGATTGTGGTCTATGTGTTTTATATACAATATATAAGATATTTTATATAGCCTGTTGTGGAGTCTCTTTTGTGGTGTATTTTGTTTGTCACTGGTGTGTGTTGCGTAAACGCTTTACACATTGCCTCTGGGATATGCCTGACTGCTCTGCCAAGCTACCAAGGGGGTTAGCAGGGGTTATCATGGGTGTGTAACTCCCTTACGCTAACTAGAGTGGTGGGTTGCCTGGCTTAGGTGCATACCCTAGCCAACCAGAAACCCCATTTCTAACCGTATCTTACCCAAAAAGCGCATGGATGAGTGTTTTACCAGATGTACAAGGAATTTTAGCATTCGCAAACCCTCTGATTCAGTAAATCAGAGGGTCTGTCAACACTAAAAAAAACTTTTTCAAATACATTAAGACCATTTAATGACTCTGAAAAGGATTCCCGAATCGTTAAGTGGTTTTATTAACCTATACCAAATAGGTATTTGGAAGGGAAACATTTAGGGCATCCTTTCCAAATACCAATCCTCATGGTATGTATTAATGTTTTGCGACTGCAATCTGGTCACAAAACATTAATATTTTACTGACTACACAAAGGTGGACCCCTTCCCCTTTGTGAATGTTGGAAAAACATTTTTTTTAGGAGTAGGCAATGATCCAAGGGATTGCTGCTTATTCCTGAAAAAAGTTTGTGAAACTTTTCATCTTTTTTTTAAATACATACTGTTTTCCATTAGGTAAAACCAGGTGCATTAAAAAATGATTTCTTCGTTTAAAAGCAATCACAGACATGGCGATATACTGACCCCCTGCAGGTTACAATCCCTGTTATGGTACAAATCCTAATGATGGTAAATTATAAAAGACAAAATACATGAAACAAGACCCATCACATAGCCACAATAATGCCATCCTTGCATAACTAAGATTAAAATATCATGTTTTAATAATTGAACCATAGGCCACTAATTTGATCGATGGTCATGTTTCATGTATTTTGTCATTTATAATTTACCATCATTAGGATGGCTGATGTTTATTGTTCATTATTTTCACTTTTGATAAAAGAGATATGTTTTTAAGAAAATGAGAATAAAATCAATGATGTTTTAGCGAACTTATGCTCTTACACTGAGTTTTTTCATATTATGTTTTGGGTCATTATGAGTCTTTAAATGTTGTTTTGACCACTTGACTGCCTAGGGATTTACCCTCAAATATATAATGGGCAATTATTAACATGGGAGGAAAGACAATTTTTGAAAAATGAGTTCCCAGTCCTCCCAACATTGTACTTGCTCCCCAAGATCCACAAAAATAAAACCTGTCTGCCAGGCTGACCTATCATTTCCTCCAAGAACAGTCTGTTTGAAAACATGTCAGGGGCATATTATCAAGAACGGCGATAATGGGCTTGATAATATGCCCTTAAGAATTCCAATAGAAGCCTATGTTCACACCAGAACATGGACTTCTATAAGAATTCCAATAGAAGCCTATGTTCACACCAGAACATGGACTTCTATTGGAATTCTCAAGGGCATATTATCAAGCCCATTATCGCCGCTTTAGCGGCAGTTTTCTGCCGCTAAAGCGGCGATAATTTTTAACTCCGTTCTTGATAATATGCCCCGTCAATCTTTTGATGCATACTCACATGCTTCTAGATAAAGTCAACATTTGTCTCAGTGAAAACATCTTCCTGTTCAACAAGGTAATGTACAAACAGATACAGGAGACAGCAATGGGAACCTGCTTTGTCGCCTGCTATGCCAATCTTTTGGTTGGTTGGTGGGAGAAGCAGGTGCTTTGGGAAGCAGAGATGTCTCATTGGTCCAGCCAGGCAGTCATCTAGCTTCGGTACATCAATGACGATTTCTGTGAATGCGATGGCCAGAAAACTGATTTATGTGACTTTGCATTGGGTCTGAATTCCAACAATTTAAATCTACGCTTTACAATGACTCACAGCAGAAATACTGTCAAATTTTGAGATCTTAAATTGACAGTAGTTAGGAATTCCTTGCGATCAAGGCTGTTTAGGAAAACCACCGCAGGTAATTCTATCCTGCATGCCCGAAGAAGCCATGCTCCGAATTTTAGATGGAGTATCACATAAGGAGAATTCCTCAGAGCAAAGCGTAACTGTAGCTCCGATGGATGATTATGTTGAAGTTTGTGAACAAACGAGATCAATAAACATTTTAGCATTGGCAGCAAAAAAGCAGATGTGATGAGTAGAGAAAAAATATTTTTTGAGGCCCCCAAAGATGACCAATACCTGCAAAAATGAAATACGTTTCATCACAAAATATTCCCAAGGGTCAAGGGACCTGTATAAAATTTTAAATAACAGGTGGGACATCTTAAAACAGGACTCAGTCCTACATGACATTATAAGTACCTGCCCCATGATCACCTACCACAGTAACACCTAACTTAATGAAATGTTAGTGCACAGTTTCCTGCAACCAAAGAAGTACATGGTTGCCACAACCTAAACATTCTAAAACCTGTGGCCACTGTAAGGCTTGCAAATACAGTGACAATGTGGTCAAAGTAAAGCCATCCTGTACACAGAAAAAATGGAAAATCACGAAATTCATATCCTGTATCACTGTCTACATTGTGTATGCTATAGTCTGCCCATGTGAAAAATGGTATCTTGGACCTACCATTTGTCCAGTAAAGAAACGTATTCTTGAACAATGGCGAACGATTACAAGCAACGACACAACATATAGTATGGCAAAACATTTCACATTTATGTATAAACAAGAGGATGTCTTCTGTTTATAATGATGGCAGTCTCCATTTAAAAAGTGTGATTGCAACTACATGTCACATGATCAAGACTGAGTGCTGTCGAAACCCGTTGTGTTTTCCGTGTGGCTGCTAAGTAAAACCACTTGAAGCAACTCCTTGTTGTGGCTCGTCTTTTTCCTGAACCCGGTGAAGGAAAGGTCAGGAACGGAGCATTGGTGACGGTGGTGATGCCCCCTGCACGAGCTCCGGTCCGGAGGTTGGGCTTTTTTTAGCGTCCCTGCATGGTTCGATATATTTATATATATATGTGTATTTTTTTATATTTTGCCACACGCATAAATACATATGAATGTGCATGTGTGTATATATATATATATATATATATATATATATACATATATATATATCCTTAAAACTCCACAACTCCTCAAGCCATACCTACCCTAAACACTGAGCATTCCCTTACCACCCAAACACCCATGCCCACCCTAAACCCTAAAATTACACTTGCCACCTAAAAACCCATACCCACCCTAAGCCCTCTAAGTTCCCTTGCCATACCTATCTAAACCCTAAGAATTGCCTTGCCGCCCAAAACCCATACCCACCTTAAAGCCTACGATTACCTTTGTCACCCAAAAACCCATACCCACCCTAAACCCTAAAATTACCCTTGCCATCCAAAAACACATACCCACCCTGAACCCTAAAAATTACCCTTGTCACCCAAAAACCCATACCCAGCCTAAACCCTAAAATTATTTATTTATTTATTTATTTATTTGATCAGTTTTATATAGCGCTGGCTAGACCAGGAGGTATCAGAGCGCTTTACATGAGGTTCCACATTGAGCCTGGGACGACTCCTGGTGGCCCCCCGCCCTAGGCAGCGCACCCAAACCAACAGACCACGCACGCAACCTGGGCTTCATCCTGGACTCCTCCCTCTCCATGACCAGACAAGTCAACGCCGTCTCCTCGTCGTGCTTCAACATCCTACGCATGCTACGTAAGATCTTCCGGTGGATCCCCACCGAGACCAGGAAGACGGTCACCCAGGCCCTCGTCACCAGCCGACTGGACTACGGCAACGCCCTCTACGCCGGAACCACCGCCAAGCTCCAGAAGAGACTCCAGCGGATCCAGAACGCCTCAGCAAGACTCATCCTCGACATCCCCCGACACAGCCACATCTCCGGACATCTGAGAGACCTGCACTGGCTCCCGGTCAACAAAAGAATCACCTTCCGCCTCCTCACCCACGCACACAAAGCCTTACACAACCAAGGCCCAAGATACCTCAACAGCCGCCTCAACTTCTACACTCCCACACGCCAGCTTCGATCGACCAGCCACGCCCTCGCCGCCGTCCCCCGCATCCGAAGAGCCACCACAGGAGGAAGGTCCTTCTCCTACCTGGCCGCCAAGACTTGGAACTCCCTCCCGACCCACCTCCGCCTGACCCTAGACCACCTCGCCTTCAGGAAGCAGCTCAAGACCTGGCTATTCGAGCAGTAGCGGACCCCCCCCCCCCAAGCGCCTTGAGACCCTCCGGGTGAGTAGTGCGCTATATAAATGCAGTGATTGATTGATTGATTGATTACAAAGTTACATCAGTTACAAGTTACATTTGTTGCAAGAAAACATTTAAAGAGCATAGAAGACGAGATAAATGGAGCGTAGCAGGGGAGGGGAGTAAGGTAGAAGGGTAGGAGGGAGATACGGCGCAGAGACGAAGGAAAGTTTGCCCAAAGTCCGGCTGGGTAGGTGACGACTGAGGGGGAAGTCCACAGCCCATCTCCTCTATAGCTATCAAGGTAGCTCCACCGGGCATCGGCCAAAATGCTAGGTCTCAACGGTCGGTGGCAAGATCACATATTCAATGTCCTGATGGGTGAGCCGGATGGGGGATATGCTCGAGGTCTGGTCGATGTCCAATTTTTGTCCAAGAGTAGTAGCACATCGTGGTAAAGGACCACTGTGGCAGCCATCTTGGGGTCAGGCAAGGGATTCTGCCCCTGGTGTTCCATTCAGCCGGTCCCCATTTTTATCTTTCCCCATTTTTATCTTTCCCCTATGTATTCTCAGGGGCCCTAGGGTACTCAGCGCGTTGCTATCTATGGCCTCCTTTCTTCCCCGGCGCTGACTCAGGGGTCACAGCGCCAGCTCTCTCCCCTTGATTACTTCGGAGCCAGACAGCCCACAGTTCACAGCAGCTCTCCTTTCGCAGCCCAGTCAGGTCGCGACGCCCGCCGCAGCCACCATTTTCTATTTCTTAGGGTCAGGCACTGAGGGTATCTCTGAGGATGCCAGTGAGTTGCTCCTCAAACTTCTCCTCCAATGTCAGGGGAGAAACGCCTCCCCAGCAGGGTTTTTCAGTTGCAGCTCCCCCAACCAGTGATATCAAAAGGGGTGCTGCGCTCGTTTCACCAGGGAAGCCTCTGTTGGGGCGCCATCTTAAAGTCAGGCGCAGCCTCCCGCCATCGGCTCCTCTCAAGGCCCCTCACCAATGCCCAGCAGGTGGACAGATCGGAGTGGTATGATCCCCTTGAGCTGGCTCAATGCTCCATGCTGCCCCCAACTCGTAGCCCACTCACCTTCCACGAGACTCCGCCGCCGCCGGGGTCACTCAGTCTCTCGCCCGGCCGCAAAGCGACCGCAGGACTCCGCCTGACTCCGGGAGCAGAAACACGGGGGTGGCGAGCCTCATCCGGCTCTCCCTCGTCCCTCGGCGGCTCTTGTCACGTTGTCTCCGGCTCTGTTGCTGTCCGCTTGGGACCCGCTGTGCCTGCGCTCAATCAGGACGTCTCTTGGTCTTTCTCGGCCTGCCCACCACATACCTACTATACCTGCCGATTGAACAAGGATTTATGGCCAAATTACCCTTGCCGCCCAAAAACCCATACTCACCCTGCACCCTATTAATACCCTTGCCACCCAAAAACCATACCCACCCTAGACCCTAAAATATCCCTTGCAACCCAAACACCCATACATTCCCTAAACCCTAAAAGTACCCATGTCACCAAAAACCCATACCCACCCTAAACCCTAAAATTGCCCTTGCCACCCAAAAACTCAGACCCACCCTAAACCCTAAAATTACCCTTGCCACCCAAAAACCCATACCCACCCTAATCTGTAAAAGTTCCCTTTCCACCCAAACACCCATTCCCATCATGAACACTAAAAATGCCCACCCTAAATCCTTTAAAAAAACTTTCCCTAATATATATATAGAGAGATTTAAATATATATATATGTATATACATATATTTACATATATTATCTACTGGCGGTCGCCAGTAGATAGTTATAGTTAGGACCTATTTTCCATAGGAAATCCGCAACATTCTATTTGAAATAACTTTGGCGCCGATTGACGAATCTTCGCGAAATTTTCCAACTTGTTGGGGCGCTCCGGTCCGCTCCTATCCTGAAAGTCTCGGGGTGATTCGGAAAGCGGGGGCCGAGAAAAAAGGGGGGTCCCAAAACGTGTTTTCCCCATGCAATTTTCCATAGGAACCTTTAGTCGCAGCTACAGCCCGAACTGCTGAACGGAATTACACCAAATTTGCCAAAAAGGTAGCCCTTGGTTCAGAGTCGTGCCTTTTGCTTAAATGGTGTAAATCCGTTCAGTAGTTCCTGAGAAATTTGAAAAAGAAAACACATATATATCTGGGCGGAGCCTAACCACACATGTCATCGTGAGATCTGATTGGCTGTCAGCACTTCATCCTGGAATTGCTGGCAGCCATCTTGGGACCAATATAAATGATAGTACCCCATTGAAATGCATTGTAGTGAATCGAAGATTTTGAGGGTTACCAAAAGGAGAACTATAAAGGGTGATAACAGACTTTAGTTACATTAGAATTCATTTGTTGATGGCACCATACTAATTTCAGGAATTATGGTGTGTTTTAAGGTGATTTTACCCTGTGAAAAACCTTCTGCTGGGATATCATGAATCATGTTTGAGAGAAAACTATTTTCACATGCTTGTCCCATACAGTTTTGGAAGGTGCTCCAGAAGCTAAAATGAGAGCATATTTTCTGTAAATTCACATTATCTTTCTCAGTCATGTGAGAATGAAGTCTGACATTCTCAGTAAAACATGTACATCCAACAAGGGCAGAGACTGTCAGTTGATTCCTTTGTGTTCTACTGCAGCTTCCCAGAGTGTTCTAAATAACAACTAGAGTGCTAACAGCCTTACTTATGACAAAAGTATGGCACACCTGAAGCCATCTTGATTGGAATAAACTGGTAACACTTAAAACATTTAATTTAAAAAGGAACAAAATGAGGGGTTCATTTTGCCATAGAAATTATGGTTAGTGCTGTAGAAAGAAAAATTAGGACATGTTTTAAGTGAGAACTCAAATATCTTCCTGTTGAATGAATGAATGAATATACTTTATTCGATTTCAATTCATAATAAAATCATAAAAGCCACAATAAAAACGTTCTTAAAAATATATCAGTACACACTACAAATTTGTCTATACACTATACAATATTATCTACACGGCTGCATTTTAATAAAACTCCCATCTATTATTTACACAAAATTTTCTGATGCATCCTTAGCGATTTAGATCGTAAATACACATTATAAATTTATAAAATAGAGACCATTACCTAATAAGACTCTTTCTTTTTTTCAATATACTTTTCAAAAGGCCACTCATGATCGTCACACAATAAACATTTTCCATTAATTGCAGATATAAAAAGGCCGGGCGACATTGCCTCCAGCCCCCTTGTCTTAACAAAGGCAGAATCCATCTAGCTCTTTCCTTTGAATATATTTTACAAAAGAGAATCACATGGATAGTTGACTGCTCTGAAATATCATCACACGGACAATGACACAATTTTCTTGACCAATCATTAACAGAGGGGAAACTAACCAGGCGGTGAAAACAGTCAAACCTAAACCGTGTAAGAAGGAATCTATCATACCCTCCAATACACCAAACCAAATAAGGCTGGATACGATAGGTTGACAATGTTAAGTAATGCTGGATCACCATGCATTTATTCATCTCCTGTGCGGCTCTTAGGGACTCTAAGTGTGTCAAACAGAGAAGTTTAAAATCTTTCCTAGATATAGAATTCATGGTTTCTGGAGCGTCATAAAAATCATAGCGATTAATATCCAATAAAAATTTCCTAATGTAATTCAACCATTTAATTCTACAGGCATAGTCCAATTTCATTGTATCCTTGATAATATCTCTATTCAATCCTGTAGAGGTAGATGTCCAAACTCGATACCATAATAATAAAGGTTGCATTCTAATCATATCCGTAATATATGGGATTCCCAATTCACTATGGCAATTAAAAACTGGTGAGCTCTGTGGAACCGCTAAAATAAATCTTAAAAAAGTATTTTCAACTAGTTGAATTGCGGAGACATCGTAAAAACCCCAGATTCCTGTCCCAAACGTCGCAACACTCCTGCACTTAGCCTGATACATTTTGAGAAGAATCTCCGGGGGTCTTTTGCCCATTTTGTTTGCAAAGCTAACCACTGCCGCTATTGACCTCTTAAAAAGGAGACTCCTACTCTTAATCGCCGCTCCCCAGGAGCCAGTACGTTCAAACAAATCCCCCAGGTAAGAGAATGTACTGGTTGAGTCTATCCTATCTTTCCCAACTAACAGAGTTCTACCTTTACTTCTCCCCCGCCCACATGTCATAACAAATGTTTTTTTTACATTAAGTTTTAAGCCTCGATTGTCCATAAAACTAATATACGAGGCGATTGTTCTCTGGAGACTCAGCTGCGTTCTGGCCATAAGGACCGCATCATCGGCGTAGAGAAGAGAGACTATCGGCTTATTGTTAACTCTAGGTGGATCTCTCGCCCGGCCACCAGTTCCTCTTCTAAAGCGTTGGTATATAAAGAGAAGAGGAACGGGGCCAGGACGCAGCCTTGTCTCACACCCTTCTCCACGCGGAAAGACGCCGTACATTCTCCACTTAACCCGTATCTCACCTTTGCTCTGGCCCCCGAATATAATTGTATTAAAAATTGTACAATTGTTGGGTGAACTTTTAAATCCGTCAGAATTTTCCACAGTCTAGCATGATTGACACAATCAAATGCGGCGTGAGGTCTACGAGGCCACGTAAAACTTGCCTTCCTTCGCTTGTGTATATTTCCCCATTAGGAGGCTCAGATTTAAAACCTGCTCGTTAGTCCCCAACCCCTGTCTAAAACCGTATTGGACCGCACTCAAAATGTTATTATCCTCTGCCCACATTTGTAATCTATTTAAAACAATCCTGCCTGCCACCTTCACCAAAGCGTCTAAAAGCGATATTGGTCGGTAGCAGGCAGGATTGTTCCGATCCCCTTTTTAAAAATCGGTATGATCACTGATTCCGACCAAGACCTAATAAAACCCCTTGCACAACAAGCTTCTAAAACCCGAGTTAACAATGGAGACCATAATGTTGGGATCGATTTAAATAGGTCCATCGGGACCCCATCGGGACCTGGTGCCTTACCTCCTTTACTGGCATTAATGGCCACTAACACCTCCTCATGCGTAATATGCATCTCCATAGGCCGAAAGCCACCAATTTCTTCCCAATAATCAGGGTCAGGGTCCAAAGAGCTTCCTGCCTTCTCCTTACAGCTGTATACATTAGAAAAGAAATCAATCCATGATTTTTCGTCGATTGCAACCTCAATTCTGGCTCCATCGTTATTAGAAAAGAACGGAGCGTTGACTGCCTGCCAGAATGAGATACAATCCTTACTTAAGGATGCTTCATAAAGAGTATCCCATGCTAAATCTTTAAGTTCTTTCTTTCTTACTTTCCTGGCAAGATTATAAGCCCTCCTACTTTCTCTAATCTCTTGCTGATCTCTCACAGGTCTATGGAGAGCTTTTTTAGCCTTGTATAGGTCTTGGTACAGTTAGAATCAAACCAACCATTTTCCTTGGTAGGGGATCCCTTATTCTGTGCTATAAGCAAGTTTTGGACCACAGTAGTGATATTGGCAAATGCACTCAAGGTGTCAACATACGCAGAATTCTCTTGTAAACATACTAAGATGTTATCGTATGCATTGGTAATAATCTGCTTATTGAGCACCTCTGGTTCCTTACTACCCCAACGCACAGAGTATCCATTTTGGCGGCCTAAGGCAATATTTTGGATCCATGCCAGACTGTTTTTATTAGAATGGGAACAACATTTAGGGGGGTTATAGTAAGACTTATGGGCAGGTGATCGCTCAACACATTGTAATGAGTTTTAAATTTATCAATCCAAGTGGCGTAGCGATTAGGAACGATTATAAAATCGATTATAGATTCACAGCCTCTACCAATGAATGTATAATCAAAATCCACCGGTGGGGAACATAACAAGTTCGCAAAACCCAGATCATATGAGGCCATTATATCGTTAAACTTCTCACCCCTATCGGTATGAGCAAAATGAGTTATCGGTTCGTTCTCTGCATTTACTACCCCACACTGCCTGGGTTCGGCTTGAGTGCATATATTTACATTAAAATCACCTCCCCAAATCGTGATCACATCAAGGCCTTTTAAGGCCCCTAATTTGTCCATTTCCTCACTAAAAGACTTCAGAATCTCACCTAGTTGATCTTTCTCCGTATTGTTGTAAAAATTAACTATGGACACTACTATATTACAGGTCAAATAAATAATGACAAATTGATAGAAAGTTGTACTTTTACCAGTTTCAATTCTTATAACCCCCAATAAATTTGAGATATAAACACATATTCCTCCTTTATGTCTGCCATGGATTGACCGTATTGCTGGCGTATGGTACTTCTTGTACCCATCAATATTGACCTCATCCAACAGCCAGGTCTCCTGAAAACATAGGATATTAAAGCTGCGGATGAAGTCTATCCAGATGGGATTATTCAGCTTAGATTACAAACCTGCGATGTTCCAAAAAAGCACTGCAATATCCATAGATGCGCTATCAATCAGAATAATGTTGTCCAAGCTTATCAAGGGCTGCCCCATAGCCTCCATCCTCCTAGGGCTGCTAAATATACCTTCATCACTATTTCCAGTGATCGGGGATCCGTCCATTCCCAACCCTCCATTCAATATCTCACTCTGATCAGTAAAGGATTCCATGGAGTGAGGGGTTGCAATTCTCTCCTGGATAATTTGGGGTATTAATCTTTCATCATCAGAACATTGATCAATGGTGTCCAGAAGTCAATCGTTCTCATCTAGAGATTGGAGGGGCCCAAATCTATTTGACACCTCTAAGTTATAGGTTGAATGAACAGTTGGCTGGATAAAAGGATGCAGATTTAAATATCCATTAGTTGTACTTGGCTGATAAAAATAACCCAGAGGGAGAACTTGTATACCTGTCGCCATATTATTAGTTTTATTACTTCTAAAAAGAATTTCTCGAACCAGTAGGGGATTCCCCAAAGAAAGAACAACACAGTCCCCTGGAAAAACTTTCCTACTTGTTATATTTCAACAGGAGCAGCCTGTCAGTTGATGCCTTTGTGTTCTACTGCAGCTTCCCAGAGTGTTCTAAAGAACAACTAGAGCGCTAACAGTCTTACTTATGACAAAATTATGGCACACCTGAAGCCATCTTGATTGGAATAAACTGGTAACACTTAAAACATTTAATTTAAAAATGAACAAAATGAGGGGGTTCATTTTGCCATAGAAATTATGGTTAGTGCTGTAGAAAGAAAAATTAGGACATGTTTTAAGTGAGATCTCAAATAACTTCCTGTTATATTTCAAAAGGAGCAGCCTGTCAGTTGATGCCTTTGTGTTCTACTGCAGCTTCCCAGAGTGTTCTAAAGAACAACTAGAGCGCTAACAGTCTTACTTATGACAAAATTATGGCACACCTGAAGCCATCTTGATTGGAATAAACTGGTAACACTTAAAACATTTAATTTAAAAATGAACAAAATGAGGGGGTTCATTTTGCCATAGAAATTATGGTTAGTGCTGTAGAAAGAAAAATTAGGACATGTTTTAAGTGAGATCTCAAATAACTTCCTGTTATATTTCAACAGGAGCAGCCTGTCAGTTGATGCCTTTGTGTTCTACTTCAGCTTCCCAGAGTGTTCTAAAGAACAACTAGAGTGCTAACAGCCTTACTTATGACAAAATTATGGCACACCTGAAGCCATCTTGATTGGAATAAACTGGTAACACTTAAAACATTTAATTTAAAAAGGAACAAAATGATGGGGTTCATTTTGTCATAGAAATTATGGTTAGTGCTGTAGAAAGAAAAATTAGGACATGTTTCAAGTGTGATCTCAAATATCTTCCTGTTATATTTCAACAGGAGCAGCCTGTCAGTTGATGCCTTTGTGTTCTACTGCAGCTTCCCAGAGTGTTCTAAAGAACAACTAGAGTGCTAACAGCCTTACTTATGACAAAAGTATGGCACACCTGAAGCCATCTTGATTGGAATAAACTGGTAACACTTAAAACATTTAATTTAAAAAGGAACAAAATGAGGGGGTTCATTTTGCCATAGAAATTATGGTTAGTGCTGTAGAAAGAAAAATTAGGACATGTTTTAAGTGAGATCTCAAATATCTTCCTGTTATATTTCAACAGGAGCAGCCTGTCAGTTGATGCCTTTGTGTTCTACTGCAGCTTCCCAGAGTGTTCTAAAGAACAACTAGAGCGCTAACAGTCTTACTTATGACAAAATTATGGCACACCTGAAGCCATCTTGATTGGAATAAACTGGTAACACTTAAAACATTTAATTTAAAAAGGAACAAAATGAGGGGGTTCATTTTGCCATAGAAATTATGGTTAGTGCTGTAGAAAGAAAAATTAGGACATGTTTTAAGTGAGATCTCAAATAACTTCCTGTTATATTTCAACAGGAGCAGCCTGTCAGTTGATGCCTTTGTGTTCTACTGCAGCTTCCCAGAGTGTTCTAAAGAACAACTAGAGTGCTAACAGCCTTACTTATGACAAAATTATGGCACACCTGAAGCCATCTTGATTGGAATAAACTGGTAACACTTAAAACATTTAATTTAAAAAGGAACAAAATGAGGGGGTTCATTTTGCCATAGAAATTATGGTTAGTGCTGTAGAAAGAAAAATTAGGACATGTTTCAAGTGTGATCTCAAATATCTTCCTGTTATATTTCAACAGGAGCAGCCTGTCAGTTGATGCCTTTGTGTTCTACTGCAGCTTCCCAGAGTATTCTAAAGAACAACTAGAGCGCTAACAGTCTTACTTATGACAAAATTATGGCACACCTGAAGCCATCTTGGATTGGAATAAACTGGTAACTCTTAAAACATTTAATTTAAAAAGGAACAAAATGAGGGGGTTCATTTTGTCATAGAAATTATGGTTAGTGCTGTAGAAAGAAAAATTAGTGCTAAAACACTACCCCCAGCACGACACCCTACACTACCCAAACATAACTGCACTACCCTAAACCCTAAAACACTACCACCAGCACGACTCCCTACACTACCCAAACACCACTGCACTACCCTAAACCCTAAACCACTACCCCCAGCACGACTCCCTACACTACCCAAACACCACTGCACTACACTAAACCCTAAATATACCCCCAGCATGACCTCCCACACTACACAAACACCACTGCACTACCCTAAAACACTACCCCCAGCACGACCCCCTACACTACCCAAACACCACTGCACTACCCTAAACCTTAAAACACTAACCCCAGCATGACCCCCTACACTACCCAAACACCACTGCACTTCCCTATACCCTAAAACACGACCCCCTACACTACACAAACACGACTGCACTACCCTAAACCCTAAAACACTACCCACAGCATGACCCCCTTCACTACACAAACACCACTGCACTGCCCTAAACCCTAAAACACTACCCCAGTACTATCAAACAAATCCCCCAGGTAAGAGAATGTACTGGTTGAGTCTATCCTATCTTTCCCAACTAACAGAGTTCTACCTTTACTTCTCCCCGCCCACATGTCATAACAAATGTTTTTTTTACATTAAGTTTTAAGCCTCGATTGTCCATAAAACTAATATACGAGGCGATTGTTCTCTGGAGACTCAGCTGCGTTCTGGCCATAAGGACCGCATCATCGGCGTAGAGAAGAGAGACTATCGGCTTATTGTTAACTCTAGGTGGATCTCTCGCCCCGGCCACCAGTTCCTCTTCTAAAGCGTTGGTATATAAAGAGAAGAGGAACGGGGCCAGGACGCAGCCTTGTCTCACACCCTTCTCCACGCGGAAAGACGCCGTACATTCTCCACTTAACCCGTATCTCACCTTTGCTCTGGCCCCCGAATATAATTGTATTAAAAATTGTACAATTGTTGGGTGAACTTTTAAATCCGTCAGAATTTTCCACAGTCTAGCATGATTGACACAATCAAATGCGGCGTGAGGTCTACGAAGGCCACGTAAAACTTGCCTTCCTTCGCTTGTGTATATTTCCCCATTAGGAGGCTCAGATTTAAAACCTGCTCGTTAGTCCCCAACCCCTGTCTAAAACCGTATTGGACCGCACTCAAAATGTTATTATCCTCTGCCCACATTTGTAATCTATTTAAAACAATCCTGCCTGCCACCTTCACCAAAGCGTCTAAAAGCGATATTGGTCGGTAGCAGGCAGGATTGTTCCGATCCCCTTTTTAAAAATCGGTATGATCACTGATTCCGACCAAGACCTAATAAAACCCCTTGCACAACAAGCTTCTAAAACCCGAGTTAACAATGGAGACCATAATGTTGGGATCGATTTAAATAGGTCCATCGGGACCCCATCGGGACCTGGTGCCTTACCTCCTTTACTGGCATTAATGGCCACTAACACCTCCTCATGCGTAATATGCATCTCCATAGGCCGAAAGCCACCAATTTCTTCCCAATAATCAGGGTCAGGGTCCAAAGAGCTTCCTGCCTTCTCCTTACAGCTGTATACATTAGAAAAGAAATCAATCCATGATTTTTCGTCGATTGCAACCTCAATTCTGGCTCCATCGTTATTAGAAAAGAACGGAGCGTTGACTGCCTGCCAGAATGAGATACAATCCTTACTTAAGGATGCTTCATAAAGAGTATCCCATGCTAAATCTTTAAGTTCTTTCTTTCTTACTTTCCTGGCAAGATTATAAGCCCTCCTACTTTCTCTAATCTCTTGCTGATCTCTCACAGGTCTATGGAGAGCTTTTTTTAGCCTTGTATAGGTCTTGGTACAGTTAGAATCAAACCAACCATTTTCCTTGGTAGGGGATCCCTTATTCTGTGCTATAAGCAAGTTTTGGACCACAGTAGTGATATTGGCAAATGCACTCAAGGTGTCAACATACGCAGAATTCTCTTGTAAACATACTAAGATGTTATCGTATGCATTGGTAATAATCTGCTTATTGAGCACCTCTGGTTCCTTACTACCCCAACGCACAGAGTATCCATTTTGGCGGCCTAAGGCAATATTTTGGATCCATGCCAGACTGTTTTTATTAGAATGGGAACAACATTTAGGGGGTTATAGTAAGACTTATGGGCAGGTGATCGCTCAACACATTGTAATGAGTTTTAAATTTATCAATCCAAGTGGCGTAGCGATTAGGAACGATTATAAAATCGATTATAGATTCACAGCCTCTACCAATGAATGTATAATCAAAATCCACCGGTGGGGAACATAACAAGTTCGCAAAACCCAGATCATATGAGGCCATTATATCGTTAAACTTCTCACCCCTATCGGTATGAGCAAAATGAGTTATCGGTTCGTTCTCTGCATTTACTACCCCACACTGCCTGGGTTCGGCTTGAGTGCATATATTTACATTAAAATCACCTCCCCAAATCGTGATCACATCAAGGCCTTTTAAGGCCCCTAATTTGTCCATTTCCTCACTAAAAGACTTCAGAATCTCACCTAGTTGATCTTTCTCCGTATTGTTGTAAAAATTAACTATGGACACTACTATATTACAGGTCAAATAAATAATGACAAATTGATAGAAAGTTGTACTTTTACCAGTTTCAATTCTTATAACCCCCAATAAATTTGAGATATAAACACATATTCCTCCTTTATGTCTGCCATGGATTGACCGTATTGCTGGCGTATGGTACTTCTTGTACCCATCAATATTGACCTCATCCAACAGCCAGGTCTCCTGAAAACATAGGATATTAAAGCTGCGGATGAAGTCTATCCAGATGGGATTATTCAGCTTAGATTACAAATCTGCGATGTTCCAAAAAGCACTGCAATATCCATAGATGCGCTATCAATCAGAATAATGTTGTCCAAGCTTATCAAGGGCTGCCCCATAGCCTCCATCCTCCTAGGGCTGCTAAATATACCTTCATCACTATTTCCAGTGATCGGGGATCCGTCCATTCCCAACCCTCCATTCAATATCTCACTCTGATCAGTAAAGGATTCCATGGAGTGAGGGTTGCAATTCTCTCCTGGATAATTTGGGGTATTAATCTTTCATCATCAGAACATTGATCAATGGTGTCCAGAAGTCAATCGTTCTCATCTAGAGATTGGAGGGGCCCAAATCTATTTGACACCTCTAAGTTATAGGTTGAATGAACAGTTGGCTGGATAAAAGGATGCAGATTTAAATATCCATTAGTTGTACTTGGCTGATAAAAATAACCCAGAGGGAGAACTTGTATACCTGTCGCCATATTATTAGTTTTATTACTTCTAAAAAGAATTTCTCGAACCAGTAGGGGATTCCCCAAAGAAAGAACAACACAGTCCCCTGGAAAAACTTTCCTACTTGTTATATTTCAACAGGAGCAGCCTGTCAGTTGATGCCTTTGTGTTCTACTGCAGCTTCCCAGAGTGTTCTAAAGAACAACTAGAGCGCTAACAGTCTTACTTATGACAAAATTATGGCACACCTGAAGCCATCTTGATTGGAATAAACTGGTAACACTTAAAACATTTAATTTAAAAATGAACAAAATGAGGGGGTTCATTTTGCCATAGAAATTATGGTTAGTGCTGTAGAAAGAAAAATTAGGACATGTTTTAAGTGAGATCTCAAATAACTTCCTGTTTTATTTCAACAGGAGCAGCCTGTCAGTTGATGCCTTTGTGTTCTACTTCAGCTTCCCAGAGTGTTCTAAAGAACAACTAGAGTGCTAACAGCCTTACTTATGACAAAATTATGGCACACCTGAAGCCATCTTGATTGGAATAAACTGGTAACACTTAAAACATTTAATTTAAAAAGGAACAAAATGATGGGGTTCATTTTGTCATAGAAATTATGGTTAGTGCTGTAGAAAGAAAAATTAGGACATGTTTCAAGTGTGATCTCAAATATCTTCCTGTTATATTTCAACAGGAGCAGCCTGTCAGTTGATGCCTTTGTGTTCTACTGCAGCTTCCCAGAGTGTTCTAAAGAACAACTAGAGTGCTAACAGCCTTACTTATGACAAAAGTATGGCACACCTGAAGCCATCTTGATTGGAATAAACTGGTAACACTTAAAACATTTAATTTAAAAAGGAACAAAATGAGGGGGTTCATTTTGCCATAGAAATTATGGTTAGTGCTGTAGAAAGAAAAATTAGGACATGTTTTAAGTGAGATCTCAAATATCTTCCTGTTATATTTCAACAGGAGCAGCCTGTCAGTTGATGCCTTTGTGTTCTACTGCAGCTTCCCAGAGTGTTCTAAAGAACAACTAGAGCGCTAACAGTCTTACTTATGACAAAATTATGGCACACCTGAAGCCATCTTGATTGGAATAAACTGGTAACACTTAAAACATTTAATTTAAAAAGGAACAAAATGAGGGGGTTCATTTTGCCATAGAAATTATGGTTAGTGCTGTAGAAAGAAAAATTAGGACATGTTTCAAGTGTGATCTCAAATATCTTCCTGTTATATTTCAACAGGAGCAGCCTGTCAGTTGATGCCTTTGTGTTCTACTGCAGCTTCCCAGAGTATTCTAAAGAACAACTAGAGCGCTAACAGTCTTACTTATGACAAAATTATGGCACACCTGAAGCCATCTTGGATTGGAATAAACTGGTAACTCTTAAAACATTTAATTTAAAAAGGAACAAAATGAGGGGGTTCATTTTGTCATAGAAATTATGGTTAGTGCTGTAGAAAGAAAAATTAGTGCTAAAACACTACCCCCAGCACGACACCCTACACTACCCAAACATAACTGCACTACCCTAAACCCTAAAACACTACCACCAGCACGACTCCCTACACTACCCAAACACCACTGCACTACCCTAAACCCTAAACCACTACCCCCAGCACGACTCCCTACACTACCCAAACACCACTGCACTACACTAAACCCTAAATATACCCCCAGCATGACCTCCCACACTACACAAACACCACTGCACTACCCTAAAACACTACCCCCAGCACGACCCCCTACACTACCCAAACACCACTGCACTACCCTAAACCTTAAAACACTAACCCCAGCATGACCCCTACACTACCCAAACACCACTGCACTTCCCTATACCCTAAAACACGACCCCCTACACTACACAAACACGACTGCACTACCCTAAACCCTAAAACACTACCCACAGCATGACCCCTTCACTACACAAACACCACTGCACTGCCCTAAACCCTAAAACACTACCCCAGCACTACCCCCTACACTACCCAAACACCACTGCACTAACATAAACCCTAAAACACTACCCCCAGCACAACCCCCTACACCACACAAACACCACTGCACTACCCTAAACCCTACCCCCAGCACGACTCCCTACACTACCCAAACACCACTGCACTACCCTAAACCCTAAATCTACCCCCAGCACGACCCCTACACTACCCAAACACCACTGCACTACCCTAAACCATAAAACACTACCCCCAGCATGACCCCCTACACTACACAAACACCACTGCACTACCCTAAACCCTAAAACACTACCACCAGCATGACCCCCTACACTACTCAAACACCACTGCACTACCCTAAAACACTACCCCAGCACGACCCCCTACACTACCCATACACCACTGCACTACCCTAAACCCTAAAACACTACCACCAGCACGACCCCCTACACTACTGCACTACCCTAAACCCTAAAACACTACCCCCAGCACGACCCCCTACACTACCCAAACACCACTGCACTACCCTAAACCCTAAAAACCTACCCCCAGCACGACCCCTACACCACCCAAACACCACTGCACTACCCTAAACCCTAGAAAAGAAACCCCCACCCCATGCCCAATCCCCCTTACCTCTCACTCCTCATGGTTCCTCTCTCCTCGTGGTTCCTGCTTCACGTCATCTCTGAGGGCGGTGCACGTCGTTGTGAGGAAACGGAACAGCCTCTGCTTCCTTACAACGACATGGATCGTCTACATGTTTTTAGAACGCATGGTCATTTACCATACATACCTTTACAACAAAATTCGTTGTAAAGGCATGCATGGTAAATGACCATGCGTTCTAAAAATGCGTAGTAATGACTTCGTGATGTACAACGCATGCGTGGTAATGCATGCATTGTAATGGTATCGCAAAGTAAAAAAGTCGTTGTAACGGCTGTTTACCGATCGAAGCTGGCCCCTGTTCTTCAGTGAGACGTTTATTTGATTAATTAGGAGGAAGGAATGTGGTTTTTTTACCGAAAAGTGCATTCCCGGCTGTTGTATTGTGAAAGTGTCCACGTGGCCTGGTTTCACTTCCGGTGAGAGAGTCTGTTTGGATCTAAAGGAGTTCTGTTGTTGGACGGGGCCGGCGCGACATGTCATCAGAAAACATAGCTAATGGAAAGCGTCCTCCCTGAAGTGTGGAGCAGTGCCATGAGAGGTCAACGAGTGTGCGTCCCACCGCAGTATGACCGTACCGCGTGACCCATGTGCCGCCTCCAGGGTACGGGAGGCAGAAGCGGCATCGCAGGTCCTCTTGAAGACCGTTGTAGCACTAATTCTACATTTTGGTACTAGGGCATTTTAACTTCGTTGTTCCTGCCAGATACAAAGAGAAGATCCTGTGTTATTCAGTGCCCTCGTTACCTTTTTTGTGGGTTGTGGTGCTTGTCACTTCGCTGCCCCGCTGGTGCACACGACTGGGCACCCCACCTCGTGTGCCATCTGCAGGGCCTCTGCCCTCGGATCACTGGTTTCAGTTTCTGGAGTGGCAACATAAACAGTTGCTCCCAAAGGACTAGCCTGAACACTTAGGTGAATATCCCCTGCACCAGCATTCCACGGAAATTCTTTCCTAGCTCTCCCACGTCAACGAGCACGGCTCCGCTCGCGACACCATATGACGTCATCGGAGCCATAAGAGGACCTCGTCGGCGTGCTGACGTCAGTTCCACCCATTTTTTCCGTGCCACCGAGGCAAACAGGGGACCGAGACATTTTCACATGTATACATAGTATAATAAATATATATATATTCACTGAAAAAACCATAGGTTTCAGGCACGTTATAGTTAGAAATTAGCATTTAAAAAACCTTAGAAATTCACTGAAAAAACCATAGGTTTCAGGCACGTTATAGTTAGAAATTAGCATTTAAAAAACCATAGAAATTCACTGAAAAACCATAGGTTTCAGGGGCGTTATAGTTAGTTGGACATTTCACTCGTACAAAACCATAGAAATTCCCCCGTTATAGTTAGTTCAGCTAACTATAACTCGCGCGCACCGCAATGCACTGCTGATGACGTCACATATTACATCACTCATGACATGGTCAGTGACATCACTCATGACATCACTGATGACATCTCAAATGACATCACTCATGACATCACTGATGACATCATCCAGTGAATGTGTGTTTTTCTGAAAATTAAATATGTTTTATATATGTATATCTTAAGGTCGATGGAAGAATAAATGGGTATATAAGTGTCTAAATGGATGATTTTTTTGTAAAATTGATTGTATAACTGACTAAGTGTATCTTAGTGAATACATGGGTTAGTGAGTAATGTATAAATATGAAAATATCTGTATCAGTCTCTCACTTTGTGTATAAATGGCTGCATGGGTTGGTGAGTAGCTACATGAGTGTCTATATGGGTTATTAGTTGGTTTTTGAGTATCAGTATGAGTGTCTGAGTGTCTGTATGGTTCGGTGGGGGTATTACTTAGTGCATAGATGCATGAATGAGTGACTCACTGTTTGTATGTGTTGAAGACAGCATGTGTGCAGGACTGTATAGGTGGATGAGTATGTGTATGGGTGTGTTAGTGAGTGAATGACTGTCTCAATAGTGTCTTTATGAGTAACTACATATGTTTTAAACTAGTATATGTGAGTATTGGTGTATATAAGTGAGTATATGTGAGAGTGAGAGATTGGAAGAGTTCCTGTACAAATAAGTAGGTGTTTCTATAAGTGATTGTTTAAGAGAGTAAGTATGTGTAAGTTTCTGTAGAAGTAAGTGTGGTAGTGTGTGTATAACTGTATATGCAAGTAAATGGATGTTTGATACTTTGTTTGCATGTGTGACTATGTGTGTGAGTAACTCTATGGATGAGTGGCGGTGTGTAACAGGATGTATAGGTGTATGAGTACATATGATGAGTGAGTACATGTATGAGTGACTGTATAGGGACTGTTGGTGAATGAGTGGATGTGTGTGTAGATCTTGGAATTACTGAATAGGTGTGTTGTAATTGGTATCGGTATGTCCATTGTTTTGAAAATGGTAGTTTGTATTTTTGAGTGTGTGTATCAAAGGTTATATTAGGGTGAGAGGAGGTCTGCCACTCTATCACAAGGATGATGTCATCAGTGATGTCATCAGTGATGTCATTTGAGATGTCATCAGTGATGTCATGAGTGATGTCATGAGTGATGTCACTGACCATGTCATGAGTGATGTAATATGTGACGTCATCAGCAGTGCATTGCGGGCGCACGAGTTATAGTTAGCTGAACTAACTATAACGGGGGAATTTCTATGGTTTTGTACGAGTGAAATGTCCAACTAACTATAACGCCCCTGAAACCTATGATTTTTTCAGTGAATATATGTATATATATATATATGTTTTATAATTAAGACCAAAGTTTCCATAGGAAAAGCGTTTTTGTTTTGCCAATAACTTTGGGGCCACTTGACGAATCTCCATGAAATGTTCGCAAAACTCCCCTTTTCGGTTTAGCTGCTGTGATTAAAGTTTCAGGGTGATATGTCAAGCGGGGCCGAGAAAAAAAGTGGGGTCCCAAAACACGTTTTCACCCTGTTACGTCTATGGGGATTTTTCATTTTTTGAACATGACTACAGCCCAAAATGTTGAACGGTTTTATACCAAATTTGGCAGAAAGCTAGATATTGGTTCAGAAAGCGTGCTTTTTTTGTTTTGGTGTAAATCCTTATAGTAGTTTCAGAGAAATTCAAGATTAAAAAATATATATATCTGGGGAAGGAGTCCTTGCTGTGGACTCACGGATCCTGCTAAAATTTGATTGGCTGCCAACACTTCAACACAGTGTTGGTAGCCATCTTGGGACTCGGATTGAAGCCGAGTCCCAGAAAAAAAGTAAAAAATAAAGAAAAGGGGCAGAGTAAGAATACCCTGACCCCCCAGATATGGTGGTGGGTCCCACAGGGACCCCGCCGGGTATAAAACATGTTTTTATTTTCCAGGTGGATCCGTGACTGCGGAAAAATAAGAAAAAACTAAAATGAAGCGTGGTCTTCTGCGCTTCATCACATATAGGCCAGGGGGCAAGTTTATATAGCAATTTGGGGGGTGCCCATGAGGCACTCCCCTCGCCCTGGGGACCACAACCTTCCTGGGGCAAACATATTGAAAGAGATGCTGGGGACCCCCGCAGCCCCGGGGACTGCCACCTCCCCAGGTCTAATTATTAAATAAGTGCAGGGGAGGACCTGTGGCCTCCCCCTCAGCCCGTGGACTGCCACATCCCTGGGGCTAATTGAGACAAATGCAGGGGGCCACACAGACCCCCGTAGCCCCAGGTACCACCACCTCCACGGGGCAAGTCTTTTGAATTAAATACGGGTGCAGCGCTGCCCTCACAGTCCTGGGGGCCACCACCTCCATGGGCTTTAATTAACAAAGGAGGGGGACACGCAGCCTCTCTCGTGGAGCCCTAATTGGCCCTGGGGCCGGCCACCCAACAGGGCCAGCTCCAGCAATGTTTCGGGGTGCCCACCCCCAGGACATTGCAGTTTGCTATGGCTGGGCGGGAGCACCGCTCCCTCTAAGCCATGGCAAACTCAGGTGTACTTTCAGTAAGTGAGAGCAGAAAATGCTCTCACTTGCTGTAAGCAGAGCATGTCTGTTTCCCTGCCCGCTGTCAAGCGAGCAGGGAAACAGACACATTGCTTTGGGAACCAGGGATCTGCATTTAGCAGCTCCCTTGGTCTCAAAGAAATGCCGGCTCCCCAGGAGGTGGGGAGCCGGCAGGGATGCAGAGGCCTTTAAGCTCCTTCGTGGTTCCAAATGTTTCAAGAGTGGGTGACCTGGGTAGGATCAGGGCACCCACACTACAGGCTGGGTCCCAGGGGATGGGGTCCCCGGGGCTAAAAATGGCCTGGGAGAGGGCCCGCGTGGCCCTCTCCCCTTTAAAAAAAAAAGGGGGGCAGGCCCCACGAGTGGGGTCCCTGGGGCCAAAAAGGGCCCTTTGGATTATATATTTTTTTAAATGGCTGGTCCCTGGGGGATGGGGTCACCGGGGTGAAATCGGTCCAGGAGGGGGGCTGCGTGGCCCCCTCCCTATTTTTGTTTATAAAAAATAATTTTAAAAAGGGGCAGGCACTGGGGGATTGGGGATGTATGCACCCATACAGGCACACAGACACCCACTCACACACGGATACACACAGTCACACAGCTACTCACATAATATAAGTTAGAAATAGTGTCACTCATTAGGAGTACAGAAAATATACTATTTTAACTTTGTAGTACCTTGGTATATTCGTTTAACACTCATAAACATTTAGAAAACACTCACTGAAGGATGACATCAGTGGTGTCATTTGATATGTCATCAGTGATGCCACTGAACATGTCATGAGTGATGTATTATGTGAGGTCATAAGCAGTGCATTATGGGGACAGGAGTTATAGTTCGCTCAGCTAAAAATAACTGCTGAATTTCACTGGTTTTGAAAGAGCAAAATGTGAGCCTAACTATAACGTCCCTGTAAACTTCGCTTTTTCAGTGAATTTCCAAGGTTTTTAAAATTCTTTTCCTTAACTAAAACCGTCCCTGTAGCATTTCGTTTTTTTAGTGAATTTCTATGTTTTTTTAATGTTGTTTCCTAACTATAACAAATAGACTTTTGTCCCAAATAACTGTCGCTCCCTCTCTCCATCCTCCATTCCCATGGTGCCCCTTTCTCACCTCCCCTCCTCCACTCCTCATTACCCTTACCAAAGATCAGGTACTGTATCTTACCCAACTTCCCTGCCTGTCCCCATGTCGCTGATTCTCCATCCCTTTTGGCTTGCCTGGAGCTCTACCACTACTGTCTCCGCCAATCCCCTTGTGACTTGTCGGATGCACATCCAACCTTTTGCCACTTGTATTTTCTCCTCTCCTAACTCCCTTCCTTCGCCTGTCCCTACTCCCCTTCCCTCGCTCCTCAACCTCTGCCCTTACCACATGCTTGGTGCACTGCTGGCTCCTTGTCCCTTAGCCTCCTCCCCCCCATTTGCAGTGTGCTCAGAGCTCTCCCCTCACTTACTAGTGCCATCTTTTCAGTGCAGGAGTTGTGCTCCTGGCTCTTTCTAGCTACCGTTGACAGGTTTCCTAGCTCCTGTTGCAGTGAATGCAATTAAACAGCCACTTGTTAGCTCCGTTTGAGGGGAGTGCAGCACTCCCCTGCTCTTATTACTTGGGTACGCAGCTCCTATTGCCAAGTGTACAAATTTCCCCATCCCTTGTTGCAAGGGTCTCATGCTCTTGTTGCTGGGGGTGTGTCAGTATTGTCTCCTTCCTCCCATTTCCTTGCCTTCTCTCCAGTGGTGGGAGAGTTCTCAGTCCTCCAAAGCTCCCCTTGCCTCTTCACCCTCTCATCACAACCTTTCTACCATACCTGGAGTCATGCTGGCTCTCTCCATGACTTGGTTATCCCCAGCATGTGTTGCTGGAGTAGTAGATGGGTCACCCGCTCGCATTGCTAGGAAAAGGTCCCCGCTCTCCCCAACTCTTATTGGCTGGAGCAGGGTAGTGTGACAACTGTTCTCTCACCGCTGGAAGTTCAAAAAGGCTGTATTTATGGCTTTTGGGGTGTATGGGGTGCCAGAGAGGGGTAGTACCTCTGACAGGGAAGCAGTCATACTCCTTGGAGTAGCTCACCTGCTTTGGTCCCCACCTGATACTCTGCTCTTACCTGTGGCTCCAAGCAGCTGTTAGTCTGAAAAAATCTGTTGCATATTAGTTATTGTGACTCACGTTTAGATTGTTTCAAGGTTCAGTCACCATTTGGGGCTCAACACACGAATAATGAATATGTGCAACTTTTAACTGAGATTAATGAATGAAATCCCCTGTAGGCACCTTTACCTATCAATCGTTAGCCTGCGACAGCAGCTACACCTTGGAAACCGCCTCGACTGGCAGGCTAAACCAGGTGAGCAGGGCTTGTCTATCGATGCATGCAAAGTCTGGATCCAGCAGACTGATCAGAGGAAACCTCACTGGTTCAACTGTCAGGAAGGCGCTAACAGCAAGTGTTGTGGAACGCTCGGAGCACAACATGACACGTAAGGCATCCTGGTCCTCCACTGTGCCCTACACTATCTCCAGTAGATAAGTCCATGCACTCCAATTTTTCAGAATCTTCACATAATTAAAAATGCTCAAAGGCAATATGTTACTGTCATGTTTAGTTTCCGGTTTGATGTTAGTCACATGGTTTGGTTTTGTCAAATGGTTTGCACATGTGGAAATTTTAAATTGGGCTCAAAATGTGCAATTTAGTTTGTAGACATTGTCAGTCAGTTACATGAATGTTAAGCAAATGAGTCAAGCAGCCGGTTTCGGTGTGGAGAAATGAAAACCTTTAATGTTGCATCCATGGCACAGTAAGTTTATTACAAGGTTTATGACATGTTAGGTACAATATTATTTTGCTCAAATTGAACACGTGGCACTGTTGATTAGGAGTCTGTCATTTTTTAACATGTATATTTTGATGCAGCAGCATACACGTTTTATACATCTCAGCTATTCCTGTTTTATTTTATATGGTTGTCACAAAACGCATAGACACAGACGTTAATGCTGGTTGCACATTTAGGTTTTGCTTCATATAATTTAATGGTTAGTTTATGTTTCTGCCTTTTGAGATTTTCTACATGGTAAATGGCCTTTTTTATATTTTAGTCACCCCTGAAGAAGGGCTTATAAGTCCGAAATGCATTGGGTCAATCATTACACAGTGAACCAGGATGTATAGTCAATTCCATCGTGCTACAGGATAAAGCCTGGATAGGCATGTCTGTAACATTTGAAGCTTGGAATTAATCTGCCTCCGTTGTGCAAAAAAGTACAGAAAAACGTGAAATAAATTTGGATTACATGAAAAAAAAATGGAAGTTTGGTTTGTTACCTGAGTAATTTACGTCAGTATGGCTGTGCAGCTTGGGACTGGAGCGTAATGATGCACCAGCTTGTTTTGGGAACTACACTATCTCCAGCCATCTCGACTTCTGTCCTGCCACTGGATACAGATGGGAACAGGGAAGAGAGAGAGAGGCTGACGTCACTCTACTTTCCCTCACTTTAATCCAACTCACGTGCAAGTCTTAACACCTTATCAAGAGATGCTTAGGTCTTCATCGACAATGATGGACGAATATCATGTATGTGTTTCATACAGATAGGCTTTTATTTGTTTATTTTACTGCACATGTACAGTGCAGATTTATGTATTTATAAAGTTTATATAGCGCGAACATCACCCTTGCAGGTATCAGAGTGCTTTACACTTCTCAAGGCGACATGTATACAAATAACAACATCATCAAGGAGGAACAAGGTATGATAGAGTCCCATTGAGAGAAAAACACAGGTTCCAGGAGGACAACAACCAGTAAAACGGAATAAAAACATAGCCAGTATCCTTTTGACTTGTTTCTTGAATAAAGTAGTTGCGGGGTTCATTCTGATTTCAGGGGGAAGAGCAGTCCAGATTTTCGCTGCCATGCCTGAAAGTGTTCAGTTGTACGTTTTCTTTTTGTAAAATGTTGTTGGTTTCAGCAGTTGGGATCTAGTGCCTCTAGATTCTCTGATGCCACCAGGCAGCTTTAGTTTTTGTGCAAGGTAACTAAAAGTGTTGAAATGAAGGGGTGTATGGGTCATACAGGCAATTTTCAAATGAATCCTTGCCTCATATGGAAGCCAGTTGAGGGATTTCATGTCAGGAGTGAGGTGATTGTGATTGCGCATAGAGTTCTAGAGCTTGAAAAGCAGACTTGAGGTCTTCCAGGGGTAGTAAGGATTTTATTTTTCTTAAGATGCTCATGTGGAAGTTTGCTCCTTTGGTGGCATAGCTGATGTGTTCCTGCATGTCCAGATTCCTGTCCAGAGATGTCGTTGACTCTATAATGAGTGGTACGTAATTCAGCGTGGTTAGTTGTTTCATCCATTCTATGATGAATGTTTGGGGTGGGCAATTAGGATGAATTCTGTTATGAGAGCGTTTAGTTTGAGGGGGCTACCAGTCAGCCAGTTTTGTATTTTCTGTAGAGTTGAGTTTAGAGACCTAATATCTTTGGGGTAGGAGATTTGCAAGTACAGTTGAGTGCGTACATGTGATAGTGGATGTTAGCTGAATTTAACAGATTGGTTAGAGATTCTCTGAATAAGTGAAGGAGAGTGGGTGAGAGTGAAGACCCCTGAGGGACCCCTAAAGTTACCTGTGTGGGGTGGGAAGGGACATATTGACCTTGATTCTTTGAGTTCTGCTCAAACCAGTTAAGAACTGTCCCCGATAGTCCCATCCTACATTTAAGCAGGTCTAGGAGACTGCCATGTTTGACATTATCGAATGCTGATGAGATGTCAAGGAGGATAAGAAGGCAGGATTCATTCTGAATGAACATTTTTAGCGCATCATCAACTAAGTGTGTGAGCACCGATTCAGTGCTGTGGCCATGACGGAAGCCTGATTGGAATTTATCTAAGAGACTGAATTGTTCAATGTGGCCGCACAGTTGAGCAATGAAGCATTTTTCAAGGCGTTTTGCTAGTGTCAAAATCGTACATATTGGGCGCAAGTTGTTTAGATCTGAGAGGTCTGCTGTCATTTTTTTTAAAATGGGGATAACCTGCCCAGATTTAAGGCAGTCAGGGATCAATCCTTGAAATAATGAGGCATTGACAATTTTAGTCCAGAGAGGGTGTAAGGACATTTTTATCTCACTAAAGATGTTCGTTTGTAGAGGGTCGCTAAAGTGGTTTGAGGGTTTTAGTGTTGATTTGATTATGAGGATGGTGCTTTCATCAAAAGTTTCGAATATGGTACACACCTAGCATCATTTTTAGGGGTGTGTGCTGGGATACCTGCAGTCTCAGCAATCAGGAGCAAGGGGGTGCTACACTGAGGTGTGAGAGGATGGTGCTCTGTAGCTGACCACTGGCCATTTTTTACCTTTCTTGTCTTTTAGATGAAGAAGGAGGCAAAATTCTCACAATTTGGCTGTGGTTTAGAACTTGTGGGGGAAGTATTGGGTTGCTTATTGGGTTGTAGCTTGGTTGTAGCTTGACCAGTTCGAACAGTTCTTTGGATGATTCCTAGCTTTGTCTAATTGGCTTCTAAAGAAATTAACTTTCGAGTTTCTAATTCTTTTGTTGTACGTGCTTCTCTGTGATCTAAGGATTTTAGGGTTTTCGAGGGGCGGTGAGGCTCTCTATGCTCGTTCAGCTTGTCTAAACTTACGTCTTTCTGTATTAAGGCTGCCATTGAACCAAGGCCAGAAGTCTTTGGAAAACATTCTTTTTAGCTTCAGGGCTGCTATAGAGTCTAAAATGTTCAACACGGAGTTATTGTAATGACTTGTGAGGTCATGGACATCTGCAATATCCAAGGTAGGTGTCAGGGTATTGTTGCTAAGCAATGTCAGATTGTTCCAGTTAATACTCTGTGTGCTCCTTTTCCATTGTCTGGGTATCTTGTCTTCACTAGTTTGGTGATGAGGAAGGTGATGTAGTGGTGATAGGTCCAGTCACAAGGGATAGTAGTTTGTGATTGGATGGTCTTACTATTTGCAATGATAAGGTCCAGGGTTGTGCCCAAGTTATGGGTAGGACTGTCACAGAAATGAGTCAGTTAGGAAGGTTTTCAGACTGTTGGCTGCTTGGTCATTAGGGTCATTCAAGTGGAGGTTGAAATCTCTGAGGAAGATGGGAGTGCTGTGTTGTCATTTGTTGGTTGAGATGGTTTCCATCATTTGTTCTATAAATGTGATGTTGACACCAGGTGGGTGATATATCGTGTGCAGTTTGCACAATGGACTGTTGTTGCTCAAAACGTCATTGCATAGGTATTCACATGAGGATAGGTTCATTTTATGTGACTGTTTCACTGTGATATTGTTTCTGTGTATGCAGGCGATACCTCCGCCAGGTCTGCTTGGTCTATCTAATCTTATGATGTCATGATAAGGTGGCACTAGTAGGTCAAGGGTAGGTGAGGAAGCCTCATTTAGCCATGTTTCAGTCAGGATTAGTATGTCTAGCTTGTGTGTGAGAATGAGGTTCGTCATGTCCGAGGGATGTTTCACTGCCGATCTGCAATTGAGTAGCATGCATTTCAGGTGTTGTTTGGTGTTAGCTGCGGGTGGCTGGGTGATGGGCACCTGTTTAAGGCTCGATTTGTTTATGGCTCTGTGATTATGCCTTGTATCTCTGTGAGGGTTTGTAGGGCCTGTTTGGATTTAAGCCCCTGCGACTATGTTTGAGGAGTAAGTAGGGTAACATGAGAAGAGGAGGGAGTGAATGTCCCTCTCTGAAGGGGAATCCTCCAGTCTGCAGGGCTGTGAATAGGTGATGGGGTAGGGTATCGTTCGCCATTTCAGGTGGGGGAGGCCAAAACAGTCTGTGTCTGTGGGGCGTGATTTAGGTCTAGTGCGGTAATTAGTATCTAGGGTGTGGTTTAGTGTATTTTTCTCAAGCGTTATGTTGTCCCTTCTGTTGTTCACCAACTCCGAACTGATGCTTATAAGGCTTTTTTGTTCTATCTTAAGAAGTTGTAGGACCTTAGCAGTATCTCCAGGTGTGTGTTCAGCTGACAAGGGGATAGTCATGGTGAAAGGTTGTTTTGAGGGTGTGTGTATCTCTGATCGTTCCTAAAGAAGTGCAGTAAGGGCTTATTATAGATTGTTGATTCAAGGGTAAGGTCTTGTGTTCCCCGTGTTTAGGTTGAGTGATAATGTTATGTGTGTTCTAAACCTTGGGGGAGCTGAGTGGGGCAGGAGCACTAGAAATGGATAGAGCATTGGAGGACAGTATTAGGTTTCCTTGAGGGACATAAGTAGAGACAATAGAGCCTTGGACGGTGGCCTGATCATTACTAGATATAGCGTTTTTGATGATGGGAGGGTTTCATCAAAAAGTTCGATGCTGTGGTCTGAGGATTGTATGAGGATAATCCTGTTATTGTATAGGGTGCTGGTTGGACGGTGAGGGAGCTGCCGAGAGTTTGCGCCCATGTGGAATTTTCCTGAATGCCGCGATCCGTAGCTGAGAGAGCAAGGCTTTTCTCCATTGTGCTCTTCTTTTCATGAAGCATTTAAGAATGCTAATTATAGCTCCTTTTTTAGTGCAGAAATAAGGGTCAGAGATTAGCATTTCTGGGTGAGATTTAAGAAATCTGTGTTTTAGGGTTTTGGATGCATTTTTAGATAGATTACCTACCTGTTCCAATAATGTCAGAAGTTCTAGTGGTGTTAGTGAGAAGGGGTAGCAGAAGGTTCGTGGAGAGGATTAGACACCTGAGGGCTTAATCAAACGGTTGTGCTTTGGTAGCTCTAGAATAATATATAAGGGGAGTCGCCATTCATATTTTGGCCACTAGGTGGGGCTCAGAGGCTGTGATAGGTGCATAGACCTCTTTTGGTTTACCTAAAATTGAGTTTTGGGCTGGACTGAAGAGTTGTCATTCATCAGTTGGCTAATAGCTGGAACTCCAAGGATATTTGAGGGATTGTTCTCATTTTGATAGCCCTGAAAGTTAAGCTCTGGCCTGGACTCGGGATGAGGCCTTATTTTTATTTTGTGGGACGGCTACTAGGGGAGATGATTACAAGGAGGGAAGATGGTTGCTGTGAGGGGGAAAAGGAAGAGAGGGGCAATGAAGCCCCAACATAGGGGCGGCTTACTCAGGTCACAGCAGATCATGCCAATTAGCAGTTCGTAGGTAACAGAAGGCTCAGCAACATGCAGGGAGACAAATGTAGCTGCGAACTAGAGATCCCAGAGAGTAAGGGGTCGGGTTTCCGCATTCCTAGCTTGCAAGGCATGAAAGGTGAGCAAAGTGCTGCATCTGTGATTAGAGAGCAGTGGTGGCTGGTGAGACGAGGCAGGCCGCTAGGCTCTTCTGCCATCCTGGAGTTAGGTAAGTGCAGTGGATCAGGTCTGGTAGTTGTATCGAGGGTACGGCAAAATCCTTCTTGAGGAATGTAATTCCCAGGTCCATCTATTTGTCACCCAATAGGTGGGGGCTCAACGTTGGCTCGATGGCAGGGCTTTGTTGGGGCATTTATGCCAATGGCTCTCCCTAGCCCTGGGAGCCTCTAGCGGAAAGAGGAAGTAACGAGTGGGGAAATAAAGATATTTCTCCTTGTTACGCCTCTCCTGGGGAGGTGTATCTTCTTTTTGGTGCATACCCAGGTTTACAAGGTTTTGTAAATCTAGGAATGCGTCAAAAACCATTGGAGGTGCGTTGGAATACCCATGCAATGCCAATGGAATGCCTACTCAGAGCAGAGCAATGCAACGCAGCAATTTGCGCAGGGCGAGGCTATGTGCAGAGGAGGTTAAGTGTCATTCCTGCCCTTTGACCTAAAGGATCTGTACCTAATCAACCTTTGCTCTGGATACCACGATATTTTGGAAATAATACTATAGCCCAACGATATTCTTGATTGTACATTAAGGCTGACCACTGACTAAAGATGTGGTGCAGCTATTGGCTTGTTTACTTCCTTAATGTAGATTGCAAACAAGTGAAATAAATCTTTAAATTGCAACAGCTAAAAGCATACCCAGTTAATCAGAAAATAGTAGCAGATATTTCTCGTGGGCAAGACATATCTCCCCAGCAAACTCAGATGCTGCTAAGAAAAAGAGTCTAAAAGTGATTCTGATAGTGGTGATCAATGTTTCTTCTGGGCAGCATTGCTTACAGTAGAATGCCCTATGACTTTACCGATATGTGTATAGGTAATGTTGATTCTGTATTCTTTCCCTATTCTTTCAACAAGGTGGGCCACTGGGAGTAAATGCTCAACTATCAGCTTTAGGAGCTTTTACAACTACATAATATGATAGATAAGAATTCTAATAGTGCCTTGCTTTTGTATAGCAATTAGAATATCCAGTCCAAAGTAGCACAACGTGTCTTGTCTCTTGTGGACTAACCTGTAGGTTGATTTTGACACTGCCAAATGAGAGCGTTTCAATGCTGCCTTATGGTGGAGTACTTGCTTAGTGAATAAACACAACCCACAAGCATTCTTTCAAAACCATCTGAATGTAGTGTCGATGGAGCATGTCTACTGACTGAGGAGTTGCCTTTTCTGCGCAAAGTCCTGAATGCATCTGTGAACCTGAGTCTGGATCAAAGAAATCGAGACCCAGATTTATCAAGGTTTTGGGTTGCCAATGCAATGCAAAGCAACACAGGACAATGCAAAACTTAGAATAAGTTTTACCATGCCACTCAGAGGCACCCTGCCCAGCTTGGTAAATCTGGTGTGGTTCTTTCCAGACTGGACTACGGGAATGCAACCCTCACAGGCACAGCAAAATCTCTCTTAGCTCCCCTCAGATCAACTCTAAATGCAGCTGCCAGGATGGTCAATGGAGTAAAGAAATACGACCACATCTCTCCCTCTCTAAGGGAGCTAAAATGGCGCCCAATCGAAATGCGTTCCAACTTCAGAAATGCTTGTCTCACACACAAAGCTCTGCACACTGGCAAACCTGCCTACCTAGCTTCCAAACTCAAGAAGGCCGGCCAGACAAGGAATCTCAGGAGAACTAACACTCTACTTCTCATTCCCCCGAAAACTCGCAAACAAAAAACCCTATCACGCTCCTTCTCTGGAAATGCGCCTAAAATCTGGAATGCCATCCCAGTCCATATCAGGACTAACCCCTCCTTCACAAACTTCAAAAGCCAGCTCAAAGACCTCTTCCTCAACTGAACTCATCCGATTCTGCTGCCTAATGAGGAATCTTGCCCAGCGCAGTATATATTCACTTCGACAAGAAGGCTTTTACATCACCTGCCATGTGACTCACTCCAGTGTCCCCCCCACCCCAAACAAGATTTGTCAGGAGCAAATGTTGTTTATTGAAATACTTTGTGTTCGACTGCATCACAATAAATGTTGTAAAGCGCTCTGATACCTTCGGGTCTGGCCAGCGCTATATAAAACTCTTAAATAAATAAATGGTGTAAATCAAGGCAGCTCAAATCACTGCCTTGCGTTACACTGCACCGGGAAGGCGTTACATGGGTGGAGCGTGGGTGATCCCACGCATCCACTCATGTATTCTGACGCATTCCCAGATTAACCAACACTGGTAGACCTGGGAATGCGTTAGAATTGCATGCCTTCCCAATAGAGGCACAATGAGGAGAAATATCTTTATTTCTCCTCTCTGTTATCTCTTTCTAAGTCTGGTGAACGCTGCAGCACATTTAGAAAGAAAAAAATGCCTCTCAAGATTGTTTTCGTGCAGGAAAGAGCGCCTTCCAGCACAAACAAATCCTGCCTGTAATGCAGGCACCCATGCACCATAGCGCAATATGTCTGCATTAGCACTAGGTTGGCACTGTGTGCCAACGCAAGGAGATGACAAGAATGCGCCATATCTTGAAAGATGTGGCACATTGCAGCCCTCTCCCTGTCACGCAATGCAGCACAGCAAGTTGTCTTGCTCCTGTTGCGTTGTGTGACATAATGATAGATCTGGGCCCAAAACTATCTAATTCTTGTCCAATAACAAGCTGACAAATCAACCTACTTAACAACGTTAACAAATGATGGACTCAGTTTTGACCCTAGTACAAGGGACTACATTTACAATTTTTTACACGGACTCACAGCTTACTCCTAAAGCACACCCTAAATTACCCCCCTCTAGTTAATGATATTAGTGCCTCTACCACGGTGATTTAAAGGCATTGGTATACGCGTCAGCCTTGTCACATCTACAATGGATAATGCTAATTTGCCTTACTGACTTCCTTGAGAAGCCTGTTTTGTTGTAATTATGGCTCCATGGTCAGCAACCTCTAGAGTTCCCCGGAGTTGAGCAGAAATAAAGTCAGATTACCAATCATTCTGGATCAGTCAGTTTGAATATTTCAGATTTCTTTTTTGCTGAATTCAACTTATTGCACTTCTGGATGAACCTAAAAACCTAACAATTTAAGCAGCTTTTGCAAGGACTTTGTGATGGTTGTCTGGGTAACAATTTAACACCGCTTTTTGAGTATTACGTTCTTTTGGGTCCAACTCCAAAACGTTTTACGCGCCTGAGTGAAAGGTTGGTGTAGAAAAATTGTTCAATGCACCAGAAAATGACAGATCCTAATTCAGACATAAGTAAGAGTGCAAATTGTACTTACTACTATACAAAAGAGCATTCCTGAAGCTGTCTATTTGGATTAGAAGGTTAAGAAAATGAGGATCCTATGGGACTGCAGTGGGAGTGTACAGTTGCAGATGTGATGCAGACCTACAAGGTTGCATCTTCATGGGTAGTTAGAAACATTTGCAATGCTTTTTCCACCCTGTCTGCACACTTAAACATACCATACAGGTAAAACACTAGTCATAAGGGTGGCAACAAGGGTAAGTAAGGGCTTCAAATCACAAGATATTTCCCATTTGGAGAGAAGAAGAGGAAAAAAATAGAATATCCATCTGCACATTGACAACAATCACAGTACCGATGAGATTCTGCTGGCTAGATAACTTGCTGTGTTAGGTTTAAGGGCTACAAGTATATGCTTACTATACTTCCAAAGTAATAATTTGCCTCAGGGTAAATGAGTTAGCTTCCAGTTAAGTAAATGTAAATAATTTAGGGCCATATTTACAAGGAAGTAACGCAGCTCGGTGCCGCAAGCTATTTGGCTGCGCCGCGCTGCGTTACTACTGAAGCAAATGGATGTGTCATATTTACAACAATATGACGTATCCCTGAGCTCTCCCCTGTACTGGCGCACAATTAGATGTCATGCGCCAATGCAGGCACCCTTGCACCATGGTGCAAGGGTGCCTGCGTTGCGGGGATGATTGTTTTTGTGCAGTAAGGCTATCCTTCCTGCACAAAACCAATGATGGGAGGTGTTTTTCTCTTTCTATGTGTGCTGCAGAATGCAGCCTGCATAGCAAGAGGAAAAAATGAGGCGAAATAAAAGCATTTCCCCCCGTTGCACCTCCTTACGTCTCCCCTGGGGAGGCGTAGGATTCTGACGCATTCCCAGGTTTACAAAACGTTGTAAATCTGGGAATGCGGCAGAATCCATGGGTGTTCAGTGGGAACACCCACAGCAACACCTATGGCACGCCCCTTTCACGCAAAGTGCAGCGTGAAAAGGGGCTGTATTTACAAGGACACGAAAAGCCACGCAGGTGGCTTTACGGGTCCTTGTAAATATGGAGCACCACACTGTGCCAGCAGTGCGTCACAAAAAGTGACGCACCGGTGAAGCAAGAGGCTTGTAAATACGCCCCAGATTTTTTATGGAATTGGGTCAATTTTATTTTTTATCTTCACGATCTAGGAACTGCAGTAGGTGTATTTTTTGGTTGTCTTCTAGTAATCTTTTGGTTAGAATTACGTTCCTCTTATATGCAGTGTTAATGGTTTGCACATTTATTTTTCATCTTTACATTTTTATACAGTGCTTCGCTGCATGCAGAGTGAGGCCCGCACTAAAGAAACGCCAAGAAAATGAATGAATACTTGTAAGTGATCCTACTATGCTCATGGATTTCTGATCTGTTCCCATAACCCACAGAGGGAGAAGGAATGTTGGAAAAAGGAAATAAGGAAATTATGAATTTTGTGAACAAATTGGTTTATATTGAAAATAAAATATAGATCTGTATTATTAGGACCTGGATCACAGTATATAAGGGAGGATCGTGATTAGAACTTTTGATATTTCAGACATCAGGAAATGTATAAATATTGGGTTATTTCATAGGATCAGTTACTTTTACATTGTAAATTAATGGACAGGTTTAATCTGGTTAAAATAGTTGTTCTGCTATTTTTATTTATACCTCAGGCCCTGTCTATCAGAAGTTGTATTAAGCTGAATGCCCATATAACGTGTAATACAACAGATATTTGCACCTACAGAAGTCTCTGTTCTTGTTTAAATGATTATGGGCCACATGTATGAAACAATTTTGAATTTGCAAATGGTGAGAATCGCAAAATGTGGCCGTTTGCAAATGCAAAATAGCCTTTCATGATGTATGAAAGGCTTTGTAGTCGCAATTTTAGGTAATCGCAATATTTTGCAATTACCTAAAATTGCGAATGCAAATAGGGAATCGCAATTTGCTATTCTGTAAGCACATGTATGAAGCTTTTTCCAAATGCTTCAAACTGTGCATTTAGGTAAATGCAATTACCATTGACTTCAAGTTCATGGTAACCCTGCGCAAACTTTAAAAAAAGCACAAAACTGCATTTTACAAAGTGCCATGTAGCGCATTTTTTTGGGGGGTGGGTGGTTGTTTAGGGGTGCCTTAGGCCTCTGGAACCCTTGGCTATGCATTTGCTTATTAGCGGTCACCAAGTAGGTAATCGCAAATTAGCTAATGCAAAACCATTCACACCTATGAGCCTTTCAGCCCATAGGAACGAATGGAGTAATATTACCTAATAGCGATTCACTATTTACCAAATCACTATTAGGTAATATTAAGGAATCGCAAAATCTTTGGCGATATATACATACATGCACACAAAATATGTACCACAACGATAACGATACATACAACTCGCACTTCAAGATCGCGTTTTCACCTTAAATGTTTGTTTCAACAGCTACGCGTTTCACCTCGCGGTCTTTTTCAAAAGCCAATTATCTCATGTGAGCAAGTTGTATGTATCGTTATCATTGTGATACATATTTTCTTATATATATATATATATATATATATATATATATTATCTACTGGCGGTCGCCAGTAGATAGTTATAGTTACAACCTATTATCCATAGGAAATCCGCGACATTCTATTTGCAATAACGTTGGCGCCGGTTGACGAATCTTCGCGAAAGCTTCCAACTTGTTGGGGCGCTCCGGTCCGCTCCTACCCTGAAAGTCTCGGGGTGATACGTCAAGCGGGGGCCGAGAAAAAAGGGGGTCCCAAAACGCGTTTTCCCCATTCATTTTTCCATAGGAACCTTTAGTCGCAGCTACAGCCCGAACTGCTGAACGGAATTACCCCAAATTTGGCAAAGAGGTAGCCCTTGGTTCAGACTGGTGCCTTTTGCTAAAATGGTGTAAATCCGTTCAGTAGTTCCTGAGAAATTCACAATTAAAATCACATATATATCTATGGGCGCGTCGGATCCACGTACCCTCCCGATCACGAGCTGCATGCTAATTGGCTGTCAACACTCCAAATCAGGAAGTGTTGGCAGCCATTTTGTCCCTCGGTAGAACCGAGGGACAGAAACAAGTGAGCAAAGCGCACAAAGGGGGCAGGGTAGAAACACCCTGACCCCCTAGGTCTGCTCCGGGGACCCTCAGGATTCAAGGGGACTTAATCCCCCAACTTAAAACGCGCCACGGGGCGCGTTTGCACAGTGGTGAAGGGAGGGGGCGGGGCTTCAGGTGACATGTGTGCAAACAGGCCCCGTGGCGCGTTTTAAGATGGGGAATTAAATCCCCTTCAATCCTGAGGGTCCCTGGGGGCCAACTAGCCCAACAGGTACATCCAGAAAGCGCCACAGAGTTGCGTTGCAGAGAGGTGTAAAAGGGGTGTGGCCTCTCTACACATCTCTGCAACGCAGCCCCTGGCGCATATTGGAGGTTCCTGGTGGGCTAGTTGGCCCCTAGGGACCCTCAGGATTCAAGGGGACTTAATCCCCCAACTTAAAACGCGCCACGGGGCGCGTTTGCACAGATGTCACCTCAGGCCCCGCCCCCTCCCTTCACCATTGTGCAAATATTCTTCAAAAATCATCCGAAATACGAATTCCGATTTACTCACCTGTTATAAGGAGAGACCTCAGTGCTGCATCTTTCAGCCCAGTACTGGTCCTGAAAAGTAATTTTAACCGTACTTACCAGTAACTTGAATTTCCTTCCATAGGATATCATTGCCTGCTTTTTGCTGAAAAAGTTTCTAAGTGTTGATTTTTGAAACATACAAATATTCCTCTAAAATCAGCCGAAATACAAATTCCGATTTACTCACCTGTTATCAGGAGAGACCTCAGTGCTGCATCTTTCAGCCCAGTACTAATCCTGAAACGTAATTTTAACCGTACTTACCAGTAACTTGAATTTCCTACATAGGTGAACATTGACTGGTTTCACTTGGAAATTCTTCTAAGTGTGGAGTTTTGGAACTTTATAATATTCCTCTAAAATCAACCAAAGTACGAATTCCGATTTACTCACCTGTTATCAGGAGAGACCTCAGTGCTGCATCTTTCAGCCCAGTACTGATCCTCAAAAGTAATTTTAACCGTACTTACCAGTAACTTGAATTTCCTTCCATAGGATATCATTGCCTGCTTTTTGCTGAAAAAGTTTCTAAGTGTTGATTTTTGATACATACAAATATTCCTCTAAAATCAGCCGAAATACGAATTCTGATTTACTCACCTGTTATCAGGAGAGACCTCAGTGCTGCATCTTTCAGCCCAGTACTGGTCCTGAAAATTAATTTTAACCGTACTTACCAGTAACTTGAATTTCCTACATAGGCTAACATTGACTGGTTTCACTTGGAAATTCTTCTAAGTGTGGAGTTTTGGAACTTTATAATATTCCTCTAAAATCAACCAAAGTACGAATACCAATTTACTCACCTGTTATCAGGAGAGAACCCAGTGCTGCATCTTTTAGCCCAGCACTGACCCTGAAAAGTAATTTTAACCGTACTTACCAGTAACTTATATTTTCTTCCATAGGAATCCATTGTCTGCTTTTCAGCAGAAAAGTTTCAAAGTGTCGATTTTCACAAACTACAAATATTCCTAAAAAATCGCCTGTATGACTTAAACGCATTGTTTCAACTGTTTACAGGAGATGCACCAGTGCTTAATCCAGGATCCAACACTGAGTAAGAAAAAGTAACGATAACAGTTTTTACCTGCTAAGTGAATTTCCTTCCATAGGATAACATTGGTGATTCTATGAGAAAAAGTTTCTAAGTGTCAACTTTTAAAATACAATAATATTCCTTAAAAATCACGACTGTAACCAAAACGCTTTTACTCAACTGTTTACAGGAGATGTACCAGGACTGAATCTAGGATCCAGTCCTTTGGTTAGAAAAGTAATCCATAAAGTAACTAATTGCATTTAACTAGAAATTCACATTGAGCTGAATGTTGCATTGTGTTTGAAAATGTGTTGCCCATTGCAACAACTGTAACTACTGTACTTAAAAGTCTATTGCCTATGTGCAAAGTATTTAAACTAAAGTAATTCATTCTGAGAAAGTATTTTTTGTAATGTAATGTATAATGTAATTACAATGTAATTTAAAAATAAAATATGTAAAAAAAAATTGTTTCTAAAAATGTAGTAAATCAGTATTAAAAAAATGTATATAACAATTAATACATTTAAAAATTGTCATTTACAAAACCTTTGAAATTCACTGAAAAAACCGTAGGTTTCAGACATGTTATAGTTACAAATTAGCATTTAAAAAACCTTTGAAATTCACTGAAAAAACCATAGGTTTCAGGGACGTTATAGTTACAAATTAGCATTTAAAAAACCTTTGAAATTCACTGAAAAAACCATAGGTTTTAGGGACAGTTATAGTTAGTTGGACATTGCACTCGTACAAAACCCGTGAAATTCACCCGTTATAGTTAGTCCAGCTAACTATAACTCGCGCCCCGCAATGCACTGCTGATGACGTCACATATTACATCACTCATGACATGGTCAGTGACATCACTGATGACATCACTGATGACATCTCAAATGACATCACTGATGACATCACTGATGACATCATCCATGTGATAATTTCATGCATCTTCTCACACCCTAATATAACCTTTCATACACCCACTCTAAATTACAGACTGTCATTCGAAAAATCATAGACACTCCAACACCAATAACTACATACCCACTCACTGATTCTTAGGTCTACGCACACATCCACTCACTCACCCGTACAGTCACTCATACTTACGGTCACTCAGTACAGGACTATCATATGCACTCATACTCCTATATAGACACTCAAGCACCGCCACTCATCCATAGAGGTACTCACACACCTAGTCAGTCATGCAAATAATTAAACACACTACCATTTACTCACCTATACAGTTATACACACACCACATCACTTATTCAAACAGAAACAAACACATACTTACTCTTATACAATCACTGATACAAGCACACACGCATCCATACAGCCGCTCTCACAATCACACACTCTCACTTATAGCCATTTAAATACTCTAACACACATATATACTGCCTTTTACATATGTTGTTACTCGCACATGTACCACTGAGATATACATTCACTCACTAACACACCCATACACACACTCACCCACCCAAGCAGTCCATCACAGATGCACTCTTGTAATCATGCACCCAGTGAATGACCCACTCTCACATCTATCTACAGAGACTCACACACCCCACCCACACAAACACTCAGGCAGCCATACAGACATTCACCCAGTTTTGTCACTAACCCATGCATTCAGTAAGATACGTTAAATCACTCACTTATACAGTCAGTCACGCACCTACTAAATCAACAATACAGACACTTACACACCCACTCATTCTTCAATACGTCTTTTCCTATATATATTAAAAATATTTAAACTTTACAGAAACACACAGTCACTGGAAGATGTCATCAGTGATGTCATCAGTGATGTCATTTGAGATGTCATCAGTGATGTCATCAGTGATGTCACTGACCATGTCATGAGTGATGTAATATGTGACGTCATCAGCAGTGCATTGCGGGGGCGCGAGTTATAGTTAGCTGGACTAACTATAACGGGTGAATTTCACGGGTTTTGTACGAGTGCAATGTCCAACTAACTATAACTGTCCCTAAAACCTATGGTTTTTTCAGTGAATATATATATATATATATATATATATATATATATATATATACATATATATATATATATAATCACAGAAGGAAAATAGAATGCCCGGCACTAGTTCTCAGTTCCCTGTCTTCCTTTCAGGGAATATTCCATACATTAGATCATGTACTGAGAAAAACACACATTGCTTCTTGATAGCACTGAAGAAGCGAACATTTCGCGAAACACGTGTTGGCTTGGCTGTTTATACTACTGTTTGTTGATGAAGAGTTATACCCTAGCATTTGATGGTTTTTGACACCAATACTATACAAACTGAAGATGAACTGTTTCAAGTGTCCATGAGAAGGACGTGCAATAAAAAGGATTTATATGGACAATCAAGAAGCAATGTGCGTTTTTCTCAGTACATGATCTAATAAGTATATATATACATACATATATATTATCTACTGGCGGTCGCCAGTAGATAGTTATAGTTACAACCTATTATCCATAGGAAATCCGCGACATTCTATTTGAAATAACTCTCTTGCCGGTTGACGTATCTTCGCGAAATTTTCAAACTTTGTGGCCCGCTCCGGTCCGCTCCTACCCTGAAAGTCTCGGGGGATTCGTCAAGCGGGGGCCGAGAAAAAGGGGGTCCCAAAACGCGTTTTCCCCATGCATTTTTCCATAGGAAACTTTAGACACGGCTACAGCCCGAACTGCTGAACGGAATTACACCAAATTTGGCAAAGAGGTAGTCCTTGGTTCAGAAAGAACCCTTTTTGTTAAATGGTGTAAATCCGTTCAGTAGTTGCTGAGAAAATCAAAAGTAAAAAGATAGTGATATCTATGGCCGAGTAGGGTCCGCGTACCCTCCCGATCACGAGCTGCATGTTAATTGGCTGTCAGCTGGCTGTCAACATTCCGATTCAGGAAATGTTGGCAGCCATTTTGTCCCTCGGTAGAACCGAGGGACAGAAACAAGTGCGCAAAGCGCACAAAGGGAGCAGGGTAGAAACACCCTGACCCCCTAGGTTTGCTCAGGGGTCCCACAAGGACCCCCTGGGCAAAAAAATAAATAAATCGAAGCGCGGTCTCCCGCGCTTCGATTGTATTTGCCCCGGGTGGCCCAAGTCCCGGGGGCATGGTGGGGGTTTAATTTTATGTGTGGGGGGCCTCAAAGGGCCCCCAAGCCCCGGGGACCGCCACCCCCCGGGGCTTTTTAAAAATGGTGCGGGAGGGCTCTGAGCCCTCCCGCAGCCCCGAGGACCACCACCTCCCCGGGGCTTTTTTTTAATTAATGAACAACCTGTGTGGGGGCTCCAGCCCCCACACGCCCGGGGACCGCCACCTCCCCGGGGCACTAACAAATTAAAATGGGGGTCCGTTTTGGACCCCCGAAGCCCCAGGGACCACCACCTCCCCGGGGCTGTGCTGATGTAGGGAGGGGGGCCGCGCGGCCCCCCTCCTGGAGCCCTTGATGGCCCTGGGGACCGCCACCCCCCAGGGCCGGCTCCTGCAGTGTCCCGGGGTGCCTACCCCCGGGACACTGTAGTTTGCTATGGCAGGACGGAGCCTCGCGGCTCCCGTCCTGCCATAGCAAACTGCTTGGATATTGGAAGAGAGAGCAGGAAACCTGCTCTCTCTTCCAATATCCAAAGCACATTGCTTTCCACATGGGGAGCAGCATGTCAGCTGCTCCCCATGTGGAACAGCAATGCCGGCTCCCAAGGGACGTGGGGAGCCGGCGGGACTGTGGGGGGATTGGGGACCCCCCACAGTCCCCAACGGAGAGGGCCAGCCCCGGGGGATGGGGTCCCCGGGGCAAGTAGTGGCCCAGGAGGGGGCCACGCGGCCCCCTCCCCAAAAAATAAAAAATAAAAAAAATGGAAAGGCCGGCCCCGGGGGATGGGGTCCCCGGGGCCTTAAATGGCCTGAGGAGGGGGCCACGCAGCCCCCTCCCAAGAAAATAAAAAAAGGCCATGCCCCGGGGGATGGGGTCCCCGGGCCAATACAGGCCCAGGGAAGGGGGGCCACGCGGCCCCCTTCCCGTTTTTTTTTAAATTAAATTTAAAAAAGGGGTAAGGCCCTGGGGGATGGGGTCCCCAGGGCCCAAAAACAGGAAAAAGGAAGGGGGGCCACACAACCCCCTTCAGGGGACAAAAAACAAAAAAAAACGATCGGGCCCGCAGGCCCCGCCCCTTCCTTCACCACTCTGCAAACGCGCCCCTGGCGCGTTTGCAGAGGGGAACGAATTCCCCTTGAATACTGGGGGTCCCTGGGGGCCAACTAGCCCACCAGGAACCTCCAATATGCGCCAGGGGCTGCGTTGCAGAGACGTGTAGAGAGGCCACACCCCTTTTACACCTCTCTGCAACGCAGCTCTGTGGCGCTTTTGGAGGTATATGGTGGGCTAGTTGGACTCCGGGGACCCTCAGGATTCAAGGGACTTAATCCCCCAGCTTAAAACGCGCCACGGGGCGCGTTTGCACAGTGGTGAAGGGAGGGGCGGGGCTTCAGGTGACATGTGTGCAAACAGGCCCCGTGGCGCGTTTTAAGATGGGGAATTAAATCCCCTTCAATCCTGAGGGTCCCTGGGGCCAACTAGCCCAACAGGTACATCCAGAAAGCGCCACAGAGCTGCGTTGCAGAGAGGTGTAAAAGGGGTGTGGCCTCTCTACACGTCTCTGCAACGCAGCCCCTAGCGCATATTGGAGGTTCCTGGTGGGCTAGTTGGCCCCTAGGGACCCTCAGGATTCAAGGGGACTTAATCCCCCAACTTAAAACGCGCCACGGGGCGCGTTTGCACAGATGTCACCTCAGGCCCCGCCCCTCCCTTCACCATTGTGCAAATATTCCTCTAAAATCAGCCGAAATACGAATTCCGATTTACTCACCTGTTATCAGGAGAGACCTCAGTGCTGCATCTTTGAGCCCAGTACTGATCCTGAAAAGTAATTTTAACCGTACTTACCAGTAACTTGAATTTCCTTCCATAGGCTAACATTGACTGGTTTCACTTGGAAATTCTTCTAAGTGTGGAGTTTTGGAACTTTATAATATTCCTCTAAAATCAACCAAAGTACGAATTCCAATTTACTCACCTGTTATCAGGAGAGAACCCAGTGCTGCATCTTTTAGCCCAGCACTGACCCTGAAAAGTAATTTTAACCGTACTTACCAGTAACTTGAATTTCCTTCCATAGGCTAACATTGACTGGTTTCACTTGGAAATTCTTCTAAGTGTGGAGTTTTGGAACTTTAAAATATTCCTCTAAAATCAGCCGAAATACGAATTCCGATTTACTCACCTGTTATCAGGAGAGACCTCAGTGCTGCATCTTTCAGCCCAGTACTGATCCTCAAAAGTAATTTTAACCGTACTTACCAGTAACTTGAATTTCCTTCCATAGGATATCATTGCCTGCTTTTTGCTGAAAACGTTTCTAAGTGTTGATTTTTGAAACATACAAATATTCCTCTAAAATCAGCCGAAATACGAATTCCGATTTACTCACCTGTTATAAGGAGAGACCTCAGTGCTGTATCTTTCAGCCCAGTACTGGTCCTGAAAAGTAATTTTAACCGTACTTACCAGTAACTTGAATTTCCTTCCATAGGCTAACATTGACTGGTTTCACTTGGAAATTCTTCTAAGTGTGGAGTTTTGGAACTTTAAAATATTCCTCTAAAATCAGCCGAAATACGAATTCCGATTTACTCACCTGTTATCAGGAGAGACCTCAGTGCTGCATCTTTCAGCCCAGTACTGGTCCTGAAAAGTAATTTTAACCGTACTTACCGGTAACTTGAATTTCCTTCATAGGCTAACATTGACTGGTTTCACTTGGAAATTCTTCTAAGTGTGGAGTTTTGGAACTTTAAAATATTCCTCTAAAATCATCCGAAATACGAATTCCGATTTACTCACCTGTTATCAGGAGAGACCTCAGTGCTGCATCTTTCAGCCCAGTACTGATCCTCAAAAGTAATTTTAACCGTACTTACCAGTAACTTGAATTTCCTTCCATAGGATATCATTGCCTGCTTTTTGCTGAAAACGTTTCTAAGTGTTGATTTTTGAAACATACAAAGATTCCTCTAAAATCAGCCGAAATACGAATTCCGATTTACTCACCTGTTATAAGGAGAGACCTCAGTGCTGTATCTTTCAGCCCAGTACTGGTCCTGAAAAGTAATTTTAACCGTACTTACCAGTAACTTGAATTTCCTTCCATAGGCTAACATTGACTGGTTTCACTTGGAAATTCTTCTAAGTGTGGAGTTTTGGAACTTTAAAATATTCCTCTAAAATCAGCCGAAATACGAATTCCGATTTACTCACCTGTTATCAGGAGAGACCTCAGTGCTGCATCTTTCAGCCCAGTACTAATCCTGAAAAGTAATTTTAACCGTACTTACCAGTAACTTATATTTTCTTCCATAGGAATCCATTGTCTGGTTTTCAGCAAAAAAGTTTCAAAGTGTTGATTTTTACAAACTACAAATATTCCTTAAAAATCACCTGTATGACTTAAACGCATTCTTTCAACTGTTTACAGGAGATGCACCAGTGTTGGATCCAGGATCCAACACTGAGTAAGAAAAAGTAACGATAACAGTTTTTACCTGCTAAGTGAATTTCCTTCCATAGGATAACATTGGTGATTCTATGAGAAAAGTTTCTAAGTGTCAACTTTTAAAATACAATAATATTCCTTAAAAATCACAACTGTAACCAAAACGCTTTTACTCAACTGTTTACAGGAGATGTACCAGGACTGAATCTAGGATCCAGTCCTGTGGTTAGAAAAGTAATCCATAAAGTAACTAATTGCATTTAACTAGAAATTCACATTGAGCTGAATGTTGCATTGTGTTTGAAAATGTGTTGCCCATTGCAACAACTGTAACTACTGTACTTAAAAGTCTATTGCCTATGTGCAAAGTATTTAAACTAAAGTAATTCATTCTGAGAAAGTATTTTTTGTAATGTAATGTATAATGTAATTACAATGTAATTTAAAAAATAAAATCTGTAAAAAAAAATTGTTTCTAAAAATGTAGTAAATCAGTATGAAAAAAATTAATATAACAATTAATACATTTAAAAATTGTCATTTACAAAACCTTTGAAATTCACTGAAAAAAACGTAGGTTTCAGGCACGTTATAGTTAGAAATTAGCATTTAAAAAACCTTTGAAATTCACTGAAAAAACCATAGGTTTCAGACACGTTATAGTTACAAATTAGCATTTAAAAAACCTTTGAAATTCACTGAAAAAACCATAGGTTTCAGACACGTTATAGTTACAAATTAGCATTTAAAAAACCTTTGAAATTCACTGAAAAAACCATAGGTTTTAGGGACAGTTATAGTTACTTGGACATTGCACTCGTACAAAACCCGTGAAATTCCCCCGTTATAGTTAGTTCAGCTAACTATAACTCGCGCCCCGCAATGCACTGCTGATGACGTCACATATTACATCACTCATGACATGGTCAGTGACATCACTGATTACATCACTGATGACATCTCAAATGACATCACTGATGACATCATCCACGTGATAATCTGATGCACCTCCTCACACCCTAATATAATCTTTGATACACCCACTCTAAATTACAGACTGCCATTCGCAAAACCATAGACACTCCAACACCAATAACTACATACCCACTCACTGATTCTTAGGTCTACACACACACATCCACTCACTCACCCGTACAGTCACTCATACTTACGGTCACTAAGTACAGGACTATCATATGCACTCTTACTCCTATATAGACACTCAAACAACGCCACTCATCCATAGAGATACTCAGACACCTAGTCAGTCATGCAAATAATTAAACACACTGCCATTTACTCACCTATACAGTTATACACACACCAGCTCACTTACTCATACAAATAGTAGCACATTGTTACGCTCTTATACAATCACTGATACAAGCACACACTCATCCATACAGCCACTATCACAATCACTCACTCTTGCTTATAGCTATTTATATACTCCAACACACATATATACTGCCTTTCACATATGTAGTTACTCACACATGTACCACTGGGACATACATTCACTCACTAACACACTCTTACACACACTTACCCACCCATACAGTCTATCACAGATGCACTCTTGAAACCATCCACCCAGTGAATCACCCACTCACACATCTATGCACAGAGTTGCACACACCCCTCCCACACAAACACTCAGGCACCCATACAGATACTCAGACAAGCATTCAATAACTCATATAGACACTCATTTAGCTATTCACAAACACATGCAGCCACTTACACAGCAACAGACAGACGGATACAGACATTCACCCAGTTTAGTCACTAACCCATGCATTCAGTAAGATACGTTAAATCACTCACTTATAGAGTCAGTCACGCACCTACTAAATCATCCATACAGACACTTACACACCCACTCATTCTTCAATACGTCTTTTCCTATATATATAAAAAATATTTAAACTTTACAGAAACACACAGTCACTGGATGATGTCATCAGTGATGTCATTTGAGATGTCATCAGTGATGTCATCAGTGATGTCACTGACCATGTCATGAGTGATGTAATATGTGACATCATCAGCAGTGCATTGCGGGGCGCGAGTTATAGTTAGCTGAACTAACTATAACGGGGGAATTTCACGGGTTTTGTACGAGTGCAATGTCCAAGTAACTATAACTGTCCCTAAAACCTATGGTTTTTTCAGTGAATATATATATATATATATATATATATATATACATATCTATATATATATATATATATATGTATATATATATATATAGATATGTATATATATATATATGGATATATATATATATATATATATATATATATATATATATATATATATATATATATATATATAAATATATATATATATATTTTTTTTTTTTCACACAGAAAGGGTCTTAGTAGAACAAGAATCCAGGCGAGCCCACTCGGTCGGTCAAGACAGTTTATTTTCTTTACGACAGACAAGGAAGACGCGTTTCGACCACGTCCGTGGTCTTGTTAACATGACCATCACCTCCATTAGCTTTCATTTAAAGGTGCGTGCACGAGATTAATTAATAAACATAAAAGAAATGTTTGTAGCACATGTAAAAAGACGTGAAAGAAAGTAAACAGTGAAAACAGACGCAGCTGTTTAAATTGAAAGTACATTGTAACATTTCATTAATTTACAAGTCTTAAAGCAAAAACATTTGTAAAAGAACCACCTCATATGGTAATGTCGTATTGGCATGATATTGTTCCTTTATTAAGCAGTGCTGGGACTAGTGCCCTATTTACCAGTTGTGGTGACTATGGGAATACATCGTGGCTGTGTTCAACACCAGACATGAGGGTGGCAGAGAAATAGAGGAAACTTAACATTCAGTTATCAGTTTAGTTACAGGTCTGTTTAATCCAACGTAATAACATGTACATAGAGAAAAAAGTGAGTGCAACTAAAGAAAATTAAAAGATTGAGAAGAGGGGAGGAGAAAGTAGGGCGTGAGTATACAGTCAGGGCTACAGTACAATTGAGCAGTGTATATCCTATAAATGGGAATACAATTCCTCGTCCTGATTAAGGCCATCCGGATACTTGGTTCCTGCTAAAAGGATCAGGCGAGACTCACGTTTGCGGAGGGCTGCATTGCGGTTACCTCCTCTAGGATTTGGTGCAATTGTGTCTAATCCGAAATATCTCGCTCTAGTCCAATCCGACTCGTGTTCCCTGGCGAAATGTCTGGCAGTACTGTAGGTTTGGTCATGATTCGTGATTGCCCGCCAATGTTCTAAGATACATTTTTTTACAGGAAATGTGGTTGACCCAATGTACCAAAGATTACACGGACAGACTATTGCATACACAACATACTCAGTTCCACATGAGATAAACTTAGGTATTTTCCATTTGGTCTTTGTTCTTTCTAGTGTCACCTCTGATATGTTGCTGCTGTTTTTACAAGCTTTACATTTACCACATTTGTGGAAGCCCTTGGTTTGTTTCAGCCAGCCACCTTCTTTCGGTTGAAGGTGGCTGTGAACCAGCATATCTCTCAGGGATGGACTTCTCATGTATGTCACTGAGGGAGTTGGATTTATTTCATTTCTCAGAATGGGATCTCTCCTGAGAATATCCCATCTGTTTTTGAGAATGTTTCTTATCTGATGGGATTGATTGCAGTATTTAGTGATGAATCTAACTTCACTTCTTTTGACGGATCTAGGTGGTCTCTGCTCTGGGGTTTTGTTGACAATCTCATCTCTAGATTGACTTTCAACTCTTTTCTCCGCTTGTGCAATGGCTTTCCCAGGGTATCCTCTGTCTTTAAATCTAGACTTCATATCTCGTTTGGTGTTTTCATATGCAGCAGGGGTGCTGCAATTCCATTTGGCCCTGAGGAATTCACTGTACGGAATTCCCCACCTGAAGCTAGGGGGGGTGAGAGCTGGCGGCATGAAGGATGAAATTCCCTGCCGTTTTCTTTCTGAATAGATTGATGACGATCTTCCCCTTGTCTACACTTTGTTTTAAATCTAAAAAATCAATTGCTTCTTGACTGTAGTGTCTCGTGAATCTGAGGTTTATAGTGATTGTGTTCAGGCAGTCTATGAACTGATTGAGTTCCATTTCAGACCCCTTCCACACAAAGAAAATGTCATCAATATACCTGAGCCATGTGGATACATTGAATATCCAATGTTCAGTATGGTCGTTCCAGAGCACTTGCTTCTCCCACCAGCCCACCATAAGGTTAGCGTAGCTGGGAGCAAAGCAAGTGCCCATCGAAGTCCCTTGTAGCTGTTTGTAGTGCTCTCTTTCAAATATGAAGACATTCTCCTGCAAGCTTATTCTTAACATGTCTAAGAGCATGATAGTATGTTCCAGGAATTCTGCTCTACGTTGTTTAAGAAAGAACTGACACGCTTTGATGCCGTCATCATGCCTAATGCTCGTGTACAACGACTCAACGTCGAGACTCACTAGCCATTGGTCACTTTCCATGTTGACAGCCCTAATCTTTTGTAAAAAATGGGTGGTGTCCCTGAGATAGGATGACAAGTTTTTTACATAGGGGAAGAGAAAGTGGTCAACATATCTACTAGTGTTTTCCAGAAGGCTGTTTTTAGAAGATACAATTGGTCTACCAGGTGGATTTATGTCATTTTTGTGAACCTTGGGGAGAAGGTATAGAGTTGGTGTGGTGGGTGTGTCATTTTTGAGAAAGCGTACTTCATCCCACGTGAGCAGGCCCTTGTTCTGCCAGGTTTGGAGCTTGTCTGTATACATGTTTTTTAAGTCTAAAAGGTATTTTTTATCGACCTTCCCATAACATGTTAAATCATTCAGTTGGCGATACGCTTCTCTGGTGTACATGGTCCTAGTCATGAGAACCACATTACCACCCTTGTCTGATGGCTTGATGACAATATCCCGGTCTTTTTGTAGTTTAGAGACGCCTTCCATTGGGTTTTAGTCATGTTACCCCTTTTGGTTTTCTTTTCAAGAAGCCCCAGGAAGTCTTGAGCTACCAAATCACTGAAAATATCGATGTTATCTTTAACTTTGACAGGTACATGTTTAGATTTGGCCCTGAATTCCATGGAAGTAGTTTCAGTAACATCTATTCCCAATAGATCTGATATCTCGTCAGTGTGTGCAGGATTGAAAGGGTCTAGTGGGGTGCTCACTGCCTCATCTAGCGTGGTAATGGTGTGTAAGGTAGGAATATCTTCAATGGCTAAGCCTATGTCCCCCGCTCCCGTGACCCTGGATGTTACCTCTGTGTGGTTTTTTCTAGTGGCATGTATTTTGCACAATTTTAACTTTCTCTCAAATTTATACAGGTCAACTCGAGCTTGCGCATATTCAAACCCCACATCAGGACAGAAAGATAACCCCAACTCTAGTACACTTATTTCATCATTAGACAGAATCTTATCAGTAAGATTCATTACCGTTAATTTTGTTGCGGTGTCTTCCATCATTGGTTCTTGGTCTTCTGGCCTCTTGTTCCCATACCAGCTGTTCTTTGACTTCCTGCGCCCGAGGTTCCGCTTGCGATTTTTCCTGCGTTTTCTTGCGCTTTTAATCTCGGTTTTCCTCTGTTGGAGTGTTCTCTTGCCTTCTGCATGAGGCTCAGTTCTTGAGAAAAAGACTGTTGTTCAGTGTTAGTTGTGGCACTACTGTCTATTGACTCTGCATCAGAACTTAAATTCATTATAGAGTCTCCTTTGGTCGTTTCGAGTAGGTTCAGTGTCTGATCTTTTGTTGTCTCAGCTCTCATTCTGTCGTATTTCTTGGCAAAAGTAAGAATACGCCCAGTCGCGTAGTCTCTCTCATCGCGTGAAAATTTACGTTGTTTCCTTGCTATGATGTCTTTCTCAAAAGCTTTCATCTTCTCATCAACTGCTTTTATCATTTTTTCAGTTACTTTTTGATCTGTCTCTTTTCCAAGATCCTCCTTTAAGTCATTGATCTGCTCCAGTATGCTTTTGTGTTCATCCCAGGCATTAGCTATTAAGATTTCAAGCATTCTTCTGGAACATGCCGTGGTGTTGTCGACCCAGTCTTTTAATACCTGTGGTTTTGGTATGGATAGTGTCGGGGTGATAAAGATACGGAGACCTCTGGGGATGCGGTTTACCTCCAAATAATTCTGAAGTGAGGTTGCCTCCCACCATCTGCTCGTTTCAAAGTATTTACTTTCTGTTTTAGTGTCAAATGAGTCTTTTCTGTCCTTGCACTCCCAGATGGCTGTGTGCTCAGTGGTGTTTTGTTGAAGATAGACCTGGCAGACTCCTCACGCCCTTTCATAAACTCATCTGCCATTATTTTTCCTGTGATGTTAAAAGTGCATTCCTTGCACTACTGCTCCTTTAACTCGCCGCACGTCTTTGAGCGGTCTGCTCTACGTGAACTCTGGCTGGGTACAGTGGTGGCGTGATGTGTCTGGAGGGAGTACAGGTCGCAAGCGCTGATGCACCTCACGTTACCTTTTTCTCCTTCTCGGATTTCCAGGGCAATCCAGTGATCCGGGAAAAGGAGGCTGCACACAGAGGTGTGCTGCCGCTTCCCCGCTCCACTTCCTGCGCTGGCTCACTTGCTTTCTTGGTGCCGGTAGCGTAACCGGTTTTCAGCCGCACACCATCGTCCAACAGCCGGCGGGTACTCACTTCAAGAAAATCCAGTCGAGGGTCGGACGGAACATAGAGTACCCTTCCTATCGAGTCGGGGCTTTGTTGGCGGGCGCCGCCGCCGTATTATCACACAGAAAGGGTCTTAGTAGAACAAGAATCCAGGCGAGCTCACTCGGTCGGTCAAGGCAGTTTATTTTCTTTACGACAGACAAGGACAACGCGTTTCGACCACGTCCGTGGTCTTGGTCACATGACCATCGCCTCCATTAGTTTTCATTTAAAGGTACATGCACATGATTAATTAATAAACATAAAAGAAATGTTTGTAGCACATGTAAAAAGACATGAAAGAAAGTAAACAGTGAAAACAGACGCAGCTGTTTAAATTGAAAGTACATTGTAACATTTCATTAATTTACAGGTCTTAAAGCAAAAACATTTGTAAAAGAACCACCTCATATGGCAATGACGTATTGGCATGATATTGTTCATTTATTAAGCAGTGCGGGGACTAGTGCCCTATTTACCAGTTGTAGTGACTATGGGAATACATCGTGGCTGTGTTCAACACCAGACAGTTCGGACCATGATTCCATAGGAAAAGCATTTTTTGACTTGCCTATAACTTAGGTGCCATTTGACGAATCTTCACGAAATTTTCAAAAGAATATATGCCGGTAATTCATGTTGTAACAAAACAACAATGTCTCAATCGGTAATCATTAGCGAGGACAATTACAAGGATTGTATAAATCACTTAAAGGAGGGGGAGAAGAAAGGGAGACCACGAGAAAGTTTCATAGAGTGTAGATTATTATTTGCAAGTAGTTGTATTAGCACTACAGTACAATTTTACAAACAGTAACCATAACACACAAGTGTGCACTGAACGTGCTAGTGACGGTGAACAGCGCAGTGACACAGGGGTGAGAAAACAGCGTGAACGGCGAAAAATAAATAATCCAAGTAATTATGTGGTCAATGATACAATGCAGATATACACAAGGTAGGCATTTTGATTTGGACTGAATTGGTTGACCACGTTAATACCATGGTTTGCGTTGAATAGTCGACTCAGTGATGTCATCAGTGATGTCACTGACCATGTCATGAGTAATGTAATATGTGACGTCATCAGCAGTGCATTGCGGGGCGCGAGTTATACTTAGCTCAACTAACTATAAAGGCCGAATTTCTCTGGGTTTGTACGAGTAAAATGACCAACTAACTATAACGTCCCTGAAACCTGTGGTTTTTTCAGTGAATTTCTATGGTTTTTTAAATACTAATTTCTAACTATAACGTCCCTGAATCCTATGGTTTTTTCAGTGAATTTCTAAGGTTTTTTAAATGCTAATTTCTAACTATGCCTACATAGGTGGGACATGTGCAGAAGGAGGAAGAAAGGCGCAGAAAGAAGCAAGAGAAGTGCAGAAAGAGGCAAGAGAACTGCAGAAAGAGGCAAGAGGGGTGCAGAAAGAGGCAAGAGAATTGCTGAAAGAGGGAAGAGGGGTGCAGAAAGAGGCAAGAGAAATGCAGAAAGAAGCAAGAGCAGTGCAGAAAGAAGCAACAGAGGTGCAGAAAGAGGCAAAAGAGGTGTGCAGAAAGAGGCAAGAACAGTGCAGAAAGAATCAAGAGATGTGCAGAAAGAGGCAAGAGAGGTGCAAAAAGAGGCAAGAGATGTGCAGAAAAAGGGAAGAAGGGTGCGGAAAGAAGCAAGAGAAGTGCAGAAAGAGGCAAGTGAGGTGCAGAAGGAGGCAAGAGAACTGCAGAAAGAGGCAAGAGAGTTGCAGAAACAGGCAAAAAGGGTGCAGAAAGAGGGAACAGCTGTGCATACAGAGGCAAGAGAGGTGCAGAAAGAGGCAAGAGGGGTACAGAAAGAGACAAGAGGCATGCAGAAATTTGCAACAGAGGTGCAGAGAGAAGCAAGAGCAGTGCAGAAAGAACCAACAGAGGTGCAGAAAGAGGGGTACAGAAAGAGGCAAGAAAAGTGCAGAAAGAAGCAAAAGAGGTGCAGAAAGAGGCAAGAGAACTGCAGAAAAAGGCAAGATATGTGCACATAGAGGCAAAAGGGGTACAGAAAGAGGCAAAAGGTGTGCAGAAAGAGTCAAGAGAAATGCAGAAGGAAGCAACAGAGGTGCCAAAAGAGGCAAGAGAGGTGCAGAAACAGGCATGAAAGGTGCAGAAAGAGGGAACAGGGGTGCATAAAGAGGTAAGAGGGATACATACATCTGCAAGAGAGGTGCAGAAAGAAGCAAGAGCAGTGCAGAAAGAAGCAAGAGAAGTGCAGAAAGAAGCAAGAGAGGTGGAGAAATAGGGAACAGGGTGCAGAAAGAGGCAAGAGGGATGCAGAAATTTGCAAAAGAGGTGCAGAAAGAAGCAAGAGCAGTGCAGAAAGAGCCAACAGAGGTGCAAAAATAGGCAAGAGGGGTGCAGAAAGAGGTAGGAGAGGTGCACAAAGAGGCAAGATGGGTACAGAAAGAGGCAGGAGGGGTGCAGAAAGAAGGAAGAGAAGTGCAGAAAGAAGCAACAGAGGTGCTAAAAGAGGCACGAAGGGTGCAGAAAGAGGCAAAAGAAGTGCAGAAAGAAGCAACAGAGGTACAGAAAGAGGCAAGAGAGGTGCAGAAACAGGCAGGAAAGGTGCAGAACAAGGGAACAGGGGTGCAGAAAGAGGCAAGAGAGGTGCAGAAAGAGGAAAGAGGGGTGCAAAAAGAGGCAAGAGGGGTGCAGGAAGAAACAAGTGAGGTGCAGAAAGAGGCAACAGAGGTGCAGAAAGATGCAAGAGAGGTGTAGAAACAAGCAAGAGAAGTGCAGAAAGAGCCAAGAGAATTGCTGAAAGAAGCAACAGAGGTGTAGAAAGAAGCAAGAGAAGTGCAGAAAGAGGCAAGTGAGGTGCAGAAAGAGGGAAGAGAGGTGCAGAAAATGACAAGAGAACTGCAGAAAGAGGCAAGAGGGATGCAAAAAAGGGAAGAAGGGTGCAGAAAGAAGCAAGAGAGGTGCAGAAAGAGGCAAAAGAAGTGCAGAAAGAATCAACAGAGGTGCAGAAGGAGGCAAGAGAACTGCAGAAAGAGGCAAGAAAGTTGCAGAAACAGGCAAAAGAGGTGCAGAAAGAGGGAACGGGAGTGCAAACAGAGCCAAGAGAGGTACAGAAACTATGAAGAGGGGTGCAGTAAAAGGCAAGAGGGGTGCAGAAATTTGCAAGAGAGGTGCAGAAAGAAGCAAGAGCAGTGCAAAAGAACCAACAGAAGTGCAGAAAGAGGCAAGAGGGGTACAGAAAGAGGCAAGAGAAGTGCAGAAAGAAGGAACAAAGGTGCACAAAGAGACAAGAGCGGTGCAGAAAGAGGGAAGAGAGGTGTAGAAAGAAGCAAGAGAGTTGCACAAAGAGGGAAGAAGGGTGCAGAAAGAGGCAAGAGGGGTACAGAAAGAAGCAACAGAGGTGCAGAAAGAAGCAAGAGAAGTGCAGAAAGAGGCAAGAGAGGTGCAGAAACAGGCAGGAGAGGTGCAGAAAGAAGGAACAGGAGTACAGAAAGAGGCAAAAGAGGTGCAGAAAGAGGGAAGAAGGGTGCAAAAAGAGGCAAGAGGGGTACAGCAAGAAGCAAGTGAGGTGCAGAAAGAGGCAACAGAGGTGCAGAAAGAGGCAAGAGAGGTGCAGAAAGTGCAAGAGGTAAGCAGAATGAGGCAAAAGAAGTGCAGAAAAAGAAAGAGAGGTGCAGAAAGAAGCAACAGAAATGCAGAAAGAGGCAAGAGAGGCGCAGAAAGAAGCAAGAGTGGTTTACACACCATTAGTACCAATTGAATACCCACATTTAGCAATAAGTAACAGGTGACCATTCTAGGTTTGCAAAGGGCCTTCCACCACACTGTAACACTTGACGCTGCATTTTTGGTAACGTTTGAGCCGTTTGAGCTAGAAACAAGGTCTTTTTTGTTCAAATCTGCAGATTATGCAGCAGATGATGGTTTATGTGCCGAATGCGGAAAATGTATAATTGTGCAAAAGTCGGTGCAGACAAACAGTCGCATAATTCCAGTGGCCCTGCTCATACCTCTGACTAGGTCTAGAAGTGCTCCTCAGTGGTTCCTTCTTTTATTTGTCTCATTGAGTTTATAGTTTAGCTTCTATGGAAACGAGGAAGACTAAACCTGAGGTTACCACTCCACAACACAGACTATCATACCACACAATTACTCTCCATAACACATAATCCCACTCTACATAATTCCTATACACTAAATACCACATACTTTCTATCCACATAATTTCACTGCACAACATACCACATAATTCCACTACACACAACCTACATCCACTCCACTCGAAGAAACATTAATAAAGCCCTTTTACATTTACAACGCCAATAGCTCTAACTCTCGCAAATGCGAAACCTATTACATTGCAAATGCTTCTTCAACTGGTAGTCGCGTTTGCAGAGTCGTGGAGAAAGGGGGCTGGGCCTCCAACCAGCGCTCAGGAATTCCGCTGCGTAGGACTTACAGGAGATACCAGGAGGGCTTCTTGGCCCCCAAAGTCCCTCAGGAGTAAAGTGGACTTCATCCCCCAACCCATAGTGTGCCAGGAGGCACGTTTGCAGAGTGGTGGAGAAAGGGAGGGCGTGGCCTCCGAAGACCTCTTAGCAATCCTACTGTGTGGAACTTACTGGAGGTAACAGGAGGGGTAGTTGGCACCCAAGGACAACCTTGGGGGCCAACTACCCCTCCTATTACCTCCAGTAATTCCCACACAGCAGCATTGGTAAGTACTCATAGCAGGCCACGCCCCCTTTGACCACCACTCTGCAAACGCGCTCCCTGGCACGCTCTTCGATGGGGATTAAAGTCCCCTTCGCTGCTGGGGGTCCTTAGGGGCCAACTAGCCTACCTGATACCTCCAGTAAGCCCCAGATAGTGGGATTGCTGAGAGGTGGACACAGGCCACGCTCCCTTTCTCCACCACTCTGCAAACGCACCTCCTGGTGCGCTCTTGGTTGGGGGATGAAGTCCCCTTGCCTCCGGAGGGTCCCTGGGGGCCAACTAGCCCTCCTGTTATCTCTAGTAAGCCCCACACAGCTGGATTGCTGAGAGTGGTCCGAGGCTATGCCCCCTTTTTACACCACTCTGCAAACACGCCTCCTGGCGCACTGCTGCTCGGGGGATAAAGTCCACTTTAGTCCTGAGGTCCTCAGGACACAACAGGACCCCATCCCCCGGGGCATTGCCTCGTTTTATTTTTTTTAAATATGTAAATATTCGGGTGGGGGCCCTTTTTATAAAATAAATTATAATGGAGGGGGCCGAGTGGCCCCCTCCCGGGCCACTTCTGGCCTTGGGGACCCCATCACCGATGCCGGCTTTCACATTGAGGACCGCACAGGGGAGCCCCAATGCCCCCGCGGTCCCAGCCAGCTCCCTGCCTCCCGCGGGAGCCAGCATTGCTTTTGGACAATGGGAGCTGCTGACATGCAGCTCCCCTTGTCCAAAAGCAATTCTGCTTTGCTTCTTGGAAGCGAGAGCAGGTTTCCTGCTCTCGCTTCCAAGAAGCAAAACAGTGTTTGCTATGGCAGGGCGGGAGCAGTGCTCCCGCCTTGCCAGAGCAAACGGCAATGTCCCGGGGGTGGGCACCCCGGGACATTGTAGGAGCTGGCCCTGGGGGGTGGTGGTTCCGAGGGCCATAGAGGGCTCCAGGAGGGGGGCCGTGTTGCCCCCTCCCTTCAAGCACAAAGCCCTGGGAGGTGGTGGTCCCCGGGGCTTAGGGGGGCTCGCAAGGCTCCCCCCTCAATAATGAAGAAAGCCCCGGGGAGGTGGGGGCCCCCGGGGCTTGGGGGGGCCTGCGAGGCCCCCGCCAATAGTTAATAAAAGCCCCGGGGAGGTGGCGGTCCCCGGGGCTTGGGGGGCCTGCGCATAATAAATTAAGCCCTGGGGAGGTGAGGCCCGCGAGGCCCCCACACATTAATGAAACATTGCCCCGGGACCTGGCCCACTCAGGGGCTCAAAGAAACGAAGTGCAAGAGCCCACACTTCATTTTTTTTTTTCGGCCGGATTCGCGCACCCAGCCCGAATTCAGCCGAAAATATTTTTTTTAAATGCTTTTTTTGCCCCTGGGGGTCCTTGTGGAACCCCCTGAGCAGGCCTAGGGGGTCAGGGTGTTTCTACCCTGCCTTCTTTTCTTGTTTTTTTACCCTTTTTCTCGGTTTTACCGAGTCAATAGATGGCTGCCAACACTTCCTGGTTTGGGGTGTTGGCAGCCAATAACAATGAAGCTCATGCTCGGGAGGGTTTGCGAACCCTCCTCGGCCCTCAGATATCAACATTTTTATTTTTTGAAGTTTTCAGGGACTACTGAACGGATTTACATCATTTTTTAAAAAAAGGTTGCTTTCTGAACCAAGAGCTACCTTTTTGCCAAATTTGGTGTAATTCCGTTCAGCAGTTCGGGCTGTAGCTGTGTCTAAAGTTCCTTTGGAAATTAACATGGGGAAAACGCGTTTTGGGACACCCATTTTTTCTCGGCCCCCACTTGACAAATCACCCCGAAACTTTCAATACAGGAGCTGACCCGAGTGAACCATAAGTTTGGAAAATTTCGCAAAGATTCGGCAAACGGCGCCAAAGATATAGGCAAAAGAAAAAACGCTTTTTGAATAGAAACAAGGTCCTAACTATAACTACCTACTGGCGACCGCCAGTAGGTAATATATATATATATATATATATATATATATATATATACACACACACAGAACTACCTCACAAGCTATCATTACAAAGCTGTAAATAACAGTGTTAATATTACCTAACTCAATGATTCCCAATTGACATTCCATGAAAGGCTGAGCTAGCCAGCTCTCCCAAAAGTTAAACCTGTGACTTTCTCATTGTGCCCAAATCACTGCACTTTGGGCACTTGCACAGACAGTTGTGTTCTAGAATGTCATCACATTACCTAATTTGTGGATACCACAGAGGATTTGTAGGAAATGAGAAGCACTTGGTTGGGCTCCTCTTACATGTATGAAAAATAATTTGAGCACCTCTGTATATTCTACCCTGCTGGAACAACTATATGTCCCTTCACTTTCACTATAAAAATTCATGTGCCATGTTTATGACTGGAATTCCAGCCACAAACCATTGATACATAAGATACTGAGTCGCTATTTTGGAAGGGATGCTCACAACACACCCATTCCAAACATCGATTCAGTGTCCATTTATAAACCCATTTAGTGATTCAAGAAAACCTTTACAAATTGCTAAATGGGCTTAGTACATTATGATAGGGTATAGAATGAAAGCCTAGGAATGAAAATGAGGTTTTCTGGTCACATGAAGTGATAGTATTAGTCCTACTTTCCTTATTATTCACCGTACTTTAAAATCATTAGCCTTGTACTCGGTGGTCCCTGCATGATGGATTAATGTAGTTATAATTATAGGTATTTTATTACTTATGATATATTGAACATTTATTATAATATAGAGAATTTTCTCTTGCTGTCTCCTGATTTTGCAATGACGCGAGCATGGATTTTACCTTAAAAATAAAAAACATTAAATGACAGATTTTCTTTCCACATGGTTACATGTAATTTTAAGTAATTTTCATGAAACTTCTTGTAATTATCGGAAATTAATTACACAGCTTTCACACACCTCTACTCAGCACCTTGTCCAGATTTCAGAGATGAAAAACATGAAAAAGTCCTACTTTTCTATAACAGCTGGAAAAGCTTCTTTTGATCAGTCATACAGCACCTGGCTCTTCAGGGTAGGCTTATAGAAACCATGTCACAAGCTAGCCAGGTCTATTGCAGGGTTCAGCCAACTTTGGTCAGCTGGAGTTATGGGTCCTTCAGGGTCTTTGGTTTCTTTAATCAGGCAAAGTTAAGGCAGACCATTTGACCCTTGGAGAGCAGTTGCAGTCCCTGGGTGCCAACAGGAATCAGGAGTGATTGAGCCCAAGCGTGAGTCCTCTTCTCCCAGCATAAATCAGGAGCTATGAATCATGAGTCTTTTCAAAGCAAGGCCTTCCTCTTCAGGTCCAGGAATGCTCTGGGAAGGTTGTGGTTGAGGTGCCTGATTTATCCTGTGCACTAGCCAATAATTAGAGAAAATCTGCCTCCAAACCCTAACTATTTTCTCCCAGTACCCCACCTCCTTTTGCAGCACTGCCGAGGACCCCCTGTTTCATAATAGTAAAACCATTCTGCCAATTGGCAGGCTTGTCTTCAGATCTTGAGCCACACCCTCATTTAGATTTGCTCTCCTCCCACCTGACAGGGTCAACATTAATACTTTTCCTAACTGTAACTGGATCCAGGCTGTCTAGGAAAGTCCTGGAAATAAATAGGAGAAGCCTCCCCTTAGCATCTTCAAGTCAATAGAGATAGTGCCAAAGGGTATTGTCCTCTAAATTAGAGTTGTTAACTCTCCCAGCAAAGGATTAGCATTCCAGATCCTGACGGGATGAGTAAGAAAGCGGGTTTTAGGCCAATTTTGTCATAAGCAGCAAAAGTACACATTTATTAAGTTTCTTTTCCATCAAAGTTATCAAGAACTGATTACACCATTAAATTTGGTTTTGAAAATGTATTGGAAAAAACTTTGCATTTTTTATAGCATTGTCCTGGTGGAGATAGCAAATAAATATTTTAATTCCTTCTTGAATATTCATGGAAAAATCTTGTAAAGCCTACACAGTGAAATATTTCTCTGTGAGAGCACACTTATTCCAATATGTAGTGTACCATACTTTTATATATTAGCACCAAGCCCTGGGCAACCTTTCAATATGTAAAATTGGCTTCTTTTCCATGGCAAAGGCATTTTTCACTGACATATGTTACTGCGGAGTAGTTAAACTGCAGCCTAGCCAGAGCACAGTGGTGCTCCAGACATATTTATTCTTATATGTAAATAGTGTCAAAACACATTGTAGCCCACATACATTTAGCTTCCACATTGTAGGTACATTTTCTGCACCCTTTAGAATAGTCTTACAGGACAGTTAACTAGACGAATTGGCTGAAGCCAATTTTACCAATGCCATATTAGGACTAGCATGCATATATTGTTTTGCGGGCTAGCAGTGTCACTGGGCACAGACTCCTAATACCAGCAAAAATAAGTTCCAGAAAAATACAAAAAATCTGAGTTGAGCATGCATAAATGGTGAATTTACTACATTTACTTTAACCCCTTCACGCTATGGACGTGACCTCCAAGTCTATGATGCTTACGACTGGGTGCTATGGGCATGGGGGTCATGTCCAAGTATCTAACACTGAAACAGCAGCTGTTGTGTGCTGCTCTGGTACCCTCCCAACATTCCCTCCTCTCTTTCGAAGGCCAAGGGGTGTGATAGTCCTGCAAATGATATGATCGCATCATTGATGCTATTCCTTTATTTCAGTGGCGACCGGCACGGATCTGGGGTGGTGAGGCAGGGGGTGAGGAGGTAAGAGGAAGCAGCCAGGCTCCCCTGAGCCAATCACAATGCTGCAATGCAGCATTGTGATTGGTCGAGTGCGAAAGTTTGGCACTCAGATGGGGCAGGGGGCCTGGGCATGTTCTCCACCCAGGCTGTAATCCAGCATGGGTGGAGAATATGCTAAGTGCACATGACTGTTTGGCCGGCCTGAGATAGCCGGCCAAAGCATCATGCGCACTTCAGTGTGCCCACCACTCCTCCCCTGCCCTGCTCTATGAGCAGAGCAGCCCCACCAACATCAAGTTATTAATATTTTATTTTTTCTTTCCTTCACTGCTGCAACGCAGTGGGGTGACGTGCCTCTGCCTTAGCGGAGGAGCCGCCACTGCTTTATTTGCGGACCGGCAATCAGAAACAGCTTCCTAGATTCCGTCCGAGCACAAGGTGGGCTGAAGTCTGCCCACTGTCTGTGCTCGCAGGGAATTGTGTAAAAAGGCCGGTCTCATTGGACAGCTGAGAAACTCTGCTTTCCAGGAATGCCTCTCTTACCCTGCAAACCCACCAGGATATCACAGTGGTATATGATCACCTGAAGCTTCCTCTATACACCAGGAATGATTTTTTTGTAGGAGGAGCATCCTGTGGGCAAGGGCCAGTGCTTCCCCACCCCAAAAATATACAGTTTTTCTGCTCCTGTGAAGGCAGGTAAGGGAGTGTTTACCCCAATCTACCCCCGGGGCAGAAAGCCAATTGAACACCAGGGGAAAGTCATGAAAAAAACAAAGAAATGAGGCCAGGCTACCTGGTATATGGGCATGCCCCCATGCAAAAAGGGGGCAATATATCTTTTTCTGCCCCCAATGAGGCATTTTGGAGTTTTGCCCCCAGTCTGCACCCTCGGGGGCAGAAAGACCCCCAGACATCAGTGAAATACAAAAAAAATGGGCAACGGCAAGGGAGAATCCGACAATAGCTTATGGTCAATACCAATTTCAAAAGTGGGCATTACAGCCTTTCTACCCCCTTGAGCTACATTGGGAATTTTGCCTCCAGTCTGTTCCATGGGGGCTAGAAAGCTCACAAGATTCCACTATTACTTAGTGAAAAATAAACACAGGGGTAGGAGAAGGTCAGCCTTTTTTAGGACCATAACTCAACCCCAAAAGGAGGCAATACAGTCTTTCAGGTCCTGAGGAGGCACAATATTGAGTCCGAAAGCTCACAGGAAAATTGCAAAAAAAAATACAAAGACATGGGGATGGCCCACCATGGCATAGGAAATTCCCCACACCAAAAAAGAACAATGCTGTCTTTCTTCCCCAGCCTTGAGGCACCCTGTCTTCATAGGAGTAGAAAGCTCACCAAATACCAGGAATTGTTCTTAATAAAAATAAGCAAAGGAGTGGGTGCAGTCACAGACCTCTGGGGGGGGGGGATAGCCACACAGTTTGAAGTCCTCTGCATTCGCTGGAAGGGTTAGGGTGATGAGATCAAAGTTAAACAAATGGCACAATCACTGCTTGTAGAGAAGAGATTAAGACAGTTCTTATAGACTCAAATAGCAATGCTACTGCTCTGTTACAGGTCACTTGTTTGGACTGCAGACAAGTTCAGGACTAGAAATATCTACTCACCCACTCGCTATGGTGAGTATATTTTTTTCAGGATAAGCAAGTTTTCCTGCCTACTGGGTGCTCTGATGATGGAGAAAATTCCTGAATTGATGCACTAAATTTAGCCAGCATACTGCAACTAATTGAATGCAGCATGAGGAGCTGATGGCTTTTTGCTATGCAGTGCTCACACAAAATATTAGCAAAAAAAACCCTTGTTATGCTGATGATATTGCGTTAGGTGGACACACTAGGAGAGATAACAGGGAACCTAACCTAAACAATGAGAGCTGAATACAAAGGCTTTAAGGTGCTTCAATCTCTCAGACTGACATAGGTTGAGATGCCTGCAGGCCTCTGTGTGATACATATTGTTGAATCCAGGTCAATAGAAAGTTTGTTACCATAAATATTTTTTTCAAAAGCTCTTCTGTGTAAAGGTTTGTGCTGCTGAGTTTGCCATTTTTCTTGTCATTTAATGTCTGTCTCCATGTCGTGGGACTCATGCTTCTCCGTATCGAACCCCCATGCTGCTGCATTGTGAACTTCTCACTGACATTTAATAAGGTGGGAGAGCATTATAACATTGGCTGTGCTGGGCTTCCCCCACCCTGACAATAATGCTATTAGTGAACTGAGAAGCAAGTTAGGTATCACGTGCTCTCATTGTGACCAGAATTCTTTTTATACATGGAGAAACATTACAGTCTATTAAATAAAACACAAGTGTTTTTTGTACAACACGCATTCTGAACTCAGATACTTGAAGGTGCTCTTGTGACAATGAAGAAAAAGGAAGCTCAGTGAAATAACATACTTGCCTAGGATCGCACAATATGGTCAAACATGAAAGCCAGGATTTATCCCAGGTTCTCTGGTTTCACATTTTCCCGCTCAGCCACTAGAAGGGTATATCTTTATCTCTCCTGTTTTTCAGCAAATGTAGCCAAGTGAAAAGACCTCGAGCTAAGTCAAAGCCAGGCATCTGGCTTGAGCCTGGCTTGATCTTTCAGTGGCTGACTCACCTCATTGTCACATGTGCTCTTTAGTTTGGATGCACCACTCCCACTCCAAGCCTGTGATCTGGACTGTTTGTGGGACCATTGGGTACCTGGGCAGTGAGAAACCAGCCTGATGGAGAGGCCTCCCTCCTGATATCAGCAGTGGGTGCGGTGGTACCTGAGTCATTGCATCCACACTGTCCCCTATGCCTGGCTTGCCCAGGCAGCCTGGCTGACTAAGTTAATGCTCACTGACACTGTCTACCACCTGAAATTCGACCTGCCCAGCACATGGTCGTATCTGAGGACGGACCGGGCTCAGTTTTTCGCCCTCCTCCAGTCCTGACAAGCCAACTGCCATGTGTTATGAGCAGGAAATGGCACTCTACTACTAAGAATCATGAGATTTATAAGCAATACATGGGACCACTTTTCATCAGGACAATAATCACAAAATACATACAACAAAGAAACCTATTCTCCATATTGGGGCCCTCCTCAAAGTCCCAGCATAAAAGAAAAAACACATGGGTGGAACACCTTTCTCTTTTCAAGCAGAAAAACTATGGAGTTAATTACCCACAAACATAAGATCCACAGATAATCATCTTATCCTCAGAAGATAACTCAAGAACTGACTCTTCCCTACATGACCACCATATTCAAAAAACAAATGTACAGCAATAGCATACACAAGACACCATTGGTGCATACACATGTGTATGTAAACACTTATACTTTGAGTATATATATGTTTTCAGATGTATGTATGTCTTTGTACAACTACACATATCGCTTTTGGATAAAAATATACATACCTTCTTATATTTATGCTTAACAGATGTAGAAATTTCTATATTACTTATGGCTAAAATATATACATTCCTTATATCTATGCTTAAAATGAATATAGGCCATTACATAAAAAACATGTAAGTATATGACTACATGCTTATGAGGTTCTGTTTAATATGATCATTCATGTCACAATATATAAACATGATTATACAGAACGTATGTGTAAATGCTAACTATTCAACTCACTTAATTCCTGAAAAACACAAATCAAATATAATAATGTAATAAAAACAAACAATATTAATTAAATAATGGGAAAAAGCAAACAAAAATAACATGGGTATGTAGCGCTCTCTATAGATATTGTTATACTTACTAGAGGAATAATAAATAAATATATTTTTAAAAAACATAAAAATAAAAAATCTATTATATACATAGATGTATAACTTTATCATTATATCCATTGTATGCTTCTGGGTTTATTTTTCTATAATAACACATATCTGTCACAATAGGTAAATATGATTGTAGCAAATATATCTATAAATGCTTCACTACTGAAATATTGAGGGACAAATATAAATTAAAAAAACATAATAATAAGTACAATTAATTAAAAAAAACAATTTTGAGCAAAAATAGAAAGCCTGAGTTTGTAAAATATGTATCCATGCATGTACATATGGGACATACATGGATAAATATTGGGACAACTTAATATCTTCTGATTATTTCCATATGCATATTATTTTAAAATCTCCATGTATGTATACCTCTTATGTGTGGTTATGTATCTACATATTTAAATATTTTCCTCCCACTGCAGAGAAAAAAAAGCTAACTTATCTTCCCAAACCTCACCAACCACAACTCTATAATGCATCCTTTTCATCTTCCAAAATATCCCCTGCCTCCACTCTCTGGCTCATCCCAAAACTTTTTGCTGCTATAAACTCCCAAATAACCCTTTCCAAACTCTTCCCTCCTCTATCCATCCTTTATCCTATTCCTCCAACTAACAGACTCACGCGTCTACCACTCCCAATAACAATTTATATTTCCCTATACTAATACACCACTAATCCACCTTTGGGTTCCTGAGCAGCGTGCTATTCGTCAGAAAGCGATTCAACACCTCATCATGGGCAGTAATAGCTATTTAAATACAACTACAATTACAGTCTTTATGCCACCTGCAAGTCAGACTGAGGGATTTGCCCCAGCCAGCCCCCGGGGGGGAGGGGTAAGAAAGCCCACTAGACACCAGGAATTTATTTACCTAAAACAAAATAGGCGCAGGGGTGGTCCACCCTGGCATAAGGCCAGGCTCCCACCCCAAAATGAGAGCAAGACATTATTTCTACCCTCTAAGGGTCAGAGTGGGTGTTTTCCCTGGGGGGGGAGGCAGCGAGCACAAAGCCCACTAGTCACCTGTGTTTTTATATTTGGTAAAAAGAAATGTGTGTGGGAATCCCACCTTGGCATTGGCCCATGCCCCCATCCCAGAAGGGGGAATAGAGTCTTTCTGACCCCCTGGGAAGCAGATAGGAAATTTATTGAGGTGCCCCTAATCTGCCCCTACATGGGGGGTAGAAATCCGACTAGATGCCAGAGATTTTACATTTGGGTAATCAATGTAGTACAGTTGTCCCACTCCAGCATTGGGCAATACTTCTAACCCAAAAGGGGTAACCCAGTCTTTTTGCCCCCCTGAAGGGTAGAGATGGCTTTTAGCACAAATTGCCCTATGGGGGTAGGGACAGAAAGCCCACTGGATGTCAGCAATATTTGTTTTATAAAATAATTACATGGGATCTCACCTATGCTGACATTAATCCTCACCCTAAAGCCTCAAAGGTTTTTCTGTTCCCCTAGGGCAAAAGTGTCCCCATGCCTATGGCAAGCAAGAGGACATTTCAATCATTCTGTGCTTTGTTTTCACATATGGGTCAGCAGAGTGGGGCAAAATCCCAACATCTTCCCACTTGCCATGCGGAATGGCTGCACTATTTGGGCTAGATTCAACTGCCACCTGGAGAAACCTACCAAACTCAGGCATTTCTGAAAACCATCCATTTCAACAGCACCCTTGCACTGCATTATTAGTTGTGGTTTTGTGCGATAGTGTACACATTCCACCAGGGTATATAGAACTGTGGTTGGCACCTCTGTCATAAGCGTGCATGCATCCAACCCGAGTGTCTTCAAGAAGTTCAAGAAAGGAGTTAATTTTTTCATATTGGCTTGACAGAATGATGTCTCTAGATATATTTTGTAATGTTTTCGCACTCTTGTTAGTAGTACATATTCTAGATCAATTACCTTTTTGATTTTAAAGGCAAATTGTGCAATGGTAAAGTAATGTTTGGTCCCCCGACATATTGTGGATTGATGCTGCAGATTTTTAAATTCTAAATACTGGTGCACTGCTGTCTAGACCCGAGTGTGTGCTCTGACCCATAAAACATGACAGAATTGGGTAACTCCTAATTGGCATATTTACATTTCTAGTAGGGGCATAGTATATGGTGAATGAAAATACCTCAATAGATGAGAAGTTACATCTCACCTGTGAACTGCAGCAGACTCTCAAAGAAAACATGGCTTCATACCTACCTGTGCAGCCTGACTGTTGCTACTAACAATTCTGGATATGTAAAGCACACCACTTTTAAATATTAAATAGGTCACCCCTAAGTAGGCCTTCTTGGCACAAGGTAAGGTGCCTAGTATTTAAAAGTGGCACATGCAAGAATTTAATGTTGTTCAAGCACCTACAGTGAGTGGTCCCTAAAGTGATTTTCACGTTAAAAGGATTGTAGCAGTTCCTATGGGCAAACCTACCTTGGGTTTGTAATAAGTTACAAGAATACCTCGGGTTTGTAATAAGTTACAAGAATGATTCAACTGCTATTTTTAATATTTTTTGAACATCCAATTTGCAGGTGAATTCAGATTTTAGACAATACTTTAGGAAAAATAACTTTTAAAAAGTTGGCTTTGTCTGTACCTCCAATGGGCTAATTAATATTTGCCTAGTAGCAGCTAGCCCCTGCTAGTGCTTCCCCTTCATGAAGTGTGAAAACCGCTCTCAGAGCAGAAACAATGGCTTAGGCCGATTGACAGCAAAACCTTAGTGTGAGGTATGTGATTACTCTCAGCTCATGAAGGGCAGCTGGAGATGGTTAAGAAACATTAGTAACTTGAATGGGCCTGCCCATTCACAGTTAAGTGTAAAGGGAGGGCTGCGGAAGAGAAGCCTTTATTCTCTGGGTCAATTGTAGCAAGTCTGACAACAGCCCAGTTGGAGGGGACTTCTCATTTTCCAAAAAACATTGCTGGCTGGGACACCGGAAACCTCTAAGGGCAGAATGGTGTATTAAGGCAAACAGGGTGTGCTGCAATAGTGGTATTGATCATGGTTGGGAACTTTTTTTCTTATTGGTAAAAGTGACACCTCAACCACAGCTCATAATAACACACATGGTCCTGAGAAAAAGAGAAGAAGCCTGGATGAACTGTCTGTGACCTGTGAGGAGACCTTAGGGGTTGGACATGGGCATTCCTGCACACCCAGCCATGTATTTTGCAGCAAAACCATATTTATTAAATTCAGTAATTATTGGTTTGTGTAAAAATGGTGCACCTACCTGAGGCTGGCATTCTGCAGCACAGATACAAAGAGGAATACGCCTCAAAGGAAAGATTTTGTGCAGGAAGGTATCCCTTCCACACAAAAATCTTTTCTGACCACAATGTAAACACCTCTGTGCCATGGCGCAAGGGTGCCTGCATTGGCACTAGGCAGCTGAACTGAGCCATATCTTTGTAAATATGTTACTGATATTGACATTGTTATGCGTGCATAGATTATGGCTTACATTGACATTGTTTCTACTGGTATCAACATTGTCATGCAGCACATTTTATGGTGTGCATCGACATTGCATTTATTGGTATTGCCATGGTCAGATATTAACAGGACATTGGGGAAACACTGTGTTATGTGTTTATATAAAAGGTGTGGAAAGTTACATGGTATTAGGCAGAGAAAGGTGGAGGTGTTTAGGTGGATTTTTGAGGTATTATAGTCTGTGCTGCTGGCAGATATTTGCCCTGGATTGGGAACAGTTCATTTGGTTGTTTCAATGGAGTACCATGTGGTAGTTCTAGGATGGTGTTGATGGGAAGGTGTGAGAGCATCTGTGTGCTTGGCATCTTCCCCCATTACTGGTTCTCAAGTGTTTTGCCTCCTACGGCCCTTTAGGGACTTAGTGGAACCCGTATTTCCCCCCATCAAAATACACCCCTTTGTAGTATATACATTTCCATGTTTTTTCTTGAATAGGCTCAGGTGAAGAAGCAGTCGAGGGATCGCTACAAAGTAATGTATATTTCCAGAATTATCAGTAAGCAAAAGCTCTCTCTCTTTCATGCATTTCATGAAATGTTAGCCTCTACCTGAATATTGGCTCAATTTCTGTTGTCTTCTTCTGTCCAAAGGCTTGTATCCATAAAGACTACATTTGATATTTAGACATATTGTGTATGAATTCACATGGTTCACACAGTATTCTTTGCTCAGCTGACGATAATTTATCAATTTTAGCGTTTTTCAGGTTTTGTGTTGTAACTATAACTTCACTTTAACTATGATTTTAAGGAGGTTTCTGATGCATTAGCTTACATGTAAGTTAATGTCTTATTAGCTGAAGAAATTATATCTTACCATTATTACACATTTTCCTTATATGCCTTAACTCACGTGATAGCTGCTGTGACAGGTTCATGATTAAGATCATCAAAACGATAACAACATCTAAAATCATCAATTTGAACTCATCCTTCCCTTTTGTAATGCCAGTTATGCTTTTATTATTGTGCACATGCTCTGTGGAGGCTTCCATTGACAGGTCAAACAGAAGACATGACACTGGACACCCCTTGAAATCTTAAATTTTTTTGATTTTTATTCCATTTACCTTGACTCTCACACTGGGGCTATGATAATCTGTCATAACCCACTTCATGAAGTATTGACCAGAGCCAAATGCCTGGCAGTTTTGCGCAAAAATGTTAACTGATATCGATTAAGGGATCATGCAAACTTCATTGGATTTCCAGAAAACCTTTCTGGATATGGTAAGGCTACAAATTGAGGCACCACCGAATAAGAATGTGTAAACAAATGAAAAGATTTGCTAAAGTCCATAAATTAGCGTTCTTGGATTCTGTGGGCAACAGCACCTGGCTAACATCTTTCTTCTCTTGTTTTTAAATAGTACTCATCTCTAGTGTCAATACACTCAATTCTGAATGTAGGGCCTTATTCCCTGATTTCACAAACTGACCCCCTGTTGTAATTTAGTTATAACATGTAAACCATGAGACAGAGAACCATAGAATCCATCTCTTAGGTTGGACTTTATTGTGGAATAAGCAATCCATCAGAGCACACTACCATTGTGGTTGAAATCCTACTCAAGTGATGCAGTTTTCCATCTCTAACTGCCTCCAGCAATGACCACAAACATTAGAATGTGAGGGCCATTGTAGAAACTGCAAAGGGAAATGGAATGAGAAATAAAAGAGAGGTACTGGACTCCATCATTCTGACTGGTCACATCTGCTGGACACTGATGTCTGCAAGACATAGTGAATATCTAAAGACAAAGAGCTATCTTTAGTAATGTGCCTTGAAAGTCCTGCATCTAACTGTAGAAGTGAATGGCATAGCAATACATCTGTGTAACCAACTATCTGTACTTTGACATGGCACTCAGTTATTCCTGAAACTAAACATATAGAGATGAGTATCTTAAATGTATGTTTACCAGCACATTCCTCTATGAATAGGATAACCATCTCAAGCTTTGTCACTATGCACCCTCTTTCTGGAAGATAAGTTACAGTTCCACTTGACTCAGATACCTTGGGCCATGATGGAATTTATACACAGAAATCCAAGATAGCTTCCAGGTCTCCAATCAATGAATACCACGCAGGTTATATAAGGATAGACTGGTTATCTTTGTGGACAGTGCCACAAGGAAGCTCTACCTTCATCTACCCTGGACACACTTGTTTGTAGATTGGGAGCCAACCCACCATGTAATTTGTGACTCACCCTGAGAAGTAGAATAGGAGTTGCCATGTAAGGTGTGCTATGAGTCAGCACTTAGAAGACTATTGCTCGCGTATGAATTTTCCTTAAAAAATGAAAAGACAGGAGGCTTTTGACAAAACAGGAACATGTTGGTTTAATTAAATACAGCGGCCGGGAGAGTATCAACAAAGTAGTGACTGAAAAAAGTCTTTCATTGTACAGAAGTTTTGGCTGACCATTTATACCAATTGTGAGTTACAATAAACAGATCTGGCATTCCTGGCCTAGTTATAAACAACAAGTACAAACATCTGATAAGGGGGGGACAGGTGGCTCTCGACGTCAGGGAGAGCTAGTGTGGGCCAGTGTGTATGTGTCCAGATGTCCGGCGTGGGGAGCGCGTTATCACTACGTGTGATGTGTATGCTGTGTCCTGATTGGCTGAGTGTTCCTAACTTTATGTAGCATCTACCTATGTAGTATTTTGGGAACATGCGCCTTTGGTCAAATGTATTTTATTGGGGCCACTTTCCTCTGACCTGTTTGCGGTGTAACTGTCTATCAGTGGGATTGATCAGAGTTTTCCCTGGGTGCACGTTTGTCTTTGGGCTAAATGTAGCCCCAACTGTGACCTGTCGATCGGTAGGCTCATGTTTGGGTCGCAGGGCCTGTCTGACCACGTATCTCTGACTTGGGGTTGATGGGGAGGCCACCTTGGGTGAATCCCACAGCAATGATATGAGTTTGTTAAAATGTGTACAATTAGCATGGCGGTCATTGATATCATTTTTACTGACATCCTCAGTATTGTGCATACAGATGTCATAGTGTACATCGATATTGTCTTTACTGATATTGACATTGTTATGCGTGCATAGATTATGGCTTACATTGACATTGTTTCTACTGGTATCAACATTGTCATGCAGCACATTTTATGGTGTGCATCGACATTGCATTTATTGGTATTGCCATGGTCAGATATTAACAGGACATTGGGGAAACACTGTGTTATGTGTTTATATAAAAGGTGTGGAAAGTTACATGGTATTAGGCAGAGAAAGGTGGAGGTGTTTAGGTGGATTTTTGAGGTATTATAGTCTGTGCTGCTGGCAGATATTTGCCCTGGATTGGGAACAGTTCATTTGGTTGTTTCAATGGAGTACCATGTGGTAGTTCTAGGATGGTGTTGATGGGAAGGTGTGAGAGCATCTGTGTGCTTGGCATCTTCCCCCATTACTGGTTCTCAAGTGTTTTGCCTCCTACGGCCCTTTAGGGACTTAGTGGAACCCGTATTTCCCCCATCAAAATACACCCCTTTGTAGTATATACATTTCCATGTTTTTTCTTGAATAGGCTCAGGTGAAGAAGCAGTCGAGGGATCGCTACAAAGTAATGTATATTTCCAGAATTATCAGTATCAAAGTGGAGAGAGAGGAAAAGGACTATAGCCAGTTCACTTCCCCTAGGATTAAATGTATGTATCAACGGGAACTAGCTACCAGGGTAGCTAGTTCCCGTTGATACATACATATTTCCACAATTATACACACACATATAGCTCTCTTTTTATCATCCTAACTATGAAAGGGGGAGCTGGAGTTGTAGTTAAATCAGATGGTCCGCCTTATTTTGAGTGGGCGGTTTAATACATGTTTTTCAATTAATGAACACCAGGGAAACCTGATGCACTTCCTGACGTTAACAAGCTTATCTGATTCTCACCCAACCATGTGACAACCACAGGGAGAAATGGGGGTGAATTTAGGACTGTGTTTAGGACTGTGGTGAGTAAGACGACCAAGAAGACCTAACTGGATCAGAACGGTTCTGTGTAGGGAAAGTGTTTATTGCCGATAAAACTGCAGCTGTAGAAATACACCAGGATCCGAACAACTTGTGCTTCCTTCCATAATGTGTTCAAAACATTTCAAGAACATTTCAGACTTTATAATTGCCAATTAACTCTATTAAAGTACTCTGTGATTAAATTATTTTTCACTTAAGTGCAATATATCATATTCTTTTCACCAGTTTTGAAATAACAATTTTAAACATGTGTTTATGAGTCTTGACTAAAACATTAAACACTCATAAAAAAAGCAAATTGGTGTTATCCTCCACCAATGTTGAGCAGACAAAATAATTGGCTTTGCCAATGCCAATCAGCTATGTGAAATATATAGAAAGGTTTGTTTACTATACTTTCAAGATGGCTTCAACATTGCTTGTTGCAAAGTGCATAGTTTTGTCGCATCATGCAATGGCCATTTTGAAGGTACGGGAAACCATGTTTCTTTAGATGGTTTTAACGTTGCGTGACGTGATGTGCCAATCATCATGAAAGTTTTGAAAACAATGTTTTCTTGACCGGTCACTGCAATTGGCTTACAAATGCAGTAAAGTTCAAATACCTCTGACTTTGGTAAACCCAATAGCGACTACTAACAGGATAGTGCAGAGGAACAAAATCGAAAAAGGCAGTCATCTTGTGTCTGAAGTGCCACATAGGATCATTGGGAAGGAGGGTTGTAGGATAGAGACAGAGAAAAGAGAATATCCCAGGCATCCCCACAGCCACCATATGGAACCAGACACACCATCAAGGAGCATGGGGGAAGGGTAGAAGAGGAAAGATGGGTGGGGACAGGAAGGAGCTGGAAGGATTTCTTTGGAATACAGAGCAAGGACTCTGACTCCATCCCCACGCTTTCCTCTTTCAGTCAAACAAGATCTATAATGTACCCCAGAACGTGAGGATTCTATACATGGGTAAAGAAGGAAGGGAGGTAGATAGAGAAGAAATACTCCATAGTGTCACAGTGAGCTGACCTTCAAACCATGCCCTAGTGGAAGGTGTATTGCAAGAACCCTTGGTCTACAATGAACTGACTAGTAGCCCTGGTAATTCTATAAAAATAAACTATCATTAATCTAAATATACTTGTGTACTACTGGTAACAATGTCTTATAAATATAAATAGAATGGCTTCACAGGGTATGGAAGAGTGATTAGCCAACAGATGACCAGGATAAAGAACAAAATATGAAGGTCCATCTCCAGTAGTAGAGATGCCAGGATGCCGTAGGAGGAAGAATTCTTGAAAGTCAGCAAGAGAAGCTCAGAATCTGTGGAAGTAAGGGTTATTCTGAGCAGCCCTAACCACCTGAGGTAACTGAAGTGGAGAAAAACTAAAAAGGTGCAGGGAACACAAACTTAGTGGAAAACATGACTAAAATAGGGAACCCACCAACCACTGCTGCCAGGCAGAGTGCCATGCTGTATCTGGTGCTTAAATACTTTCAGCTCTTACTAACCCAGAAATGTCTGGGACCTTCTGACTCCTTCCTCAATGTTCTGGCTTTCCCAGGATGCTCCAGTTCTACCAAGATAGCGGACTCTTTTCACCTTGCCCCAGTGCTGATCTACGTTATTCTGTGACTCCACCCTCCTTCACCTTCCTAGCCACCATTGGGCTTTATGCCACAGTCTTCAAGGTCAACCCATAGCAATCTTAGATAATGGAGTCTCAGAAATGTAACTGCATTCCTGTGACACTGGGAGCAATCCGCAAAGAGCATGAAGTCCAGGATTCCTGTCGGAGTCAAAGGAAAGACCATGTGTATGCTCTGAAGACCAATATCTACACTCCCAGTTATTGATTAATGAATAGACACAAGCTAACATTAAACCCCTCCATAAACACTGATATACACACATTATAGTTTAGTGAACTAACAATAACTCGTGCCCCATCATTAATTGCTTATGACCTCACATATATTATCACTCATGCATGTTAACTGACATCATAGATGACATCACTACTTATATTTAAATAATAAAATTTTTGAAATTACTAATTAGATCAATCAATGATTCGGACAATATGCTATCCGCTTTGTGAATGGGGAGTAACACAACAACCTAAATCAATAGTTAGACTCTTATAAACTTGTCTCAAAGCTTTAGAAATAAGCAAAAGAATTTGGCGATTTCATAAGTGAAAGATGGATGTGATTGTCCTTTTACTTATATTCACCCAAAGCAAAGGACAGATGTAGGGAAGGTAGGTCGATTGCAGAAGGCTGATTGCTGAACATCATTGAAGAATAGACCCTTTGGTCAACCTTTCCTGTGAAGGGCTGAAGGCTGAGCAAGTAGGGTGTGAAATGGTCATGAAGGGGTGGACACATGACCCAGACATGGAATACGCCCACTGCAACACTTACTGTATGTTAGATGCAGTGTCTGAATGGGCAACAGGCCTTGCGGACAATCTCCACTGTGTATGTCTAAAGTCTGTACATAGTACGGCTTAGCTGCTTGTCAAGGTGTTGGTCACAGGCTAAGCACTGTGACAGATATGTCTTGTATATGGCTGTAAAGAGTGTGCAATGGAGTATTTATGCTTGCAGATGGTTGGTTGCAGAACCTTGCTGGAGTCTAGACATGTATGGGTATATTTATCAAATGTTCACCCGACTCAGGGCAGCAAAGTTGCTGCGCTGCATTTGCATAACTGGGAGAGAGCTGAAAAGCACCATATCTAATAAGATAAGGCACTCTTTAGCTCTGGCGCACTTGAGGCTGCCTAGCGCCAAAGCAGACACCTTTCATCATCGGGCAAGGCTGCTTACATTACAGCAAGGATTGTTTCTGTGCAGGAAAACAATGCAGAGAGGCATATTCTGTGTCTATGCGTTATCCAGAAAGCATCACACATAGAAAGAGGAAGTAACAAGGAGAAATAAACATATTTCTCCTTGTTATGCCTCTCTGTGTTAGGTGTAATGAGTTAATACAATTCTAGGTTTCTAAACCTTGGTAATTCTGGAATTGCGAGAAATCCATGGGTGGATGCATGGAAATGCCCATGCTCCATCCTTGGAACGCCCACCACTAAGAAATGTAATGTAACCAGCGCAAGCTGCTGTGTTGCGCTATATGTCTTTACACAACAACACAAGGCCACTTAAATCAGGCTTTGCATGGCGTTGTAAATCCTAAATAAGCCTTTGCGTTGCCTTGTGTCACCTTGCGCAATGCAAGAGTGATGTTAAAGCTTAGTAAATCTGAGCCTGAGTCCAAATCCTGCAGCAGATAGGATGCAGCGTCTAGCCGGAGGTTATGACTAAGATGTCATTTAACATGTCATGAGTGATGTAATATCTGAGGTCACAAGCAGTGCATGGTGGGGGCAATTAATACTTAGTTCACCAACCAGTTATATTCTAGTGGTGGTCAACTAACTATAACGGCCAAATTTCTCTGGTTTTGTATGAGTGAAATGTCCAACTAACTATAACGTCCCTGAAACCTGTGGTTTTTTCAGTGAATTTCCAAGATTTTTTAAATGCTAATTTCCAACTATAACGTCCCTGAAACCCATGGTTTTTTTGCAGTGAATTTCTAAGGTTTTTTAAATGCTAATTTCTAACTGTAACGTCCCTGAATCCTATGGTTTTTTCAGTGAATTTCTAAGGTTTTTTAAATGCTAATTTCTAACTATACCGTAGTAGTCGCCTTTGCAGAGTGGTGCAGAAAGGGGCTTGGGCCTCCGACCAGCGCTCAGGAATTCTGCTGTGTAGGACTTAGAGGAGGTACCAGGAGGGCTACTTGGCCGCCAAAGGTGAGCGTGACCACCGAAGACCTCTTAGCAATCCCACTGTGTGGGTCTTACTGGAGGTAACAGGAGGGGTAGTTGGCCCCCAAGGTCAACCTTGGGGGCCAACTACCCCTCCTATTACCCCCAATAAGTCCCACACAGCAGGATTACTAAGTTCTCATAGCAGGCCACACCCCCTTTCCCCACCACTCTGCAAACGCACTTCCTGGCGTGCTCTTGGATGGGGATTAAAGTCCCCTTCGCTGCTGGGGTCCTTAGGGGCTAACTAGCCTACCTGATACCTACAGTATGCCTCAGATAGTGGGATTGCTGACAGGTGGACATAGGCCACTCCCCATCTCCACCACTCTGCAAACACGCCTCCTGGTGCATTCTGGGTTGGGGGATTAAGTCCCCTTGAATCCTGAGGGTCCCTGGGGGCCAACTAGCCCACCAGGTACCTCCAGTAAGCCCCACACAGCTGGATTGCTGAGAGTGGTTCGAGGCCACACCCCCTTTTTACACCACTCTGCAAACGCACCTCCTGGCGCACTGCTGCTCGGGGAATGAAAACCACTTTACTCCTGAGGTCCTCAGGACACAAGAGGACCTCTTTGCCCCACCAGCAACGCGCCAAGAGGCACGTTTGCAGAGTTGTGTAAAAAGGGGCGTGGCCTCAGACCACCTCTCAGCAATCCCACTGTGTGGGGCTTACTGGAGGTACCTGGTGGGCTAGTTCGCCCCCAGAGACCCTCAGGATTCGAGGGGACTTAATCCCCCAACTTAGAACACGCCAGGAGGCAAGTTTGCAGAGTGGTGCAGGGAGGAGGCTTTCTTTTTTTTGTTAGAAGAGTGGCTGTGTGGCCCCCTTCTCTTAATATTTTGTGGGCCCTGGGGACCCCATCCCCCAGGGCCAGAGCAATTGCCTCGTTTATTTTTTATTTATTTAACGGGAGCAGGGCCTCATGGCCCCCCTTCCCTGGGCCACTTTTGGCACCGGGGACCCCATCCTCCGGGGCCTGGCCTCATGTTGGGGACTGCGGGGGGAGCCCCATGCCCCTGCGGTCCCAGCCGGCTCCCCTCCTCCTGCAGAAGCCGGCATTGCTTTTCGACAAGGGGAGCTGATAACATGCAGCTCCCCTTGTCCAAAAGCAATCTGCTTTGCTTCATGGAAGTGAGAGCAGGTTTCCTGCTCTCGCTTCCACAAAGCAAAGCAGTGTTTGCAATGACAGGGCGGGGGCACTGCTCACGCCCTGTCATTGCAAACTGCAATGTCCCGGGGGTGGGCACCCCGGGACATTGCTGGAGTCGGCCCTGGGCGGTGGCAGTCCCAGGGCCATATAGGGCTCCAGGAGGGGGGTCTCGCGGCCCCCCTCCCAATGTAAACATAGCACCAGGGAGGTGGTGGCCCCCAGGGCCTAGGGTCCGCAACGGACCACCATATTTCAATAATTAGTGCCCCGGCAGGTGGCTCGAGCCCCCCCACACTTATTATTCATAATAGCCCCAGGGAGGTGGCGGTCCCCGGGGCTTGGGGGGCCTTCGAGGCCCCCGCAAATTATTAACTAAAGCCCCCAGGAGGAGGCGGTCCCCGGGGCTTGGGGGGACCCATGAGGCCCCCCGCCCATAATTAAGAAAATCCCCGGGGAAGTGGCAGTCCCTGGGCCTGCGGGGGGCCGCGTGCCCCTGCGCATAATCAATAAAGACCCAGGGAGGTGGCGGTCCCCAATGGCTGCAGAGGCCCGCGCGGCCCCTGCATATATTTTGCATATTGCCCCCGGGACCTGGCCTACCCGGGGGCTCATTAAAATGAAGCGCGGGATACCGCGCTTCGTTTTTTTTTCCGGCGGGATTTGCGATTTATTTTTTTTAAATGCTTTTTTTGGGACCCCCTGGCCAGAGATAGGGGGTCAGGGTGTTTCTACCCTTCCCCTTTTCTTATTTTTTAACCTTTTTTCTTGTGACTCGGTTCAACCGAGTGACAAGATGGCTGCCAACACTTCTTAGTTTGAAGTGTTGGAAGCCAATCAGAATCAAGCTCCTGCTCGGGAGGGTTCTCGGATCCACCGCGTTCACCAGATATATAAGTGTTTTTAAATATGAATTTATCATTAACTACTGAACGGATTTACACCATTTAAAGCAAAGAGTGCACTCTGGACCAAGAGCTACCTCTCTGCCAAATTTGGTGTCATTCCGTTCAGCAGTTCGGGCTGTAGCTGCGACAAAGGTTTCCTAACGAAATTAACCTGGAGAAAACGCGTTTTGGGACTCCCTTTTTTCTCGGCCCCCGCTTGATGAATCTCCCCGAAACTTACAAGAAAGGAGCTGACCAGAGCGGGCCATTAGTTTTAAAAATGTCATGAAGATTCGTCAAATGGCACCAAAGATATTGGCAAATCAAAAAACGCCTTTCCTATGGAAACTAGGTCCTAACTATAACTACCTACGTTTTTTATAGGCCCCTGGGTGGGCCAGGTCCCGGGGGCAATGAGTAAATATATAGCAGGGGCCCCCGCAGCCCCGGGGACCACCACCTCTCCCGGGCTATGCCAGTTATATGCGGGGGCATGCGGGCCCCCCCAAGCCCCGGGGACTGCCACCTCCCCGGGGCATTGTTTATTATGTTCAGTTCAAATAGCTTTATTCGACAACATGTATCATAAAAGCATTATTTGACATTTGTACAGTAAAAAAATATATGTTCAATAGAACAGAAAATCTTAAAATACAGAGATCCAATTAAAATATCTTGATATGGCATTATGAGCGACGTCTAAAAATAAAACACTTTAAAACAGGTTTCACTAAAAAGTCATTAGTCTAATAAAACTATGTACATTTTGCTTTCCACCAATACATTCCACCCCAGATGTTCAATAATTATGATGAAAGTATGAAAGAGAAAAGATAAGAAGGGCCTCAACCAACAGAAAAGTCAATACATAAAGTGCTAGTGCTATATACATCATAAGACGATATACAGAGATTATAAGCGCAACCAAGTGTATACTACGATTTTTATACCAGTCACATAGCTCATCTTATTAACTGGGGTCTTAGTTACCTAAGTTGAAGTCACGCCCCGTAAGGCTTTGGTTCTCACTAGCCAGGCTTGCCCTAAGAACTTAGCCATTCCACATGAGAATAAGACGCTAGGGTCAGATGTTAAGATGCGCAGAGCAAATCGGTGATCGCGGGTGCCCATATTACTGCATATGGGTTTTAACCATTTAGTCCTTGCTTTGTTGTAAGCAGGACAAGCGAACAGGACATGAGCAACACACTCGACCAGGGCTCCACAGCAGGGGCAACTCTCTGTTATATTCTCGGCTGCGCGCCACTTTGCCATTCGGGTATTAACAGGGAGCGTGCCAAACCTAAACTGAATATACAGGGTCCTATCTCATGGGACCTGGATCACGTCTAGGTAGGGCTCTAAACTTCTCATTTGTTTGAACATAAAAAACTCCTCTGTCAGTCTCCCCTTATTTGGCTTACTGAGCTCCTGGCTGTGAAACCAATCCCAATAGTAGCGCTTAAGTTCCATCTTGCTAGGGGGAATTTGAGTATCCCATGATTCTTTGAGGCCAAGTTGCATCAAGGTTGTCTTCGCATATGTTATCCACTTGACCCTGTGGTCCACATCCAATTCCATCACCTCCATTAGAGCTAAGGCGTAATTGGTGAGCTCTTCAGTACGCCTTAGGCGAGCCCAAAAAAGCAGTGGGCATAGCCTAGCAATTGCTCTAAACGGTCGCCTACCCATATCATACATTAGAGGTATCAGTGGGGTATTACGGGGGAGCATAACCAAGTCCCTCAAAAATTTGTGCTCTGACCTCATTAACTCATCCACATTTTCAAACCCCCATAGTTCGGCACCATACAGGGCCAAGCTAACAGCCTTTGCTTCATAAACTACGAGCGCCGGGGCGACTGGCCTGCTATACGAGGAGCGATGTTCTTTGCTAAGTGCCCCGGTCACGCGTTTATGATTCAAAAGCATTTTAGCTAAGTGGGGCCTCCAGTGCATTTTGTCGGAGAGTCGTATACCAAGATATTCGAAGTTCTCAACTCTATCCAGGGGGATACCATCCAGTGTGAAATTATTCCTAAAAGTTTTGTGGGGTTAAATGCCATGAGCTTTGTCTTTGTGGTATTAATTACTAAGCCCCGTACCTTACAAAAGGATTGATATCTATTAATTATCTTTTGCAGCCCAGCTGGAGTTTTTGCCATCAACAGGGTGTCATCAGCGAACAGAAGCGTTGGCACTTTGTCGCCCGCCAGGATTGGGGCATCAGCTGGATCTTCTTGCAAAAACTTCACCACCCCGTTCACATACAAGGAGAACAAGGTGGGAGCCATGACACAACCCTGGCGGACTCCCCTTCCAACAGGAATCTGTTCTGTCAGCTGTCCTTGATTACCCCATCTCACCTGAGCATAGTTCCCCTCATGGAGACGCATTAATAAATTCAAAATTAGTGGTGGAATGCCCATATCTTTTAAAATCTGCCACAGTTTATCCCTGGGTACCAGATCAAACGCTGTTTTTAAATCAATAAATGCCAGGTAAAGGCTACCTTTTCCAATTAAAACAACTTTCCAATAAATAAGCATTAATCTAAAAACCTGGTCGATTGTCCCGGTACTGGCCCTAAAACCCGCCTGATATTGTGAGAGGATGTCCTCCTCTTCAGACCATGATTGAATTCTCTGCAGGAGGACCCTACCTAGTACCTTTTGCATTACATCGGTCAGGCTTATAGGCCTATAGTTACCAGGATCTTCCTTATCCCCTTTTTTGTAAATAGGAACTACTACAGCGCCTTTCCAGGACTCTGGAACAGGGCATCCGGCTGCTATGGCATTAAAAAATAACTGAAAATAACCCGACCACCCTTTAGGGTCAAACAAAAATAAATCTCCTGGCAGACCATCTGGTCCTGGGGCTTTAGCGGGGACTAATTTCAAAATCGCAGACTCTATTTCATCCCGCGAAAAGGGATCACTAATATTCCCTATAGGAGGGATGTCTGTGGTGCCGCATGGCTCCTCCAGACAACCGTCCTCTAAAGCGGAATATAATTTCCCAAAGTGGTCCTGCCACTCATGGCAGGTGATATGATTAGGCATAATGCCTAAGTCCCTATTATTTCCCGGCTCACTAAGGACCAGAAGAGGTTCTTATTCTTTCCCTGACTTGCGTCCTTCAGCTCCTGCCAATAACGTTCATCCCACTCTACCTTCGCTTTGTGTAAAGCAATCTTATAGTTCTTCCTAGCCGTTTTAACCCTGAAGCAATTTTTAGTTCTAATTGCTAAAGTCAAAGATTGTCTTTTGAACTTGCAGTCTTTAGTATACCATGGGTGCTGTTTTTTTTTGCAAGCACGCAAGATGTTATTTTTGCGTGGGGCCTGAAAATAAGTGCTTAGTATCTCTACGGTACCAGAATGGACAACAGAGACAATATCGCGTTCAGATATATCCATGTCTCCTGAAGGATACAAATATCATATTCCTCAATAAGTTTGTTCCAATGTGGAAGTAGGAGTTTGTTTTGCAAGCCTGCTACATTCCACAATATGATCCTAAGATTAGTGGAAGAGGGTATCACAACCAAATTGTCATTTGCCGTTTGGGGCAAGCTTGGGTGCACTTGCAGATCGGCCTCTTCGGGGTTAACTAATGGTTCGACTAAACCTGCCCCATATATCCTCTTAACAGTTGCACTGTGATCTCTTAAGTCCCTTGCCCCATAATTACCTAATACTCGGTCTTGTATATCGGGGTTAGGTAAAGAGATTTGGGGATTAGTCATGGTATTAAAAAAGGCAGTACGGTAGTCCATTTTAGGAAGGTGGGAGTTCTCTAGTCAGTCAACTGTCTCTAGTGATGTCCCTTGCTCCAAGATATCTAATGTCCCTCCCCTGTTGTAAGAACGTGTACTCCTAAATTGTATGGGGGAAGCGGACGGGGGACTGGTTCTAAATTCTACGGTGAGCAGACTCTCTGCCAAGTCGCTGGAACCGAGTGTAAGTTCAATATGATCATACAATTGCGCGGGGGTTGAACATCTGCGAGTACGAGTGATATCCTCGCGTATCAGCGAGCGGCAGCCCCTAATGTGACGGATCCAGTGTATCACCTTATTTGTTAAAGAATCAGGGCTTTCATATCCAGCATTTGGCTTAAGTTTGGGAACATTAGTCATAATGACAATTTGGCCCTGTGACTGGGAAGCAGCACGTAAATAATGAGTCTGCTTATGTGATTTGGCTAGAGAGTCTCCTACCAAGGATAAGCCACTAGAATTTACTCGATCCGATCGTGTCCTGGGGGCAGTTTGGGTAGGGCACTCTCTAGGCATGTGGGGCTGTGGAACATTAGAGCCTTTCGATACAGTAGTATTTTTAAAGTTATTTAAATTAGAACTTTGAAGAACAGAAATTGTGGGTGGTAAAGGACAAAAAATAGCGGCCCCACTTAATTTTGTCCCATTACTTAGAGGCTTTTCTTTTGGCAATTCCATTTTATGATTTGGGTTACACAAATGGTTTACTTGCTGTTGGCAAAGTGGAACGAATGGTAACAAGAGTTTAACCATCGCCATGAGATCTTCCATCTTTTGTCTTATAATTATTATTTCCCCCTTAAGTAAGTTCATAGTCAGGAGAATATCCTGCGAGATAAGAGGTTGTTGGCCTTCACTCTCTTGTACATGTTGTTGTGCCTGCTCTATGCCTGCCAGCTGAGTATCTAAGTTAATGTTGGAATCAAGCGTGGTTAGCAAAGCAAACCTATTTGAACAAGGAACTGTAGGTTGAAATAAACACTCACCAGAGCCAGTGAAAGACTCTGGGGGTTCAGTAACCCGAGTATGTTCAACCCGTCTTTGTACGTGTACCATTGCTTGGGCAACTGGTATAATACTTCCATTATCAGAATTGCCCTTTCTAAGATGCTTCTGGAACATTGTGGGGATAGTTGTTACACGTGGCGAGTTATCATGGGTGGGGGAGGAATGGACATTTGCGCATGGTACCGGGGGGTCTGAGGCCAAGATATCCTCACACTCACTGACAAGAGTTTCAATTCTGTCAATTCCATCTATGACACAGTTGCCAGCTGAGTGCCTCAGGTTTTTTTTAGCCTTTTTTCGCTTACCCACCCCACTGTTGATTTTACTACCCGCCTCTGTACCCTCCATATGTTTCCGTTTCCCCATATTACAACAAGTATGAAATAAGACAAGTCCCAGTCAAGAACTCTGCCAGATAGAGTTTAAAAGAGTCACCACAGTCAAATGTCAATTGTAGCAGATACAAAATAGATTCCAGACGAAGGGGGACAATTACGAGGGATGGTTACACACAGTACCTTATCCAAAGGAAATATGACCGTAACAGGAAGTGCTCACGTAAGCTGTAAGATGAAAGGGGGGTGGCCCTGCCCTGCCTCTTCCTGTCAATGACGGGCAAGGACGGGCCCACCCTTGGCCTGGGCTTCGCCCGCGCATGTCCCGCGATGCGGGAGACCGGCGCCCCGCTTAACGCGCCTCCTGGCGCGCGTGGTGACGTCGTTGGCAGGTGTCAGCACTGGCCCGCTGGGAAATGTAGTGCCGTTTCCCTCACTTCGTAGAAGCAATGAGGTAAGCCGTTCCCCTCACGGCTGGAGCAGAGGGAAGAAGTAGAAAAACAGGAGCCGTTCCCCTCACGGCGATCTTGTGGCCGGAATGCGCGTCCCGCGATGCGGGAGACCGGCGCCCCTCTTAACGCGCCTCCTGGCGCGCGTGGTGACGTCGTTGGCAGGCGTCAGCACTGGCCTGCTGGGAAATGTAGTGCCGTTTCCCTCACGGCATAGAAGCAATGAGGTAAGCCGTTCCCCTCACGGCTGGAGCAGAGGGAAGAAGTAGAAAAACAGGAGCCGTTCCCCTCACGGCGATCTTGTGGCCGGAATGCGCGTCATTGTTTATTAAATGCGGGGGCCTCATGGGCCCCCCCAAGCCCCGGGGACTGCCACTTCCCCGGGGCACTAATTATTTACCTGCGGGGGTCCGTTGCGGTCCCCCGGGCCCCTGGGACCACCACCTCCCGGGGCTTTGCATACGTTGGGAGGGGGACCGCGTGGCCCCCCTCCTGGAGCCCTTGATGGCCCTGGGGACCGCCACTCCCCAGGTCCAGCTCCTGCAATGTTCCGGGGTGCCCACCCCCGGGACATTGCTGTTTGCTATGGCAGGACGGGAGCACTGCTCCTGCCCTGTCAAAGCAAACACTGCTTTGCTTCGTGAAACCTGCTCTCGCTTCAACTAAGCAAAGCAGAATTGCTTTTGGGCAAGGGGAGCTGTATGTTAGCAGCTCCCCTTGCCAAAAAGCAATGCCAGCTCCCGCAGGAGGCGGGGAGCCTACAGTGACCATGGGGGCATTGGGGCTCCCCCCACAGTCCCCAACGCTGAGGCCAGGTCCTGGGGGATGGGGTCCACGGGCCATTATTGGCCTGAGGAGGGGGGCACGCAGTCCCCCTCTTTTAAAAAAAAAACAATAATGGCAGGCCCCAGGGGATGGGGTCCCCAGGGCCAATATTGGCCTGAGGAGGGGGTCCACGTGGTCCCTTCTTTTTTTTAAATAAAAAAATAGTGGCAGGCCCCGGGGGATGGGATCCTTGGGGCCATTATTGGCCTGAGGAGGGGGGTCATGCAGTCCTCCTCCTTATTTCTTTTTAATAATAACTGGTGGAAGGCTCCGGGGGATTGGGTCTCCAGGGGATTGGGTCCCCGGGGCGAATACCGAATAATGGAAGAGAGGTGTTTTTTTTAATTTCGAGTTCGGAGTGCAACCCCAACGCGGCTCTCAGCGCGGCCCCCTGTGTAATGTCGCATTGGATTTGCGAATTCACCTTAAATAAATAATTAAGTAGCATATAGTTTAGAAGGTAGTGTTTTATTTTTGAAGTTGTTTTAAAGAGTTACTGGGATTGCAGTTAAAAACAAGATTACAATGTATAGAGTTGTTAAAAATATATACGAGATTATGCAAAAAAAAGTGTTAAACAGAAGATGAAGATGTTGCAAGGACTAGATCCTTGTAAAGTGAGAAAATATAGTAACTTGCAGGGGTCATTCTCTGGCTTGTCTTTCTAGAAAAGTGTGTCAAAGTACTTTTCATCATTTAAGAATGTTAGCAGTACATCATTCAGAAATGTGGAAGTTAGTAAGAAGATTATACTACGTAAAAAGTCCTGCAATATCTCTAAATGAAATAAACACAGCTCTTTTGCATGGTTCAGTGTTGGATGTAAAAAAAGTTTCTAATGATATAGAGTTTCGTTTCTTTGGTCCTCAAGAGGAGTGTAGAGAAAGTGAGAGTTTGATAAGTGTGGGTGTTGAAGAAGAGATGGAAGATACTACTACTGTGAAGTTTGCAGAAGAAATTACAAAGTTTAAGGTAGTTTCTGGTGAAAATCCAAACTATGTTTGCATTTGTTGTCGAAGTACTCACTATAGAAGTCAAACTAGAAATGTTGATGTGTATTTAAAAAGTGAAAAGGAAAACAATGATAAGTGGGAGCAATTTGGTGCTTATTTGTTGGTGGAAGGTCGTTTTGAGTTGGGTACTGATCAACGTATTTGTAAATATTGTTACAACAAATTAGAAGAGAACAAACTGCCAGCTAGAGCTGAACATAACAACCTAGAGTTGATAGTTATTCCTCCGGAACTGATAGATTTAAATACGTATGAGTCCATTCTTATTCAATCTGTGTACCCGTTTCAGGCTATAGTTCGTATGGAGCCTAAAACAGGTAAGCTGCCTCCAACAGATTTACAAAGACGTTTAAAAGGAAGAGTTGTGTATTTACCTTTAGATTTTAAGAAAAATATTGAAACTGTTGGTGTAGAGAGAGAGGAAAGTGAATCTGTAGTCATTCTAGTTAATGGTGTACCAACAAAGAGTCGGAAAATATGGCAAGAGTTAGAAGATGTCACCAAACTTCAAAAGGCTACATTATATCTTGTGCAAAACAATATTTTTTATAAAAATGTATATGTGGAAGATGAAAGAGAAATTTCAACTGGCCAAATAGAAAAAGTGGATAACTCGAGGAGTGAAGAAATTCATGAACATTATAGTATACCTCCTCTACATTCAAAAGTGATAGGAAACACTATTGAATTATTCCAAATGAAGAAAGTGAAGGGAACTCCCATGAGTGTATGGGAAAAAAGTTTGGAAGCTCGTTGTTTTCCACAGCTTTTCCCCACTGGAAAAGGTGGACGATATGATGAACGACCAGTACAAATTCCAGCTTCAGAATATCGTACAACAAGATTGTACTCAGAAGATCCAAGATTTTGTCAGTGTATTCCATATTTATTTCATCTTCTGTTTGAAAGTGACTTGTCTGGACTTTCATATGCAGTGAACCACATATTAAAAACAGGAGTTCATCTTACTCATCTTTCTGCAAAGAAATTTTTGGACAAAGTTCAACAAAGAGAGGATCATTTAGAATCTCAGTTAATTAATTTGATGGCGTGTCAACGTGGTACTAATGAGTATTGGTATCGTCGTCACGGAGAACTTAAATGTATGTTAAGGAACTTAGGAACCCCTACGTGGTTTGTTACGCTTAGCTGTGATAAGTACGCAAGGGGTGATTTACTTGAGTTTCTACGACAAGCAAATTCAAATGTAAAAAACATTGAATTGAAGACAGCTGGAGAACTGTGTTCCTTGGATCCTGTAAATGTGTGCAGATATTTTAATCATAGGTTTCAAGCTATGATGTCTTTTATCTGCAATAAAAATAATCCACCTCTTGGAGAAGTTATTGATTTATTTTGGAGAAAGGAGTACCAACCCAGAGGTGCACCTCATATTCACATGCTGTTATGGGTCAAGAATGCACCAAAATTTGGAACTGATACTGTTGAAAGTGTTTTGTCTTTCATTGAAAAATATGTTACCTTTGCCATTCCAAAAGAAGGAGGAGAAAACAACTTGAGACAGCAAGTTTTACGGTTTCAAAGTAATCGATGTGGGAAATATTGTGACGGAAATACAAATCAAAGGGAAGATTTTATACAAAATGTCGTTTTGGATTCCCACGTCCAGTAATTTCAAAAGGAAGAGTCAACAGTTTCATGTCAGCAGTAAGGCATACTATAACTCGAAAATCTCTGAAGAATACTTACAACATAGAAAGAACTGAAGATTCAAAGTATATTAATGACTACAATCCAGTGATTTTGACAATGTGGAATGCAAATATGGCTATCCAATATGTTGCTGATAATTCGATTGCTTTTGCTCGCTATGTTACATCATATATAACCAAATCCGAAAAGACGGAGTTAAAAGAAATGTGGGAATAAATTTCACAAGAGAAGACTCTTAGTAACAAATTGTACAGCTTTAGTTTGAAGATGCTTTCCCATCGAGAGATTGGATCCTACAAATGTTCGGATCGGTTGACCTCTGCAAGTTTATATTCAAAGTCAAGAGGAATCATTTGGGTAAGTCTAGGTCTTGCAGCAACATCGAAATCGAGTATTGAAATCTGTACAAGAAATTGAATACTTAGCATTGAATGAACCAGAAAGTACAGATATTGTTAAAGCGAATATGTTGGATTCGTACTATCCTAAAAGAAGTCCACATCTGGAAAACATATGTCTCTATGAAGTACTGCAACATTACAGCTTTAAGAGAAATGTTACAGAAGATATAAATTAAGAAAAATATGCAGTAATTGGATGTGAAGGATGTTTGGTAAAACATGCCAAAGGAAATCTTATTAACCACAGGAAACTCAGTTGCGAAACTCCAGATAAAAGGGAATTTTTCTATTTGGCACTTCTGCAACTTTTCAAGTCTTGGCGTAGTGAAATGGAATTACTTGGAGATTTTGACTGCTATGAAGATTCTTTTAATGCATGTAAAGATAGCATTCAATGCACAATTTTTCCAAATTATCTACAAATGTTAAATGAAGAGATTGAACAAGAAACTACTATTGCAGCCGAAATAGCTAGAGACAGTTCTCAAGATAGTCAAAGTTCTGCTCCACTAAGTCAAGATCCATTAGGACAACCAATTCTTGAAAATGAGGCAGCAATAGCCATGAATGAAGTAGAAACGGCAATGCAAGAAGCACAACAGGATATTATTGAGTTGGGAAACTTGGAAGAACAACTAAATATTGAACAAAAAGAAATATATCAGGAAGTGACAGAACAGACACAGCATGGTTTACTGCATGAAAAAAGAATGCCAATGCACATCATTTAAACCTATTCGAATGTATATCAGTGGTCAAGCTGGAACAGGAAAAAGTTTCTTAATTAAAGTTTTGACCAGTTGTCTACAGAAAACCACTGAATCACATTTATCTTGTGTTGTAACCGCTCCAACTGGGTTAGCAGCACACAACATTAAAGGGATTACATTACATCGATTACTCATGCTACCAGTTGAACATGAAAATAAGTTGGAATATCACAAGCTATCTGGAGAAGCTTGTTATGAAGTCTCAAGAGTACTAAAGAAAATGAAACTTCTGATCATTGATATGGTGAGCATGGTCTCAAACGTAATGCTTGCCTTTGTACATTTAAGAATGCAACAGATTTTAAAAACAGATTATGATGTTTTATTTGGAGGAAAACATGTAATTGTATTCAGCGATTTACTACAACTTACTCCTGTGAAAGGACAACTAGTTTTTAAAACACTTCTCATCAAAGACACTAGGAAATCTTTGGGAAGTATTGGAAATATAAACATTTGGTCTCTTTTTGAATATAAAGAACGTATTAAGAATATGCGTCAAGCAAGTGATGAACATTATGGAGACATTCTTCAAGATATTAGAATTGGTGTTTTGACAAAACATGGTAAAGAAGCTTTACAACGTCAGCTACTAACAAACTTGTTTCCAAATTAAAATATTGCACCTGAAATAATGTACAAAAAAATTGGAGAAAAGAAGTCTATAGTTTGCCTAATGCCAACACTGCAAGAGTGTTCTACAGTCAATCAAGAACTTTTGAAACTGGAAAAACAACCAATAATTAAAATGGAAGCCATTGATTAAATGGAGCACGAAGGAGTTACTATTCTTCTCTCTGAGAAATTACAGTCAAAATTGGATTTCTTTGGAGAAGTCTGTATCTAAGACTGCTGGTTTAGAAAAGACTTTATATGTAGTGTGTAAACTGTCGGGTAATATTACGGCGTAATTTGGATGTAGAAAAAGGTGTAGTAAATGGAGCAATGGGAAAAGTTGTTGATTTTGTTAATTATCAGAAGAGAGATGGAATTGAATTTTTGAAGATTAAATTTGATCAGATTGAAGAGGTAAAACAGATTGGACATTGTGTTGTTCGTTTTTTGCTTGTAAAAGACTTGTATGTTCGAAGAAAACAGTTTGCTCTTTCTTCAGCATATGCAGTGACCATTCATAAATCTCAAGGTTTAAATGTAGACAGTGCTTTGGTAAATATTGGAAGTACAGTGTTTAAAGAGGGCATGGCTTATGTTGCATTGTCTCGAGTAAGAACATTATCTGGTTTGTATTTGATTAATGTTGATGAGAAAAAAGTTAGTGCTGATGCAAATTGTGTAAGAGAGTATAATCGGTCAAGAAGACTGTATGCTCCTAACTTAGGTGAATATCCCATATATGAGAAACGTGTAGTATGTCCAAAACGGAAATATGACAAACATTCTAGTGAGTTTCAAAAAAGAAAACAATTCAAGAAAATGATGAAGCTGGAAAGAAAATGAAAATAGACAGTGTTGATGATATTGTAGGATACCAGTTAGAAAATAGTTCAGGTTTCAACTGCTATGCTAATGTAATTGTGAATGTTGTCTTTTACCTAGAAGATCTTCATCATGAAATTATGGAAAATCGAGAAAAAAGATTCTGTTCTTTATTACATTATATTTTTCAAAAGTTGATAACTGATACAAGTAAAATCCATACTGTTTCTGGCATTCGGCATCTTTTGGATATATGCACTGGTTCTTCGCAATTTACACTGAATATACAACAAGACGCACAAGAATTTCTTATGTTTATACTTGCAGTATTCGAAGATGAAGGAATAGAAATTGAAAATATGTTTGGACTAAGTTACAGATGGGATCACAAATATGAAGAGTGTTCATTTTCTTCTACTACTGAAATAGACACTGAATGATTCATATATTTGACAATACCAGATTGTAAATCAGTGTCTTTTAACAAATTAGTAAAAAGAGCTAATCAAGATATGAAATGCTCTCTTTATAAATCAGAAATGTTGTCAACATTATCTATAGAAAGCTTTGGAAAATATGTCATATTAATGCTGCAACATTGTAGAGCAGATGGAAGAAAATTGGAAACTAAAATTAAAAATTTTGTGGCAAGTCAAGTGTCAATTTCAGGAAGAACTTTTAAAGCAGTGGCTATTATTTTCCATGATGGACCTACTACGACATCTGGACACTATACTGTGTAATTAAAGTTCAATAAAGGATGGACACATTGCAATGATGCCCATTTGGAATTCAAATGTAGGTTGCCTTACAAATTACCAAATTCATATCTGATATTTTTGATGCCAAAATTTTGAAAACATCATTAGGCCTATTGGGAAGATGTGAACACGAATTAACGAGTTTATTTTGGATATTTTCAATGCAAATGGATTTGGAAACATTTTTCGGCCTATTGGGAAGATGTGAACAATTACTGTTTGGATTATTGTTTGTGCTAATTCTTATTGCATTTGCAAAATGGTGTCTGAAGGAACTAGTTTATATATTTGATCTTTATATTATACGCGATGTAAATGAGAGTGTATATTTTAGAAAATGCACTTCAGAGAAATAAATAATTTAATGTAGTTGAAGAATATAATTTAGAAACTGTAGATAGGTAAACATATAGTTGAATTTGTTGTAAATATTTTTGACTCACATTTTTCTTTTTTTTTACAATCAAATTGATTGTAATTTTTTCCCCGCTGTTATATGATGATCTACACTGAAATCACTGTGTATGGTGAAATTCAGTAGAATCTGAGAACAGCAAAAACGGGAAACTGAATATGTTATGTAATTGATAAATTATGTTGAGTTCTTAAAACCATAATATTATATGTAATAACATTTTTCCTTCTTTTTTATTACAGAAAGTAATAGTGCACCTTGAAAAGATTTTAAATTCAGTTTACAACAAAACAACTGTAAAATAGTTTCACTGAGTTTGGTATGTACTTTAATAAAGAAGGTAAGATGAAATAATGTAATAAGCATAATAATAAGAAGTAATGTTTACAGTTATTTTTATTGCACTGATCCATTTTTTCAAATAGTACCCATGCACTGATCTTTATAATTAGGTACTATTCTCACACTGCTGCCATCATCCATGCACTATCCAAGCATTTCTCCATTCACCTAGCCTGAATCCATATACTTATAATATCACCCAGACACTACCTATGTACTCTTCCAATCACCCAAGCACTACCCATGCACTCCTCCAATCACCCAAGAACTACCCATGTAGTCATACATGCACCCAGGCACCATCCATGCACTCTTCCATGCACCCATGCATTACCCATGCACTCCTCCAATCACCCAGATATTACCCCTGCACTCATACAATCACCCTAACATTACCCATGCACTCCTCCAATCACCCAGATATTACCCCTGCACTTATGCAATAACCCAGGCATTATCCATGCACTCATACATGCACTCAAGCACTTCTGCAGCACTCATGCAATCACCCAAGCATTACTCATGCACTCCTCCAATCACCCAATAATTACCCAAGTAGTCCTACATGCACCCAGTCACCATCTATGCACTCTTCCATGCACCCAGGCATTACCCATGCACTCCTCCAATCACCCATACATTATTGTCGCACTCATGCAATCACACAGGTACTACCCTTGCACTCCTTCAGTCACCCAGGTAGTACCCATGCACTCCTCCAATCACTCAGCCACTACCCATGCAATCTTCCGATCATCCATGCACTACTCCTGCACTCATGCAATCACCCTGGTACTACTCATGCACTCCTCCAATCACCCAGGAACTACGCAGACAGTCCTACATGCACCCAGGCACCATCCATGCACTTTTCCATGCTCCCAGGCATTACCCACGCACTCCTCCAATCACCCAGATATTACCTCTGCACTCATACAATCACCCTAACATTACCCATGCACTCCTCCATGCACCCAGGCATTACCCATGCACTCCTTCAATCACCCAAACATTATTGTCACACTCATGCAATCACACAGGTACTACCCTTGCACTCCTTCAGTCACCCAGGTAGTACCCATGCACTCCTCCAATCACTCAGCCACTACCCATGCAATCTTCCAATCATCCATGCACTACTCCTGCACTCATGCAATCACCCTGGTACTACTCATGCACTCCTCCAATCACCAAGGAACTACCCAGACAGTCCTACATGCACCCAGGCACCATCCATGCACTTTTCCATGCACCCAGGCATTACCCACACACTCCTCCAATCACCCAGATATTGCCCCTGCACTCATACAGTCACCCTAACATTACCCATGCACTCCTCCAATCACCCAGACATTACCCCTGCACTTATGCAATAACCCAGGCATTACCCATGCACTCATACATGCACTCAAGCACTTCTGCAGCACTCATGCAATCACCCAAGCACTACTCATGCACTCCTGCAATCACCCAAGAACTACCCATGTAGTCCTACATGCACCCAGGCACCATCCATACACTCTTCCATGCACCCACGCATTACCCATGCACTCCTCCAATCACCCAGATATTACCCCTGCACTCATACAATCACCCTAACATTACCCATGCATTCCTCTATGCACCCAGGTGTTACCCATGCACTCCTTCAATCACCCAAACATTATTGTTGCACTCATGCAATCACACAGGTACTACCCTTGCACTCTTTAAGTCACCCAGGTAGTACCCATACACTCCTCCAATCACTCAGCCACTTCCCATGCAGTCTTCCAATCATCCATGCACTACTCCTGCACTCATGCAATCACCCTGCTACTACTCATGCACTCCTCCAATCACCCAGGAACTACCCAGACAGTCCTATATGCACCCATGCACTACCCATGCAGTCTTCCATGCACCCAGGCATTACCCATACACTCCTTCAATCACCCAGACATTACCCCTGCACTCATACAATCACACAGGCATTACCCATGCACTCCTTCAATCACTCAAGCACTACCCCTGCAGTTATGGAATGACCCAGGCACTACTTATGCACTCATGCAATAACCCAGGCACTACCCTTCCACTCCTCCAGTCACCCAGGTAGTACACATGCACTTCTTCAATCACACATACAGTAAACATACACTTCTCCATACATTCAACTTTGCACAATTCATACAACACTTACAAATTTCTCTTTTTTAACCAAATAGGCGGTTCTGAAAAGAACCATTTTTTTCCTTCTTTTTTGTTTTATATATTTTTTTTTTTGTTTAACTCTTTTTAAAAAATTTTGGGTGTTTTTTTTGTTAAAAAAATAAAAAATAAACAGAACCAACAAGAAAATCATTCAAAAAATTATGCAAATAATAGTCATTGCCTAAACGAAAAAAAAATTAACACTTGTGGTTCTTAATGGCAACCACGATAGCATTCGGTGATTGCTCACCAACACATAGGGGGAGGTTTACTAAGATTTTGCGCCGTGTTTGCGTCATAAAAGTGACGCAAAACGGCACAAAATCTTTTTTTTCCTAATCAACTTTCCAGCGCTAAACTTGTTTAGCGCTGGAAATAACGTAAAAGTAATGCGAAGCAGCGCATTGAACTGCTTCACATTACTTTGCGCCGTGGGGGCGTGCCAAGGGTGGTGCATGGGCGTTCCCATGCAACCACCCAAGGTTTCTCACGTTAAACCCAATTTACTGAAAACAGTGATTGGGTTTAGCGTGAGAAAACTGCGCCCTTTACAACTAGGCGCAAGGGAGGAGAAATGCTTTCATTTCTCCTTCCTTTTCCGACTTTGCATGCGTGCTGCACTGTGCAGCACGCATGCCAAGTAGGAATAGCTTTACCTTGTGCCTAGCATAGTATTTTGTACAGGATGGCTACCCTTCCTGTACAAAACCTATGCTACACTCATGCACACACCTTAGCGCTGCGGCGCTAAGGTGTGTGCATGACACACGGCTGCTGAAATCAGCGCCGGCGCAAGGGAAAGGGGAGGAGAGAGCCATATCTTTGAAGATATGGCGCTCCCCTGCTCCCTCCCTGTCGCGCAACGCAGCGCAGCCTCGTGGGGGCTGCGCTGCGTTGCACAACTTTTTTATAAATCTCCCCCATAATGTCTTCTTGCATTTTAAACATCGCTGCTCAACTTTAGCAAAGTCCGGGAAGATGTTGGTTGGAGGAGTTGTGCCAGCAGATGAGGTGCTGGGTCCAGCAGTGTTCTCCTCACTTGCCTGCTTTTGTATATCACGTCTCAGTTGTTCTCTTGCAAGACGCCGAGGGTGCATGGTTTGCAAATGCTTAAGCATTGATGACGTTCCACAAGAATATTTTCTTTCTGACCCTCGTGAGAGGACCTTTTCGCAAATGGTGCACGTCACCTTACGGGCATTGACCTTTTCTCCCCAGGTGGTATGGAGAAAAGTGCCCACGCGATACTTTCATACCGCACTTTCACAGGTTCCTCCAAATCTTCTTCATCTTCTGGTGGAAGCTGCTGTGATGGATTTCCAGCTGCCATTTTTTGATGCAACAAAAAAAAACACCAAAAAGTTTAAAAGAAGAGTAGCAAAAGACAACAGGTGTGTCCTCTGAGATGCTCTTGAAAGAATGAAAAAAAATGGGTGGGGTCATTCAACTTCTAGAATCAAAAGCTTCTTAACCAATGAAATGCTTTCTTTTGAAGTTACATGGGATTCGCGCACCTGGCGAGCAACCAGCACGTAACCGGCGCGAATTCCGAAAAATATATTTAAGAATAATATATCTTTATTACAATTACAGATATATGATATTTAGAGTTATATTTAAGCCTGGGCGTAATTCGCGAAGTAGCGCTACGCGAAGCTACGCAAAGTGCAGTTCGCACTACGCGAGCTACGCGTAGCACTACGCGAACTGCGTAGTGCACTGTTCGCAATGATTGCACAGTGCCGGATGCTTGTCCGCACTGTGCAATCATTGAAAACGGCATCTTGCACAGTGCGAGCTGTCTTCACTGCCGCTCGAGTAGATTTTTACTCGAGCGGCAGCTTTCTCAACGCGGACTGGTAATTTCTCATCGCGAGCGGTCGCGAGCATACGCGACCACTCGCAATGAGAAACCCGACCTCCCCGCGTTGAGAATCTCGCCGGGAGGTTTATTTTCCACGCTCGCGATCAGCAACTTGATGTTGCTGATCGCGAATGAGGAAAAAGTCTCGCCGGGATGTCATTTTGCTTGCTCGCGGTCGCCAAATTTACGTTGAGGACCGCGAGTAAGCAAAAAATGACCGCTGCACTACGCTACGCTACGCGTGTTTGCACTGTGCTACGTGCAATTCGCGTTGTGCGAAGTAGCGCAAACTTCGCAAACTACGCGAGCGTAGCGTAGTGCTTTGCCCAGGGTTAGTTATATTAAGTAATGTCTTGGTATAATATATAAAATAAAGTTATATACATATACTTTTAAAACTTAAAGATTTGTGATGGATTCGCGCACCCGGCGCGACCCCGGGAAATACGTACGTGACTTTACGCGGTGCTAAGAACCGCGCACCCATCGCATACCGAATGCGCATCGTACACGACTTAACCAATATGGCTGCAAAATTCTTGGATTCGCGCACCCACCGTGACTGGAACACGATCGGTACGCAAATCCAGTTTTAAAAAAAAGGAGAAATATCAGATTCTTTTTATAAAACTTTAAACATTTTGAAAAAGTATTTTTTGGACATTATAATTTCAAATTAGCATTTAAAAAACCTTTGAAATTCACTGAAAAAACCATAGGTTTCAGGGACGTTATAGTTAGAAATTAGCATTTAAAAAACCATAGAAATTCACTGAAAAAACTACAGGTTTCAGGGACGTTATAGTTAGTTGGACATTTTACTCGTACAAAACCAGTGAAATCCGGCCGTTATAGTTAGTTCAGCTAACTATAACTCGCGCCCCCCCATTCACTGCTGATGACTACACATATTACATCATTCATGACATAGTCAGTGACATCACTGATGACATCACTGATGACATCTCAATTGACATCACTGATGACATCACTCATGACATCATCCACGTGATAATCTGATGCACCTCCTCATACCCTAATATAACCTTTGATACACTCACTCTAAAATACAGATTACCATTCTCGAAATCATAGACACACTAATACCAGTTACTATATACCCACTCGGTGATTCCTAGGTCTACACACACATCCACTTATTCACCCATGCAATCACTCATACATGCAGTCACTCATCAATACAGCACTATCATAGGCACTCATACACGTATACAGACACTCACACACTGCCACTCATCCAGAGTTACTCACACACCTAGTCAGTCATGCAAAGAATCAATCATGCTCCCATTTACTCACTTATACAGTTATACACACACCACTTCACTTATTCATACAGATACTAACACATACTTACTGTTTTATACAATCACTGATCCAAGCACACACTCATCCATACAGCCACTCTCACAATCACTCACTCTCACATATAGGCATTTATATACTCCAACACTCACATATACTGCCTTTTACATATGTAGTTACTCACACATGTACCACTGAGACACCCATTCACTCACCAACACACCCATACACATACTCACCCACCCATACAGCCCTTCACAGATACACTATTGAACCCATACACCCACTGAATCACCCACTCACACATCTATGCACAGAGTCACACACCCCCACCTACCCACACAGACACTCAGGCACCCATACAGATACTCAGACAACCAATCAATAATCCATATAGACACTCATGTAGCTACTCAACAACCCATGCAGCCGCTTACACACCAACTGACAGACTGATACAGACATTCACACAGTTTAGTCACTAACCCATGCTTTCAGTAAGACACATTTAATCACTCACTTATACAGTCAGTCACGCACCTACTAAATCGTACATTCAGACACGTATACACCCACTCATTCTTCAATACACCTTGGCATATATATATATATATTCACTGAAAAAACCATAGGTTTCAGGCACGTTATAGTTAGAAATTTGCATTTAAAAAACCTTAGAAATTCACTGAAAAAACCATAAGGTTTTAGGGACAGTTATAGTTAGTTGGACATTGCACTCGTACAAAACCCGTGAAATTCCCCCGTTATAGTTAGTTCAGGTAACTATAACTCGCGCCCCGCAATGCACTGCTGATGACGTCACATATTACATCACTCATGACATGGTCAGTGACATCACTGATGACATCACTGATGACATCTCAAATGACATCACTGATGACATCACTGATGACATCATCCAGTGACTGTGTGTTTCTGTAAAGTTTAAATATGTTTAATATATTTAGGGAAAGGCGTATTGAAGAATGAGTGGGTGTAGAAGCGCCTGAATGGATGATTTAGTAGGTGCGTGACTGAGTCTATAAGTGAGTGATTAAACGTATCTTACTGGATGCATGGGTGAGTGACTAAACTGTGTGAATGTCTGTATCCGTCTGTCTGTTGTTGTGTAAGCAACTGCATGGGTTTCTGACTAGCTAAATGAGTGTCTATATGGGTTATGGATTGGTTCTCTGAGTATCTGTATGGGTGCCTCAGTGTTTGTGTGGGTGGGGTGTGTGTGACTCTGTGCATAGATGTGTGAGTGGGTGATTCACTGGGTGCATGGTTTCAAGAGTGCGTCTGTGATGGACTGTATGGGTGGGTGAGTGTGTGTATGGGTGTGTTAGTGATTGAATGTATATCTCAGTGGTACATGTGTGAGTAACTACATATGTGAAAGGCAGTATATATGTGTGTTGGAGTATATAAATGGCTATAAGTGAGAGTGTGTGATTGTGAGAGTGGCTATATGGATGAGTGTGTGCTTGCATCAGTGATTGCATAGGAGCGTAAGAATGTGCTAGTATTTTTATGAGTAAGTGAGCTGGTGTGTATAACTGTATAGGTGAGTAAATTGGAGTGTGATTAATTATTTGCATGACTGACTAGGTGTGTGAATACCTCTATGGATGAGTTGCGTTGTGTGAGTGTTTATATAGGTGTATGAGTGCATATGATAGTCCTGTACTGAGTGACTGTAAGTATGAGTGACTGTACGGGTGAGTGAGTAGATGTGTGTGTGTAGACCTAAGAATCAGTGAGTGGGTATGTACTTATTGGTATTGGAGTGTGTATGGTTTTGAGAATGGCAGTCTGTAATTTAGAGTGGGTGTTTCAAAACTTATATTAGGGTGTGAGAAGATGCATTAAATTCTCACATGGATGATGTCATCAGTGATGTCATCAGTGATGTCATTTGAGATGTCATCAGTGATGTCATCAGTGATGTCACTGACCATGTCATGAGTGATGTAATATGTGACGTCATCAGCAGTGCATTGCGGGGCGCGAGTTATAGTTACCTGAACTAACTATAACGGGGGAATTTCACGGGTTTTGTACGAGTGCAATGTCCAACTAACTATAACTGTCCCTAAAACCTTATGGTTTTTTCAGTGAATTTCTAAGGTTTTTTAAATGCAAATTTCTAACTATAACGTGCCTGAAACCTATGGTTTTTTCAGTGAATTTCAAAGGTTTTTTAAATGCTAATTCCTAACTATAACATGTCTGAAACCTATGGTTTTTTCAGTGAATTTCAAAGGTTTTGTAAATGACAATTTTTAAATGTATTAATTGTTATATTTATTTTTTTCATACTGATTTACTACATTTTTAGAAACATTTTTTTTTACATATTTTATTTTTTAAATTACATTGTAATTACATTATACATTACAAAAAATACTTTCTCAGAATGAATTACTTTAGTTTAAATACTTTGCACATAGGCAATAGACTTTTAAGTACAGTAGTTACAGTTGTTGCAATGGGCAACACATTTTCAAACACAATGCAACATTCAGCTCAATGTGAATTTCTAGTTAAATGCAATTAGTTACTTTATGGATTACTTTTTCTAACCACAGGACTGGATCCTAGATTCAGTCCTGGGACATCTCCTGTAAACAGTTGAGTAAAAGCGTTTTGGTTACAGTAGTGATTTTTAAGGAATATTATTGTATTTTAAAAGTTGACACTTAGAAACTTTTTCTCATAGAATCACCAATGTTATCCTATGGAAGGAAATTCACTTAGCAGGTAAAAACTGTTATCGTTACTTTTTCTTACTCAGTGTTGGATCCTGGATCCAGCACTGGTGCATCTCCTGTAAACAGTTGAAAGAATGCGTTTAAGTCATACAGGCGATTTTTAAGGAATATTTGTAGTTTGTGAAAATCGACACTTTGAAACTTTTCAGCTGAAAACCAGACAATGGATTCCTATGGAAGAAAATATAAGTTACTGGTAAGTACGGTTAAAATTACTTTTCAGGGTCAGTGCTGGGCTAAAAGATGCAGCACTGAGGTCTCTCCTGATAACAGGTGAGTAAATCGGAATTCGTATTTCGGCTGATTTTAGAGGAATATTTTAAAGTTCCAAAACTCCACACTTAGAAGAATTTCCAAGTGAAACCAGTCAATGTTAGCCTATGGAAGGAAATTCAAGTTACTGGTAAGTACGGTTAAAATTACTTTTCAGGACCAGTACTGGGCTGAAAGATACAGCACTGAGGTCTCTCCTGATAACAGGTGAGTAAATCGGAATTCGTATTTCGGCTGATTTTAGAGGAATATTTGTATGTTTCAAAAATCAACACTTAGAAACTTTTTCAGCAAAAAGCAGGCAATGATATCCTATGGAAGGAAATTCAAGTTACTGGTAAGTACGGTTAAAATTACTTTTCAGGATTAGTACTGGGCTGAAAGATGCAGCACTGAGGTCTCTCCTGATAACAGGTGAGTAAATCCGAATTCGTAGTTCGGCAGATTTTAGAGGAATATTTGCACAATGGTGAAGGGAGGGGCGGGGCCTGAGGTGACATCTGTGCAAACGCGCCCGTGGCGCGTTTTAAGTTGGGGGATTAAGTCCCCTTGAATCATGAGGGTCCCTAGGGGCCAACTAGCCCACCAGGAACCTCCAGTATGCGCTAGGGGCTGCGTTGCAGAGACGTGTAGAGAGGCCACACCCCTTTTACACCTCTCTGCAACGCAGCTCTGTGGCGCTTTCTGGATGTACCTGTTGGGCTAGTTGGCCCCCAGGGACCCTCAGGATTGAAGGGGATTTAATTCCCCATCTTAAAACGCGCCACGGGGCCTGTTTGCACACATGTCACCTGAAGCCCCGCCCCCTCCCTTCACCACTGTGCAAACGCGCCCCGTGGCGCGTTTTAAGTTGGGGGATTAAGTCCCCTTGAATCCTGAGGGTTCCTGGGGGCCAACTAGCCCACCATGTACCTCCAAAAAGCGCCACAGAGCTGCGTTGCAGAGAGGTGTATAAAGGGGCGTGGCCTCTGTACACCTCTCTGCAACGCAGCCCCCTGGCGCATACTGGAGGTTCCTGGTGGGCTAGTTGGCCCCCAGGGACCCCCAGTATTCAAGGGGAATTACTTCCCCATCTGCAAACGCGCCAGGGGGCGCGTTTGCAGAGTGGTGAAGGAAGGGGGCGGGCCTGCGGCCCGATCGTTTTTTTTTTTTTTTTTCCTGAAGGGGGCTGTGTGGTCCCCCTTCCTTTTTCTTATTTTTGGGCCCTGGGGACCCCATCCCCCAGGGCCTTACCCCTTTTTTTTTAAATTAAAATTAAACTGGAAGGGGGCCGCGTGGCCCCCTCCCCTGGCCGAAAACTGCCCCGGGGACCCCATCCCCTGGGGCATGGCCACACTTTAACATTCCTTTTAAGGAGGGGGGCTGCGTGGCCCCCTCCTCAGGCCTCCTTTTGCCCCGGGGACCCCATCCCCCGGGGCAGGCCTTTTTTTTAATTTAAATAATTTCTGGGGAGGGGGCCGCGTGGCCCCCCTCCCGGGCCACTTATGGCCCCGGGGACCCCATCCCCCGGGGCCTGGCCTCTGGTTGGGGACTGTGGGGGTCCCCAAACCCCCCACAGTCCCGCCGGCTCCCCGTGTCCTAAGGGAGCCGGCATTGCTTCCACACGGGGAGCAGCTAACATGCTGCTCCCCGTGTGGAAAGCAATTGTCTTTGGATATTGGAGCGAGAGCAGGTTTCCCTGCTCTCTCTTCCAATATCCAAAGCAGTTTGCAATGACAGGACGGGAGCCGCGAGGCTCCCGTCCTGTCATTGCAAACAGCAGTGTCCCGGGGGTAGGCACCCCGGGACACTGCAGGAGCCGGCCCTGGGGGGTGGCGGTCCCCAGGGCCACCACAGGCTCCAGGAGGGGGCCGCGCGGCCCCCTCCCCACATCAGCAAAGCCCCGGGGAGGTGGTGGTCCCTGGGCTTCGGGGGTCCAAAACGGACCCCCATTTTAATTTGTTAGTGCCCCGGGGAGGTGGCGGTCCCGGGCGTGTGGGGGCTCAAGCCCCCCCCACACAGGAAAAAGTAAAAAAAAGAAGCCCCGGGGAGGTGGTGGTCTCGGGCTGCGGGAGGGCTCAGAGCCCTCCCGCACCATTTTAAAAAGAAAGCCCCGGGGGTGGCGGTCCTCGGGCTTGGGGGCCCTTTGAGGCCCCCCATACATAAATTTAACCCCCACCATGCCCCCGGGACTTGGGCCACCCGGGGGCAAAATACAATCGAAGCGCGGGAGACCGCCCTTCGATTTTTTTTTTTATCGGCAGGATCCGCGCACCCTGAGCGCATCCTGCCGATTTTTTTTTTTTTTTTAAATGCTTTTTTCTGCCCAGGGGGTCCTTGTGGGACCCCCTGAGCAGACCTAGGGGGTCAGGGTGTTTCTACCCTGCCCCCTTTGTGCGCTTTGCGCACTTGTTTCTGTCCCTCGGTTCTACCGAGGGATAAAATGGCTGCCAACATTTCCTGAATCGGAATGTTGACAGCCAGCTGACAGCCAATTAGCATGCAGCTCGTGATCGGGACGGTGCGCGCAGGGTGCGCTCAGGGTGCGCGAATCCTCCGTGCCCATAGATATATATGTACTTTTACTTTTGATTTTCTCAGCAACTACTGAACGGATTTACACCATTTAACAAAAAGGGTTCTTTCTGAACCAAGAACTACCTCTTTGCCAAATTTGGTGTAATTCCGTTCAGCAGTTCGGGCTGTAGCCGTGTCTAAAGTTTCCTATGGGAAATTGATTTTTTGACTCTTATTTTTTTAATTTCTCCGCAACTACTGAACGGATTTACACCATTTAACAAAAAGGGTTCTTTCTGAACCAAGAACTACCTCTTTGCCAAATTTGGTGTAATTCTGTTCAGCAGTTCGGGCTGTAGCCGTGTCTAAAGTTTCCTATGGGAAAATGAATGGGGAAAACACGTTTTGGGACCCCTTTTTTCTCGGCCCCCGCTTGACGAATCACCCTGAGACTTTCAGGGTAGGAGCGGACCGGAGCGGGCCATAAAGTTTGAAAATTTCGCGAAGATTCGTCAACCGACGCAAGAGTTATTTCAAATAGAATGTCGCGGATTTCCTATGGAAAATAGGTCCTAACTATAACTATCTACTGGCGACCGCCAGTAGATAATATATATATATATATATATATATAACATATTTAAACATTACAGAAACACACAGTCACTGGATGATGTCACCAGTGATGTCATTAGTGATGTCACTAACCATGTCATGAATGATGTAATATGTGACGTCATCAGCAGTGCATTGCGGGGGCGCGAGTTATAGTTATCTGGACTAACTATAATGGCTGAATTTCACTGGTTTTGTACGAGTGAAATGTCCAACTAACTGTAACGTCCCTGAAACCTGTGGTTTTTTCAGTGAATTTCTATGGTTTTTTAAATGCTAATTTCTAACTATAACGTCCCTGAAACCTATGGTTTTTTCAGTGAATATATAGGCTCAGATTCTATCCCTGGGACTATCTTTCTGCCCTAGAACAAATTTCCAATACACCAGAACAAGAGCGGATGTTTATCAGTTTACGCGAAAATTAAAACGTACAAAATTTCATTTATTAAGGCCCACTGCTGAGGCCGCTACGACAGTCTCTGCAACAAGATTGGAAACAGATATGTTGGGCCTACAAGTCTCGGATGTAGATTTATACCGGGACATGTGCCAGTTGGAAAGTGGGGGATCACCTAGCAGTCAGATTATCCCCCTTGCAGGTACTCAAGCCAGGCCTCAAACACCATTTAAAATGAAATCAAAATTTGTCCCCATATTGGTGCGAGATGGTTTAGATGCCTTTAGTGATCATGTTGTTAATCAAATCAAAAAACTAACACATGCAACGAATAGATCCAAAAGAGTATATACCAGCAAAGAGACCAGATACAATCAGTTGATTTTAAGATTAAGAAAGGAAGATGTAGTTATTCGAACATCAGACAAAGGCGGAAATATAGTCCTTTGGCCCATGAAAGACTATTTAGAAGAAGCATACAGCCAGTTGAATGATGTCCAATGTTACAAAAAAGCACTCCACTAAAATACAAAAACACTCAGGATTCTCTTTTCAAGAATTTGATTGCCTGGAAGAGTTTGGGTCTTTTAAGTTGGGATGAGTATAAATTTGTTAAAAAGGAATATCCAATGGTACCTCATATTTACTTTATACCCAAAATACATAAGGACATGGCGAAACCACCAGGCAGGCCAATCATTGCGGCGTGTGATGGGCCATTGGAGAATCTCTCAAGATACATTGATTATTTTTTACAGGTGCACATGAAGCAGTTAAAATCATACATCCAGGACACCAGTGACTTTTTAACAAAAATGAATGCAATTGTGTGGGAATCTGATTTTTTGCTAATTACAATGGATGTCTGTTCTTTGTATACCTGTATCAGGAATCAGGATGGCTTGAGAGCAGTGGAGTTCTATCTTAATACTAGATCTATAATATATGCACAACATACTCGTATGCTCTTGGATATGCTGCTTTTTAATTTGGAAAATAATTTTTTTCTTTTTAACGGGCAGTTTTATCAACAAATCCAAGGTGTAGCCATGGGGGCCAGTTTCTCCCCCAGTTACGCCTGTCTGTTCATGGGCTGGTGGGAGGAACTGGTCCTCATGCGCAAATATGAACATGTGTATACTACTAATATTGTATCTTGGATGCGCTTTATAGATGATATATTTATTGTGTGGAGAGGGAGGGAAGAAGGTGCGTTGAAATTTATCAATGAAATCAATGAAAACAACTTTAACCTTAAATTCTCCTCGACCATCAGTAGACACACAGTGACCTTTTTGGATGTGCAGGTTTTAGTTAGAAATAATGTTTTAACTACCACCCTTTTTACTAAACCAACTGCAGGAAACACACTTTTACACGCGTCGAGTGCACATCCCCCACATCTCATTAGGAGCATTCCCTATGGGGAAATGCTCCGTATCCGTAGAATATGTAGTGATCCAGAGGATGCAAGGATGAGGCAGATGGAGAGAAGTGCTAGATTTTTGGCTAGGGGATATAGCAGCGAATCAGTAGACTCTGCTATAAGAAAGTCTCAGGCAAGGTCGAGGAGGGATCTCCTCACGCTACAAAACAAAAACGTCACAGGCAGAGGCATACACACAGCCTGTCAGATTAATCCTAACCTATTCAAAACAGGAAAAACAGTTGCGAAGTATTATGAGACACAATTGGCACTTTATCCGGGAAGATCCAGTAATAGGTGACCTGATGCCTGTCAATCCATCAATCTCCTTCCGCAAATCATTAAGCATGGGGAATATGTTGGTTCAGAATAGTCATGATAGTAGTCATAAAGACATGTGGTTAACAATAAGAAAAGGTTTTTTTAAATGTCTCTCTTGTAAGGCTTGTCAGTTTGGAATAAATGTCAAAACGTACACAACTGCTTTTTCAGATACAGTCAAAGAGATTAAACAGCATCTCACGTGCAAGACAGAATATTGTGTATACGTATTGGAATGTGACTGCCAACTGAAATACATAGGCAGCACAAAATTAGCAGTGCACAAACGTGTCCTTCAACATATCAGGGCGATCACTAATAAGGATCAAAATTACCCTGTTGCAAGACATTTTCAAACTGTACACAACAGCAATCCACAATTTCTACGCTATTATGCTATTGAAGCTATACCTATTATGAAAAGAGGGGGTGACAGAAAAGCCAAACTGAGATGCCTGGAAACGAGCTATATTTTAGAGTTTGATTCTAAGCATCCAGGCGGGCTCAATATTACAGAAGATTTACATACGTTTTATAACGTATGAAGTCAGTCTCCCATAGGTCAAGCATGTATAGCGGGTAAGCCAATTAGAACACTGCAATGAAGGGACACCTTTTCTTGCTTACACTCAATGTCTGAAGAACCTTGGGCAAGAGGCATAACTATATTGAACCAACTAATAAAACTAGCCCAATTTTTAGGAATGGTTTTAGAATTGGGGTGGTATTTTATAGTGATTTCTTAAAGCCTTTTTTTAATGTTTTTTACAGATCTACATCAGGGTTCTTTGTTTTAAGACTTTAAAAGCCAATGATCTACTGACATTCTTAGAAACCTCCCTTGCAATATGAAATAAGGTATGAACTTTAAAGTAGGACGTATTTAATGAATATACTATGATAATTTGTACTTGTATATAATGAATTTATTTGTTTACTCCTTCAGATATTTAATATTTATAGCACCATTGATTTTAACTCCAAGTAGTATAGCACTGAGTCACTTTATCTGTCCATTCAAAGCATGTCGATAATGGTAGTAAATGATTTAGAGATGTGCACAAATGCATTTAAGCAAATATAATCAAGAAAAGAAAGTATTGCACAACTAATTCATTGGCACAATAGAACAACATTGAATTAACAGATTCATCTGTGGTATATTTATATATATAATAACAAGAATAAATATATGTATTAAAAAAGACATGAATATCAGATAATGTATGGTGCAGAGTAATCCGTGAACAGGCAAAGTATTTAAACTTAAGGACACAAAATAGGAAATAGGTGTTTCTTTAAAGAAATGTGTCCTTTATAAATAAATTTTATAGCACATAGCGGTAGGTGATAGGTTTATTTTCACTTTTGTATTAAGATATGCATTTTTTTATGTGGATGATGTCTTTATTCCTATATATGATATCATTTTAATGGAAATTGTAAACATGTGTCAGGAGACATTTAAGTAAGATATTTAGCCTGAACCAAAACATATATATATAAAAAATTATTTTGTAATATCGTTTCACTACAATGTGGGCAATCATATAGGAGGTTGAATATAAATTATGAATAACAACTAAATGAATAACAAAATATGATATGTAACGGAACATGAGGTATTATTGTATGTAAAGTATATATTTTTTAACATGTTTTCTATTTCCATAATTTTAATTAAGCACAGGCACTTTAAATATGGGGGTAAAGCTGTTGAGCGTTGTCATGTGATCAAGGCCGCTTGTACGGCCGAAACGCGTAATGGCAGAGGACTGGTAACAATAAATGAAATATTTGCACTGAATGAGGTCTGCACTCGTTTTTCCGAAGGATTGTGGCGAGGAGAGGAATATATATATATATATATACACATATATATTCATTCAAAGAAAACATGCTTCCAGCATCCAAAAGCCTGAAAATGAGCCACACTATCTGATAATCTGGCACAATTATTTTAATTTATCGGACAGTCCATCATGACACGCTTCGATCCATTCAGGGTGTTGATCACATGACTTTCGGATTGGGCAGTCCCTTTTTAAATGTAAAAGCACACAAACAGTGAGAGGGGACTTCAAGTAGACACTATCACATACGTGAAACCAAAGTGATAATGGTTGCACAAAATATCATGATAATTAGTTGTAGGACAGCCAGTTAAACATTCCATATTTTTATTGTTGTCACCAGATAGTTCTTACAGTCAGGTTTTATCCTCCATAACACTGGCTGAATGTATTTGTTGTGTTCTTGTGTCCATGGGGTAGTACGTATTAAATGGAATGTGAGGGAAGTAGATTCTAACGTGAGGGTTCCAAGGTGACTCAATTGTTAGCTGACGCCCGTAGCTTTTGATGGGGATTGTTGTTGTGCTGTTTGGATGTACTAAATTAAAGTGACTTGTTCTTCGCTCGTGTTCATGTGTTTAATTACGCCACTCAGAAGAACCCAACAGTATTATTTCAGATTACTCCATTGTAAAGATTTCTGCACCTCACTTTGGTACAATTACTCCAATGACCATAATCCATTGCATACCTGTGCCCAATTATTGCATCCACTGTGTCCTTGACTACAATATTAACGCTTTCTTGAATCTTTAGTAGCTCATTGATGTAATTAGAAAACATCACTTCCATGACTCTAGAAGTAGATTTCATGTCACGAGCCTGACCAGCTAGGATGGGCGTTCTAAGCGCCACACAGTGGAGATATATATAAATAGATAGATAGATAGATAGATAGATAGATAGATAGATATCCACGCTGTAAGACTCTCCTCTTCAGTCGTAACGGCGACACAGACATTAGATATATATATATGTAAAGCACATGCGCTTAACAAACAGTTGGAGGCACTACTACAACACATGATTAAAGCCCAACTTCACAACATACTATCCTTTCTTCATGCTTGATTTGTTTTTTCACAATAAGGCACCAAATGGTAATACCTTCACATCAGTAGTGTTCTCATCTTCTCAACAGTGGAGACGAGTTTTGTGGGGTTTGCTACATTTTCAGGTTTCTAATTTCTGCTTTGAAGTCTCAGTTTATATTTTCTTATATTTGATGTTGGGCTTGCTCAGAAAGTATTTCTGACACTGCAGCTTTCTTTTAAAGGAAAAGAAATATCTACTGAATTTGGATTGCAGGAAGTGTAGCAGAATGTGAACTTTATTTTGAAAGAGTTCTATACCTTCTTGAAAGTTGAATAATATAAACTAAAGCAAAAGAAATTGAACTCTGTTTTCCTTTTTCCGACATCTTGCTTTTCATGTTGAAACAAATATGGTCATGGTACTTTAAAGGTAAAGTGTTCAAAGGCAGCAAGTACATGAAACAGAGCATGTGCCAGGCACTGTGACAGGGTGCTGCTTTTCTCAAGTTCCAGGAGCGTGCTCATCTACCCGTGGGATGTTTATGACCTGATTATTCTTTTATGATTCAGACAAGAAGAACAAACAGAAGATCAAGGCAAAGATGATAAAAGGGAGGCTGAGTTTACTGAAGGGTGAGTTAGGTCACATCTAAGCCAGGCCATCTTCTTGGCGGCAGAAAGAGAGGGATATGGTTTAGCATAACCCTAAGTCTTCCTTTATATGGGCTGGTAACATTGACACGTGCATTATCTCATCTGCTGTTCCGAAATTTGGTTCGAATTAGCAAATGTATCATATTTTACATTCTGTTAATATTTCTGCCAAAAAGCGTGTCTGTTGGTGCAAGCAATCTATTCCAAGATATTTTTAAATGAATTAGAATAAAATAGGGCTCACCTTTGTATCTTTTATTTATTTGTAAGCAAAGGTATCCATTCTTGGACAAGATAATGTTGAATTAATTGTTCCTGTTCATTTTTACTGATTCCAGAAAAATATGAGCCAGTCTCGAAGCGACATTTCCACCAACCACCGCATATGTGCCTGATTACAAGTTAATCGGAATGAAAATAACACGTTTGCACGCATATTATTTTGTTGTCTGATAATAGGTGGTTAGGATTTTCCTCACCAGGATTTTAGTGGGTGTGGAAGACCGTGAGAAGTGCATGAGACTATGGCTGCAACCACGTCTCATGCAGCTTTTTTTGTTCTAACAAATAAAGCATACAATACTTTCACAGCTAAAAAAATCTTCCCCTTGTCACTCCCTCAACCCTCTCTCTCCCTCCCACAGTAGCCCACAAATACATTTACCACCTGATCAGTGCACGGCAAAAAATATATGCAGTAGGTGTTTCCACGTGTTTTTGCCCAACAAACATCAAACCCATACAGAAGTTTCCTATTTCATTGGTTTTTATACATAATTGCACAGTACTGGGTTGATTTTATACTACAGCTTCATTTAAAAGGAAAATAAATATCTACTGAATTTGGATTGTTTGAAGTTATGTTGTGTTATTGGAGCTTGTAACGCGCACGGATACTACGAGGAGTGTCCCGGCGCGGTTCTTGAGAAGAGTAGAAGGGCTGGTTAAATGAAAAGGAACGTTTTCAGTCTTTTTCTGAAAAGAGTGGGGTCCTGGATGCTGCGAAGAGCAAATGGAAGCGAATTCCAGGCCGTAGCAGCCTTAAAAGCAAGGGAGCTGCCACCCGTCCTTTGAAGACGAAAACGAGGTTTGTGGGTGCGGAGAGGCTGATCGAAGCTGTCTAGCTGGAGTGTAGAACATAAAACGTTTCCTTAAATAGATTGGACCGGAAGCATGCAGGGCACGATGCGTCAGGACCAGGGCTTTAAACTTAACTCGTTCGGCTACCGGCAACCAGTGAAGTATGCGCAGATGCTGTCTTACACTGCTTCTTATTAGGAAGTTGAAAAGAAGCCTGGCTGCAGCATTCTGGACTACCTGTAGTCTATTAAGCAAGTAGCTCGGTAGGCCGACGTATAAAGCGTGGGCATAGTCGATACGCGAAAGTATCAAGGCCCGAGTAACCATTTCCTTGGCTGCCCTAGGGAGGAGCAGGAGAAATGTTCTGAGGGATTTGAGTATCCCGAAGCAGTTTACAGCAAGCTTCTTGATCTGAGTGGAAAAAGACAGGTTTTCTTCAAACCAAATCCCAAGATTCTTAGTGGGTTGCCCCGTTGAGGCAGGCAAGGTATATTCAGCCGGCCAGAGTGCTTCCCTAAACTGGGGGGGGGGGGAACTTCCATGAAGGAGGATTTCCGATTTGTCCTCGTTGCATTTTAGTTGCGCAGAGGAAAGCCAATGAAAAACTGCTGTCAGAGAGTTTTTTGCAGAGGAGGTGGAACACTCGGATTTTCTCCAAGTAAACAGAAGCTGAGTGTCATCGGCGTATGTAATAATTTTGGCCCCAAGATCTTCCGCCAACTGAACCAAGGGAGTAACATAAATGTTAAAAAGAAGGGGGCTCAAAGAGGACCCCTGCGGCACCCCAGTAGACACCATCTGCGGTGGGGAAGCGAACAGGGGGAGCCATACCTGTTGTGTGCGACCCTCCATGAATGATTTCAACCAGCTCCAGACAGTGCCTGAAATTCCTATGTCTGCAAGGCGAGCAAGTAGCAGAAAGTGGGGAACGGTATCGAATGCTGCCGAGAGGTCCAGCAAAATCAGAGCTGCCCTTCCGCCAGAATCCAAGCATTCCCGAATGGCTTTAGAGACTTCCACTAGGGTCGACTCGGTACTATAAGAGGCTCTGAACCCAGATTGGGCCGTATGAAGTAGGCCCGAGCTTTCGATGAAGTTAGTAAGTTGTTTATTAACAACTTATTCACAGACTTTTGCCACACTAGGTAAAAGGGAAATGGGATGATAGCTCACTGGGTTCAGTAGAACTAGCAACGTTTTTTTAAAAAGTGACAGAATCTTGGCCTGTTTCCAAGCAGCCGGAACAAGAGCCTCCTGGGGGGACAAATTGATGAGCCTGTTAACTTCAGGGTTAACTGTCTCTGCGACCGAAGCCAGGATCCTAGCTGCACAGGGGTCAGATGGGGAACCTGATTTCAAGGCCTTAAGGACCCTATGTGAGTCAGGTAGATCGATAGGTGTAAAGGCCACCAGGGAAGGAGATGAAACAGGCGGAACCTCCAACGGCAAGGTCACGGCCGTGGCCTGATTGTGGATAGGGAACAATGCCTGGATAGAGCAGATCTTATCAATAAAGAAACTCGAAAGTTTCTCGCACCATGCGTTCAAGGAAGGAAGCGTGATCAATTCTGCTCTTGGGGCCATAAAACTCTGAACAATGGCAAGATTTCCTTGGAGTTATTTCTCGCTAGATCAATGCGATCCGCATAGTAGAGGCTTTTAGCATGAGCTATAGCGGTATAATAGATTTTCTGGGCTTTCCTAAGCATCAGCTTTGCCAAAGGACAGAAATCCTTCCGCCAACAATGTTCTAACTTCTACATTGCTGCTTCAGCGCTTTGAGTTCAGGCGAGAACCAAGGTTTTGATGGAGAATCCCTGGACCGCCTGTGGAGGGACGCAGGAGAAAGGAGATCCACCACTTGCATGATCCAACTGGAAAAGCTAGCGAGCGCTCCCTGTAGGTCATCAGAAAGAGCTGGCCTTGACCCAGCCAAAGCATGGCTGAAAGTTAGAGGGTCGATTTTGGCGGAGGCAGGGCCTTGACCAGCCTGGCCCGGTAGATTATTGTCATCCGAAGCCCAGGAAAAATAGGACAGGAAATGGTCGGACCAGGGCACAGGAAGGGGATCTTCAACCATAATGGGGAAGTTGGAACAAATGGGGTCAAGAATATGACCGCCAAGATGAGTCGGTAGGCTAACCCATTGAGTAAGTTGGGCAAGGTTCAGTGAATCCAAAAATTCCCGGGTACCCCCTACATCTGCCTGGTCTAAATGAATATTAAGATCCCCAAGAAGGATAGTGGTTGAACCGTAGTGCACCGGGGACAATAACATCCTCCAAGGCTTTAAGAGAAGCCCCTGCCGGCCCAGAAGGCCTGTAGACCAGTGTACCACCCAGCAAAAAATGTGGAGAAATGCTGATGCTGAAGTCCAAAGCTTCGCACTCTCCCAACAGCAGAGCCTCGCCGCGATGAAAGGCCCAATTATCCCTATATATGACCGCAACACCACCGGCTCTACCGATTTTACGGTCAACACGGGAGATCTTATATCCCTCTGGAATGGCCATCGCAACTATAGGATTAGAAAAGTCGTTCAGCCAGGTCTCGGTAATGAATAAAGGATCAGCCGGCTTGTCAGAGATGAGGTCAAAGATGTCCTGATGGTGTCTCCTAAGTGAGCGGGTGTTAATCATTACTGCACAAATTAGGGGCCCCTTCTTACTATTGCTAGAAGAGGTACTGGGCCGGGAGGAGCCATCTAAGCCCGAACCCAGACCGTAGCCGCATCTCTGGCAGACAGTGAAGGGGTGAGCTAAAACCTCCCACCTGCTTGAATGGAAACAAGGGCGCGGGCGAAGCATGAGCAGTTCATTGCAGCTGTAGGTCCGAGGGATCTCATAGTGGGGGGGGAAACGGGCAGCGTGGCTGGCGCTGGCCGCATCTGGGATGCTGACGGGCGCAGACGGGCTTGCCATAGGCGCGCCTTCGGCCTGCCAGCGGCGCGTCCGCGCAGCGCGCATACTTATGGGGCAGCCCCTCTGTCAACTAGAGAGCGCACTGAACGAAATGGCGTCTCTAGCTGTCGACTGGGAGAGAACAGGAAGTGGCAGCCGGCCCGGACTCCCCTGTCTCAAGTGAGTGTGTGTGGCATCTTACACAAAGCCCCCAAATAGAATTCTGAGCATCAAATTCATACAATGCTAAATGAGCAGCAGTAAAATCTTCAAACAGTAAAGTTAAAATGATTTAAAATGGTTTAAAAACAGTAGCAGCGATTTAACGTGCAAATGACCAACGATTAAGCGTGCAAATGAGCACAGAAATAGGCTAGAGCAAACCCCTCAAGGCACTGGCGTCCGCACAGCGTGCATACTTATGGGGAAGCCCCTCTGACAACTAGAGAGCGCACTGAACAAAATGGCGTCTCTAGCTGTCGACCGGGAGAGAACAGGAAGTGGCAGCTGGCCCGGACTCCCCTGTCTCAAGTGAGTGTGTGTGGCGTCTTACACAAAGCCCCCAAATAGAATTCTGAGCATCAAATTGATACAATGCTAAATGAGCAGCAGTGAAATCTTCAAACAGTAAAGCTAAAATGATTTAAAATGGTTTAAAAACAGTAGCAGCGATTTAACGTGCAAATGATAAAAAAATTAAGCGTGCAAATGAGCAGAGAAATAGGCAAGAGCAAACCCCTCAAGTGTCGCTGAATATGGACTTTATTTTGAAAGAGTTATGGAAACTGTAAATTCACATACAATGTTATCGTGTATCTTAGACATGTCAGCTTTAGGGTGGTCTTCCCTCAAACATTTTGCCTACCCTCCCCCCCCCCTCCTGTTTGCTGAAATTTGTTATTGTTAGCTTTAGGACTCTGTCCACTTTACCACTGCTAACCAGTGCTTAAGTGACTGTGCTCACTCCTTTAAACATGGTAGAATTGGCCTAAGTCTGATTGGTACATTTAATTTACTTATAAGTCCCTAGTAGTAAAACATGTTCCCAGGGCCTGTTAATTAAATGCTACTAGTGGGCTTGATGCACTTAGTGTGCACTCACTTGAATGGCCTTTTAAAACATGTCTGCCATTGCAGCCTGTGTGCAGATTTAAACTGCCATTTGGATGCAGCAAAATAACCCCTTTCCAAGGCCTAAACCTCCCTTTTCAATACAAGTAAGTCACCACTGAAGTAGACCCTAAACAACCCTTAGGGCAGGGTGCAATGTATTTAAAGAGTATGATATGTACTTTTAAGTTTTACATGTCCTGGTAGTGAAAAAGTCCTAAATTCATTTTTCACTACTGTGATGCCTACCTCTCCCATAGCATCGCATTGTGTTACATTATTACATTTAATAAGTGTTAACTTTTGCTTGGAAACAGGTAGAAATGTCATGCTTGGTCTCTAAATAATTGTAATTTAAAATCCTCTTTAATGGCAAAGTTGGATTTTAAGTCACAATGTCACTTTTAGAAAGTTAACATTTTCTTGTCCTAACATTTAATGGCTGAGCCTGTATCCTGGGTCGCCCTTTATCTGACTGTCTGGAAATGATACACAAACCATAACAGCAGAGCTATTCACAGACATGTGACCCAGGACACAGGCAGGAAGGCGCACTTGTTTGGGACAAGTAAATGCCAACTTTCTAAAAGTCGCATTTTCAGAATTGTAACTTAAAATCCGACTTCACCATTAAACAGGGTTTTAAATTACAATTCACTAACACCATATCTCTATCTGCTCCCAATCTGAAGTTAGCCGTTATTAAATATAATAAGGTAATCCAGTGTTAGTCGCTGGTAGCGATAGACTTAAGTACACGTCCTACTTTTTAAATACAATACACCCTTTCCTACGAGCATTAAGGGCCAACCTTATGGGTGACTAATAACTATTAAACAGGCAGGATTAGGCCTGACAAAAGGTTTATTTTGTCAGGTTGAAACAACAGTTTAAAACTGCACTACAGGCTGCAGTGGCAGGCCTGAGACAGTTTTAAAAGGCTGCTTTAGGGAACAGCACAATGAAAACTGCAGTTCGCTATGTAATTTACAGGTTACTGGGTACATGTAGTACCATTTACATAGGTCTTACAAGTAAATTAATTGTACCAATCAGGTATGTGTCAATTTTACCTGGTTTTAGGAAAAGAGCACAAGCACTTCACCACTGGTTAGCAGGGAAAAAGTGCTCAGAGTTCTAATACCAGCAAAAACGGGTTCAGCAACAGCAAGAAAAGTGGGGGAGACCCTGCAAAAAGGGCTAAGTCTAACAAAGCAAATGAGGTAAGATAATGATTATGAATATGAAAGCTCATAAAGTGTGGTATTGGGCACACACACGCCTGCTCAGTGCCAGGATACCCTCACGGGTTATAGTGCACTTTACAAATACACATAACATCATGATAAGAAAGCATGAGATCAGTTATGGAGAAAAGAGAACACTCAGCAAGGCAAATCTACTTGGGGACATCGGGAATTTTATATGTTAATAGCATGATTACATTAAACCCAATTTCTTTTTAATGTTGCTGAGACTAATGCCTCCTCTGCAAACAGCTGTATGTTCGATTGCCACCAGATTTAAACAGACTTTCGTCCTCCTTCTGAGGCTGATAAAGCAAGTACTGTTAGGTAACAATAAACACCTATCATATAGCACCAGTATATGTAAATGGTTTTCATCTTCTGACATCAGAATGCAAGGTTACATCACAAGAAGTGGACGTTTCAAAATTAGACTGGTTTACAAAGTAAATCAATGGCAGAAATGATGTGCCACACAATGCCTAAAATACACTTGAGATTCTTAACTCAAAGCATGTGGAAGTAGGTCTATGTGAATTTAATCCTGTTTTGGTCCATTCTAGCGAGCATATTCACAAAAAACATGTTATGATCCCAGGGTTAAGTAGAGGCTATGTGTTATAGTAGGTAAAAAATGTCAAATTAGGTTGCCCTGGCTACCATAATGTGCTGTAAATAGGTATGTGTTGGAATTTCTATTCCCCTAATTTGATATATGTTTTGTTTAGAATTGTACAGTGTAGAGTTTCTACATCTACATATAATTCACATAAGTAGAGTAAAAATGTTTCGGTACCATACTTAAGTGTACACTGCTTTACCATGGAATAAAATTATTTTGCAAATGAATAGATAGGTGGATAAAAGAGAGGAAAGAAGATATCAGTTTCATAGTTCCTGCACTGATTCACGCATAATGCAATAGAAGCATGTACCAACAGCAACAACAAAAACAAAAACAAAAATTCAATATAGCTCCTATATTACTGCAAGCAAAACAGGAAGATTTATCTCAGTCAATGAAGAAAGAAGTCAGCTATTGCATTTGTTCGGCAAGAGGAGGGAGTCAGGGGTTAGAAAATTGGGGCCAGACGTATCAAGGGGTTTACCTATTCTGAGTCTATGGGAAAATGTGTTCATACATATGGCCCTGGATTCTAAACTGAAGATAATATCAAGAAATGGGGCATATCACTCAGATATGAAACATGTCACAATGAAGGTTATTTCCTAAGGGTTGTGTGGGTCACCCGGGCAGTGCAATTTTGCTCTGCCCCGTGCGTTTTTATAATGGTAAGTTAATAAAAAAAAATGCTTTGTGTTAGTTTTTGTCGCACCATCATCCATGCAAAACATTAGAAAATAACCAAAATTTTTGGTTAGTTTTAAAAACGTCGATCTGAAATTCTGTTTTCCAACTCTATCCATAATAATACTGAACATTTTTTTGTTTCTGGACTTTCAGGTTTTTGAATCTCTGATGGACCCTCAGGGACAGTAAACTTTAGTTTAAATAAATTTAAACAGCAACTGTCAGTGCCTAACTTTTAACATAAAGTCAGCTGCTGTTCATAACTGGGGTAAAGGACTATGAGCAGGTTGCCCACATAAAGGGTTTATAAACTTTATATGTATGTACACACTTTTAGAGTCTGAGAGAAGAACTGCTTTCATAACATAACGCATAAACCTGGGCACACGTGAATTAAGGTATCAAATACTATGAGGTAATGTCAATGTCCGCATCTGAAGAATTCATAACAATGTTCATGATTTCTTCATCAAGAGCAAACGAAAACCAGCCAACACGTGTTTCGTCGCTTATGGAATTGCTCCTGCGACTTCCTCAGGGCTGGGGAGGATACAAAGGATACTATGAACATAAAATAATAACCGAAACAAATGCACTACGAAAATACGTAAACAGTTTTAAACGGCGTGGTGGTGACACGGCACCTTAAGTGGAAACCCTACAAACACAGCAACCAATTGCAACTTACTGTGGCTAAATGAGTTATCAAAACACAAAGTGATAATCAAATGACATGATGAGCACTGTGTATAATAAACATATTGAGATAGTGCGGTAGTGAGAAATATGCATCTTCTTATTGATAGAAATATACAATAAAGTTCAACAGTGTGTGAGAAAGAAAAAAAAAAAAAACAACAGTATACCTAGAAGGCAACGGGCCCAGATCGGGAAGGGATAGAAGGCCCATTTCAAAAATGAAGACTGTGTGTGTCTAAATACATAACAAGTAAAAAACCAATTGCTACCTGAATGCGAAGTAGACAATAATGAAATCTGTAAAAAAATAAAGGAATAATGGGAGAAAAAGACAAGGGCGGAAGTGAGTGCCTAAAATTAACCGAGGCGAAAAAGTTAACAAATATGAAAATAATGGGAGCGCTTACTGCTCTGCCGGTGATAATTCCAACCCGGCTGGTTGAGGCTTCAAAATGCCAAATAAAATGTAAATCGTATGTACGGACAGTGTAGTCGAATCTGTAAGCGGAAATTGTGACATTAAGATATAGTATATCCTCTGCAATGTACAACAGAAAAGAGACCATTTGCTAACCAGATCTTACCATGGAAATGGTGATCTGACCAGAAAGCCAAAAACCGGAGCGCGAGTGTTCGCAGGAAATTGAGAGTCCACGTTTGTAAAATTAACTCCTGTGAAGATTAACCAGAGATTAACTCACAGTTACTATAGACTCTGCTCCTCTATCTATGAACTGCGGCAGTGTTCTTACCTCCAGCGGGTGCGCTGTGAAGTATTTGGGTCTGTCAATCGAAAGTCCTCGTGGCAAAATTAACTCCTGTGAAAATTAACCTGAGATTACCTTACAGTTACTAAGGAATCTGCTGGAGGTAAGAACACCACCGCAGTTCACAGCTAGAGGAGCAGAGTCTATAGTAACTGGAGAGATTGGTAAACAGACAACTATCCAACTATCTAGAGTACAATGATTTATTAGACCCCACACAAACTGGTTTCAGAGCCACCAACAGCACGGAGGCAACACTTTTGGCCGTCTTAGATAACATCAGATCCCTGACTGATCAGGGGGGAGCGGTAGCTCTGATATTATTGGACCTTTCGGCAGCGTTCGACACGGTCTCGCACAACCGATTGCTGGAAATCCTGCATGAAAAAGGAATCCACGCCAAAGCCCTACAGTGGTTCAGCTCGTTTCTGAGTAAAAGAACCCAAACGGTACAACTGGACCAGCTCTTTTCTAAACCCAGGGCCATCGGCTGTGGCGTACCACAAGGAGCATCCCTGAGCCCCACACTTTTCAACGCATATGTGTCATCCCTAGCGAAAATTAGTAAAAAATGAGGTCTCAGCATTTGCTCCTATGCGGATGATACCCAGTTGATGGTAGCGCTTGAGGAAAGGCATGATGACACCAAAACAAAACTGAAAAACTGCCTCGAAGAGGTGGCACAATGGATGTCAGAACATTGCCTCAAATTAAACGCAGGGAAATCAGAAATCCTGCTCTTCGGTGGAGCTAACCTGATTTGGGATGCCACTTGGTGGCCACAAACCCTGGGAGACGCCCCAGCACCCAAGCAATGTGCTAAAAACTTAGGCATCCTCATTGACAATACCCTCTCCATGAAGGACATGTGCGGGCCCTATGTGGAAGGGGCTTTGCAACTCTGAAAATGCTAAGGAGACTCTTTCCCTGGATCCCATTGGAGTGGAGCCTGCGGCTTAATTTGACTCAACACGGGAAACCTCACCCGGCCCGGACACGGAAAGGATTGACAGATTGATAGCTTACACAGGCCCTGCTCATTAGCAAGCTAGATTATGGCAATGCCTTGTTCATAGGCATGGCAGATTACCTCTTTAGAAGCCTACAAGTACTACAAAACGCTGCAGCGAAATTGGTATGCGATAAAAGCAGACTGGGCTCAGCATCCATGTGCATGAAACAACTTCACTGGCTACCCATGCGACAGAGGGCAGTGTTCAAGCTACTCAGTCACGCATATAAGGCATTACACCGCAGTGGACCAAGAATTTTTCAGAATAAAATCGAATTTTACGCCACCACAAGGTGCTTATGGTCACTTTACCAAGCACAAGCCAGGATAAAGCACATAAGGAAAGTGAGGGCAGGTGGACGTTCGTTTTCATATCTGGCAGCAAAAAAGTGGAACGAACTACCTCAAGACCTACGCCTTACAGCAGATTATCTGGTTTTTAGGAAAAAACTCAAAACCCATCTATTTCCTAGATCCTAATATCTGTCAGATCCACTACTCCCGCCAGTAACTGTACAACGAATTCCTGCTACCTAGCGCCGTGATATCCTTCGGGATGATTGTTAGCGCTCTATAAATAAATAAATGTCAGGCTTTAGTCCTCTTCGGGATCCGGTTACCCCCGTCGGGAGCCAGGATTATCGTCTCGGCTCGCAGACGATCGTTTCTCGATGGTCTTTAGAAAGTCCTAAGCCTATTGCGGGTTGTTGAAGATGTGTGTCTTTCCACGGTAGGGGATTCTCAGTCTGGGGGGTAGAGCATCGCGTATTGTATGTTGGCTTGCTGGAGCTTCCGCTTGATCGGAAGGAACTTCCTGCGTGCTTCTTGCACTGCCATGGTGAAATCCGGGTAGATCGAGAGTTTGTTCCCTTCGTAGACTAGGTCTTGTTTTTCCCTTGCCAGTCTCAGGGTCATGTCGCGGTCTTTATAGTTGAGCAGTCGCACCAGTATGGGGCCTGGAGGAGCGCCCGGGGGTGGCTTGGCCGCGAGTGAGCGATGGGCCCTTTCAACCACCATAACCTTGGAAAGCGCCTCCGCGCCAAAGAGGTCAAGCAATAGTCATTCCACATAGTCCTAAATGTGGCTCGTAGCGGTGGACTCAGGAATACCCATTATGCGCACATTATTCTTTTGTGAGTGCGCCTCCAAGTCTTCATTCTTTGCTGCAATGATTTTTAATAGTTTGTCCATTTCTTGGAGGCGCCCACAGCTATCAGAAGAGGAGTCCTCAAGAGCGGACATGCTCTGCTCCGTTTCGTTGATACGGCCGTCGGGTTTTTCCAATCGTTGTGCGATATAATCCATGCGCATGTTCATGGTGTCCATTTTGGTCTCAATAGAATTGAGGCTTTGGCGCATTGTGAGGAATAGTTCTTTTATATCTGTATCTTGTGGAGCGTTTGCGGCTGTGTTTTCCTCTTCCTGGCGTGATTTCGTGTCATCAGCCACGTTAGCATTATTTTTCGGGCTGTGAATTGGAGTTTGGCCTGTTTACCGTCTGTGCGACCCATAATTTGCGAGTTTTTCTGCAGGCCTGGAGTCTACTGGGCAGTCCCGCTTGGCTTTCAGGTTCCTCACGACTTCCTGGATCAGTAGGTGCTATTATATGCCCTTAGGTAAGTATGGAGGCTGGTTGCGGTCCCTCTGCGGCTCGATTCTTCTCCCCGCTTTTCATTGCTTAGGGCTCCGAAGAGGGCAGACTCACGCTGTGCTGCAGCGCGCCCCGCTCGGGAGGCTGCAAGCAGTGTTCTCTTCTGTGAGCCCCGCTGTCCGTCTCGTGGCAGCAGGGCCTCTGTTTGGGCCTCAGTGAGGTCACTCCACTCTGCGGGTCTCCCGTTGCCGCCGCGCAGTGTCTCACGGGCTGCACGAGCCTCGCAGCGCCCAATTCGCGGTGCGCCCCAGCAGGGTTCCGGCCGTTTCAGGCTTCAGGTGACCATGCAGGCGGGGATTTGGGTGCCGGCTGTCCCAGCAGTCGCTTCCTGCACCGGAGCGACCCGACACCCCAGCCAGGAGTCACGATCGTTCGTGGGAGGTAATGCGGATGCAGCCTGATCTCATCCCAGCGCTGGCGCAGGGCCTACCTCCCGCAGTCACAATCATGATCGGCAATCTCCGGCCTCAGCATCTAGATAGCTCTCTGTCCTTCAGCACCTTGGTAAGCCAGCACTGGCCCTCAGCAGCGGCGGCCGTAGGGATCGTCCTGCAGCTTTGTTAGGCGACAGATCAAGGCAATGTGAGCCCAGCTAGTTCATTTTTCCCGTCCCCATCTTGATCCGTCGGAGGCCGCAGATATGGGACGCGCTGCGCAGAGTGTCTTAAAGGGTGAATTTAGAATCCTCAATCGTCCCACCATCTCTACAGTGGGTCACGCAAGGCATCCCATGTTTGTGGGCAGTTTTTGCCACGTTGGTAAAGAGGATTGTGGAGGATTATGTTCCCAGGCTAACAGAGCCTCACGGGAGACCGGCCATCTTGCTTGCCGGCTTTCTAGCGCCCCCGTTTGCATTAACTTTAAGCAATTGAGGGGGATATTTTCAAGCCCCAGCACCACCGTAGCATCACTTTTTTTGATGCTTCGTGGTGCTGTGTGCTGGCCCATATTTGCAAGGCCATGCAAAGCCACTTTGCGTGGCTTTACCCAGCCTTGTAAATATGGCCCTCTTTCACGCAGTATTCTGCTTTAAAGGGGCGTGTCATGGGTGTTGCTGTGGGTGTTCTCCTGCAACACCCCTGGCTTTTTGACAATGCCCCAGATTTACCACGATTGGTAAATCTGAGGCAGCACCAAAAACTAACACCTTTCAAGGGCAGGCGTTAAAGTGGGGCAACAAAGAGCAATACTTTTATTTCTCCTCGTTTTTTGCTCTTTCTATGTGTGCTGCACTATGCAGCACACATAGGAGCAAAATGTTATTAATAATTGTAAAAGTGACGCAGTGAAATCTGCAAGATTTCACTGAGTCTCTTTTACGACGCAGCTGCGTCAAAACCTTATGCCTGCTTGAAGCAGGTGTAAGGAGTGACACAGCACAGCAAGTATAGGCCTCCCCTGAGCAGTGCTGGAGTTGCGTCGCGCTTGCGACACGACTCCAGCACTACGTTACCTTTACGCCGACAGATGCATCACGCTTCTGTCAATCCTTGCGCCACGGTGCGCCACATTGTAAATGCGACGCATCCATGGTGACGCAAGGGTTTTTTTACATGACGCAGATTAACTGACGCATCTCTGCTGATATGCAGAGATGCGTCAGTTCTTGTAAATCTGCCCTTGAGTCTTTACCTTAGTGTGCACCTGCTGTACTTTGTGAGGCCCTTTAAAGGGTAGTCCCATTTGTAAGAAAGTGGATTAGAATTTGGCGTGGGTGATTGTCCATCGCAAGGAATATTAACTCTAACTTGTCAGGGTGAAGAGTTTAGTCACTAAATTTACCTAGCTTAAACCGCTGGTAGCAATGGCACAGAGCAGTTAGGCTTAACTTGGGGCAATGTGAAAAGTACATATTCAGTATCAAAACAGTAACAAAGTAAAAACACCAAGCAATAATAACAATCCCAAAATGAATTAAAAATATAGAGTAAACTTTAATGAACAAATGTCATAAAAATGACGAAAATCCAACAAGGGGAACCGGAGATATGAGTTTTTAAAGGTTTACATAAAAAAAAACAATGATTACTCATGAAAAAGGTAGCCCAAAACCTAGCGGCAATTACAGGTCTACTGCTGCAATAGAGTGTGGGTCAGACACACCAAACAGGTTTGTCCTGGTCAAAGATTTTCCCTTCTGACTTAGCGTTTTTATGGTGCTCAAAGTCCTTCAGCTTGAAGCTGTAGCTTAAGAAGGTGCATCAAAATCAGACAGTTTGCTGTCCTCATGGGTCCATGCGCCCATGGGTTCATGGAACCACCGCGACGCACTACACCAGATGGCTGTTAACAAAACACTCACCTTGGCCACAGACCTTAACATAATATCCCTTAATGTCAAGGGCCTAAACCACCCTATCAAACGCAGGAAGATTGTAGACTATTTAGCAAAGTCCAAGGGAGACATAATCCTACTACAGGAGACAAAATTAGCCGAGGAAAAATTGAACTCTGAAAGCGCATTGGCAAGTCAACTCAAAACAGTGCAACTCTTGGTGGAAGCCCTCCAGTACCAATCTGACAAAATGGACACTCAGTTAACCTTACTAAACACCTTGGCAGTCTTTGTAGTAGCGATCAATGGGAAACTAGGAGCTCTAAACACCTTCCTCAAGAGCAAATGGGGTAACACTCAAGACAGGGAACCAAGCTGCGGATGCGGCCCAGTAGTCGACAAACTAGCCTCCCTCCCCTCAATGTTGAGCAACCTGTGCGCGCACATCAAAAACGAAGCCCGGAGTCCAAAGGATTATCCTTCTATAGAGGCACAAAACAGCATGAGAACATACTGCACAGAGAGTCCGGTCCAAAAGCCTCTCCCTCTCAATACAGCAACAAGAAGCGAATTCAAAAGTGACGGACGCAATAAAGCAACGGCACTGGAACAGGCAATTGGGTCTGCCTGGGGGCCTGGAACAGATACAGACACTCAAGTAATAAAATCAAATGACAACTCAAATGCAAAGCGAAGACGGGCCCAAAGGAGGAAGGGCCAGGACCAAAAGGTCATCTCTAACCAGAAAGACTTTGCCCGCCTATTCAGGTTAATACCGCCTGAGATGTCAGGACACACAAATCAACAGCTCACAGTGTCAGCGGAGACACGGAACAAGAACCCCACGACTGCAGAAAAGGGGACAATTTCAAAACTCAACGAGCAATCTACCACCCCAGGGCCACCATGGCAACCAATGCAGGTTGGAGATGATGACAAATATTAATTTAATCACAACGACTTCGGAAAGGAGACAGAAGCATGTGGCCAAACGACATGCAGAACGAAGGAAGCAACAAAAATTCTGCACCGTTTTTCACCAACTCCAACAACAGCACCGTCAGTCTATCAAGGGGCAAAGATTCCCCAGGCTGTCTCTGCCACAAAACTTCATCTAGTCCCAAGAGAGCTTCAACCGGAAATGGCAATCCAACTCTCGACTGAACTCGATTCCTCAACAACAAGGAATGAGCGGCCAGCATACTTGATCCCGCCAAAGCTAGGGTGGTCCGGCTTTAGGAACATCTCAGCGGAAAAAAGGGATCATCTGTCCAGCACTGGATCGGTCACAAACACAACTCAGAACGATTAGCGCAGGGTTGATGCCGAAGGTCCGCCAACATCGGACAACCCAGGAAATAACAACTATCGGCCTACTACCAACCAGAATGTAGCCTACACAGCTGGCAACTTAAATGAGGAAGGAAACACCCTCGTTTGTACCAGAATATAGATCAAGAGGCCCACACGATACATTAAACCGAGGAAATATCCTCCGCCTAATGTCGCACTTACCAACACTGAAAGATGTAACTACCGCAGACCTGGACACAGTTGAATTCATCAATCGCAAAGGCCCTGAGGGGGGAGAGGATACATTGATCACACGGAGACAGCCAACTATTGCACAAAAAATACTCCTGGAAAGCTCTACATTCAAAGGCTGGGGGATAAAGATCTTCCCCCTCAGCATTTCTGGCTATCCTGTTCCATTGGCCGTGGAGTATTCAGACAAAGCACTGACAGCTCGGAAAAACATCGCCAAGATCTGTTTTAAAAGGAGCAAGAGGACACTCTCCTCTCACAAATGGGCATTCACAGGACACACACAGAACAAGCCAAGAACCTGTAAATCAAGTGAACTGGTTTGAAGATCTGGGATGGTTCTCAAGGGCAATAAATAACCAAGCAAGAAATAAGTGACCAATCAGCCACCAACCCTCACTAATAGGAGAAACCAACCTGCTACGGATATGCTCATGGAACATAACCGGGCTGGCCAGCAAGATAACAGATTTGGATTTTATCAACTATCAAGGGACATTTCACATCATCGCACTGCAGGAGACTTGGTTGATTGATCCACCACATTTCCAAGGATATCTCAGTTTTTTCTCACCAGCAGTTAAAGGGGCAAGATACGGACACCTGTAGGGATGCCTCACAATTCATGTCACCAACACATGTACAACCTCAGCTCGTTCAGTTGGGCCAACAACATCAGACATTATTGCAATAAAAATATCTGCACCGAGGGTGCCACCAGGGAACGGGTGTAAGGACATTGTAATAATAAACGCTTATATACACCCAAATAGAAAAACTAAGGCAGTTAAACAACTAACTGATTTCGTAGAGTCATGCAAAAGCGAGGTTAATACATCGGATATGATACTCACAGGGGACCTCAATCTACATCTAATTGGCTCATTGACAGCAGAGGAAGTGTCTATGCAAAACCAGATATGGAACATCCCACCACAGGGGAAGAGCCCAACAGGACAGCTTACAAAAACTGGCCAGCGTCTCTTAGAGGACCTTGAACACCTCAATTTTAGAGCAGTAAATGGCAGAAGCACAGGCGACAACCCCCCGGCAATCACTCACTATTCATCAACTAAAAACTCGACATTAGACTATTCTTTCGTTTCCCTACCCCTGTTTAATTAAATGTACAGATTCAACATGGGTGACAAAGTGGACAGTGACCATCGCCCCCAGGAAATTACACTCTATACAAACATGCCCAAGTTCGAGAAATCACACCCCCTACAAGGAGCGAACTTTATAATTGATTACAGGAAAATTAAATTTGTGCAAGCATCGCAAAGGAGTTTCTTGAAAACTGCGGCACTTTTATTTGAAGAACAGGAAGGGGGCAACGAAAAAGAGAAATGGGTCAACTTTACAACTTCACTGGGAGAGTCTTTTGCCGCCCCAATTAAATCAAGAGAGCAGCCTAGTTATAGCAACTTAACCAACTTCACAAAAACGCAAAAAATCGAGATAAGATCCATAAAAAATATAATCAATCGCACGCTACGGCACCTACGACGAAATCCAAACGACATTACATATTTAGCCGCATTACGCCAGCAGAAAGTTAAGCTAAAATATGTAACACGGGCAGCCAAGAGAGCAGCAGAAGACGCGGTGTGGGCAAAACTGCATGCAGATATTAAACAGAGTGACAGTGCAAGATGCTGGGGGACAATAAATCGACTCATTCATCCAGCACATGAGGGATTATCATCCAATATATCAGAAGAGGATTGGCAAACATATCTTGGAAAAGACTTCCATCAAGATGTCATCTTACCGCCTACAGGAGCAAGGCCGACTGTAACTCTGAGAACAACCCCACTTGAGACCAGACTTGCTGAGGGGAGCGCAATAGTTCTGCAAGGGGAAGAAGGCATAACGCCGGAAGCTTTACTCCCAAGCAATCACTACAAAGTAATCAAACAGCAAATAGGGGCGGGAAGAAGAGAAGGGGCACCGGGCCCAAACGGAATCCCGCCGGTGCTTTACAAACAAGATGCAGACTATTGGGCAAAAGTACTTACCCCTCTCTTCACTGAAATACGGCAAACCGGCCAAATACCCCCCTCCTGGAGGGCATCGATAATTTCGCCAATTTTTAAGTCAGGAGACAAAGCCCTGCCAAAGAACTACCGCTTAGTTGCCCTTTTGTACAACAAGGCACATTTTTTTGCAGGTACTCTCCTGGAACGCTCCTGGAACTCCAGCTATGGGTTGAAGGCAATTCGATCATTCCTCTAAATCAGACCGGCTTCTCTAAGTCTGTTGGAACAGTAACAAATATAATTACTATTGCTCTGCTGATCGACAAGGCAGAAAAAACAAAGATGCCACTATATATATGCTTCATCGATTATAGGGCTGCCTTTGACCATGTAAACCGCAACAGATTATGGGCAAACTTGGCCAAATGGGACATACCACAGCCATTGCTTAACTTGTTAATCAACTTGCATACTGACACCTGGATCCAAATAAAACTGGGAGATGGATCAACCCTTTCAAGACAGATACCAACAACAAAGGGCTGAAACAAGGTTGTGTGCTGGCACCGACCCTTTTCAATCTGTTCCTTGCGGACTTTGTCCCGCTACTAAATGCCAGCAATTCACATGCCCCAAGGCTAGGGAATTCAGCACTACCATGCCTACTCTACGCAGACGACTTAGTCTTAATTAGTCAGACGAAGGTGGGTTTACAGCATCTCCTTAACACCACATTTGAGTACTCCAAAGCCAACCATTTGAACATCAACCTGGAGTAAAATAAGACTATGGTAATCAGAAAGAATCTAAAGAAATTACCGGCCTGGTTCTGGGGGCACACCCACATTGACTCCGTAGCAGAATATAAATACTTAGGACTGGTTATCGACAAAGGCGGCCACTTCACTGCTCAAAGGGACTCAATTAGGAGGAAGGGCACAGCCCTGGCAGTTTCAATAAGAAATCTCAACTCTAAACTAAGTGGCCCATCACTCATCCCATTAGTCGAAGTCATACAGGCAAAACTCTTACCGACAATAACCTACTGCATCGAGGCACAAAGGGGCAGGGACTCTAAACTACTGGTCAGCACAGTTGTAACAGCGTATCGAATAATCTTTGGCCTGCCTAAATACACCTCTCCTGCACAGATCAGGCTAGAGTTTGGCGTCCAAAAGCAGACCCTGGCTAGACAAGGAGCATATGTCATTTTTTGGAATAAGGTACGAAAATCTGGACCAGGAACTCTCAACTGGCACTTGGGGTTAGAGCTACAACAGCAAGCATCATCATCAGCTGCAAAATATTTACAAACAAGTCAGACCACACTGGGCCTAACCGAGCTCTGGGAAACACCCTACCAATCACTGCCTTTTCAAAAAATTTGTATGGAAAGCAGTAACATTTTTATCATGGGTTGAGGACAAAGCATCCCTATCAAAAAGATCACACAGCTGGATGACTCTGAGCCCTTTTCCCACTCCCGCCGCTCAAAAATATCTAGCCCTGGGGTATGCTAGATGTACCAAAATCCAATTCTTAAAGTATCGACTAGGTCTGCTACCCTGCACAAAGTACTTTCCACATTGGCTGAAGGCCCAAACTGACTCCACCTGCCGCTTATGTGGCACAGCACAGGAGGACATGTTGCACCTACTCTGCACTTGTAAAGAACTGAAGGCTGAACGAAAACAACTTTTAAAACCACTTTTTAACCAAAGAGGCATTCGTACACGGAGACAAGCTGTGCTGGCCTGCTTTGCACCAGAGGACCCGCAGCTGAACTGCCACCTGGTGAAGTTTTAGAGGCAGGTGGGGAGGAAAATGATTTAATTACGATACGGTCATTCAGCAAATGAACCGCTCATTACAAACTGCAATGGAAACGAACGTGCAACTGTTTTTAACCAAACTCTTTTTAATTTTTACCTATAATATAACTTACAATTACATTTCTTTTTATTGATACATTTTGTAGCAATGGTTTTAAGTAACTACGCTAATAAAAATAAACTTGAAACTTGAACCCAGGCAAGAGGGCAGCAGGTCAGCACATGAAAGCAGGAGTCCAGCAGGGTCCAGTCCAGGAGAGTGGCAGTCCTTTAGCAGCACATCATTTATTCTTCCTGGCAGAGTATCCATAAGTCCGGAAGTGTACTGAAGTGGTGGTTTCTGAAGTCCAGTATTTATTACCAGTTGTGACATTGAAGTGGAGGAGAAGCTTCTAGAGGTTTCCCTTTGAAATCCATAGGCATCCTGCCTTCCCTTTCCTTGCTCCAGACTGACTATAGGGGGTATACAGTCCATTGTGTGGAGGCCGGACACAGCCTATTCAGGTGTAAGCGGGGCTGTGCCCAGCTCCTCGCTCCCATCCTGCCAGTGATGGCCCATCCAGGCACACCTAAGCTCAATACTGTGTGTGGCTGTCTAGGAGGAATACACAAAGCCCAAATGTCACCTACACCCAGTCAAGTGACCAGAGACATGCTATAGGCACTAAATGGATAAGGCAGAAAAATGTTAACTTTCTAAAAGTGGCATCTTCAGAATGGAAATTTAAAATCCAACTTCACCATAAGTTAGGATTTTGAATTGTGATTCCAGAATTACTAAACTTGATCTGGTTATCTCTTCCCATTTGGAAGTTACACTTAGAAAATGTAAAAAGGCAAGTTCAGTGCTATCCTATGGGAGAGATAGGCTTTGCAGTAGTGAAAAACGAATTTGAGGGTTTTCACTCCCAGGACATGTAAGACTTCTAAGTGGATGTCCTATTTTTAAATACATTGCATTCTGCCCTCTGGGCTGTCCAGGGCCTACCCTAGGTGTGACTTATATGTATTAAAAAGGAAGGAAGGTTTGTGCCTGAAAAAGGGTTTATTTTGCCAGTCAAAATGGCAGTTTAAACTGCACACTCAGGCTCTGCAATGGCAGGCCTGAGACATATTAAAAGGGCTACTTAAGTGGGTGGTATTTAAGTGCAGAACCACTAGTAGCATTTGATTTACAGGCCCTGAGTGCGTATAGTTCCACTTTACTAGAGACTTATTAGTGAATTAAATTTGCAAATGGGGTATAAGCCTATGTTACCATGTTTAGAGGAGAGAGCACATGCACTTTAGCACTGGTTAGCAGTGATAAAGTGCTCAGAGTCCTAAGGCCAGCAAAAATGAGGTCAGAAAAAATGAAGAGGAAACCAAAAAGTTGGGGGAGGGAAGACCACCCTAAGTCTGACAGGTCTAACAGGTTCTAACTATGTTGGTTGAGATTGCTTGCTACTGGTGACCTAGGTACCACCCTACTATCAATCAATCAATCAATCAATCAATCAGGGAATTATTAAGCGCGCTACTCACCCATGAGGGGCTCAAGTTGCTGGGGGAGGGGGCGAGCAGCTCCAGCCAGTCGAAGAGCCAGGTCTTGAGGGTCTTCCTGAAGGTGTGCTGGGTGGGGGCGCGTCTGATGTTGATCAGCAGTTCCTTTCAGGTCTTGGCTGTGATGTAGGAGAAGGTTCTTCCACCTGTTCTTGCTCTGCAGATGCGTGGGGTACAGCGAGGGCGAGGTCAGCGGATCGGAAGTTCCTTTTGGGTACGTGGAAAGAGATTCTGTCATTGAGATATCGAGGTTCGGTGCTGTGGAGGCATTTGTAGGCGTGGGTGAGTATCTTGAAGGTTACTCGCTTCTCAACGGGGAGCCAGTGGAGGTTGCACAGGAGCTGGGTAATGTGTACGTGTCGAGGGATGCCGAGGACGAGTCTGGCTGCGGTGTTCTGTATGGTCTGTAGTTTGTGGAGCAGAGACTTGTTGATCCTGGCGTAGAGGGCATTTCTGTAGTCCAGTCTGCTGGTTATGAGTGCGTGGGTGATGTTCTTCCTTGACTAGAGGAGGATCCATTTGAAGGTCTTGCAGAGGATGCAGAGGGTGTTGAAGCAGGTGGAGGCGACGGTGTTGACTTGTCGGGCCATGGAGAGGGAGGCGTCGAGTATGATGCTGAGGTTTTGGGTGTGGTCCGTGGGGGTGGGGGGTACTGCCGAGTGCGGTGGGCTACCAGGTTTTGTCCCATGCAGAGGGGGAGGGTGCTAGGACGAGGATCTCTGTCTTCTCCGAGTTGAGCTTTAGGCAGCTGTTGCTCATCCAGGATGCGACGTCCTTCATTCCTTCCTGGAAGTTGAGTCTGGTGGTTATGGGATCCTTGGTGAGGGAGAGGATGAGCTGGGTGTCGTCGGCGTAGGATACTATGCTGAGTCCATGCTGTCTGATGATGGCAGTGAGGGGGGCCATGTAGATGTTGAAGAGCGTGGGGCTGAGCGACGACCATTGGGGTACTCCGCAGTTGATTTCCGTGGGTTCGGAGAGGAAAGGCGGCAGTCTGATTCTTTGGGTTCTACCGGTGAGGAAGGAGCGCAGCCAGTCGAGGGTGTTTCTCTGTATGCCGGCGTCTTGAGTGTGCGGTGGGAGACGGTGTCGAATGTTGCAGAGAGGTCGAGTAGGATCAGAGCTGCTGTGTGTCCTTGGTCGAGGAGGGTGCGGATGTTGTCTGTGGCGTCGAGTAGCTCGGCTCTGCACACTGAGCCCATTATAAACTTTCCTGCACTTGACTCCCAGGGTATTGAGGGTTAGAAGTCACAAGCTTCCCAGGAAGGTGTTGTGGGGAGGCAAAAGCTCAGAACTCAACAATCAACCAAAAGAGGAAATAAAGTAATGTCCAGCTAAATGCTTACCTTTATGCAAAAGAAAGTATTTTTTAATTTCACTATGCAACTAAATATTTTACAGTTAAATTCTTATGACAACAGAGTTACAGAATGCTGCATTATATCAATGAGTTTCTTTCAGCTTTTCCCCTTCCAGTAATCACCCTTCTACCAACTTGGGATAAGGTTCCACTTGTATGACCGTCAGGTTTTGTGACTCGCAAATTGCGATTTTTAGCAACTCGCAAAACCTGATGTGCAACAGTGTCTCAGACATTGTTTGCGGTTCCCAAATATGTTACAAGGGACCTGCCTCAGTAATAAGAATGAGGCAGGTCACAATTTGCGACCCATTGGGAATGGGCGGCACTCATAGGGATGGTGGCCTGCGGGGGTCAGCAAACCACCATGTCTGTGACTGCTTTTTAAATGCATCCCATTTTACTTAAAGGAAAACGGGATGCATTTCAAAAATAAAAATGAAAAGTTTTCTTTTAATTTGTAAAGTTGGCAGTGGTCCGTGGGACCAGTGCCTGCTCTGAAAAAATGTTGGCGTACCCATTCACAAAGGGGAAGGGGTCCCTTGGGCACCCCTTACCATTTGCAAATGGCTTACCAACAATTTGAAATTGGTGGTAATCTGCAAGTGTTTCGCGCATTTCAGTCGCAAAACATAGATACAGACCAGTGCAATGCGCTGTTAGGAAGAGACGCCATTTACACTCCCCTTTCAGATAGTGACTCGAAAACCCTATTTTGCGAGTCGGTCATAGGATACCACTCGCAAAATAGGGTTGGTACATAGGAAAATCCATTTTACCAATCGCAAACAGCCCTATGGTCCGTTTGGGACTGCTAAAATGCTTCGTACATCGGACCCAAGATTCCCACCATTACTTTCCCCACCCGCCTATAGGATTAGGCAAAATAAGGGTCATGTGCAGTTCTCTCAAATGTTCTTACTGTTTTTAATATACAGCCCAGCTAAATAGTTTGTTTCTAATATTCAGTCCAGTTCTTTATTCTTGATTCAACAGACTCAGTGGATGAGGCAAACTGTCCCACACTTTTGTGTCTCCAAACCCTGGGAATAGACTGAGCCCCATAGCTTACATAGAAATCATTTTTGGCAATTCTGGGAAGGCAGTGGGTGCCATCACAACCTCCTCCATCTGAGAGCAGACTGTTTGCTGCAGGGCTACAGCACTGGCTTCTCCAAACAGCATGACCAGAACATGCTGATGTAAAGTAATAGGAGCGTTGTATTTCACATGACTTTGGTGAGTTAGTACACTGATTGTGTAGATTTTGTGTGAGCACTGCTGATCGGTATTAGGCCAGCATACAGCAAGTTTTCTAAGTGCTGTCCAATCATAGAAATATTTAACTAGAATGTTGATCACTGCCACTATCATTCTCTTGATGATGACCCTGTCAGAATAGGAACTAGAGGGTCTTACATTAATAATGTGCAAAGCTAATGTAAGAGTAAAACATATTGTAAAATGCTAAATTTGTAGTACATAATCAAACTTAATGTTATAGACCTGCAAGTGAATAAAGTTGCTTATTTAAGTTAGTCTAACTGTCAATGTCATGTTAACTGGATAATAATGCATTAACACTGAAAGACCTGTTTTCACATTGAATAGTTGTTTGCGCACAATGCTGAAGTCTTCTGTTAGCTAGTGAATAGGCATTTGCTATGTATTAGATAACTGATAGTGAGTTCTGTAGCGTCCTTCCCAGCCCTGGAGCATGCAAATAGATTACGCCATACAGAAGCTGCGGTTAAGCATTACTTTATTCTGCAGCATTCACTCTCACTATAACATCAATATTTTACATCTCCTACTTTGATTAATAAAAAGTGACAGGCATCTTTAAAAGTCACATCTCTTCAATGAGTCAGCGAGGCACTTGCACTTGCACTTTTCTGCCGGCTCGTGTGATCGAGGACCACCTTGATTGGGCAACGGCGACACAGGCTCAGGCGCTTGTACCGGACCTGCGGGCAGGGTCATCTTAATTGTGGTTTTAGGAGTCAGCAAGTGTTGAGGTAGGTGTTTGAAGTGTGATGTGTCCCGAGTGATGGACTTTTCAGGACAATGTGCTGTCACCATGTAGCCCTTGCACGCCACGGCTTGCAGAGGGTCATCAGCAAAAGGAGTGTCCATTTTCCCCTTTTGTCTCTGTTTGACCAGTACCCAGTCTCCTTTGTCAATGACTGTCTCCTGGGCATGGCGGTGCTGATCTGCATACCATTTCATCTTTCTTTTCTGAGTTGTGTTGGTGTCTTGAACTTTGTCAGTATTCAGTGATCGATACGGGGTTCATTGAGGTAGTTTTGTTCTGATGGCTCTCCCAAATAGTAAGGTGGCTGGATTCACACCAATTGTGGCTGAGTAATTACAAATAGGATGGGGGGCTCACGGCTCCCCGCTACCCGCTCCCTGAGCCTACTTAGGCCCTGGGGGACCTCATCCCCAGGGGCCGACATGTATGATAAGGGAAGGGGGGCCCTAAATGGCCCTCGGGACCCCATCCCCTTGGGCCGGCTATCTTGCTGCATCCCAGGAAGCTCACCCCCAGAACACAGTAGGTTCCCTGCCCACACCGGCATGGGTAGGAAAACATGTGTTTGTTCCTGTGTGGCGGGAGCATTTTTAAACCTCTCACCAACGGGAGCAAACACAAAGTCTGCTTCTACCGGGCTGGAGCTTTATTATGCTCCCGCTGGTTGGGAGGAAACTTGTGCTCTGTTTTCCTGTCCGCACTGATGCGAGCAGGGAAAGCAGGGAAAGAGATGATGTATTGCTCCTGCCTGGAGGGATCAGTATAAATGCAGCTGCTCCCTCCAAACGGGTAGCAATGCCATCTCCCACATCATGTGGGCAGCCGGCTGGGGTCACAGGGGCTCCTGGGGCTCCCCCACGGCCCCAACATTGTGCTTGGTGGGTTTTCCCTGGGTGGGCACCCACCAATAACTGATTTAGGCCCCGGGAGATTGGGTCCCCGGGGCCAAACTAGGCAGGTGGCTGGGCATCCCCCGCCATTTTTAAGTAAGATATGTCCCCGGGGAATGGGTCCCTGGGGTCAATAAAAGCTCAGGGAGGTGGGGCATGCATCCTCCCTACCCTTTTATTTATATTTTGGCTCCAGGAGATAGGGTCCCTGGGTACTAATTAGGCGCAGAGAGGGGGGCAACACACCCCCTTCCATTTATTAAATACTGAGCCCCGAGGATGGAGTCACCAGGGTCTAATAAAGCTTCTGGGGGGGCTGCATCCCCCCTCCCCTGTTTGATTGTATTTGTCCCCGAAGGATGGGGCACTGCTAATTACCCCACATACTACATCACTCATGACATCTTCTTTGACATCATAAGTAATATCACTGCAACATTTGTATCTCTTCGCCACTCCAGTGTAGGCCACTTCACTCTTTGCCACTCCACTCTACGCCACTCCACTCTGCCTTATTCAACTGTACGCCACTCTTCTCTATGCCACTCCACTGTGGGCAACTCCACTCTATGCCACACCACTCTATCCCAGTCCACTCTATGCCACCCTATGTCACTCCACTCTAGGGTATTCCACTCCACACTACTCCCTTGTACTCCACTACACTGTTTGCTACTATATTGTACATCACACCACTCTACACTGTTCAACTCCACACCACTTGACTTTATACTTCTCTATACCACTTCCCTCAGATATTACACTCTACACCACTCCGCCTCTACACCACTCCATTCTATGTCATTCCACTCTATGCCATTTCCCTCAATGCCACTCCATTTTTCAGCTGTCTACTCCACTCCACCCTACGCCACCCTACCCTATGCCACTCCACTCTATGCTATTCAACTGTAAACCACTCCACTCTATGCAACTCTACTGTACGCCACTCCACTCAACACCACTCCATTCTACACCACTCCAATCTACAGTATTCAACTCTATGCAACTCCACTGTATGCCACTCCACTCTATGCTATTCCACTATATCCCATTCCACTCTATGTCATTCCCTTCTACACCACTCCACTCTATGCCACTCCACTTTACACAACTCCACTATACACTATTCCACTCTACACCACTCCACTCTATGCTACTCCACTGTACGCTTCTCCACTCTGAGCTATTCCACTCTACGCCACTCCATATTGCGCCACTTCTCACTATGCCACTCCACTCTTGTCTATTCCCCTCTACGCCACTCCACTCCATTCTGTGCCACTCCAGTGTACACTATTCAACTCTACTACGCTACTCCATTCTACACCACTCTACTGTACACCACTCCACTCTAGGCCACTGCATTCTATGCCACACCAGTCTATGCTATTCCACTCTACGCAATTGCAATCTTTGCCACTCCACTGTACACCATTCCACTGTATGGCAATCTACTCTACACTATTCCAGTCTATGCCACTCCACTCTACTTCACTTCACTCTAAGCTATTCAACTCTTTGCCACTCCAATCTGTCCCACTCTACTGTACGGCACTCCATGTCACTCCACTCTGCACTATTCTAATCTACGCCACTCAACTCTAGACCACTGTATGCCATTCCACTCTATTGTATTCCACTCTATGCCACTCCACTCTACTCTATTCTACTCTATGCGACTTCAATCTATGCCACTCCACTCTACGCTACTCCACTTTATGCCACTCCACTACGCCATTCCACTCTAAACTATTCAACTGTATGCTACTCCACTCTACACTACTCTAATGTACCCCACTCCAACCCATGACACTGCATGCAACTCCATTCTACGGTATTCCACTCTACGCCATACAACTCTACATCACTCCACTCCACACCATTGCACTCTATGCCACTCCACTCTATGCCACTACAGTCTACGCTACCCCATTCTGTGCCAAAGCACGAGGTACAGAAGGTGGTGCATAAATTATAAACGTAAGGTATAACTAAAACTTTAGAATTTTTAATGTTTGTGTAGTTTACGTTTGGTTTGTATAGAAAGAGTAAATTGAGTTTTCCTAACTATAACAAAGTTTTAACCTTTGTTTTTTTTCATTGAATTTATTTATATCTTCACTGGAAAAAACAAAGATTAAAGTGAAGCTACAGTTAGGTGAGAATGTCAGTGGAGAATGACGTTTTAAACTAAAAAAAACACTGCAATTTAGCAGTTATAGTTTACTGAGCCAACTATAATTCAAGGTCCACCATGCGCTGCTGATGACCTTACATATTACCTCAATCATGACATGTTCAATGACATCATTCATGACATCACTCACTCTTGAGATCTCAAATGATCTCAAGAGAATACCTGATTTAAAAAAAAAATGCAAAATAAGATCTTATTACCTACCTAACTCTAACGCCACTTTAAGAGAATTTCTAGGGTTTTTTAAATGCAAATTATGACCTTACTACCTTACCTAACAATAACTTCATTGTTTTTTAGTTGGTTCTTTGATCCCACCTGGGGCAGCCACAGCTTTGTATCTTGGCGGTAGACCCAAGGACCTTAAGGCCTCGCTGGCTCCCCAGCCAGTCCCCTTCCTCGGATGCTGGTGTGGGAGACAGCCGTAAATCTATGTGCTCTCCCTGATGGGTTCAACCTTTCTTTCTGCACCCTCCATGTGGGAGCAATCCAGTGTCCCCTGCCCGCGCTTGCAAACAGGGAAGAAACATCTTCCAGGATGATGGTTCCCCGGGACACATAACGTGGATTACGCCCTGGGGGATGGAGTCCCCGTGGGCCATTACATGGCTTGGGAGAGGGGGAACGTCTTCTTCCTTCAGAAAAATATATATAAACATGCTCCATCTCCTGGACCCTTGCCCAGCCTGTGGGGTAATTCATTATTTTTTTTTTGCCTCACAAGGGTTAGAAGTTCAGGGTATCTTTATGTTCTTTTTGTAAAAACTTTTCAGGACAGGGGACCAAGTCTCCAAGGCCTGTAAAGGCAGCAACAACATTTATATTTATGTTGTGGGCAGCTGATCAGCGCGCGCGCTCAAAAACGGCCCCTCAGCCACTCCTGACTTTTGAATTTCAGCCCAGATGCCAATATAACGACAAATTGTGAACCTTAATTTCTCCAAAACTACTAATCAGATTTACACCAAATCGAAAAGCACGATATCAGGGTAAATAGCTAACTTCCTGCCAAATTCTATTCAGCTGTTTTCTCTGTAGTGCTGTCTAAAATTCCCTATGGAAATTGCATGGGAAAATTGCATAATGGGACTGTAGAGAAGACTCACACGAGGTAAGTAGATAATGAAGTTTATTACAATTCAATCGACCAGACAACGCAGCAGCTGGACTGTCAGGAGCAGATGCAACTGTCAACTGCCAGTCCAGCGCAACGCACAAGAATAGGTTTAAACATAAACCTATTGTTGCATAGAGTGAATTCCAAACTTCCCTCGTGGAACCCTCACGAGGGCCTCCACGAGGGAAAAAGGAAAAAGAAGAAACACTACACATCTCCTCCTTTGCAAACAAAAAAATAAGAAAAATACTTCTGAAAAAAAGTTCAGAAAGGAGAAAATTAGTCACAAATAAAATCCTTTAAAGCCATAGGACGTTTGATGATCCATTTTCCCAAAGTGCTGGCATCCTCCTTCTGAGAAACATCTTGCGAAATGATGACTTTGCTTTGCTTGGCGAGGGAATTCTGCAGGTTAACAGAGCTGTCAACAGGAACAAAAACATCATGACAACCAAATTTGTTCCCAACAGAACCAGATGCAACAGGAGAATCAGAGCATGAACTGGTTGTGGAAGCTCTGTTGATGTCACCCATATCAAACTGCTTACATAAAGCAACTATTTTGAGACTCCAACACTTGCCATTATCTAAAATACCAGCATTCTTCCTCAATTGAGCAATGCATTGCGGCTCTAAAAACTTGCTTTCATTCTTGGGAACAAAACCAGGTTTCTTAATTTTAATCTACTAACCAACACAAAGCTTAGTCTGTTGGGTATTATGCTTGCGGTCATAAAACTCCTTGTACTTGTCATGTTTGAGAAACAAATTGTTCTTTACCTCAGAAGAAGACCAATTCACATTACCAAGGCTCTTAATCCAACCAGGGTACCGCTTAGCTCTAGGCTTCCTTCCTCTCATGAGCTCAAAGGGGGAAACTTTTGTGGAATCAAACTCCGAAACTCTGTAAGACCAGAGCATTTTGAACAACTGTGTCTCCCAAGAATGCTGTTCCTACAAGCCAACTGGATGGCCCCCGTCAAAACCCTATTGTACCTCTCCACAAGACCATTGCCACTAGGGTTGTACAAAGAGGTAGTCTTGTGTTGTATACCACATTTCAACAAATACCGTGTCATAACATCCGAAGTAAATTGTACACCATTATCACTGATGATGAGGGCATGGGTGCCTTCACTGAGGAAAACTTCATCAAAGAAATTGATAACAGTGTCAGTGTCCAATTTCCTAATAATTTTGACCACCGGCAACTTCGAAAACATATGGATCAAAGAGAATGCATACTTCCCAGAACTACCAACAGGACCCATGATGTCCACAGCAACATGCTCCCAACGAGACTCTGGACACATAAAATCACCCATAGGAGGTCTCAAAGTTTTGAGAGTTTTTGTCAGCCGACAAACATAAATCACACTCTCTAACTACTCTCTCTACCTCAATGTCCAAACCAGGCCACCAGAATCTACTTTTAAAAATACATTTGGTTTTCGTGATACCCAAATGTCCATCGTGACATAAAGAAATTATTTTACCTCTGAGACTTACAGGGGGAACCAATTTTTCACCTCTTACTACGTTACCATCCATAATCGTTAACTCATCTCTGGCCTCCCAGAACGCCTTAAAATCTTTCACATCTATTTTACAAGGCCAACCATTGCTCAAAAATTAAATAACTTTCAGCAAACACACATCTTTGACCAAAGCTTCATTCCACTCCTCCTTGGAGAAAGATTCCAAACCATGGTCCCACAACCAAGCAACCTGAACACTATCCATGAGGTCGTCCTGGTTCTCAACTATTTGGACAGGCAAACGAGAAAGAAAATCCGCAACTGCATTGTCTTATCAGGTAAGTATTCAACCTAATAGAGGAAGTCTAATAAACGCATGGAGATGCGTGCTAATCTAGCAGAAACATTAATCATACCAACATTAGACAAAACTTTGACCAAAGGTTTATGATCACATTTGATGATGACTTCTCTGCCCCAGACAAAAGTGCGAAAATGCTCTAGGGCCCAAGCACAAGCAAGGGCCTCCCATTCAATAACAGCGTATTTACATTCTGCAGGAGACAAGGACCTGGAAGCATAAGCAACAATGGATTCACAACCATCTTCACCCACCTGAGAAAGAACGGCACCAATACCAGTATCACTAGCATAAGTGGTGATTATATTCTTACCAGAAGGATCAATACCCTGCAGGGCAGGAGCTGAAGAGATGGCATTTTTAATGTCTAGAAATTCCTTTTGACACATTCAAAATTCGACCTGAGTTTAAGTAATTGCCTAATATGAAAAGTTCTGCTTGAAAAAATTTGCACAAACTTGGAAAAAAACTCAACAAGACCCAAAAAGGATTTAACCTCGTCCTTATTTTTGGGACTAGGGGCATCAGAAACAGCAGAAACAAGTTTAGATTTGGGGTGAATGCCCACAGCACTGATCTCGTGACCTAGATAAGTCACACTATTGGCAGCAAACTTGCTCTTAGAAAATTCCACTGTTAAGCCAAATTTGCTCAAAGGGATAACACGTGGAAGAGTTTGGTTCTATGATCGTTGCTGTCCTTCCCCATGACAAGGATGTTATCTTGGAAGATGAGAACATAATCCAAATGACAAAAATGTTGTGCATTAAACGCTGGAAAACAGCGGCTGCCGTGGCTAAACTGATCGGCATTCTGGTGAATTGGAAACACCCAATGTGAGAGATGAACGCATGAGGTTTTTACATTCACCAGACAGAGGAATGTGGTGATAGGCTTGGGACAAATCAATAGTGGAAAAATCTCCATGCCCCTAGTTTTGGTCAGCATCTCACTAATTTTAGGAAGGAGAAACTGGTCCACCAAAATGTTCCCATTAAGGTGGCGCAAGCCAATGCATAATCTAATTTTTCCGTTGGCCTTCCTAGCAACGACCAATGGAGAAATCCATTCGGCAGACTCGATAGGCTCTATGACACCATCTTTGACCAACCTGCTCAATTCCTTCTCCACTTCATCTCTAACATATAAAGGAATTTTACGAAGTTTGTGGACCTTGGGAGAAGCATTAGGTTTAAGGTGGATATGGTGTTCAAAACCATCCAATCTTCCTAAAGTACCTGAAAAAACACCAGGAAAATCATTGCAGACAGTCTTGCCTAAGCATTCACCTTCATCTAGGACTAGAATTTGTTCAACACCATTGGCATCCAGAATGATATTAAGTTTTCTTTGATCCTTCCATCCAAGAACAGAAGGACCTTTCTTGGATACATACAGCTTGCAAAAAGGATGCCTGTTCTTGAACCTAAAGATGAGATTCCTATAACCAGGTAAATCAATGGATTCATTGGTGTAACTTTCCGGAGCAATGTCAGCATGGAATAAATTGGGACCAAGTTTTTCAACAAATTTGTTGGTCCAAACCGCTTCATTAACAATAGTGAAGGGAGAACCAGAATCAGCAGCAATGCGTAAATTAACCCCGCCCATTGACATCAAACACATGGGCTTGCTGGAGTCATCACTGTAAAAAATGTTAAGAACAACTTTACCATTAGGACTTATTACTTTACACTCATCATCATCACTATCCTCATTAGAGGAAGAAATGGGACCCTCTTCAATGCATTTGACTCTATCCTTATTGGATTTTCTAGTGTTGTAAACTCGCTGAAATGACCAATTTTCCCACAAATAGTAAATTTTTGCTTGATAGCGGGATATTTCCTATCATTAGCAAGTTGGTACTTACTGTTACAACGAAAACATTTGAGTACTTTTTTGCTAGAGCTTTCATCTTTTTTAACAGACGATTTACTTGAAGTAATGACTTTGGTTTTGTTAGAGAGAACCCTGGCAACAGTTTCTTGTTGCTCAGATGCAAGACTCTCTTTCTTAAGAGCTTTGGCGCACCTACCAGACATCTCAGCCTTCCTGGCAACAGCGAGAACATCTCTCAAGGGGTTGTCGCCATTAACCCATAACCTTTCCTGGATGGATGAATCAAACGCATGCATGACAACTTGATCTCTAACTAAGTCTTCTTGGATAACACCAAATCTACAATCTAAAGCAAGTTTTTTTCAGTGCTGTAACATATTCATCAATAGACTCATTCTTATCTTGTTTCCTTTGAAAGAACTTAAAACGGGTAATACCTATACACACTTTAGGAGAAAAGTAGCTATCTAAATGCCTAATGGCTTCATTAAAAACATTTTCATCACCAACAACAGCATCCTTGTTCAACTGATTGTAGATTCTTAAACCTTCAGGACCTAAACCGTGCAATAACAAACTTTTTTTTTTTCCAGCGGACAACTTATTAGCATGGTCAATAGTAACTAAATAGTTAATAAAGTATCCTTCAACTGCAACCAAGGAACAGGTGGATCGCCCGGAATGCACAAAAACTCTTTTGGTGGGTTGACAGTTATATTAGGTGTAGAGGTAGCCATAAGGAAAGAGTTCCAAAAGTCAGAAGAGGTTTAAGGTCAGAAGAAACAGGTATGACAATTCACCAAAACAATAAAAAGCTGTGTGAATCAGCGAAAAAAATAGGTGAAGGAAAAATGAAAAAAACACCATAAAAATAAAGCTGTGCGAATCAGCGTAAAAGGACTCGCAGCGTGGAAGGACTCTCACCTGGAGAGACAGTTACCAGCCCTGCACAGAACCGTTAAACATTGATTGCCTGGACTTCCCTGGAAAAGCTGCGTGGAAAGTAATAAGCTCACCTTAAGTGTGAGACTCAGTGGTTGCAGCAGATTGCAGAGCACTTAGACAAAGGCAACAGCCTCCTACCGCTGCAGCATGAGGAGCTCTCAGAGCAGAATGACGAGTAAAGGCTGCGAGCAGCAGGGGTGCAATAAAGAGAGAGATAAAAAAAACTGTCATGTGACGCTTGCTTGAAGCTGACGAAATCCAGAAGCTGCCGAAATGCGATGTGAAACCCCATGTGACGCGGGCATCTGGGGCGGAGTAGGGGAAGGCGCAGGCAAAACGGAGTGCAGGAAATGTGGAGCGGAAGGTGCCAACCACTGCAGCAGTTTAAAGAAACGAAAGCAGATCCAGGCGGTGAGCGAAGAAGAATCCAAGTGGAGGAATGAAGATGCGTGGGCTCCGTCTGGTCGAGATCGTCGCCAATAAATTGTAGTGAAGACTCACACAAGGTAAGTAGATAACGACGTTTATTCCAATTCAATCGATCAGACAACGCAGCAGCTGGACTGCCAGGAACAGATGCAACTGTCAACTGCCAGTCCAGCGCAACGCACAAAGAATAGATTTAAACATAAACCTATTGTTGCTTAGAGAGAATTCCAAACTTCCCTCGTGGAACCCTCACGAGGGAAAAAGGAAAAAGAAGAAACACTACAGGGACCTCCCTTTTTCTCAGCCCCCCCCAGCTTGATGGATCACTGCGAAACTTTCCAGGAAGGAGCTGATGTTGATGACCATTTGATTTAGAAAGTTTTGTTAAGATTTGTCAAACAGTGTAAAAGTTATTAGCGGAACAAAAAACTCTCTTCCAATGGAAACTCTGACCTAACTATAAAAAAACAATAGCAACTGCTTTCTTTCTCTATGCTCTTTGTAAGTGGGCTACGCCTTTAGTACAGTCCAGAGTAGTAGGGAATGTCAGCATGATAGAGAGGTTGAAGGACTGGAGGATTGGGAGGGGAGTGGAATGGACATCAAGTGAATCATTCTGCCCAGATTCTGTTCCACAGCGAGCCAGGTTTGCATAGGCAGATGTACGGGATTTCAGGAAGATAATGTGATATCCAGCGTGTTACTCCATGACTTTTGAGACTCTGTCGCTAGTACAGTCTCCATCTCCATGAGATTCAGTACACGGAGAGTACCCAAATAGTAAATATGTATGAAGCATGTGGAGTAACAATATCATTTTTAGGAAACAACGTGCATAGGAAACAATGTGTAGGCTGGGAATTTTTAGGAAGGTGGTAAAAGGAGGAAATGGATTGGTTAGTTAGGCAGTAGAGGTCTTTGCCTGTAAAATACTACTTGTATAGAGTCCCTCTAAGTACTTCTAAGTACTTATCAGTGTCATCTTTATCTTTCCTCCTTTCAGGACAATTAATGAGAACTATAAGGAATAAGAAGGCCTCCATGGCCCAGTGCGATGGCAACGCAGAGCCTCCACTCCAGCCATTCTCACTGCTGCTAGTAAGTGATATATAACTTTTCTTACCTGCTTTTAGTTTTAGTAGGTAGCATTCATTATGGCCTTATATATTTTCTAACTTCCCCTTACCTACTTTAGAGTTTGTGTTAACCCTGCATACCTCCTTGTGTTTTTTTTTATATTCCCTCTATTTCTGCAGCTGACTTCCTCATGTCTGTAGCTTTCTCCCCTCCTGTTTTTTTTGTTACTGTGGCATTAAATTCTCCCTCAGTCCCCTTTTTCATATCTTGTGGTACTGGAAGATTGTTGGCATAGTGAACAGAAAGGAAATCAGACTTACAACAAGTAGGTAGACAGGAGTCATTATTAAGCAAGTAGTCAATAGTACAGGAACATAGATGGAAATGGACCCCAAAAAGATGCTGTATAAGGGTGGGCAGAATGTTTAATTATGCTAGTGAAATTGGTGGAATATGGCAACTCTGCGCTACTCTTGTTCCAGTCGAATTCTGCCAATCGTCATGTGGCAGAATTTTTTTTCCACGAGGCTCCAGAAATGCTAGCCGATGAGCGCAAGCAAGATTTAGCGTCCCCTAATGAGATTTTCTAACGTGGGCGGTCACGATCAGAGGGCTGCTTCTCAAGTAGATTTGCTGCTGCTAAAGTAGATTTCCTACTCAAGTGGCAGAAAAATCAACTCGAATGGCTGCATGCTCTTGCGCACCACATGGTACAATTTGTGCTGATTTCTCAGCGCTGCTCGTGCTACCGGTACTACATTGCAGCGCAAACAGTGCAACATGCATATTTTCTGCCAGTTGGCGGAACTCCGCAGAATCTCACTGAGTTTTTATGTACATGGAATTCCACGGAGTGACACTCCACGAGTTCCGCCCACTCCTGTTTTTAATGTAGTGGGAAAGAGATGAAATTTGGCATGTTCTGGTAAGACAGCCTTCCTTTGGGGGATCCCCCACGTTATTACAGATACCTTTTCTGCAGCCTGAGACATTGCTTGTTATCTTGAAGGGTCTAAAGTCCGGCTCACCGGCAGACTTGTGTCCTGCAAAACTGCTGGCCTCTGTGGCCGCGGTCATTAACCCTGTGGTTAATAAGGTGCTGAACTCATCTTCCTCAACGGGACGTATGCCTTCTATTTGGAAGGGTGCAAAAATTCTTCCGCTCCTGAAGAAACCTTCAGCTGACCCGAATGTGGTGGCCAATTACAGGCCCATCGATCTTCTACCTTCTCTCTCTAAGGCATTGGAGAAGTATGTGAATAGAGTCATTTCTGACTATGAAGAGAATAATAATCTGCTTCACATCAGCCAATCGGGCTTCAGGGCTCATTTCAGCACTGAAACGGCTCTTTTGGAGGTCACTGAACACATCAAAGAAAGGCTTGACCATGGTGGTAGAGCTATCCTTTTTTTACTAGACCTGTTGGCGGCCTTCAATACGGTCCCACATGATAGACTCCTGGAGAGGCTGAGGGACCATGGTATAGGCAGATCTGCACTGGAATCGCTGGCGTCCTTTCTGGAGGACAGAAGCCAGGAAATTTAGGCACCTCCATTCGCTTCCTTCTTTCCCAGCTTGAAAGTGGGGGTCCCTCAGGGTTCGGTTCTGAGTTCCACTCTCTTCAATATATATATGTCGCCCCTTGCATTTCTGGCGGAATCCTGTGGGGCTAAAAATATATCATACGCTGACGATACTCCGCTGATTTTCACCTGCAAGAAGGGAGCTGATTTTGATGGTGATAGGATTAGATCTTGCCTCACCATGGTGTTCAATTGGCTCAGCAGGAACCAACTGAAATGTAATTCAGAGAAGTCGGAAATCATCTTTTTTGGTTTCCCTTCAGTGGAGGATTGGAGACGCTGGTGGCCTGAGGAGATCTGTTATGGCCTGCTACATATGTTGAGGAAATGTCTTCCTCTTCTCTCTCTAGACACCAGGAAAACCATGGTTCAGGCTCTGGTTACTTCCAGACTGGACTATGCCAACATCTTGTACTTGGGCCTTCCCGGTTATCTCCTCCAGCGCCTCCAAGTGGTTTAAAATGCTGCGGCCAGACTGGTCCTGAGGCTCAAGCCCAGGACGTACAAGCCCCAAGCAAAAGGATAAAATTTAAGGCCCTGGTACTGTTCTTTAAAGCCCTTCATGGAAGGGGCGCTGGCAATCTCAGGTCAAGAGTCAGTCACTACTTGCCAGCCAGAACTCTGAGGTCATCCTCCATGGGCTTGGCCTGTGTCCCTAGAATACACCGAGCCTGGTCTGTTGGAAGATCTTTAAGGCTCTTGGGAGCTCAAGCTTGGAACTGTCACCTGGCTTCTCTCAGATCTACGGCTGAACTGGCGGTATTTAAGAAACTTCTTAAAACTTGTTTTTTCCGGGGCTAGGGGTGGATGTCTGGTCTGTTAGTCCGAGACTACTAGCGCCGGGACACTCTTGTTGAGTAGCCGTGCGCTCTACAAATGTGCATCATTCATTCATAATGAAAACAGTGAAGCATTACTTATAATATTTCAGTTTTAGAAACTATTGTTGTAACTGTTTTGACTTCTCAAAGCTAGTTTACAAGCATATATACTAGTGTCTTATTCCTTGGTAATGCACATTTGCCTGATGAAATTCGAAAGGGAAGATTTTGCTTCTGAATAATGATAAAGTTTTCCTGCAATAAAGAATAAAGAAGAGATGATAGCATCTTGACGAAGACTCACAGCTCTATTTGGTTTATTTGAATGAAAAATGCCTGTGCCTGGCCAATTGTAATACATTGTTTCTGAAGGACTACATGTATATCTGCGTTCTAACATTCACAGTGTCCACTGCACGCATTAATTTGCATTGAATGCTTCGGTCGAGGTTGTGGTTAGGATGAGGGAAGGATGGAATTACTTTTGTCAAGGTTAAACCGTATGAGAGGCTGAGCACCGGAGACTGACCCACAGTCTGGACTTCAGTGACTGATTTTTGCAGAAAGTATAGACAAGTCCCACTCAGGTGCCACAATTTTGATGCACCCGCCAGGATGTTCATTTAACTTTACAGTTAAGAAGCCACATATGGGGTGTATTCATTTCCATTCAAGTTAGGAATATATAACTTCAAATTTCACAAAGTATATAGATTTTTATAAGCTAATACTATGGTTTCCTCTAGATTGAACTACTAACATATCAACACCATGTTGTATTCTTAATATGTGGAGTGTTGGGGGACTCTATTCTAAAATGGAGTGGAGGTCTGGTGGCAGTTGCAAGCGGACTACCCCCCGATGTAGCAATACATGATTTACCATTAGTGGTAGACCTGGAAATGCAGCAAAATGCAGCACACATAGAAAGAGGAAAAAGCCTCAGAGGATTGTTTTTGTACAGGAAGGTGCCCCTTTCTGCAATCAATCAATCAATCACAGAATTTGTAGAGCGCACTACTTACCCGCGAGGGTCTCAAGGCGCTGGGGAGAGGGAAGGGGGGGGTGCTGCTACTGGTCGAACAGCCAGGTCTTGAGTAGCCTCCTGAAGGTCAGCAGGTCTTGGGTCTGCCGTAGGCTTAGTGGAAGGGTGTTCCAGGTCTTGGCGGCGAGGTGTGAGAAGGATCTGCCGCCGGTGGTTGTTCTTCGAATGCGAGGGACGCTGGCGAGGGAGAGGTCGGCGGAGCGGAGCTGGCGGTTGGGGACGTAGAAGAAGAGTCGTCTGTTGAGGTAGGCTGGGCCAGTTTTGTGGAGTGCCTTGTGTGCGTGGATGAGGAGTTTGAAGGTGATCCTCCTGTCGACGGGGAGCCAGTGCAAGTTCCTCAAGTGGGGGGTGATGTGGCTGTGGCGTGGTACGTCGAGGATCAGGCGTGCGGAGGCATTTGTATGCGTTGCAGTCGCTTGATGAGCTTGGCCGGGGCTCCCGCGTAGAGGGCGTTCCCATAGTCAAGTCTGCTACTGACGAGGGCCTGGGTGACTGTTCTTCTTGTGTCTGTCGGGATCCACCTGTAGATCTTGCGAAGCATGCGGAGGGTGTTGAAGCAGGAGGAGGAGACTGCGTTGACTTGCTTGGCCATGGAGAGCGTTGAGTCGAGGATGACTCCCAGGTTGCGTGCGTGGTCGGTGGGTGTCGGGGGTGCTCCCAGCGTCGTTGGCCACCAGGAGTCGTCCCAGGCTGAGGGGTTGGAGCCGAGGATGAGGACCTCCGTTTTGTCCGTGTTCAGCTTTAGTCGGCTGATCTTCATCCAATCGGCGACGGCCTTCATTCCTTCATGGAGATTGGCTTTGGCGGCGAGGGGGTCCTGCACAATAACAATCCTGCCTACAACGCAGGCCCTTGCACCATGGTGCAAGTGTTCCTGCACTGGTGCAAGGCAACACATTAAGGAGAGGAATGCGTTTCATAATGTTAAATATGGTGCATTTCTGCCCTCTCCCTTTCAAAAGTGCTTCTCCCACTATATACCTAACCACATACTTCACCCTAAAATTAATCGTTACCCCCAAACCTAAAACTAAATCTCTCCTTAACGAAAAACCCTGACTAAGTGCGTGATTAAGGGTTTAGCGGTCCACAGGACCACCAAACCTGCTGTGGTGCGGCGGCTATCTCCGTGCCGACGGTCCGACTGCCCTATTTTTAGTTTGGCAGTCGGACCGCCGCAGACCCGCTGCAACTGCCGGGGAAAGGTGTTGCAGCCACTGTGAGGCAGTAATATGCTGGCGGTGCAACACCAAGCATATTACAAGTTTCCTCACTGCCAGCCTTTTCATGGTGGTGAGGGAACTAAGGGGGCCCTAGTGGGCCCCCTGGTGCCTCAGGCCATGCGGATGCGTGCCGGGGGGCACATGTTGTGCCTCCCTGTGTGCATGCACTCCCTTTCCTGCACGGCATGGACTGCAGAGTCCATGCCGTGCAGGAACAGGCTTTGGCACTCACATTGTGGTGCCTTTCTCAAAGGCACCGCCAAAGGACCACCCACAAGACAACAAGAAATCTTGTAATCTGGCGGGCGGCTGGTGGTGGACTTTGGCAGTATCGCCATAGCCATAATCAGGCCCTAAGTCATAAGCTAACCCCATATATTCCACTAACCCTAAATCTAACCTTTAACCTACCTTTACCCTAAGCCTACCCCTAACAAAGCTTTAAGCCACAGCGTACATCTACACCCTATCCTAAACCTGAGTCAAATAAAATTATTCCACAAACCCTTACTCTAAGTCCAAGCCTAACCAAACCCAACCCTTTCTCTTAAACCTAACTATAAAGCTACCTCACCCCTTTCCCATTACCTTATTCTTCTCCCTATGTAGTTGTGCCTATATAGTCATCTATATAGCAGAATGCTGATGTAATGGATTTAATGTAGTGCTAAAGTTTGGAGATTGATATTATGTAGTGGCATGTTAATGTAATGCAAACAATATAGTGGGGCTACACCGTATACCTTCATCCATTGGAGTAGAGATAAGATTAAAAGCAAAGGAACATTAAAAATGGCACATTCAGAGTTTTCTTTCTTGAGTTAATCAATCAGTATTATTTTGTATTTTACATCTAGATTTGATTAGGAATTAGTTATTGCATGTGTCATGTTTTGTGCGTATTACTTAGTGAAAATAGTTGATGCTGGTGTAATTGCTTCTTACAAGCATAGGTCCGCAGTCTTCAATATCCACTGCCCATTATACTAATTTTCAAAACAACAATCCAAAAAGTAACAAATACATGAAAATCACATAATGCTAATACCGAGAACTTCCTAAATACTAAAGTCTTTTAATATAAAAAAAATGATGTATCTGTATTATGCCTCACAGATTTCTAAAAAAGTAAACACTTAAAATACATAATAGAAGTTTGTTTTTGTACTTAATAGACACCTGCGAAACGCTCAGGAAATGTATTAATAAAGCCTGTGCGCCCCTGAAACTGAACACACACCCACTCTCTGGGGATTGATTACACCCATGGTAGTCTAAAACTGATTCACACCAAATAAGCAGTAGCTGCTCCAATCCCACATGCATTGCAATGACTAACACACACCCATATTATTGATTTCTATTGTATGTTTTTAATTAGAAAAGGGGATAGTGTTTGATGTGAGCAAATAGAATATGCACTATACCACTCTAACTCCATGTAGTGAGTTTTTTTCTTCTGTAAATGGATCCGTAATGCTGCAAACCCACTTCATGCAGTAATAGTTAAATGACATTTATTTAAAAAGTTTCATTGAACTAAAAACTCTTCCTGACCACGTTCTGAATCATATTACAGTTTTAAGATTTATAAATAGTTATTTGGTGGAGCTTCAGTATCATATCCTTCAGAACAGTATTCCTTTTCATGCATTTAGACTTTAATTAAAGGGAAATTCTCACTCGAAAGGGCCTATTCACAAATTGCATTTTGTAGTATATTTAGTAGTACTACAACAGTTCTATAAAAGTACTACAAAATGCTATTTATAAATCTACGAGTGTAAATATCCACCTCTACCGTTTCTGTCTTTTCTATGGGGAGATTCTCATACATGTAAGTTTAGTACTTAGGGCCCAATTACGATGTCATCAGGAAAGGCCCTGGATGGGATTCGGTATTGCAGAATCCAATTCAGAACACTTGTTTCCTACCGAATCGTACAGATTTCCCAACGACCGATCTCGATGCCCGGAAACCATATAGGCAGTCCGAATCTATTCCAAAAAGCACTGGGACAGTCTGAGTCTTTCGGAGCCGAATTGTACAGCTCTATGGACATGGTTTCCGGGCGAGCGATTACAATGACCGATTTGGACAGCCGTTCTGATTCGGTTTGCCCGAGACAAAATGGCTGTGGGAATCTGTCTTAGGGGGCCGGTTGTGGGCCCCCCTTCACCCGGAGGCATACGAATGCAGCCCATGGGGGTACCCAAGGGACCCCTCTTCCCAACCATGCACAATGTGGCAGGCACCATGGGTTGCTCGCCACAGGGTGCAAGGATTTCCCCAACCACCCATTTTTCCAATGGGAGCCTGTGTTCTCGTTCGGAACACAGGTTTCCATTGTAGTCAATGTGAGTCTGGCCGAACGATGTTGGGAAGCATCGTAATCGGTCGTCCGGTCTCACAGGACCCGATTCGTTCAGGACAGTTTCCAAACGACATCGTAATTGGGCCCTTAGTAGTACATGTGGGAGGGACTAAGGGTGGCTAGAAAAAGGGGCTACCTACTGCTAAATGGGAGTGAATTCTCAAAGAATGATTAAGGGGGACAAACTGGAGTCCGAAAGTTACTACAGGTAAAAAAGGATCCATAACAGTAGCACAGTACTCCAGCTCAGTGTTGACGTAAGGCCAGCACCACACATGGCCAATCACAGGTACTCCTCACCCTCCATAGAAAAAAATGGATGATGGACTTAAAATAAAACCCCATAGGAAATAAGCTTAAATTAACTTCAATTGTTTAACATAGTTAAAAATATACACAAATATATTTTAATGTAATTTAGAGCAAGGTGGCAGTAGTGATTCCTCTCAATCTAAGCTTAGTAGTGAAAGTTCAAAAGTGGTGCTGTAGCACTATAACACATCTGTTGCCACGATGTGTACATCTGACCCAAGAAACCCCAATGCCAGTTTTTCACAAGCAATAACACATCATATCCTCAATCTAAACATAGTTTTTTTTAATCAATGCCTTAATTACAAGTACAATGGTTTACAGAGACTTTTTAGATATATTGCTGTTGTTTCTTGATGGATGATCTCAGCCGACACATGTTTTATCCCTATTGGGACTTTCTCAAGGGTATGTTCAGGTAGGCACTGATAAAAAACTATGTTTGGATTGAGGATATGATGTGTTATTGCTTGTGATATGGATTTGAAGTGTTATATATTCCATGTAGGTACCCCAATATAGGCTCAGGTATCATTGTAACCTTTCACCTATACTCTCCTCTACATTACACACATAACGGCTCTTGGGGACTGACCTTTTACCTAGATACGACAATGCACACAGAACGCCGGATTTTCCCTGGTAACAGCCTCATACATTATGCATGACGATTCTTGGAAACTCAGCAGGACTACAATCTCCTGTATAATATCTATGTATAAAGATCATTCCCGATGTCATCCTAAGTCCGACAAGTGGCACAGCAAGGTAGAACCCCCGGGGAGACCTTTGGGTATATAAACATCACATCTTCCTGAGACAAACAGAGGAGATCAGATTAGATTAGATTTAGATTAGATTTAGGGATTTATAGAGAGCATGGCTACCCACAGGCATCCCAGCACTAGTATGAAACAAGACAGGGAGATATCATGCACATTGGTTTAGGGGAACAGCCATGTTTTAAGTCTCTTTTTAAAGGTCATTTCGTTCCCAATCAGTCGGAGCTCTAGGTCCATACTGTTCCACAGTTTGGGTACCAGGTGTGTGAACGACCTTCCACCCCATCTAGATCTCTTGATTCTGGTGGTGTTCATCAGAAAATTTGATCCTGATCTTAGATGGCGACGAGGTGAATAGTGGGAGCTCAGATCTCGTACCAACGCGGGGCCTCTCCCGTACATGGCTCTATGGGCCAAACAGAGGGACTTGAATTTGATCCTGGACTGGACCGGAAGCCAATGTAGCTCCCTAAGGGAGGCTCCTACTGACTGATGTCTGGGTATCTTCAGAAGCAGTCGGGCTGCTGCATTCTGTACTACTTGTAGTCTGTCCATGACATATTTGGGGGAGCCCAAGTATAAGGCGTTGCCGTAGTCAAGCCTCGACACCACCAAGGCTTGAACCACTGTCTTCCTTGAGTTTTCTGGGAGCAGGCTCATTATTTTCCTGATCATTCGAAGTATCCCAAAACAGGTACGCGAAGGTTTTTTGGCTTGGATCTCCATCGTTAGGTTCTGGTCCAGTCAGGATTTCCCTGCTGACACACTGACGCGAGACGCTGAGGTTCCTGCATGCAGATACTCCAGCTCACAGTGGTCTAACATCCCTTGCAGGGTGTTCGACTCGAGACCAAGACGGTGTCCCACAGTCTCTCACTTCAGGTAATGGGGTTGACTTTATCCTAGAGGGATTCTTGGCTTCACACCTACATACATGCTTTGTACCCTTAGGTACATCTAGTTAGGGTAGCATCGTAGGAGTACGCATTTTATTGTCATGTATTTTATATACTTGCCTGTATTCATGGTTACAGCAAAATGGTAGAAATCTACCATCCTTTTAATTTCCTAGTGCTTCTAATCATTTATATCTGTTACTGTCTAATGGTTGTTTCAGCACATCTATTTTACACCAGAATAACGACTGTTCAATAAATGCTTATTGAAAAACGTCCATACTGTTTATTCTGTGTATCTCTCTGAGACTAAGTGAGCACAAGTGACTGAGCGAAAAGTACTACACTTTTTCCAGGGTCCTGAGGGATCAGGGTTGTCATGTTCGATAGTTGCCAAGAACTATTCTCTCCTTGGTAAGAGGAGTTTCTAGTGGCACTGTGAGCTAACTGGTACACAGGCCAACATACCCGGTGGGGATGTCTAGAATCAGTCTGACACCAATCCTACAGTGTATGTTGTCTAAATGCGCAGATCCTATATAGGTTTTATAGGAACTACACAAGAGAAGTAAAAAGAAAATATCATCTATTCAAATGTTTGAAGTTACCAATGATTCCAGGGGTGTTGTCTGTGCACTATATAAGTAAAATAAGTGTTGCAAATACCATGACTTCTAGTGTACATACTAAATGGACGTAAACAGATGTGGTTGAAGAGATTTCCACATGATGAGTGCTCCACTATTTTTTATTTTTTGTTGATAATGTAATGTAAAATAACACATTTTTATGAATTAATTATAAAATATTTTAATAACCTTTTTTGAATTTAAAAAGGAATGCAAAAATAGTGTTCATTAAAATATAAAATAAAATATGATTGAATTACTTTTAATCAATTCTATATATATCCCTTTAACTAATTATTAATGCATAATATATTTGTTTTTACTTTAAATCGGAATTTTTAATTTGAATGTCAGAAAAATAATTTCACTTTAACATAAATGGGGTTATTTCAATGTCGGGCAGACGTGCGTACGCCCGACACTGTTGTGGAAACGGGACCGACTGACCTCTGGTCGGCGGTCCCGACTGCCTAATCACGATGCGACTGTACATGGTGCTGTTGCATACTCCCATTCCTCTATGGGAGCTCATGTTATGGCTGTAAACCGGCAATAACCCAAGCTCCCATAGAGGAATGGGAGTCTGTGTTCATCCCTGCACGCCGTGGCAGGCACCTCAAGGTGCCTTCCACAAGGTGCAGGGATCAACAAGGGGGCACCTATGGCGCCCCCTCGGCCTCCAACCTAGAGGCTGAAAACATAAGGGGGGCCTGCTCGGGCCTCCAAACATGCTTTCTGACAGGGATTCCATGTTTGAAAGGCCGGCATGGAACCCTTCAGGAAACCATGCATCGTAATCCAGAAGGTGGAAACACCTTCCATTTGGATTACGGGCCGGTTTCCGACTGGCAGACAGACTCCTGGAGCCCGTCGGAAGCCAGACAGAATGACCGGTTGGTTTCAATTCCAACCGGCTGCAACATAATCAGCCGGTCAAAATTGAAACATACGATGAGTGTCGGAAAGCCTCCGACCTGTGGTCAGAGGCTTTCTGACACTCATCGTAATCGGCTCCAATATGTTTATATTCATTAAAGATTTTGTTCAAAATTAAGTTAATAGTGTTGTAGCATTTTGTCTTTTGTTTTACATTTAAAATGAATGTATACAATTAATATGCATTATATTTAACATAAAAAATATTTTTATTAATGATTGATTGATTGAAAATCTTTATTCAATTATTAATTAATAATCATAAAAGTAGAAGTAAAAGCACAGATATTAATACACAAGTGTTAAAAACTGATAGATGAAAGAATATTTCAGAAACCATAAAAACTGACTAAAACATCAAACCTTTGGTTATATAAAAAGGGTAATTACCTATTAACAGGAGCATTCAGACACAAAGCACTTTTATAAAAAGGACACAATGGCAGCTATAATAGGTGGGTTGGCCAACATCTGAAGATGAAGAAAAGCAGGTCTGAATTGATAAAACCCCCTGGATCTTAAGATGTGGAGCAAATATCTTCTTTGGGGGTATCTATACATCGGACAAAATAACATCAGATGGTCCAATGTCTGCAGTGTGTTGCCATCACAAAGACAGTTTAATATAGAGTTGCAATCAAACTGGCCAGGGGGGAAGCATAATCTATGCCATATTGAGCCCAGCCGAATCCTGGCAAGCAATGATCTCTCCCAGGAATTTTTAACCAGGTTGAGATATGGTTCAAGACCAGGGTTAGATTTAATAACCTTAAAGGCTCTCATGATCGATTTCTCCAAAGCTTTAGTTTCCCTTGCTTCCATGACTAAGTTAAAAAAAACAGCTCTTTCATCCTTTTCCTGTCAGCTTGAACAATGGACTGGGGGTCACAATACAACTCAGGATGGTCCAATTTAATAACCAGATTTGTAATACAGGATAGCCATGGGATTTTATGCCCCAAGTCGCAGCTAAAGCAATCCTGGATTACTTACCTATTAAAGGAGGTATGGTCCCCACACCAGACAGAAATCCGTAATAGGAGTGGGGCTAGTTTTATAGTATCTTCAACAAACTCCAAAGCCAACTCATAATGGACAAAAGAGCTTGGGCTAGCTGGAACAACCCCAAGCAATTTTTGGAAAAAAACGATTCTCTTCCTGCTGCACTTCCGTACAGTTCTGGAATCCCCAAATAGCAACACCATAGGTAAGTACCGACAAGCATTTTATCCTATAGATTTCAAGTAAAAGAACTACAGGCTTATTGCCAATTAGAGCGCTGACACCTAACTGCCAGAGAGGGGGTCAAATTACAATGTTGGTCATAAGTAACACCCAAATATGGAAAGGATCTGATTTGCGAAATAGCTCTACCCTTGAAAGGTAAAGGTCTAGTTTTGGAGGATAACCTCCCGCAAACCATTAGATAGGTTTTGGTGAGATTGGTGTTTAAATCAGCATCATCCATAACATTTACAAACAGGTCCACCAAACCCCCAAGACCATTAAGTGTATGGGATAACAACACCGCATCATCTGCATATAGCAGGGACGGGACAATAACGGAATTTACCTTGGGCATATCCCTCCCATTGGATGTCAGGAATTTATCCAGACCATTAATATACAGGAAGAGTAAGAAGAGGAGGAGTGCCAGGACACACCCCTGCTTGACCCCTCTAGGAAGATTAAGGGACTCCGCACACTCCCCATCCGGACCATGCCTAGCTGCAGCAGCTATATCGGTATGCGTGGCACGTAAAAAGTCCAAGAGAGTTTAAGGCAATCTCAAATGGGCCAATAGAGAACACATCTTAGACCTGTTTACATGGTCTAAAGTACTGCTTAAGTCCATAAATGCTAAGTGGATAGTGCTTTGCTTCACCACCACATAATTCCCAATAAACAAATTAAGACTGAGACACTGTTCCATTGCCCTCCCTAAATCCATACTGTACAGGACTCAAAATTCTATTAGTCTGTGCCCGCCCCTCAATCCGACTCAGAAAGATTCTTCTTGCCACCTTTATAATCAAATTTATCAAGGAGATAGTTCTATAACAGCTAGGGTCCTGTCAGTCCAGTTTTTTTTAAAACAGGCACAATTGTGGCAGCTTTCTACTCCTTACTGATGCCCCTAACTGCAGCTGCGTTGAGAGTGTTAGTAATTAACGAGGCCCAAAAGGAGATGTTCATTTAATATAAGTCCATAGGAACCCTGTCGAGGCCGGGAGCCTTATTACCTGTACTGGTCTGAATAGCCTCCCAAACCTCATCCAACCCAAATCTAATATCTAGGGGATATTTGAGTGTTTTCTCACCACTGTCAAGTGGCCCTCTCAAGTTTGTGGAGTAAATTGCAGAGAAATGAGTTAGCCCCTGCTCTGGAGATATATATGTACCTATTTCCTCAGGGGCACCTAGGAGCAGATTCTTGCCCTTAACAATCTCCCAGAATCCCCTGGAATCTCCCTTAGCGAAAGTATACATTAGTTGGCCCCATTCCTTCTTCTTTCAAAGTTTGCTTCCTAATCTTTATGGCTGACCTATAATTTGATCTAGCACGGATAACATTCACTTGAATTTTGGCCGGTCATTAAGTGTCTCTCTATGCCGCCTATTGCAATCCTACAATCATGCTCAAACCTCCCAGTTTTCCCCTGCCTTCTTGAGGCAGAAAGGCCCTGCATAATCTGGTTGGCTTAATAATTAAGAGATCCAGAGGCCATCAGGATCTCCTCAGAAGAAGGGTCCATAAACTTGCTCACATTGGCACTGACTAAAACTTGAACAGGACAGTGATCAAAATACTACACCAGCTGATTCTGAGTCCCTTATTTCTAGTGCTCAGACCAATCAGGCTTGATTTACTTACACTTACTCCACCTAGGGGTATTAACAATTCAAACACAATGGGGTTGTGATCACTGTGACAGCTGTTTAAAACATCCCCTGATTTAACCAACACTCCCATGGGCCTCAATAGGAATACATAATCAATTGTTGTTCCCATTCCCCATCCTACAAAGGTTGATTTGTGGGTAAGGCCTCACCCTATTAACAACCCTAGGTCGAGTAAATCAGTCTGTCCCAGGGCTTCTATCAACCTACGGTCCCTTTCATCAGCCTCCAAGGGGTGGTTGGGGAACTCCTCCCTCCCAAATGGGTTCACATCGGGGTAGGGCTGACCTACTTTGGCATTGAAAATCACCACCAAGAACCACATTAAAGTGTTGCAACCAGAGAAGGGCGCTAGCTTCTAAGATAATCAATACCCTGAACAGTATTGTGATTTGGCAACCCAGATTAAACAGAGTTATAAAAATTGACTAAGAAAAAGTTACAATTTCATGATACCACAATCCATAAAACCCATATCCCCCCATGTCTTACAGGGATAACAATGGGTTTGAACAGTTTTGGTACATGGATCAAGATGGCCAACCCCTTTGGGCCATCGGCCCGGTGGCATATTTCGCAGGCACATAAAAGTACTCATATCCATCCACAAAAACTGTTCATATGCCCAGGTTTCTTGAAGTAATATTACATCATATCGTTTGATCAAGTTAAACATTCCGGGTCCATCACATTGGATATAACTCCAGCAGCATTCCAATTAACGATTCAAAGATGAGCTATCACTAACTGTTCCATACTATCCTTATTGTTTGTTAGCACTGGCGACAGAGGCAGCACCACCTTCTTACATTCAGAAAAGGGGATAGACATATCAGGAAGTCAATCATTACAATCAAGACTTGCTAGTGGAAGGATCCTGTTGGCGGTGGGAATTGGAAGGGCATCCAGGATTCTGAGTGGAAGATTATGTCTATCACTGTTTGTGTGCTGTAAATGCCTGTAAAAAAAGCCCAATGGCACATTGCCAATACCCTCTTCTAGCGGTCGTCGAAATTGAAAGCTGTAAAGCAATCACCTTGCCAGCAAGGGACATCTGCAATTAACCACAATACAATCCCCTGTTAGATGCTTTCTACCCGGCACAACCCACCCCACCCTTTCAGCAAAAAGGATGTCACTATGTTCCCTCACATTGAATTGGGTATTTTTACCTAGCCAGTGGCAAACTTTATTGTATAGCTAGGGGGTGGTTTCCTCAGGGGTTAAGGGTAGTTCAGGGTCCCCTATCATTAAAATTACAAAGGGGCAAAATTCGGGTAAATTCAGTTTAGGCAAAATAGCCCTCTCCTGAGCATGAATACTTGATCCTCCCCTGACCCCCCTTTTATTCCCTGACTCCCCACCAGTTTACTGGTACTAATTCACTTCTTCCTGAGGGGGGCCCTAGGGGTCCTGTCTCCCTGTTGTTGCCCATCCCTATATTTTGTGATAGAGGCTTAGGATTGGCTATAGGACTGCGATGTTCCTCAGCTGTAGTGAAGTTTAAATGAGCCTCCTCATGGCAACTCCTGGAGTTGCTAACATTTGAACAGCCAGGGATATTATCAAATGTTGTTGACAAAGCAATAAGCATCAGTTCTAAGCTATGCAGTTTATCAAACAAAGGGGAAATACAGTTATCTAATAATGGTTGGAATGTATCCACTTCATAGTCCCAATTAATAAGAGCCAAGTCCCCAGCAGTTTCAATGTCAATGCCTTTGGACAATTCCTTCTTTCTATCAGTTCATGTGATCGGTCACCCAACTGTTGGTCGCTTGCTTTTATATTTCCTTTTAGCAGCGGGTATCCAGTCACTACCATTTAGGAGTGGATCCCTGCTCTTCTCCGTGGAGTCTACTTCAGGTGCACAAGATAATATTGTAACACAGCTGTAGACTACGCAGCCCTGAGTGATATTAGGCTGCGTAGACTCTACACAGGAGCGGTCGTCTCCCTCGTCCACATTTAAGTGCTGCTTGACTAAATCTATTTCTATGGAGATCTCCCCAACAACACAAGCCAAATAGGTGTCCAAGGTATTCACAATAGGGGGTTTAGCAGGACTACCCTTGTCCTTACCCTTGTCCTTATCCTGGCATAATGTACGCTTACCTATTGCTAGCGGCTTCTTCATTCCAGAATCTACGAGGGGTGGCTGACCTGGCCGCCTCCGGACCCTGACGGGTTCAGGAAGGGCCTACCCTTGGCCTGAACTTTGCCCAGGTGCGGCCCACAGGTGTCCCGTGCTGTGGGAGTCTTCTCTGTGTTTTAAGCGCATCAGGTGGCAAGAGAAGGTGGCTGTGGGCAGGCCCCTTCTCTCAGGGGCAATGGACTCTGGCCAATTGAGTACTCTAGGGTACAGAACCAGGCAACCCCCAGCACTCTGCATCCCGAACCACGGGAGTCTTCTTGGCGCTTTAAGCACGTCAGGCGGCAACAGGAGATGGCTGTGGGTAGGCCCTCTTCTCAAGGGCACAATGGACTCTGGGCAGTTCAGTCCTCCAAGGTAAAGAACCAGCAAACCTCCAGCACTCTGCATCCCACGTCGCTGGAGTCTTTTTAGCACTTTAAGCATGTCAGGCAGCAACAGGAGGCTGCTGTGGTCAGGCACCTCCTCTTGGGGGCAATGGACTTTGGGCAATTGAGTCGTCTGGTTTGAAGAACCAGCAAACCCCCAGCACTCTGCGTCCTGCACTGCAGGAGTCTTCTCAGCACTTTAAGCACATTAGGCAGCAACAGGAGGCGGGTTTGGGCAGGCCTCTCCTCCAGTGGCTGCTCCTCCGCTATGGCGGAGGAGCGTCGCCTCACTGCTTTTAAGCAGTGTGAAGAAGAAGCATAAAATGATACTAACTAAGTTATTATCATTTTATGCTTCGTGCTGCTTTGTGGGTGGGCGGGCGGGTCGGTGGGGCTGCTCTGCTCTCGGAGAAGGGCAGAGGAGGAGTGGTTTGCCCAGTCCTAAGTGTGCAATGACCATTTTGTCGGCCCTCTTGGGCCACCCAAACCAGTCATGCGCACTTTCCCCATTCTCCATGCAGGCTGCATTACAGCATACGTGAAGAGCAAGCCCAGGCCCCCATTCCCTGGCTGAGTGTCCAGGACGCTCAAAACTAATCACAACGCTACATTGCAGGGGAGCCTGGGTGCCTACCAATCACAACGCAGCATTGTGATTGGTCAGTGGGGCCTGACTGTGCTTCCGTCCAAGAGCTGAGATGCGGTACCCGGCGCAAAGGTAGTTTTTTTAAAAAGTTTTTTTTTAAATATGCACAACCCCCCTCACGCGCGACCCGCCACCCGGGTCAAAACTGCCCTTCTCTTGAGGACAATGGACTGTGGCCAATTCAGTCTTCTGGGGTAAAGAACCAGCAAACCGCCAGTACTCTGCATCCCACGCTGAGGGAGTCTTCTCTGTGCTTTAAGCACGTCAGGAGGCAGCTGTGGACAGCCCCCTCCTCTCGGGGGCAATGGACTCTGGGCAATTCATTCCTCCGGGGTAAAGACCCAGCAAACCCCCAGCACTCTGCATCCCTCACCGCTGGAGTCTTCTCGGTGCTTTAAGTGCATTGGGCGGCAACAGGAGGCAGCTGTGGGCAGGCCCCCTTCTCGGGGGCAATGGACTCTGGCCAATTGAGTCCTCCAGGTTAAAGAACCAGAAAACCCCCAGTATCTCTGTTTTCATTAATATTTTTTGTGATAAATAAAGATATTTACTTTTCTCTATTATTTATCCTAGGCATACCCCACAGACAGGCAGAGATCCCCATTGAGGTTAATATAGGGAAAAGTAAAAAGAATTATTAAACTTGGAAAAGTTAGTATAAATAATTTTTATGGTCAGTATTACTGTACATTTTTATATAGTTATTTTAAATGTAGAACAAAAGAAAAGTGCGACAGCTCCATTAAGTTAATTTGGAATAAAATCTTTACTATATTTAAATGTATTAAATTCAATTAAAATTATTTTTCTGATGTTCAAATTAAAAAAAAAATTTCACCTACACAATTTTTTTATTATTAGCCATCACTTTATTAAAAGTGGTGTATGGAATTAATTGAAAGTAATTTCATAATATTGTATTAGAATTTAAAGTTACATTAACATTTAAATAAAAAAGTTGTTAAAATATTTTATAAATAAAAAATAAATATGTTTTAATTTGTATATATTTTTTAACATTGCATTGTGTGTATTTATATTTTAAACTATTTTATAAAATTTAATTTAACATTATTTCATATGTTTTGTTTAAGTCCCTATCTTTATTGTTTTGAATTGGAGGGTGTTGCAGTATCTGTGGTTGGCCATACGTGGTGGTGGAGTTACTAATGTTTCATTATTGGCATTAGTGACTTACTCTTGTAATTTTTACTCCACCCCTCCTTCTCAAGGGGTGAAGACGTATAAATCTATGCTTGTGAGTACCTTCACATGCGAATTGTGTGTATGGCCAAAAGTAGTAATGGGCATATTTATCAAGCAGTCGACATCCCCCGACGCAGCCACATCACACCCCACCTGAGAGACCTGCACTGGCTCCCTGTCAACAAGAGGATAACCTTCAAGCTCCTCACCCACGCACACAAAGCACTCCACAACTCCGGACCAGCCTACCTCAACAGACGACTCAGCTTCTACACCCCCACCCGCCAGCTCCGCTCGACCAGCCTCGCCCTCGCCACAGTCCCCCGCATCCGGAAAACGACCGCCGGCGGCAGATCCTTCTCCCACCTCGCCACCAAGACCTGGAACACCCTCCCCACCACCCTCCGACAGACCCAAGACCTACTGGCCTTCAGAAGACTCCTCAAGACCTGGCTCTTCGATCAGTAGCAGCACCACCCCCCTCTTCCCCCAGCGCCTTGAGACCCTCGCGGGTATGTAGTGCGCTTTATAAGTGACATGATTGATTGATTGATTGAAGCAGTTGTATTGCCCTTGCCCAATTGGACACAATGGCAACGCAACTTCTAAGTAAGATTTATTAAGCCATGCAAGGCCACCTTGCGTGGCCCTGCTTGGTTTGATAAATCTAGAGTACCACAACGCAGTGCAATTCACTGCATTGCATTACTCTGCCCCTGGGAGGCGTTCCATGGGTGGAGTGTGGGTGGTCCCACGCATCCACCCATGGATTTTGTTACATTCCCAGATTTACCCACACTGGTACTGCACCAGATGAGGCGTAACGAGGAGAAATATCTTAATTTCTCCTTGTTTTTTCCTCTTTCTATGTGTGCTGCATCAGCACACATAGAAAGAGGAAAATGCCTCAGAGGATTGTTTTAACGCAGCCATGCAATAGTGCCTGCATTAGCACTAGGCAGTACATTGTCTGGTCTTCCTAAGATTTCAACAGCTCCCCTAAAAGCTTGTCTCAATGCTGCAGCTAGACTTATAACGGGCTCCAAAAATTTGACCATATCACTCCACACCGGAAAGTCCTCAATCGGCTACCGTACAAGGCAAGATAACAGCTAAAGATTGCATGTATAACACACAAGGCACTACACCACACAACTCCACGTTACCTTGCCCAGAAAATTACGTTGTCTGGAGGTAGTAGATCCTCTAGAGGAGCCAGAGATTTTTTACTGAAACCAGCATTCTTCCGGAAGAAGAGAACATGTGATATAACGTTCGCAGGAGCTGCACCTAGAATTTGGAATGCACTCCCACCTAATATTAGAAGGATCATCTACACTCCTTGATTCAAGAAGGAGACTTAGGGGCATATTATCAAGGGCAGTATCGCCACTTTAGCGGCACTTATTGCCGCTAAAGCGGCAATATTTTTATCGCCCTATTAGCAAGCTGTCGCTAACAGCTGTTAGCGATAGCTTTATGGCGAAAGCGGCCGTTTTCTTGCCGCTTTGCATGTCAGCGATAATTATCGCTAATGACATGCAAAGTAGGCGTTCCCAACTAAAAGCGACTGAAAACAGTCGCAAACACAACTTCCCCCTATTAGCAATGCCCGCGAAGCGATAAAATAATTTGCGCTAACCGCGATTATCGCTGGAATCTAACACCTCTTTAAAACTTGACTTAACCATTCTAGTCAATGGGAGGTGGATTGTAAGGTTAAGTCCTCACCTGCCTATTAGCAAGCTTTTCATTAGCGCGTAGAATTTATCGCTGGATTTCGCGCGCTATTGCTGGGTTTTGCCGCTATCGCTGGATTTTCTATCGCCTTGGAGATAAGCGTTGATAATAACACGCTATCTCCGCGATGTAATCCAGCGATAAAAAAAAACAGCGCTAAGTGCGCTTTGCGATAATTATCGCATATCCTTGGTAATATGCCCCTAAGTCCTTTCTGATGAGTAAATTCCTCCCATAACAATTCAGCGGTCAATTCTAGGGCCATGTACGAGACCTACTGACAATCTTTTGATCTACTACATCCATTCGTTCAAGTAGGCGACGGTTAGCAGGAGTAGGGGCCTGCTTATTCATAGATCTATGTAACGGCGGTTTATGCAAGCCAGTTTGCCACCATTGATTGGGCTCTACTGTCTACAAGCTGCACGGTTTGAATATTTAAGGCCCTGCGCCCGTCAATAGTGATGAGGTCTAAGGTCAGGTACCTTGACCATTCCACTGTCGTTCTGAACTTGTCATGCAATACTACAACCATTGCGGACTCCTAGTAATTTTCAGTAGTTGTTTTGTTTTGAAATTAAGTGTGAAGTGAATTGTATGACGGGTGTCTAGTATTATTAATTGTGTGCTATTGTAAGTTTTAGAATATGCCACTGTTATAAGTTACCTATCGCCTGTAGTAGGTGTTAAGAATGGGATATCATGAGGGCATGGCTTGGCGCCCGAGGAGCATGACGGCACCCGGGTGAGGCTCTCTGGTGAGACGTGGAGGTTTTGCGTTACCAGGGCAGCTTACGCGATCACACCAAGCGCCAGACTCGTTTGAAGGTCTCCTGGACACAATGCGACCCCTGGTAATCCCGCACGCCTTGCTGAAATGGTTTTATTTTTGATTAAATCTTTTTTCTCGGCGCCGCGATAGCGCGACCGCCATTTTGTGCGCGCTACCTGAATTACGGGGCTCTCCCGTTCTGCAGCGTTATCAACCTGGGAAGGCCTCCAATTTCTTTCAAAACCTCCTGACTCTCTCTAAACTGCAGCGCCCCCCCTCTACAATCCTTGGAGATGTTCTGACACATCAATTCATCTTGTCATTTGGAGAAGCTGAAAAGAAATATTTGCGGCGGCCATTTTGTAAATTCCTTTCTCCCGCCATTTGATATGCCTTCATTTAACTCCTCACAGTCTTCCTGAATTTCCTGTGACTTTTGACCTGCTACTATATGTGCCCATATATCCACATTTGTGATTGCTTTCCTCATTCTTTGTGGCCACGCTGATATAACATGCCACTCTGAGAGGATAACCATCTTTACAGTAACTTTTATTTATTTACCTCTCACTTCACTTTACCTGCATCTCTGTGGAGTTGTTGTCTGTACTCCTTACGTGGATGATAGCAGGGCAGTCATATGCTCGTTACTGTCAAGGTCTGTGTTTAGTTTGAGATCTATGGGCAGACTGAAAGGATCTTTTTCGTCGCACTCAAAACCAAAACGTATTTTTATTAAAAATTCAAAACAAAATTCTGAATTCTCCAGGTTGGAGGATTCTCTGGCACTCCCATCTCAGGATTCCACAGCAACAATGGATCCCAATCTTACACCATCAGGGAAAGTACTTACTAAACGCCTTAAAAAAGACCCTCCCTCTCCGCCTAAAGCAGTTTCACCTGTCTCCATGGAACTGTTATTGGAAGAAATAAGGGCACTTAGACCATTTGTGGAAGAAACCAACGCCAACATACAAATACTTACTGATCAATGGTCCCAACTCGACACAAGGCTCACTACAGTTGAACACAGCATGTCCTCATTAGGGGAAACTTGTACCAACATTTCTCAACTCACATCTCAAGTCTCTGTGATCCAGCGGCAGGTCGAGGACCTTGAAAACCGCAACAGGCGGAATAACCTGCGCATTTACGGACTGGCAGAAGGAGTCGAAGGGACAGATCCTCTTACCTTCTTTAAATCTTTCCTCCCCAAATTACTCCATATGCCAGAAGACACACTTCTTAATATTCAGCGTGCACATAGGTTGGGTCGTCTTCCTTCTAATGCCTCGTCTTCACAATGACCAAGAGGAGTCATCCTATATTTTTTGGAGTACACTGATCTGTTAAAAGTTCTGTCAGCGGTCAACTCGGCTCAACGAATCACTTGGTCTGGCTCCACTTTATTTTTTGCACAAGACTATGCCAAGGCCACTGCAAATAGGCGCAAGGCATTTCTCAACATGAGGCCTGATCTGCGATCGATGGGGGCCCGTTATGGCCTCTTTCACCCGTTCCTTTTTAAAGTCACATACAACAACAGAACGACAACATACGAAGATGCACTGCGCCTACAAAGCTTCATAAACTCTTGTAAGACAGGTGCCATGGAGTTTTCAGGTCCTTCGTCCTCGCATAGCGCTTAATTTTATGCAATTTCATGTTTTTTCCTTGCAGGTTCCTCATGTTCTGCTTTCTCCCTTGAAGTATTATTCACTCATGAGTTGTTGTTCTTCTGGTTTAAATTCACCTAAGGTTGAATATGCTTCTCTTTCGGCTTTAGATAAGGCTTAGCGTTTTAATCAAATTTCTGTGGATGCCGGGTCACCCTGTTTGAACTTATTGACCTATTGTTTAATGTAAGTTTTATTAATAATTTTAACACTTGTTATTCTTCGTTTTCACAGATGTCTCATCCCTGTAACGTGTTCCTCCCCGATCCTCCGTGTGGTCAATCCTGGATGTACCGTCTGTTCCATGTGGTTCCACCTCCCCTCCCTATACCCCTGAACCCTCTTTGTGTAGGTATGTTAGTTTTATACATTCTTTTCCTTATCTTTATTCTCTTTTCTTTATCTTCTTCTAAACCCTCTTTCTGGCTTTTTTTTCTCTTCAGGTGTCATCAATATTTTTCTCTTCTATTCTTCTCTTCTCTTCATACATACTCCCAGAATCTTTCATCTAATTTCTCTTGTACTCTTCTTATTCTCGCTCATGTTCGATACTTCAGCTCATTTGCATTTCTGCTTTTATCTACTTTACTGTTGGATTTTATCATCTCTTTTATTTTTTTCTCCTTGCTTAATAGTGAATAAGGTCATTCATTTTTACTTTTATTCTTCTATGTACTTTTGTCATTCTATTGAATTGGATTGTTGTTCAATTCTTTTTTCTTCTTTCTTTTCCTTTTTAATATTTCATGACATTGAAAATATTATCCTGGAATGTTAGGGGATTAAACTCTCCCATTAAGAGGCAGAGAGTTTTAAGCCATCTCGCTAAATTAGAAGCTGATATCGTCTGTCTTCAGGAATCTCACCTTACAGCTGTTGAATCATTGAAACTGAAACGGGGTTGGGTGGGGGAAATTTTCTTCTCTCCAGGTGACGGCAAACGTAATGGTGTCATGTTACTCTGTCGTAAATCGCTTCCTTTTAAATTTATCTCACAAGATTCCGATGCGAATGGCCGTTGGTTAAATGTTAAATTATTATTGGGAGGTGCTCCAGTCTCTTTTCTTATTGTTTATGCCCCTACTGGCGGTGATTCCTCATTTTGGTCCTCACTAGCTCAACAAATTACTTCATGTATTGAAGACAACTTTATATTAGCTGGTGACTGTAATCAGGTCTTGGATCCTTTTTTAGACCGACACTCCAAAGTTTCTTTTATCCCAAATAAACCCAATAAATCTTTTGTTCACACAATCACCCAACATAAACTCCTGGATGCATGGAGATTATGTAACTCTTCTCCTCGTGAGTATACTTTTTATTCCCCCGTCCATCATAATCAAGAATTGACTATTTTTTTGTATCTCATAATGTGTCCCAAGCCCTCATAAATGCAGAGATTGGTTCCATTCTATTATCAGATCATGCCCCTATTTCAATCCAACTTGATATTTTACCAAAGGCTAACTCTTCAAGACGCTGGCGTTTTTAATAACGCTCTCCTTCTGGATCCCGCATTTACATCCTCCTTCACTACCTTCTGCAATGAATATTTTTTATTTAATCAGAATGATTCTATGCCCTTTTCGACCGTTTGGGATGACTTTAAAGCCTCAGCCAGGGATTTCATCATTAGGTATGTTGTTAAGAAACGTAAGATAGCTTGTAAACATACTAATGACCTCCTTAATGAGATAAAGAGACTGGAGCACTCCTACTACTCATCTAATTCAAGAGAATGTCTGTCTGCCCTTATAAAAGCTAAACTTCAGTTTAATAAGGAATCCACTGATAACGCTTCATTGTATTTATTAAAGTCTAGTGCGAAATTTTACGGTGGCCAAAACAAGGCAGGGAAACTTCTAGCTAACTATCTGAAAATTAAGCATAATAAGCTAAATATTGATTCTATTTATGATGAACACTCTAATTTAAAACTCAAGGATACGGACATTTTAACTGAGTTTTCCTCTTCTATCAATCACTATATACTGCTGAAACACACCCAACAGACTCTCTATTATCCCAATTCTTTTCCACCATTCAAAAACCCTCTCACACTTCTCCGGATCTATCTCCTTTAGAATTAGATCTCACACAACAGGAACTTTCTGTTGCCCTTCAACACCTTAAAAAAGACAAAGCACCAGGACCAGATGGTTTTACAGTCGAATTGTTTCTGTGCTTCTCCAAACTATTACTTCCCAAGATACACTCATTGATACACTCTTTTTGTTCCCCAAAAGGCTCCACAGGTTCTTTTTCTGAGTCACATATTTGTCTCATTCCTAAAGAAGGCAAAGACCCAAAATTTTGTAAAAACTACAGGCCCATCTCACTAGTCAACGTCGACTATAAAATTTTCTCCAAAGCCTTAGCTCCCCGCTTAGATTCTTTTCTACCAAATTTATTAGGTAAAGAACAATCTGGTTTTGTCAAAGGCCGACTTATTACAGATAATACAAGACTCTTTTTGACATTTTATCCAAATCTTCCCATTTAAAGCAGCCCGTCGCAGCAATAGCGTTGGATGCTGAAAAAGCATTTGATAGAGTTGAATGGCCATACCTTTTTTATACCCTTAGATGGTTTGGTTTTGGTCCCAGGTTCATTTCTCTAATCTCTCTTCTTTATTCAAACCCCTGTGCTGCTGTCTGTGCCAATGGCTTAATTTCTCCATTCTTTGATCTGGGTAGGGGTGTACGTCAAGGTTGCCCTCTCTCTCCCTTTCTGTTCAATTTGGCTTTGGAACCTTTCCTCTCAAAAATTCGTCAAAATAAAGATATACAAGGTTTCAAGGTCAAAGACTCCCACATCAAACTTGCAGCCTATGCTGACGACATTCTGCTCTTTATTTCACAGCCCAATGAGTCCATTCCTGCTTTTTTAACGGAGGTGCAAGCCTTCTCCTCTATTTCTGGATATAAATTAAATACAGATAAATGTGAGATCTTGCCCTCACCAAATATACTTTTAAAGATGATTTTGCATCTTCTCACTTCACGTGGAGTCCGAATCATATTAAATATTTAGGGTTGCATTTTACTCCTTCGATTTCTGATACTCTATCCTTATGTATGAATAAGTGTATCCAAAAATCTCAGAATTAACCATTAAATGGCATCCTCTTTATTTATCTTGGTGGGGCCGCCTTGACACGATAAAGATGATGCTATCTCCTATAATAATGTTCACCATTTCCAACATCCCAGTCCCTATTCCTGCCAAAACGTTTTTTAAAAATTAACTCCATCCTTTCCTCTTTCCTATGGAATAACAAGAAGTCCCGTTTGTCATTGTCTAAATTGACTCGCCCTAAATCCGAAGGTGGAGTCAACTTTCCTAATTTTTTCATGTATCAAAAATCTTTCCTTTTGCCCCAATCTGCTTATTGGTTGAGCGATTCCATAGATGAATGTCCTTTATGGACCTTAGTTGAGAGTTTATTTCTATCTCCCTTTTCATTTCAAGAGTATCTCTCTTTTTCTCGCAAACCCCAGTCCCTTTCCACTCCCATAATCAAATACACATCTATGCTTCTGGGATCTAAACCCTCTTTAACTCATGGCAACTCTGACTCATTTCTTAATTCAACAATATGGCATAATAGCTCCTTGCTAATACATAATAAACCTTTCTACTGGAAGACATGGAGACAGAAGGGTCTGATTTGGATATATCAATTATTCTCTCACTCACAAATTATACCTTTCCCCTTACTCTGCCAACTGTTTGGTCTACCAGCTTCCTCTCTCCCTAAATACAATCTTCTTAGACAGGCTATGTTAGATACTTGCACTCACTTTGCCATCACACCTGATGTTGCTCATACTCCTTTTCCACTAGATAGTCTCCACACTCTCTTACATACCAGGCCTAAAGCCTCTACTCTTTACGCTCATTTACGCTCCCTGAATGACACCAGACAGAAATCTAAAACGGAGAATGCATGGGAACAGGATTTAGAGTCATCCTGGCCTGTGACTTTTTGGAGTAAGATTTGGACCAAGATACGTAAATCCTCAAGAGCTGCCAACACCACACAAACATTGTTTTTTATTTACAATAGGCTTCTGCTCTGCCCAAACACCTTGAGTAAACGGTTTCCCTTGGTAACGAATAATTGCTGGACTTGCTCAACCCCGAATGCCGAGTTGTTTCATATGCTGTTCTCATGCTCGTTTGTGTATAGTTTTTGGATGCGTGTATGGTCTCAAATCAATTCAATTTTTGGCACTAACCTCTCTTTTTCATTTACTCATGTGTTTTTGGGAAGCCTTTCTCCTATTTGGAATGATTACCCATCCAATGTCAGAATTATTGATTTACTACTAGCAGTTGCTTTCCAACAAATTACCAGGAATTGGAAAGACTTTACTAAAATCTCTTACCAGGCTTGGTGGTATGCAGTCTGCCACAATCACAGGTTGGACACTTCTTTTGTTTACCCTTTATCTATGGCGAAAAGTCGTCTGAATCTATGGTCACCTGTTACGTTGCATATTGATATAAGTGCCAAACGCTCTCGCCTTCCAATGCCATGTCAACAAGAAGTCCTTAAACCGCCATGATTCCCCTGTTCATTCCTTTGTTTTTATTTTGGTATTAATCGTATACTTTTCTCACCTTATTGAGTTTTATTTCTACCGTATATTATTCCAATTCATGTACTTCTGTTAAAGCTTCTTTGTATTGTGATGACCTATGTTTAACTTTGTATATTGAATGCTGACACCTTTATTCTTTCAATAAAATTTCTTTTGAACTTAAAGAATGGGATATCATCTGAAATTTAATACGGTTAAACTGTAAAGCGCTCTGACACCCAAGTTTTTGGGTCATGTTTGCACTATAGAAAACATGGAATAAAATAAAAATAAAATAAATTGTGTGCCAGCGCAGGGAAATTAGAGGAATGCGCCTTATAATGTTAAATATGGCGCATTCCAGTCCATTCCCTATCACCAGCACAGCGAGGTGACTTGCTGCGCTGCCTGATTTTTTTTATAAATATGCCCCTACATGTATTCAAAAGTATAAGAGTAAATACATATGTAAATGACTCACAAGTGTAAGTTACCATTGCGATTGGTCCTGATAGTGTCTAGATTTCGTCCTCATCTGCTTGTTCACCTGTGTTTCAGACGAAATAACTCTTCATGCTTTTGTTTTCTCAGAACTAACCCTTGACGTTTGATGCCGCCTATTTCGACAAATAGAAAGTTCCAAAAACATTATAATATCCCTGCTTCTTGCTGCCACACGTTACATGCAGTTGTTGTTGGCATTCCTGGCATGTGCAGCAACTTCCCCGTTGACATGTCTTAATCCTGCTCTGGAGGGTTCGACTTTGCTGTGGGTGTCAGGTGATAGTTGCATTTCAGAGCTTACCAAATGTTTAATCTTTCTTCTTGAAGATGCTCAGAAGAGTGTCCATTATAAATGTGTTTTTTGGAATGCAGCCACACACCCCTCATTAACTCAGTTCACACCGACCGCATAATGAGAAAGAACACCCACTCACTTCACGTCACTCCCCTGTCATTTGGTGGAAATGGTGCCTAACCACTACCGACTGGAGGGAGCTTCTCTAATACGTTGTTTTACTTGGCACCAGGGTGTATAATTTCTGGTCACTCCTCATACAGGGGGAATGAGACTATGCGTAGTGAGTTTATGAACAAAAGAGCTCAAGGGATTGGTTTTTTGAACGAGACTTTATTGTCTTTAGTTTTAAACAAAGATTTGTGCTGTTAAACTATTTAAGATGTGCGCAAAAGGCTTAAACACGGTGGTACTAGATTTGCTAAGAAATTTTGATAGTTAAAATAAGTTTAACATTGTAGAAAAATAGCTCAAGCACCTTTAGTTCTTTTTAAACGGTGAGTTAATTGTATCTGGTAAAGACCCGAAATTAATGCAAGACTTCATACCTGATCCATAAATGTTGAGTCATATTTATGAAGGGAAAGCAGAGCAGAGCACACAAGCACAGCAAACAGGCCTACGCAGTAGTTCTCTCTACATGACATATGAAGAGAAAACCAAGCTCATATAGCGAGAACAACTAAATCAAATAGGGCATCATTAAGACGTGCAAAATGGACAGAATGTATACACTTAATGCAACAGACATGCACCATTTGGTATCTGGTGCAAATGCAAACACATTCTGTGCACATAGAAAGCACGCAAGGAAAATTACAAATGATGTTCTGGCTAACATCCTGGCATTGCAACACATAAATCTCCATTCAGTGGCTGGACCAAGTCTACATTGGTCACCCCTGAAGACTCAAGCAATTCTCTTCAAATGGGTCCCTAAAGCTGCTCTTCTCTGTTTAGAAGTTTTTAATCATTTCACTAATGGCTTCTTTTTCCCTTTTTCCCCTCGGCCAGCATCCACCAAGTGCATTCATCTAATACTTCAGCTCCCATGGCATTCAAATAGTGGCTACTATGACTCCACCTTTGGCTTTCAAACGCGACCAAATTCCTGTATTATGGACAAAATTGACATCCCTTCTCCTGAACTTGCAAATATTCTTGGTATATCTTTCAAGCTAACTCTTCCTTCAAATCATCCTTCTTCCCTCCCCCATGGTTGACAGTTGCATTATTTTCTTCTTCTCTTAATGACACTACCCTATGGCGATCTTCTAGGTTGGTGAGGAAGGGTGCAACCAGAGAGCTTTGTTGTAAACTCCACTTTATCAGGAAGAAATGAATGGGTCTTAGCTGGCCAGTCTTATATCGGCGCTTAGCCACAAGTTCTTTTACAAACACTGCTAGATGCAGGGCACCAATTTAGTACAGGTTTTTTGTGCCTGTCAGGTATCTGTAAGAAGAGAGTACCAGCAACTGCTGCACAAATTTGACAAAGCTAATGGGTGCTGTGTTCACATTTACCTTATTATCCTTTCATTCTTCTCAGACACTCCTGCACTTCCTTGTGTCTCTCCTCTCTCTTTTGGTTGTCAATTTCTCTCTTTCATTCCCCCATCCAGTATATTTCCACACTCTGGGTCACCCCATGGGGTTCCTTCTTCTCATCCCAGTAGCCTAAATAATTTGAAGACATGCTATAGTGTCTCAAGACTCTTACACTAGGCAGACACATACTATAGTTCAAATAACTAGCCTGGCGGTCATCTTCCGTAATGAGTTCCATTTAGTGGTAGGCGTAACATACGTAATTTGCTATTGCATAATTGTGAGAAATTACAGCAAAATTACACAAGACTACTCAGAATTATGTGAGGAGTGTAACCCAGCATGTAGTGCTATTTTCTTACTGCAAAATGCACCCTGGGATCGGATTTACAGAGAGAAAATAGTACTAAATGCAACCAAACAAGAACAGATGCAGCGGCTGGCGCTTGCTACGTTCATTATTCCTGTGCTCCTGCAGTAGGATTCTTATGCCAAATTACTCATAATTAAGAGAACATGTGCAATCACATTATTTTAGGTAATTTCTCATCCAAAAAGTAATGCGATATTACAGGAATTACTTCAACTACTCCAGCATAATTAAAATTTCACCCAGGCCTAGACTAATACAGCTTGATATCACTTGGACATATTCAAGGGACTCACACATATTCGTTTTTCTCAGTCATGCAGTTCTCCACCCAGCAGTGGAGCCAGGACTCCCGTTTTCATTTAATTTGCTCACTTTGTGGACAATCACTAATTACTTTTGTAGGAGAGGTGCGTCATACTGGGAGCGTTTGAGGCCAAATGTAATGTCACAGATAACGGCTGCCCTGAGATTCAGCAAGAAAACAAAGGCATGTTCTGTGGTGATTCCAAAGGGTTTTCTGTACCCCAGAACTTGTTCTCTACCTCACTTACCAGTTTCCACATCCCCCAAGCAGCGGTTCAAGGGACCCCATTGCACCATCACCATTGTCTTCTCAGCAGCTAAATAGCTATTGCTAACCAACAATAAACCCATGCACAACAGCAGAGAACATGGAACAGCAGAAGACACAAACAATGCCATGGACAGTCAGGAAGAATGGGGAAAAGGTCACAGCCGTTTACCCGTCTGAAATTCCACTTGCACTTTGGTAATGATCAGCAGTGGCAAAGTGCCCAAAGCATCTAGACCAGCAAAAACGAAATCCAGCACACAGCAAAAATACAGGAGGCAGAGGCAAAAAGACTGGGGAAACCATGCCAAGGATGCCAGGTCTAACAGAGGTAATTACCGGGTGCAGTAAATACCTTTTGTTTTTACTTCACTTGGCTTGCCCTGCAGAATCAGTACTTAAACTTAAGTATAGCCTTTAAATGGTCTTTGTCCTCGATAAATGTCAGCTGCTGAAATCTATCAAGAATACAGCGAGGGTGCGATCATTTATGCACAACTTTGTATTACAATCCCTGTGCAAACTCCAATCTGCACAGGGGTCAGAATTTAGCCCTCAATTTGTAATGGTGTAGCGGTAAGCTTTTTACGTCATTGAGATGTTGCTGTATCTTGCATGTACAGATGTTGTTGGAGAATTGGAGAGAATAAATATACCCTCATTATATAATATAGGGAAATACAGGTTTTTATGTTTATGACACTCATGGATCTGTTATGTTGTGTCATTCTTGCCTTCTTTATTCTTTAAAAATGCTGCAATGCATTTATTTAAAATTCTTGAGTTTTACCTCTCCACATAATATTTTTCTCCTGTTTGTTTCTCTACTCCTTTCTTCACCTATTTCTGTTTTTTTCACATGCAAATATTATTAAACATGTTTTGGCTGTTAAACTATTGAACTTCACTTTCCCACTTTTCCACATACCTTTTTTTTTCATCTACATTTTTTTTTCAGGAAAAAAACACAAGAGCAATATTTACTGTGGTTTGCAAAAATCTATTCTCACTGCATTTTGCATTGTTGAAACAGGTATTTTACCAACTGAACAGGAGTTGAAAAATAATAATTGTAACCCTATTGTACTTATTTTTCTACAAATTTTACCATTTTACTAGGGCTTTGTATTGGATTTGGGGCAGCCGGCAAAGAAGGTGTACTTACTCATCTACTTTGAGAGAGAACCGAGCTTCTGCTCCTGTTGCCTCCACCTGATAGAGGGTACCAGCTGGGGGAGGGTGCTCGTACTGGTCAAAGAAGATCAGGATACAAGTGTGCATTGAAGAGAAGAGAACAGGGTATGATGGGATGGACAGACTACAGATTTTCAAAAATGCTTTGTTCACAGTTGTCATGCAGACCTGCCCACTTTGTCTCACAACATTACTATTTACCTGCCAGCTCACACTAACCCTGAGTTAACCCCGCACGTAGGCTTCATCCCCTCTGACATCCACATTAACTCGGTTCACAGATGCTTCACCTTATGACTCTCACATTGTCTTCACTCACAGATAGGGCTCTCCTCTCAGCCTTACAGGGAGCCTAGAAGGCCTTCTCTCACATCCAAACTAGGTTCATATACTGGGTCCACAACACATGCACAATAACACACCCTGCACTCATATACAGCCAACCTCTCTCACCTTTCCTCAGAGTGTGTCCATCCCTCTCATACTCACGCAATCCTCACATTGCACACTGATCTTCACGCCCCTGTAACTCACAGCCTGCCTCTCTTTCCCTCACTCACAGGCAATCCAACTCTCTCACAATCACAAAACCCCGATGCACAGACTCCTATTCTACTCATCATCACACTATCCTCACTCACAAATCATCCTAAACATCTCCCCCTTACTTACTGACAGTCCATGATTCTCACATTATGCTCAGTCATATGCAGCACAACCTTTACCCCTAACACTCTTTTCTCTCATGGGCAGCTTATTCCACACTCTGTTGCATTATCTCCATTCACAGAAAGCAATGACCAATGTACGCTTCCACAATCCTCATTTATGGATGTCATATCAGATCTCTACTCTCTCCCTACATTTATCTCCATTCATGGGAAGCTAATCAATCTTAATCTCACATTATGTCTACTAACAAGTAGCACACCTGCCAGAAATTGGATAATTAATTTGGGAGGGAATGGCCCCTATCACATTAACATACACAATCGGCTTAGATCAAAATCCACGTCTCTTCTTAAACCCTGGTAGCTATGGACCAATCAGCAGGCAATACCCAGAGACATCTGGGTTAAGTTCCATCAGTACTAACAATTACAAAGCCAAGAACACAATTTAATAAACTTCTCAAGCTTTTGGAAACTTTAAAAACATAGAGAAAAATGTAAAGAGTACGCAGACTTCAAGGTCAATAACATTGAATAATGAGAACCCAAAATATGAATTTTAAAAACTAAGGCAAAAAGACCTAGAAAAAATAAATTGCCATTCAAAATCAACAGTTCATGATTGACTCAGGCTGCTGCAGGTCCTTTGAAGTCATATATGTCATTACCAAGCTTCTTCTGAAGCCATTGTGTTTTTTGCAAAAAGCTCAGCCTGGGATGAAGTTGAATTTCATGGTCACAGAGGTCACTTCTCGGGTTGGATATATTTGCTGCCTCACCCCAGGTCAAGGGTTTAACTTCAGAGTTCGCAATATCCTTGAGCAGGGAAACGTTGGCAGCATCAGTCAAGCAGTGTTCCTGGGGTGTATACCTTTATGCACCAATAAGCTCAGAGCGGGACAATCCGAGTTTTTATTTAACACTGTAGGTGCAACATCACTGGGCAAGCCTCAGCACTTTGTCCTAGTCCTCAAGGGGTGGAAAGAATGTTCCACGTTTCTCCTGCTGCTGAGCAAATGTCTTCCTGTCGGTCCTTCTCCCCAGGTTCTCAGGGTAGGCTCAAAAGGCATTACATCTTTCTTCAGTTAAGTCTACCGCAAAGTCACATCCTATGTAGTCAAATGTGCTCTCTTGGAATCAGGAATCCTTCTGATTTGTGTGTCCCCGCAGTGGACTAACAGGAGAGCAGCCACTTGTCCCTTGGAGAGCGTTTCCATTCCCTTGGTGCCAGCAGAAGATAGGAGTTTTTGGGTCCTCTTCTTCCAGTTGGAGTCACAAGTCTTCTTTCCTCCACGTGATCCTTCTTTTGCATACGGAATCTTCTCTGATCCAAAAATGCTCTGAAGAAGTGGTGAGGTAACAGTCTTCAGTGTAACAAACACATGCTTCTCCATTTAATTTAAAGCAAGAATAAATCTCTAAATATTAGAAGTCATAAGTCAGACCATTTCAATTTATATTTTATTTTTCAATATGTATTCATATAAATTTGCCAGTTTGTCAATTCAAAACATTACATGCACTAATGGGCTCCCTATCAAAATAAAACCAAACCCAAGAAAACAGCCACATCCTCACAATTGGAGTCAATCATACCCACTTGTACTCAAAAGACACATACACTTCAAATATTAAAAATAATATTTAAAGATTACATGCATATTCTAATGCAATAGCAATTGGCCAATATCCTATTGGCATTAATAGGCATACATATACATGTAGAGTGATTTTTTCCTTTTTTTAAAAGACAATACATGTATGCATATTAACAATGATAGTTGTTTTAACAATCCCTAAGGTTAGGCCAAACAAAGAGAGACGTTGCACTGATGCACGTTTCAGTATACACGACAAACTTTGATGGATTATGCAACCTTCATCAGGGCGCCAGACAAGATACATATGAGCTGGCATAGGCCATCCAAGCTGAACACTTGAGAGATGCAGGAAGCTCACATCCGTTTCTTTAGAGGGTCTGAAATATGAAAAATTCAACCATTATTTCAAGATGAATAAAGACAATCATGGAATTAAAAGGACTGAGGAAAAGGAGATGTCCTGACAACGATCCGTGAGATCCAATCATACCAAAATACCAGTTGTGCAGAAGGTCTCTAAAATGTTCATGCCCAGTGAACTTAAATATCAAAGTGAGTACTATAAGGAAAAGTGACGTTGTCAGGAATCGGGCATATGGCGTCTGCCGAAAATGAATGCTGAGTCACACGAGGGAAACGCATTAGGATTCCTCCCTCGGTCTACATGGAAAGAACTACATCTCCCATGAGGCAATGGGGGTTGTGTAGTTTAGAGTGGGCCAATCCAGGGCCATAAAAATGGACGATGCACGTCGGACGGCGTGCGTAATTCTTAGTGCTACTTTGTTTCTCGTGGAGCTTGCGAGTGGTGATTTTCTTATCGCTGAGTCCCGTTCGAAGTCAGGCTGTGGAGATCTGAGGACGCTGTTTTCGTTCCTTTCAAGTACCGGGCCTGGTGTCGGAGGAGAGGAGAGCGACGGTGTTTTCGTACACAGCGGTGAGCTCTAGGTTACGGTGGTGACATGCGAAGCAATCGCTTACTTGCTATAATCTGAGCGGCTTATGAGGCATTTGTGCAGTGTTGTAAACTGCAGACAGGGTGCCACGATTGTTGTCCTGCGCTCAGGAATACACATTGGAATATCATATGTAAACTATGAAGTAATAGTTTGGAACTAGAGACATTTCTTTCTTCAACGTCTGTGGAAAGGCATTGATTCTCTGAACTCTGAATTCTCTGGCCTTTGTCTCGGAGATAAAAGGCAATTTGGATTATTGGATATCTCATTAAGACTTGGAACTTCCTACCATAGTAATCCTTTCCTATTTCATGCACTATTTGCCGGAACTATTTATTTTTCCTATTTTAGAAAGGATTTCTACATCTCTTGTTATGATTTGATTAAGGGGTATGTATGAAACTGAATACCATGCAAACCCTTACATAAATGTTTGGTGATACATGTGTGAAGACTAATGTCTTTGTTTTTGTTTTCTGGCTTTAAGGATAGTGTATAAACAATTGGGCAGTTGCCTTGCGGCATGAGAGAAGTGAGAGAACCACGTACATACGATTGAGGTATGTGATGTTTCCGTACTTAGCGAGAACATATGAGAGTAGTTTCTTCCATGTGACTAATCTCGTCTCTCTCTTCTTTCAGGTGCCTCCTTCTTCCCCGCTGTTCCCTTCCTATCCCTTTCCCTCGCTTGATCACCCTAAAATTCTGTCTCATACATTAGAATTGGGGGTATCGAGAGGTGGACCCATTTGTGCATCGTTCGGATCCTGAGGAGTTCCTACTTTCACCTTTGCCTGGTGGAAGCCTTGACAGAATTACGCACCCACGATATTAACTCCTCCTGGTCCGTTCGATTTCACAATGGCCACTATGAATGATGTCCTACAAGCCTTAGATGCGGTAAGACAGGAGCTAGTTCTCTCCAGAGCAGAAACCGCGGCACTAAAAGAAAAGGTTGAGAAATTGCAGCGGAATCCATTTGATGCTGCTACCTCCCAGATACAGGTCCATGTGCCTCCACAGATACCGTTGGCCTCCCCTGAAAGGTTTTCGGGTGACCCCTATAGAGTACAGGTGTTTTTGACGCAGATCCTATTACACTTCTCTTGTAAACCCGCGGCATTCCCGAATAATCATTCAAGAGTCGCTTTTGCCATTTCTTACCTCGCCGGGGATGCAGCCAATTGGGCAGTCCCCTGGTCAAAAATAATGATCCGGTTCTCTCAGATTGGAATGCATTCAGGGTTGAGTTTGAACGAGTATTTGACAGGAGGTCTGCTGCATTCAGTGCAGACAGGGAATTGCTTGAGTTGAGGCAAGGGAAGAAAGATCTCATTACCTATATGACCTCTTTTAATAGGTTGGTCGCTGAATCTGCCTGGCCAGAAGAGAAAAGGATGTCCCTGTATTATCAGGGACTGAAGGATGAGATGAAAGACATCCTGGCACAAATTGAACCACAACCTAGTACTTGTGTGGATCTCATGAATCTGACATTAAGACTGGACCACAGATTATCGGAGAGAACGGGAGAGAAAAAGAGAGCCGTAAGTCATTATGACAGAACATACCGTAAGCCTCTAGTTGTTAGTGAAAGTACTACGGAGCCCATGGAGGTAGGGGCAGTACGGGCTCCTCTTACTAGGGAAGAGAAGGAATCCCGCAGAATGAAAGGTCTGTGCATGTATTGTGGGTTGAAGGGACATTACGTTCGAGATTGTCCAAAGAAACCTAAGAAATCCTTCTCGATGAATACAACCCAGAATGTAGCCGTCTCGGTACTTCCCAAACTAGATGTTTTTCCGTCAGTCTCAGATAAAGAATCCGAATGGCAGGTACCTTCCTTATCTTCTCCTTCTTGTGACGAGATTGAGACACATATAGTGGTTCCAGTGGGTGTATGTGTGGAAAACATCGAACAACAACTAGAAGCCATGATAGATTCTGGAGCCACGGGGAATTTTATAGATATAGGACTGGTACACAAGCTTTCTCTCCCTACGGTTCCTAGAGCCACTCCTGGAAAAGTATTGGCCGTTGATGGCCAACCTTTGAAGTCGGGTCCCATAACCGAACAAACCAAACCTGTCACCTTAACGATCAAAGATGGAGCACATAGGCATGTAGAAACCATTGCCTTTAACATCATAGAGGCCCCACAATACGAACTTATTCTGGGGATGCCGTGGCTGAGATTGCATAACCCTGTCATAGATTGGAAGGATAAATCTTTGCATTTTCTGTCCGCCGAATGTCAGCTCAACTGCGTACAGAGTTCCCCGGTTCACTCATTAGCTACTGTATCACATTACGTGATTGCTACTGCAGCAGAAAAAGAAATAACGTTACCCTCTTGTTACGAGGAATACAGGGATGTGTTCGATAAGAATCAAGCTGAGTCATTGCCCCCTCATAGAGAATATGACTGTCAAATAGACTTGATACCGGGTGCGACTCTACCATCCTGTCGGGTTTACGCTCTGTCCGAACCTGAAACGATACACCTGAAAGAATATCTGGATCACTACACCTCTATAGGGTTCATACGACCTTCCCGTTCCCCAGCTGCTTCACCACTTTTCTTTATTTCCAAAGCTAACAAAGAGTTGAGAACATGTATAGACTTTCGCATGTTGAACAGAAACACTGTAAAGAATCGGTACCCTCTGCCTCTGATCTCTGTTTTGTTGGATCAGATTAAAGAAGCCACAGTGTATACGAAACTTGATCTAAGGGGTGCATATCATCTGGTACGAATGAGAGCAGGGGATGAATGGAAAACGGCATTCAAAACCAGATATGGATTGTTTGCATACATGGTTATGCCTTTCGGCTTGTGCAATGCCCCTGCCGCTTTCCAATTTTTTTTGAATGAGGTGTTGATGGAATTCTTGGATAAATTCGTGGTTGTATATATTGACGACATTTTAATATACTCCGCGAATGACAAAGAGCACAAGACACATGTGGGGTTGGTGTTACATAAACTGAGGCAGCATAGTTTATATTGCAAGCTGAGCAAGTGTGAGTTCCACGTATGGGAAGTGGAATTTCTGGGGGTCATGCTTTGTTCTGCTGGGTTTCGTATGGCTGAAAGAAAGGTGCAAGCTGTGCAGGAATGGCCTGAACCTCGCAATGTGAAAGACGTGCAATGTTTTTTGGGGTTTGCTAACTACTATAGGAGGTTTATACATCATTTCTCCCAAGTAGTGGCACCCATAACCAGATTACTAAGAAAGGGAATTTGTTTTTGCTGGTCGGTTGAAGCCTCAGAGGCTTTCAGATTTTTGAAGGAGGCGTTCACTACTGCACCTGTATTGAACCATGCTAATCCGGAAGCCCCCTTCATAGTGGAGGCTGACGCGTCCAACGAGGCAATAGGAGCAATATTGTCACAGAGAAACAAAAACACCGGTCAACTACATCCCATAGCCTACATGTCCAAAAAACTCAATCCTGCTGAATTGAACTACACTATTGCAGAGAAGGAATTGTTGGCAATTAAACGAGCCTTCCAGGAATGGAGACATCACTTGTGGGGAGCTCGACATACTGTCACGGTCTACACAGATCATAGGAATCTCCAATTCATGAGAACAGCCAGGCAACTGACTCAAAGACAAATGCGCTGGATGTTATTTTTTGCTGATTTTGATTTTGTTGTCACTTACCGGCCAGGCATTGAGAACCGGAAGGCGGATGCCTTATCTAGGTATTCGGTGGGGGAAGAAGTACGAGATCCGTCTCTGGAAACCATTATCCAACCCTCCAAGGTGTTGTGTGTAATCACGTTAGACACATTCATGAAGGCAGTGAAAGAAGCTAAACCAGCAGCTACCTGGGATTTGTGGGTAACTCAAGGCACTCATCGTAGTATCAAACATGGCTTGCCTTTTTATAAGAATCAGTTGTATTTACCCACTAAGACAACACAGCTGAAAGCCTTTGAGTGGTGTCACGAGTCAAAAATGGCTGGACATCCAGGACAAGCCAAGACGATTGAGCTTCTGCAGCGTTACTTCTGGTGGGACAATATGAAAACAGATGTTCAGCAATGGATCAGGAACTGTGGTGTTTGTGCGAGGGCTAAGACTAGTTCATCCAAACCCACAGGACAATTAATGCCTTTGCCTACCCCAGACCGGCCATGGAAGAGCATTAGTCTTGATTTTATCACTGGCTTACCAAAGAATCAGGGTCTTTCGGCTGTTCTGGTGGTAGTCGACAGCCTCACAAAAATGGGACACTTCATCCCTTGTTCCAATTTACCCACTGCAGGGCAAACAGCGCAGTTACTCCTACAGAATGTGGTTCGGTTGCATGGGCTTCCTGAAGTGATCATTTCGGATAGGGGCCCGCAATTCACGGCGCGTTTTTGGCAATCATGGTGTAAGACACTGCAGATCTCTTCAGCCCTTTCCACGAGTTTCCATCCGCAAACAGATGGGCAGACAGAAAGGCTCAATCAAACCCTCAAGAAGTATCTACGATGTTACGCAGCTGAAGCTGAGGATTCGTGGGTGGCTCTATTGTGGCTGGCGGAACTAGCCTACAACAACGCTATGCATAGTGCCACCGGGGTATCTCCATGGTATGCTACATATGGATTCCATCCAAAGATCCTACCAGTCACTCTCCCTATGACCCAAGTAACTGTACCGACGGTGAGAGAGCGTGTGCAAGATATTCAAGACATCCATAAAAAGATACAGAGACATTTGCGACACGCCAAAGTGCAATACAAAAAATGGGCGGACAAGCATAGACAAGAAGGACCTACATATCGGGTTGGAGACAGGGTATGGTTGTCTACCAAAAACATCCGCTTCAAGTTGCGAAGTGTTTTCCATCCTAAATACATTGGTCCTTATACAGTGATGAAACAGATCAACCCTGTGGTGTACAAACTGCGACTGCCTATCCATATGAGAATTCATCCTTCCTTCCACTGTAGCCTATTGAAACCTGCAGGACGAATCAGATGTAAGGCCGTGCCACCAATACTGAAGGACGGTCAGGAGGAATACGAGGTGAGAAGGATCAAGGACGCCTCGTATCGTCAGGGGCTTCTGTGGTACCTGGTATCCTGGAAAGGGTACACCTCCGACGATGATTCCTGGGAACCTTGCACCAATGTCCACGCCCCAAGGGAGGTGCGTGCCTTCCACAGCAGGAACCCTGCCAAACCAGGACCTAGGAGACGCTTGGGAGGAGGATGTACTGTCAGGAATCGGGCATATGGCGTCTGCCGAAAATGAATGCTGAGTCACACGAGGGAAACGCATTAGGATTCCTCCCTCGGTCTACATGGAAAGAACTACATCTCCCATGAGGCAATGGGGGTTGTGTAGTTTAGAGTGGGCCAATCCAGGGCCATAAAAATGGACGATGCACGTCGGACGGCGTGCGTAATTCTTAGTGCTACTTTGTTTCTCGTGGAGCTTGCGAGTGGTGATTTTCTTATCGCTGAGTCCCGTTCGAAGTCAGGCTGTGGAGATCTGAGGACGCTGTTTTCGTTCCTTTCAAGTACCGGGCCTGGTGTCGGAGGAGAGGAGAGCGACGGTGTTTTCGTACACAGCGGTGAGCTCTAGGTTACGGTGGTGACATGCGAAGCAATCGCTTACTTGCTATAATCTGAGCGGCTTATGAGGCATTTGTGCAGTGTTGTAAACTGCAGACAGGGTGCCACGATTGTTGTCCTGCGCTCAGGAATACACATTGGAATATCATATGTAAACTATGAAGTAATAGTTTGGAACTAGAGACATTTCTTTCTTCAACGTCTGTGGAAAGGCATTGATTCTCTGAACTCTGAATTCTCTGGCCTTTGTCTCGGAGATAAAAGGCAATTTGGATTATTGGATATCTCATTAAGACTTGGAACTTCCTACCATAGTAATCCTTTCCTATTTCATGCACTATTTGCCGGAACTATTTATTTTTCCTATTTTAGAAAGGATTTCTACATCTCTTGTTATGATTTGATTAAGGGGTATGTATGAAACTGAATACCATGCAAACCCTTACATAAATGTTTGGTGATACATGTGTGAAGACTAATGTCTTTGTTTTTGTTTTCTGGCTTTAAGGATAGTGTATAAACAATTGGGCAGTTGCCTTGCGGCATGAGAGAAGTGAGAGAACCACGTACATACGATTGAGGTATGTGATGTTTCCGTACTTAGCGAGAACATATGAGAGTAGTTTCTTCCATGTGACTAATCTCGTCTCTCTCTTCTTTCAGGTGCCTCCTTCTTCCCCGCTGTTCCCTTCCTATCCCTTTCCCTCGCTTGATCACCCTAAAATTCTGTCTCATACATTAGAATTGGGGGTATCGAGAGGTGGACCCATTTGTGCATCGTTCGGATCCTGAGGAGTTCCTACTTTCACCTTTGCCTGGTGGAAGCCTTGACAGACGTACTAAATAAAAAATAAAATAATAGAAACAGTTTAATGATTAGATGCCTAGAGCAGAATCAAGCGTCTACTATAATCTAAGACTGTTAAGAGAGAAAGTATATAAATACGTAGAAGGATTTGATATACCTACTACATACATAGGTAGGCACACTTCCCCAGCAGAATGGAAGCCGTTAAACAAAACTTGTTCTAAGGTTCCTAAGGCAAGTAAATAGGATTAGGGGGCCACAAGAAAAATAAAGTTGTGCCCTTCTGGATGAAAGCAAATAGAGTGGATTATGCAACATCTGGGCGATAGATCCACCAACCAGCTAGTCTTGAACATTGGTAGTTGTGAAAACAAATGGCACCGTCCCTGTAGCCGATCTAATTAAAAAAACAAAAAAACTAAATCAAATTGAATATTTAAAATGATCAGAAGGAACAGAATGTATGGATTTCCCCAATTCCACAATTAGATCCTTAAAGGCCACGAGGAAAAAGTCCTGTAAGGTAAAGAAGAGAATATTAATGAGCCGTCTTCCGCTACCGGTGGCATTCATAAAATGGAAGGTCCCACTGCCAAAACAGAAGTGGAAGGTCTAAAGATAGAATTTGACATAAAGTATCATAAAGACAGATGGACCATATCGTCACAACTATAAGAGGTAACGGGAGCCCCCACGTAGGGAAAAAAATGAGAAAAGTAAGAAGAAAATAAAAAAGGGAAAAGGGGGTATGGAGGGGAAGGTAAGAAGGGGAGTAAAATAAAAAGGGAGAGGGGGGAAAGAAAAAGAAAGGGGTAAAAACATAATGGGAAAAGAAAGGAAGGAGAGCCCCACAGAATATGAGCAAATGGGAAGTCAGGCTAGAGATATTACAAGAAAAACTGGATACATCCATGGGGTCGATTACGTGCATCGGACTGTATCACTGGCGGTATCAGTCTCCACAGCACGGAAAAAAAAAACATATATGGAGCTTAACTGTTTCTGGAAAAATGCCTAAAATCTCTGGATCAAATATATCTTACTCGGATAGGCCCACCTCACAAAGGAGAGTTTGCATTGAATTAAGCGTAACTGAACAGAAAACTGCACAAAAGTGGACTAACCGCAAAACACAAAGTATAGCAGTCTTACCGGTACAACCCGAGGAGCGAAGTTCTGTCTCAGCCTGAGATACAGCAACTCACAAAGCAAGCCACATAAAGAGGTAGAGTTTATATAGTCAGGCAGTCACGTAATAATTGGTGCAACAAGTCGCACTTGATATCAGATGAATAACGTGTCCGTAGAAGTTACGGGATCAGAAGCCAAATTCTGATGCCATATTGGGAGGAATAAAAGGAAATGAACTGCCCTAAATGTAAAGCGATGATAATCAATCCGGGGATTCTAAAACACAAAAGAGCCATATAGAATACGCCCAAAAGAATCTATACGGGGCTCTCACAAATGATGGGTAGTGCATAAACCTTGGGAAAAGCACAAAGAACAAAATTAGGTCAAATAACTAGGTTGAAGAGAACTAGAACAATAGTTTTGCACAAGGAGGGTCCTATTCACAAAGGTAAATATACACATATAGATTTACTCATGTGCATATTTCTTCAAAAACTAGTAGTAACTTTACACTTTTGCTATTCACCACTTCCGAGTATAAAGTTAGTCCTAGGTGTAGGTTTACATGTGTACATCCTGTGATGGAGTCTCCTACACCAGACCGTATGTGTGTTAAGTTACGACTTGGAACTTTTCTTCACTTAGGTGTTGCAGGGATTCTGCACAAACACAGAACTATGCGCAGGATTATAAGACCTTGGTGTATGGGGACCGAGTCATCCTACCACCTTAGTACCCATGAGCCCAGGACCGACTAGCTATAGTGTCTCACTTGTTCTCCTACTCACTCACAGAGAAACAAATGATTAGACACCACAGAACACAACAGTCTCAGATCTCTCAGGAATTGCGGTAACAAGACACACCCTTTCGCTTGCACTCTTGTACTTGTCCACAATAAGATCTGACAGAGACACGAAACAGTTTAAAATATTTATTTTAACTAACGTGCCCTAACATGCAGTATACATGCCAAAACAAGCAAGAAAATGCATAGTACAAATACAGTCAGCATAGCCGCTAGTCCATAAATCATGAAGGGAGATGTCATCATGAAAAGACAATAGAGCCTAACCTCCTTCCCCTTGCTAAGAAGCAGTATTATTATATATTAGAAGATCTCTGGGCTTTGTCAGCAGACCCTATACCTTAGCCTATACATGGTAGATCTACATCATAGGTGCTGTCTCGCTCTTCTCCCTGGGGAGGTCCCTCTCCAAGTGTGTGCTACCTTTTTAGTGTATTCAAATAAAACCAAAGTACGTTTATCCAAACAACAGCCGCATCGGTATGTTTTGTTTAAGGGCTAAGGCCTGGCCAGAACAAAATAACAAGGGGCATTGTTGTTCGACCTTGCTCACAATGTTCAGTCAAAATCCCAGGAACTTGCAGAGAGTGAACACAGCGATGAGTTCTCATGTGAAAACGGCCATAGAAATTATTTTAAAAAATAAAGACATGTAGTAAAGTGCGCAAAGCAGCAGGCAGGCTGCAACGTGCTCATGCTAACTTAGTGAAGATGACAATGTCCCTATGGGCCACGTGACACCCTCCCCTTGGCCAGGTCGTTAGCACTATGCTAAAACAAAAATCAGAGGTAAACAGAGGCATAGCATCTCAGTGGTATCCCAAGTAGGATATTTGTGAAGCAAAAAATATGTTGTTGCAAATTTAAAAAATAGCCAATTATCTACCCAAAAACATATCCATTCATAGCGAATCTTCAGATTCAGAAATGTTACGGGAAAATCGGAATGTCACAAACTCCAATATGTTGTCAGAACCTTCCATAGTAAAGAGGTATGCCATCCAATTTAGCAAGTCACACATGCTCCTCATATCCAGAGGCTGTTAGGAGCATATAAGGGCAATCTGCGTTTACTTCGATGAAACTCCGGTCTATGAGGCACTGCGCACGAGCACAGGTACTCAAGTCTGCCATTGGTCCAAGTAGAGGATCGCACACCAGGCGCCTACCCATGGAACATTCCTGGTCATGGGCCTTCAATGGACCCATTAACAGTTCATAATCCAGGGCAGCGTGGGTTGTATTGGAGAGGCAGACATCCAGGGCCCATTGAAAAGGGCACCGGAGGCAGTGGAACACAGGTTGCACGCAGGTGAAGTAGGCATAACAGAAGGTCAGCCAAAAGTCAATGTCAAGAGCTTTCAATGGCATAGCCGCAAAAAGCCGCTGCATCCAGTCACAATACAGCTGCAACTGGACTGGGTTTGGCCGCTCCACAAATCGAGCAGCCATTGCGGAGCAACAGTAGAAGTACAAGTATGCCGCAAATTAGCAGAAGCATCAACTCTCCGAAGGCGCTGTAAAAAATAGAATGAATAAAAGTGGGTATTACGCCAAAAATAGTCTGAAAGGAGGTGACAAGGCCAGATCCCACAAGTTTAAAAAAGTGGGCTAGGCCCTCAGTATCAGACGCATTAAATATTTGGTGAATTAATTCTCCAAAATGGAGTGGGAGATTCGTGTTTAGCAATGAGTGAATCTCACTTGCGGTTCTCGCTACCTGCAATTCAAAGGTCTCACGAGCTGATGTGAGAGCCACTTCTTGTTGAAAAAATAGCACTTTGAGTCTGCTTAGCTTATTGAAATCCGTTATCAAAGTCGGAATGGAAGGCCAAAGCGAACTATCTACATACCCATGCGGGGTGGAAACAGGACATTGCTGCAACTGAAACAACGGAGGTTGCTCTTCATTGGAGGGTGAATGTATTGTACTTTCAGGAATGTCAATTATAACCTCAGCTGGAGGAGAAGCATACTCAGTATCCACAGTTGTAGATGCTGAAGGTAAAACGAGCAACAAATCAATTGAAGACTCCATTTCCCCTTCCATTTGTTGGGGATTATTCGAAAAAACCGAAAAAAATGAAGCCATTGGATTCAGAGAGAGATCCCGGCGTGGAATGCTTGGAGGCATTCTATTCCGTATCGGCCATATGGTGTAGCTTGACATGCTCAATTGAAAAGTAACGATTCTCCTTACGACCAGGTAGGAGGCAGGATCACAGTACGTGTGCCTTTTAAGCCAAGGACTCTGACCGGTGCATGGTATGAAGGACCAAATTCTTTCTTGTTCTCCACCTTTTCATGGACCAGATCTCCAACTTTAGGAAGCCAGCCAGAAACCAGAATCAGCACCGCTGCTTCTGTGGAAGAGGGCAAATGGGCTTTGGCTTGTGAATCACAAGCTTTTTGTAGATTCTGTAACATAGCACAATGGTTATCTATGACAAAGGTTGTGGCAGCCACCACAACGTCTAGACCATCAAGGTCTGGCACAAACATTTTAATGCCAAAGAGCATTTCGTATGGGGTCCGCCCACCCAGAGATCTTCTTGGGAGATTGAGTGCACATTGAACTCCATATAGATGAGTCAACCAGCCCCGAACAGTACCTAATACTCTTGATGTTAAAGATTGCTTTAAGTCACGGTTCATCCGCTCCACAACAGAATTGCCCTCAGGCCGATATGGAGACGAGAATTGCACCTGCACCCCCAAAGACTTCATCGCATCCTGGTAAGACTTAGAGCCAAAAGCAGGACCTTGGCCAGAATGGAAGGTGCCACAGGCAAATGTCCCTACAAAGACATGTAAATCTTTTATAACAGTTCGAGTGTCAGCACTACGTTGTGGCCAAACCCAAAGGAATCTAGTGCACGAATCCACTGCAACCAAAATATATTTAAAAGCATTATCAGATGTTAAAGGACCGCAGTGATCAAGATAAATACAACCAAACAGTTGATTTGAGATGTACAGTTGAGTGTGGGGTGGACGTGAAACAGTTGACGGCTTAATCTGTTGACAAATGTCACAGGAAATAACATATTTACTTGCCTGTTGATATAGACCAAGGCACCAAAAACTTTGCTGCAAAAGCGAAATAGTCGCTGTCACTCCGGCATGCGCAGAAGCAACGCCTTCATGTGCGGCTATTATTAAAGAAAGTCTGCGGTCCTCATTGGGAATCAGCCGATCCCCAATGAATGGAATAGTCGCAAATGGAATTTGATCAGCTGACAAGTGGTATGTGTAATGTGAAGGGAAACCTTGGGGAAACTCTTTTCTCTCCTTTGTCGCAGCTATAGCCGCCAGAATATCATCATAAATTTTAGTCATATTCCTAGTGACCGCTGCTACTGAACAAGTGGCTACTGCAGATTTGGTTGCCTCGTCAGCCAGCGAATTACCAACAGCGTGTGCTCCAACACGTTGATGGCCCAAAGTATGGATAACATGTGTGTGCGGCAAACGTTCCTCAAGAGCGGCCACTCGGACCCAAAGCATTTTATGCTTAATTGCGCTACCTTTAGAATCACAAAAATCATTTTGTGTCCAGAAGAACAAATTGTCATTGAAGGATTGTACACAGTAGAACGAATCGCACACTACAAGCATAGGAACAACTGGATCAGCAAATTCAAGAGCCAAAACCAAAGCACGTAGATTCGCTAACTGAGCAGTGCAGTCTCCAAGAGATTGTGTGTGCACCAAGGACGATTTGAAATCCCCATCAACTAGAAAACCTGCCACAATTGCACAGGCTGTATAATAAGCATGTTTAGAACCAATGGCTGGCTGCGCAGAGCCATCAGTGTAAATAATGCATTTGTACTGATCAAGAGGGAGTAATGACAATGGAGGAGTATGAACATGTTCATATTGTGAAAACTCTTGTGTTTTCAAAGAAGGATCAAAGACAAAGTTGACATCAGCCGACGTCAAAGAACTAGCCCATTGTATCCAACGTGGATGCAAGGCTTTGGAATTTGGGACACTAGCCTTTGTCACTGCTTCCAAAGCAGGTACCGGCAAAACCATGAAAATGCGTTTTTCCTGAGCCAGAGAGCGATGCAATTTGTCAGCAATGGGGACAGTGTCCCCCTCATTGAACGTAAAGTAAGTAAAGCCTAACGGACCTAATACAATCCTTATGACCACATTTGTAGAATTGTCTCGTGATAACAAGAAGTTGGTCGCAAGCAGATCAGACTGCAGAGACCAAAGAATTGTGGTATGTTCTGGAAGCCAACTGGAAGACGAAAAAGAAGGTTGTATCAATGAGTAAAGAGGTTTAATACGCTGGGCATAATCAGGAATGTATGTGCTCCCAAAATTGAAAAAACCCAGCAAAGATTGCAATTTTTTAAGCATAGATGGAGGTTTCAATTGCGCACATTTCTCCAGAAAGTGGGGTGCCAACCCCATACCTTCCTTATTCAGCTCGTAACCAAGAAAAAGGACCGCCAAGAAAGCGATGTGCAAAATTGAATTTGTACCCAAAGTTTGCAAAATGAGTGATAATGCGGTCCACACGCAAGAGATGGGGCTGTAGTTCATCATCCGTCAAGTATATGTCATCGACGTACGAGAAGGCATCGGGGTCAATCTCATGCAAAAGGGACACTATGCGTGTCGCAAACACACCAGGGCTATTCTTATATCCCATAGGCAATCTCGCATATAGGTGCGGATTGCCCAACGCACTGAATGCAGTCAAATTGCGGCTCTCAGGAGCCAAAGAGTGGCTGTAAAAGCCGTTGGAACTATCCAAAGTGGTTTTGTACTTTTTTGAACTATGCTGTTCACTAACGCAGAGCTATGTATGTTCTGAACCGCAAAGGTATGAACATGACTGTTCAAATGTCTGTAATCTAAAACTATATGATATGAACCGTCCGGTTTCAATATCGGAAAAAGAGGATTATTTATGGATGAAACACAGGGTTCAACCACACCCTGGTATTCCAATTGAGTCCAGATGTCACTTACGGATGCTTTAGCGTCACCCTTGATTGGATACTGTGGTTGGGGCTGAGGTGTAGAACGCAAAGAAATCACATGAACTGGGGAATCCTTGACCCAACCTGCCTGATTGCGGTATAACGCCGGGGCTAAGGATAAAGCCCACTTCGAGGCATAAGCCATTATATCGTCAACAGGAACATATTGTGAAAAACTAGGTAGAATTACATCTTCCCCTCTAGAGGAAGCTAGGACAAAAGGGGGAGGTCAATCAACCTCCGCCAACAAAATATCATAGGAAGAAGTTAGATTTTCCCAAAAGACTGCTTTAATCGGGCGTTTAAAATCACCTTCAATTTGGAGGCTAACTTCATAAAGCCTATCAGGAGGAGCAACTCGAGTATCAGCTGTCTCTACTGTAATGAAAGTATCAGTTGCTTACGCCTCCAGACGCCAGTGGAGTGTCTGCTGCACTATGGTAACCTCCGCCGCGCTGTTGAGGAGGGTTACCGCCCAACTCCTGTCGAGGAGCAGGGTTCTCACCATCTGAGGCATACTTTGCAGTCAAAGCGGCAACTTTTTTGTTCTGAAATTGGGGTCGATATTGAGGTGGCTCATCCAGCTTGACTTTTAGATCAAACTGGCGGTGTGGGTCACGTCTAGCTTGCGCAGGCTCGCCTTGTCTGTGATCCTGATGTCCTACCCCGCCCAACTGTTGATCCGACGATTCCTGAAAGGAACGAGGAGAATGAGGATCAGGAACCTGGATCCTCTCCGGTGTCTTAATTTTAGAGTGGTCACGCAAATCGTATCTACGCTCAGAAGCGTCAGGTGGAGGCGAACCTGCACATGAACCAGGCTTCTGTTGTTGCTGCCACTGCATCTTGTTCCAAGCCTTTTTAGGAAAGACTGGACGACCCTCCTTTTCAGGAGGGAGTTTACTTTGTGCCTGTGTAAATGGTTGAATCCCCAAGCTATTGCGACCTAAAGAGGTATACACTTTTGCAATAATAATCGGCAACTGTCGCTGCTGATCCACTTCCGCCACCACTGCTAGGCGTTGATGTACTTGTAAGCAAACTGCTTAACCTTTAATATTGGCCAGAATCATATCGGAGACAATAGGGAACATTCCCACTAACTTCATCCCCAAATCCAGGGCCGGACAGCCCCATGTTCATCCTTTACTTTTTTCAGAACGCTCGGGAGAACACTCATGGAGGGGGTGCCAAAGCACAGTGTATACACTGAGGCAAACACCATTCCCCAGGTGGTGGAGTCAGCTAAACCGGGAATCAGACCACTCGGCAAACTCTTTGTAAGGATCTTGTGTTTTTCAACAGGAGTCGTGTGTGGAAAAACTCAAGCTGCTCAAATTTCTGTGCTAGCCAAAACGGCAAGTCATCACGGTTTTGAGGACGTTTACCCATCACCAAATTAATCATGACAGGACTAATCACCAGTCCACCGCCGTGTCCCAGTGGTTGAGGAATGGCTCCAGCCGGAATCACATGAAGTGCACGGGACATATATTGTATGACACTTCTATGAATATGAAGCAACTGTGTATATAACAGACGTAGCTCTGCGACAGTAACATTAAGGTAAGTGGGATGTGGTGTAAAACCAGCCAAAACTGGCCAAGTGGCCCCATCAACTGACAAGGGGCCCACACGAACAATAGAGAGTGGGTGAGGAAGGGCACCATTTAACCAAATAGTATGCTCCCAGGCTTCAACGAAACTTCAAGTAATGCATAAGGACTATAAGCCGCTGGAGCAGCTGCCCTCGTATATTCATGAAACAAATTATCATTCCCATCTACCGTGGGGAATGTAACCCAAGAATAGAAAACCTTGAAGTGGTAAGCTGGGTCCGCCTCAGCAACAAAAATAATGTTAGCCCCTGCATTGGGAACTCTGTGCTGAGTCAAGTGTGCTGTAACCGCCGCGCAGTTAGGTGCCGCAATAGCGACCGGTTGTGCCATGTTTATAAAGACAGGAAGAAAGAAACAAAGACACAGGGGTCCCGTGAATAAGTACCAAAACAAACATTGGTGGCGCCATGTTGCAGGGATTCTGCACAAACACAGAACTATGCGCATTGGAGCCTAACATCCTTCCCCTTGCTAAGAAGCAGTATTAGAAGATCTCTGGGCTTTGTCAGGAGACCCCATACCTTAGCCTGTAGATGGTAGATCTACATCATAGGTGCTGTCTTGTTCTTCTCCCTGGAAAGGTCCCTCTCCAAGTGTGTGCTACCTATTCGTGTATTCTAATAAAACCAAAGTACGTTTATCCAAACAACAGCTGCATCTGCATGTTTTGTCTAAGGGCTAAGGCCTGGCCAGAACAAAATAACAAGGGGCATTGTTGTTCGACCTTGCTCACAATGTTCAGTCAAAATCCCAGGAACTTGCAGACAGTGAACACAGCGATGAGTTCTCAAGTGAAAACGGCCATAGAAATTATTGCAAAAAATAAAGACGTGTAGTACCGTGCGCAAAGCAGCAGGCAGGCTGCAGCGTGCTCATGCTAACTTAGTGAAGATGACAATGTCTCTATGGGCCACTTGACATTAAGGCGGATACCTCCACCACTGTGATAAAGTTCTCGATATGGTAATGTATAGAGAAATGTATTATCGTTTATTCATCTTTAAAAAAACGAAATAAACATATTTCTATACATATAAATGTAAAATACTGTTTAGTATTTTTTTAAACAGAGAACTAATAAAATAAAATGTTACAGCGACTTGTCTTAAATATGTAGTAATCAATTAAATAATTCAAATATATTTATTTTAATTTATATACCATATTGCTTAAAAATAAAAACAAAAACACCTACAGTAACAATTTTATTGGATTTTCATAAGAAATAAAAACTATTAAAAGTTATCTAAAGAATTAATTTAATTATTTTCAATGTTTTAAAAGTGTAATTTAATAATTTAATTACACAAAGAGTTTTTTATTAATTACATATATATTTATGAAGACATAGATAGATAGATAGATAGACAGGCAGGCAGACAGAAAGACAGACAGACAGACAGACAGACAGACAGACAGACAGACAGACAGACATAGATAGATAGATAGATAGATAGATAGATAGATAGACGGACGGACGGACGGACGGACAATCAGATAGATAGACAGACAGACAGGCAGACATTATTTTCTTTGGGAGCGTGTTGCAGTATCTGAGACTTTCCATGTATGATGCAGGACTTACTCCAAAGCTGGGCTGGAGTACATTTACTACTGTTTTGAGACCTTTTTGCTCTAGTAAATTTGAAAGGGCAGTTTGTGAATGGCAATAGGCTTACTCTTTTGTGGGTGATATCTGTATTTGCATATTCCACTCTAAATCCCTCCCTAACCTCCTCCCACTTAGGGCCCGATTCTGATGCGGGTTGGAAAAGCTTCCCGACCGAATCGGTTGGGAAATGGTTTCCGACCCACTCGGATCGGGAAAGTCCAACCGGCAGAGTAGGATGCATCCGGATGTTTCCAGATACGATTTGGTTGAACTCCCATTGACTTCAATGGGAACATTTGTTCCTAACCGCATCAGAATTGGGCCTTCGGTCGGGAAGACACGTTCCCGATCCGATTTGGAAGGAGCAAATGCCGTTAGGAGGCCTTCCTAACCACATCAGAATCAGGCCATCGGTCGGGAAGCTTTTCCAACCCGCATCAGAATCGGACCCTTAGTTGTAAGCATTCCCCATTTTTCAGCCAATCTCCCATCCGTCCCACATTTACAATTAAAATGTCTACCTGTTTGTGCGAAGATCTGGGCACACGTGCCAGAGACCTCCACGCAGAAAAGATAGGAGTGGTGGAGGTATAGATCTCCACACATAGATTAGTAAATAGAATTTTTCTTATACTTCTGTAGTACTACTTCATGTACTACAAAATTTAGCTTTTTCTATAGAGCCCTGAATGCTTTTGGGTCAAATGCTGAAGCAAATTCCTCAGTGCACTCTTTGACAATCCCAAACTAAAATGTTTAGTGCTGCGCTGAAAACTCCACTTGTCTGTGTCTATTTTATATAGTTTGGAGGAAATGTTAATAGCCACCCATTCTGGTATAGATTTGATTGTGACTCTCTTGAGGCAGTTGCACAGCATGCCATAACATAACACAGTATTACATAACATCACAGAATGCACATGGGTGTAGCTTGTTCAGTAAGATTTGGGGGTGTGTAAGCTTCAGATTTCTCAACAATCACGCTAGCATATCTTTTAAAATATGTCATTAGGAGCAAGACACGAGGGGGGCCTAAGAGCCAGTGGAAAGAGATAGGAGTGTGGATTGTTAGGAGTACTTAAAACACAATAGATTTCAAACTAACCAAGTTTTAAGGCAGAGACGAGAGAGAGAGTGTGTGTGTCTGCTTTTGTCAGTGTGGGCATGTAAAAATCCAGGGTGAAATCTGACAGACACACCCCCATACCCGACTGAAAGCACTTGTACCCAACTATTTGCTACAGAATACATTTGAGGGGGTGAGGTGTAACACTTCCCTGAAGCTATGCCCCTGAGTACACAAGACAACCGAACAAAACAGGGTACAACAAAACGAGAGCGTGGTGGACAGCAATGAGACCTCTTCACCGTCTGATTTGTTACACTGGTACTCACTAGGAACAATTGTCCTATTTCGCTTCTTGGTTTGCCTTTAATGTATTACATTTTGGGGCATATTCTCAAGCCCCTATCGCCACGGGAACGTCACTTTTTCTGACGTTCCCATGGCGATAGGGTCAGCGCCTTATTCTCAAGGCAGCTTTAAGCCACGTTAAGTGGCTTAACGCTGCCTTGAGAATAAGGCCCCTTTCACGCTAAATTTAGCATGAAATGGGCGTGCAGTTGGTGTCGCAGTGGGCGTTCCACCGCAACACCCATTGCGATCGACACTGCCACCTATTATCAAGGGCGGCGATAATAGGTGGCAGCGCCGAACTTAAGACCAGAAAAATCCTGGTCTTAAGGTGGCGAAACAAGAAGAAATGCTTTATTTCTCCTCGTTTTTGCTTTTTCCATGTGTGCTGCCTTGTGCAGCACATGGAAAAAGCAAAATGCCATGGTTTCTTCATGTACAGGAAGGAGTCCCTTCCTGTACATGAACAAACCTTTTTAAAAATGCCATTTTGTAACTTTCATGTGTGCTGCACGAAGCAGCACACATGAAAGTTACAAAATGGTATTTTGGGATTGTTTATGTGCAGGAAGGGGCACCTTCCTGTACATAAACAACCCTCCCCTGCACACAGATACCCTTGCACTCTGGTGCAAGGGTGCCTGCGTTGGCGCTAAGTTGTGAAACTTAGCGCCATCGCAGGGGGAAACGCCAGGCTGCACCACATTCTTGAGAATAGGGTGCAGCCTCGCGTTTCCGAAGTGGCGGTGAGAGGCGTTAAGCCAAGGAGGCTAACCCCTCTCACTGCCACTTCATTGTGAATATCCCCCTTTGTCTCTAAACTAAATCAAGTAAAAGAGAGCTCCTCAGTGGATTCATTTCTCTACACACATTTGGCCTTAAGGAGGGAACCAAATATTGCACAAATCACCACCCTTTGAATTTAGAGAGAAATCAGTATATGACTGACCACACAATTAGATGTTTTGAACAAAGAAACAAATACTAAAAATTGCATAGTTTTAAAAATATATACATAAACATCTTCTCCAAAAATACATTAAGTGTGGGAAACACACATAAGATTAAGAAAGTAACTCACACCAAAATCCTAATTTTAATATACTTTATTTAAAAAGTACACCATTTTCAGTTGTTCATGACGTGACAAAGCTGAAAGTAATAATCACCATTGTTTGCTGTCTCTTGTCCTTTTGTGGTTGGTGTGTCATTATCATATGGCGAGATCACACCTGCATGAGTTGCAAAGTAAAAATTGGTAAACATGTTTTAAGTTTTAAGAGTTTTTTAACACGAACAGTTTTAAATTCATGAAATGCTGATGAGTTGATTATATTTCAATTCTTCTGTGCTTCCCCATTTACTCAGTTCACAGTTTATCCATGTGTTTAGCATGCCATGGGTTGAGATCAGTCAATGTCACCTTGAGAAAAGCGTCAAAACTAGAGAAAGGAGAACAAAAAGTGGGCGCGCACTGAGACCTAGAACTCCACCGCATTCCCTTGCATTTTCCTGAAAAGGAAAAATACAAAAGATATTCAGTCATCATCAGTATTTGTTTCATGTGTGCTCAAGATCACCAAAAGATACTTTGATGTTAGTAGACATTGAACACAACACAAGTTCACTCTGAAGAAAAAAAAGGATCACAAGGTGCTTGCTGTCCTCTGCCTCGCGTGAACCGATTGAAAAGTTAATCGACAAATACAGATAAACAGAAACGAGCACAGTACGAGTTAAAGAAAGAATCACACGTACATTCACCAGAGCACAATGAGTAGCACAGACAAACCAGCGTTATACATTACATGAATGGTCGCTTCGTCTATTTTGCTTGTAGTGTGCACAGTACTGTAAAATCCCTGAATGTTAATACATTTCTGTACAATGCTGGATGTTTTGCAGAATACAATAACCGGCCGATATAAACTTGAGTGAGAAATGTCTAAACAATTATGTGTTTCGCCAGTTTCTGATTAAAACAGCTGGCCACTAACTATCCAAAAATAATGGTGATATGTATCAATTTAAAAGACAACTTCATCTAAACTACCAGAAAGAATCAGATGTAAAATTTGATTTCGCTTATAAACACGCATATTTTATCATAGAATGAAGCCGCTAAGAAGAATTTGCTGGTTTATTTTTTTAAATCATTCAACAAAAGTGCACGTGCCACACTGACTATGCAAAAGTCTGTGAATGTCGTCCTGAATCACAGCTTAGAATGATTTACGTTCCAATATTTTACAAATCTGATGTAACAGCTTTCAGTCGGTTACTTTTCATTAAGTAAAACACCCATTGTTTCTTCGATCAATGCACAATGGGCTATAAACAATGAATATCAAAACAAAAACAAAAAAATAGTAGTTGTCAAAAGATTATAATGAAACTATTTGAGCAAAGTGCTTTGTAGCCATATGTATTTCGAAATGGGAACAGAAAGTCTCTTAGATGGAAGCCCATTCACACCTTTTACTTCCCCAGGACATTTTGCAAGACATCTGACTTTCCTGTACCGTGCCCTAGCTTAGCCAATCATAACTGGGTGGTGGCAATAACCTGGAGCCTCTTTAAGGCCTCTTTAAGGCTGGGACCTGTTTTGTGCCAGCTTCACAGCTAAAACCTTGTAAAACTCAGTTCAATTACTGGATGGTGCCACCCGGTAGGAAGCAGGGGCTTAAAGAAGGGTTTCGTTGTACAGGCCTTTCATTAGTAAATTATGAAATGGAAGGCTGTGGCATTACTCATCAACAACACACAAAAAGCAACTATTCCCACAAACTACAGGAGAGAAACTAGGCACGCCGAGCACGGCCCTCACTGTGTTTCATCATATAGGCTTTTCGCAGTTAGAATACATATTTGAAAATGTTTTAGCAGTCCCAGAAGGAGCAATATGCATACGCCCTTCAGTTCGCAAAGTAAAGATTGGCAACTGCTAGAAAACACTTCTCTATAGAACCTAAAATAGACTATATTGACCTAAATGAGCTTAAAGTCAAAAAATAAATTTGCCATTTTTATCATTTATTTTTTGCTGCCAACATACCTAGGATTTTTACAATCTTTACAGTCTTTGCTGTTTGGTAACATTTGCATTTAAATGAGCCTGGCTAAACTGCATTAATTTCTTTTTTAATAAAACGAGGGCATTGCCAACATTTATCGTGCACAATGGAGTAATAACTACAGTTTTGAGTCATGAATAGTGAACAAGGAAGATGTTTCCTTTTTGCATCCACAAAAAACAATGCTTGAAAGTGATTAACATTGGATGAAAGACTTTTAGTTCAGATATGAGTATCGCCTAATAAAGGGTACAATCAGTAGTAAATATTAACTACAACTTATGACCTACAAAATAGAATCTAGTGATGCTCCCAGTGCCCAGCATCAACAATGGCATACAACGCCCTGCATGCTGCAATTAAATGCACCCGTCCACAGTGCGGTGGACAGCTTAAGTCAGAGTGAAATGTCTCATTTTCTGTGAACACCTACACTATTTCACAAACTATAATAAACTTCACAGGAGAAGATCGTACATCTGTTGTGAAGCTTGAGTATGATCCTATGACTTTAGTATGTATGTCCTCTGCCTTTTCGAGTTAAAAGCTGCATGACAGTGTTTCACAACTAGAGTACACTATGCATTGCACACAGGCAGAGAATGAAACACAACTTATAAATGCAAGCTCTTTGTTTTAACAAGCACATATAGCATATACATTAAAGGAGGGGAAACTTGATCATAAAATACATCTGCAAAATAACTGCTACACGTTGGGCATTAGCTCTAATGAACAAATTTATAAACATTTTTGCTGGTTTATTTTTGTCTAGAAAAATACTTGCAATATATGCATGCTTATCTTATTTACTGATGGACAAAAGACAAAACATTCAATAACAGATGGGATATGCAGTAGCGTTGATTAATCATTTGTTTATAAGCAGCACCCATTTAGAATATTTATTTATGAATAAGACAGTCGTAAACCTTCCCTCACATGTCTGCGACCTCACATGTGTACAGATTTACACCGTTATGAAATTTGTGAAAGTTTCCAGAAGAATCCATGGAAACCTGCCACAGCTGGAGATTTCCAGATTTTCAACTGCAAAATTTTTCTGAATTGTATTTTCGTAGGAGCAAATATACACATGTATAATTGTATATGAGTGTATATTTCTATACGAATGTATATTTGCTGATACATAAATATACTGAGCAAGTGCAAATGCTCTTGCTAACTTTTCTTCTGCAATGCGAAAATGTTTTTCCCATTGAAGAAACCCCGCCCCCAAACGCCTACCAATTTTGATGGTGTTTATTTCCCCTTCCAATCTTGGAAGGAAATCTACTCTTATCCTTGTCAGGCGTTTTTTCTGATTTCCCCAGGGTGGGAATGTGCATGAGCTTGCAAATTCCCACAAATATTTGAAATTTGTTTGTGTACACAAATTCGCAGTGAATTTCAGACGAAACACCAACTCTCATCCCTGTGTGTAGACTTATTCACAGGCCAATCTAAGTGTTACTAAATCTTTTTACAGTGCAAAAACAATTGTTGTGAATATAAAAAATAGTTTTCACAGGTAAAATGAGCTACAGCCATATGATCAACTACCCTATTCAAGTAGCTGTCCATTTTCCGAAGTGACTGCCACAGCTGTGGCCCGTGCAGGTAAGAGTGGTGGGCCGGCTGGGGGGATTTCGACGGACGATCAGTAGTGGCCCGTGGTGGGAGTGCTGCCGGGCGCTGACGTGGGGCGGGGAAGGGCAGGGTGGGGTAGTAACCACGGATTACGGCCGATTAGGAGGTAAACATATAAATAAATAACGAATTTCGTTGCGCGCGCTGCACAAATGCGATGCAGCCGCGAGCAACGAAATTCGTTTTATTTATTTATATGTTTACTTACCTCTAATCGGCCGTAATCCGTAGTTTACTACCCCCCACCCTGCCCCTCCCCCGCCCCACGTCAGCGCCCGGCAGCACTTCCACCACGGGCCGCTACTGCAATTACCCCAATGCATTTTCTACTCACTCCAGTCTATTGCAAGAGAATAAAACGCACAAAAGCGAAACCAGTTAAAGAAATTGTTAAAATACACACAAAAAATACACAAAACCTTGTATTTGGGAAACACACCAGACTATGCTGACTGGGATGTAGTTGAAACCAGTTTTATGCTCATTTGCTTGTAATGTGTGGTAATAGAGACATGAAAAAACTATAAAACAAAAACAAAAAACATACCTCAGGGTGAAATCCATGGCAAGATTCTGGCCGTCTTCTGATCTTCTGAGATTTTAAACGTTCACATTTGAGGGATTCGTTATGTTCACAGGAGTTAAGGAACAATCTTTTTGATGGCATGAAACACTTAAATCTAATGTGAGACTTTGAAATTTGCATTACATTCACATTTTAAAATGAAAAAAATAATCCAAGCAAGAAACGTATGTCATAATATTTAGGAAAAACCCATTGGAGTCATTTTATTGAATAAGAAAGTGTACATGCCATTGTTCAAATACTTGTAACAAGCCAACATTTATCAAGTCTGCCACTTCACCGTTTATCTGTTACAAATGACTTAATATAAAACAGTCTCTTCAATATGTAAACATTTAGCTCGTAAAAAGATAAGAACGCTCCTTTAAATTAAATAGCAGACTCTAATAATACATGTTATGATGGGGATGCATTTCATGAGAAAATGTGCTTAGCACTTATAAGTGTAAGAGACTAACTGCCACATGCATCAAAAGAAAAACCGGTCGCAAACGGGCAGATTCTCAGAATCTGCCCCTTTGCGACCGGTATTTTTGCATTTGGGATGCATCATCCCAAATGCAAAAATCGCAATTTAAGTAATCTCTAAATTGCGATTACTTAAATTGCGATTGCATTTAAGGAATCGCCAATTGAGATTTCTTAAATGCAATGCAACAAAGTAAAAAAATTAGCGCTTTCGCTACTAGGGGGCGCAATTTACCATGAAGTTGAACTTCATGGTAATTTGCAAAAACTTTGAGAAATGCACTAAAGTGCATTTTTCAAAGTTGTAGGTTGCACACACACATGTCCTTGGGACATGTGTGTGCGCAACATATCTGCACGGAACAATTTCAGGGTGCAACAGGGTGTCCTTTTGACACCCCTGCACCTTGAATTGCATGCGCAATTTGCGAGTACCTATTGGTACTCGAAAATAGCGCATGCAATTTCCCATTCATTCCTATGGGCCTGTAGGCCCATAGGAATGAATGGGAAGCCAATCCTTATTTGCGACTCGCAATTTGTGAGTCGCAAATAAGGAATGTGAAGGAATCGCTATTATTATTGCGATTCCTACATGCATAGGATTTTGCGAGTCCTTAATTGCGAATCCTTAATATTCGCTATTAAGGACTCGCAAAATCCTAGTTTGATGCATGTGCCTGTAAGGGACGTATTTGTGGGGATTTAGCGCATGGCAGGATAGCAAGTCACCTTGCTGCGCTGCCCTGCGTCAAAGTGAAAGGGCAGGAATGCACCGTATCTGTGGCATACGGCACATTCCTGTCCTTTCCCCCTGCGCAGGTGCCATTTTAGCCTGCATTAGGCACCGTTGCACCATGTTACAAGGGTGCCTGTGCTGTAGGCCTTCCTGCACAAAAACAATCCTAGGAGGCTTTTCTAGGAAAAAATTAGGAGAAATAAAGTTATTTTTCCTCGTTGTGCCCCCCTGGGGAGGTGTAAGGTTTTGGCACATCCCCAGGTTTACATGGTCTTGTAAATCTGGAGTTGCGTCAAAATCCATGGATGTTGTGTAGGAACACCCACTGCAATGTCCCTGGAACGCCTCCCTAGCACAGAATAAGGCATTGCAGGGATTTGCACTGCCTTGCCTCACTCCATATCTATGAGGCCATTCAAAGCCACGCAAAGTGGCTTTGCGTGGCCTCATAAATATGATTTGGTGGTTTGTGCCGCCACTGTGTCACAAAAAGTGATGTCATGGCGCTGCAAGGGACTCGTAAATATGCCTCTAAAACCTTACATTTGACGGCATCCTTCATTGTTTAAAACTAGCCAGAAAACTAGGCTGCTATATGGATTCACTAATTGTATTTACAATACCTCATTTTAGGGAAAAAATCTGCTTTTCATCATAGCTGATTGCAAACATATTTCAGTGATCTCCCAATGCAAATATGTGTTTGTTCTTTGCAGTGCTGCTTTCCATCGAAAAATAGCATCTGCAGCAGCAAATCCCATCTGTCAAAGGATATACCTGATTTCTATAGGTGCCATGGTAATTGCTGGAACTGAATCACAGTTGCATTCATTGTCCACTACCACCATGAAAAGGTTGCTGCTTGGAATTTGTTGTATAACAAATGACCTGAAAAACAAAAACATCAAAATAAAGATAGGAACTGATCCCATGGCAAATTACTTTGATTGTGACATGTGTTCCCCTTTAATAACCTGCAAGAAAATAATTTTCATACTTTCGCTGTGAATATCGCACAAGAAAAGAATCTTCATGGATAAGACTAAGATTTTTTTTATAAACTATGCAAATTGAATCATGGACTAAGGTGCACAAATTGACACATTTTTGACATATTGGATTTTTTTGTCATAAAACAAATATTTGTTTGTTGATTTCTTATCAGAAACACTTTTGAAAAAGTAGGCTGTTTTTCAGCTCAGATACAATTTAAATTCATACGCAATTCACTATTTATCTTAAGAGCGGATGAAAGTCACCCAACAGTTAAGAAAACCAAGCATTGCAAAGTCAAATGGCCAGACGTTGGCTGCCAGTCTTGACTTTTTCAAAATTTGTTTTGTTTTGTTATGGTTTTTGTAAAACATTACTGTTGCCAGGCATTCTGCTATATGCTAAAAAAACACACTGACTAAAACTAAATTTGTTTAATCTCATGAAAAACACATTGCTGCAGTAATTTCTGACACTGAAAGGATTTACTTTGTGTGCAGAGAATGCTGTCGCACCTTGTAAATGAGCAGAATACTTGTCATTCACAGTGTAGTTAACCAATGGCTAAAGTGAGCTGACCTACTGCCCCATTCTGCATGCTGCAGTGTGTGGAAGAAAAATGTGAATGACACAACCAATGGATGAAGATGGCTTGCTAAAAATCCCTTTAATTAAGTATGTATGTAATTTTATAAAATCAAAACTTTATGGTGTAACTCATTAGGTCTCGCCTAGGCAGCGCGCATGCGCTGTCTCTCCGAGACATCAAGTAATCTCTATCAGGGGTGAAACTCCGCCTTTTGCCGGGGAATTTCTCCTGCCGCTTGCCATTTGTAAACACTGGCATTGCTTTTCTTACAGGGCTTATTATTGGCTGTAGAGGCGATGCGTCACTTCCGTTTATTCCAGAAGCAGCACCGCCTAACTACAGTTTTCGTCCGCTTTTGTGGGCAGTTTAGTTTCTGCAGGGCCGTATCTTTTCATTTATGGACTACTTCATTGTTTTTTTTTTTAAAGCACCATGGCGCCTGGTTCACCCATAGCTGCCCGCGCCTTTCTTTTGTTTACTCTATTTTTTTAAAACTGTGTATGTTTTTTTTTCTCACAAGGCGGCACGACGGTAATGGCGCCTGTGCATCTTCACAACGCGGCACGACGGTAATGGCTCCTGTGCATCTTTTTAAAATGTGTGACTTTCAATGGCGCCCGTGTGTTTTATTTTTTTAAATGTGGGTTACGTTAACAAAATATATATATTTATTTTTGCAGCGCGGGACGCTTTAAGAATAGCGTCCGCGCGCCTTGCTTTTGTGCTGCTCAGAGAGTGACTTGGCAGGCACGAATCGTGTGGGGCCTGCTGTGGCCACAGAACCGGAGCAGCGCTGTACTGGCAGCCCCACGCCCGCCCTGTCGGAGATGCCACATGTTGCTACAGCGTTGGCCCTCCTGGCCATGCCCGGCGCTGGCACACACTGACACCGGCCCTGTCAGCATCTTGCGTCACATCTGCTCAGCCATTCATGGCTAGCACTGAATGAGCCCGCTCTCTTTCTCCCGAGCTCTCCTGCAGTGAATTACCCTCAGTGCACACTGCTGCATGCCCTGCTCTCCAGACACCACCCTCTCTGCCACTCATGCTGCTCGCTCCATCATCGTAGCATTGTCTCTACTTCCCTCTCTCTCTCTCACTCGCTCCTCTCCTTTAGCATCATTAAGACCTTTTCCCGCCCCTCACCACATCCACTATATCTGCTTTTGTCCTCTCCAACGGCCTACTCCTTTCCGCACCTTGTCCTGTACTATCTCCTGTGCTTTGTCCTGATTCTACCCCTCATTAATTTCTGCCCCTGTCTATCCTGCTTCCTTGCCCTCTTCTGTCCAGGGCTTTCTCACCTGTATCCAACCCCACCTTTCCCTGTCCCCAGCTCTCTTCCAAACCTGTCCACAGCCCCATCCTCTGTCAACATAGTTTTCCCTCCTAGCTCCTGCCCTCTATTTCCCATCCCTCAGCACCCTTTCTATCTCACCTTCCTCTAATTACTCAGGGTCTACTCGTGCCCCCATTGTCACAGCCCGGGTTTCCACCCTGCTCCCCCATACAAACATACCTACCCACATACATGCACCTCTTTACCTCGTCACTTTTACCCCTTTCCTGATTGCAACAAAGCCGTGCCTTTTCCTGAATGATCACTGGCACGTGGCCATCTCCAGTGAATCTGGAACAGCGCCACAAGTTCTTGTCCGTGTCGACTGGGCGCTTTCTAATTCCAGTGACATAAAATGTCTATAGCACAGTGTCCTTACTGCTTATATTTTGCTGCCTCCCTGCCTGCCATGCCCAATAATGAATTTTGGTGGAAAGCAGCTTACAACTCCCGTCCAGACTGCTCTGTTCTCTGCTCTACCAGGAAGGGCCAGCCCACGGCAAAATATTTCACAGACAGCTCACCTCTCGTGTGTAATGGCGCCTATTTAAGTAGGTACTGGGGTGATCCGCTGATAACGATAATTTACACTTAGTGAATGCAAGGATTCAAGCGTAATATAAACAAGCATTTGCAATGCAATAGGTCTCGCATTTACGCGAGTTTGAGCTATTGGCATTGTAGATTACAATGCCTTTTATTTATTTGTTTCAAAAACCAACACATTAATTAAAGGAATTGTAATCTACAATGCCAATAGCTCAAACTGGCGTAAATGCGAGACCTATTGCATTGCAAATGCTTGTTTTTTTTATGTTCTACAACCAACGCTCAATGGGGGTTAGGCCAAAAATAGAGGACATAAAGGAAGAAAACAGAGAACAAAATGAACTTCAAAGCTTAAAGATCAACTGGAAGGATCCTCCCAAGGCTGGTTTTAGAGCTGGTGGCGCCTGGTGCGACAATCATTTTGCCCCCCCTCCCAAATGACCGCCTTCTCCACGGATTATCTCACTACCACCCTCCAACAGTGCTCCTCATCTCTCTATAGCCCCTCTCTCACATGCATTTAATTTTTATTTTTAGCACTACTCATACCAGAATAGGGTATCAGAGCACCTTACATCACACACACATTATATAGAGACAATGAGTCATACATGTGTAAATCAATCTATAGGAAATGTTACCTAAGACAATGTGAACTACAAAGTGTAGGAGTCACGTCATCCGTATTAGTAGGCAGTGTATTTTAAGAGTGTTTGGTCCGGAGAAGCACAAACTCAGGATTTAAAACATAATACAGTCATTAGGGTTGGCTTTACTAATAAGAATGTATTTCTATTCAAACAAACCCTTTTTAGCAACTTTAGTATAATATAAGACTGGGAAAGAATATAACGTTTTAACTGCTATCATGCAGTTTGCATGCAGCTCTTTGATGACATTTCATAGGTCACTGTGCTTTATTAGGATTGTAACTTATGAACTGCAAGTAACAAAAGGATCTCTGTGACAAAAGCAGTAACCCACTGAGCTATCCACATAAAATGCAGGTCTTTGATCTGCATGGTTCATGTAGCTCTGTGCTACTTTATGATGAATCAAAACTGCTACTAGACAACACTCTGATATCTCTCCAGCAGGAACATTAACCACCAGCATTATCTTTACATTTTTATTGCTGCCTGAAAGCTGCTGGACAAACGGAACTCTACAGCTGGTGCTTTTAAATCTATAAATTATTTTTAAATACAATGTCCAATGAGCTCAGCATGAGGTGCAGCTGCTCCAGTTGCACCGCCCTAAAGTAGGCCCTGGATCCTCCCCTCACCCCGATCCCAGACAAGAGATATATATATATATATAAATATACATATATAATAATACCTACTGGCAGTCGCCAGTAGGTAGTTATAGTTAGATCCTAGTTTCCATAGGAAAAGCATTTTTTGATTTGCCAATAACTTTGGCGCCGTTTGACGAATCTTCCCGAAATTTTCAAAACTAATTGTTCACTCAGGTCAGCTCCTGTCTTGAAAGTTTCGTGGTGATTCGTCAAGGGGGGGCCGAGAAAAAAGGGGGGTCCCAAAACGTGTTTTCTCCATGTTAATTTCCATAGGAAACTTTAGACACGGCTACAGCCTGAACTGCTGAACGGAATTACACCAAATTTGGCAGAGAGATAGCTGTTGGTCCAGAAAGCATGCTTGTTTTAAATGGTGTAATTCCGTTCAGTAGTTTTTGAGATATTTAAAGATTTACAGATATCGATATTTGAGAATTGTGAGATCTGATTGGCTGAGCCCTCCCGAGCACAAGCTTGCCTCTGATTGGCTGCCAACACTTCAAACCAGGAAGTGTTGGCAGCCATCTAGTGCTTCAGACCGAGGGAGAGGGAAAAAGGTGACAGAAAGATTAAAAAACAAAAGGGGCAGTGTAGGAACACCCTGACCCCCCAGGCCTGCTCAGGCCCAAAAAAAGCATTATTTTTTTTACATTTTCAGCCGGGTTGCGCTGGGTGCGCGAACCCCATCGAAAATTAAAAGAAAACGAAGCGCGATCTCCCGCACTTCGTTTTTTAAAGCCCCCGGGTGGGCCAGGTCCCGGGGGCAATCCTGAATTCTGTAGCAGGGGCCCGCGGGGGCCCTCGCAGACCCGGGTACCGCCACCTCCCCGGGGCTTTATAATTTATGTGTGGGGGGACGCAGCCCCGGGGACCGCCACCTCCCCAGGGCTTTATTATAATAGGGTGGGGGGCCTCCCTGGCCCCCCCAAGCCCCGGGGACCGCCACCTCCCCGGGGCTTCATTAAAATACGATCGGGGGGCCTCACGGGCCCCCCAAGCCCCCAGGGACTGCGACCTCCCCGGGGATAAAATAAATAATAAATAATGTGGTGGGGGGCTCGAGCCCCCCCACACTGCCCCGGGGACCACCACCTCCCCGGGGCTTTAAACACTTGGGAGGGGGGCTGCGCGGCCCCCCTTCTGGAGCCCTTGATGGCCCTGGGGACCGCCACCCCCAGGGCCGGCTCCTGCAATGTCCCGGGGTGCCCACCCCCGGGACATTGTTGTTTGCCATGACAGGGCGGGAGCACGGCTCCCGCCCTGTCATAGCAAACTCTGCTTTGGTTTTTGGACGCGAGAGCAGGAAACCTGCTCTCGCTTTCAAAAACCAAAGCAGAATTGCTTTTGCACAAGGGGAGCTGCATGTCAGCAGCTATCCTTGTGCAAAAGCAATGCCGGCTCCCGCAGGAGGCGGGGAGCCTACGGGAGCTTGGGGGCACTGGGGCTCCCCCATGGTCCCCAACGGTGAGGCCAGGCCCTGGGGGATGGGGTCCCTGGGGCCAGAAGTGGCCCGGGAGGGGGCCACATGGCCCCCCTCCTCAAAAATAAAATAAATAATGGCCAAGCCCTGGGGGATTGGGTCCCCGGGGCCAATAGTGGCCCAGGGAAGGGGTGGCCATGCGGCCCCCTTCCCTATAATAAATAAAAAAGCAGAAGGCCGGCCCCGGGGGATGGGGTCCCCAGGACCATAATTGGTCTGAGAAGGGGGGCCACGCGGCCCTCCTCCAAATTTTATTAAAATAAAAAAAGTCTGGCCATGCCCCGGGGGATGGGGTCCCCGGGGCCACAAAAATGCTAAAAGAAGGGGGCCCACACAGCCCCCTTCTAAAAAATTTTTTTTTTTAAAAAGCCGGCATCTCGCTGGAGGCCCCGCCCCCTCCCTGCATCACTCTGCAAACGTGCCCCCTGGTGCGTTGTAAGTTGGGGAATTAATTCCCCTCGAATACTGAGGGTCCCTGGGGGCCAACTAGCCCTCCAGGTACCTCCAGTAAGCGCCACAGAGCTGGATTGCAGAGAGGTGGTCCGAGGCCACACCCCTTTTTACACCACTCTGCAAACGTGCCTCTTGGCACACTGCTGGTGGGGCGATGAGGTCCTCTTGTGTCCTGGGGACATCAGGACACAAGTGGACTTCATCCTCCGAGCAGCAGTGCGACAGGAGCTGCGTTTGCAGAGTGGTGGAGAAAGGGGGCGTGGCCTGGTATGAGAAGTTACCAATCCTGCTGTGTGGGACTTACTGGAGGTAATAAGAGGGGTAGTTGGCCCCCAAGGTTGACATTGGGGGCTAACTACCCCTCCTGTTACCTCCAGTAAATCCCACACAGTGGGATTGCTAAGAGGTGTTCGGAGGCCACGCTCACCTTTCTCCACCACTCTGCAATCGCGACTGCTATGTTATAGTTAGAAATTAGCATTTAAAAACCTTTGAAATTCACTGAAAAAACCACAGGTTCAGTGAATTTCTAAGGTTTTTTAAATGCTAATTTCGAACTATAACGTCCCTAAAACCTATGGTTTTTTCAGTGAATATATATATTTGTAACACCCATCACTCATCCTTCATTGATCATAGTCCTGGTCCTCTTTGTTCACGCTGCAACCTCCTACAGCTGCATGTGTATGCATGGTGCTCAGTTGCTACCTTCTGAGGTCCCAAGATGCTGACCCTGAGTCATTTGCAGAATTCTCAAGTATATTGGGCAAGAAAGGGCTTTAAAATCTCTTGCAAAAACCAATATACAGAGGCCCCACACTTTTTCAAAGTTGTCTGGGCTATGATCTAGGGGAGCTGAGATTGTTTACATCGCTAGTAAGTCCCAAAGTTTATTCAGCCAGGATCTATTCCCCAGGATTTGGTCAGAGCCTCATAGTGCTGTGGTAACCTGCTTGGAAGCACATTGGGCTAGGGCTATGACGTTTCCCTGTGGGACCTTAGGGGGTAAGTCTTTCTGTTGGAGAGGCCAAGAATGACAAAGACATGGCATTTTGGTATGTCAGTCTCAAAAATTATATTTATATGAGCCAGGACCTCCATCCATTCTTATTTAATTTGAGTCATTGTCGTAGCAGGTGAGTTAGAGTGCCCCATCCCTCCACATTTCCACACCACCTCCTCGACTTTGCGGGGTCCCATGTGTATATACATGCTGGGGTATAATACTAGTAATCAAGTTTTTTAAAACTGCCTCCCACCCACCACACTCACTGCTGCAGTATATGCTCTTTACCAAATACTACCCATTCCTCCTCTGAAAGGGGGAAGCAGTGCTTCATTTCAGCAGGTGGGTGCTGGTGGGGCCCAGAGGCAAGTAATCAAAGGAGAATGAATCACTTGTCCTGTTTATAACCAGGGTCTTGGGTTCTTACTGTCTTTAAAAAAACCTCATTCACGTTGAAGCTGTTGGTGCGGTATATCTTGATTTTCTGCAAGCGTTATTACGTGAAAGCATCATCATCTGGTCTCTTTTTTATGCTTTCCACCGCCTGGAGGGAGACCAACTGGTATTCGCAGTAGTGATCAGTGATGGTAAGAGTGAGAGTGAAGTATGTCTAAAATTACCTCCATTTATCAGGACTATTTTTATTGTGTTGATGATGGGGTAAAGCTAAAAAGTGAGAAGTGGTGCGTAAATAGAAGAGTCACTGTTCTATTGCACCCATTTAAAAACGTGAGTGGTTGACATGTTTCAGCCCTTGGGTGCCCTGTTGGGTCGTTGGGCTTTCTTCAGGACCGTGTGGTTGCACACTTACTGTTTTGCAGTGTGCGTAGGTAAGTAATGCACTTACCTTTCTTCTTGCGTGGGCTAATTAGCACTCTGACCTGTTATAGGTGAATTGTACTTGTGCTAGCTGCATCTGCCATACACCGGGGCACGGCAGATGGAGCTAGCACAAATCACCAGTAGCACGTCTCAAAGTAGAGAAAGTCTCACTTCGCCCGTCCCCCGACGGAGCTTCTTGCCATAAATATAAGTTACAGGTACAGGTAATAGCACCGGCCGTGGGCTACCGAACTGAGCTTTGGCACCGGCACTCATTAAGTTACAAATTGAGCACCTGCAGGAGGTGCATCTCGAGATCCTATCGCTCTGTGCGTGGGTCTTCCCTGTGAGGGTCTGCCCCTAAGAAACCAAGGTATGTTTTTCAGGTCGGTGAAATGTGATTGTTTTTTGCTTGGTTGAGATGAGCCTGGCTGTAGAATGAAAACTTTGTTTTCAACTGGGAAGTGGAAGATTGAAGAGCAACAGTCAGAACAATTTTACCAAAAAACCACTGAGATGATGAAAGTGTCATCTGCTGCTTTTAGATGCTTTGGAATTAGGAGATTTCAGATTTTGGTTAGGGGGTGACGGTAAGAGTTAGCCGATTTGTTGAGTTTGTTGAGGAGAAAGGAAGTGCAGTATCCAGAATGAAGGCCAGCAAATTTACCTCCAGGAAAAGCAATGGTCCTTCAAGTTTCAGGTCATTAGGTTGCCTTACAATCTATGTCTCAAAAAGGAATAGCCCTAATACAGTTATCTTAGTCGGATTTTCATTTACCAGAATTCCATTCTCTGGTACTTAAGGTCAATTCAGTAAACATTCATTTGAGATTGGACTGTTTCTAAAATGAAATTGCTTAATGGAGAAAGAATCTCTTTGAATGGTATGTGGTTTCTGCAACTTTGCATAACCGAGTAGGACCCTGTTTTACAGCTCATCTGTGCTCAAAGCTGAAATCCACTGTTAATGAGAGAGCTAAATGAATCATTGTGCCTGCAAACCACGGCTGTCCAGCAACCATGCTGATATAATTCATGCAATTTCAGGAATTTAGTGTTACGCGAAATTCCAGCAATAATGCCATTAATTCACTTCACATAATTTGGCACTGTTTGCTGTGAAACTTTACTGCAAATGTTGCAATTTGTGGTGACTCGCGGTAAAGATTTACTGTGAACACACAGAAACAACAACTGCTGTTCACAGTTGTTGGAAAATGGCCCTCCCTGAAGGGTCACCCCAAACAATTTGCCTTCCTCCTCTATTTTTCTGACCTTGTTTTGTTGGCTTGAGTACTCTGAGCAATTTACCGCTGCCGACCAGTGCATGTGTTCTCTCCGCTAAACATTGTATAGTTGGTTTCCATCTGTTTGCCATATTTAATGTACTTATATGTCCCTAGTAAAGTGCCCTACATGTGCCTAGGGCCTGTAAATGAAATGATACTAGTGGCCTGCAGCACTGCTTGTGCCCCCCACATAAGTAGCCACATAACCACTTCTCAGGCCTGCCACTGCAGGGCCTGTGTGTGCAGTTTACTGCCACTTCGACTTGCCATTTAAAACTACTTGCCAGACCTTGAACTCCCCTTTTATTACACTTAGTTAGATCCTAAGGTAGGCCTTAGGTAGCCCTATGGGCAGGGTGCTGTGTAACTAAAAGGAAGGCTTTAACAGCACAGCACTGGAGGCTCACTTTTGTTCATGGCTTGACGAATAGAGAATGACGATCAGACGCTGGATCATTTAGACAATCAATAGACATGGTTATGTTTATACATACATGAAATTGTTTATTTGAAGCTATCATGTGTACAGACTATTTACAATTGACCTTTTATATGGAATTTGTTTGCATTATTCATTGCACGTTTTAATTCATATCTTTTGTTTTAAAAAATATGGTGTATTCATGTTTTATTAATCTCGTACCACTACATGTTTGAAGGATTTCATTTATTTTTATCACACGGGGGACACGTCACGTGCCATGGATTACCTAATCAGCACCTTTTAAATGTAGGTGTCAATTTCGCTCTGGTTAGCTGAAGTTTTAGCAATGGATTGACGAGTTTTGATTCATCCGACCTCAGTAGTTAAAGTAAGTGGCTTTGAACATGGGAGTTGGCTGATAAGAAATGATGGTACAGACACGGGTGGGACCCGTAAAATATGTTTTTTTTACACACCATGTTTTGGACATCCAGGGGCATTTCATTTATTCACTTTGTTTTATTTTTAGTTCATCTGTCATTTAATGAGTTTGGTTTTTCCTTATTACTTTCACTTAAGCATGTATTTGGAATAAGGTGTGTTACACTATTGAATAATAGTTTCTTGTTGCGCATATGGATACACAACAAATTTAATTGAGCGCTTGAGAATATTTATTCAAATGTTTATTCTGATGCGAGTGTTTCTTTCATCATACTTCCAATGAAGGTCAGAAACCCGAAATGCATTGGGGATAGATTTTTCACTTTGATTCACAGAGAACAGTGAACCACCGTGCACAGTTAAATGAAAGCCTGAATTGGCATCTTATTAGTCTTTCTGGTTAAGCTCGTTGCTAGGAAGATTAAAGGAAGTGCACACATTGGATTAAAATTATGGGAGAAACTGATAAATTGAAGTTCTGACTGTTTATTACATTAATTTTGCTTTATGGTGGTGCATTCCGGGCCTGGGATACCTGACGATGTTACAGCTTCTGGTTATAAGTAAAAGGTGCTGGTAGTGACAAACAGCCTATTTTGTTTTTCACTACTGTGAGGCCTATGCCTCTCATAGGCTAGCATGGGGAATTCCCTTACACACTTTTAAGTGGTAATTCCTGATCAGAAAGGAGTAGCTGTGTCATGTTTGGTATATTTAGAATGGTAATAATAAATCCTCCATACTGGTGAAGTTGGATTTCACATTACTATTTTAGAAATTGCACTTTTAGAAAGTGGACATTTCTCTATGCCTATATCTCGTTGTGCCAGACAGCCTGTCTCCAATACACATCTGGGTTGGGTGACAGCTACACTTTGTGCATTCCCTCTAGACAGCCACAAACATAGGAAGGGGAGGCTCATCTGCATTGTGAGCACCCATCCACACCCATCTGCATTCTGATGGATCTTGCTGGGCAGGAAGGGTGAGAGGTGACTCACACTTACATCTGAAATGGCTGTGCTCTGTCCTCACACAAAGTCCTGATTTACCCCCAGGCAGACCGGACTGTGCAGAAAGGGATCCTAGTGCACTTCAGAGAGATCTTTTGAAGTCCCCCCTCACATTAAAGGCGCGTTTGGGAATAAGTACTGGGCCTCTGACCCCCACAAATGAGACACTTCCGGATCTTGAACTGAACCTCTGTCGGAAGGAGTGCTGAGCTGCTTTAAGTACTCTACTGGACTGCTTTTCTGGATGGACTGCCTATCTGCTTGTTGCCCTTCTGCCTACTGCTCCCCAACTCTGCTGGAAGGAGAGCTGGACTCTGCCCTCCCTCCAAGTGATCTCCAAGGGCTTGCTTGCTTGCCTCCAGTTTTCTGAAATCTCAGGAACACAAAAGACTTCCTACAATTCTGCTGGTATTGCTGGACTTTGCCTTCGGTGAGTCCTACCCTTGCCGGAGGTGCCCCCTCCAAGCTCTGGGCCTTAGAACTGCTGATGCTTTCATCATCTACAATTCCTTGTCCCCTGAAATCAAGCTTTTGGCCTCTTCCAGACTGCGAAAAGGCCCGTTCGCACTGGGACTGCGCCGTTCGCTTGAAGGAACAGCGTGAGCCACCACAGCATCATGTCCTCACACAGCCAGCATCGGCACCCGCGACTGCGAGGCCTGTGTGCCATCTGCGACGGCCGGCTGACTCTTTGGGCCTGCAGGGTCATGGCTGGCAATGCTCTACTTGCTCCTGGCGACCTGTTTGAAACTGTATCCAATGCACACTCCATCACGGTTGGCCTGAACTTTGTACTTATCCTGGTCTAGCGTGACCTAAAGTAACCTTTTAGCGATATTGACTTCTAAGCACTGTTTTGGTTTATTCTTTAAAAATTAATTCCTCCAGTTCTACTTATGAGATGTTTGTCATTTTTGTCTTATTTTATTCTCAAAAATATAATCTATATTTTTCTAAACGTGTGGAGTCTTCTTGGGGTGTTTTCATTGAGTTACTGAAATTTAAGTGTTACACAAATACTTTTGACATTCCCTCTTAAGTTAAGCCTGACTGCTCTGTGCCAAGCTACCAGAGGGTGAGCACAGATTAATTTAGGGTATGTATTTAACTTACCCTGACTAGGGTGGTGGTCCCTACTTCGGCAGGGTGCAAGCCTCTGCCAACTAGAGACCCCATTTCTAACAACGGTGCTCTTGTTTCAATGCATCATCACAGCAAAAATTGACACAAGGATGCATTTCGAGCTAAAATATAGCACAAAATGACCGATTTGTATTGCATATAATTATGATTAACTTTGCATAATTTTGCAGTAATTTCACAAAATAATGTGAAAGTAAATTAAGAGACTTTCATACACCCTTAATTTTAATGCAGAGGACAGTCCACCTTAGCATTCCTCTGCTGCACAGCCTACCCATTCTTCATCTCAGAGAACCCCATAAAAAGCTTTTTATCCACCCGATAGTCCTTGGTATGATCAATGTAAGCTTAAAGCCCTTCTGGGATACAACTGATTGAGTCCCTCCTCTTCCTTTGAAGGGTGAGGAGGAGCAAAGAATGCTGGGATGCTGATGTACTGTCCAATCTGTATAGGAGTCATGACTTTTGGCAAGAAGACCATCTGACTACTCAGCTCCATTGTGTCTGAAGAAAAGAAGGTGTAGGGCAGTAGCAGCAATACTGCCTGAAATTCACTTACGTGACGCAAACAATTTGACAATGCACACTCTTGACAATGGCACAAAGATCTATCCAGGGTTCGCTACATTGCCAGAAGATTCCCATTGCCATTGTAGTTGGAGATACCATTTCTGATCCACAAGTGCTGCCAGCTGAGCTAGTCCATCCTGTCATTCAAGATCAGGCGGCTTATAATCAGAAAAATGCGCTAAGGCTCCAGCCAACTCGTCTTGGCACAGGACCCAGGACCCCACTCAGCCCTGCTTTTTGCAGAACCTTGTGCACTGGTAATGTCTTTGAGAACCTGACTCCCCTTGATGGATGGCAGGAATGCCTTCATGTCCAGATGAATGGACCACAAATCTAACAGCTTAATGTGCAGCCAGGTTTCTGCCAGAGACCAGAGTCTTCCCACAGATGACCGCCTCAATCCAACAGGGACACATCTGTCACCCCTGTCAGCTCTAGGTGGGGAAGGGAGAGGGACCGGTCTCTGGTCCACTTGTGACTGAGCTGCCATCAGTGCAGATCATGTGTAGTCTCCTTCAAAATCTGAATGGCAATGTTGTCCTTAGTGCTGGGACCATTAAAACGTCATATTCCATTGTGAAGCTAGTTGATGTAGTTCACAAGGAGGATGCAGGAGCCACTGCTAGGGTAGCTGAAGACTCCATTAATTTTTTGAATGGCTTAGTCTTCCTAGACTCGCTATTCTGGGAAATCATAGGGATTCACCTTGCTGAGTGAGACTTTAACAATCAGACTCTCTGGAGTAGACTTTTTACCGAAGAACTCAGGTTTGCCAGGTGCCATTCTTTGGTGTCTGGTCACTGCATATTCACTTATGGGCAAGAACAGGGCTTTGATCAGGTGCCCATTAAGATGTCAGTGAGGGTTTCATTAAACAGGAACAGGGGCTCAGATGTAACTGGCCCAGGCTGTAATATTTTCATAAGAGTATTTAACCACAATAGAGGGCTGTTGTAGGTCTAGGATCTTGGCTGCTCATTGAATTACCATTGCAAACGATTCACTCTCTTCCATTGAAAGTCCAAATGGTGAGTTCAGTCCTGTATCAGGGGAAATACCAAGCCCATTGGCCTCTTCTAAGACCATGTAAAAACTGTCACTGACATAATGAGGAGTATTTTCTTAGACTTCTTTCTTTCACTTAAGCATCAGGCTACTGTTGTAGCCAAGAGTTGTTTCTTTCACCTGAAGATTATGGGAAAAATTCTTCTACTTTTGGATCCTCATCTACATATGGCAGTTGTTAGCACACTTATTCCTTCCTTCTTTCCCCTATTAAACTGCTCCGAATGTCTTCTGCTTGTGAATAGTGCCTCAGCAAGCTTGGTGGGATCTGCCCAAAGCATGACCACATAACACCCGTCTTGAGGTTACCACATTGTCATCTATCTGGAGTAGAGACATCTTCAAATCAATGACTATCCATCATAAAGCCACAGATCAAAGTCCCCAAATAAGCTTGCAGCTAAATTCTCCTATGCATGACCCAGAAGCCTGCAATGTGGAAATCAATTTCTCCTACAGATACTCAAATCTAGACTTTGTCTTATGTTGACAGGGCATTTTCCAACATGAGAACCTAGAAGTTGGAATTCATTGCCTCTATAACTCTGATATGGTGGAAATCTCATTTCATTTGTAGGCGTGCGTTATAATCACATGTAGAGCCTACCCACAAATAATCATCTACTGTATTAACATGAAGTTTAGAATTGTGAAATATGTTAACCTTATTACATGACGTATACTAGTTATTTACGAGTAACATGGAGAATTAACATGGAAAATGAATGCAACTAGCCGAACGTTAACATTAAGAATTGGTGTTGTGAAGCTTACAATTACTCATGTATTAAATGTGCTTATTAATTGTGTCATTTCATACGTAGGTTAATGCATTAGTTGTAATTGTATTAATGTCACGTAAATTCGTAAAGCTTACAATATGCATTCTTATGTTAGCTGAAATTTGTAGGCCTGAAATGCAAGTCCCTGAAAACTCTTGCTTTAGAATTAATAGTTGAATTACATGTGTGCTGTGGAATCTGTTATTTCTCACGTTTTGTATTGCAGGTGAAGAAGCATTCTTTTAGGCAGAATAATGTCTTTGTTTTACTAGTTAGTTAAGGAGAGAAGAAGTTACAATCGTGTGGCTGGAGTCGATAAAGGAAGGACGTTAAAATTCACACAGGAGAAAGTCTGGGAACCAAGGACAAATTGTAGTGAGAAAGGTACACGGACAACATTGTGGAAAAGAACATTCAGGACTGTACCCAAAGTGGATGGCACGACTCGAGTTGCATCATGGGAGTGCTCCCAGTGGATAATTGGTTGTTTGAATTAGGGATTGGGCCCCACTTCTCTCTTGCCTTCAGAGAGAGAGCATCTTAAAATGAGCTCTGGTAGCTTTATGCATTATACTTGACTCACTGATCATGTATTGACACCTTTTTATCCTTCCTTCTGAAAATGCTTATTTAGGGATGTCACCTTAGTGTTAGAGTAGGGATAGAATTAATGCTTTTCACTCACCAACCTTTGATGCACGGAAATTTGGACTCATGCTTCCTGATGTTCTGTATACTACTTCTTGAATTAATTGTGTTGTTTATGCTGCACCATCTAAATTGGATGCACAGAATTGGCTTCATGCTAAATCCTTTGTATTTTTATACCTTCCTGTTGAGGTGTCTCTATGTCCAGTTATTTTTGGCTTTGTAATAAATCAACTAATGTTAAGTAGTTGTCCGTGGGTTATTATGTATCCAATGGCTAATTGATTGTTTACTAAAGATTTTTCTCCCCTTTACACTTTCATGTTGCGAAAAAGAACCATCGGAGTGTGACTCTAGAACAGGTCTATAACTTATGGGCCTGGCCCTTTCAGATGGCAGCAGAGTAAGATGGCTCGCACATAAAATAAGGGGAGAATCTGGAAGTGACCTAGCATAGGAGGAACTTAAAATCCCAAAGCCCTGAACTAGGGCCGAATGATCGAGAACAGAAGGCGACGAAATCTGGCGAAGACCGACGGAATTTGATAGTGCTGCGAGATCAGCGACGGAAAGAGGAGTGAGTATTAATAGGGTGTATGCGGTGTGTTAGATTGCGGGAATGATTTGATTGTGTGATGTCTTGCAGAGTTGGGAGTGAGAGTTGGGTGAATGTGGTTTCGGGCTGGACGTGGTCCAAGGATTGAGATTTGAGTTGCAGGTCCCAAAGTGGCCTAGGATTCCGGGATATTGAAAGGTGTAGAAGACAGCGAGATTGTGATTGTCTGACAGAAGAATTGAGGAATTTTCGTGAGACGTCATCAGCAGTTCCACCTAAGACAGGGAAATTTGTGTGAATGGGACATATGAGAATCGTCTAGTGGTCCTTGTGTACAGGGGTTAACTATACTTATTCGGGTGATCTACGTGGGTCTAGGGTCATCGCGTGTGAATGTTCTTGAGTGGTTGAATTCTATCAATCCATTTAGATGGCAGACAATTACAGATTTAAGATGACTGTATAAGTGAATGAGTACATAGAAATTGTGAAGGAGGGTGAGCTGCTGCGAGGAGTGTGAGAGAAGCCAGGCTGTGCTGCGCTGCTATAGGTCAGTTGGTGTAACACCGCGCTGGGATTGGTTGGTAGTCATCGGGAAGGTTGTGGTTGAAAAAGGTTGTTCCGCCGTAATCTATGGTAGAGCAAATTGCATTTTGGAATCATGCGATGCTTTAGGGTGTTGCAGGATCTTTTTAGGGGTGATAAAGTGGTTGTTACTCGAGTGGGCGAAGAGGCGCAACCCGAGGATACTCCAGAACACTATATGGTGACAAAAGTTGGGCTCCACACTATAATTTGGCTTCAAAATTGGCATAAGATCAATGAAAAGGAGGGTGATTGTCATTTCCACACTTTGGTTCATTCCGGTTGGATGTATTGAATCAGCTTAGAGGAGCACTGTTTGCGCTGCAACCTTTGCCTAGACCAACACAGTTGGAAGCATTAGATACATTGATGTGTACACCTCATGCTAAGTAGAGGGAGAAATATCAAGGGAGAATGATGAAAACTGTGAGGGCATATCCGGATGCACAGTGGGATGCGAAGCTTAAGAGGCGGCGAGTGGATACCATTGTGGGAGAAAGGTTGTACCCAGTACTGGTAGGGGATGGAAAATGTTAGAAATGGGGGTCTCTGGTTGGCAGAGGTAGGTACCTTTGTCCAAATAGGGACTCTTGCTTCTAGTCAGGGAAAGGGGGATACACACTTTTGATAACCCCTGCTCACCCCCTTAGAAGCTTGGCACGAGCAGACAGGCTTACCCCAAAGGCAATGTGTAAAGTATTTGTACCAACACACACAGTAACACAGTGAAAACACCACAAAAGGACACCACACCAGTTTAGAAAAATAAAATATCTTTATCTAAACTCAACAAGACCAAAACGACAAAAATGCAACATACATAGTTAAAAATATGACTTTCAAAAGGTGGCAGTTCTGAGATACCTTTTCAGGGCTACTCATGTGGGTGGCACAATCAATGCTGCAGGGCCACTAGTAGCATTTGATTTACAGGCCCTGGCACACTCAGTGCACTTACAAGGGGCTTACCAGTAAATCAAGTATGCCAATCATGGATAACCAATCATGTTCACAATTTACACAGAGAGCATAGGCACTTTGGCACTGATTAGCAGTGGTAAAGTGTCCAGAGTCCTATAACCAAAAAAACAACAGGTCAGGAAAAAATAGGAGGAAGAAACAAAACATTTGGGGATAACCCTGAAAAAAGGGCCAAGTCCAACAGAAAGTGACAGGGAGTGACATTAGTGACAACTAAGACAGCTTGTTGGATGGGTTGTTAGCCAACACCTTCGAAAACCAAACTTTTACTGCTAAACCCCCACAAATCGTTCAAAGGCAAAATGCTATGGGGGGGATCCCCCTCAAGAGAATGGCCACATTTGACTATCTGGGCATAACTCTCTCTGAGAAAATGACCTGGAAGCACCAAATTATGAAGCGGGCCCTTCAGCAGAAGCAGACCACTGGGGCTCTGATCAAGGAGCGTAGGACTTCACCGACCAAACCAAGAGCAGCCCCACTCCAGATTTATGACCATGAGGTAGTGGGTTCCGCTTTGTACGGGGGCCGAACTCTGGGGATTTGAGAATTTGGAAGGCCTCCTCGCTACTGAGAACAAATCTTTGAGATCCCTTTGCTCCCTTCCCCAGAGTACTCCGCTTCATCCATTTAGGCTAGATTTGGGCAGACCATCAATTGTGGATAAAGCAAGGCTTCTTTCCCTGCTTTTCTGGTTGCGCTTGAAACTAACCCCTGAGCTCGCCCATTACGCTGCTGCTCTTGACAAAGTTTGTGCACTTGACCGCTTCAAGAAAATTGGGTGGTTTACCAAAGTCAGGTCATTGCTTACAGCGATAGGTTGGGGGAGCTCGTGGGATGCTAAAGATCCCAGTTTATTGCCCAGTAAAGGACTAGTATATTCAATATTGGAACTGGGTGGCGCAGACCACTGTCACTCAACTGGTTGGGGGCCGACTCACTTTAGAATTTATGGAATCCAAATTGCTAAGCGCCTATGAACAATACATGGAGGTTATTACAATCCCACAGGACAGGAAGCTTCATATCCAATTTAAATTTGGCTCCCTTCCTGTGAACTCCTCTACTGCAGCTTGGCGTCAGCCGCCTCTGCAATGCAGTGCTGTCCTGGGTGCCCTCTCACTGTAGAGACAATTAGCCATATTTAATTTGCTTGCCCTCTGTATAACTTCCCTAGAAATAAATGGCTAGCCCTGTCTGCAGGCTGCTGGGAACTCGATGCTACCAAGAAGCACTGCACATTCTGAAATCCGATTCCAGGCCTTCAGTTGCTTGCGCAGTTGCCAAGTTTCTTGGTAAAATGTGGATCATTAGGAGGTACACATTAAAGAAGCGATAGCGCGCACTCCCTAATTTTTTATCAACTTTTTTAGCCCATGTTTTAGACAACAATTTTATGTTTTTTATCCCTGCAAACTTTACCATTCTGATTGAATGGTGGGTTTTTCTGCGTAGTTTAATTGGGGTATAAGTTTTTGATACCACATTTTTTATTCTGTTAACTGTTGTTTTAATCATCTCATAATTGGCCGCTACAAATCAATTGGCAATCGATGTGTTGTATTTAATGAACTTTTGTCACGTTTTTAATATCAGATTCATGTACTCTATGTGTTAGACCCGGGATCCCTGGTTGGATGAGGTAGGTACCTTAGGCCAAGTAGGGACCCGCGTTCCAACGTCAGGGAAAGGAAGGTCACCTTCTTAGATAGCCCCGCTCACCCCCTCGGTAGCTTGGAATGAGCAGCCAGGCTTATCTTCAAGGCAGATGTGTAAAGTATTTGCAACCACGCTCACAATAACCCAATGATGACACCACAAATAGACTCCACACGAGTTTTATAAAAACGAGTATAAACTTTATGTAAAAAGATTTACGATAAGACCACACAATATAAAACCAACATATGAGGTTGTGTAATATTTCTCCTGGCCGGTTGTTGGGACAGCCAGCCCTTGTAAGTTCTGGCGATATCAATGAGCACTTCTAAACATTCTCCTGTACTCCTAATATCATATCATACAGTCGTAATGCTAGAATCAGGCACTTTTGCAATGTAAAATACTGTAATGCGTAACGTAGCAATCAGATACTCTGCAATGAGAAGAATGCAATGCGTAATGCAACAATCAGGCACTTTGCAAGGTAAAATAATGCAATGCGTAATACAACCACCAGATGTCGTTATGCAAAAATAAGGCAATGCGTAATACACTAATCAGGTAATTCGGTATGCAGGAATAATGCAATGCGTAATACTCTAATCAGGTAGTTCGTTATGCAGAAACAAGACATTGTGTCATACGACAATCAGATAGTTCGTTATGCAGATAAAATGCCATGCGTCATACTCTAATCAGGTACTCCGTTATTCATAAATGTTGCAATGTGTAAAACGACATTCAGGTACTCCGTTCTTCAGAAATGGAATAATGCGTAATACACTCAGGCTCCGATCACCGGGCCTTCGGCGGTCCCTCTGCCTCTCCTTCTGACTTACAGTCAGCCTCTCACAGATGCCCAAAACACAGTACGATGTAATCCAAAAGTGCAGCTTCGCACTCCGGCCCCGGAACCGCCACTCCCTTGGTAATACGGGCCACAATACGAGCAAAAGCAGAGGCTCGCGCTGCCAACACGAGAGAGAGGCTGAGAGCATCTCCCTCCGAGCCCGCGCCCCGCCCCAGGAGTCGACACACGTTACCTGGGGGGCGCGAACTCCCTCTCCTCTCCTCGTCCAGTGGCTGGGCCTCCAATGCAGCTTTGTGGAATGGCAACGGCGGCTCGGGCCGGCAACTCAGCTCCTCCGGGACTGCCGGTCCGGCCCGCTTCAGTTACAAAGATCTCAGGCTGCCACAAAGCACATGCACACAGCGTCGCTGAGTCTTCCTTACGCTTCGGGTGCATGATCACAGGGCACTCCACACACAGGTCTCAGGCTGCACGAAGATCACGCGCACAGCGTCGCTGAGACTCACTTTAATCCGGTGCACACGATGACAAGGCGAATCCTCACGAAGGTCTCACGGTGCACAATGCACCCGCACACAACGGCGTTGAGACTCACTTGGATTCCGGTGCACACGATAACAAGGCAAATCCTCACGAAGGTCTCACGGTGCACAACGCACCCGCACACAACGGCGTTGAGACTCACTTGGAATCCGGTGCACAAGATCACTGGACAATCCTCACAAAGGGGTTCAGGCTGCACAAAGCACACACACACTGTGTCGCTGATCCTTTCTTGGACTCCAGATGCCCTCGATCACAGGCCGATCCTCCTGAAGGTCTCAGGCTGCACAAAGCACACGCACACAGTGTCGCTGAGACTCATTTGGACACCAGGCGCCCACAATCACAGGGCAGTTCTTACGAGGGTCTCAGACTGCAACAGGCATGCTCACACAGCGCCGCTGAGACTGTCCTGTAAACTTTTGTGTTCCTGTGTTTCCGAACAGGGAGCCAGCTCACCTCAGGCCTTTGGGGATAAGTTACTTCAGGACACCGCACACAGCAAAGTCCTTCAAGCAGGGGGACACAGCACACAGCAAAGTCCCTTTAGCCTTTCCTTGGTTAAAACACCAAACTGCAAGCCAGCCCCAGAACACACAGCAAGGGTCAGTCCTATCCTTCAGTCTATTCAGTTGTTTCTTCCTTGGCAAAGGTCCTCTTGACCACGAAGTAGCTCCAGTCTTGTTCACACTTGATCAAGCCATTCTCCAAAGTTCAGGGGCTTCAGCTCTCATAGTTATACCCCTCAATGGCTTTGAAGTCTTTGTACTCAGGGGGCACTGACCCCTGTTCAAACCAGTTCTGGGTGCCTCCCTGCCAGTGACACCTTTATCCTTTGATTAGTGGGGGTCTGGATTCTCAATCACTCAGCAGGAGATGGGACAATTGTTTTATAGCAGCAACCCAGGCCTCTTCACCTCTAGGGGCTTCTCCTCCCACTACACTCCAGATGCAGGTCAGCCTTTGGCTGTCTCACCTCCTCCCCTGGGTCAATACATTCCCCAGATCCTATCGCTTTCAAATCCAGACAGTCAATCCACAGCCAGGCAGAGACACACAGAAATGTTAGAGCACAAAAACTCAGCCACTTCTAAAAGAGTGGCTTCTGAACACACAATGCAAAAAACACCTACATAAAAAGATGTGTTATTGCATTGTGAGTTCAGGCATACTAAACTTCACCTTTCCATCTTAAGCCCTTGGGAAGATAGGCTGGAAAACATATTACACAGCCTCCCGTTCTGTCCTATGGGCAAGATGGCATTTCAACAGGGAAAAACGAAATGAAGATTATTTCACTGTCAGGACATGGCACACACCTTAGTACATGTCCTACCTTTCACATGCAGTACACCCTGTCCAGAGGGTACCCTGGACCTACCATAGGGCTGTCTGACGTGCATAGAAAGGGAAGGGTAAGGTCTGGCAAGTGAGTGCACTTGACAGAACAACATGGCAGTTTAACAAACTGTGCGCAGGCCCTGCAATGGCAAGAGTTCCCTTTTTAAAGCTACTTGTGTGGGTGGCACAAATAGTGCTGCAGGCCCACTAGTAGCATTTGCATTACCAGCCCTGGCACACATAGTGCACTGTACTAGGGACTTTACTAGGAAGGCAAACGTCAAAAATAGAGGAGGTAGAGGCAAAAAGTCTGGGGTAATCATGCCAAGAAGTGCCAGGTCTAACACGTGTCCCCCCCAGCCGAAAAGTGGGGAGAACTACCCACCCTCATGGGAGTTCTCATCACTAAGGCAAAAAAATCTGGACAGACCGTCAGAATTGGCGTGTTCTGTTCCAGGGCGGTGTTCCACCGTGAAGTACATTCCCTGTAGGGAGATGGACCACCTCAACAGTTTTGGGTTCTCACCCCTCATCTGCATCAACCATCTGAGGGGCCTGTGGTCTGTCTGAACAAGGAAGTGAGTCCCAAACAAGTAAGGCCTCAACTTCTTCAGTGCCCAGACCACAGCAAAAGCTTCCATTTCGATTGCACTCCACCTCTGTTCCCTGGGAAGTAGCCTCCTGCGAATGAAAGCTATGGGTTGGTCCAAGCCCTCGTCATTCATTTGTGAGAGTACCGCTCCCACACCATCGTCTGAAGCATCTATCTGCACTACAAATTCCTTGGAGAAATCAGGCGCCTTGAGCACGGGCGCCATGCACATGGCAGTTTTCAGGGCATCAAAAGCGGTCTGGCAGGCATCAGTCCAGATCACCTTCTTGGGCTGTTTCTTTGACGTCAGTTCTGTCATGGGGGAAACAATGGAGCCATACCCCCTCACGGACCGTCTGTAATACCCAGTGAGTCGTAGAAAGGCCCACACCGCTGCCTGGGTCTTGGGGGGTTCCCAAGCCAGAATGGTATCAATCTTTGCCTGTAGGGGCGCCACCCGGCCGCTCCCTACCTGGTGTCCTAAGTACACCACAGAACCGCGCCCTATCTGGCACTTACTCGCCTTGATAGTCAGGCCCGCCCTCTGCACGGCCTTCAACACTTCACAGAGGTGTCGCAAATGTTCCTCCCAACTGGAGCTGAACACAGCAATATCGTCCAGGTAGGCGGCGCTGAATTCCTCCAGCCCACTCAGCACCTGGTTCACCAGTCTCTGGAAGGTGGCAGGGGCGTTCTTCAACCCAAAGGGCATAACTCTGAACTGGTAGTGCCCCTCTGGCATTGAGAACACTGACCTCTCCTTGGCCCCCTCGGTCAAGGCAATCTGCCAGTATCCCGACGTCAAGTCAAATGTACTGAGGTACCGGGCAGCTCCCAGCTGATCCACGAGCTCATCAGCTCTGGGGATGGGGTGCGCATCAGTCTTAGTGACGGCATTGAGCCCACGGTAATCCACACAGAACCGGAGTTCTGGGGTGGCACCTGGTGCAGCAGCTTTTGGCACAAGGACCACTGGGCTAGCCCAGGGGCTGCTGGATGGCTCAATCACCCCTAGCGCCAGCATCTTAGAAACCTCCTCCTTGATGCTGGCCCTGACCTTATCAGCTACTCTGTAAAATTTTTGTTTTACAGGCAGACTGTCTCCAGGGTCCACATCATGGACGCACCAATGGGTGACTCCTGGGATCAGGGAGAACAGAGAGGCGAACTGACCCAATACCTGGCGACAGTCCCTCTGCTGCTCCGGGGTCAGGGTAGGCGAGAGGTTCACCCCATCCACTGACCCATCCTTTTCCTTGGCTGACAGGAGTTCAGGAAGAGGTTCACTCTCCTCTTCTTCCGCCCCGTCATTGGTAGCCAAGAGCATGGTCACCTCAGACCTCTCAAAGTGTGGTTTGAGGCGGTTCACATGGAGGACCCTCAAAGGGTTCCGAGGAGACCAGAAGTCAACCAGGTAGGTCACTTCACTCCTGCGCTCCACCACCTCATAAGGCCCAGTCCACTTGTCCTGGAGCACGCAAGGCTCCACTGGCGCCTTCACCCACACTTTCTGCCCAGGTTGAAACTCGACCAGAGTGGCATTCTGGTCGTACCACCATTTCATTTCTTCCTGGCTGGCTTCCAGGTTCGCCTGAGCAAGTTGCCTGAATCGTCTAGTTTGGTTCCTGAAGGCCAGCATGTAGTTGTATACATCCTGGGGGGGTTTACTAGGAGCCTTCTCCCATCCCTCCTTCACCAATCTCAAGGGTCCTCTTACAGGGTGCCCATACAGGAGCTCAAAGGGACTGAACCCTAAGGACTTCTGTGGCACCTCCCTGTATGCAAACAGCAGGCATGGTAAGAGGACGTCCCACTTACGCCTCAGGGGTTCCTCAAGACCCATAATCATGCCCTTCAGGGTCGGGTTAAATCTCTCAACCAGACCATTACCCTGAGAGTGGTAAGGTGTGGTGAACTTGTAGGTCACCCCGCACTCCTTCCACAGAGATTTCATATACCTTGATATGAAATTAGTACCCCTGTCGGACACCACCTCTCTGGGGAACTTCACGCGGGAGAAAATCCCCATCAGTGCACGGCCCACCACAGGGGCTGACACCGCCTGGAGAGGGATGGCTTCCGGGTACCAGGTGGCATGGTCCACCAAGACCAGGATGAACCTGTGGCCCATGGCCGTCTTGGGATCCAGCGCCCCCACAATGTCAATGCCCACCCTCTCAAAGGGGGTGCTGACCACCGGGAAAGGTTGGAGGGGAGCCTTGCGCTTCCTTCCATTCTTCCCACTTGCCTGGCAAGTCTGACAGGTCCTGCAATGAGTATCAGAACTCTTGCGCATTTGAGGCCAGTAAAAGTGAGTGACAAGCCTCTCAAAGGTCTTGTCCTGCCCCAAATGTCCTGCTAAAGGTACATCATGACCCAACCCCAGTAAGAAGGCTCTGAAGCGCTGGGGTACCACCAGCGCACAGGCTGACCCAGGCTCAGTGACCTTAGGCTCACTATACAGGAGATCATTCTCCCAGTAAATCAAGTGTGATCCAGACTGATCACCTGCTGCCTGGTTTGCTGCCTGTTGCCGCAAACCCACAAGAGAAGGGCACCTCTTCTGCTCCTCGCAGAATGCCTCCCTGGAGGGCCCTCCCTCCTGCTGCCATTCAGTCAGCTCAGGTAGGTCCCCCAGTTTAGCCACTGGTTCCCCCGTAGGTTCCAGGGCATCCCCCTCAAAGGGTGCCTCCTCTTGGACCGTGGGAACTGCGGGGGCCGGTTTCCCATGCCCCCTGCCTCTTCTCCTTACAGCAGGCACCTGGGCCACTGTTTCAGGCTCCAGGTCCCCTTGAATACCTCTACTGGCTGCCATAGACCGAGTGGTTACACAAGCCCACTCAGGCAGACCCAACATCTCCAAATGCTCCTGGCGCTCCACCTCCTTCCAGGGGGAGCTCTCCAGGTCATTCCCCAGCAGACAGTCTACAGGCATGGACGGACTCACAACGACCTTCAAAGGACCCGAGACCCCCCCCCCCCCATTCAAAGGGAACCAGCGCCACCTTGCAGAGGCGCACTGAGTTGTCTGCTGCAACTACAGGGTGAAGCACATCGGGAATTACCTGCTCCTCAGACACCCACTGACACCTGACAGATGTCAAACTAGCTCCGGTGTCCCACAGAGCCTCCACCCTCTTTCCACTGATGGTCACCCACTGCCTGTATTTTTTAGTATTCTCAGGCAGAGAGATTTCCTGGACAATCACTCGATCTCCCAATGAGACCAGGGTCATAACGGCTTGCTCCTCCCCATTCCAAGGACTCAATTCCTCCCCCAACGCTACACTCACTAATCCTGGTGTTGGAGCACCAGCGGGTGCAGACGACTTCTTGGGGCATCTAGGGGAAATATGACCCACTTCCTTACAGAAGTAACAAGTAGGAGGACATCGGTTGTCCCGCTGGCCCTTATGGAGCCAGGACCTCTTAGCCTTTGGGGACTGGGACCCTTTCACCTGGGAACTACTTTGGGGCCCTTTAGAGAACCCTTGTGGTTACCATTGTCCTCCCCCACCTTCTGCAGGGGACCCTGTACACTTTTGGTAGTGGTACCTCCAATCCCCTTGTGGACCCGGGTACGGGTCCAGCGGTCCGCCTCTTCAGCAAGCTTACTGGGATCAGTTAGCTTGCTGTCCAAAAGATGCTGGTGCAGCTCTGGAACACACAGACTACTCAAGTGCTCCCAACTTATTAAATCTCATAAGCTCTTAAAATCAGTTGCCTTGCTGCCCTTCATCCAACCATCCAGTGCACGCGTGTACGCATTCACACACTCAACCCAAGTACTGGATTCCTGTTTCTTGAAGGTCCTGAATTTCTGCCGATACTGTTCAGGAGTGAGCCCATACCTAAGGCATAAAGCCTCCTTCATATTGGCGTAGGTCAGGGTTCCCTCCCTCTCTAAAGGGGGAAAGACATCCCTCCCAGAAGCCTCAAAGTGTTTCCATAGGCCCGCCCCCCAATGCATCTCAGGCACCTCATTCATCCTCAGTGCGATCTCGTATGCCGTGAACCACGCATATATATCATCACCCCTCTGGTAATCTCGCACTAAGTCCTTGGGAATGTACACCTTCCCTACTAGCACTGGTTGTGTGCTGCCACCATTTGAACTGGACTCGGCCTATTTAATCTTCATTTCCAGTTCCTTCAAGTTCAACTCATGAGCTAAGAGAATCTTTTTCTCTTCCAAGGCGAGAGCATTCCTACTCTCCTCTGCTCGCTTTTCACTTTCAATGAGCAGCTTCTTCTCCTCTGCCTGAGTTTTAAGTTTTAAAACCTCCAACTCATGCTCTCTGACCCTTTGGTTTTCCTCCAACTCCTCTGGTGAAAAACTCCTCCCTGAATGGCTACTACCAGCCCCTGAAGCTGGTCCCTCCACTGGCAAATTATTATTATTATTATTAAATTAAATTTATAAGGCGCACAGCTACCCGGAGGTTTCCCGGCGCACAGGACAGATTGCAGACAAATCGGGCAAACTTTTTACTGGTTGAAAATCCTGTGGACCAAAACCATTCCCTGGGTCATCCTCATCCACCTCAACATCACCCGCCTCCTGAGTCCCTTTGGCTTCCCACCAGGCCCTCAAGGCCACCTGCAGCTCCTCCTTCTTGGTGCTACCTTTCATAGGACATCCCAATGCCCAGCAGAATTGCCTCAATTGATAAAACTTGTAGGTAAGCAATGCCTCAATGTTGAACTCTAATTCGGCAGCCTCACTGGCTCCTTGACTCCTCTGAGACATGATGTGTGGCTTAAATGTTGCTCAAAACAAAACCAACTAGAACCAACAAATCAAGGACACAATATGTGGTTGCGTCGTGGTCTGCGCTATTTATGATATACACCAATCACTGTGAGTGAATTTGCAAATACACATTCAGATCCCACACCGCTGACCACCAAATGTTAGACCCGGGATCCCTGGTTGGCTGAGGGAAGTACCTTAGGCCAAGTAGGGACCCACGTTCCAATGTCAGGGAAAGGAAGGTCACCTTCTTAGATAGCCCCGCTCACCCCCTCGGTAGCTTGGCACGAGCAGCCAGGCTTATCTTCAAGGCAGATGTGTAAAGTATTTGCAACCACACTCACAATAACCCAATGATGACACCACAAATAGACTCCACACGAGTTTTATAAAAACGAGTATAAACTTTATGTAAAAAGATATACGATAAGACCACACGATATAAAACCAACATATGAGGTTGTGTAATCTTTCTCCTGGCCGGTTGTTAGGCCAGCCAGCCCTTGTAAGTTCTGGCGATATCAATGAGCACTTCTAAACATTCTCCTGTACTCCTAATATCATATCATACAGTCGTAATGCTAGAATCAGGCACTTTTGCAATGTAAAAATACTGTAATGCGTAACGTAGCAATCAGACACTCTGCAATGAAAAGAATGCAATGCGTAACGCAACAATCAGGCACTTTGCAAGGTAAAATAATGCAATGCGTAATACAACCACCAGATATGTCGTTATGCAAAAATAAGGCAATGCGTAATACCCTAATCAGGTAATTCGGTATGCAGGAATAATGCAATGCGTAATACTCTAATCAGGTAGTTCGTTATGCAGAAACAAGGCAATGCGTCATACGACAATCAGATAGTTTGTTATGCAGATAAAATGCCATGCGTCATACACTAATCAGGTAGTTTGTTATGCAGGCATGATGCAATGCGTAATACTCTAATCAGGTATTCCGTTATTCAGAAATGTTGCAATGTGTAAAACGGCAGTCAGGTACTCCGTTCTTCAGAAATGGAATAATGAGTAATACACTCAGGCCCCGATCACCGGGCCTTAGGCGGTCCCTCCGCCTCTCCTTCTGACTTACAGTCAGCCTCTCACAGTTTTCCCCAACATGGTACAATGTAATCCAAAAGTGCAGCTTTGCACTCCGGCCCCAGTACCGCCACTCCCTTGGCAATACGGGCCACAATACGAGCCGAAGCAGAGGCTCGCGCTGCCAACACGAGAGAGAGGCCGAGAGCGTCTCCCTCCGAGCCCGCTCCCCGCCCCAGGAGTCGACACACGTTACCTGGGGGGCGCAAACTCACTCTCCTCTCCTCGTCCAGCGGCTGGGCCTCCAATGCAGCTTTGTGGAATGGTAACGGCGGCTCGGGCCGGCAACTCAGCTCCTCCGGGACTGCCGGTTTGGGCCGCTTCAATTACGAAGATCTCAGGCTGCCACAAAGCACATGCACACAGCGTCGCTGAGACTTCCTTACGCTTCGGGTGCACGATCACTGGGCACTCCACACACAGGTCTCAGGCTGCACGAAGATCACACACACAGCGTCGCTGAGACTCACTTTACTCCGGTGCACACGATGACAAGGCACAACCTCACGAAGGTCTCACGGTGCACAACGCACCCACACACAACGGCGATGAGACTCACTTGGATTCCGGTGCACACGATCACAAGGCGAATCCTCACGAAGGTCTCACGGTGCACAACGCACCCGCACACAACGGCGTTGAGACTCACTTGGATTCCGGTGCACACGATAACAAGGCAAATCCTCACGAAGGTCTCACGGTGCACAACGCACCCGCACACAACGGCGTTGAGACTCACTTGAATTCCGGTGCACACGATCACTGGACAATCCTCACAAAGGGGTTCAGGCTGCACAAAGCACACGCACACTGCGTCGCTGATCGTTGCTTGGACTCCAGATGCCCCCGATCACAGGCCGATCCTCCTGAAGGTCTCAGGCTGCACAAAGTACATGCACACAGCGTAGCTGAGACTCATTTGGACACCAGGCACCCACGATCACAGGGCAGTTCTTACGAGGGTCTCAGACTGCAACAGGCACGCTCACACAGTGCCACTGAGATGCTTCTGGAAACTTTTGTGTTCCTGTGTTTCCGAACAGGGAGCCAGCTCACCTCAGGCCCTTGGGGATAAGTTACTTCAGGACACCGCACACAGCAAAGTCCTTCAAGCAGGGGGACACAGCACACCGCAAAGTCCCTTTAGCCTTTCCTTGGTTAAAACAGCAAACTGCAGGCCAGCCCCAGAACACACAGCAAGGGTCAGTCCTATCCTTCAGTCTATTCAGTTGTTTCTTCCTTGGCAAAGGTCCTCTTGACCACGAAGTAGCTCCAGTCTTGTTCACACTTGATCAAGCCATTCTCCAAAGTTCAGGGACTTCAGCTCTCATAGTTATACCCCTCAATGGCTTTGAAGTCTTTGTACTCAGGGGGCACTGACCCCTGTTCAAACCAGTTCTGGGTGCCTCCCTGCCAGTGACACCTTTATCCTTTGATTAGTGGGGGTCTGGATTCTCAATCACTCAGCAGGAGATGGGACAATTGTTTTATAGCAGCAACCCAGGCCTCTTCACCTCTAGGGGCTTCTCCTCCCCCTACACTCCAGATGCAGGTCAGCCTGTGGCTGTCTCACCTCCTCCCCTGGGTCAAGACATTCCCCAGATCCTATCGCTTTCAAATCCAGAAAGTCAATCCACAGCCAGGCAGAGACACACAGAAATGTTAGAGCACAAAAACTCAGCCACTTCTAAAAGAGTGGCTTCTGAAAACACAATACAAAAACCACCTACATAAAAAGATGTGTTATTGCAATGTGAGTTCAGGCATACTAAACTTCACCTTTCCATCTTAGGCCCTTGGGAAGTTAGGCTGGAAAACATATTACACAGCCTCCCCATTCTGTCCTATGGGCAAGATGGCTTTTCAACAGTGAAAAACGAAATGGAGATTATTTCACTGTCAGGACATGGCACACACCTTAGTACATGTCCTACCTTTCACATGCACTACACCCTATCCAGGGGTACCCTAGACCTACCATAGGGGTGTCTGATGTGCATAGAAAGGGAAGGGTAAGGTCTGGCAAGTGAGTGCACTTGACAGAACAACATGGCAGTTTAACAAACTGTGTGCAGGTCCTGCAATGGCAGGCCTGAGTTCCCTTTTTAAAGCTACTTGTGTGGGTGGCACAAATAGTGCTGCAGGCCCACTAGTAGCATTTGCATTACCAGCCCTGGCACACATAGTGCACTGTACTAGGGACTTTACTAGGAAGGCAAACGTCAAAAATAGAGGAGGTAGAGGCAAAAAGTCAGGGGTAATCACGCCAAGAAGTGCCAGGTCTAACAGTATGCATTTGCACTTTTATGGTCGCAATGACCGAAATAAAGTTTATTATGACTGATATGCACTTTAGCACTGATTAGCAGTGGTAAAGTGCCCAGAGTCCTATAACCAAAAACAACAGGTCAGGAAAAAATAGGAGGAAGAAGCAAAAGGTTAGGGGATAACCCTGCAATAAGGACCAAGTCCAATATAAAATCACCGAATAGGAGTAAAAGGACAAATGGGAGTGGCAGTAGTGATAACTAAGACAGCTTGTTGGATGGGTTGTTAGCCGAGCGACCCCCACCTTACAGTCCACAATCGGGTGAAGGGGGGGCAAAACTCAGAAAGTGCTGGGAATATGGAAAGTATAGCAGCTCTTGTGGGTCCTGATCCAGGGGTCGAGGGAAGGATATCAACAGGAGTGTCTGTCTTGGGAGGAATGGAACAGAATGGTGTCAATGCTGCTTCACGGTTGCTGGAAGCTCTTATAGTACTGGTTCCCATCGGTCCTTTTGTTCCTGTTTACGACCCGAAATCAGTGGGAAGCCTTAGTCAGAAGGGAACGGATTGAGAAGGACAGGGAGAATGAGTGAGAATTGCCATTCCCTAGTGCTTATGGAATCTAGTACCCCATTAGCGACTACTGCTGACCATTCTGGAGTACGTATTTGCTTCAGTACTATACGGTCTATACCCAGGGTAAGCACTTGTTTATATCTGAGGATGTGGTATACTCCTGTGAGAGGACCAAGTGGTGTGACCTTAGAAGCAAGCACAAGTTAGAGAGCCTCTGAAATCTGCATCTTCTAGATGGAGTCATGGTTGAGAGACCATCATAACAGCAAGGAGAGTCAGAATAGTAAGTCGAGTTAGGGTACCATCAAGGCTGCAATGAAGGTGAAGTTAGTGGCTGTGGTGAGACTGAAGGCTGAATTAGATGAAATCATCAGTGGGAATCTACCTTTAGACAGAATAGAGACCTATGAGCCAGATGATCTGTTGTTTGTAGCTAAGGATGCCATCCGAAGGGCAAGTCAAGCACATGAGAAGTTGTCGGAGTCGGCTCAGAGGTATGGAGTAGACTTGTCTCGAACTAAGACACTACAGGGAAATCACAGGCTCATTTACAGCGACCAAGAGCTAGAGGAAAAGAGTGTGACTGGGTTGAAGATGCACATCTGAGAGTTGGTAATAGAAATAAGGGCCTGGAGTATGCTGGATGATTGGGAGGAGAGATGGTCAAAGAAGAAGAGCATAAGAAAGGCGACAGGAGAGACACAACCTTCAGGAGGAGGAACGCAGGGAGTACAGGCAAATCCGTTATGGGAAGTGCCTAGTGAAGGGTTACGTGCGTGTTACCTGGAGTCGAGGTGACCTTGCTGCATTCACGAATGATTGCCCCAGGCTGAGGAAGAAACCTGTGGAGTGGTACAAGCAAGTCGATCACTTTGTTAAGATCTCGAAAGTGTTGTGGATTGACCTAAACACCTTGTTTGAAATTGTGGTTCCTAGTGATCTATGGTCTGCTTGTGAGAAGCTGTTGAGTGGCCTACTGCTGAACCCGAGAGGGATCTAGTAACTCATGGTCCTTCGCCAATGGTTATGAAGAAGTACGATCAGGTGATCGCATGGTTGCAGTCCAAAATAGCCCCTCAAGACATCAATTGGGTTAAGATAGATCGAATGACCCAGAAACCTAAAGAGTCAGTACATGCTTACTATGAGAGGCCGTTACATGCCTTTAAGCACTATATTGGGCTAGATACGCTCGACCCTAAAGACATGGGACAATTTGTATCCAAATTTGTGACTAGATTGGGGCCGGAGATCAGCCTCATGATCCTACAGCACCTAATTTGTGAACAAATCCATAGACGAAATCCTACGGTATGCCAGGCATTGCAGAGATGAGGTGGACTCAAAGCATAGGAGAATAAATGTGAAATGCCCAAAAGGGAGAGCAGGTGCAGGTAATAGTGGGAACTCCAGCTCGTGGTCGAGGGAATGTTCCAGGAGGTGTCTAAGTAACATCAGTTGCAGGGTCAACGGGAGAGGGATGAGGAAGAGGCGTCCACATAGATCCGAAGACAGAATAGATGTTGCAACCATGAAGAAGAACACTGCCTGTCATTTTTGTCACAAAATCGGGCATTGGAAGCGCGAGTGTCCCCTTAATCCTGTGAACCAAGTGCAGGAAGGAGAACTCGTGCAGGTGGCAGTAGGAGTAAATCATTTACCAACAGTGACTAGGCCAAGTTCGCTTAATGCAGGAGGGAATTAGAACCAGTTATTACAAGTGTCTCAGCCTCCGAGAATCTTGCAGGGTAATCAAACTTACCATCAGATGCCTTTAATTGAAGCTCTGGATGAATTTGATCTGGACCCGTCCTTATGACGGTGCCTGTGTAGGGAGGAAAACTGTACACTTGGCACAGTCGTAGAGGAAGACCAAAGTGGACCATACATAGAAGCAGATGTGGATGGTCATCCCATTACATTCTTGATACTCATGCTACCTGTTCTACTGTGAGATCTTCAGAAACCCCAAACCACTTGGTTTACATACCAACCGAGAAAACCGTAAACAGCCGGGCGGATTGTAAACCGACCGAGTCGGTCGGAAGGGTTTCGACATGGTTGACGAGATTCCAACTGTCAGGAGGAGACGTTCCGCCTGACATTGTAATTGGCCCCTTAGTGGCTAATTGATGCTGCGAAAAAGAACCAGCGGAGTGTGACTCTAGAACAGGTCTAGAAGTTATGGGCCTGGCCCTTTCAACTCAAAGTTCCAAATCTTGCTTACCTGACTTTTAATCAGTAGTTCCAGTCTATTGGTTTTGACTATGAGATGATGTAGAGTTCTATAGTACCAATAAGCTTATAAATGCATGCACTGAACAAATAAACATAACAAAACACTGCATGCTCCAAATGTTGGTAATGTACTTAGAACACTAGTGTGTTGGCAGATATCCTCCGGTCCTGCCTACTTTTGGACAAACACTGGAATGGTGTATATGGCAAAATAGATGATTCAGATGCTGCATGATTCATCAAGGAATCAAAAACTGGAAACTCATTAGAGAAGATGGATGGCAACATAACTTGAAATAGCGTAGACTGCAAAAATCTTATTTAAGAATATGAACAGGATGTTGTGAATGAGGATCATATTTGGTCCCAATTTTATCTGGAAGAAACGATTAAGCAGAAGAAGGTATGTAAATATTTTTTAAAAGGCTCATAGAGGATGCACAAAAACAGAGCAGCAATAAGAAAATTGGAATAATTAGATGTCATCAGGAAGATATAACAGGGATATTGAAAAATTAGTTAAATAACTTGGAGAGGGGTTATAAAGAGTAACGATTTGAAGTAGTTTTGAAAAGAGTAGGTGCAATGGCGTATACTTCACAAATTAAAATGTTTACACTACCATCCCAATCAATTACAATACCTATTAAAATCAGAGGGAGATTGCACTATGACAGATGAGTTAATAGCTGTCTTTCCCCCACCCCCTGCATTTTGTTATTGATCCTGCTTTTCTGAATGAAAACACTCTCTGACACGAGTCGGTGGTGAGCTACAGGATGTGATGGTCTCACTTCGACATTGTTATGAGATTTTGCTTAGTAGTGGGTTTTGCTATTTCTCCCTATTTATTAGGCAACACAGGGGCATATGTATATGGAGTCAACGCTGCCTTAGCGGCACTTTTCCGACGGTTTTGCTGTGAAATTTTTATTGCCTTATGTACAAGCTGCCGCTAACCTCTGTTAGCGGCTGTTTTCTGGCGAAAACGTCCATTCTAAAGATTTCCACTTCTGTTAGCGATAAAGACATGCAAGGGAGGCGTTCCCGTGCAAAAACGGCCGCTAACCCCACTTCGCGATATTTACAATGGGATTCCTGAAGTTTTGAGGACCAAAAAAACTGCCGCTAACTGCAGTTAGAGGCAGTTTTTTAAGACCAGAAAATATCTGGTCTTAAAAATGGAGATAACCAGTGGCGGATGGCGACATTTGAAAGTGGTGAGGTGTAAAATGATTGTCGTACTGCATGTGGTGAGCGAGCGTAGAGTGCGCATCCGAACAAACTTCGGGAGGATTCTCCCCCCGAGAAAATTTTGAAAAAAGTGTGACAAATGGTGCATTTTCAAGCAAATTTGAGAAAGCAGGAAGGTTAATAAAGCAATTGTGAAAGTGCAGTTATTACATTAATAAAGAGATGTCACTTAACAACATAGGTAGCTGCTTATTCAGTATAACCAAGGTCATGCCGCCCGCTGCTCCGAGCATACGTGCTCGGGTTTCTCAAACTAAAATGCTGTAAAATATGTGTGTGACGTGCAGCCTCACATACAGTTGCACACTGTGTAATGTGCTTAGTGCAGCAATACAGATATAAATACATAGGGAAGTCAGCACATAGACTGAAAATCGTTCTCTTATATGTATCATGTGATTGGGGTAAGCAAGGTTCAGAGCTAACAGTGCACTATTTGTAACCTGATTAGCGTAGGCAGGCAGGCTGCAAACACTGCAGGGGTTGTAGCATGAGATTGACGTAGACTAACACATGCAGCATTATTTTTGTATTATGTTAGAATAAATGCAGTTTATCTATTACTATCATGTCGCCCCTCTCTCAGTTATGTGTTTATTGTACCAGTGCCCGTGCAACTGTCACAAAGTTATTTCCCTAGTGTATTTCCCCTAAGCCCGTTATCGCTCCAGTAGCACTGCTATCTCCCCAAATATACTTAATGTCCTCGTCGTCCCCAGTACCTATGTAGCTGCCCGTGGTTCCGGATTATTGCATAACTGCCCAGCCATTTGCCACAATTGCGCAGTTATCGATCATCCTAGTGCACAGATGTTCCACCCATTAGTCCTAAATCCATGCATCCTAAAACTGGTAATTGCTTCGTCTAATTGCCCCTGTCACCCATCTGCTATTTTTATTGCCACCACACCAATGTTTCCATATTTGGTATCTTACTTCGTAATATCCCAGCCCATCATACCCATCTAATTGCCCTCTCTTCTCCTGTAACTGCCCTCTCTTTACCTTTGGCTGTGATGGAGCTGTTGGTCTTGCTCCCTTTGTTCCTTCCTGGCCAGGCTAACCCTCTCCCTCTCCCTAGCCTGGTGCTCCTTGCCGGGCCGAAATCAGAGCTGCGCAGCCAAACTCTCCCACAGCCCACTCCCTCAGCTCCCATTATCCAATCAGGAGGCCTAAAAGTAGCGCGAAGGCAAGGGGTGCTCCAATTGTTGCCACCCACTACTCTGTCTTGAGAAAGGCCAGCCCTGCCCCTTACCATTCATTTCAATAGCGCGCTGCTAAAATCGTCTGGGCCACAGCATAAGCGCCCCATTTAAAACCAACAATTTTCCGCTTTCTCTGGCCACTCCCTTCAGGCTGACATCACTCTTCTTGCATGTGCTTCGAGGGCGAGCAATAGTCATCGCCCCGGCCAGCACATGCGCTGGAGGTCTCTGACCTCATCCCTTCCTAAAAAAAAAACAGAATTTGTATTCAACACGAAGCAGTGAGCACTTCATTTGAATCAAATGAAGTGCTCACTGCTTCGTGTTGAATACAAATTCCGTTTTTTTTTAGGAAGGGAGCTGCTGCATTGTGTACAGTCTCTCTTATCTCCTCCCCGATCCTAGTTCCGAAGCTAGTAGGGCAATGCCCCTTTCGGCCCTTAACAGCAGCCGCCCCTGGGGATAACACTTGGGGCCTCTTTTCAGCAGGTTTTGGTGCTGGACAGTGCTGCAAGTAATGTTGCTGCGCTGCCCTGCAACAAAACTACAGGGCAGGAATGCGCACCATCAATAAGATAATGCGCATTCCTGGGCCTCAGTCATGAAAGTGTTGCAGCGCTGCGACAAGACAGCTTTGCAACACTTTTCACTACCCCCTTCTTGCAACACCATTGATGCACTGTATTCACTGGACAGCGCTCCATGACGCAAGTAATGACAGAAACGTCTGGAATCCTGACGTATCTGTCTGCGCTAAAGTCACGCATTGCTGCAGTTGTGTCACAACCATGACGCAACTCCAGCATTGTATGGGGCCAGCCTATCCCTGTGGCACTGCGTCACCCTTACGCCTGCCATCAGGCAGGCGTAAGGTACTGACGCAGTGCCGTTCTTGAAGGGTGCCAGGGTGTCAGCGCAGTTGGAGATCCATTGGTGGCGGTTGCGCACTATAGTGTCATCGTCTGTAAGGGTTGGTGGAGTGGTGGTGCTGAGGGAGTTGACGAGACATTCTTTGGTGGCCTTGATCCAGCTGCGAGGGGGGCGATGATGGCGGTGGTGTACGGTGGGCATGGGGAAGACGTGATGTATACAATGATGGTCTGTCCAGGAGAGTCCGGTGGTGTTGTTGTATTCCGCTTTAGGTGTCCGTATATAGGTTTTCCTGAAACATGTCCTTATATAGGCATAAGATCCCAGTCCTTATTTAGGCATTAGCCATGCTATCCAAATACAGGCATGGTCACTTACATCCACCCTAACGTCACAACGAGTTCTTAGAAACCAGACCCTTAAGCTCTTGAGAGTTCCCCTAGCACAGGATTATTGATTTCTCCAAGAACTCATTTATTATGCATGAACCGCTATTCCTTAAGGGTTCATTCCTGACGTCTTCCTCTGCCCGACTTTACGTCAATGCTAACATTCCAAGGCACCTACCGGGTATAAATATACCTTCCCTTGCCCAAGCAAGTAGGAGGAGACCCCGACTTTAGAGGAGCCCGTGTCCCGGCCTGACGCACTGACAAGAGACGCTGTCATCCCTGCTCGCAGAGAATCCAACTTCCAGTGTTCTGACTCCCTTTGCGGGGTGTTAGAGTTCGAGAACCGGAAGGAGATTCCCACCTCTCTCATTCTCAAGGTATGGAGCTGACTAGAACCTAGAGGGACTCTTGGCATACTAGACTTGGCATACTAGACTTGGCATACTAGACTTGGTATACTATAGAATACTTCACCTACTTCTTACCTTGCACTACACTTATCTATTGTTTCCACGATTCTGAGAGTGTTCCGATTCTAAAGGGAAACAAAGTTGTCATGTTTATGCGGTTGCCAGAAACTACTCCCTTCTTGTTTACAAGGAGTTTCTAGTGGCCTCTGAGTTAGCTGGCACAAAGTAATTAAGTTTAATATACTTGGGATATACTGACCTCAGTCCTCTGTCGAATCTATAGGGTATATTATTCCAATGCGCAGAGCCTATTAGGGAAATAGGAACTACACTACATGGCGCCCAACGTTTGGTAAGGCACTAATTTACCGCTAGCTACTGAGTAACTCAGTCGTGCTTTTCTCTCAGAGACCCCTACTCACATACTCCATAAGACGTCTGGAGTGGGTAGGGTTAAGTATCCGCCAAAGCTAAATAGGACAAAAAATCCTATATATATTAGCTGTCTGGTTAGTTCAACGTTGAAGGATACAGTGTTCCAAAATATTGTGCACCTTATCTTTTGTTTCCTTGAAACTTGTTCTACATTTTTCAAAAAGCAAATGTCCCTGCACGGGGATAATGGCACCGAGAACGGTGTAGCTGCGGCTGACCCAGTCGTAACAGCTTTTAACTTTACAGGTTTAAATGAAACCGATGAGGGTGTTATAGACATCCCTCCAAACTTAAGGAGAGCCATTACTTTAAAACTTATAAAACACGGCCTAACACCAAGAGGTGGTAGAGCAGTTTTCGTGATAGAGGCACACGAATCCTTTCAGACAGAGGTATTCTATTCATGGATAGTATTCCCAGAATCAAATCCAGTAACAAAAATGTTTCACTTCTTTAAAGAAGATGAACCACCAGAGGAATATATTCCTTTCGAGGATATTGAAATTCCACTCACATAGCAGGAGCATAATCTCTGGTTTAAAGGCGCCCTAAAACATCACAAAAACATTACCAGGCTCGGTCCACTAGGTAGACCAGGAGCAACATGGCCAATTCTAGCCGGCTACACACCTCATCCTGACATCGATGTAATGTCAGACGAGGAATTACTTACTCAACTACAAGAGTTAATAAAAATGTACAGACAATTAGTCCAATATGTCATGCGGACTTTCACAGTCCAACCACCAATGACCATTCCAAATCAAACCCCTCAACAGGGGAATATACTAAAAATTACTCCACAGACTTTACACGCAGTCATGGGTAAAATGCCCACAAAACGTGAACAAATTCCATTCTGGATAGCTCAAAAAATTACTCAAATCGAAGCAGTATTTCCAAATACTAGACCTTATGAGAAACACAGAATCCTAACAATCTGTTTACCAGTGGGGATCACACCACAACTGGAAGACTGCACCACTTGGGGCGCAGTCTTTGCTGCCATCTATACAAAAACACATGGTGTTCCGTCAATTGAAAGTAATACCAGATGTCCTGAAACAAATTCAAAACGAATACGGGGCAGAACCTGCTCTGAATTTAGGTATGAAATTACTGAAAAACTTCGACCAGGTCTCAACAATAATATTATCTAATATTAAAGGGGAGGCAGCATCAGTGGCGATCCGCCAACGCTTAAGGGAATTTGATGTAACAGAACATCAAAATGAACTACCCAGAATAATAGAACAATCCTATGCAGAATTAGGCAGAAATAGTTTGGGTGGAAAACCTTTGAAGCCAAAACTATCTGAAAGTCCTGAGAAGGACTCTATTAAACAAAATCCTACATCTTCTAAAAGGAAGTGGGAAACTAATAAACAAAATTCAAACGAGAGACGTTCTCAATCCCGAGGTAGGTCTCCTCAAAAGGAGCCCTCTGAAAGGAGGTATAACCTCAGGAATAGGGATAATTTAAGAAAACCTGACAGGTATCAAGATACTGATACACGTTCCTCTCGTACCTTTCAGATATCGTCACAGACATCAGAAAGAAGAGGATGGTCAGATCACAAAGAAGAATGCGTGAAATCCAAAGACGACAAACACGTTCAGAAAAATAAATCAAAACCTCAATTCACAAAAAAGAAGGTAGCAGGTCTGAAGATCAGACATGCCGAGAATACTGAGAACACAGCTCAAGAACGGAGAATGGGCTCAGACGATGCTGGACAGTGCAGCAGAAGTAACAATAGCTCGCCAGAACCTGAAGGAACTTCTGAAGATAGTGGACTTGAATGAGTACATCACAGTAGAAACTGTAGACACCAGGGTTAGTACTCCACAAACGTTATATGAAATAACACTCCGAATGGAGGGAGTCATACCAAGAAAAGTGAAAATATTCTTTTGGGAGAAACTTTCAAGGGGTTATGATATACTTCTAGCAGAAAAGGACTGGCCACCAAACTTTGTCAGGGAGTGCCCACATGGCGAGGACATCATTATGCCCGCCTTCTCCAACCATATTCCAATTCACCTAAAATATACTTATGCCAGGAAATGGGCAGTTGCCCAGGCCCCAGCATTATACAAAAATCATGTAGGATGGGATGAGAACTCACCTCACCACAAAATACATCTAAAAAATCAACCTACTGCACAAAGGCAGTACCCAATAAAGCAAGAAGCTAAAAAACAGGTCAGGGAGATCTTAGATCAACTTGAATACCAAGGGGTGATTGAAACATGCACCTCCTCAATGAACAATCCTTTGTTTCCTGTATCCAAACCAGACAATACATATTGTCTAGTTTTGGATTACAGACACTTGAACACTTGTTCCAAAACATTTGCAGTGCAAAATGCACATAGTTCAGCATTAATGAATAACATTGTGCGTAAAAAATATAAAACCAGATTGGACATTTCAAATGGTTTCTTTTGTCAAAACATAGCACCTGAAAGCAGGTACTTAACAGCTTTCTCAATAATGGGGACCCAGCGTCAATTTTGTAGACTCCCACAAGGGTTCAAAAACAGCCCGGGGTTATTCTCAGCAAGAGTAACAGAGTTACTACAAATTTATGATAATGAGGCATTGTCATATGTCGATGACATCTATCTGACAGACGATGACCTAGATAGGCACTTGAACAGGGTGAGTACCATTATATTGGGCTTTGCCTCTGAGGGCTATAAATTCAACTTTAAAAAATCCAGAATTGCCCATCTCAATGTCCTTTTCCTAGGATATGAGCTTTCAAGTGAAGGCAAAAGCCTGGCAGCAAACTTTTTAGAAAAATGCGCGCTGCTCCAACCTCCAAAAACGCTGAAAAATTTACAACCCATCTTGGGTTTCCTAAATTTTGGAAGAAATTACATTCTAAATTACGCAGAAAGGGTTAAACCTCTCTACGAATTAATCAAACCTGATTTTCAGCAAAACATTGGACACAGGAACACACAGAAATCCTGCGTTCACTCCAAGCTAACATGTTAGCAACAAATCACTTACAAACACGCGTAAATACACGCAATTTAGTGATCCGAATAAATTCGGGTCAATGCGGATTCACCTATTTAACATTTAATGAGGGTGAAAAAGTACCAATAGCATACAAATCACATTTGTATACACATGCAGAAATGCGCTTCACTTCAACAGAAAAAATACTGACAGCAGTTCAAACCGCTGTAGCAAAAGAAAGAGCTCTAGCCCAAGGGAAACGCATTATTGTCGTAACCCCGGTACCAGCCTTAGAGGCGGTCACAAAAGCGAGCATTCCAAATGCAAAAGCTTTACATCCTAGATGGATACAATGGGTTAATTCTCTTGCTGCAACAGATGTTGAATATGTTTTTGATCCTGATTTAAAAACACAAGCGTTCCTGCAATATGAACATGAATGTCCTTTGCCCACTGAAATTCTGCCTCTCGATTAGTACAAATTTATAATTTACACTGCCGGATCAGCACAACCCGCTACAGGGAGTAAGCAAGCTTACAGTGCAGCGTGCGCAATCGTTAAAGGTCGCATGCAAGATGGTAACTTCAGACCAATGGTCACTAAAACTCAATCTCTAGGAGATTGTACAGCTCAGCGAGCTGAGCTACAATCATTCAAATTGGCACTTGAAAATACAGATCGCGCATTCCCCACACTCATTGTGTGCAATTCTTTTTACTGTGTTCAATCATATAATGAATATATACAGAATTGGCTTGAAAACGGGTTCAAAGAAGCAAAAGGTGGCACAATAAAGCATAAAATGCTTTGGGAACAAGTAGTTAAGTTAAGAAACGAACTACCAAAAGCTCACGTGATACACACGCTGAGTCATCAACGTGATGGCGTTCACGTTGCAGGGAATTCATTGGCTGATGAAGCCGCAAAGGGGGCTGTTCAGACGGCTTCCGTAGCTGCGGTCACTCATTCAAAAACGAGAATAGACAGTGAGATATTGTTGGCTGTCAATGCTTCAAGCAAAGGCAGTGGTGCAGCATTACCAAAAAAGATTCCACTCAAGTACTCCTATGTAATTGATGCAAACAACGTTCCTTTTGCTCGAATCCCTGGAGTGGGGGATAGGGTAATTCCAAACATGGAACGTAGATTAGGACTGATCCTAGCAGCACATGAAGGGATAGCCTCTGCCCATGCAGGTGTTTCTGCAACAGTATCTTTACTTAAACAAAGATATTGGTGGCCTGGCATTAGGAAACAGACCAAAAACTATGTTTTGGAATGTGAAATATGCCAACAGATGAAAGTCTCCACAGTGAAACGTCCTGCGCAGACACCCCTGTTGATTTCAGACAAACCATTAGCTTGTGTTTACCTGGACCACTGCAGTCCCTTGCAAAGGGACGGTAACTATAAATATATAATGGTCGCAGTGGATTTGTGCTCAAGGTTCCTATGGATGTGGCCTCAGCGCTCGGCTGACGCTCGAACTGTTATAAAAGATTTGCGAGTCTTTATCGGCACATACGCAATTGGCACACTACACTCTGACCAGGGCCCTGCGTTTAGCTCTCGGGCTTACAAAGAAACCATGGCCAGTTTTGGGCGTAGCATCGTGGTACTCCTCTCCGTTTCATCCTGAGGGAAATTCTGTTGTGGAAAGGAAAAACCGGGACATAAAGCAGTCTATAACAGCTAGAGTATTAGGTTCGGGTGATGGGTGGGTCAAACATCTTTATGGGGTCCAACGCTCATTAAATAATTTGCCAAGAAGTTCTCTAGGGGGGGTCACTCCATATGAGGTCCTATTTGGGACAACAATGTGGGTTCCTGATCTCGAATGTAAAGGCACAGTGGTGGAAAATAAACGCTTTGATATCAAAGATCGTTTGGCTGTTTTACAGGATCTAAATGAACTAAGATCGAAACAAAGCAACGTATTCCTGAAGCCAACCACCACTGGAGAAACACCGGCAGTCCCAGCAAGGCCTGTCTGGATCCCAAAAGTTGGGGATCTAGTCAGAGAGAAGATTGTGGACAAGAAGGAATTTGGACCTTCTTACAGACAACCAGTAACTGTCCTAGCCGTCCACGGAACAAGAACAGTACTTCTGCCGCCCCTTGCTGGAAAAAAGGAGAAAAGATTTGTGTCAATTGACCTCATGAAACCACAGTATGTGGCCAATACTAAATAGTAGGCCTCGTGGACTCCGACCTAGTAGCAGACGCACTCCTCGCGCTACTATCCAAGAGGTTCAGACTGAAAGACTCATAACCATCGAGAATTCAGCAGTAAGAGATGAAGGACTGAGCAACAATGCTATGGAACTCATCCCTCTTGAAACTCAAGTAACAGTTCGTCCAGATACACCTGTCTACACCAACGTAACAAGTGATCAACTGGTTCCAGCGATTTCTACAAATCCTGATGCAATTCCAACAATTGACCGAACTGCTTCTGGCTATTTCATTAACTTTGATACGTTTTCTGCGGATCCGAGTGAGCCTGAAACGACGCCAGCATCAAAAACTTTCAAGCAACAAGTACAAGACCTTTTTCATTTCCTGAAAGAGACTTATCTGGTTTCACCATGGATTGAAATATGGATTATTTCTGGAATATTTTTCTTTCTGTTTTGGCTAGCTTTGGTTATGACTCTTAGCATGCTTATAAATGGCAGTTACATCCATATGGACACTGAAAGTAAAAATGTGAACTTACTTTTAAAACCACACAAATCTTCCCATCGTGAAGCAAGAGACTTGACAGCAGTAAACATCACAGCCGTTCCTATACAGGATGGTATAGTGTGGGACAAAACCGATTTTGATATATTCGGCCCAACGGAACTTTTGAACATTCCACATTTATTTAAAATTTCATTAAGTGATTTTATTACCTCCAGTACCTATTCTGATGATTGGGACTTTGAGACTGTAAATGACATGATGTCTGATCTAGAAAGGTCTGCTGCATTCTCTAACAATGAATACTTAGAGGGTTCATCAGACTACGAACATCTTTATTGTTACAACCACTATGGTCATCATTTCTTGCATAAATCTGCAACACCTAGAAATGTTTTTATGTTTAACCGATGGGAACATTGTCCTACACCTCCAAAGGGTAGTTCAAAAACGTTTGCAAATAAGTTTCCATATTTCTCAGGGTACAATACATCCGATCCAGAAACATTTTACTATAAGAATGTAAACAAAACAGGTCAGAAAATTATGTTAACTAATACAAAACAGATTTATTCTGCAGCCTTTATTACCCAACTGTCTAGACAAGGATTTGACTTTTGGAAAGACACAATCGACACAAAATCTGTCTGGGGTTCTAAAGATTGGCAAGTGCAGGGGATAGAAGCTTTGTTTAGAGCCTGTATCATCCCACATCAAATAATGTTTTTGAATGACACTGTGCAACAAACTTCTTGCCTTAGTTTAGCCAAGATCAAAGACATGAACACACCTTCTGTACCAACACCTGCAAGTAATAGCACTACACAGGGAGCGGTCACAGTAGACACAATACTACAAAACAACAGAACAGATCCTGATTGGAAAAAATGGTTGCTCTGGCCCACAGACACAAACATCTGTCAAGAAAGATTCCTGAATAGAATACAGGGCATTACTATCCATAGGCCAGACCCACGTTATGTTCAACGACAACATCCGGGGGTAGTAACAACATACAGTGTAGGAAAATTGTGCCTCGACTGGCTACAAAAATCTACACTCGAGGATGTGAAACAACACTTATCTTTACTTAAAGAAGACGCAGACCATAGGGATTTCTTGCTAGGACCAAGAAAACCACGTCAAAAACATTTCATATATGCCGGCATTTATGCTGCTTATAATGAAGTATGGAAGGTTTCACAGGCAGAGGCCGCAGAAAGAATACGTGAGCTTGATCGTATTAACTTAGAGAATTCTCTCACTGTGGTCGACAATGGGTTAACAACTTTGTCATCCATAATTTATTCATTGGACAACATTGTATCCTCTGCTATTGACATGCTGGAACAAGATTTCGCCATGTTACAACAAGGCCAATCTCAGTTACGTTCTATTATGTTATTAGGCTGGACGCTGCAATCTTTGCGTGCAGGCTATGTGCCCTGGCGTTTTATCAACACGTCGTCTCTGTTTTCAGAATACAATCTAACAGATAAACAGATCAAACTGGCACAAAGGGGAGCAAAGTATACAGTGCTGAGCATTGAAAAACTGGAAAAATTACCATTCACAGTGGCAGAAAAACCAGCTACAGAATGGCTTATTCATGGCAAAATAACTCTGCCTGTCACTACTTTTCATTTTTAGTATTGCCTCAAACAAATGCAAGCAGGCAAATATGAAAGGTTGGGTAAGGAATACATTAAGACATCCTGGGATTTACCTTACGAATACAGATGTTGGAGTGGGGATTGTGAAGTGTTTCTAAGCGGTACACACTGTGAAAATGCACTAAGCGGTTCAATCATATGTCAGGACATTTCTGTACACGGGGCTGGTAATGGTTCTGTGGCAAACTTGTCCTGCCACCAGCAGGGTACACCAGCTACTGTGATTAATCCAACGTTTGGCCAACTTTCTAATGGGAGTAACCTCATGTTGAATGATCAGAGTTGCTGTGGCATGTTGCCAGGCATCCCATATCTGGTAACGGTTGACTCCAGGGTTACTTGTTGTATGCAAGTATTGTTCCCCCAAATAGAGACAGTCAGGGAGTCGCCTCTATGGCCTTCATTGAATGTTTCTTTTATATGTTTTGATACTTTAAGCAGAATGAAAGCCATGCTTTTGCAACAGACCGTGCCTTTGACCTCGGCCAAAGAAACTTATGATTTACAAATTGCAAGGACTTCGGCTGAGATACAGGCTTTAATTCGTACAAACTGCCCTATACATTTCGTAGAAATGATGGGACGTATCTTAAACATGTCTGATACGAGCGGAATTGTACATGTATTTAAGACCATCTGCTCAGGACTGTTAACACCTTTTCAGGCAGTCCTCGGAATCATGCCAAACTTCGCACATTCGGTGTTTGGTGGTGTGCCATTAATTCTAGCACTGGTTGCGGGAATCCTGTTTTTATTCCTACTACTACGCTATGGCAAGCCTATCAACCGGCGTCACTCCCAGCAATTTGGAGAAAGCTCTCCTAGAATGGAAGTGCCGTGAGCGCATAGTGCAACTTTTGAGCATACCTCGTCTACAGGAACTTAATACAACATGGTTTCTGTCATTTAGACCAATCTGGCAAGATTGCATCTTACCTGTTCTGCGCTGCCTGCTATGCGGTGAAGAATGTGTGCTAGACACCTGTCTAACACTCCCATCAGTCATGCCAACGGATATCGATACTCTGCTGGACCCGATAACGGCCCATGCTCTGTGTTGTCCCCACATGCTACCAATCCCGATGACGGCATTCCTTGAGATCTCACAGACGCTTCCTGCTGAGGTACGAGATGGATCAACAGGCACACAGGTAACAACGGACGTGAACATTGCTGCAGCATCCTATGCTGAGGGCGATGCTTCTCATCTCTGTGCAGTTAACCTTCTGAACGAGGTGTTCCAACTGTCACCAACATCGATAGACGATATTTTGTCTACAGAAATAGATGATTTCATGTTTACACCAGACCCATACACTGACTTTGATTCGGCTCACAGTGTACCAGGGAAGCAATGAATTTGGCCTCCATATTTTCAAAACAGAACAAAACTTGGAACTCTTCCTAAAATTGAACTTTTTCTTTTTTCTCTATTTTTTGAAAATACATGGCAACTCAATCTGCTTACAGTAGAACTATTCATATAAAACTGACTTCTTTGAATACTTCCAGGGACACACTGTCACCTTAGTTTACTATAATTTCATTTTTAGCACCATGTTATGAAATGGCTTTGATTTTTGAAATACTTGTCAACCATTTCGTCATATGTATATATTTCTGTTTATTCATTCATGTTGCATTTATTTCCAATATATGCTTAGAATGAAAAATGCTTTAAATGTACAGTACCTATTGCATTACATGTTTAGCAACAGTTTGTTTTTAAATTTCTTTTAATATGCTTTTAGAAATGTTTTTAGCAACATGTGGTACTCAGTTTAATGTTTAGCATTTATTGTTTAGCATTTAGTACTATTGTTCATTCGAAAGTGGAGTGGGTATTGTATTCCGCTTTAGGTGTCCGTATATAGGTTTTCCTGAAACATGTCCTTGTATAGGCATAAGATCCCAGTCCTTATTTAGGCATTAGCCATGCTATCCAAATACAGGCATGGTCACTTACATCCGTCCACCCTAACGTCACAATGAGTTCTTAGAAACCAGACCCTTAAGCTCTTGGGAGTTCCCCTAGCACAGGATTATTGATTTCTCCAAGAACTCATTTATTATGCATGAACCGCTATTCCTTAAGGGTTCATTCCTGACGTCTTCCTCTGCCCGACTTTACGTCAATGCTAACATTCCAAGGCACCTACTGGGTATAAATATACCTTCCCTTGCCCAAGCAAGTAGGAGGAGACCTCGACTTTAGAGGAGCCCGTGTCCCGGCCTGACGCACTGACAAGAGACGCTGTCATCCCTGCTCGCAGAGAATCCAGCTTCCAGTGTTCTGACTCCCTTTGCGGGGTGTTAGAGTTCGAGACCCGGAAGGAGATTCCCATCTCTCTCATTCTCAAGGTATGGAGCTGACTAGAACATAGAGGGACTCTTGGCATACTAGACTTGGCATACTAGACTTGGCATACTAGACTTAGTATACTATAGAATACTTCACCTACTTCTTACCTTGCACTACACTTAGGTTAGGTACACTGGGGTAGAACTAGTTAGAGAAGCATCTTATGAGTACTCGCATTTTTAGCTTATGTTATTTATGTATATGAATATATGTGTCATAGCTAAAAGATAATGCTAGCGCAGTATTATTTCTTTCTACTGCTTACGCTGTACATTATATATCTTGCATACTGTCTTGTGATCATAACAGCTCATATCTCTTACACGAGAAACAAGACTGTTCAATAAATCCTTTTATTGAAACGCCCGTCTATTCTTTCTGTGTAACTCTGAAGAAACTAAGCATGCACGATTAGCTAAGTGAAACTGTTATCTATTGTTTCCACGATTCTGAGAATGTTCCGATTCTAAAGGGAAACAAAGTTGTCATGTTTATGCGGTTGCCAGAAACTACTCCCTTCTTGTTTACAAGGAGTTTCTAGTGGCCTCTGAGTTAGCTGGCACAAAGTAATTAAGTTTAATATACTCGATAGGGACATACTGACCTCAGTCCTATGTCGAATCTATAGGGTATATTATTCCAATGCGCAGAGCCTATTAGGGAAATAGGAACTACACTACAGTGTGGCTGTAGTTGAAGTTCCCGCTGGCGGAAGAGACGTGCTCGACCATGTGTCCTGCTATGTGGCTTGCTGCGGTGACTAGCTGCTTGAGTCTGATGTTGGGGAGCTTCCCCAGGAGGGGGTGGTGTTCTGGTCACTGGGGTTGTCCAGGTGGAACTTGAGTTCACCGAGTAGGATGTCGCCGGTGGATGGGAGAGCCTGGGGTGCAATGAGGTATACAATGGTATCGGAGAATGGGGGTCCATGGGGGGCCTGCAGATGAGGGTGCCGCAGAGGATGGGGTTGGGGTTTGTCCGGATCTGGAAGTTGAGGTGTTCCATGGTCACCGTTGGGTCATTAGAGTGAATGGTCAGTCGAAGTGTGCTTCTGTAGGTGATGGCAATGCCTTCTCCTGAACAGTCGTGGTAGTCCTTGCAGGTGATTTAGTAGCCGTCAGTGATGGCGATGGCGATGTCCGGTCCGGAGCAGAGGTTGGTCCTGGCAGGCGGTGTGGCGTTTAGGGTTGATGTCGAGCAGGGTGCTGGCGTCGTAGCGGTGGAGTGTCCGAGAAGAAGGGTCCTTGGTGCTGAGCGCGGTCCAGAGGCTGACGGACACAGATGGCTTGCCTATGGCTTGCTTTTGGCACGGGAGACGTCCATTACAACGCAGGCATTGCATCGTAATGCCTTTACAAAGCAATTCCAATGAAGCAGGTGCCTTTATATCGCATTGCATTACAACGCATTGTGAGGTCAGTAATGGGGTATTTTTAAGTTTTAGGGTGGGTAAGGGTTTCGGGTGTCGGAGATTAAATTTGGGGTGTATTATGGGGTAAAATTTGAAATTTGGGGTGTGTTTTGGAGTCAATTATGAAATTTGGGGTGTGCATTTGGGTCAAATATGAAAATTGGGTTGTGCATTTGGGTCAAATATGATTTTTAGGTTGTGTTTTGGGGGCTCAAATATTAATTTTAGGGTTCAGGGTGTGCTTTGGGGTGCAAGGGTTAGTTTAGGGTTGCACTCACTGAAGTGGGAATAGTAATTTTTACATCTTTGCTATCCAACCCCTTCCCCACTGTTGCAATATGCCTAGTATTAGTATGCATTGTAGTGGAATGTGATGTAATGGTATGCATTGTAACTTCATATATACCTTTGGCACACCAGTGGTACACCCGCTGCGCATGGGCGCACAGCGGCCGCAATTGAGAAGTGCTGCGGGGGGCCTGCACAGCTGGGAGGTGGGAAACACGGGAAAGGACACTGGATGGGGCGGGGACGCGGGGATGTGTGTGTGAGCGGGTGTTTCTGAATATTTAAATGAGAGAAATCTTACCTCGAGGCCGGGTCCTGTGTCTTCGTTGCTCCTGCTCTCCTGAGTCTGCTTCCAGGAACAGGAAGTAGGCAGCCAGGCTCCCTCCCCTAAGCCAATCACAATGCTGCAATGCGGCGTTGGGATTGGTAATTGGCACCGGGACAAGGCGTCAGCCAGGGGCTGGAGGGGTGGGCATGTTCTCCATGCAGGCTGTAATGCGGCCTGCATTCCGAACAAGACAGTGCACATGACTGCTTTGGGCGGCCTGAGCGGGCCGACCAAACAGTCATTGCGCACTTGAGTGGGCATGCCACTCCGCCCCTGCCCTGCTCCGTGAGTGGAGCAGCCCTACCCACCCTCCTGCCTGCAAAGGAAACATAGCACGATTACATCAGGAAGTCATCGTCATGTGATGATTTTTCCTCTTCATGCACTGCTTGAAAGCAGTGGGGCGATGCTCTTCTGCCATAGCCGATGAGTCGCCACTGGTGGTGCGTCATCTACAGGTGCTAGGCCTGGGCGACTCTGGCCTCCTGCGCTACGCGTCCCACCTTCTCCTTACCTGGACATTTACACCGTGGTCCAATCCGCTGCACTCTCTCCAAATCTGTGACTCAGCCAGCAGGAGCCTCAGCCAGGTGGGATTTCACAAGCCTGGGTACAGCAGTCGCCGACAAGTTCGCTGGTGAACCTCCCAATGCAGTTGATGCAGCAGGGCCCCCTTAGACGTGAAGTTGCAGCGCTCCCGCCACACAAGTTCGGCGCAGCTCAGGGGCCTCACACTCCACAGCGTCCGGCCAGCGCAACATCATCCGGCCTGTGATGCAGAGAGGCGCCGCCCACCGGTGGTAATCCCTTCCGTGCACCCCGGTGTAGTGGTGGATCGAAGTATGCGATGCAGACCTCCCTCCATTGGTGCGCAGGAGCGCCTCTACCATTCACAGCTCCAAGGAGCTCAAGACGCTCTTCTCACACAGGTCAGCAACGTGTCTCCATGCGACCTGCCAGACTTCACTACCAGGTACGGGCGACCGCCCTGCCTCAATGTCTACTGCCACTACTCATCGACTCCACAGCTCCTCCGTATCCCACTCCAGGCTCCAGACGCAGGTCCAGCGAGGCATCCAGGCTCCAGACAGCAGGTCCAGCGAGGCATCCAGGCTCCAGATGCAGTTCCAGCGAGGCATCTAGGCTCCAGGCGCAGGTCCAGCGAGGCATCCAGGCTCCAGACGCAGGTCCAGCGAGGCATCCAGGCTCCGGACGCAGGTCCCCCGAGGCATCCAGGCTCCAGGCGCAGGTCCTGCGAGGCATCCAGGCTCTCATCCTGGTCATCCTGGATGTTGGGTGGCTTGAGGGGGTTGTTGATGTGTGCTGCACTTGGCCCTGGCTGCTCCATTCTCCATTTCATTGTTTTTTTGCCTATTTTCTATTGTAGGTCGACTGATAGGCTATTTTTTCCAATAGAGGCAAAAAAATCTCACGTTGTGCTGACTAACATGCGTTTTTTGCCGCTAATGGGCCTTTCGTTGGTTTTCGCCCGCTAACGCCGGAATTCCTATCGCCATCATGCTAATGTTAGCGACAGTTTTCGCCGCCAATCCCTGAAGCTATCGCCATGTAGCGACGGCTTGTAAATACGTCGCTAACATGGCGATAGTTTTCAGCAGTACACGGCGGTAAGAAAACTGCCGCTAACTAACATTAGCAATAGTTTTCGCCAGTCCTTGTACATATGGCCCACAGTGTCTTAATATCATTGCTTACTCCTAGAATAGGATCATATTAATCACTGTGCAAATAAATGGTGACAAAATATTGTTGACTTCCTATTGCTGCTTGATCCCCAGGTATCAAACTGGATTACGTCTAGGACAAGCACCGCACATCATTATAGCTACTGCTGCAGTTGGAACAGTCTCAGCGCCATTATACTGGGGATATTTTGATTTATCCACAGCTTTTTTCAGTCATCCAATTAGTAGTGAACGAAATTGACTCAGCAAAACTTGCCACTGCCTTTAATGTCTTGGATTTTTATCTCTGCATTGCTGACTATCCCATTGATATGCCTGCGAATAACATCATGCAAAACAAGTTGGGGCGTGAAGACATCTCTTTGCTTCTGTATACTGGTGGTATGGTGCTAATGGACCACTGGAGTGGAGTTACAGGGGTAAATTAAGCAACCTATCTAATATGGAATAGCTTTTTAATCCTTAAGAACTGTCTTTAAGGCATGATTTATAAGGGTTTTAGAACTGGTTATCATCAGTGATGTCATGAAACAGTTGGTAGCAATGCAATTTGGCAGAACGATATTAAGCCCTCTGTAATTTAGAAAACAAAGAAATGCAGTGCATTCTTATGTATAGTCTACAGGACAGTCTCTGAAGACAAGTGTCCTGTTCTAAATTAATTTAATTGTATTCAAAGTTACATATTCATTATATAAAAAGGTATCTCCATTGACCTATATAGTACTCTGAGTTTATAAATATTTTTATCTTAAAACACGAAATACGGTTTTAATAAATATATGTCGCATACTGTTGTAGTAACTCACTAAGTAACACCCAGCTACTCAGCAAGTGACACATGAACAACTAGGAAACATTCTTTTACAGCACCAATGACCTCAATCCCACTTCAAAAATATAAAAAAACACACAAGAAACGAAGCAAATTAAACCCAATGCGCGGGGAGGTAGCATGCAAAGTTACAGTTGACAATTTTTCGGATATAATTTTCAAACTTTGAAATGTACATTTGCTTTACACTTCATCTATTGTGCAGTTACAAATGGAGACTGACCGAAAGATATTTCCAAACGCCTCATCCATTTGAAACAGGTAGAGACTTGTCCTAGTCTTTATTCTTGAAATTGTTCTGGAAACTAAAATAACATTTCCAAGGGTTCCCTGTCCTTGGTCTCTAAACTATTATGCTGTCAAAGATAAAATTATCTATATGAGGTCTTTAAGTTGTGCCTGCTTCTGTAGAGTTATAATCACTGCTGGCTCAGAAGAGATAGGAGGTTGCTCCAATCCATAATTGACCACTTGTAAGACTGAAGAGATGACATAGTCTCCTAGGCCTTAGTAGTTAACAGGCAATAATTGCCTGCATTTCGTAAGGAAGGTCTGGAGGTAGTTTACACTATGATCCTGAATAAATATATCACTTCAGTGGCCCTGTGAGCTGCTTAAATGTACATGAAGGGAGATGTCTAATCATGTGTTAACACATGACATACATGCTTATGGGACCTTAAACGAATCACAGATGTCTTGCTTTTTAAAGGGGTGCATACATGAAAGTCACCGGCATGGGTTACCAGCAGTAAACTACATGTTGGGTAACGTTGAAGTATCTCAAGCACTGTAGAAGGGTCAGAGCATGGACACTGACTAACAATGATCACCCTCCATATCAACACTCTAGGTTATAATATGGATATATCAAATCCCCCCAAACTCCCCTTGCCACCTCTGCCTGTGTCAGACATTGGTTAACACTGAAGAAATGAAAACAGTGATAAGCTGAATGCCTGTGTGAATCTCAGCCACTGTTAATTGCTCAGAGCTACATTCCAGTCAAATGCAAACCCACTAGGTCACTCCAGAAAGAGCCTAAGGCCTGTTCTAATAGGCTTGATTCCTATGACACAGTGAACATGAAACCCAAATCTGGGCATACCTGTTGCTCTTGGGACTTGCACTGAGAAAAAGACAAACAGTGATAGATGGAATTTTTAAAATAATCTTAGCCTCTGGCAATTAGTCAGACCGCTTTCCAATCCATTGTTTTTGCCCACAATACCACTCCAGACAACTGCCAGTTGCAAATCAGTCTTGGTACTGCTACAGTAGGCATTGTCCAGCTTGAACTCCCAGGTCAGATCTTTTCCAGATGAGAACACAAGTAACTCCAAAGCAGTTTTGGCCTATTGAGGCCTCATTAGTGAGGGCTAGCTTGAGTCCTATGGCATAGTGAGCAGGGCACCCACTTCTGGGCATAACCTCCTTACATAGGGCTCACACTGTTATAAACCAAAAGGCGATGGGTGGAATACTTGAATTAATCCCAGCCACTGGTAACTATATTGGGCCCCATTTGAATCCATCATTTGCTTGCCCAATCTGCCAGGCCAGGTCCTCTCAAGTTGGGAAATTGCAATTTTAGACTGGCTTTGTCCTATATACCCTTCATCAATGATTTACAAATTGATTCCTGTGGCACAGTAAGCACAGGATCCATGTCTGAGCATACCTGGAGGACTTAAGGCATCTCACTTAGGGCATATGCAAATCAACCTTGGTCCTGCTTCAATAGGTATAGTCAAGCCCAAGCTGCCAAACCAGGTTCTGTCCTGATGGAAAACAAGTGATGAGCGGCATGCTTGATTTACTCTTAGTATAAATATTTCATAAAGTGTTCTCTTGTTATGAGAACAAGCCATGCTGTGAAATAAGCAGAGCTAACTTGCAATCATCTATGTTAGGCTAAAGGTAGCACCCGTCAAAAAGCATTTTGACCCTACCTTTGCCTTTGCCTCTTCACAGTGCCCTGCTGCCCTTTGACTAGGTTTGTAGTATAAAAGTACCAAATATGTACATATTGGATAACTTCACAACTTTGGCATTTGTGAAGAACAATGAGCCTGCCTCACGGTCCTTTTTCTGTGAGTTAATGTGTAATACTCCCACCTCAAGGATGAATTACTTAGACTTTACAGATCTGGCTTAAATCATTTTCAGTGGTTCTTTCTCCAAACTTGTCTTGGACTTACTCATGAGTTTCTAGGTGTGTTTGGATGTGACATTGGTGTGGTCTTCCCTCAAACTGTTTGCCTTCTCTCCTACTGTTTTGCTGGATTTGTTTTTGTTGGCTTTAGTACTCTGTTCAGTTTACCACAGCTAACCAGTGCAAAAGTGATTGTGCGCTCCTCCTAAAACATAGCACAATTGGCTTACCCATGATTGGCACATTTAATTTACTTATAAGTCCCTAGTCTATGGTACAACATGTACCCAGGGACTGTATGCAAGTGATACAAGTAGGCATGCAGCGCTCCTTCTGCCACCCACGAAAGCAGTACTTTAAAACATGTCTCTTCCTGCCATTGCAGCCTCTAGAGCAGCTTTAAACTATGATTTTGACCTGGCATAATAAACCTTTTACTAAGCCTAAATCATCCTTTTTAATACATATGTCACCCCTTAGGTAGGTCCTAAAGCTTCGTGCTCCTGGAGATTTTTGACTTCCAAAAAGTTGACTAAGTCCAAATGTAAGAATTTTCACCAGGCTCAACTGCCACCGGCTCCCCATCGATAACTATGACTTCCTTGGCTTGGAAATCCAGCCTTTTCTGCTCAAAGCTTTTTCTCGTCATTGTCGAAGGCTTCACCAAGACTCCATCCAGCGGCTCTCCGGTGATGAAAACTCGGTCACAGCCTGCTGCATTGCCCAGCTGACTTTTACCTTCTTAATAACTCTTCTTCAGGATTCTTTCTGAGTCTGAAGGTAAGCCTAGACCAGGCCCAATCCTCTCCTTGATCCAACCCACGGTCCATCGTGGGTAATCCTTAACTTTTGACTTTGCCCTGGTCTTAATGCGACCAGATACCCGCACTTGGCACTTTGATCTTTGAAGGCACTATTTTACACTAAAATCTTTAAGAATTCATAACTCCGGTTCTACTGATTGGATCGAATTCCTTTTGGTGGCATTATATTTATTAAAATGGTCTCTACTGTTCTAAATTATTTGGTAACTTTCTTGTGCTGTGTTTGTGTGCCTAATAAATACTTTACACAGTGCTTCCCATTTAAGCCTGACTGCTTTTGTGCCAAGCTACCAGAGGATTAAGCACAGGTTCATTTAGTGATGTTTGTGGTCCACCTTGACAGGGAATGTGGTTGTCGCTTGAGAAGTGTTCTCACACCCCTCAGTCACCAACCCAAGGTGTAGAACATCTTTGTGAATTGAAAGGTAACACTGTGAATATGGAGTATGTAAATTCATGAGTAAGTTTCATCTAAGTCTGGAGACATACACAGCATCTCACAGAAAAATATGTGAATTCTTAGAGCAGTAGCTTACATCTATTGAGGAGCATCACAGTATAAACACACAAGCAAACATTCTGTCCTCCTGGCATTTGACAGCATACAAAATCCACATGTTCAGGACTAATAGGCAATATATGAGACACAAAAGATATAGAAAAGTTGGAGGTCCCTGTAATTAGTAGAGAAATAGGCATGGTAGATGGGTTTGATCTTTTTCTATGGTCACATTCTTTGAATGTATAATGTATTTAATAAAATTAATATGTAGGTGCTGAGGCTGCTACATGGGACTGAAACTGATATTTCAAAATATATAGCGGGGCAGTGTAATACAGACGCAGAAGATAAGTATGATTTGCAGTCAGGTGGAGAATAGGGAACAGCGGGAAAGATGCAGACAAGAATTTCATTGTGGATGGCAATGGTATGACAAAGGGGACTGTTACAGGAATCTCAGTGTGTCTAATGTAAGTTTTGTGCATTTACTGTTATGTGAGGTTTTTGTCTCTGCTGTGGCAGAGGTCCTTAAATTGTCCTACACAACTCTATGATCTGTGTAAAATGTTATTATACTCCATATCCAGCGCACCCCTGATATTGCACAACATTCCTGACATGGAATGAGGACTCTAGTCTGAGCGCTGTGAAATATTAATTACTGTTATATTTTTAGTCAACTTTAAAACTTTAAATTTATTTATGTATTACTATTCATTTACTATTCATTTACTGATTTGTTGTTACAGATAGCTGATACCAGATACCAGAGCTATATAAATACACAGTCACTGTATATAAATACCTGGGTGTCCATACAGTGCAAAATGTGACAAAAGCGTACTTCATTCAATGTAAATAGAGATAATGGTTGGAAGAGGCAACAGCGCTGTTGGATATCTGACTATGTGTGGATGTGCTGGCTTGATTTCTCTGGCAAAAGTGTTCTTCAGTACTGTAACGTATGCATCATCTTGGCTACATGGGCATGGTTATCTTGCATGTCATTGGAAGATATGCGGGTATGCTCGTGAGAATTATGATGAACCAAAATATTATATGTGCATAATTTAATAACAGTACAGCACATAGAAGATGAGTGTTGTGCAGTGGTAAAAGTATGCCAAAACTACATCATGAATTAATGGAGTGAAGACCAGCTTAACGTGCCAGTCTTAGTAATAATTGAAGTAGGGGAATGGTTAAATTAACAATAGGAGGGAAGGGAAATACAAACTGAGCTCAGTGGAGGAAGCTGTTATGTGCCTGAGTTAGGTCCATGTAGCAACGCTGCACATTTTCTTACATTGAACTCTTTCTGTACAATAACATTATTGCTGTGACCTTTTGCACATGTTCGCGTGCATGACAATGTTGGATTAATTTCTCTGAAACTGCTTTGTTTATACATCTGGCTTCGCGCAACATTATCATGATGACTTCAATACTGAGTACAAGGCCTTTTACGCACGATGTGCAAATGTCGTTCTATCTTTATCCACAGGGCGACTGGGCTATCTGCATATACATAGCAATGCTAATATGCATATACATTGCAAGGATGCTTTTTTATTATAAATAAAGAAGTATTTTCTTAGGTTAGAAGAGGAGACCCATCCTCTGACATCGAAAGGTCCTGCATGCTGAGACTTCACTAAGCAGCTGTCTTACACCTCCATAAGGGGTGTCCAGTTCGTGACCAGGACGGGGTCCTACATTCTCACCCGCCTGGTAATGGGGTTGGATCATCCGGGGGTGGGGATTCTTGGCTCGCACCTACATACACTCTAGATATACACAGAGTAGGGATTGCATAGTAGGAGTATGCCTGATTACTACCTTGTACTATATGCCTGCATATATGCACTGTCTTAGTACCATGGTGGAACTATATCTGCTATCTACTCTTTTGGTGCTTGTAATCACTTTCATCTGCTTCTGTCTACTGATTATCATAGTACATGCATTTTATACTATAATAACTTTGGTTCAAGAAATATATTGAAAATGTCCCACTGTGTATTCTCTGTATAGTTCTCTGAGAGCATGAGTGCATGAGTGACTGAGCGAAAAAGTTCTAGATCTGTTACCACGATCCCTGAGGGGTCAGAGTTGTCATGTTGAATGGTTGCCAGAAACCATTCTCTCCTTGATTTGGAATGGGGAGCTTATGGTGGCACTGTGAGCTAGCTGGTCTCTAGGCCAATATATACTACAGGGGTGCATAGAATCAGTCTAAGCACCTCACCCAAAGTTTATGTTGTCCACAAATGCGCAGATCCTATGGATTAGTGGGAACTACACGACAATGGGTGGAGGAAAAATAACCATAGTCCAGGGGAAAAATAGCGTGTATTCAGAAAAGCAACAAATAGGAATCAATAAGAGGGAAATATGTCTTGGGTACATTGTGTTCTCATTCAGAGGGAGTATGTTCTAGCAGTTTGTGCTGGACCTACCAACTGTGGAAGTGAATCTACTTGAGTTGCATGGGTTCCCCAGATGCAGGACCCTTAGCTAAGGATGTCATGGCGATTCAAACTCAGCATCACTGATTAAGCCCAATAGGGTCGAAGCTTGTTGGTCTCCCCATGATTTCCCTTTTCTGAGGTTTTGTAACCTCACAGTTTGCGCTGGAATGTTTTTTACGAAGAACTACAATAATTCAGGCACAAAGTTTCCATCAAAGTTTGTTATGTTTTTTCAATAGGGAACGTTCGTATTTTTTATTATAAATCAACCTACCTTTGAATGCTACTCTGGCCTTGGAGGCCAAAAAGCAAACATGCAAAATCTTATTTAAAAATACAAAATTTTAGCTGGCTATTGCCAAATTGTAAGGAGCTTATGAATACTGTGTCTAAATAATGGACTATTATCACCCCAAAACAACAATGCAAAATATTTTTAAAGAACACAAGTCCATTTTCACCTGGATGTTATAACATATTTAAGAACTAGGGAGTGCTATTTATTTATTTTTAGCAATGGGCTATTATCACTCCTGTTCTTCTTCCCGTGTTTTTGGACTGGTAAATATCGCACGTCGTTATAACGTCAATATACAGATGGTATAACTTACTTTGTTTATGTCCTAAAATGTAGAAAAGGTTCTGTTACCCATAAAAAGAACTGCAGCAACATGCATGCAAAGGTAAATTGCTTTTTCAAAGAAAGCTTCCGCACACAAACATTTGTCATCAGAAAGGAGAAATTATTACTGTTTGTTTCTCCTTTACTTTCCCAGTTTTGCATGTTGCGCTGCCGTCTAGCCTCATTTCCAGATGGCTGTGCTTTGTGTCACTGTGGCTATTACTGTCTGCAACATATGCCCACATCTCATGAATATGTGTATTAATGCACTATGAGAAAAGTAATTATTGGTAGTCAAAGAGCTGCGACAAGATATGATCGTTTAAAATTAGAAAACGGTTGCCCTGGATTTATTTGAAAAACATATATAGCAATTTTAGGGGGGAGGATGTGGCCTAACGGCTAGGGCGGTCGACCTTGGAGTTGGGGAACTGGGTTCGAGCCTCGGCAGGGATGCTCAACATGCTGTGATTCTGGGCAAATCTCTTAATATCCCCATCCCTAACAAAAATGAATGTGTCAGTCTGTAACGTTACTGGTGCTCATGTAAAGCGCTCTGATACCTTCGGGTCTAGTTTGTGCTATATATAACTCCACCCCCCCCAAAAAAAAAATTAAAACAGCAAAAATGGAATATCTGTTTAGAAAAGGCGAAATCTACTGCTGCATGGTAATTATAACACATTTTATTCTTACAAAGAAGGCAAAGCATAATTAGTTTGTCAAATGCTGAGAGAAGGACACACAGAGTTCCATGGTCAGTGAGTGTATAACTCGGTGATACAGATGCTCCCAAGATAATCATGTTCAATTGGCAGCTGTTCAGTTTGAGCAGAAATCCTCAAATATTGCAAGTCAATGTCACAGATCAAGGTAATCGCTAATCAAGTCAACCTTTCATCCCTCATCTATCTTCTGCCTATGTAAAGTGAATTACATCATCTGAGACCAAAAATGTAGTGTGGTACCTATTTGCAAGCAGACGATCAGAAATGTAATAGGATAAGTCTTTCCTGAGAAGAAACATGGTGTATTTTGTAACAATGGAAATAAATATCAGTATTTGAGTGCTAAGAATTTGGAGCCTGATTTAGAGTTCGGAGGGGTTACTCCATCACAAGCGAAATGGAAATACCATATGCCTTATTACAAATGCCATAGGATAAAATGCACATTTGCGATGGAATAACCCATTTGCCAATTTCTATATCATCCCGTTGGACTGTCTCAAATAACTAGGGTCTAGATGTACGACCATAGCATTTTGCGACTCGCAAATTGCGACAAATTACGAGTCGCAATTTGCGAGTAGCAAAACGCTATGTACAACAGTGTCTGAGACACTGTTTGCAATTCCCAATGGGGTCGCAAATTGCATGCCTCATGAATATTAATGAGGCAGGCGCAATTTGCGACCCCATTGGGAATGGCTAGCTTTCCCAGGGATGGTGGCCTGCTGGGGTCAGCAGACCACCATGTCTGGGACTGCTTTTAAATAAAGCAGTTTTTTTTAAAGGAAAACGGGATGCATTTAAAAAATAAGACATTTTTAAGTTTCATTGTTTAAGGGCAGGCAGTGGTCCATGGGACCACTCCCTGCCATTAAAAAATAATTTTGCATGCATTCCCAAAGGGGAAGGGGTCCCGTGGGGACCCCTTTCCATTTGTGAGTGCCTTACCACCCTTCTGAGAAGGGTGGTAAACTGCGAGTGTTTTGCAACCGCAATTGCGGTAGCAAAACATTCATACATTGGTTTTGGAGTCGCTATTAGGAAGGGACGCCCTAGGAACGCCCCTTCCTAATAGCGAGTCGCTAACCCTATTTTCCGAGTCGCTAATTGATTAGCGGCTCGCAAAATAGGGTTGGTACATGGGCCACACGTTTTTTGTGGTCGCAAACGGGCCTAAAACCCCTTTGCGAACGCAAAAAACAGTCGTACATCTGGCCCTTAGGGACTTATTTAGAGTGGTTACTCCATCACAAACTAAATGGATATCCCATCTGCCTTATTAAGTGCCATAGAATATAGCGCACTTGTAATAAGGCTGACGGGGTATCTGTCATGTTTGTGATGGAGTAACCCATCCGCCAATCTCTAAATCAGGCTGTTAATTTGGTGAGACAAATACACAGCCCATTCCTGATGCTCCTGTACTTTTATTCCAAGCCTTGGCATGCCATATTTTTGCAGGCAGCCTCAAAAGTAAATGCAAAAAAAAATTCCTGACATGCAAGGAAGGATGACACAAGTTCTTGCCAAGTCATTAGGGGTTCAGTGACCAACTTTGAACCATGCTTCTGTTCACCAGAGTTATACTGGCCCTGGTACACCCAACTACTTGCTCGCAGTTTGGGCATGAAGGGGGGCCGGACAAGAGAGCAGTTCAGGCTCAGCAGGCCACTCAGACCATGCCATGTCTTTGACCATCTCATCATGATGCAGATGTCTCAAAGTTGCCTAAGGTTTGGTCTAGGTTATCTGGACTAAAGGTGCTGGTGGCTTTTGGTAGGCTCTTTCTTTAAGCGATACTTTACACTGTTCATAATAATCTGGGCCTCATTCTTCCCGCTGAGTCATGCATTCACTGTCCACTCTGGACTTCCTTCTTTGGATCTCATCATGGAAGAATCAACTCAAATTCCTGATTCTATACATGTCTCACCTCAACTAGTGCCACAGAGATTATTTAGAAGTCATATCAACTGAAAGGCACTCATTTTAGAAGACCATTTCTTAAGGCAAACTGGAGAAAGTAGAGGGAATCCTCTTCATATGTATCTTCCAAGGTTTCCACTTGAGAGAGTGTGATCTGCAAAGTATCAAGCAGATGTGGACAGGGATGTCTCTTAGTCCAGACACATCAATGAGGGTCAAGCTGTTGGGCAGATTGCAGAATTATGCTGCCCTGACAGACAAGCAATTACCAGACAGAATATCTATTACGTCTCCAGGCTGAAAGTGAATTCCAGCCTCTAAATCTGACAAAGTTGAAACTTCTGAAGAACCTTGAATCTAAAGATTATGATTGAATAGGTAAATTACAAATAAATAAATTACCTGTATTCATATTCTATTGACTGTACATTCTGTATGTGCTCTTTGTAACTCTTTTTGCTGTGTGTCTATTAAGGATTCTCCCTGTACACTGGTGCATGGATGGGATCGAATGGATGACTTTCAGCCCATAATAGCTTTAAACATTATACTTGAAGGAGATATTGAGTAAACCAATGTTTTACAACAAGTACTGTGTTCATGCCTTGGTAAAAAAAACAGAGTAGCTAACCTTGAAGCGAACCCTACAATATAAAATGTGGTATCATGCCAGAGGAGTTTAAACTATCTCATTCTACAAGATAACAACTAGAATTACACATCTCTTAACATAAACGTAGGCATCGTAGTTACATTTCCACAAACAGCTTCATAAAAAATGAAGGAAAGCACTTACTTGAAACAGTCATCACAGGCAATGCTCCCCATGGTCTCCTTTATTGTGCGTTCAGAGATAAATGCTGGATATTCTGTATCACAGGGCTCCAGACTCTGTTTCATTTTCTGTGCTGTATATATATCAATAATATTTTATATTTAGACGCAACCAAAATTCAAACTCAAAAGAGTAGAATGAAGTCCAGAATGTGAAATGCATGCTTCTGTTTTGGATGTAATTTATAAACAGTGCTATCTATATATGCAAGTTAACTAATGCTTATCATTACAAGTAGTGTGTTTAATTGCAATATGTTTGGTAATTCCTGTCACCAAACAAATCGCAGCTGCCCGTTTTGTGATGAATATCAGCAGGTCAACCTGTATATATTTATTGGGGAAAAACCATCTGGATTTTCCCAGAACATGCAGGTTTTGGTGCAATAAACACCAAAACCAATATGTTATTCCCCATAATTGACTGTTATCTCACCTAATAAATTCAGACTTGGTGGAGTCAGATTTTATGAGGTGTGATAAATATCACACAAATTATAAGGCTGCTTGTATTGAGGCTATGATATCTAAACCTATAGATTACCTTTTACCACACTAAAGGTAACAATCAGAGCGAATCCACAAATCACTAAATTAATCAGAGTCCAACTCCATGTAGCTATGGCGCAGAGCACACAGGCTTAACTTGGTGCAGTGTGTAAGTGTTCGTCCAGTACCACAACAGTAATAAAGTTGAAACAATAAGTGAAAAAATGGTAAATTGAATAAGAAAAATAGAGAGAATCTTTGCATAATTTGAGTCTGACTGTGATGGAGCCTCGGTTGGAAACAACAACCAGATTTGACTCAGTTGGAGATTTTCGTTTGGCACCTCAGGCATGATTTATATTTTAACAGACGGGATACTCCATCACAAACGTTGTATTACAAGTGCATTATATCCAATAGCACTTGCAATATAGCAGACTGAATATCTGTCACAATTTGGACAGGGTAGCCCTTCCACTGAACTCTAAATCAGACTTTTAGGCGGAGATTTACTAAGCTTTTGCGCCGTGTTTGCATCACAAAAGTGACGCAAAACGACGCAAAATCTTTTTTGTAATTTACTTTCCAGCGCTTAGCGCTGGAAATAACGTAAAAGTAATGCGAAGCAGCGCATTGCGCTGCTTTGCGTTACTTTGCGCCATGGGGGCGTACCAAGGGTGGTGCATGGGCGTTCCCATGCAACCACCCAAGGTTTCTCATGCTAAACCCAATTAACTAAAAACAGTAGATTGGGTTTAGCGTGAGAAAACTGCGCCCTTTTCAACTAGGCGCAAGGAAGGAGAAATGAAAGCATTTCTCCTTCCTTTTCCGACTTTGCATGCGTGCTGCACTGCGCAGCACGCATACAAAGTGGGAAAAGCTTTCCCTTGTTTCGAGCTTAGTATTTTGTACAGGAAGGGTACCAAAACCTATGCTGGACTCATGCACATACCCTAGCGCTGTGGCGCTAAGGTCTGTGCATGGCGCACGGCAGCTGTAATCATCGCCGGCGCAAGGGAAAGGTGAGGAGAGATCCATGTCTTTGAAGATATGGTGCTCCCCTGCTCCCTCCCTGTCGCGCAACACAGCGCAGCCTCGCGGGGGGCTGCGTTGCGTTGTGCAACTTTTTTGTAAATCTCCCCCCTAGTCTTTTTTCTGGAAGTGAAAATCCTTCCAAGGGGCAAATCAGCAGTCTGTATCCAAGGAAGTCTTAATGAAGTGAAATAGGCATTGGATGAGGACCCGTGGAAGCTATCGGTTTTGAAGGGAAAAGCTCAGATTGGGAGAATTTCACATTTCGTTTCCTGGGAAATCCACTCACTGGAAGACAAAAGAGGTACGGTGTTCCTGGGTGGCAAGTTGGCCACCTGGTTAGTACTCAGAGTGGTGGGGAGGTGGGGAATACCTCCTTTCGGAACTAGGACCCTCACACACCCGTCCTTCCTGATGCAGCAGAGCGGGTAGGTGAGCTGGACTGCTCTGAGCGGGAGCAGCGACACTACGTTGAGTGTCCATATACTCCGCTGCGGTCTGATGAAGCAGCACTTGAATCCTTAAGAGGTTGGCTGCTTTTCTCCGGGGCAACGTCCTACCGAGAGAAGAAGTGGTATGTAGAACCACACCACACACTGTAGATATTTTTCATTTAGTCACTAGGTCCTGAGGAATCGCCAACTGATCTATTAGAGACATTTTATAGGCGAGAAACATGTTGACCACCAAGGGGTAGAGCGTAATTTGTCAGATTAAAACAAAATAGTCGCCCTCCTTCCCTTTTTTTTTACTTTTTATTCAGGTTGTGACCTCTCCAGAATAAAAATAATTATAGAGGATTCCCTTACCTGTTTTAACCCACACACCACATCTACATCTTACCATGCCCCTCACACCCACGGCACCTATACGGCAAGGAACAAAAGATCTCCGATAAAGAGCCCCTTTATGGGTGCCCGTCGAGCATTGCAGCGCCGGCTCGACGAGGAGCAGACCCATATGATGAAGCATGACACCTAGCTTGCTGGGTGTGTGAGGGTCCTAGTTCCGAAAGGAGGTATTCCCCATCTCCCCACCACTCTGAGTACTAACCAGGTGGCCAACTTGCCACCCAGGAACACCGTACCTCTTTTGTCTTCTAGTTCTAACCAGGGCAAGTACGGTGGACCTTTATCAAGCCCTCATTGTCCCCCTTGTTGTTTACTAAATCCACTCACTGGTCAGTCCACTCACCAGTCAGGTACTTTTGGTTCTTTCTCGAGGTCTAGATTTTTACCTTTAGACTTAGCCCCATTTTTGGAGCTCAGAATGCTGCAGTGGGCAAGTCTACAGCTGTATTTAATTTTGGGTTCCACAAGGCCAGACATCTTGTCACCGAGGGTCCACTCAACTTGATTTACTGCTGTGCACAAGCAACAAGTTGAGGAATCTTATTTCTTAGTCAATGGAGGTTGTGCCTTCGGAGGTCTGGAAGTCAAAAGATTTTCTAAAGTCCCAGATTTTCATAGTCCAGTTAGACACAGCCAAGGTTCCCAGGACCTCAGGAATAGCACTTGGGGATCAAGATCCACTCCAGCAGAAGCCACTAGCAGGGTCCATGTCAGGTCCAGTTGGTACTGGTCCGCTGATAATTTCACTTGAGGAAAAGGCCTCATGCAGCTTTTTGTAGATCTGTAGCCAAACGGGAAGTCAGCCAACTGGCCCTTAGAGTCCACTTTTTTGTCCTAAGCACAAAAGGGAGCAGTTCTAGTCCTTCAGGGCTCCTCTCAGGTCAAGGATAGCAGGTCCAGTCTCTTCCATTCTTCCGAAGGTCAAGAATATTTTCTGAGGAGGGTGTCTAAGGTCGCCACATTTATGCTTGACACTAGCTAGTGGGTGGTGGTGACTCCTCGCCCCTCCCTAACCAATGTTATAAATGTTCACAGCGGTTATCCTACCCACGATTGCAGCAGTTCAAATTTGTCCCTACTGCGAGCAACCCCACAGTGCCTCACTCCCAAAAACCAAGATGAGGAAACCCTTCATCCCTTGTGTGGAGTATGTGTTCGCACCCAGAGGTGTGGCGAGGGTAATGAGCAGCCCCCTCCTCTGTGGTCACTTCAAACCAGTTCTGGGGGCAGCTCTCCCTCCACCGGATTAATGACTGCCATACTGAAAGACCAAAAGCTGGGGCTTTTCCAAGTGTCACTTAACATTTGCTTGTGACATGGGGAGGGCCCTTTGATGTAAATTATGTTTCTGTGTTTAACCCAACTGGTCTAACTACCAGGGGAAGAGAAACACCTCCCCACGCCCAAGCCACTGTCTATGTTACGGGAGCAATTTTCATACCTCATCATGGCTAATAACCCATGGTGCTACTGCTGGAGAGCTAATGCAGATTAGTCTCCAGGAGTTTAAGGCATGGGAAAGGTAACTCCCTATAAATCACTGTTCCCTAACATTTAGTAAAAATCTCACTTCACTATTATGTTGGGATATTAAAAAGTATAAAAGTGAGTGGTTTAATCACATTTTTAGCTGGTCCCAATCCAGAGGCAGCAGAAGTAAAATCTAATCCCACTTTCCTTAATTCCTATAGACTAGCCAGGGCCATCTTACAGTGAAAATAGATTTTAGGTGCTATTCGCTGTAAGAACTGTCTACATGTCCTACTTTTAAATATTATGCACAATGCATTGTAGGCTGCAAGGTCAACATAGAGTGACTTAATAACATTTAAAAGGAAGTTGTTCTTGCACAATAGGTGCTGAAGTCCACAAAAGGAATTTAACTTTCAGGCCAGGGTGCACTTTTTACATCATATACTAGGGACATATAAGCAATAGTAAGCCAATTCAACCATATTTAAAGGGGAGCACAGGCACTTTACTACTGGTTAGCAGGGTTAAAGATCACAGAGTTCTAAAGCCAGTTAAGAAGAAAAGGCAAGAATCTGCGGGGGACATCACGCAAAAGATGGTAATTTCTTATACCTACATGTGGGAAAATCTCAGTGAAGGCCAGAAGGCCTCAGTGCATAAAAGATAAGAAAAGCAGAGGCATAGATCGCTGAGTGTAGATTGGTAAATGGCATTATGTACTATGTTAATATAACTACTGTAGTATTACTAAATAATACTACAACATGCAGTTTGTGAATAGACCCCAATCTATTTAACATCCTTTTTCCCTGGCTCAAATGCAATCGCTAAACCATTCTTCTCGCCTTAGCTCAAAACCACCTAATATTAAACTACTGCTCTGCAGTCATGCACACAGAAGTCTTTAATGGAGTACTAAATCATGTAGCATTAAGACCTGTTTCAAAAATATTAAGAATGCAGTCTGCCTCATTTCTTTCCTTGGGTGGAATTTAAATGTTTATTATTTAAGTGGTTATTAGCAGTGGTGGTTAATACGTTCAGAGTGCTATGGCACTAAATGGCCTTAAGATATAATGTCACATTGAGTATATCATAAAGAAGTGAACCGTTAATCAAAATTTAAGTTGAAGTCTCTTGTTTCCATAGTCAACTACTTAAGAGAAGGTGGCAGCCATCATATTCAAAACATAGACCAATAATTTAAAAGAGGCAGCAGATTAGAAGTTATCAACAATTCCATCTTCTTTACTTCAAGCTAATCACCCCCCTCCCAAAAGTCTCTAAGGAGTTGTTGGCAACTTGTTCATGGTCTACATACATCATATGATCTTTGGACCCTGCTTTCCTAAGCTGCTCCTTGACACTAATCTCTCCCACACATCTGCTCTTCTCTTCTACCCCAAATCTCCCTTATCAATATTATTAAAATCCATTGATACAGCAATAGTTTCCGTATTCACTCATTTGAAAATGTATTGCTCTAGCCGGAATGTCTCTAATCAGTTACTGCTCACATAAATCCCCTACTGAGAGACCTTTGCTTTATTATCATTTAATCCCAGCAGAGTGGAAAATAACCTCACTACTAACAACCTACCCACCATTCTCGGCCACTTCAAAAACATTTCACCGTGACTATTTCCACCACCATTTCATCACTATTGAGATATATTCTAACTTCTCTCAAACACTCCAAAAATAAAAGAGAGCCCCTCTCGCTCACAACTGAGCAAAATTCTTCTGCTTCTCTAGTAAACGATGATTACTGCACAATCCTTTGTATATGAATACAGACTGTACTTACTTCAATAAGTTAATGCACAAAACATCTACTATTTTTCTCAATCAAATTATTACCAGCAGCAAAAATGTTCTAGCAACAAGACATACTTCTTAGAATCTAAGCACTCTTGTGCATATGTCGATACTGTTGCTTGCACAGTGTGGGCATGGAATGATCTCCGTTGGCAAGCTCGTCTCTGTGTCCTATTTGCTCCATCAGAGCCCATCATTGGGCATCCCTCCTTACCCTTTACAGAAGATACAGGCACCCCGTCTACGCTGCGGAACCTGCAACTAACGACTATGGGAACGCTCTATACAGAGGGCACTTTTGTTACCCTGCAGCAGGCCCTTCAGGGGCCTAATGTTACTTTATTGGACACATCCACATATAAACAATTGTGCCCTGTGCTTAGGGCACTGCATGACTCCTTCCCTGTGGGCCCCCCACGTTCCAAGTCCTGGAAACAATGTTCTCCTCCTCAAACTCGTGCTAGACAGGAATGGGAAACAGACCTTAATACTGACTTCACTGATGAGCAGTGGAGATACTGCTGGGCTCATTCTAGGGCCCTTTCCCCACATTTTAGATTGTGTGCCCCTAATTTTAGATTGCATCTTGTACATTTTAAATTCATACATCATATAGACCACACTCCAGTGTGCCTACATGGAATGGGCCTCCTACAAGACCCACACTGCTTGCGCTGCTTGGTGCCCACGGTAGACAACCTCTACCTGATGTGGAGCTGTCCAGAAATACAGCACTTCTGGTCAGTGATCTTCGACACTATTGAAGAAATCTGAGAATGTGTAATTCAGCATTCTCAGTATGTTGCACTATTGGGTTATGTCAAGGAGGTTAACGGCAATGCTGCTACTATTAGCAAAATTACAGATTGCGATGCATTGGGACCGATGACCCACTCCAAAAAGGGAAAGTTGGATACGCGACATAACTTACTGCCAAGAACAGCTGTCAGCTTATTGGGACCTGATGCCGGCATGTACCCACCCAAAGACATCTGGTCCTTCTTAGAAGGGTATCTGAGAGCACAGGCTGAGATGAGCGATGAGGAGCCAGCAGCAGCTTTAGGCCCTATACCGTATGATTAGGTCTGCTGAATGCCTGTACACACGGGGATGTTAGGCAATAGCATAGATGATCACCTCTAACTGCATCCTCACAAAACCTACATATTGTTATACTCCTTACTGCTGTGCTAATTGGTCCCCCTATTTTTTCCCCCATTTCTCTCTCCTCCCCCAGTTCTGACAAGTGAGATGCATTCCCCTTGGACTACCAGATATTATCCTCTGTACGCATATGGAAATGTGATTTCTGAATGAATGTATTCCTTTCATGCCTCGTTTTGCATTATGTTAAATTCAATAAACACATTTTTTTAAAACCAAGGCATCCTTACCACAAATGCCAAACCACAATTCTGCCATGTCTTTAATTTTTTCTTCTAGAGCCCGCATAACAAAAGGCTTTAGATATTTCTTTCACAAAAGTACTCTGCCTTTACTTTTAAACTACAGTCCTAGCCATAAGCATGGTGCCTACCACTGTACTATCATGACCAAGCACCTGACTACTCATGCTTTTTCAGAACATCTAAAAGAATCACTTTAAAAAAAATAGATTCAACATCGGATCATTCTTTGGCCATGCCTGTTAACACAGCAGTGGTCAGTGTCAAGTGGATTCAGGGTCTGCAGTGTGTGTACATGAAGTGCTTTAAAGTCACTAGGTACGCCTCTAAAAAAGGTAAAGGTACAGGTCTATACAGTGTGAAATATTATGTGCTATAAAAGTATAATGCTGATTTGAGCCAAGATGTTGGATGTTCTTTAGTTTGGCTCTTGCAAGATGAGAATTTATTTAGAGTCTGCTGCCCTTGTGTCTTCACTGGTGAGGTGAGAGGTAGTTGTGTGAGAGCTTCATTCCCAGAATCTCTGTAGGAGGAGCACAGACATTAGCAGTGAGGTCAGCCAGGCCTCCATCTTGTCGCCTACATGGTCACTACCTCTCAGATTGTTGCAGTGGTGGCTCCCTAATTTCCAATTAACGTCGCAGAGGGAAGAAGCAGCAGTACGGGAAAGTCTGAGTGCAGATTGGGTAAGTGGAACGTGGCACGGCGGATGCGACCCAGATCTCTCACTTGATTTGTGCTGCCAGAAGAGTGACTACATCAGTTGCACTTGGACTGCATGTGTGGGTGGAGTGCTACAGTGCTGGTGTGCCACAGCGCTAGGTTGGTTTTGCGGTTCCAGTGCAGAAGAAGCAGGAACTAGGGCCGCTGGGAAGAGATCCTGTGTGGCACTTTTAGGTTGTGGCTCTGCCTAGGGCATCAATGCAGCCTGCTCTGACAGGACACCTGTGAGAATTGATGCTGAGAGCCGGAGGCTGGTCAAGTCCTACAGAAGGTGAGTGAATGGGAGTCTGAGGTACCAGAGCAGGCAGAGTGGAAGTTGTCCCTGGGCCCAGCTTCCATTCACCCTCCTTGAGCCTTAATTTACTACCAAGTCACCCTTGATGAAGTGAGTAGGGCTCTTATGCTCAGCAAGGGCACCAAGGCTCAAGGCCTGGATGGAATTCCTGCCGATATTTTTAAAGATAATTTTGCACTATGGGGACCCATTTTAACTGTGGTGCTGGAAGCATGTGGCAGTGTAGGTTTTCTGTGCACTTGGTCCGAATCCTTAATCAGTTACTGCTCACATAAATCCCCTACTGAGAGACCTTTGCTTTATTATCATTTAATCCCAGCAGAGTGGAAAATAACCTCACTACTAACAACCTACCCACCATTCTCGGCCACTTCAAAAACATTTCACCGTGACTATTTCCACCACCATTTCATCACTATTGAGATATATTCTAACTTCTCTCAAACACTCCAAAAATAAAAGAGAGCCCCTCTCGCTCACAACTGAGCAAAATTCTTCTGCTTCTCTAGTAAACGATGATTACTGCACAATCCTTTGTATATGAATACAGACTGTACTTACTTCAATAAGTTAATGCACAAAACATCTACTATTTTTCTCAATCAAATTGTTACCAGCAGCAAAAATGTTCTAGCAACAAGACATACTTCTTAGAATCTAAGCACTCTTGTGCATATGTCGATACTGTTGCTTGCACAGTGTGGGCATGGAATGATCTCCGTTGGCAAGCTCGTCTCTGTGTCCTATTTGCTCCATCAGAGCCCATCATTGGGCATCCCTCCTTACCCTTTACAGAAGATACAGGCACCCCGTCTACGCTGCGGAACCTGCAACTAACGACTATGGGAACGCTCTATACAGAGGGCACTTTTGTTACCCTGCAGCAGGCCCTTCAGGGGCCTAATGTTACTTTATTGGACACATCCACATATAAACAATTGTGCCCTGTGCTTAGGGCACTGCATGACTCCTTCCCTGTGGGCCCCCCCACGTTCCAAGTCCTGGAAACAATGTTCTCCTCCTCAAACTCGTGCTAGACAGGAATGGGAAACAGACCTTAATACTGACTTCACTGATGAGCAGTGGAGATACTGCTGGGCTCATTCTAGGGCCCTTTCCCCACATTTTAGATTGTGTGCCCCTAATTTTAGATTGCATCTTGTACATTTTAAATTCATACATCATATAGACCACACTCCAGTGTGCCTACATGGAATGGGCCTCCTACAAGACCCACACTGCTTGCGCTGCTTGGTGCCCACGGTAGACAACCTCTACCTGATGTGGAGCTGTCCAGAAATACAGCACTTCTGGTCAGTGATCTTCGACACTATTGAAGAAATCTGAGAATGTGTAATTCAGCATTCTCAGTATGTTGCACTATTGGGTTATGTCAAGGAGGTTAACGGCAATGCTGCTACTATTAGCAAAATTACAGATTGCGATGCATTGGGGCCGATGACCCACTCCAAAAAGGGAAAGTTGGATACGCGACATAACTTACTGCCAAGAACAGCTGTCAGCTTATTGGGACCTGATGCCGGCATGTACCCACCCAAAGACATCTGGTCCTTCTTAGAAGGGTATCTGAGAGCACAGGCTGAGATGAGCGATGAGGAGCCAGCAGCAGCTTTAGGCCCTCTACCGTATGATTAGGTCTGCTGAATGCCTGTACACACGGGGATGTTAGGCAATAGCATAGATGATCACCTCTAACTGCATCCTCACAAAACCTACATATTGTTATACTCCTTACTGCTGTGCTAATTGGTCCCCCTATTTTTTCCCCCATTTCTCTCTCCTCCCCCAGTTCTGACAAGTGAGATGCATTCCCCTTGGACTACCAGATATTATCCTCTGTACGCATATGGAAATGTGATTTCTGAATGAATGTATTCCTTTCATGCCTCGTTTTGCATTATGTTAAATTCAATAAACACATTTTTTAAAACCAAGGCATCCTTACCACAAATGCCAAACCACAATTCTGCCATGTCTTTAATTTTTTCTTCTAGAGCCCGCATAACAAAAGGCTTTAGATATTTCTTTCACAAAAGTACTCTGCCTTTACTTTTAAACTACAGTCCTAGCCATAAGCATGGTGCCTACCACTGTACTATCATGACCAAGCACCTGACTACTCATGCTTTTTCAGAACATCTAAAAGAATCACTTTAAAAAAAATAGATTCAACATCGGATCATTCTTTGGCCATGCCTGTTAACACAGCAGTGGTCAGTGTCAAGTGGATTCAGGGTCTGCAGTGTGTGTACATGAAGTGCTTTAAAGTCACTAGGTACGCCTCTAAAAAAGGTAAAGGTACAGGTCTATACAGTGTGAAATATTATGTGCTATAAAAGTATAATGCTGATTTGAGCCAAGATGTTGGATGTTCTTTAGTTTGGCTCTTGCAAGATGAGAATTTATTTAGAGTCTGCTGCCCTTGTGTCTTCACTGGTGAGGTGAGAGGTAGTTGTGTGAGAGCTTCATTCCCAGAATCTCTGTAGGAGGAGCACAGACATTAGCAGTGAGGTCAGCCAGGCCTCCATCTTGTCGCCTACATGGTCACTACCTCTCAGATTGTTGCAGTGGTGGCTCCCTAATTTCCAATTAACGTCGCAGAGGGAAGAAGCAGCAGTACGGGAAAGTCTGAGTGCAGATTGGGTAAGTGGAACGTGGCACGGCGGATGCGACCCAGATCTCTCACTTGATTTGTGCTGCCAGAAGAGTGACTACATCAGTTGCACTTGGACTGCATGTGTGGGTGGAGTGCTACAGTGCTGGTGTGCCACAGCGCTAGGTTGGTTTTGCGGTTCCAGTGCAGAAGAAGCAGGAACTAGGGCCGCTGGGAAGAGATCCTGTGTGGCACTTTTAGGTTGTGGCTCTGCCTAGGGCATCAATGCAGCCTGCTCTGACAGGACACCTGTGAGAATTGATGCTGAGAGCCGGAGGCTGGTCAAGTCCTACAGAAGGTGAGTGAATGGGAGTCTGAGGTACCAGAGCAGGCAGAGTGGAAGTTGTCCCTGGGCCCAGCTTCCATTCACCCTCCTTGAGCCTTAATTTACTACCAAGTCACCCTTGATGAAGTGAGTAGGGCTCTTATGCTCAGCAAGGGCACCAAGGCTCAAGGCCTGGATGGAATTCCTGCCGATATTTTTAAAGATAATTTTGCACTATGGGGACCCATTTTAACTGTGGTGCTGGAAGCATGTGGCAGTGTAGGTTTTCTGTGCACTTGGTCCGAATCCTTAATCAGTTACTGCTCACATAAATCCCCTACTGAGAGACCTTTGCTTTATTATCATTTAATCCCAGCAGAGTGGAAAATAACCTCACTACTAACAACCTACCCACCATTCTCGGCCACTTCAAAAACATTTCACCGTGACTATTTCCACCACCATTTCATCACTATTGAGATATATTCTAACTTCTCTCAAACACTCCAAAAATAAAAGAGAGCCCCTCTCGCTCACAACTGAGCAAAATTCTTCTGCTTCTCTAGTAAACGATGATTACTGCACAATCCTTTGTATATGAATACAGACTGTACTTACTTCAATAAGTTAATGCACAAAACATCTACTATTTTTCTCAATCAAATTGTTACCAGCAGCAAAAATGTTCTAGCAACAAGACATACTTCTTAGAATCTAAGCACTCTTGTGCATATGTCGATACTGTTGCTTGCACAGTGTGGGCATGGAATGATCTCCGTTGGCAAGCTCGTCTCTGTGTCCTATTTGCTCCATCAGAGCCCATCATTGGGCATCCCTCCTTACCCTTTACAGAAGATACAGGCACCCCGTCTACGCTGCGGAACCTGCAACTAACGACTATGGGAACGCTCTATACAGAGGGCACTTTTGTTACCCTGCAGCAGGCCCTTCAGGGGCCTAATGTTACTTTATTGGACACATCCACATATAAACAATTGTGCCCTGTGCTTAGGGCACTGCATGACTCCTTCCCTGTGGGCCCCCCCCCACGTTCCAAGTCCTGGAAACAATGTTCTCCTCCTCAAACTCGTGCTAGACAGGAATGGGAAACAGACCTTAATACTGACTTCACTGATGAGCAGTGGAGATACTGCTGGGCTCATTCTAGGGCCCTTTCCCCACATTTTAGATTGTGTGCCCCTAATTTTAGATTGCATCTTGTACATTTTAAATTCATACATCATATAGACCACACTCCAGTGTGCCTACATGGAATGGGCCTCCTACAAGACCCACACTGCTTGCGCTGCTTGGTGCCCACGGTGAGACAACCTCTACCTGATGTGGAGCTGTCCAGAAATACAGCACTTCTGGTCAGTGATCTTCGACACTATTGAAGAAATCTGAGAATGTGTAATTCAGCATTCTCAGTATGTTGCACTATTGGGTTATGTCAAGGAGGTTAACGGCAATGCTGCTACTATTAGCAAAATTACAGATTGCGATGCATTGGGACCGATGACCCACTCCAAAAAGGGAAAGTTGGATACGCGACATAACTTACTGCCAAGAACAGCTGTCAGCTTATTGGGACCTGATGCCGGCATGTACCCACCCAAAGACATCTGGTCCTTCTTAGAAGGGTATCTGAGAGCACAGGCTGAGATGAGCGATGAGGAGCCAGCAGCAGCTTTAGGCCCTATACCGTATGATTAGGTCTGCTGAATGCCTGTACACACGGGGATGTTAGGCAATAGCATAGATGATCACCTCTAACTGCATCCTCACAAAACCTACATATTGTTATACTCCTTACTGCTGTGCTAATTGGTCCCCCTATTTTTTCCCCCATTTCTCTCTCCTCCCCCAGTTCTGACAAGTGAGATGCATTCCCCTTGGACTACCAGATATTATCCTCTGTACGCATATGGAAATGTGATTTCTGAATGAATGTATTCCTTTCATGCCTCGTTTTGCATTATGTTAAATTCAATAAACACATTTTTTAAAACCAAGGCATCCTTACCACAAATGCCAAACCACAATTCTGCCATGTCTTTAATTTTTTTCTTCTAGAGCCCGCATAACAAAAGGCTTTAGATATTTCTTTCACAAAAGTACTCTGCCTTTACTTTTAAACTACAGTCCTAGCCATAAGCATGGTGCCTACCACTGTACTATCATGACCAAGCACCTGACTACTCATGCTTTTTCAGAACATCTAAAAGAATCACTTTAAAAAAATAGATTCAACATCGGATCATTCTTTGGCCATGCCTGTTAACACAGCAGTGGTCAGTGTCAAGTGGATTCAGGGTCTGCAGTGTGTGTACATGAAGTGCTTTAAAGTCACTAGGTACGCCTCTAAAAAGGTAAAGGTACAGGTCTATACAGTGTGAAATATTATGTGCTATAAAAGTATAATGCTGATTTGAGCCAAGATGTTGGATGTTCTTTAGTTTGGCTCTTGCAAGATGAGAATTTATTTAGAGTCTGCTGCCCTTGTGTCTTCACTGGTGAGGTGAGAGGTAGTTGTGTGAGAGCTTCATTCCCAGAATCTCTGTAGGAGGAGCACAGACATTAGCAGTGAGGTCAGCCAGGCCTCCATCTTGTCGCCTACATGGTCACTACCTCTCAGATTGTTGCAGTGGTGGCTCCCTAATTTCCAATTAACGTCGCAGAGGGAAGAAGCAGCAGTACGGGAAAGTCTGAGTGCAGATTGGGTAAGTGGAACGTGGCACGGCGGATGCGACCCAGATCTCTCACTTGATTTGTGCTGCCAGAAGAGTGACTACATCAGTTGCACTTGGACTGCATGTGTGGGTGGAGTGCTACAGTGCTGGTGTGCCACAGCGCTAGGTTGGTTTTGCGGTTCCAGTGCAGAAGAAGCAGGAACTAGGGCCGCTGGGAAGAGATCCTGTGTGGCACTTTTAGGTTGTGGCTCTGCCTAGGGCATCAATGCAGCCTGCTCTGACAGGACACCTGTGAGAATTGATGCTGAGAGCCGGAGGCTGGTCAAGTCCTACAGAAGGTGAGTGAATGGGAGTCTGAGGTACCAGAGCAGGCAGAGTGGAAGTTGTCCCTGGGCCCAGCTTCCATTCACCCTCCTTGAGCCTTAATTTACTACCAAGTCACCCTTGATGAAGTGAGTAGGGCTCTTATGCTCAGCAAGGGCACCAAGGCTCAAGGCCTGGATGGAATTCCTGCCGATATTTTTAAAGATAATTTTGCACTATGGGGACCCATTTTAACTGTGGTGCTGGAAGCATGTGGCAGTGTAGGTTTTCTGTGCACTTGGTCCGAATCTTTAATCAGTTACTGCTCACATAAATCCCCTACTGAGAGACCTTTGCTTTATTATCATTTAATCCCAGCAGAGTGGAAAATAACCTCACTACTAACAACCTACCCACCATTCTCGGCCACTTCAAAACATTTCACCGTGACTATTTCCACCACCATTTCATCACTATTGAGATATATTCTAACTTCTCTCAAACACTCCAAAAATAAAAGAGAGCCCCTCTCGCTCACAACTGAGCAAAATTCTTCTGCTTCTCTAGTAAACGATGATTACTGCACAATCCTTTGTATATGAATACAGACTGTACTTACTTCAATAAGTTAATGCACAAAACATCTACTATTTTTCTCAATCAAATTGTTACCAGCAGCAAAAATGTTCTAGCAACAAGACATACTTCTTAGAATCTAAGCACTCTTGTGCATATGTCGATACTGTTGCTTGCACAGTGTGGGCATGGAATGATCTCCGTTGGCAAGCTCGTCTCTGTGTCCTATTTGCTCCATCAGAGCCCATCATTGGGCATCCCTCCTTACCCTTTACAGAAGATACAGGCACCCCGTCTACGCTGCGGAACCTGCAACTAACGACTATGGGAACGCTCTATACAGAGGGCACTTTTGTTACCCTGCAGCAGGCCCTTCAGGGGCCTAATGTTACTTTATTGGACACATCCACATATAAACAATTGTGCCCTGTGCTTAGGGCACTGCATGACTCCTTCCCTGTGGGCCCCCCCACGTTCCAAGTCCTGGAAACAATGTTCTCCTCCTCAAACTCGTGCTAGACAGGAATGGGAAACAGACCTTAATACTGACTTCACTGATGAGCAGTGGAGATACTGCTGGGCTCATTCTAGGGCCCTTTCCCCACATTTTAGATTGTGTGCCCCTAATTTTAGATTGCATCTTGTACATTTTAAATTCATACATCATATAGACCACACTCCAGTGTGCCTACATGGAATGGGCCTCCTACAAGACCCACACTGCTTGCGCTGCTTGGTGCCCACGGTAGACAACCTCTACCTGATGTGGAGCTGTCCAGAAATACAGCACTTCTGGTCAGTGATCTTCGACACTATTGAAGAAATCTGAGAATGTGTAATTCAGCATTCTCAGTATGTTGCACTATTGGGTTATGTCAAGGAGGTTAACGGCAATGCTGCTACTATTAGCAAAATTACAGATTGCGATGCATTGGGGCCGATGACCCACTCCAAAAAGGGAAAGTTGGATACGCGACATAACTTACTGCCAAGAACAGCTGTCAGCTTATTGGGACCTGATGCCGGCATGTACCCACCCAAAGACATCTGGTCCTTCTTAGAAGGGTATCTGAGAGCACAGGCTGAGATGAGCGATGAGGAGCCAGCAGCAGCTTTAGGCCCTCTACCGTATGATTAGGTCTGCTGAATGCCTGTACACACGGGGATGTTAGGCAATAGCATAGATGATCACCTCTAACTGCATCCTCACAAAACCTACATATTGTTATACTCCTTACTGCTGTGCTAATTGGTCCCCCTATTTTTTCCCCCATTTCTCTCTCTTCCCCCCAGTTCTGACAAGTGAGATGCATTCCCCTTGGACTACCAGATATTATCCTCTGTACGCATATGGAAATGTGATTTCTGAATGAATGTATTCCTTTCATGCCTCGTTTTGCATTATGTTAAATTCAATAAACACATTTTTTTAAAACCAAGGCATCCTTACCACAAATGCCAAACCACAATTCTGCCATGTCTTTAATTTTTTCTTCTAGAGCCCGCATAACAAAAGGCTTTAGATATTTCTTTCACAAAAGTACTCTGCCTTTACTTTTAAACTACAGTCCTAGCCATAAGCATGGTGCCTACCACTGTACTATCATGACCAAGCACCTGACTACTCATGCTTTTTCAGAACATCTAAAAGAATCACTTTAAAAAAAAGAGATTCAACATTGGATCATTCTTTGGCCATGCCTGTTAACACAGCAGTGGTCAGTGTCAAGTGGATTCAGGGTCTGCAGTGTGTGTACATGAAGTGCTTTAAAGTCACTAGGTACGCCTCTAAAAAGGTAAAGGTACAGGTCTATACAGTGTGAAATATTATGTGCTATAAAAGTATAATGCTGATTTGAGCCAAGATGTTGGATGTTCTTTAGTTTGGCTCTTGCAAGATGAGAATTTATTTAGAGTCTGCTGCCCTTGTGTCTTCACTGGTGAGGTGAGAGGTAGTTGTGTGAGAGCTTCATTCCCAGAATCTCTGTAGGAGGAGCACAGACATTAGCAGTGAGGTCAGCCAGGCCTCCATCTTGTCGCCTACATGGTCACTACCTCTCAGATTGTTGCAGTGGTGGCTCCCTAATTTCCAATTAACGTCGCAGAGGGAAGAAGCAGCAGTACGGGAAAGTCTGAGTGCAGATTGGGTAAGTGGAACGTGGCACGGCGGATGCGACCCAGATCTCTCACTTGATTTGTGCTGCCAGAAGAGTGACTACATCAGTTGCACTTGGACTGCATGTGTGGGTGGAGTGCTACAGTGCTGGTGTGCCACAGCGCTAGGTTGGTTTTGCGGTTCCAGTGCAGAAGAAGCAGGAACTAGGGCCGCTGGGAAGAGATCCTGTGTGGCACTTTTAGGTTGTGGCTCTGCCTAGGGCATCAATGCAGCCTGCTCTGACAGGACACCTGTGAGAATTGATGCTGAGAGCCGGAGGCTGGTCAAGTCCTACAGAAGGTGAGTGAATGGGAGTCTGAGGTACCAGAGCAGGCAGAGTGGAAGTTGTCCCTGGGCCCAGCTTCCATTCACCCTCCTTGAGCCTTAATTTACTACCAAGTCACCCTTCATGAAGTGAGTAGGGCTCTTATGCTCAGCAAGGGCACCAAGGCTCAAGGCCTGGATGGAATTCCTGCCGATATTTTTAAAGATAATTTTGCACTATGGGGACCCATTTTAACTGTGTTGCTGGAAGCATGTGGCAGTGTAGGTTTTCTGTGCACTTGGTCCGAATCCTTAATTGTCCTGATTTATAAAAAGGGGGATCACTCAAATCCATCTTGCTACTGCCTGATCTCCTTACTTGACTCCCTGGTAAAGGTTGTAGGCAGAATTATACTGGAAAGACTGCAGGACTGTGCAGAAAGCAACAAGATCCTATCAGACACACTATATGGCTTTGACAAAGACCTAGGGACAATAGAGCAGTGCTTAAGTTGGCTGGGTCTGGTGGCTTAGTGGACTAATGTGTCAACTAAAGGAGCCTGTGTTTAACCTCATGGTTGCAGGTTCTAACCCTGGCAGGTCCACTCAGCCTTTCATCCTTCCAAGGTCAATAAAATGAGTACCATTGGGTAACAATAACCATCTGTTATTCAGTGCCAAGAAACCCTTGGGTGAATGTGCACTTTACAAATACACATGTTATGTTAAATTTAAATCTGCTTATTGGGAAATACACACTCGGTAGGAAAGGCCATTTATTTTTGGCTTTTGCAGACCTATTGAGTCCGTTTGACTGCATTATTCATGACAAACTATGGTCCGTTTTAAAAGATCTAGGAGTGGAGAAACCCTAAAATTATGTTTTTATGGGACCTGTACACAGGTAGCAGAGCCAGAGTCCGGTACGGCTTGAGGGGCAAATGTACGCCACCTTTCGCAGTGGAGAGGGGGGTTAGACAGGGGTGTGTCCTTGCCCCCTTTTTTGTTTACTGCCATTTAGTTTCCTCTAATCAGTAGGAACTGCACGTTTGTTAATGACATAAACTTAGGATTGTGCCAGACTGATTCCATGCACCCTCGCAGGATATGTTGTCCCTTAGAGCAGCTAGCTCACAGTGCCACCATAAGTCCCCCTCAACTAGACAAGGGGCAAACAGTTCTAGCAACTACTGAACATGACAACCGTATTCCCTCAGGATCCATGGTGACAGACCTAGAACTTTTCACTCAGACACTCGTGCTCTCTTTCGTTAAAAGAATACATGTTTTCAATATTTATTGAAGAGAAGTGATTCTTGTATAGGAAATATGTGCTGCAATGATCAGTAGACAAAAAGAGACAAAAGTTAAAATAAGTGTCAGGACAGTGAACAAAATGAAGAGTTCCACCATCTTGCTGAACCAATGCCTATATGTAAACATATGCAACAATATAATGATCTAGCATACTCCTCCTATGCACAGTCTAGCTTACGTGTCTAGGGTGTAAGTGTATCTTCTGCCAAGAAACTCCCTACTGGATGATCCAACCCCGTTACTTGGTGGGTAGGGACCCGTCTAGGTCACGAACTGGACGCCCCTCATGGAGATGTCAGTCAGCTGCTGGGTGAAAGCTTCAACATACAGGGACCCCTCAAAGTCAGCCGAAGTGTCTCCTCTGATTATACTTGTAAATAAAAGGTTATATACAGAAAAAGGCATCCTTGCCTTGGGCCGAGATTGTGATCAGGCTGCCATTGTTTGTTTTTTACAGATAGCTGTGTCGCCATATGGATGTAATAACAAACACATTTGCCCAATGACCGTGAGGGCCTTGTACACAATGACAAGGCAATGATATAGGGTTCTCACAATTTTTATTCATGTTAGCAAGGTCGGTGTTTTCAAGAAACTAACCAAAGTGTCACGAATGCAAAAGTGTGTCAAAAGTCGATGTGGTAAAGTGAAGGCAATTTTAGGAAAGAACCGTGTACATGTACAAATGGCAATTGGTCCAACTAGGCCTAACTGAGACACATGACATTACCCTATACATAAATAACTTGGGTGACATGTTGAAGTTTATTTTATTTGCATAAGTTAGTTAAAACCATTGCATTGGAATAAATATCAATTAAAGGAAAGGTGGAGCCATTACTCATAGAATTTAAAAGTTCTTGATAGAAAAATAGATATTATGTTCCATATAGTGGCTGGGGGCTTGTTGTTATATTTAAGTTGATTCAATCTATTTCGACCGCCCCAGTAGATGTCACCCAGCTGACACGTCTGTATCCCAGTTCTCCCTTCCATTCCATTGTCCTTTGCCACCTCATGATCAACGTTGATCCCAGTACTCTTGTAAAGTGCTCGTGCTTTGCCACTTTGGCCAGAAGTCTCCGATCAGCCCTAATGGAGAGACCCGATTGACTCATGGTTGTCCATTTTCTCCTTCCTTTCAGTGCTCCTCAAGCACCTCTGGTTCTTATCTTGAGGCCTGATTCTCTTATAAGGTGTTTGTGCTTTGCGGCTATATATCAGATTGGGTTAAACTATTATATGAAAAAAACAGTTGAGTTTCTCCATGCTTAAATCTTAGCTGCAAAGCAGAATCAGCGTGCTTTCTGGGTGCTATGTTAGAAGTAGTCCAAAATCAGCTTTTGAACTGAGCGTGGGCGAGGTCAGAGACTGGTACGGGGCTGGAGAGTGTCCCTGATTGATTGTATGAATCTTCCACAGCGCGCCAAGATGTCGGGTTCCTTTTGCGTGAAACAAATGGCCGAGGCCTCAAGACAGGTGCTTGCTTTTTCACTCAGGTATAGCTCCCTAAGGAGGATTCTTCTATTATTTGCTAAAGTCGGGCAGCAGCACAGGAGGTGTAGCCATGATTCGTGTTTGTAGTTACACAGTTGACAAGCTCCTCCTGTGGGTTGTTTTGCCCAAGCCCGACGAAATTCAGCTATTGGTAATGCTAACAGTCGCATGTACATGATGTTTCTTCTGGTTTTTGGTTTCAACGAGGCAGAGAGATATGGCTGAGGTTTGATTACCTGATATGAAGCATTTAGTGGGATTGAGTGCTGTTTTGTTTATTTCTCTAATGGCCAAGGGTTTCTCGAGTTGCGTATTCCACAGGGAGCCAGGTTTCTCAAATATAACTCTGAGACAGCTCTTCAGAGATTGCTCCGGAGATTTCAGGATTCGAATGTAAAATTTTAAAAGGTCAGCATCGAGGGTTAGGGATGGTTTGACCAGACCAAACTCCAGCCTAAGTCTCACCTTAGAAAGATGTTTTGGGAGTTGGAAGATTTTTGTTATAGCCCATTGACTGTGCCCGCTCCAGGATTTCCGAGCAGGCACCCGGGTATGCTTGGTGCCCATAAGAGAGGGCTGGGAGGAGAGAAGCTTGAGTGACTTTCCTTATACCCTCTGCTGACGGACTTTCCAACTTGTTATTGAGTTTTGATGAACCTTAAGTAATGCCCGTCGATTTCTGGATCAGGTCTTTTTTGTGGGCGGAGGGTTGAGCGAAATCTGAGAACCAGACACCCAGGTAATTGTATTTCTCAGCTGAGTTGATTGTCATAGAGCCTATTGTTAATGTGATTTGTTTTTTGTTATTTTGCCTTCCATGTACAAGGATCTTAGCTTTATCTGGTTTAATGCTAAGGTTTTTCATTGTAACATACTTGTGTAGGCAGGTCATAGCACGTTGCAACCCGACTTTGGTATGATCCATAATGACAATGTCATTCGCATATTGGAGAATGTGTAAAGGACGATGGCCTAGATGAGGGGGCACCAGGCAGCGGTTGGAGAGAGCTTTACCCAAGTCTGCCATGTACAAGTTAAATAGTAGGAGAGCAAGCACACAGCCTTGTTTTAGGCCACCGGTCGTGTTGATTTTAGCTGAAAGGGAATTAGGGCCTGTTTTCACTTGCACCCAGGTTTCCGAGTAGAGGGACATAATGGCCATTAGGAGCGAGGGTGGAATGCCCCAGTTTGCTAGTTTCCTCCAGAGCGTTTGTTTGTCAACTTTATCAAAAGCTGCGGTTAGGTCGACAAAACAACAAAACAGTGGTGGTTGGTTCAACTAGGTAGCTTGATGACACAGGGCTGAAAGAGCTATTATGTTGTCAGTTGTGGCTGCTCCTCCGCGAAATCCGTGAAAAAAGGGGAGCAGCTGGTTTTCTTCTGCCCAAGTTTCTAGTTTTTCCAGGAAGATTCTGGCGTATGCTTTTGCTTCCAAATCTAAATAGGGTGATCAGCCAGTAATTGCTTGGGTTAAGGCCATCGCCTTTTTTATAGATCGGTCATAGTTTTGAGCCTCTCCATGATTGTGGTGTTTTGCCCAAATTGTGAGCGATGTTAAATAACGGGGTTAGTAACGCAGCTCATCCCTCTGGGGCTGATTGAAAATTCCCAGCAGGGAGCCGGTTTGGGCCAGGCACCCCGCTAGCCTTCATGGATTTTATTATTTTTACTATTTCCATGGGTGAGATCAAGGCTTGCTTTTCTTCTGCTTTCGGTGGGACGTAGGTCTTTATGTATGCGAGAATGGTATGCAAGAAACTGGCTCCTCCTTGTGGTTTTCCCACACTGGAGCTGGAACACGTTTGCCCTCGGAGGCCCAGAAGATTTTAGGTTGTCCATGTACTACCAGAATCAAGCTAGGGATACTTCTTTGAGCATTCCAAAGATTTTTTTCCATTCCTCTTCTTGTTGTGCTTGTTTCAGATGCAAGACTTTTTTTTGTGAGTTTTCCGTGCATCTTTGACAGTCGATAGGTTTCTGGCTGTTGGGTTAAGTTTGAGCTGGCGGGATCTCTTTCTCAAGTACAACCACGTGGTGTTGATGCTCTGTTGCGGCAGAGGTTTGTTTGGATGGCAGGGGGGCTGCTGCTTTTTGGTGGGACCCCTGTTATCCCGGAGTGATACTGCCAGATTTCTGGTCATACAATCCCAGTTGGTTAAAAGTCTGTCCCCTGGGTGGTCTTGATACCAGAGTCTCCCTTCGCCAAGCCATTTGGCTACCTGGAGTGAATGGTACGGTTGCCACTTGATTCTTCTTACTAGGGACTTAAATTCAGCTCCTGTCGAGTGGCCTAGCTTGTGGCCGGTATCAGCTATCTGGTGGTTTAGGTTCAGACTTATGACCAGGGGTTTATGATCAATTTCTGTGTGAATAGCTATGTCGTAGCTCTGGAGATGGTTTGTTAAACAGTTTGATAAAAAAAGATATAGTCAATTGTGGAGATTTTCTTAAACATGGGGTGGGCCTCCATCCCATCATTCATTGGAGACTGATCTGCTGAGTTTAGACCAAATATGTTGAGTAGATCGTTAAATTGATCTTGTTCATTGCTCATTTGCGCGAGGTTGTAGTGGTGACCCATGTGTTTGGTGTTAAAATCTCCTACCAGCACAATTTCATGGGTTGGATAGGATACAATGATTGCTTTTATGTTCGAACACATACCCCATGAGGAGCAAGGAGAAGGTCTTCTGACCTATTTTTAAGCCTTCAATGGATAGGGCTTGTATAATCTTGTAAAGTTGTGTAAGTGGGGAGATGGATACTATTACGGGTTGTTTTAGAACAATCGAGAGGCCCCCCGAAGGCTACCCGAATAAACTTGTTTGGGTTGCCAGTTGAAATTTCTCATAGAATCCGTAAATTACCGTAGGATTAAGTGACCACGTCTCCTGGAGAAATATGTCACCACTATTTAGGAAGTGACCCGCCTGTTTGGATCATAGCCTTGAGGCCAGCCCCGCTACGTTCCAGGAAATAATAGAGAGATGGTCTTTAAATGCCAGTTTACTGTTCAGCAGAGGCTGTGAGATTGACGAGGAAGAAAATTCCCTGGTTCTAGGTGGCGAGCTGGAAATTGTAATCCCTGAGTGTTGTTTGCGGGGTTGTCCCCTTGTGATACTGGTCTACGGGTTTCCAGCTGATGGTCCGGTCCTTGGTGCCACAGTGGACTGTTAGGGGGTTAGATGCCAGTGAGGAGCTTACTAGCCAGTCGTTCGTGGCACTCCATGCTCCCTTCAGAATGCTTTCTCTTGGGGGATTTCTGTGGGCCTCAGTTAGAACATAAGGGTATGTCCTTGAAGATGGCGGCCTCTTTGAGGATGGCGTCTCTGATTGCTGTTGAGTCCCAGTTGGTAATTGTGGATTCCAGTGCCCTTGTCCCAGGAATATGGGCGAATTTGACCGATTGCAGGTCCGCTGAGCTAAGATGGCTCAGAGAGGGTATATGTTGGAGTAGTCTAAAAAGATTCCCCCTGTTTAAGATATCCGCTGGCCCACTAGATGCATAATGAGGGATGAATGTGAAGCCGGCCGTGGGGTTTTCTACCCCCTTTCGCCCAGCACCTTTGGGGCAAAGATGTGTTGGTGCTTCAGGGCTTCCACCTTCTGGTTGGCCTGTTTGCTTGGAATCCACTACGGCCCTGGGTACTTGTTTGTAGCTGATATTCCCCTTTGTGTAGTAGGCGGGGATACAGCTGTGCCTCCGTGTATCATTGCTCTCCATGGAGAATTTACTAGGTTGAGGTGGGCAAGATGGTTGTTCGTTCCCAGGAACAGTGCCCTGTGGGATGGATCTTGCAAGATCCCAGTTGTTCGTGCTCCCCCTTGTCCGGTTGTCCTGCGACTGTGCTTCATTCCTCATATATTCGGCTGTGGGGTTCTTTAGGGCTCCACGGGAAGGTTCTGTAAGGATAGTCGGTACCAATACGCCTGTGGTAGTGAGCGACTGGTTAAAGCTGTATTGTGGTCTGTTTGGTGTGGACAGTCTTTCCACTCTTGAGGAGAGGCTAGGAACCATAGTTTGGGCAGTACTCAATTGGGAACTAGGGTGGTGATATTCACTCTGGTTAGCTGTTTGGTTTCCTAGGTTGGGTTGATGCACAAGTGGTATTTCTCCGGTGCACCTTGGCCTGTCCGTTGTGCGAAAAGAAATCACTGGCAAATCATGTAGGTTGCCGTGTTCAAGATTATTTGCATTTGACGTTCTTTGGGGGCACTGTTTGTCTCCTGATTTGGGAAGCTGTTGCTTTGTCTGGATGCAGACCCCTGTATCTCTTACTACTAAGTTATTTTCTTTAGGGTTATTGTCTGTTTTTGGGCTTTCGTTGAAAATTGCTAAATATTTAGTTGGCTTTTCTTGTTGTTTGAGAGTGCGTAGTCGGGGGCCTGGGCCTGTTGTCACCAGATGCCTTTTTTGTAGGTGCTGAATTTTGGGAAAAAAATTAGTTTCTTCTTTGCTCTTTGAGAGAGAGGGAATTATTTTATGGTGAGAGGTTTTAGGGCCTGCTGACTGGGACTCACCACTGGATGTGGCTTTATATATGAGCTTAAGGTTGTGTTGGCATTGTCAATTGCGGCCAGTCTTTCTTTGCCGCAAGGGGTTTCTGGGTGATGTGTTGGTTCCAGGCAGGGCTGCAGAAGATAGCTAGCTGGATGCACACTAATTGGCTAAAGTTAAACGGTGGAAAGACTGAGATTCTGATCCTAGGGAAAAATAAAGATCTCTGGGGCCCCCATCACTGGCCTCCCCAAATGGGTGATTTGCCTCAGCCAGTGCAAACAGCACGCAATCTAGGCGTAGTCATCGATGATCAGTTATCTATGAGGCAGCAAGCAGTCAAGGTCGCCTCAACTTGCTTCACCATCCTAAAATGGCTCCCCAAAGTACTCTGGATGTTGCCTGGTCCCACACAAAGAACTGTGATTCAGGCCTTGATTATGTCCAGGCTAGACTATGGCAACGTTCTGTACCTAGGAGCAAATAAGGAGGTAGTTCGAAAACTGCAAGTTGTTCAGAACTGAGCGCCTAGACTGCTCTGTCATGTGCCAAAAAAGTCCTCCATCTCAGGTTCCCTCCATGACCTCCACTGGCTTAGGATAGAGAATCACACTAAATTTAAGGTCTTATGTTATATGCATAAGATCAAGCTGGGCACAGCACCTCAATATCTGAGCTCCATAGCCCATTCATATCTTCCGACTCGTCTTCTTCGATCCTCTTCTCAAGCCAAATTTCTAGTCCCTAGGTACAAACTGTCACGTATGGGTGGTCGGTCCTTTTCTTACCTGGCCCCCTCATTGTGGAATACGCTACCCGCGCCGATCCGGCACGAAATCAGTTATAAAAACTTCTGTAAGGGCCTAAAAACGTGGCTATTTAATCAGTAGATGTTATCTCTTCCTCGCACTGTGTCCGATGGCGCCGGGAAACCTCCGGGTAGCTGTGCGCCTTATAAATTTAATTTAATAATAATTTAATAATAATAATGGTGTGGGGGAGCTAATTGTCTCAACTGCATTGTCTTAGGTGAGCGGCTCTTCCAAGCATTGTCTAGTAGGGCCCACAAAATTTCTGGTAGTGAAGACAATTTGTCTATTTATTGGGTGCAAGAGCAGAATTGGCCAGCTTCTTGCTGATCAAGTTTGTGTTCGATCAGGATTAGCCTATTTCCTAGGGCCGTTAGACTTGTTGCTATTGACTGGATTAAGTCGATCTGCAGCTCTATTTTTTGAAAATTGCCAAAGTAGAGCTTTGGCTATTAGATCCTGTTTATAGGAAGGGGGATCCTCCTGGTTTAATATTGCTGGACTTGCCGGGCTGGCTTGTCAACTGTCACCTTCATGCGACTGATGCTGCAAGTAGTAGTTTGTGGTTGTTGCTCGTACGATTAGGGGCGTTTGGGCCAAGGATGCTTCCATTTGAGCGTTGATTTGGGCTTTTAGGGATGTTAAAAATGCCTCTGTTAGTGACCCCTGCTCCGGTTTGAATGTGCACTGGTGGATTTGCTCCCTTTGTGGAGATCGGGTTCCCAGGGTGTTTGGGGGGCTTGGTTGAGCAGCAGTTTCCTGTGTTGTATGTCCTGTGTGGATTTGCGCTGTTATCATGATGTGGTTGTTTCGCGCAACCAGCACTTGAGTGTCAGAATCTTGGAGGAGTGTAGAATGGGAATTTGATCTCCTTAGTTTGCCCCCCTTGAGCATATACAGATCTGGACTCGTTAAAACTGTCCTAGTTAGAGATTGAGAGCATCTTGTTGTGGTTTCCGTTGCACTTTTCCCGACACCGTAGCTGGGCCATGACGCAGCGGTCAGCCAGAACTGTTTGGATTTGTTTGTTCACGACGCCGTGATAGCCCCAGAGGGATCTATCGACTTTAAGGAACTGTTTTTCAAGGTTATTTTGATAACGGAAGATTTCTAAGTGCTGTATTGTGGATTTTTATCGTTTTTGGTCTTGTCTTAAGTATATAAAAATATTGGATATTTTTCTAAACTGGTGTGGTGTCCTTTTGTAGTGCTTACACTGTATTACTGTTGGTTATGTGCAAATGCTTTACACACTGCCTCTAAGATAAGCCTGACTGCTTGTGCCAAGCTACCAAGGGGGTGAGCAGGGGTTATTTTAGGAGTGTAACTCCTTTGTCCTGACCAGAAGGAGGGGTCCCTACTTGGACAAAGGTGAAAACCCTTGCCAACTAGACACCCCCATTTCTAACATTTATATACTTAAGACAAGACCAAAAATGATAAAAAATCTACAATACAGCACTTAGAAATCTTCAATTATCAAAATAACCTTGAAAAACAGTTCCTTAAAGTCGATAGCTCCCTCTGGGGCTATCATGGCGTCGTGAGCAAACAAATCCAAACAGTTCTGGCTGACCGCGGGGTCACGGGCCAGCTACGGTGTCAGGAGGACCCGCAAAACAGTACCTTTAGAAATGCAGGGCGTCGGCGACCTCTCGTTGAGCTTCCGAAAGCACGGCGTCCGCAGGCGGTGGTTCCGGAGGTCGGTGCAGGAGTCGTCGGACCCTCGAAGTCACACACATTGCAGATCGAACTCCTCGCGGTTGAAGTCAGGAGCGCTGGCATCGTCAGGTGTCGTGTGATGCGGTGCGAAGTGCAGCGGTGCGGCATGCGATTCCCTCAGGTCGCGGTGCGAGCAGCGGCTCGTGGCGGCATCAGATAGCGTCGACGTGAGACCAGGGTCACGGTGCGAAGTGATGCGGTGCTCGTTGCGGTGCTGGCAGGTTACGGTGCAAGCAGCGGCGTCGTCATTGCTGAAGCGCTGTCACCGGCTGACGAACTGGAGTCGATGGCGCCGGCGTTGGTAGGCCAAGGCTGCGGTGCGGGATGTGTGCGGTGCGTCGTGTAACCTTACGAGCGGTGCCCTCGAACCACGGTACAAGCAGCGGCGTTGATTTCGGCATGGAGCGGCATCATCGGGGATATCAAGGCGGCGCCGTGAAGCGAGGCGGTGAGGAGTGCAGTGCCCTCAGGTCGCGTTGTGAGCAGCGGCTCGGTGGCTGCATCAGCAGGTGTCGTCGGTGAGACCAGGGTCGCGTTGCAGCATTGCAGCGGTGCCCTCTGCGGTGCTTTCAGAACACGGAGTCGGCAGCGGCATCATAGACAGCGTCGGGTTGCTTTTTCTTCTGTTGCAGCACAAAACACACAGTCCCCAGTGCTGAGGGCAGAAGAACTTGAAGTCTTTGCTGTTCCTGAGACTTCTTGAACAGGGGGCATGCTCTACCTCAAGCCCTTGGAGATACTCAAAGAAAGAAGTTGCAGAAAGTTCAGTCCAGTCCTTTCACTGCCCAAGACAGAAGCAGCCACTGCAGGCCAACACACCAAAGCCCTCAGCAAAGTGGTAGTTCCTCCTCACAGCTTCTCCAGCTCTTCTTCTTGGCAGTCTTCTTGCGGTCGCAGCACGGAGCCAAGAACCGAGGTCAAGGCTCCACAGCTCCGCTCTGCGGCCCCTCCTCCTTGCGTCTCTTGCATCCTCCTTGCGTCTCTGTGTCTCTACATCAGGTAGGAAGGCTTTCTGTGCCCTGTATCACGTCGACATGTTGGTCAAAGGGTGCAAGGACCTCCCTCAGATAGGCTAGCGACCGATTCCAGCCCTCCTCTATGAGGATGATGCTGTCCTCATGGCTTGCATCCCTATTGGTCTCCAGAGTTTACTAATCTCCTTTTCGGAGTTTAGGCAGGAACTGGGCTTAACCACAAACCTGAGTAAGGCATTTGTAAAGAAATGTGGGATTGGTTTTGTGAGATGTCAGGATCTCTTTGTTAACAACACCAAGTTAAGATTCACTCCTTCGTTCTCATATTTAGTGGTTATGGTTTCACAGAGCGTGACAGGAAAGGTTGCTATCAACGCAAGGAAACTTAATTTTGTAAAATCAACCACTGCCTTGACTAATCTTGCATGTAAACTTGATAATAAACCAGCCAATTTAATGCTGACTAGTTATAAGGCCAAGTGTGTACCAACTGTATTATATGGGGCGGACCTATGAGGATTTTGTGATATGCCCCCCTTAGAAAGTGTGGAGAATTTTTTTTTTAGATCTTCATTGTCAGTGCCTCAGAGCTAACCCTCCCAAGTTTACCACTCAGAATTGGGGATGCTGTATCTGCCCCACACTGTACAGTCGTGGCCTATATACTTCTACGGCACAAACTGTGGACTAGTCCTAACACTCTTCTCCATCGTAAGGCAGTCAAGAACAGCATTAACCTGACTGCATTGAATCAAATACCATGGCTAAAAAATGTTAAACAGATTTGTTTGGATTTGGGGCACCCAGTATTTTTTGAATCCCTGAAACTTTGCAGTCTATATCAAGGAAAGAACTAAGCAAGATGTGTCTTATGATGTTTGGGGAAGCAAGGCTGACTGTTGAACTAATTAAACCTAGCGTACTGAGCAACCAATTATCCTTGGTTACCTTTTCTCTACAACCATACCTAATGTTTGTCAATAGCACCAAGCATAGGTTTGTCCTGACCCGCTTTAGATTAGACATTTTTCACCATCTAGTGACATTCCCAGTCCGAAACGATTGGCCCAAATTTGTATTTGAATGCTCTTGTGATAATATATCGACTCAGAGCACCTTACATACTCTGTTTTATTCTATCTTTTTTGAGGAGCTGCTATATTGTACCCATTTTGTGCAACCTGAATTTAAAACAATGGCGTTCTGCTCTTTTGCACCTCCAAATGGTGCCATCCTTGCCAATTTGCTATTCCATGCTAAATTATCTGTGTAAAGTCTTGCAGCTTAGGAAAAAACTGTGGGGCATATTTACAAGCCCCTTGCGCTGCTGGTGCATCACTTTTTTTGACACACCAGTGGCAAAGTGTGGTGCTCCATATACCCAAGGCCACGTAAACCACCCTGCGTGGATTTATGTGGCCTTGTAAATACGGCCCTTTTTCACGCAGCACTTTGCAGGAAAGGGGCGTCCCATGGGTGTTGCTTTGGGTGTTCCCATGCAACACCCATGGATTCTGCTGTAGTCCCAGATTTACAGCATTTTGTGAACCTGGGAATGCGTCAGAATCCTACGCCTCCCCAGGGGAGGCGTAAGGAGGCGCAACGAAGAGAAATACTTATATTTCTCCTCGTTTTTTCCTCTTTCTATGTGAGCTGCTTTATCCATCACACATAGAAAGAGGAAAACACCTCACATGATTGTTTTTGTGCAGGAATGTGTCCCTTCCTGCACAAAAACAATCTCCCCTAGAATGCAGACACCATTGTACCATGACGCAAGGGTGCTTTCATTGGCCCATGCCAGCCAATTGTGCGTCAGTGCAGGGGAAAGCACAGGGATATGACATGTTATTGTAAATATGATGCATCCCTGTGCTTTGAAAGTGACACAGTGTGGCGCTGAGTCACTTTCTTGTAAATAAGGCCCAGTCTGTTTAGGATGATTTTGTGATGATGAGTATCGTCTTTCATACGGTATCTTATAGTATGTGTGTATGTTTTTAATCTACCTACAATCTAACAAGTTCAAAAGCTGATTTAATACGTATTCTTTTGATCTTTTTATAATGTACGTATGTTTATGGAATTCGTCATAGAAATAATTATTTTAACTGACAACTATATTTGCAATGTGCACTTTATGTACTTTGGGTTAGCTAGCCCCATAAGATACCCTAATTTGTAACCCCTAGATTTCCCAGATAAGCATAGCGGACCCGTTTTATGCCCATTTTAAGGTCTTTTCTTGAGGTTTTTGTCCATTGGTTTTAGTCTTATTTGGAGGGTATTCTAGTCTTACATCACTCATCTAGATCTTAAACTAATCCTATACAAGTAGCACTATTTTGACTTTCAATTTTAAGATTTCATTTTGCTTTTATGTGCCTTGAAAATGTTTACTGTGCACTTTTATGGTTCAAACAAACTGAAATAAAGTTCTTTGATTGATTACTACCAATTTAGGCCCTGAACGAGCCAGCACAATCAAAGGACTAATACAAAACTGAAGTGCCACAGATCAGCTCACCATGTGCATCCTTTAATACCTGAAGGTCAGGTTGGCACAGATACCCTAAGCCTTGACATGGTTACTGTAAGGCCCTGGGCATGTGTGTGATCATCCCATCCTAGGTCTAAGTGTGTTGGGGTTCCTGGGGAACTGACGCAGCATGGATCCCCTTCGCCTGTCTACCAAAAGAGCCAGCAACTGCTTGTAGCCATTGGCAGCACTGGATCTGCTGCAAGATTCCCTCACCTCCCTCCTTAAGCGGCCACATGGATGCACTCACATGGGAGGGCAAATCATCTTGAACTGGTGCTGTGACTGTATTCCACAGAGCTGTGTCCCATCGGGTTGAATGACTTCTTGTGCTGGGACTTTGACCTACTCTGGTGGGGCTTTCACCAAGTCCTTCTAGCCCTATAGGCAGCACGCATCTTAGCAAATCCACTGATACCTAAGGCTGACGTGGAGAGCCCGGTGGAGAACCCTGGGGTACCACAACTCTCACAACCCTCTGTGGACACTACCAAACAATGGCCAAGGGCAGGAACCCCAGCGAGTGGGTGGTTACTCTGATAGGGGAGTGGTGAATGGGATGGTGCTGGCGACCTCCCCAGCAGAGGTAATCCTGTAGGCTGACTTCAAGAATCAAGGATATCACTTGAGGTGCAGATTGATGCCGTACAATTAGATGGGTCCTACTCCATGAGGACATGCATATCACGGTTAACTGGGCTATCGAAGTGGAGAAGCTTATATCAGTGCGAGAAGAGACAGTTCAAGATCTATGGACAACAGTCACACACCTAATGGATGCTACAAAATTCCTGGAGGATAAGGTTGAAGATGTGGAGGGAAAGGTATATAGAAACAATGTGAGAATCATGTAATTTCCATAGCAAATGGAGAGACCAAACCTCAAACTGTTCCTTACCAAATGGCTCAGTCCTGGATTCCCTCAGAAGAATTCTTACAGAACCTTGTCACTGAAAGATTACATTATGTGCTGCCTCCAGAGCACCTCTGTTGGCTCTACCGCGATCCCTCACTACACCTCTGCCCAACTATAAGCACCACTATGTGCTACTCTGAGCAGAGCAATGACTCCACCAAGGGCATGTTCTTCCAAGATTCTATACACCAGGTCAGGAACAGATAAGCTCCTTTTTGCAATTAAATAGAAAATGAGTGCAATGCAATTCAAAGTTTGGGGGATGATACACTGCTTTGACAAGTCGAGACAGTCTGGGATGGGGTTAACAGGAGAGTTGTTTCAGGAGGTGCAAACGAGCGAGGGGCCATACAGCCACATATGGCAACAATGGCAAACTCATAGTACGCCAACTCACAGACCAGTGTCAACTGAGAATGGGGTAGTGGCAAAGATCCAGAAGAGAAGGGGGATGCTACCTGACAGAAGAAGGCCTCCAGTACTGAACTAGCTTCTGAAACTGCTAAAGGATGACTACTCTGTGTATTTGGGCAGCTTCATTAGGTAGTGCACCTCTTTGTTTTCCTTGAGTCCTAGATCCTTACTGTTCTCTGAAGGTTGACCGTAGAGGTAGTGCACCTCTCTGTTTTCCTTGAGTCCTAGATCCTTACTGTTCTCTGAAGGTTGACCGTAGACAGTGGCTATTCTGCCTTTCAATTTCACATATCTGCTTCCTGGTAAGTGCTTAGAATAATTACTGTTTTGCACTGCATAGAACACAGTAATCTCCAGTCAAACTCATTCTAGCTATCCATATTCACTAACTTTACTTCACTATAATTTAGGGTGGGTGGGTGAGACATGGTAAGTGTTTGACTAGCTTGCAACACCTTAGTTCTTAGTCCTCTCTGGAGTGAAAAGTTCTTGATGGTGACAGATCTGTCTAGGGAGAAAGAGTAGAGAGGAGACCCAGGTTCCTCCACCGTCCAGCAACAACTCCACCACAGCCCAAGCCCTGCAATGCAACCTCCTCAACGTCCACTCCCTCCACAGACATGCAACAGAAATCTGGGACCTCCTCTGCAGCACCACGCTGGACGTCACCTTTCTCACCGAAACCTGGACAAGTGCCACCTCGGGACCAGACATCGCTATCGCCATCCCCGAAGGATACAAAATCACCCGGAAGGACCACCCAAACCGTCTCAGGGGTGGCATCGCCATCGCCCACAAGGCCAACCTCCACCTGAGCACCTACACCGATGGGCCCACAGACTCTATGGAACACCTCCACTTCAAGATACAGGTCAACCAGGTAGGTCGCTCCCCCACCACACAGCTCCGCCTGTGCTGTCTGCCCGCTGCTTCTGCAGGTAAGATCGCCCTCCGCTTGTGGCCCCGGTGCCCGTATTTCCTGCTTGTCTCCCCATTTCCTTTCTGTGCCCCTCGCTGCCCCATTTGCGTTGTGCTTGCCATTTTGTCCGTCTTTCTCCCCCATTTTCCTTTCTGTGCCCCTCGCTGCCCCATTTGCGTTGTGCTTGCCATTTTGTCTGTCTTTCTCCCCCATTTTCCTTTCTGTGCCCCTCGCTGCCCCATTTGCGTTGTGCTTGCCATTTTGTCTGTCTTTCTCCCCCATTTTCCTTTCTGTGCCCCTCGCTGCCCCATTTGCGTTGTGCTTGCCATTTTGTCTGTCTTTCTCCCCCCATTTTCCTTTCTGTGCCCCTCGCTGCCCCATTTGCGTTGTGCTTGCCATTTTGTCTGTTTTTCTCCCCCCATTTTCCTTTCTGTGCCCCTCGCTGCCCCATTTGCGTTGTGCTTGCCATTTTGTCTGTTTTTCACCCCCCTTTTTCCTTTCTGTGCCCCTCGCTGCCCCATTTGCGTTGTGCTTGCCATTTTGTCTGTTTTTCACCCCCCATTTTCCTTTCTGTGCCCCTCGCTGCCCCATTTGCGTTGTGCTTGCCATTTTGTCTGTTTTTCACCCCCATTTTCCTTTCTGTGCCCCTCGCTGCCCCATTTGCGTTGTGCTTGCCATTTTGTCTGTTTTTCACCCCCCATTTTTCTTTCTGTGCCCCTCGCTGCCCCATTTGCGTTGTGCTTGCCATTTTGTCTGTTTTTCACCCCCATTTTCCTTTCTGTGCCCCTCGCTGCCCCATTTGCGTTGTGCTTGCCATTTTGTCTGTTTTTCACCCCCATTTTCCTTTCTGTGCCCCTCGCTGCCCCACTTGCGTTGTGCTTGCCATTTTGTCTGTTTTTCACCCCCATTTTCCTTTCTGTGCCCCTCGCTGCCCCACTTGCGTTGTGCCCGTATTTTTGTCTGGTTTCTCTCCCCTTGTACTTTGTGCCCCCGCTGCCTCTCGCCATTCCCGCCGCTGCGTCCCTGCGGCCCCGCCCCCTGACTGCCCATTCGCTGCCCCTGCCTCCCGCCTCCCAGCTGCTCCTCCCTCCCACCTCCCCATAAATGGCGGCCGCTGCGCGGCCGCGCCTAAGGCAAGCCCGTCTGCGCCCGTCCGCGACTGGACCGCGCCCAGCGCCAGAACCCCTGGAACCCACCGATGCAACACCACTCGACGGACCTACGACGCCGCCACACTCACCGCACTCAATGCCGGCCGGAACCCTGCCTGCTACCGAGCCTCACCGAGACGCACCCACGGACCCTTCACCTGCCAAACCTGCCGATTCACCTGCCCCCGGACGTGCACCACCTCCGCCAAGTCGAGCACCAGCAGCAACCACCTGAAATGCATCCTGTTGAACACCCGCTCCGTCCACAGGCACGCCGTGGAACTCTGGGACCTGCTCGACGCAACAGCACCGGACATCGCCTTCCTCACCGAAACCTGGATGAACGCCTCCTCAGCGCCCGACATCGCCATAGCCATCCCGGACGGATACAAGATCACCCGGAGGGACCGCGTCAACCAGACGGGAGGAGGCATCGCCATCGTACACAAGAACATCATCCGCATCTCGACTAACTCCGACGAGACCTTCACCGCCGCCGAACACCTACACTTCCAGATACACACTGACCCCAAGACCACCCTCCGAGGCACCCTCATCTACAGACCCCCGGGACCACGCACACTATTCAGCGAAGACATCGCAGACTTCATCAGCCCGCACGCCATGCCCTCCGCCGACTACATCCTCCTAGGGGACCTCAACTTCCACCTGGAGAACAACAACGACAGAAACACCACCGCCCTGCTGGACAACCTCGCCAACCTCGGACTCAAGCAACTGGTGAACACGCCCACCCACTACGCCGGCCACACGCTTGACCCCGTCTTCTCGTCCAGCAAGCACATCTCCTTCAGCCACGCCACCGGACTCCACTGGACCGACCACAGCTGCATCCACTTCAGCTTCAGAAAGACTGCGACCCACCACCACCCGCAACAGGCTCCCCGCCGGAGCTGGAGCAAGATCACCGCCGAGCAGCTCACCGCCTCCCTCAGCCAGAACACACCCACCAACACAACGGACCCAAACGAAGCAGCCAGCAACCTCGCCAAGTGGCTGACCGCTTGCACCGACGACCTCGCACCACTAAAAACCCTCCCAGCAGACCCGGAAGCAAGAAAACCCCTTGGTTCACCAACGAACTCAAGGAATCCAAGAAGAACTGCCGCACTCTCGAGAAAACCTGGCGACTCGACCAGACCACAGACAACAGGACCGCCCTCAAGCACGCCACCCGCAAACACCACCAGCTGATCCGTGCCACCAAGAAGTCGGCACTCAAAGAACGACTGGACAACAACGCCCATGACAGCAAGGAACTTTTCAGCATCGTCAAAGAGTTCTCCAACCCCAGCGCCGGAAACAACGACATCACTCCCTCGCAAGACCTCTGCAACTCACTCTCCGCGTTCTTCCACCGCAAGATCACCGACATACATAACAGCTTCGACGCACAAACCACGCACCCTACCGCCGAACCAACGCCCGCCACCACCACCCTCTGCAACTGGACCCCGATCAGCACCGAAGACACCACCCGCACGATGAACTCCATCCACTCCGGATCACCAACCGACCCCTGCCCACACCACGTCTTCAACAAAGCCGACGCCACCATCGCACCCCATCTCCGGGACATCATCAACTCCTCCTTCCACACCGCCACCTTCCCGGAGAGCTGGAAGCACGCCGAGCTTACCGCCCTCCTGAAGAAACCAACGGCGGACCCCACCGACCTCAAGAACTACCGTCCCATCTCGCTCCTTCCGTTTCCGGCCAAAGTCATCGAGAAGACCGTCAACAGACAGCTTGCCGCCTTCCTCGAGACGAATGGATCCCTCGAACCCTCGCAGTCCGGGTTTCGGGCCAACCACAGCACCGAGACCGCCCTTATCGCAGCCACCGACGACATCAGAACCCTAACCGACAACGGGGAAACAGCTGCCCTCATCCTCTTGGACCTCTCCGCGGCGTTCGACACCGTCTGCCACCGCACCCTAGTGAAGCGCCTCAGCAACATCGGAATCCGAGAGAAAGCACTGGAATGGATCATCTCGTTCCTCGCCGGAAGAACCCAGAGAGTCCGCCTCCCCCGTTCAGATCCGAAGCCACCGAAGTCATCTGCGGCGTTCCACAAGGATCTTCACTCAGTCCAACCCTCTTCAACGTCTACATGAGCCCCCTCGCAGCCATCGCACGCCAACACAACCTCAACATCATCTCCTACGCCGACGACACCCAGCTGATCCTCTCCCTCACCAACGACCCCACCACCGCCAGAGCCAACCTACACGACGGGATGAGAGACGTCGCCGACTGGATGAGGAACAGCCGCCTTAAACTGAACTCAGACAAGACGGAAGTCCTCATCCTGGGCTCATCACCCTCCGCCTGGGACGACTCCTGGTGGCCCCCGGCCCTGGGCACCGCGCCCAAGCCAACGGACCACGCACGCAACCTGGGCTTCATCCTGGACTCCTCCCTGTCGATGACCAGACAAGTCAACGCCATCTCATCTTCATGCTTCAACACCCTGCGCATGCTCCGCAAGATCTTCAGATGGATCCCCACTGAAACCAGGAAGACCGTCACCCAGGCACTCGTCACCAGCCGACTGGACTATGGGAACACCCTCTACGCCGGAACCACAGCCAAACTTCAAAAAGACTCCAGCGCATCCAGAACGCCTCCGCACGACTCATCCTGGACATCCCCCGACACAGCCACATCACCGGACACCTGAAAGACCTGCACTGGCTCCCCGTCAGCAAGAGAATCACGTTCAGACTCCTCACCCACGCACACAAGGCCCTCCACGACCTGGGCCCAAAGTACCTCAACGACCGCATGACCTTCTACACGCCCACACGCCAGCTACGATCAACCAGCCACGCCCTCGCCACCGTACCACGCATCCGCAGAACCACCGCCGGAGGAAGATCCTTCTCCTACCTGGCAGCCAAGACCTGGAACTCCCTCCCCACTCACCTTCGGCGAACCCAGGACCATCTCTCCTTCAGGAAGCAGCTCAAGACCTGGCTGTTCGAGCAGTAACTTACCCCCTCCCCCAGCACCTTGAGACCCTCCCGGGTGAGTAGCGCGCTCTATAAATGCCGTGATTGATTGATTGATTGAACCCGACCACCAACCCGAGGCACACTCATCTACAGACCTCCCGGACCCCGAGCACCTTTCTCTGACTCCATCTCCGACATCATCGCCCCTTATGCCATCACCTCCACCAATTATACCTTACTGGGAGACCTCAACTTCCACCTCGACAACCACCAAGACCCCAACTCTACCTCCCTCCTGGAAAACCTCCGCATCATCGGACTCTCTCAGATCATATCAGGACCAATGCATTCTGATGGACACACTCTCGCCCCCATCTTCACAGCAGGAAACTCCATCTCCTTCAGCCACACCTCCGAACTCCCATGGACGGTCCACCGCTGCATGCACTTTACCTTCAAATCTAACATCCCCCGCAGACGCCCACTCCAGATCCTACGCAGGAATTGGAACAAGACCTCCGATGACCAGCTCGCTGCCACCCTCAGCAGCTCCGCTCCCACCACCTCAGACGACGACCCCACCACCGCCGCCCACACCCTACACAAATGGATCACCGACTGCGCCAACACCGTCGCCCCCCCTCAAGAAATCCTCCAACCTTCACGCCAAGAAGGCCAGCTGGTTCTCCACAGAACTCCGGGAATCCCAACAAACCTGCAGAAGTTTCGAAAAACTATGGAGGAACTCCAAAACCCCAGCGGACCTCGACAACTACAAAACAGCCACCTCTGCCCTGCACAAACTCATCAGACACTCAAGGAAGAAAGCACTCCAGGACAGAATCTCCACCCATGCACACAACAGCAGAGAACTCTTCGGCATCATCAAAGAGTTTGCCCAACCCAACAGTGAGTCCACTGACATCCCACCCTCCCAGGACCTCTGCGACAAACTCAGCGCCTTCTTCCATCACAAAATCAAGACCTTCTATGACAACTTCGATGACAATAACCTCCACGAGGAACAAGCACCCTCCACTTCTTGCACCACACAGCCTACACTGGACAGATGGACTTCCCTCAGCATCGAAGATACCATAAAGACTATCAAGAACACCCACTCCGGGGTCCCCACGGACCCCTGCCCCCACCACATCAACCACAGAGACGCAGACATCATCGCCCCTGTGCTACAGAAAATCATCAACCGCTCCTTCAAGACCGCCTCCTTCCCCGATGACTGGAAACACGCTGAGATCAACCTCCTCCTGAAAAAACCCTCGGCAGACCCCACCGACCTCAAAAACGTCAGTCTGATCTCCCTACTCCCGTGCCCGGCGAAAGTCATTGAAAGAGCTGTCAACAGCCAACTCGCCTCCTTCATCGACGAGAACAACATTCTCGTCTCCTCCCAATCAGGCTTCAGGAAGAACCACAGCACTGAAACCGCCCTCATCGCCACGACAGACGACTTCCGCTCCTTCCTCGACAGAGGAGAGACTGTAGTTTAGTTTAGTTTAGTTTAGTTTAATCATTTGTAGAGCGCATGGTTACACCACCGGTGTGTCCCCGCGCTGAGAAGCTCATATGAGAGAAGGGGCGTGTGAGACAAGCCCTCATCCTCCTGGACCTCTCCGCGGCCTTCGACACAGTCTCACACTGCACCATAGCCCGCAGACTCCACAATGCAGGAATCCGGAACAAAGCCCTCGACTGGATCCGCTCTTTCCTCTCTGGCAGAACACAGCGGGTCAGACTCCCCCCTTTCCTCTAGGAACCCACACAGACCACCTGCGGAGTCCCCCAAGGATCATCCCTCAGCCCCACTCTGTTCAACGTCTACATGGCCCCACTTGCATCCATCGTCAGATCACAAGGACTCAACATCGTATCTAGGCTTTCCTGTTTTCAGTTTCTATTTTTGGTAAATTCTGGTGGGGTTTTTTCAGTGTTTTCAGTGGTTACACATTTTCACGCCATTAAAAACAACAGAAACAGTGTTTTTCCAGTGTTTATGGAAGTTTTTACTTTCGTAATTGCTTGCTTTCTGCACTGATAGTGCATGGTATATAGACAGGGTATGTACAGAGTATATGAGGTCCAAATACATTTTTACAAATCAAACTAATTGTAGTACACCATACAATACTTCTTCAGTGAGTCTTTGGTCATGCATGCTCGCTCTTTCCTTCCCATGTAAACTTTTATCTGTGAAAAAGCCCTCTCAACATTGGCACTTGAGACGGGCAACACCAAAATAGCTAGTACGCAATTTGCTAACTCTGGCCACTGACATAGCTTACCATGCCAATTCTGGTACACCTGAAGATTGAGATTCTCTGCAACAGTTTCTGCAACATATGTGTTGTACTGGGCGCATATGCCCTCAGAGTTATTGAAGCAGTCACAAAAGAAGCAGCTCTTTTGAAACTCCGGAGAAAATTTCCCTTTATGGAAGGGATCTATAACTTGTGCAGAGTACCACAGTGAGGCTTCATTGACTTCAAATGCTATGGTTGGTGAAGGGCTATTTCTCATACACTGTAAAATAAAAGTTCCTGAATTGCTCCTCAACATTTCTTTGCTTACCAAGTGGCAAGCACTCTAACATGGAACATGTTGCAGTGCCAAAGTCACTAAAAGTGTCGCCCAGCCTACTCTCAAGGAGATGTTTCACATCTACACCAATTATGCTGAACACTTGGTAGACAAGGGTGTTTTCAGACTCTTGTTTTATTATGTCCACTACAGCAGTCATGCTTTCCTGTAAAAATCTAAGAATGCAGTAGAGTGTACTTTTTTTCAAATCACTATCAATATGTGACCAAAGATCCTCACATTTCTTGCCTTTGGCATCATCACTGAGCAAAAGTGCTGTAAATAGTCGCTGTGTGGATAATATAGCATTCATGGCCTCTATGACAACCAGCTAAGTGACACAGTTGGTATGACTTTCTTTGATGCCACACAAAGCACAAAATGAGAAATATTTGTGTTTTAGTTCCCACGCATAACAAACCAGTGCACCAGAATGGACTAAAAAGTCAATAGCATTCTTCATTAACTCTGAAGATTGTAAAGATGCTTTCAGCATACCATCTAACAAGTGGCAAGGATCTCTTACAGGACAGCACTTCAGCTCAGGTATCAATTTTGACAGGTCATCACACAACTTTTTCATATACATAGCTGAATCACTGCAAGTACAACCAATATTACGCTAGTCCTTGTTGAACTGGGTAAGAACTTTTTGTAGCAGCATTCCAAGTGACACTGCGTTCCATGTTTTCCAAAAGTCTGGTGTCATATATTTTCACCAGTATCCCAGATGCTTGGTGACTGCACTCTTTTCACATATACCTGTCACTGTACCTTGCATTGAATGTTTAAAGCCTGGGGTGTTTGGCAATTCACCTACTATCAATACTGACTCACTAGAAAAGGGGGCTGATGTATCAAGGGTTTTTACCCATTCCCTGTGGGTAAATATGATGGTACATATTGGGAAAGATTCTTATGAAACCTACATTTTTCCTATCAGTGAAAGACTCAAACGAAGCCAAAAAATCAAATATGATTTTGATATTTCCTGACTCTCTACAGTTTATAAAATAATTAAACAACACCTAAAACATTCTTCTAACCCCTGTATCTTTAGACCAAAGACCACAAAACTGAAAAAAGCAAAAGGAAGAAGAAACAATATTTTAGTGACATCCCTAAACAACAAAACTCAAGCAGAATAATGTTAGCCCAGTCTTTCTTACTGCTACCTTATATAACAAAGTTACATTGTATTGGCCCCTTCAGGGAGAAATAAAAATTACTCTTTCACTCTCCTTTTCCTTTCTTTGAATGGCATTTAGTTTGTGGTTGTGCAGGGGTTTTTTCAGTGTTTATATGTTTACACTGGGGAAGGCAATTTCCCTTCTGGTGGGGTTTTATCAGTTATTATAGGTTTAAACCTAAAACCGGACAGCCTAATCGTATCATACGCAGACGACACTTAACTCGTCCTCTCCCTAACCAATGAACCCAACATCTCGAAACACAACTTTCAAGAAGGAATGGAAGCGGTCGCCAGATGGATGAAGAACAGCTGCCTACAACTGGACACAGACAAAACCGAAGTACTCATCATAGGACCACATCCTAAAGCCTGGAAGAACTCCTGGTGGCCCCCAGCCCTCGGAAACCCACCTCCACCCACGGACCACGCACGCAACCTTGGAATCATCCTGGACTCCGAACTCAAAATGGACCGCCAGATCAATGGTGTCACCTCTACCTGTTTCCACACCCTCCGTCTCCTACGAAAAACTTTCAACTGGGTGCCCCTTGAACACAGGAAAACCGTCACCCACGCCCACATCAGCAGCAGACTGGACTACGGCAACGCACTCTATGCCGGAATCAACAGGAACCTCACCCACAAACTCCAGAACATCCAGAACGCCTCCGCCAGACTAGTCCTTAACCTACCGCACCACTGCCACATCACCCAACACCTGCGGTTGCTACACTGGCTTCCCGTCGAGAAGAGAATCACCTTCAAGCTCCTCACCCACACTCACAAAGCCCTCCAAAACACCGGCCCCACCTACATGAACCACCGACTCTTGTTCCACGCACCCCAAAGATGCCTCCGCTCAGCCCAGCTCTCCCTCGCAATGGTGCTGTGCATCAAGAAGACCAGAACAGGAGGCCGCTCCTTCTCCTTCCTCACAGCCGAGGCATGGAACGCCCTCCCACTCCACCTCCGCCAGACACCATCTCTCTCCAAGTTCCTGAGGGGACTCAAGACCTGGCTCTTCGATGAATAACCATGAGCTTCAGGCTACTGCACGAACCCTGGTGAGCCCTGGAAGTCCTCAGGGCCTCTCAACTCTCTGTGAGTGCCAAGGAGCTGCGTACACGCCCCTCCCAGCGCCTTGAGACCCTCCCGGGTGAGTAGTTGCGCTTAATAAACCCTTGATTGATTGATTGAGGGTAATTGGTTTTAGAGAGTTGTTCTGTTAGCACTGTTCCTGAGTTTCCGACACCAGACAGTGTAAAAGCCTAGAATGCAGGCTAATCCCAACACATGGCCCATCAGCACAGGCCAGCCACCTGACTGAGTCTAGCATGCTTCCATAGAATGTAAATAGCCTGGGCTGTGATGCAACAAGCAGGGTGTAGACCTGCTGCCGCAGACTGCGTGGGATCAAAAGGGATATGCAACACCTGGTGCACATGGTACCCAGGATATAGGGCGTAAACATTTTATTCAACATGGTACCGGTCCTTATTTATTTTTATTTATTTATTTGAGTTTTATATAGCGCTGGCTAGACCCGGAGGTATCAGAGCGCTTTACATAAGGTTCCACAAAGTTACAAAATTACATAAGTTACAAGTTACATCAGTTACTAGAAAAACATTTCACGAACGTAGAAGATGAGATAAGTGGAGCTTAGAAGGGAAAGGGTGTAGGGTAAAGGGGTAGGAGGGAAATAGGATGGAGAGACGAAGGAGAGTCTGCCCAGAGGCCGGCTGGGTAGGTGACCGCCGAGGGGGGAGTCCACAGCCCATCGCCTCTATAGCCATCAGGTACTTCCACCGGTCATCGGTCAAATAGCTAGGTCTCAACGGGAAAACATTTAGAGAGCATAGTGGACAAGATAAATGGAGCATAGGGGGGAAAGGGGGTAGGGTAAAGGGGTAGGAGGGAGAATGTGACGGAGAGACGAAGGAAAGTCTGCCCAAAGTCCGGCTGGGTAGGTGACGGCCGAGGGGGAAGTCCACAGCCCATCTCCTCTTTAGCTATCAGGTAGCTCCACTGGGCATCGGTCAAAAAGCTAGGTCTCCACGGTCAGAGGGAAGTTCGTAGATTAAGTATCCTGATGGGTAGGCCGATGGGGGATGGATAGGGAGTAGCCATTCCGCAACGCCTGGTTTGTACTTTTTTTTTTTTTTTTTTTTTGTGCCTGTACTTTCTCCCCTTGTGTCTCAGCAGATTACAGGATAGTCCACATTCGTGCTGCATAGGCCTTTGCCGGTTACCACTGCTCTGGGGGCCGCCAGGCCGGGTGATGTTGCCTTCGTTTTTATGAAGCGTCTCCACCGGGCGCCATTTTAAAGTCAGGCGCTCTGCTTCAACAGCTCCTTGCCGCCACTCAGTCCCTTCTCTCCTTGGGTGGCCCCCTTCTGGTCGCAGACTGAACAGCTCTTCCAATAGGTGCCCTTCCAGGCGTTAAACGGTTCCCCGGGGTACCCCTTGTAGCCTAATCAACGATAGGTCACCATAATGCAGTGGTAACCAGCTTCCCCACCGGATCCTGCACAGTTCCTCGGGCGCAGTGAGGGCTTATGCGTAACCACTATTCTGGGCAGTGTCTTTCTGTATGCCAGGGCCCTTGCGTCATTCCTTCCTGTGCATTGCTAGCAGGGCGCCGAGTCTCATGTCTCCCGTTGTGCTCCCCTCATTCGTGCTTGTTTTCCATGCACTGCTTGGCCCCGCCGGCCGCCATCTTAAGGTCAGGCAGCTAGGATCTAATCAGCACTCGTTGTCTCTTCCATATTCAGGGTATCTCGAGGGGCACACACTCTAACAGTCAAAGGGGGAGCCTCAGCATCAACAGGGGTCCCCAATCGCCACCCTCAGCAGTCTCCTACCGAAGCGCCCCACTCGGCGGATGACAGAAGCTGCTCCCGATCTCGGAGCAGGGCGCCTCGCCTCATCCGCAGCTTGCAGTCCTCATATATTGCGGACACAGCCTCAAGGTCCCGTTAGGGTATGCCGCTGCCCTCCTCCGTCACCTGCTTAGCCCCGTTAGTGCGCGTACCGTGTCTGCGCTTAGGACTCGCGGGCTGCCGCCATTTTACATCCGGGCCGCTCCTCCTTCCCCTGTGTCCTTCTTATAGCCAGAATATTTCTTTCTCCACGCTACTGTTCTTAGTTGAGTGGCTAGAGTGTGTGTTCTTCCCTGGGGTCTCTCAGACCCCTCCTGAGCAGAACTGCATCTAAACCGAATTAGGGTTTGTCTTAGAGGGGTCTGGCATCTGACTACTGAGTGGCTTTGGGACAATGACTTTTCTAAATATATACACTGCCTACTTTCAGTTGAATCTAGGTTCAGTACCTAGTGGCTATGGGAGGCATTCAGGCACCGAAGGAATTTCTAGAGGAGATTCAGAAGGAAATTAATGACATGCCTTCAGGAAGAGACCAGTGGCCGAATGTCCCCTCTGAATTCTTTAAAAAGTATAACATTTAACATCACCCCTTTGATAGCATTTATGAGGCTACCTCTGATGCTGCTTCCCCCATGATCTCCACAGAGCACTTATTTCAGTCCAACCAAAACCATATATAGGTCCCCTAACCAATGCTCATCATACTACCCAATCTCACTTATCAATGTGGTATCCAGAATTCTAGCTAAAATGCTTGCCAAAAGGATAGGTAAAATTGTGACTATTATTGTTCGTAGAGGTTAGGTCAGGGTTCGTTATTGCTCAGATGCCTATATCAACTATTGGCATTTCGGGACACAATGTCCCGGATCCACCAGGCCTTTAAATCACTGAATTGTGCCTTCCTTCAGCAGGTTCTAGAACAAAATGAATTTCGGTCTCCTTTTCCTCGGTTATATTAAGATCTTGAATGCTACACTTGGGCCTAAGTATGGGTCAATGGTACCATATCTGCCTCCTTTCCTATTGAGCTTGGAACTTGGCAAGGGCGGTCCCTATCCCCCTTGTTTTTGCCCCCTGGTGGACCAGATGTGGGAGGACATGACAGTCTTAGATGCACTGCTGCACTCCATGACAGATTTACTAACACGTGATGCACCGTGGAGCAGCAAGCAAAGTTGTGTGCTCTGGAGAGAGTAGAAGTGCATCATATCCTCAAAGAAATGGCACAGTTCTGCTCTCTCCATATGCTGAGACACTTTGTGCTGCCTAGCACCAATGCAGGCACCCTTGGCCATAGTGCTAAGGTGTCTGCATTGTGGTCAGGACAGTTTTTGTGCAGGAAGGGGTAACTTATGGTACAAAAGCTATCCTTTAAGGCTGTTTCTGTTTCTGTGCTACATTTTGCATGTGTATGGCAGAATGTAGCACACATGCAACGAGAAAATAATGAGGAAGGTATTTCTTCTCATTACACCAGCCTCAGGGAGGTACAGAATTTTGATGCAAATTGATGTCTAAAAGTCTTTGTAGATATGGTTTTGCATCAAAGTCCATGGGTGGCTGCCCTGCCCTACTTAATTTTTACTAATCAACTCAAACAACCATTTACATTTCTTTGAAAATACTAAAAAGGATTTTACATTGGGTCTGTATTCAAATAGTAAAGCAGTAACTTTGTAAATTTGGGGCTTCATTATTTGGAGTGCAACCCTGTTTAAGCTGATTTACCTCCCTACATTTTCATATACATTACAAAACTACGCCTATGATATCCCATTGGGTTTCTTCACAGGGCTTCATGGTCATATCCATGCTATTCTGTGGGCTACAGTGTGCAATTGTGGGCTTGTAATGGTAGATGACCAGGTTTTCTGCAAGGCAACCCAGCTCATTCCTATCACCAAATGTTTTGGAGAGATAGAGGCAATGCATCTCATTGAATAAAGATCAATCTGTTTGAAGGGCTAGAAATTCTGGGCATGCGTTATACCTCAGTTACCCCCACTTGCCTTCCACAAGCACTAGGGTAGCTCTGGAACATTGTTGCAAGGATGGGGTGGCAGGGCAAGCCCTCACAGGAGCCCAGCTATGGCAGGGAACATAACTCATAGGCAAAAAGAAACTCAAGAACTTTCGCTCCTGGGAGGAGAGTAGTATAAAATCATTTGCATGATTAAAAGAAGAATTTGATCTCCACAACTCCCAGTTTTACTGTTACTTACAAAAAAGACATACACTAGAGGCAAAAAGGGAGCATTTGCTACATTACCTGACTTCAATCCATTGGAGGGCAAGTTAACTGAGGAATCTCTGGGATGGAAGGGAATTTACCTATCCTACAGGTCCTAATAAACATCCCCAATGCAAGAGATGCTGAGTGGATGGCAGTAAAGATGGCATTCAAGCCCTGGTGATTCTATTAGGATTTAATAATTCCATAAGGTATATTATACCTCTGAGAGATTGTGAAGGATGGGCAAAGGACAGACCCAATCTGTCTAAGGTGTGACATAAAAGTGTGCACTTTCATGCAGATGGTTTAGTATTTATCAGTGCTAAATACATATTGATTATGCACACATCACATATTAGGGACTGTGATAGGGTGGGCCATCATCATGGATCCAAAACTGGTGACACTTGGTAGGATGGATGTTTGAGCTGGCACTAGAGGCAGACAGCTGCTAGTTGGAATTGGTTTCCATCTGGCAAAGTTTCATATCACTGCCACTGGTAGTCAAGTACAGCTTCCCAGCAGAAGAATGGTTCTTTGGGATAGAGTACTGTGCCCAGGCAGAGGAGGTGGTTGGTAAGGCCAGGAACGAAGAAAGATCTGAGAATCTTGATTGGAACACTTGAAAGGGGTGAAGCCTTGATTATGCAGGATTTTCCCATTAACACCCCAACTTTAAATGAAGCCAAAGTCCTCTAAAGAGATTTTAAGCAGATGAAGCAATCATAGCCAGCCAGCCAATCTACTCATTAGACCTAGCTCAGGCCTCTAATTCAGAGGTTTTACTATTTCTTCTCAATTTCACACACTTTTTAATTTTTCTCGGTCTGCTTTATTCTAATGATTGCTATTTAATTCAATGCACCTGTGAGAGCACTTTGTTTTTAGTACATATTCCCTCACAATGTGTGAAGGGTCTTGATTATTTAAATTCCTTATCAAATACTTTAGAAGGGAGAGCTTGCACGTTACCATCTACCAATGGTGGGAGATTCTTATAATTAAGTCTGGCTTGAGTGCACAGCTATCTGCTTGCCATATTGCTACCAAAGCTTTAAAATATACATAGAAAGGATTTTGGATTCAGCCAGGGAAATATGTCTCTCTCACTCATGTTATTGACTGATTGACACATCATTCAACCTTCTATAATGTGCTTGCATTGCAATCAGTGGGGGACTATTTCACATCTCAATGCCCACTGTTGGGCTTGGCACTCTCTGCAGGGTGACCCCTAAACCTTTTGCCTTTACCCTCCACTTTTTGCTGAAACTCATTTTTGTTGGCTCAAGGACTCTGTGCACTTTACCACTGCTAACCAGTGCTAAAATGCTTGTGCTCACTTGTTTTGTGGTAAACAAGCATTAAATGATAAAACATGCATCCCATATAAATTTTGGTCAGCAAATCGTGTCAATATTTACCAAGGTTAAATACCGGGAAAACAATCTGCATGGTAAATGCTATATTTGATGGAGGAGCAAAGAATTAGTAATAATTAGCTTAACCGACAAATTTAAAAAAACAGCAGTGTTGGATTTTATGATGTTTGATAATTCTCAAATCTAACACCCGGGCACTTGTAATCAACACTGTAAATTACATCTTACCTAAAGTGCACAATGTAAAATTTCCTGCACCAGGAAGTCTGATTGTGTTGGGCATAGAATCTCTCCAAGGGTCTTTGTCAAAATTTCCAGACCATTTTTAGGACCACTCATCTTGAAACTGCCTTCATAAGTGAAAGACACCAAGGGTATTCTTAATACTCTGGAGGGAATTACATTTGATCTACATTCAGAAATACTTACAACAATGGATGGGTAGGCTTTGTATACAAATATTCCACAAGAGGAATCGTGGAAGGTCCTTGACAGATTACTGTAGGGTACCAATTGGGGTTAAATTTCCGGGTTGATTTTGTATTAAACTTCACACACATGGCACTTATGAGAAATGATTTCATATTTGTGATGACTTTTACCTACAAGTGCATGACACTTTCACAGTTAGCACATTTGCCCCAGCATATCATAATTGTATATCCATAATTTTGAAATCACCCACGTCATGAGACAGTCCAATCCATTTTCCAACAATGTTCTAATTTGTAAACAATACATCAATGAGAATGAGGCTCTAAAATTTAGAAACAGGTTAATAGGAATTAATTTCTTAAATTCACTATGCCTATGAGCAGAAAGGAGATATCCTTCTTGGAGTTATATATACAAACACACAATAACACACTAAAATGTGAGGTCTTTACAAGGTAATGGACCAAAGCAATCTTCTTAGGTATAACAGTTTCCAATCAAAATCATTAAGAGACAGCTTACCGGTCGGTCAATTCCTTAGACTTAGATGTAATTATACAGAGAAAAGTGACTTTAAAAATTATGCATGCAATTTAGCCAAACAACTTAGGGAAAGGGAGTCCGTTAACAAAATAATAAACGGACCAATGAAGATGGTCTTGAATATTCCCCGTGACCAACTACTCCAATCATCCCAGAAGTCTGAGACAGACCTCCTATTCTGCGTCACCACATATTAAATATATTCAAATCTTTTAAAGAAAATAATTAGCAACCACTGGAGAATTAACACATTGGGTCCATTAAGATATGAAAAATATATGTTCTCATTCAGGCGGGGTATGTCATTAAAAGACATATTAATTCACAGAAGACTTAAGACGATTGTTCTACAAAATACATTGCGATCAACATGAAACCACTCTCCGCTCTTGAGTCATCGTCTGTGTGGTCATTGTAATATCTGTCCTTTGGAAAAAAAGTGAAAGAACTATGCAGTCCCTGTTCTCGGAAGCACCTCATCAACTGTAATTTGAAAAATGAGATCTACGTGATCATCTGCCCATGCAGCCTCAAGTACATAGGAATGATGCCACAAAAAGTCAGAATAAGGATAAATGAACACAGAAGTACAATTAGGTGCAGAAAAACAACAACAAAATTAACAAGGCATTTCTTAGAAAACAACACTCAGAAGACAACACTAAATAATATGTTATCAACAAACTGACCCAAAATACAGAGAACACGAAATTTAAATTGCTCTATTTCAAACAGAACTGGATTTACCATCTAAACATGTTCTTCTTGAGTCTGAATGATGACACACAATGGACCCAGCTAATTACATAAGCACACACCATTGTCAAGCTATTGAAGTGTCTTTAGTCATGGGGGCGTGGCCAAGCCGAGCTGCAAGATGGCCGCACGTTAAGTGGGCTCTGCCGGCCGAGCCTCAACATCCGCAATAATCCTGTTTGAAACTCGACATCTACACAACACAGCACGCTGTCTGCACACCCATAGTGGACACGAGCAGAATTTTGCCCTCGATTGACTGCGTGCTGGGCTGATACTGCCTGGGACGGAGGGGACTGCCCCGGGCCTGCTGCGGCCTTGATTGCGCAAACTGTATTCACTCCGGGGGCTAGCGCAATGGAAGAGGCTGCCATCTGTGCGCCCCGCCCGCCTGCTGATATCCCCGTGGGGGGACCGGAGTCCCCAGGGTGCTCCTTGGGACCGGCCGGGCCCAGCTGAAGTGTGCCACGAGGGCCGGCGGAGATGATAGTCGCCAAAAGCCGCGATCAGGTACTGTGGGCAGATCCAAGAGTGAGGCCTGACAGACGCGGTGGGACCCGGGCCACTGGGGGGCGAGGCCGTCTGGGACTGCGGAGGTCTCGTACAGCAGAAATACCGCACTGGGACTTGCACGCATGGTGTCATGGGTTCCCACCGGGCGTGTCCCTGCCAGCGGACCTGCGGACATTGTCTACCACCGCAACACAGAAAAAGCCATCACTGCATGAGTGCCTGCCTACCTGCGGAGACACAGGCCCGCAGTCTGCGGCCTACGAGGGAGTTCTTCTGTGTGGCGTGGGCCCCATCGGGGCTGCCCTGGGTTGCGGACCGGGGGGGGGAGCGTCGGCCGGTGAGTGCAGTGTGGCTGGCCGTTCCATGGTCTCACGGGGTGCGGCCGGGGGCTGCCGGCGGGGCGGCGTGCTTCAGTGGCTCCAGAGAAAGGCAGAGAGCTGTGGGATAGGTGTTGCAGCAGACATGCGCGCTGGCGCCGCGGTGTACAAAGCGCATGAAAGAAGACTGGCTGCACTACTAGCAACTAAGCCACAGCTACATACGGGCATCTGAATTTCAATACACCGTTTAAAAAGTCATATGACGAGTGGATCTCTATAAAGTACAACTACCGTTATGTTCAGACGGGTGCAAGCATCTCCATGGGCCAGAGAGTCACCAGTGCAGCGCAGGCCCTGAAGTGACGCACTACTTGGGCGAGGCACCATAAGACCCGTGAACTCGGAGAGATCCCAGGCACCAACGTATAGCCGCCAATTGTCAAGTACATACTGCAGCAAGAGATCCTGGGTGCGGGTTCGCCCTGTGTCTTGACCGCTAGCTAGAGAAGCCATGGGGAAAACTGATACTAAACAACCCAGACTAACATTTGACAAAAGATCCACAAGGCATCTGGAGGGTGGGCCCCCGACCGCCGATCGATGCAGGAATGGACTCCACGCAAGAAGAGGATCTCCGCTCCATGCTCTAAGATGTAAAAGCAAGCCTGAAGGATATTGATTCAAAAATAGGCACCCTGGCAATTCGCATGGACCAGATAACAAAGCAAGTGGAAAAACGCGAAAATCGTATAGACCCTTGAGACCAGAGTGTCTGATGCAGATGATCAACAAGCTGTAACGCAAGAAAAGATGCTACAAATGGACAAAGTACTAAACCTCATTAAGGCCAAGAACGAAGACCTGGAAGCAAGGTCCAGGCGCAATATTGTAAGAATCACTGGAATCCCGGAGACTACAGACATTCCGGACATTGAGAAATATATTCAATCCATGCTGAGAGACCTGTTCGGCAGCGAACTCTCAAACATGTTCCTCATCGAGCGAGCGCACCGATCCCTTGGTCCCAGGCCACTGACGGGGGAGCAGCTGCATCCCATCCTTTCCCGCCTTCTAAACTACAGGGACCGGGACACAATCCTGAGGCTTGCCCGAGAGCAGGGATCCAACCAATACCAAGGCAACGCTATATCCCTGTATCCAGATTTTACCCAGCAGGTCCAGGTGGCGTGAACGGAGTTCATCCCTGCCAAGAGGATGCTCCAGCAGTCGGAAACCAAATATGCTTTAATCTACCCAGCAAAGCTAAAGATACAAGGAACTGGTAAGCCCATAATATTTACAGATGCCAAAGTCGCGCTAAAATTTTCAAAACAGACGGCGAAAGTACAAAAACACTCAGCAACAACCCAGAAACGCTTCGCCAGACAGTCACCTGAGTGACAATGACTGAGTGTCCCACTTCCAGTATTTCTAATGAAAATAACAACCTTTGCCAAGGCATAGCTAAAGGGTGGTATGTATGTGTCCCCCTCCAAACTGTTGATAAAAATGCCCCCGTGCTGTTCCGTCCCCTCCTGCATACGCAGAGCATACCCAATAAAGTCGAGTCATAAATTGAGCTTGGCCACCCTGCTATTACTGGCAGGGGTGTAAGCTGGTGACCCCACGTTCCCCAAGGGAGAATTCCCAACAGCATTAGGCTTGCCTAGGGCATCAACACTCTAGGGATTGATGTGGAGGATGTATACACAACCTGATTGGGGGGTTGGTGTGGGTGGGTAGTGGGTTGGGATTGTTAGTTGTTGTTGTTTAATACCGCTAAATGTATTGTCAATGCTGATGTCACTGTATACCCTAAACGAGCCACAGATTGCACCACATAGGTTCTTCAGTGCACACGGCCATGACATAACTCCAGGGGTACATTATACCACATACAAAGAACTACGCACGTGGCCGTTCGATTCCGCCCGCACACCGAAACAAATACACGCTAGCTAATATGTCCACATTAAAATGTGTCAACTGGAACGTACGCGGTCTAAATGAGCATAGAAAGACACGATTAGTGCAGTCATATCTCTCCAGGCATGGGGTGGATCTCTGTCTCCTACAGGAAACTCACCTGAAAGACACGTCTCACTCCAGGCTGCACTGCAACAGATGGGGGATGGTACATACCTGCAATTATTCCAATTATTCACGCGGGTGGCAATTTTAATACCTAGAGGGATCCCGTGGATAACGGAGCACGTCATTACAGACCCTGAAGGGCGCTACATACTACTACGAGGTGTGTTATTTGACCAACAAATTATAATTGTCAACACATATGGGCCCAATACGGACAGCCCCGATTTCTTTAATCAAGTATGGCACAGGATTCAATCGCTAGGAAGCTCTGCAGTATTGTGGGGCGGCGATTTCAATGTGGTATTGTCGACACAAGACGAAAGGGTGGGCACATCCCACACACACCATCCACAAGCGGTGGCAGCACTCCGTACTATAATAGAAGATCACTGTCTAGTTGATTCATGTCGCGCATTGCACCCCGCGGCCTGTGAAGGCACATGCCTTTCCCAACATTATAAGGCATGGTCCAGGCTGGACTTTTGGCTTAGTTCTAGAGACATGCACTGATGGACAACCGAAGTTTAGCACTATCCACGCACACTGTCGGATCACGCACCCGTCATGATTCAGTTTCAAGTCCCGAAGCCTTACATACAACCCTTCACTTGGCGCTTTTCTCCAAATGCACTACTAGATTTGGTATTTACAGAAGAGATTCAGAAAAACATCACAGAGTACTTTGAGCATAACACAGGCACAGTAGAATCCGCAGGTACAACATGGGAGGCATTCAAAGTGGTGATCCGGGGGGCCTGCATAGCCCTACAGTCAGGAGTCCTCAGAGATATCCTAAATAGCCTGAAAAGACTGGAGAGCAAGATTCGTGACTTAGAATGTCAGTACTTTCACTCCCAAACACCCACAATCCTAGCTAAAATGCACAAAAAACTAACAGCTGTCCAAGACGAGGCTGAAAGAGAGACAAAATTCTTACATAAACATGCACAGGCACGCAGGTATGGGGAAGGGGATAGACCAGGTAGGACACTGGCAAATCTCCTAAAACCTCCCAGAGGTTCTTCTTAGAACTCTACACCCCCAACGCACCGCCGGCCCGGTTACCACCGGAGGTCTTAAACACGATGAAAAACTTCTACTCACACCTGTACTCCTCTAAATCCGACCAGACCGACTCTGAAATACTGGGATATTTAGATTCGCTGGAACTTTTGTGGCTAAGCGGGGCACACTGCGAGTACTTAGATGTACCATTCACTGCAGATGATATTAAGCAAGTCATCCAAAGCCAACCTGGAGACAAGGCTCCGGGGGCAGATGGCATTACAGGCATATTTTATAAAGAATTTTCAGACCTTCTAGCCCCTCGCCTCCTAGAGGTGTACCAAGAGGCTTTACAAAACGGGATGCTATAATCATCCATGCGAGAAGCTGTCATTATTACCTTACTCAAACCGTATAAAGACCTCTCAAAGTGCGACTCGTATAGACCACTCTCTCTAATAAACTTAGACAATAAAATTTTTGCTAAATTATTGGCCAACAGATTGCAACCATTACTCTCCCTGATTGTGCGGCCGGACCAGTCTGGATTCGTACCGGGCCGCTCCACTTCCCATACCAGCGCACAATATTTGCATTGCTGCACTATCTCACCCCTTACATCTCAGCGATCGCTGCATTATTGGATGCCACCAAGGATTTTGATTCCCTCGAATGGAACCCGACTGGGTCTGAGCCCTATCTTCATACAACAAATCAAACTCCTCTACACTCTACCCACTGCCAGAGTCAGAGTTAAAGGGTTAATTGCCAGAGTTGCCCACTATCACCCTTACTGTTTGCTATAGCCACAGATTAGCAGCCAGATTAAGAGAACATCATGCGAACGGAATTCAGACAAAAAACTCCGGAGTCAGCTACTAAACTGCACTCACAAAACGCTTTGATAAAGCAACTTTAAATGCTTATAAGCATATAACCAATACACAAAAATGAACTTTAAGAAAGAAAAATATCAGGCAATGAGAGAGGTGATGATTTTGGGGTCCCCCCTAACCTAGGGGGAGGACCAAGCAGATGCCTTGAACACAAAGAGCATATCATGCTGAACGATTCAGTGGTGGTCCCATCCTCTTAGGACCACCCCAAGCACAGTTATGGGCAACAATACAATCCCAACCAAAGGCCCTGCAAAGCATTATGGGACGAGATTAGCAGTGGGCAGTGAATATTATAGTATCCAATATCAAAATAATTCTACAAAGAGCTGCAGTTCAACTAGTCGTTACTAGGTGTCCCTCACGAGTCAACTGCAAAAGCATTGAAATTATTACATCAAGCTGCAGTTCAACTAGTCGTTGCTAGCTGTCCCTCAAGTCAAATGCTTTTGCATTTGACTCATGAGGGACACCTAGTAACGACTAGTGGAACTACAGCTTCATGAAAGGGTTTCAATGCTTTTGCATTTGACTCGTGAGGGACACCTAGTAACGACTAGTGGAACTGCATCTTGATGTAATAATTTCAATGCTTTTGCATTTGACTCATGAGGGACACCTAGTAACGACTAGTTGAACTGCAGCTCTTTGTAGAATTATTTTGATATTGGATACTATAATATTCACTGCCCACTGCTAATCTCGTCCCATAATGCTTTGCAGGACCTTTGGTTGGGATTGTATTTTTACCCATAACTGTGCTTGGGGTGGTCCTAAGAGCATGGGACCACCACCGAATCGTTCAGCAAGATGTGCTCTTTGTTTTCAAGGCATCTGATTGGTTCTCTCCCTAGGTTAGGGAGGATCCCAAAATCAACACCTCTCTCACTGCTTGCTAAATTTTCATTTTTACTTTTGTGAAATGACTATATGCATTTTAGCATGTAAAGACAGAGATACTTTTTATTTTGCCAAAATTACATGAGGTTTCACCTGCCTCTGTCTCTTGTGGGTCGCATTGCCATCACCAAAATGAATATTCTTCCAAAACTGTTGTGTCTCCTTGTGAACATACCCATGCCAATAATCGAAAAAAAAATTAAACGCCTAAAATCCAGCATGACTGAACTCGTATGGGCAGGGAAACAGCCCAGGGTATCTTGGGAAATACTCACGCTGCCACTAACACAGGGGGTCTTGGAGCTCCGGATTTTACATTATATGCATACAGCGCTCAGGCCCAGTTCTTACAATTCTGGCAACATCCAACGCCATTCCAACCACACGTGGCAATTGAGATAGACAAGGTTGCGCCTTTGCCCCTACACACAGCACTATACCAGAATTACAAACGTCCAAGATACGAAATTGACACCACAGAAACCCTGCGGTGGACGTGGAACGGCCTTTGTAAAAGGGCGAATTTAGACGTGATATAGGCACCATCCATGCCTCTAGCCAATAACCCACTAATTCCCCCAATGTTGGAGTGAACCACGCAGGTCCACGCACACCTCAACAAAATAGCCACCCTAAGCGACCTATACCCAAGCGGTCAATTTCTCACTTTACAACAAATGTGCAGTTCTCCACAACGCTTGTCACTACACACACTCCTATACTACCAGATGCGAGCAGCATGTCGGGCAAGATATAGTACATTCCCAAATGCCCCATTACCATTGCTGGTGCTAGAACACATACTTACAGTAACATCCGCCCGCAAGCTAGTTACTCACATATACACTATCACACAACGTGAATCCCCGTTTATTGTCCCCAAATCACGAAGCGCCTGAGAGGTAGATATGGATGTGGAAATAACAGACGAACAGTGGGTCTTCTGTTGCAGCCAATTGGAGGAGCTCTCTCCAAACTATCGCCTCAGGCTAATACATTTTAAGTACATACATTGCATCTACCGCACCCCGACACAACTACACCGAATGGGTCTGCGGCCCAACACAAACTGTTGGCGCTGCGGGGTCCCCCAGGCAACTTTTCTACACTTGGCCTGGGAGTGCCGACCCATAGCTGGTTTCTGGGTTGAGGTCCTAAAACACATAGAGGACATAACTGAACAGGTACTGTTGAAGTCTCCCCTGGTGGCACTGCTGGGATACGTACATAACACCCCGACCGCCTGGAGACGACTCATGGCACTTCTGCTACTGATGGCAAAAAGGCGAGTGGCCATGCACTGGGGAAAAACAACGCCCCCAACCATAAAGGCCTTGGTGAAGGACATCACATATTGGAAGGATCAATTGTCATGTTATTGGGAGCTATTACCGGCTCGTTCCCGCCCCAAAGACATTTGGTCCCCATTCACAAGTTGGCTCCAATCTACAGAAAGGGGTGATTTGTAGTTGTACTCGTGGCTATACCGCATGAGCTGGACTATATTAAGAGCCAAATGCAGGAAAAGAATGATCGCGAACCACTTTGTACGCCCATGATTTATTGTGTGTGTCTCAGACCCCTTGGGAGTGTGCTGTAAACCTAATGTAATGCTGTACATGTTGTGTATTATGTGGAAAACTGTGGCCAGTTTTCTTATTTGTATTGACGGCAATACTAAGCAAGTGCGGTAATGTTTATGTTGTTTGTTTGCAGTTGCAAAAATCTAATAAAAATATTTTTTTTTTTTTAAAGTGTATTTAGTCATATGATGACAGTAAACTTGCTATCTGACAAAGAGAACATATTTAGATGACTTGTCAGTAAGGAATGCCACCTAATACTTTCCAGTTTAATAATTCGTACTGGACAGTTAACTCTTGAACAGTAAGATGCACCTTGCATATTGGCGACACCGGAGAGATGATATTTAGATACAGTAGTAAGTGCAATGGCATACCTTCCACTTTCATTGATATACCTAGACTATTGTTCAATATACTGGCCTATGTCCCCATGGTTACAAGGCAGCTGTAAAAACACTCCATACTACTCTCCCCCAAATACTGTATGAAAGCTCTTGTTCAACATGTGTAAAACAAGGGCTTTTTTTCCAACAGGTGTACATACAGGCTAAAAAACTGAAAAAAAGATCAAGAAAAGTGCCTGTAGTATAAAGAGGGACTTCATTACCCAACAGCCTTGGACTTTTTTTGGGCAATGTGCATCCACATGATCTCACCATGCTTAAGGGGCATGGCCTCAATCATGTAAAAACCAGGCACCGTGGTATCCAGGGCATTCAGGCAAAGGGATTTGTAACGCTAGCATCAGTTTATATTACCCTACACAAAATGATTAAGGTGGCCAAGACCTGTAATTGTGTGTTTGTCTGGATTGGTGCTACACAAGTCATTGCACTTGTAACTTTTTGTGTTTGTCCTTTGTGTTTTTTTTATCAGTATTACTGTCTTGAACATTCTGGCAGAATCAAGCCTGTTTGATATAGCATACACTGTTTGAGCATATGAGACCATGAAAACAGTTATGTTTGTTTGTCATATGTGCATCTCTATCTGTGCTGCAGTCTTCCACAATCCGACAGCATCAAGCTGAGATATGGCATATAGTGACTGAACCTAAAAATTGATGTAAACGTTTATGTATGCTCATCTACTGTTACTATATATGTCATCACTTATTTATATGTAACTGGGCAGTAAAAGGGACCAACTAATCAAAAGAAAGTTTTTTTTACCTATAACCTATATGGCCTTTATTTACATTTTTGAGCATAATGTGACTACAGGGGAGTGCCTTCCAGATCTGCCCAGCAAACCTGAACCTGCCCTAAAGTTAGAGTAATTTTTAATGAAGGTGTGAATTTGAAAACACATGTATGATCAAAAGTGCAATGTCGGTTTGCAGTGAAATATAGCTCACAACTCACTGTTACGCCATTATTGTGATTGAGATGTGCATTGTCTACGAGTCGCCGGTGAATTGCACCAATGTGAATTCATGATTTACATATAACGATTGATTTTTTCTGTAACACAATTTTCCTGCAAGTGCTTTTCAGGACAGGAGTATCAGGTATGAAAGCATTAGGTTAAACAAAGGACGGGTATGGTATGCGCTAAGTCATGAAAAGGTCACACAGCAAACATTGTATCTTCAGATGAAATGCTCAAAGGATAATGGGTAACGACCACCCAGCGTTGCCAACTATGTAGACAGTAGACAGCAGTCCACACATATACAAAACATTTAGATTCAATATCCTGAGCAAAAGGAGTCTGTAATAAATTTATGAGTCCACACAGTATTTTCGTAGAAATCTTCTTTGACAGTCTTGGATGCCCTGCTGCACTCCATGACAGATTTACTAACAAGTGATGCACCGTGGCGCAGCAAGCAAAGTTGCTACATTGTGTTGTGTGCTCTGGAGAGAGTAGAAGTGCATCATATCCTCAAAGAAATGGCACAGTTCTGCTCTTCCATATGCTGACACACTTTGTGCTGCCTAGCACCAATGCAGGCACCCTTGGCCATAGTGCTACGGTGTCTGCATTGTGGTCAGGACAGTTTTTGTGCAGGAAGGGGTAACTTATGGCACAAAAGCTATCCTTTAAGGCTGTTTCTGTGCTACATTTTGCATGTGTATGGCAGAATGTAGCACACATGCAACGAGAAAATAATGAGGAAGGTATTTCTTCTCATTACACCAGCCTCAGGGAGGTGCAGAATTCTGATGCAAATTGATGTCTAAAAGTCTTTGTAGATATGGTTTTGCATCAAAGTCCATGGGTGGCTGCCCTGCCCTACTTAATTTTTACTAATCAACTCAAACAACCATTTACATTTCTTTGAAAATACTAAAAAGGATTTTGCATTGGGTCTGTATTCAAATAGTAAAGCAGTAACTTTGTAAATTTGGAACTTCATTATTTGGAGTGCAACCCTGTTTAAGCTGATTTTCCTCCCTACATTTTCATATACATTACAAAACTACGCCTATGATATCCCATTGGGTTTCTTCACAGGGCTTCATGGTCATATCCATGCTATTCTGTGGGCTACAGTGTGCAATCGTGGGCTTGTAATGGTAGATGACCAGGTTTTCTGCAAGGCAACCCAGCTCATTCCTATCGCCAAATGTTTTTGGAGAGATAGAGGCAATGCATCTCATTAAATAAAGATCAATCTGTTTGAAGGGCTAGAAATTCTGGGCATGCTTTATACCTCAGTTACCCCCACTTGCCTTCCTCAAGCACTAGGGTAGCTCTGGAACATTGCTGCAAGGATAGGGTGGCAGGGCAAGCCCTCACAGGAGACCAGCTATGGCAGGGAACATAACTCATAGGCACAAAGAAACTCAAGAACTTTTGCTCCTGGGAGGAGAGTAGTATAAAATCATTTGCATGATTAAAAGAAGAATTTGATCTCCACAACTCCAGTTTTACTGTTACTTACAAAAAAGACATACACTAGAGGCACAAAAGGGAGCATTTGCTGCATTACCTGACTTCAATCCATTGGAGGGCAAGTTAACTGAGGAATCTCTGGGATGGAAGGGAATTTACCTATCCTACAGGTCCTAATAAACATCCCCAATGCAAGAGATGCTGAGTGGATAGCAGTAAAGATGGCAACTCAAGCCCTGGTGATTCTTTTTTTTTTTTAATTGCTTTTTATTTTGCAAAGGATTCAAACTCAAAATATCCATACATTAGCAATAACCTGTTGCATACTTTTTCATTTACATTTCATTTTTCTAGGGGGATAATAGTCGTAGAACAACGCTACATTAACAAGATAAAAGAAAAAATAGACTAAATAATAGGCAGTGAACAGACAAACCATAGAAAAATTTAGCACATTATTCCTGAATCATATCGTGTCAAATAGCATTAAATTTCTGTAGTGCCTTAAGACCTCTGACCCTAGCCAGAGCTTTTTCCCGCTCAAAGATTTCCGTGAAGATACCCCACCACTCCATTACATTACATGGCTTCGGGGAAATCCATGCCCGGGCTATAGCTAGTCTTGCAGAGACTATAATTATAGTTAACAGAGCTCTCTTGGCTCTGTCCGCATTGTCTCTATAGCCCAGCATTATCTCGGTTGTAGTAAAGACCACTTCCAATCCAAGTCGATTTCTTAATATATTCAGAACCGCTTGCCAAAAGGCCACTAACATAGGGCACTCGGCAAACATATGTACAATGTTTACTCCATATTCCCCACATTTTGGACACCTCGTCCTATTGCTTGAATGGTGAGTGGCCGTTTGTCCCCACCTAACTACCTTATCGGGTGTATAGTACAGCATAGTTATAGTTTTAAATTGTTGAAGCCGTAAATTGACAGACCATACTGCCTCTTTTGATATAGATAGTGCTGCCTCCAGGGTTGTCCCAGAAATCTCCTCCTCAAGAGTTGCACTCCATTTCTCACCTAGGAGATCCATAGGATCCATTCTTCCCTGACTGAATATTTGATACGCGGCACCAATTAGTTTGCTCTGGCCTGGTTCATGTAAAAAGATCAGTAACTGATGAGGTGCCACCTCCCTAAATCCTTGTGACCTCATAAAATAATCCCTAAATTGAAGATATTTAAAGTAATGCTGGCGTGGTATAGAAAAGGAATCTTTCAGGTCTTGAAAAGTACGAAAACTCTCTACATCATATAAATCTTCCAGTTTTTCTATCACAAAACTGGCCCAAAGTTGAGCTATTCTGTCTCGAAATATATCTGGAAGGGATGGATTATCCCAAAGCGGGAATTTAGTAAAATAAGTCGGCACAGAGTACATGGTAGCTATGTCAGAGGCATTACTCAGCAATTTATATTATCTAAGAACAAAACTAAAGAGGCTGTCACTAAGGCGGCCCTGGCTACTTTAACTGGCTTGGAACTATCTCATGCCCAAGCTGTTAGAAGACAGGATGAAGATCAATGTTCAATCTATTTGAAATTAGTAGAAGCAAAGGAGAAGGCATTAGGGATTATTAGGGAAAAGGCGGCAGCCATCTTTAATAAATTCCGTTCTGAACAATATGAATACAGCGAACAAGTCGGGAGAGTATTAGCCTATAAAATTGCTGACAAAAAAGCTAAAAGTAGGATTGCTGAGATTATACCTCTGAGAGATTGTGAAGGATGGGCAAAGGACAGTCCCAATCTGTCTAAGGTGTGACATAAAAGTGTGCACTTTCATGCAGATGGTTTAGTATTTATCAATGCTAAATACATATTGATTATGCACACATCACATATTAGGGACTGTGATAGGGTGGGCCATCCTCATGGATCCAAAACTGGTGACACTTGGGCTGATGGATGTTTGAGCTGGCACTAGAGGCTGATAGCTGCTAGTTGGAATTGGTTTCCATTTGGCAAAGTTTCATATCACTGCCACTGGTAGTCAAGTACAGCTTCCCAGCAGAAGAATGGTTCTTTGGGATAGAGTACTGTGCCCAGGCAGAGGAGGTGGTTGGTAAAGCCAGAAACCAAGAAAGATCTGAGAATCTTGATTGGAACACTAGAAAGGGGTGAAGCCTTGATTATGCAGGATTTTCCCATTAACACCCCAACTTTAATGAAGCCAAAGTCCTCTAAGGAGATTTTCAGCAGATGAAGCAATCATAGCCAGACAGCCAATCTACTCATTAGACCTAGCTCAGGCCTCTAATTCAGAGGTTTTACTATTTCTTCTCAATGTCACACACTTTTTAATTTTTCTCGGTCTGCTTTATTCTAATGATTGCTATTTAATTCAATGCACCTGTGAGAGCACTTTGTTTTTAGTACATATTCCCTCACAATGTGTGAAGGGTCTTGATTATTTAAATTCCTTATCAAATACTTTAGAAGGAAGAGCTTGCACTTTACCATCTACCAATGGTAGGAGATTCTTATAATTAAGTTTGGCTTGAGTGCACAGCTATGTGCTTGCCATATTGCTAACAAAGCTTTAAAATATACATAGAAAGGATTTTGGATTTAAGCCAGGGAAATATGTCTCTCTCACTCATGTTATTGACTGATTGACACATCATTCAACCTTCTATAATGTGCTTGCATTGCAATCAGTGGGGGATTATTTCACATCTCAATGCCCACTGTTGGACTTGGCACTCTCTGCAGGGTCACCCCTAAACCTTTTGCCTTTACCCTCCACTTTTTGCTGATACTCATTTTTGTTGGCTCGAGGACTCTGTGCACTTTACCACTGCTAACCAGTGCTAAAATGCTTGTGCTCACTTGTTTTGTGGTAAACAAGCATTAAATGATAAAACATGCATCCCATATAAATTTTGGTCAGCAAAACGTGTCAATATTTACCAAAGTTAAATACCGGGAAAACAATCTGCATGGTAAATGCTATATTTGATGGAGGAGCAAAGAATTAGGGAAAATTAGGTTAACCGACAAATTTTAAAAAGCAGCAGTGTTGGATTTTATGATGTGTGATAATTCTCAAATCTAACACCCGGGCACTTGTAATCAATACTGTAAATTACATCTTACCTAAAGTGCACAAGGTAAAATTTCCTGCACCAGGAAGTCTGATTGTGTTGGGCATAGAATCTCTCCAAGGGTCTTTGTCAAAATTTCCAGACCATTTTTAGGACCACTCATCTTGAAACTGCCTTCATAAGTGAAAGACACCAAGGGTATTCTTAATACTATGGAGGGAATTACATTTGATCTACATTCAGAAACACTTACAACAATGGATGGGTAGGCTTTGTATACAAGTATTCCACAAGAGGAATCGTGGAAGGTCCTTGACAGATTACTGTAGGGTACCAATTGGGGTTAAATTTCCGGGTTAATTTTGTATTAAACTTCACAGACATGGCACTTATGAGAAATGATTTCATATTTGTGATGACTTTTACCTACAAGTGCATGACACTTCCACAGTTAGCACATTTGCCCCAGCATGGCATAATTGTATGTCCATAATTTTGAAATCACGCACGTCATGAGACAGTCCAATCCATTTTCCAACAATGTTCTAATTTGGAAACTATACATCAATGAGAATGAGGCTCTAAAATTTAGAAACAGGTTAATAGGAATTAATTTCTTAAATTCACTATGCCTATGAGCAGAAAGGAGATATCCTTCTTGGAGTTATATATACAAACACACAATAACACACTAAAATGTGAAGTCTTTACAAGGTAATGGACCAAAACGCACAAGTTACTAACTTGTGTAACGATATATCTGTAAGAGACAGTAGTTAGTGACAGATTCCTTACCTTAGAATATCCCCAGGCATCAGGCTGGATCCGGAAAGTTTTTGCGTAGCAGTACCCTTGCGCGTCGGTAGGCGGCGTCGTGCGGCTCCGCGTCCGTCGTCGGCGTCGTGATCGCCGGGATGACGTCGCGGGCAGTACTTAGACGCCGCCCCTGCGCGCTGACGTCAGTTCTGTACACGACTTTCCGCGCCAGGAACGCAGAGCCATGCAAGAAGCTGACATAGGTGTCTGAAAAATACTAGGGCCCTGAAAGGGATGTCCTTAACCCTAGAAATCAGTTCGCAGAACGGGGAGGATGGGTGGGCGGTAAGGAATCTGTCACTAACTACTGTCTCTTACAGATATATCGTTACACAAGTTAGTAACTTGTGCATCTGAAAGAGACACGTTAGTGACAGATTCCTTACCTTAGAATAGATACCCCAGCAATACCAACCCCGGTGGTGGGTCTGCGAACAAAGATCAGACAAGGAAGTCCCGGAGGACAGAACGGCCAAAGAAGCCATCCCTCCGGACCTGACTGTCAAGGCAGTAATGCTTTGTAAACGTGTGCAGCGAGGCCCACGTAGCTGCCTGACAGATATCCTGCAGCGGAACACCGCGGCCCAAAGCCGTGGTAGCAGTCGTTGCCCTGGTGGAATGGGCACGCAGCCCAACAGGAGGCTCCTTCTTAGCCAAAGAATAGCAGGCTTTGATACACAAGGTTACCCAGCGGGAGATGGTTCTCTTGTGCACCGCCCGACCTTTTTTGGCGCCCACATAGCCAACAAAGAGCTGGTCATCCACCCGGAGTGTTGTGTGCGGTTGATATAAAAAGGAAGCGCACGTTTTGGGTCCAGACGGTGGAGCCTCTCTTCCTTTCTAGAAGGATGCGGAGGCGGAAAGAAGGTGGGCAAAGTGATGGTCTGCCCAATGTGGAAGGCAGTAACCACCTTTGGCAAGAAGGACGGACGCGTCCTAAGAACAACCTTGTCTGGATGGACAGACAGAAAGGGAGGTTTGCATGATAGAGAATGGAGCTCACTCACCCGCCGAGCGGAGGTAATGGCCACCAGAAAGGCTGTCTTCAGAGTCAGAAGACGAAGAGGACAGTTATGTAGAGGCTCAAAAGGAGCGCACATAAGAAAGGTAAGAACCAAGTTCAAGTCCCACTGAGGCATCACAAATGGAACAGGAGGGAAGAGGTGTGTAATGCCTTTTAGAAACCTGTTAACAACAGGGGACTTGAAAAGGGAGGGCTGATCAGGAAGCCTGAGGAAGGCCGAGATGGCACAAAGATAGCCCTTGATGGTACCCAGGGCAGAACCCTGTTGGGCCAGGGAAAGAAGGAACAGAAGAACCTCAGAAAGAGGGGCAGAAAGGGGATTCACAGCCTTTGCTGTGCACCATGCCACAAACTTGTTCCACCTGCAGGCGTATACCACCTTAGTGGAGGGACGCCTGGCTGCCAGAATCACATCACAAACTTCGGGAGGCAAGTCGAAAGGAATCAACTGCCGCCGCTCAATCTCCACGCAAGCAGGTGGAGGCTGGACAGGTTCGGGTGGAGGACCGTCCCCTGCTGCTGCGACAGAAGATCCTCCCGAAGAGGCAGATGGATTGGGGGATCTACGCTCATACTGAGTAGCTCGGGATACCAAACTCTTCGAGCCCAGTCCGGAGCCACAAGAATGACTTGGGCCCGGTCGTGCCGAATCTTCTTTAACACTCTGGGTAGAAGTGGTATAGGCGGAAAAGCGTACAACAGACCGCAACTCCACTCGCGACGAAAAGCGTCGCCGAGCGAGTGCCGCCTTGGAAATTCCAACGCGCAGAACTGATGACATTGCGCGTTCTCTTCGGTGGCGAATAGATCTAACCAAGGCTCTCCCCACTGTAGAAAGAGTCCTTGCGCCACTTCCGAGTGAAGACGCCATTCGTGATCCATCATGCACCTGCGGCTGAGTTCGTCCGCCCTGGCGTTCAGGGAACCTGCCAGGTGTTGAACCATCAGGAACATGTCCTGATGTTCCAGCCATGTCCAGAGGCGCAGAGCCTCCTGACAAAGGGTCCACGACCCCACCCCGCCTTGTTTGTTGCAATACCACATGGCGGTGGTGTTGTCTGTGAACACCTGCACTACCTTCCCTTTGACAGAGGGAAGGAATGCCTTGAGTGCAAGTCGGATCGCCCGGAGCTCCAGAAGGTTGATATGGAGCCGGGACTCCGCCGGAGACCAGAGGCCTCTGATCTCCGCCTCTCCCATGTGACCGCCCCATCCCAGAAGGGACGCGTCCATCACAACTGTGTGCTCTGGCTGGGGAAGGGAGAGGGATCTGCCCATGACCCATTGCCGGTTCGAGAGCCTCAACTGTTTTGCAGTCCCCGCCGAGATCTGGACGTGATCGGACAGGTTGCCCTGGTGCTGCGCCCACTGGAACTTCAGGTCCCACTGCAGAGCCCGCATATGCCATCTGTCATGAGTGACCAGCAGGGTGCAGGAGGCCATGAGGCCCAACAGCCTCAGGGTCATCCGTACCGAAACCCAGGATAAAGGTTGAAAGATTGGAATCATAGCCTGAATATCCCGGACTCGCCGTTCGGGAGGATAGGTTCGAAACTGCGTCGTGTCCAGAACTGCTCCAATGAAAAGGAGCTGTGGAGAAGGAATCAGATGCGACTTCGGCACATTGATGGAGAACCCCAGCGAGTGCAGGAGTTCGGCCGTAGTCTGGAGGTGGGAGACGACTGCCTGGGACGAGCCCGCCTTCAGCAGCCAGTCGTCGAGGTAGGGGAAGACTGGAACCCCTGCCCGGTGCAGATGAGCTGCGACCACCGCCATCACTTTCGTGAACACCCGAGGGGCACTTGTAAGGCCAAAGGGGAGCACGGTGAACTGAAAATGCTCGAGGCCTACCGTGAACCGCAGGTAACGCCGGTGGGCCGGCAGGACGGGGATGTGAAAATAAGCGTCCTGCAAGTCCAACGCTACCAACCAGTCTCCAGGGTCGAGGGCAGTCAAGACCTGAGCTAGGGTGAGCATCTTGAACTTCTCCTTCCGGAGGAAGCGATTGACGTTCCGGAGGTCCAAGATAGGACGCATGTCCTCCTTGTCCTTTTTGGGCACCAGGAAGTAGTGGGAGTAGCAACCACGTCCTACTTCTGGGGTCGGAACATGCTCGATGGCCCTCTTGGCCAAGAGGGCCGTGACTTCCTTCTGCAGAAGTACCAAGTGATCCCCTGACATGCGGTGGAATTGAGGTGGCATGGCTGGGGGGTGGTCTCGAAGGGGAGGGAGTAGCCCCTTCGGACAATGTCCAAGACCCACCTGTCCGAGGTGATGGGACGCCAGTGGTGAAGGTGATGGCGGACCCTGCCCCCTACTGGCGTGCTGTGCACCGGAAAGGAGGGACTAGGAGGGCTTGGAGGCCGCGGACGGGTTGGAGGTGGTGGCCTGACCCGCACGCTGGTTGCCCGAACCGCCACAGCGGTATCCACGTCCTCGGCCACGCGAAGACGCTTGCTGCGCGGGCCGGTGGCTGGGCAGCTGACGTGACTGGGCGCCCCTTCCGTGGCCACGAAAGGGGCGAAAAGCAGAGGTGAGCGGAGGGCGTACAACAGAAAGGCCCAGGGACTTGGCAGTAGCCCGTGAGTCCTTAAACCGCTCCAGCGCATGGTCTGCCTTTGAACCAAAAAGACCGATTCCATCAAAGGGCATGTCCATGAGTGTATTCTGGACATCACCCGAGAAACCAGTCGTTCTCAGCCAGGCGTGGCGACGTAGCGCCACCGTCGTCGCAAGCGATCTGCCCAGCGAGTCGGCGGTATCAAGGCCACAACGGATGGTGTATTTAGCCGCATCTCGCCCTTCCGCAATGGCGCGGGTAAGCAGTGTCTGGACCTCCTCAGAACACTGCGGCAAAACAGCCGCCACCGAATCCCACAGGGAGTGGGTATATCGGCCCAAAAGGCAAGCAGTGTTGACGGACCGCAAGCCAGCACTGGAGGAAGAAAAAGCCTTCTTCCCAAATTGGTCCAGGCGTTTGGATTCCCTATCAGGAGGGGCGGTAGGGAAGGCGGTTTGGGAGGCAGAGGCTTGGACAACCAACTCTCGGGGGTGGGATGTTGGGAGAGAAACAAGGGGTCGCCCGGAGCAGGGCGATGGCGTCGGGCCACGTTCCTATCCACAGGAGCCCCTGTGGTGGGTTTGGACCAGGCACCCAAAAGAACGTCAGTGAGTGCATCATTAAACGGCAGAACAGGCTCCGAGGAGGAAGCCGCCGGCTGAAGCACTTCTGTCAGGAGGTTAGTCCTGACGGCCACAGTAGGCAACTGGAGATGTAAGGCTCCAGCAGCTCTACGCAACACCGTTGCAAAATTAGCTCCCTCCTCCGTAGCCACGGGAGGAGACAGCATGCCAGTGTCAGGGGAGGTGTCTAGACCACTGGCATCCCCAAGTTCCTCAGCCCAGTCCGGATCATACTCACACTGTTGTGTGAGAGGGTCCTCAGACCCCTCCCAGCTCTCCTGGTCCTCCTCTTGTTCAAAATATGGAGGAGGAGGGACATTTGGGACCCAAGGTCTCATCGGCGCCGGAGCCGGCGTCGAGCGACGTCGGTCCGGCTCCATGTCCGGAGCCGGAGAGAACCAGGGAACGACGCCGTCCGGAGCCCCGGACGGCGTCAGGAATGGCACCGGGGACATCGGCGTCGGCGGAGGCGTGGTTAGGTCAACCGGCGTTGATGGGGGTTGCGGCACCACCGGAGCCGGGATCGAGGCCGGGGCCGGAGCCGAGGCCGGGATGAAGGCTGGTGGGACAGGCGGCGCCAGGACCGGAGTCGACGGCGGCGCCGGGGCAACCCCATCAGGGCCCGCGGGGCCCGAAGGCGCACCGGAGGGGCCTGAAGGCCCGAAGAGGCGGGCCATGGCCGACAGGAATTCCTGTATTTCGGCCGGAGTCGCCCCCAAACCCGCAAAGGACGGGTAATGCGGGGGCGGCTCTACAGGCACGTCTGGGGCCGCGGGGACGGTGCCGACTGGGGCCTCAGCCGAGTCGCGAGACCGGCGAGGCGAAGTCTTAGAGCGATGACGCTTCTTAGACTTCTTGTGCTTCGACTTACCCGAGGAGCGCGAAGACTTGGACTCCGACGACCGGCGGGGACTCCGTGACTGGCCCCTCGACCTCTCCCGGGACCGGGGCTTGGTGCGGCGCGGAGCCGACTGCCGGACCTCGAGTAGCTTTCGAGACCGCTCTCGCAAAGCCTTCGGATGAAGTTTCCGGCAGTCAGGGCACGACTTTGTGTCGTGGTCTCGGCCGAGACAGAAGAGACACTCGAGATACGGGTCCGTGATCAACATCATGCGACCACAGGCTCCGCATGGCTTGAAGCCGGGCATCCCTACGACACCTAGGAGTCGTGAAGACTCGATGAAGAAACAGTGAAAAAATTCACAAAAAAGGTTAGTCAAAAATTGACTAGGGCACTGCTCTTCCCTGGATCTGCGCTTACTGGCGCGGAAAAAGAAGAACTGACATCAGCGCGCAGGGGCGGCGTCTAAGTACTGCCCGCGACGTCATCCCGGCGATCACGACGCCGACGACGGACGCGGAGCCGCACGCCACCTACCGACGCGCAAGGGTACTGCTACGCAAAAACTTTCCGGATCCAGCCTGACGCCTGGGGATATTCTAAGGTAAGGAATCTGTCACTAACGTGTCTCTTTCAGATAATCTTCTTAGGTATAACAGTTTCCAATCAAAATCATTAAGAGACAGCTTACCGGTCGGTCAATTCCTTAGACTTAGATGTAATTATACAGAGAAAAGTGACTTTAAAAATTATGCATGCAATTTAGCCAAACAACTTAGGGAAAGGGAGTCCCTTAACAAAATAATAAACAGACCAATGAAGATGGTCTTGAATATTCCCCGTGACCAACTACTCCAATCATACCAGAAGTCTGAGACAGACCTCCTATTCTGCGTCACCACATATTGAATATATTCTAATCTTTTAAAGAAAATAATTAGCAACCACTGGAGAATTAACACATTGGGACCATTAAGATATGAAAAATATATGTTCTCGTTCAGGGGGATATGTCATTAAAAGACATATTAATTCACAGAAGACTTAAGACTAACCCTGGGCATAATACTTCGCTACGCTCACGGAACATGCAAAGTTTGTGCTACTACGCACTACGCAAATTGCACGTAGCAGAGTGAATAACTGTGCTAATTGACGTAGCGTAGCAGCAGTAAAATAAACACCTTCAAATGCTTTGATAAAGCAATTTTCTATGCTAAAAAGCATATAACCAATTCACAAAAATGAATTTTAACAATAAAATATCAAGCAATGAGAGAGGTGATGATTTTGGAGTCCCCCTAACCTAGGGGAGGACCAAGCAGATGCCTTGAACACAAAAAGCATATCATGTGAACGATTCAATGGTGGTCCCTTCCTCCTAGGACCACCCCAAGCACTGTTATGGGCAAAAATACAATCCCAACCAAAGGCCCTGCAAAGCATTATGGGACGAGATTAGCAGTGGGCAGTGAATATTATAGTTTCCAATATCAAAATAATTCTACAAAGAGCTGCAGTTCAACTAGTCGTTACTAGGTGTCCCTCACAAGTCAAATGCAAAAGCATTGAAATTATTAATACATCAAGCTGCAGTTCCACTAGTCGTTACAAGATGTCCCTCACGAGTCAAATGCAAAAGTATTGAAAACCTTTCATGAGGCTTTTGCATTTGACTCGTGAGGGACATCTAGTAACGACTAGTGGAACTGCAGCTCTTTGTAGAATTATTTTGATATTGGATACTATAATATTCACTGTCCACTGCTAATCTCGTCCCATAATGCTTTGCAGGGCCTTTGGTTGGGATTGTATTTTTGCCAATAACTGTGCTTGGGGTGGTCCTAAGAGGATGGGACCACCACTGAATGGTTCCAAAGATGTGTTTTTTGTTTTCAAGGCATCTGCTTGGTTTTCCCCTAGGTTAGGGAGGATCCTAAAATCATCACCTCTCTCACTGCTTGTTAATTTATCGTTTTCACTTTTGTGTAGTAACTATATGCATTTTTAGCATATAAAGACAGAGATATTTATTTTATCTTATCTTGCACTGTACAAGGTGCTTTTGGCAATTATTGTACAGTGCAGTCAAGCACACAGCTACGCAATGTGCATAGCTACGTGTAGTTAAAAATGTACTTCACGTAGCTACGTGAAGTGCTACTACGCAAACTACGCCCAGGCTTACTTAAGACGATTGTTCTACAAAATACATTGCGATCAACATGAAACCACTCTCCGCTCTTGAGTCATCGTCTGTGTGGTCATTGTAATATCTGTCCTTTGGAAAAAAAGTGAAAGAACTATGCAGTCCCTGTTCTCGGAAGCACTTCATCAACTGTAATTTGAAAAATGAGATCTACGTGATCATCTGCCCATGCAGCCTCAAGTACATAGGAATGATGCCACAAAAAGTCAGAATAAGGATAAATGAACACAGAAGTACAATAAGGTGCAGAAAAACAACAACAAAATTAACAAGGCATTTCTTAGAAAACAACACTCAGAAGACAACCCTAAATAATAAGTTATCAACAAACTGACCTAAAATACAGAGAACACGAAATTTAAATTGCTCTATTTCAAACAGAACTGGATTTACCATCTACACATGTTCTTCTTGAGTCTGAATGATGACACACAATGGACCCAGCTAATTACATAAGCACACACCATTGTCAAGCTATTGAAGTGTCTTTAGTCATGGGGGGGCGTGGCCAAGCCGAGCTGCAAGATGGCCGCACGTTAAGTGGGCTCTGCCGGCCGAGCCTCAACATCCGCCATAATCCTGTTTGAAACTCGACATCTACACAGCACAGCACGCTGTCTGCACATACAAAGTGGACATGAGCAGAATTTTGCCCTCGATTGACTGCGAGCTGGGCCGATACTGCCTGGGACGGAGGGGACTGCCCCGGGCCTGCTGCGGTCTTGATTGCGCAAACTGTATTCACTCCGGGGGCTAGCGTAACGGAAGAGGCTGCCATCTGTGCGCCCCGCCCGCCTGCTGATATCCCCGTGGGGGAACCGGAGTCCGCAGGGTGCTCCTTGGGACCGGCCGGGCCCAGCTGAAGTGTGCCGCGAGGGCCGGCGGAGGTGATAGTCGCCAAGAGCCGCGATCAGGTACTGTGGGCAGATCCCCGAGTGAGGCCCGACAGAAGCGGCTGGGACCGGGGCCGCTGGGGGGCGAGGCTGTCTGGAACTGCGGAGATCTCGTACAGCAGAAATACCGCACTGGGACTTGCACGCATGGCGTCAGGGGTTCCAACCGGGCGTGTCCCTGCCAGCGGACCTGCGGACATTGTCTACCACCGCAGCGCAGAAAAAGCCATCACTGCATGAGTGCCTGCCTACCTGCGGAGACACAGGCCAACAGTCTGCAGCCTACGAGGGAGTTCTTCTGTGTGGCGTGAGCCCCATCGGGGCTGCCCTGGGTTGCTGACCGGGGGGGGAGCATCGGCCGGTGAGTGCAGTGTGGCTGGCCGTTCCATGGTCTTGCGGGGTGCGGCCGGGGGCTGCCGGCGGGGCGGCGTGCTTCAGTGGCTCCAGAGAAAGGCAGAGAGCTGTGGGATAGGCGTTGAAGCAGACATGCGTGCTGGCGCTGCGGTGTACAAAGCGCATGACAGAAGACTGGCTGCACTACTAAGCCACAGCTACATACGGGCATCTGAATTTCAATACACCGTTTAAAAAGTCATATGACGAGTGGATCTCTATAAAGTACAACTACCGTTATGTTCAGACGGGTGCAGCAGTTCCATGGGCCAGAGAGTGACCAGTGCAGCGCAGGCCCTGAAGTGACGCACTACTTGGGCGAGGCACCATCAGACCCGTGAACTCGGAGAGATCCCAGGCACCAACTATAGTCGCCAATTGTCAAGTACATACTGCAGCAAGAGATCCTGGGTGCGGGTTCGCCCTGTGTCTTGACCGCTAGCTAGAGAAGCCATGGGGAAAACTGATACTAAACAACCCAGACTAACATTTGACAAAAGATCCACAAGGCATCTGGAGGGTGGGCCCACGACCGCTGATCGATGCAGGAATGGACTCCACGCAAGAAGAGGATCTCCGCTCCATGCTCTAAGATGTAAAAGCAAGCCTGAAGGCTATTGATTCAAAAATAGGCACCCTGGCAATTCGCATGGACCAGATAACAAAGCAAGTGGAAAAACACGAAAATCGTATAGACCCTTGAGACCAGAGTGTCTGATGCAGATGATCAATAAGCTGTAACGCAAGAAAAGATGCTACAAATGGACAAAGTACTAAACCTCATCAAGGCCAAAAACGAAGACCTGGAAGCAAGGTCCAGGCGCCATATTGTAAGAATCACTGGAATCCCGGAGACTACAGACATTCCGGACATGGAGAAATATATTGAATCCATGCTGAGAGACCTGTTCGGCAGCGAACTCTCAAACATGTTCCTCATCGAGCGAGCGCACCGATCCCTTGGTCTCAGGCCACCGACGGGGGAGCAGCTGCGTCCCATCCTTGCCTGCCTTCTAAACTACAGGGACCGGGACACAATCCTGAGACTTACCCGAGAGCAGGGATCCAACCAATACCAAGGCAACGCTATATCCCTGTATCCAGATTTTACCCAGCAGGTCCAGGTGGCGTGAACGGAGTTCATCCCTGCCAAGAGGATACTCCAGCAGTCGGGAACCAAATATGCTTTAATCTACCCAGCAAAGCTAAAGATACAAGGAACTGGTAAGCCCATAATATTTACAGATGCCAAAGTCGAGCTAAAATTTTCAAAACAGACGGCGAAAGCACAAAAAACTCAGCAACAACCCAGAAACGCTTCGCCAGACAGTCACCTGAGTGACAATGACTGAGTGTCCCACTTCCAGTATTTGTAATGAAAATAACAACCTTTGCCAAGGCATAGCTAAAGGGTGGTATGTATGTGTCCCCCACCAAACTGTTGATAAAAATGCCCCTGTGCTGTTCCGTCCACTCCTGCATATGCAGAGCATACCCAATAAAGTCGAGTCATAAATTGAGCTTGGCCACCCTGCTATTACTGGCAGGGGTGTAAGCTGGTGACCCCACGTTCCCCAAGGGAGAATTCCCAACAGCATTATTCTTGCCTAGGGCATCAACACTCTAGGGATTGATGTGGAGGATGTATACACAACCTGATTGGGGGTTGGTGTGGGTGGGTAGTGGGTCGGGATTGTTAGTTGTTGTTGTTTAATACCGCTAAATGTATTGTCAATGCTGATGTCACTGTATACCCTAAACGAGACACAGATTGCACCAAAAAGGTTCTTCAGTGCACACGGCCATGACATAACTCCAGGGGTACATTATAACACATACGAAGAACTACGCACGTGGCCTTTCGATTCCGCCCGCACACCGAAACAAATACGCGCTAGCTAATATGTCCACATTCAAATGCGTCAACTGGAACGTACGCGGTCTAAATGACCATAGAAAGACACGATTAGTGCAGTCATATCTCTCCAGGCATGGGGTGGATCTCTGTCTCCTACAGGAAACTCACCTGTAAGACACGTCTCACTCCAGGCTGCACTCCAACAGATGGGGGATGGTACATACCTGCAATTATTCCAATTATTAACGCGGTGTGGCAATTTTAATACGTAGAGGGATCCCATGGATAACGGAGCACGTCATTACAGACCCTGAAGGGCGCTACATACTACTACGAGGTGTGTTATATGACCAACAAATTATAATTGTCAACACATATGGGCCCAATACGGACAGCCCCGATTTCTTTAATCAAGTATGGCACAGGATTCAATCGCTAGGAAGCTCTGCAGTATTGTGGGGTGGCGATTTCAATGTGGTATTGTCGACACAAGACGACAGGGTGGGCATATCCCACACACACCATCCACAAGCGGCGGCAGCACTCCGTACTATAATGGAAGATCACTGTCGAGTTGATTAAAGTCGCGCATTGCACCCCGCAGCCTGCGAAGGCACATGCGTTTCCCAACATTATAAGGCATGGTCCAGCCTGGACTTTTGGCTTATTTCTAGAGACATGCACTGATGGACAACCGAAGTTTAGCACTATCCACGCACACTGTCGGATCACGCACCCGTCATGATTCAGTTTCAAGTCCCGAAGCCTTACATACAACCCTTCACTTGGCGCTTTTCTCCAAATGCACTACTAGATTCGGTATTTAAAGTAGAGATTCGGAAAAACATCACGGAGTACTTTGAGCATAACACAGGCACATTAGAATCCGTAGGTACAACATGAGAGGCATTCTAAGTTTTGATCCGGGGGGCCTGCATAGCCCTACAGTCAGGAGTCCTCAGAGATATCCTAAATAGCCTGAAAAGACTGGAGAGCGAGATTCGTGACTTAGAATGTCAGTACTTTCACTCCCAAACACCCACAATCCTAGCTAAAATACGCAAAAAACGAACAGCTTTCCAAGATGAGGCTGAAAGAGAGACAAAATTCTTACATGAACATGCACAGGCACGCTGGTATGGGGAAGGGGATTGACCAGGTAGGACACTGGCAAATCTCCTAAAACGTCCCAGATTTTCTTCTTAGAACTCTGCACCCCTAACGCATCGCCGGTCCGGTCACCACCCGAGGTCTTAAACACGATGAAAAACTTCTACTCACACCTGTACTCCTCTAAATCCGACCAGACCGACTCTGAAATACTGGGCTATTTAGATTCACTGAAACTTTTGTGGCTAAGCGGGGCACACTGCGAGTACTTAGATGTACCATTCACTGCAGATGATATTAAGCAAGTCATCCAAAGCCTACCTGGAGACAAGGCTCTGGGGGCAGATGGCATTACTGACATATTTTATAAAGAATTTTCAGACCTGGTAGCCCCTCGCCTCCTAGAGGTGTACCAAGAGGCTTTACAAAACCGGATGCTACAATTATCCATGCGAGAAGCTGTCATTATTACATTACTCAAACCGTATAAAGACCCCTCAAAGTGCGACTCGTATAGACCACTCTCTCTAATAAACTTAGACAATAAACTTTTTGCTAAATTATTGGCCAACAGATTGCAACCATTACTCTCCCTGATTGTGCGGCTGGACCAGTCTGGATTCGTACCGGGCCGCTCCACTTCCCATAACCAGCGCACAATATTTGCATTGCTGCACTATCTCGCCCCTTACGTCTCAGCGATCGCTGCATTATTGGATGCCATCAAGGCTTTTGATTCCCTCGAATGGAAATTTCTCTTCATCCTACTAACCCGACTGGGTCTGAACCCTATCTTCATACAACAAATCAAACTCCTCTACACTCTACCCACTGCCAGAGTCAGAGTTAACTGGTTAATCTCTGATCCCATTAAAATTACACGGGGCACCCGCCAGGGTTGCCCACTATCACCCTTACTGTTTGCTATAGCCACAGAGCCGTTAGCAGCCAGATTAAGGCAACATCATGCGAATCGTGGGATAGGATTTACCAACAAAAGGTTGATTGTATCAATGTATGCTGACGACCTCACTCTTTATATCACAAACCCGGCCGTTAACCTTGCACCTATCACTAGAGAACTCGTGAGATACGGAAGCATTTCTGGGTTCCAAATCAACTGGGCCAAATCCTCTATACTCCCACTAACTACAGGCACAGTGGCCTTTGAACCTGAATATCCGATAACATGGGCAGAAGGTCCAACGAGATATCTGGGCGTCTGGCTTAGCAGAGACCTACAGGAAATCTGGACAGCAAACTATGGCAGTGTGATGGCATGGATAGAAGACATAATTCAAAGATGGAAAAACCTGCCTCTGTCCCTTGCGGGTCGCATTGCCATCACCAAAATGAATATTCTTCCAAAACTGTTGTATCTCTTTGTGAACATACCCATGCCAATAACTGAACAATTTTTTAAACGCCTAAAATCCAGCATGACTGAGCTCGTATGGGCAGGGAAACAGCCCAGGGTATCTTGGGAAATACTCACGCTGCCACTAACACAGGGGGTCTTGGAGCTCCGGATTTTACATTATATGCATACAGCGCTCAGGCCCAGTTCTTACAATTCTGGCAACATCCAACGCCATTCCAACCACACGTGGCCATTGAGATAGACAAGGTTGCGCCTTTGCCCCTACACACAGCACTATACCAGAATTACAAACGTCCAAGATACAAAATTAAGAGCACGGCAACACTGCAATGGGCGTGGAAAGGCCTTTGTAAAAGGGCGAATTTAGATGTGATATAGGCACCATCCATGCCTCTAGCCAATAACCCACTAATTCCCCCAATGTTGGAGAGAACCGCGCAGGTCCGCGCACACCTGAACAAAATAGCCACCCTAAGCGACCTACACCCAAGCGGTCAATTTCTCACTTTACAACAAATGTGCAGTTCTCCACAACGCTTGTCACTACACACACTCCTATACTACCAGATGCGAGCAGCATGTTGGGCAAGATATAGTACATTCCCAAATGACCCATCACCATTGCCGGTGCTAGAACACATACTTACAGTAACATCCGCCCGCAAGCTAGTTACTCACATATACACTATCACACAACGTGAATCCCCGTTTATCGTCCCCAGATCACGAAGCGCCTGAGAGGTAGATATGGGTGTGGAAATAACAGACGAACAGTGGGTCTTCTGTTGCAGCCAATTGGAGGAGCTCTCTCCAAACTATCGCCTCAGGCTAATACATTTTAAGTACATACATTGCATCTACCGCACCCCGACACAACTACACCGAATGGGTCTGCGGCCCAACACAAACTGTTGGCGCTGCGGGGTCCCCCAGGCAACCTTTCTACACTTGGCCTGGGAGTGCCGACCCATAGCTGCTTTCTGGGTTGAGGTCCTAAAACACATAGAGGACATAACTGAACAGGTACTGTCGAAGTCTCTCCTGGTGGCACTGCTGGGATATGTACATAACACCCCGACCGCCTGGAGACGACTCATGGCACCTCTGCTACTGATGGCAAAAAGGCGAGTGGCCATGCACTGGGGAAAAACAACGCCCCCAACCATAAAGGCCTGGGTGAAGGACATCACATATTGCAGGGATCATTTGTCATGTTATTTGGAGCTGCCCAGCAAATCTGAACCTGCCCTAAAGTTAGAGTAATTTTTAATGAAGGTGTGAATTTGAAAACACATGTATGATCAAAAGTGCAATGTCAGTGTGCAGTGAAATATAGCTCACAACTCACTGTTATGCCATTATTGTGATTGAGATGTGCATTGTCTACGAGTCGCCGGTGATTTGCACCAATGTGAATTCATGAATTACATATAACAATTGATTTTTTCTGTAACACAATTTTCCAGCAAGTGCTTTTCAGGACAGGAGTATCAGGTATGAAAGCATTAGGCAAAACAAAGGACGGGTGGATGGGTATGGTATGCGCTAAGTCATGAAAAGGTCACACAGCAAACATTGTATCTTCAGATGAAATGCTCAAAGGATAATGGGTAACGACCACCCAGCGTTGCCAACTATGTAGACAGCAGTCCACACATATACAAAACATTTAGATTCAATATCCTGAGCAAAAGGAGTCCGTAATAAATTTATGAGTCCACACAGTATTTTCGTAGAAATCTTCTTTGTTCCAGTTTATTCCAAGATCTGTAAGGTTACAGTCACTTCAGCCATCAGCAAAACAACTTTAGCCAACACGTGTTTCGTCTTTGTGGAAGTATCCACTGACTTCCTCAGGGCTAAAAGTAAACAGGCAAGCCCAAATTATGACTGATATAACCACAAGCACAAATAATAATAAAGTTTCAATCCATCTGATACAGAAACAAGGCAGAAACCGGTAAGTTACAAGATAGTAGGATCCATTTGAAGAAAGCAAAAGTATAGCAATAAGTCAAGATGGGGAAGGCTAACTCAGATACACTGATTGTGATGCCTCAAAAACACCTAGTAAGTGACAGAAATGGTGCTCCAAAGAAAATAAAACGAAAAGGAATCTGGTCTTGAGCGAAAATACTGTGTGGACTCATAAATTCATTACGGACTCCTTTTGCTCAGGATACTGAATCTAAATGGAAGCATTAGGCCTCCTGTTAGTGCATGGCACAGGTGTATGGGTAGTCAGGGACTGTAGGAGACCTGACAAAGGCCAGAGACTTACTTGGGCTATGAACACACATGTTAGCATAACTTTCACGGTAGGTTAATCATTGATAGTCATCAAATATCCAAAACGTATTATTTTTAACGAAAGCTGGAGACTCACATGGGCTATGAACACAGCTGAAACATGTTGGCATAACTTTCAGGATAAATTAATCATTGAAATTCATCAAATATCCAAAACTTGTTATTTTTAATAATATCTAAGGTACCCGATAAGTAAAGGAAATTCCCTGGGTATACCTTAAGATATTTTCAAGATAAATCTGGATCCCTACGACTATTCAGGACTAATTTATATAAGAATTCTCAGCACTGGTCAAGTCTGCTAAGGTGGTAATAACCTTGGTGTGGATAGATCACCTATGATGAAGCCTGCCACAATAAGATGTGGATGATGCAATCCTTCCAAATTCTTTAAAATCCTTGCAGGTGTTGGAAATTCCTTTCAATAATAAGACCCAGGCATTTATTATGTAAAGATGTATCTGTATGGACGGTATGCCTTGGTTTATTACCTCTCGCTCTCTACTTGTGCACTTACACTCATAATCGAGGCCTTAAACATCTACTGTCCCCCTTTGACCTAAAGCTGAGAACAGCCATCAAACGTCTTTGATAATAATAAAAGATGTATACTACATCTATATTTTGTGGGTGTTTTTAAACGTACATTTAGACTTTTATATTTTATGCTTTTGATCAGCCAACATACATAATCATTACAATAAATACCTATTCTCCCTTCTAAATTGCCAGACACCTCCCCAGTGTACCTACTTCTTTTTTAACTATTCCTTTGTGAAATAAAGGGGCACACCCCATAATCTGTACCTCTAAATATTGTGTAAACTGCAAGATAGGCTTATGTTTGTCACAATTGAGAAAGTAAGTTTCTATGTACTTAGTAAAAGTCCTGTATCAAAGGCTACATGCTGCCTCAATGCTTTGCTCCCACTCATAAGAAATAGAATGCATCTGTCTTGGCCTGATGATCAATAATTAGAAAACTGTGTCATCTCTCAATTTGAAAAACAAAACCACAAACAGGGAGGACCTGGCTTGGCAGTTCGGGCTGGACTGTTCCCACAAGGAACAGGGTCAAGACTGATTTGCATATGGTTGGATCCAAACTGGGGTGGTGTGGTGAGCAAAAGAATGATGGATTTAACCCAGATCCTTGTGACTGGGGGTGAATGTTTGCATTGTCCAGCATTCCATCCATCAATTGTTTCTTTTGCGTTTGTCGCCCTAAGTGGGAAGGGTATGCCCAGACGTGGGTCCCGTGCTCATTACACCACTGGATTCAAGCTAACCTGGCTGATGAAGGGCGATGCCCTGAAACCGGTCCCAGGATGCTTGTGTCTGGTCCAGGGAGGACCTGGCTTGGCAGTTCGGGCTGGACTGTTCCCACAAGGAACAGGGTCAAGACTGATTTGCATATGGCTGGGTCCAAACTGGGGTGGTGTGGTGAGCAAAAGAATGATGGATTTAACCCAGATCCTTGTGACTGGGGGTGAATGTTTGCATTGTCCAGCATTCCATCCATCAATTGTTTCTTTTGCATGAACACACATGTTAGCATAACTTTCAGGGTAGGTTAATCATTGATATTCATCAAATATCCAAAACGTGTTATTTTTAACGAAAGCTGGAGATTCACATGGGCTATGAACACAGCTGAAACATGTTGGCATAACTTTCAGGATAAATTAATCATTGAAATTCATCAAATATCCAAAACTTGTTATTTTTAATAATATCTAAGGTACCCGATAAGTAAAGGAAATTCCCTGGGTATACCCTTAGATATTTTTAAGATAAATCTGGATCCCTACGACTATTCAGGACCAATATATATAAGAATTCTCAGCACTGGTCAAGTCCGCTAAGGTGGTAATAACCTTGGTGTGGATAGATCACCTATGATGAAGCCTGCCACAATAAGATGTGGATGATGCAATCCTTCCAAATTCTTTCAAATCCTTGCAGGTGTTGGAAATTCCTTTCAATAATAAGACCCAGGCATTTATTATGTAAATATGTATCTGTATGGAGGGTATGCCTTGGTTTATTACCTCTCTCTCTCTACTTGTGCACTTACACTCATAATCGAGGCCTTAAACATCTACTGTCCCCCTTTGACCTAAAGCTGAGAACAGCCATCAAACGTCTTTGATAATAATGAAAGATGTATACTACATCTATATTTTGTGGATGTTTTTAAACGTATATTTAGACTTTTGTATTTTAGGCTTTTGATCAGCCAACATACATATTCATTACAATAAATACCTATTCTCCCTTCTAAATTGCCAGACACCTCCCAAGTGTACCTACTTCTTTTTTAACTATTCCTTTGTGAAATAAGGGGGCACACCCCATAATCTGTACCTCTAAATATTGTGTAAACTACAAGAAAGGCTTGTGTTTGTCACAATTGAGAAAGTAAGTTTCTATGTACTTAGTAAAACTCCTGTATCAAAGGCTACATGCTGCCTCAATGCTTTGTTCCCACTCATAAGAACTAGAATGCATCTGTCTTGGCCTGATGATCAATAATTAGAAAACTGTGTCATCTCTCAATTTGAAAAACAAAACCACAAGTTTCAAAGATATCAGTCGTGTATACAGTCCAAACACTTGTTGTATTATTAGTCCAGAGAGGTAACTTTGCCAATTATCCAATAGATTTCAGCTCATGTGCATTTTAGCAAGTGTACACTATAGGCCTAATTACGAGTCTGGCGGTCCTCGGACCACTAGGCTTGTGGTGGGGCGGCAGTGTTACGACATTGGCAGTCATGCCGCCCTGGGACCGCCAACTATGCCGACTATGCCAGGGAACTGCCGTTCCCTGGCAGTAGCGCGCCGGTCAAGAGGTATCGATATGCTTGGCAGGACCGCCCGGTCCATGTGGATGCACACAAGGGGGGGCTCAACATGTTCCCCGCTGTGTGCATGCACCCCCAATTCCAGAGTGGCATGGACTTCACAGTCCATGCCGTAGTGGAACTTCCTTTGATGTTCCCATTGCGGAGCCTATTTTATTCGCACCGCTGAGGAAACACCAAAGAATCGCCCGCCAATTACTTTAAAAAGTCACAATACGGCAGCCGGTTCTCACACAGGTTTGGCGGTGCGGCGGAGGGGTGGTCCCGCCACCGCACTGCCAAACTTGTAATCGGGCCCTACGTGTTACACTTGAAAATGGTGAAATAGTTGCATTCCCAAACACGGGCACTAAGCTGTGCGTTTTTCTTAGACCATTTAACAAAATGCATTGTAATTTTATATTAAAGGGTGAGTACGAAGCTCTTACCTTTAACTGACAGATCGGAGTGCCACAAATTGCATAGGTTAAATTCCACCAGAAACCTAAACAAATGGGTAAGATGTACTGTTATCAATCACGGGTCAACTTTCCTGAAATTTTATAATTAATACGACTAAAACATAGCAGCAAAATAACTTAATAATTTCATTAATAATAACCTACAATAATTTCCACACTAAATATTTAACCATAATGTATAATTATTTTTCAGAATGCATTTAGATTCCCTAGCAAAATGACATGTGGTTAGAACTTTCCTAGCCCCATAACACAAATACAAATAAAACACTCTCTATGCTCTGCCCAGAACTTCAAATAAGAAAATGTTCATTTTTTGCCAATACTTGTGGTCACTTATTAGCAGTGGCTCGGCGTTCAAATATAAATACACATGTATTCACATGTTTTTCCCAAATAAATACACTCAAGAGATTTACTATGACAACTTGATTAAGATTTCTAAGCTCTTTGTGGTCAATGTGATTTGAAACCATCTTCCTAACATTAATCATTTGGGGAAGAAGCTAAAATTATACATTAGCATGGCAAACCTAGAAGACGGCACAGGCAATATTAATCATGCTTACAGAGCCCTACTAACTAAATTCAATAATTATTTGCGATGGCACCAGTTTTTCTTATTGCTATAGTAACTATTTTAATTTTATACTAAACACAAACACATCTGTCAGTTCTTTTCAGAATAACTTGGAACTAATAATAAGGCAGTGAAGAGATTTTAAGTTGGCAAATCACAAAATCCTTTCCTGACATTTCGGTTTGGAAAACATTAAATACATGCATCTCGTACAAAGATATACAGAATGTTTAACTCTTCGCCTGTGGAAACATGAAAATTCTATTCGTTACACATCAAACATTTTGGTTTTATTTCACACTGCATTTCGGCACAGGTTTTCGTTTATTTGTTTGCAGACTGGTCATATGTGCACCTGGACCAGACCATCCCTAATCCCACCACAAATCATTTAGGATCATAATGACAATGTTGCGTTGCATGCGTCTTCAAAATTGTAGTCTAAGCTGAAATGGGGAAAATTGACCAATTTCTCCAAATGGCCATTATGAGTTTGGTTTGGGCTAAGTCAGAACAGCCGAAGGACATCTCTAAATTCATGTTTCAAAATTTCAAAGCCTTTAAAAAATAGTTAGGCTTTTTGACTAACAATAACACATTCAATGGACTATAGCATAATATTTACACAAGCAAGTGTTCCTGTGTGTAAAATGTTACTGTTTGGTTGCTTACTTACTGCACACATAAAGCATTGCTTGTTCTATATGAATTGCTTGTCTATAAAATGAAAATATATAAAATGTATCTAAAAAGTTTAGGACATTTATTTTGTCGTGATGAAACATTTGAAATGACAGTTTATAGAACTCTGTGCAGCATTTCCATTTAAACATATTAGCATTAGTCATGGTAAATATTTAAATGTCATAGATTTTTGGGCATTAAACACTAACGACCTGATTCACTTTGTAATACGTTCTTTAGTAATAAACAAGTACTACAAATTGCAATTCACAAACTATGTGCAGAGTTTTACGCCTCCGCATTACCTACTCATATTTGTGTGGTGTTCTCCACCCGACTGTGGAGTAACCACACGCTTAAGTATACGTTTTATTAGTAAATGTAAGGAGGACCAGAGGGAGTGAGTGGGAAAAGGGTCAGGCTTACTACAAGAAGGGATGAGATTAGGGAGAGGTAAGTGAGATTCAAGGAGGGTTTTAAGGAGGAGGGGTGTCACCCACCATCACAAGAGTAAGCCAATGGCATTTTTCTGGGGGTGGAGATATGCAAGTTACACTTTTGTAGTAAGTTTACAGAAAGAGATTGTGAATACCTAAAGTAATAAACTTACTCAAAAGTGAACACTTACTAAAACATGAATGTTACCTTTGTAAATCAGGCCCCACTTTTCAAAATTACTGTACAGGAAATCACACAGACATTTTCAAACACCAAGACGGTCTGTTTATCAAACAACAGGCTGCATAGATTCAGTAAAATCACAAAGGCCGGATTGTATGTTAAAACATACCCACAATAAATTAGTTAAATTCACATATGATATGTCTTCGCAGAAACAAACAAATAAAGCAAGAAATGGACAGCGAGTAATGAGATTTATGTTATAATTGAATCGGTTCATTTATGAACTATTTCCAAAATGTCAAGCATGTTGATATAGGAGTTAGCATTAAATGAAAGTTTGAATATGCTATTGAAGATGCCATGGATGTGTATTTACTCAAATAAAATTGCAGTGGATTCCACTTACAGATTTCCAGTTATTAACACATCCAGTTTCAGCTATTTTGTTTTAAAAAACCATTATCCCCATTGTAAAAATTATGAGTACCCAATAATAGTATTTTTTCTCCACATGGTGTTCTTATAAGCGGAATCAACTGTTTGCATTCAAAGCAGAGTTCAAATGTGCTACAAATTTGTACAAATTCTACTTACAATATAAGTTCAGTCATTATCCATTTTACTGCAGCAAAGAAGGCTTTATAAGGCTGGAGAGAAGTAACTTGTTTAATAAGAAAAGTGAAAGGCATATTTTGTCTGAAGCATCATATGACAGAATTACATTTTTTCAAACACTGAAAATAATTTGAATGCCAATTATCATGAATGAAATGGTGAGTTTTATAGCAAAGAAAACGGATCCAAGCAGCTCATTAAATCAAGGCAAGTTAAAAGTTATAAAACACAAAAATTGCCCTTGTTTGAAAAATTGTAATTCACAAGTGAATTTGACATTTTAGACATATGACTAGTATTAAAAGTACTGTGGCTGCAGTTAACTGGAAACGTATGAATTTAAAGTGCATATAAAGGTGGGTCGAAACAATATAAGACAAATATTTTTGGCAACCAACGTATGGGATCTAGCAAATTAATGCGCAGCATGTCTAATATTGATGAGTCTAAAGACTGATGTAAGCACTTCTAGTTATGAAAGAACACTCATTGCTGAAAGTTTCTGAAAAGCTTTTCAAATAACCAAGAGAACATCTTATAATTAATTGACTTAAGGAGCAGAGAGTTTGCAGGATACTCCACAAATGGAGATTTAACAATGAAGGGTTGAGCCTTTTCAAAGTCTCCATCTTCAAAACTTGCTGATGGTGCTCAAAGGCTGTACCAGTGAAGCTTTGCAGTATGGTAATGTACATGCAAATAATGCCAAAGCAAATCCATTGTATGCATATTTATAATCTGCATTTTAATTTTGAAAATCAATAATGCCCACTTGGATTCAGCTCTTGAAGATTGTCAGCCTTAGCATGGTCTAACTGAAAGAGTTTAACACATGCTTCAATTTGATCAAATGTATCAAGAGAAGGATTCACTGTGGAAAAGATACACATTGCACTTTTTAACGTATTTTAGTAATGCGTGTGTACTCCTTTTTACCACCGGACCTGGGGCTCATAGAGAGCAGTAACTCATGCTTTTCCTTTGTATTGTCCACGTCCTTTATGTTTCTTTTGTATAGAAAATTAAATGACATTTTGCTTTGGAGATTTGACAATGAAACATTAATGTATTGAATCGAATGATTATTGCTTTCATATGGAGGATAATGCATTTCTCTTAGGTTTAAGAAAATGGTGAGTAAAGATAATGTTAACCTTTTGTTTTAAGAATGCTAATATACAACTGTTGAAGTATTGATGATGCATTAAAAAGTTTCTTTCAGCAATGTATATAACTATGTATAGCAAAACATGACAAATATATATTTTCTTTATTAAAACACAGTGCATGATAAGAGAAGCAAAATATTAGAGCAAAAGCGGTATTAATACAGAATTTGAATGAGGAATCTGAAATGAGTGGAAGTATACTACTTATAATAGTGGAGTTATGGGTGGGTGTTTATGATGGATACTAATGTATACTTACATTTAGTAAACTACGGGCACTGTCACTACTCTCTTTATTTGTCCTACACATGGCCTGGTAGTCATAAAGTGTAATTCTACAGAAGGGAACAAAACATTTATGTGACTCAGGGAAAAAATAAGCACAACATCATCATCTAACAGTTCACATTACACAAGTAGATACAATCAACAAACTATGGATGTAGGTAGGGGCCATAATTTTTTACACAAGTGAATGCAAATAGAGAAAGGATGATTAAATGGGAGGTAAATAATAAGTAAAGGAATACTTACAATTCTATTTTTAAATAATACATTGTACGGGGCAACGCCTCAACAACTTTGCTAAATTCAGGGCTGTTCATTGTTAGTCAATGGCAGAATCCTTGTGCAAGCTCCCCCTGAGACATTTCTCCTGTCCAGCTTGCCTGCAGTCCGCTACCCTCTGCTGCCTGTCTACCTGCTGCCCTCTGTTTGTGCCTCCTCTGCTTGTTTCGTACTCTGTTCTGCCTTTTCTGCTCATTTTTCAGCCCTCTATCTTGCCGTTTTCTGCTTGTTTTCCTGCTCTCTGTTTTGCCTTCCATGCTCGATTTTCCGCCCTCTGTTTTGCCTTTCTGCTCATTTTTCTGGCCTCCAATTTGCCTTTTCTGCTCGTTTTTCTGCCCTCTGTTTTGCCCTCTTCTGCTCTGTTTTGCCTTTTCTGCTCAAATTTCTGCCCTCTTTTTTGCTTGCCTTTTCTGCTCATTTTCCTGCTTTCTGTATTGCCCTCTTCTGCTCTGTTTTGTCTTTTATGCTTATTTTTCTGCCCTGTGTTTTGCCTTTTTCTGCTCGTTTCTTCCCTCTTCCCGCCATATCCCTCCTCCCACCACCCAGCACCCCACCCTCCACCAAGGCAGCAGCGTGACCCCATTGAGCAGATCCTTGTGCCAGCTCCCCCTGCGACAGTTCTCCTGTCCAGCTTGCCCGCAGTCAGCTACCCTCTGCTGCTTTTCTACCTGCTGCTCTCTGTTTGTGCCTCCTCTGCTTCTTTCCTGCTCTGTTTTACCTTTTCAGGTCATTTTTCTGCCCTCAAGATTTTGCCCTTTTCTGCCCACTGTTTTGCCTTTTCTGCTAGTTTTTCTGCCCTCCAATTTTCCTTCTCTGCACGTTTTTCTGCCCTCTGTTTTGCCCTCTTCTGCTAGTTTTTCTGCCCTCTTTTTTTGCCATCTTCTGCTCTATTTTGCCTTTTCTGCTCGATTTTCTGCCCTGTTTTTCTTGCCTTTTCTGCTCATTTTCCGACCTCTGCATTGCCTTCTTTTGCTCTGCTTTGCCTTTCCTGCTTGTTTTTCTGCCCTCTGTTTTGCCTTTCTGCCACGCTCTACGAATGCTGATTGATTGATTGAATACTTGTCTATTTCTTTAGGATATCCACATAAGATATTTGCACAATGAATCTAAATGGAATTCATGTACTCGGTCAGTGTTTATCCTGAAAATCTAAGATTCATACGTCTCTCATAGGCCAATTAAATAAATATATAATACTAGGGAAATATAGGTGGCATCAGATGAATATTAAAAAAAATATTGCATGTTTCAGTTAAGGGTAACTAAAGCTCTTCTCAAAAATTGCAAGTTGGGTCACGCATCGGATTTTAGAAAACAGATTTTTCATAAAGTTTCCATTTCAAGCCAGGGAAATGTTGAGCTATCTCTCAAACCATGCCTTCAGATTGGCAACTCTTGAGTTACTAGCATTACACATGCTCACATGGTACAATGGCTCATGGTACAATGGCTACTCCTTTTGCTGTACCAAGATTTTCTCTATAATGTGACCAAAATCACGAAGCTGTATCAGCTACCAATAGTTCTAAAAATGACATTCAAATGCTGTTTCATATGCACTCCTAAATACTCCACAACACTAGTACAACACTGATGCGTTCTCAAGTACTACAGAAGTAAATAGGTACAATAGTGAATTCAAGAAATTGAAAATATTCATGGATTCACCAAACATCAATATTCTTCAGATTCTCGATCTTGCCACTTTTGTTTTCAGAAATAATTCTCAAAACTAAAATTCCTCACACTGACTCAATGTTGGGTGAGAGTAGAAAAAACAGGTGACTCAAAAACTGTTTTGCCTTTTCTTTGAAGTAGGGTTGCAGGTAATATTAAGTTAGATGTAATTTAAAAAAAATACATCTCATTCCCATATCTCAGACTGATCATTCATGGCATAACGAGTTACGTCACCTCTATACTATATCCACATGTTGAAACACAAATAGTGACCTATATTTGAACACGTAATTATCATTCTTAACTTTACCCAGGCCTCATTCATGGAGCAATTTGCTTTACCTACATTGTGAAAGCAGGGACTATGTTACTCACTGTGAGGGTACACTACTTTCAATATGTAATACTTTCCTATATATATATCAGGCACCCAGACCTGTGGGCTTACAGGGGTGACTAATTAATATATAAAATAGGTTTCCGTAATAAAAAAAAATACATCTCATTCCCAAATCTCGGGCTGATCATTCATGGCATAACGAGTTACATCACATCTATACTATATCCACATGTTGACACACAAAGAGTGACCTATATTTGAACACGAATTTTCAAAGTCATAGCAACATGACATGGAACACTGTCATCCCATCGTTTTCTATAACAACATTTCTTTGGACAATAGATTTTGCAAGCTGGTACAAATATAAATTTTCATATTTCAAAATGTAAATATTCGGCATGAATATTGGTGAATTCTTTGGACTAAACATTTTTAAGTGAATATTTTCACCACTACAAGATGACAACTATCACCTGATTATACAGCAAAATAACCCATAGCATTTTGTACATGACTATAAGTCAATCAATTCAAAAGTATATTAATTGAAAATAATTGTCTAATTTCTCATTTAGAGAAACATAATTGACATTATTCTCTGTAGCCCTCATTGATGTTTTGATTCTTTTTCAAATGATGCTGCATTCCCAAATGTGATGTTAATTTAGACTCTGACACAACGCCTTTTGAAGTTCTCATGTCTTTGTGTTAATTTTGTGAATATATAAGAAAATGAGTAAGGATTTAAAAAATGGATGATGTCTGAAGGGGGGTTATTAATTTGGGAAGGGGGAATGTTTGCCCACGTAATAAACACACACTGGTTTCGCCTTAACCAGTGCTTAATTTGAGCCGGTGGTTGTCTGTAGGGGCCACTGGCACCTGAATTCTTGGGAACCGCCACATAATTTTCTTCCTCAGACATCTACCAAGAGCAATAGAGGGATATCAAAGAAAGCACAAAGACGGAGGAAGAGTAAGAAGAAAAAGTATCACTAAAGGAGAAAGCAGGAAGCTGAATGAGTGAGCTAAAAGGGCAGGGGTGTCTGATAGTGGATTAAGGAGGCCCAAGGTGGATTTAGACTATGCAGCCTTGGTATTCACCATGTTAACATTTAATAGTGTCTCCCAGGGGCTTCTGATGATAACATTGGCAACCAGCACTCATTCTTTTACAAATTATGCACTGGCCTTAATACAAGTGTCAGTGAAACTCTACTTGACCTCTGGTAACTATGGCACAGACAGTGGGAATTTTCACACAGAAATTCATGTTAAGTTCAAGCAGTAGCAGCACCTATAAATGCAAAAAAACATAAAAATAAAATTCCCAAATTATTCAAACTCTATTGATGAAAGTCAACTCATCAAAAAGATATCATAATGAATTAACATTGGATAAAGGGACCTGTAGATATGAGTTTTAAAAAAAATGTTTTAATGCAAACAAGTACCTAAAAAAGTGCTTCTGAAAAATATCAGTTTGTGGTTGCATGTGACCCAGGCACAATTTCAGACCAACTGTGATATAGCTGATGTCAGATACACTAAGCGGGTCATACTGGTCAATGTTTTTACATGGAAGTCAGATTTTCCTGCAGGTCAAGGTCCAAGGCTGAAGCCAGCAAGGGTACCTTAAAGTCAGATATGTCATTTATGAGCTCCTACTGAAATCCAAACTGCAAGAACTACAAAGTGGGATTTCATAGCCCCCAATGTTGCAACATTAATGGGACAGATTTGATGCCAATGTTTTATCCTCATATATTACTTTTTGGTTCGCAAAAATCTTGCAGCAGGGCAAGGCTGGAAGTTATAGCTGGGCAGGACTCCAAGAGGACAGCTACCTTTACAGAAATGTCCTGCTAAAGCTTTTTTCAATGTGGCAACATGCACTGACTGGGATGAACCTTGTTTTCCTGCTCACCTTGGATGCAGCCTCCCATCTTGTCCTGGCCCTCCAGGTGTGGAAAAAATGACAAAGTCTTAATATTCTCTAAATTATGGGAATATTCGTCTTGGTCACTTCTGTAGCCTTCAGGTCTGTGGGGCATACTCTGGACTCCAGGTCTCTCTCCAGTCCGGGTCCCTGCAGCGTCCAGCCATCAGTGGTCTGCTGAGCCTTCTTGGAGTCAGGAGTCCTCATGGTTTTGTATCCCAGCTAGAGGACAACCACTTGATCTTTGGAGAGCAGCTCCAGTCCCCGGGCCATCAGGAATCAGGAAATCTCTAATCTCTCCTCAAGCAGTACCTTCTTCTTCAGGTACATGGATGTTCTGATGAAGTGGTGGTGAGGTACCAGTCTTACCTTTTGCAGCAGCTCCAAAGCCACAACTTCAAAATGGCTAACCCTTTTTATATCAGAAGAGTTTTGGGTATTCCCAGAACAACTGTTATCAAAAATCTATTTCCTCTGTGGGATAACATTTTTAAAACTACGTGGAAAATAGATCAAATGGAAACGTCATCTTGAGTGTATTTTCCCAGACAAAGAAAGAAATTAACATTCTTAACTTTACCCAAGCCTCATTCATGGAGCATTTCACTTTACCTACAATGTGAAAGCAGGGACCTTGTTAGTCACTGTGAGGGTCCACTATTTTTAATATGTAATACTTTCTTATATATATTAGGCACCCAGACCTGTGGGCTTACAGGGGTGACTTATTAATATATAAAATAGGTTTCTGACATGGCATAGACATTTTCATTTCTATGTGTCCCTGATGTGTTTTTAGACTGCAGTCTAGTCAGAGCACAACGGTGTTCTTGAAAGACATATATTTTCTCACATATGTGGTAGTGTAACTCTACACTGTAGCCCACATATGACATTTGTGAGAAAGTGGATTATTAGACGGGATGAATGATAGTCCACCACACGTAATAATGCCACTATTATTGTTAGTTACAGTAAAAGCTTCAGTAATTTAAATCAAAACTTAACTCCTTGTAGCTATGGCACGGAGCAGACCGGCTAAACCTAAGAAAATAGTGTTAAGCATTTAGAACTACTAAAATAGTTACAAAGTGAAAAACGCAACACAATAAAAATTCCACTCCCAAAAAAAATCCCACTGAACAAAATGCCAAAAATCTAATAAGGGGAATTGGAGCTTTTAAATGTAAAAGTTTGAAATAAAATATAGCCAAAATGTGCAATGCACTAAACTTCAGGGCAACTGTTCATGCTACACCTGGATAAGGGTAAGCTTTAAGGTCAACCACAATGGAGTGCATGTTGGATAAACATTTCAGATTTGTTCAAGTCATAAAGCTACATTCACACTTAGAAAATGACAGAGAAAGAAGAGTCTTTATTGGGGCAGGCTGAATCCGAAGACGAGCTCATTGACAATGGGTTGATTAAAGGATGAGGTCTCAGTGAAGTTGTTGACAAAGGCAGGATAAGGGTTAAGTCAGAAAAGTCCAGAGTTTGTGCCCATGAAGTCATCAGCACTGATTGGATGCTGCTCGACTTCGGGCCCAGTGAACCTTTCTACGTTCAGACTAGACTCTTTTCTGGAAGTTGGATTTCCTCAGTGGGACAAGGCTGCAGGCTATAGCCGAGGAGAGATTGGCGTAGTCAAATGCTGGTTGGCGCCGGTCCGGGTGAAAAGGATTTGCTGCTCTGGAGAAGAACGAAGCAGGAGCTGTGGTGAAATCTGGCCCACTTGCGATGCACCATTGGCGGATCTGCGATGTTGGTCCTGGTTCCTTGGCAGTTCTCCAGGCAAAAAGATAGGAACAAGTTTCTAAGACCCATGTTTTTTAGAATTAGGCAGGAGGAGTACACTCCAACACTATCCAAGGGTTCCAAGACCTCAGGAAGAGCACTAAGTGGTCAGCCCTCATGCCAACAGAAGCCAGTTGGGTCAAGAGCAAGTCCAGACCTGAGCTCTTCCAAGAAACTGAGCCTCTTTTGCATCTTTTGTGTCCCTGTACCTTATCAAGAGTCAGCCAGTTCACTTCTTAGTCTTTAATACAAGTGGGAGCAGGTCCAGCCTTTCAGGTCTCCTCACAGTTCTCAGCAGCATGTGAAGTACTTCCTCTGCCTTCCAAATGTCCAATAGTGTTTTGAAGTGGGTACCCAGGGGTGCCATATTAATGCCTCACACTAGCCTGGGGATGGGGCGACTCCTGGCTAGTTGGTGACTCCTGGCCCCTCCATAACCAATAGGAAAAATATTCCTAGGGATAACTCTACAAAAATCAGATAGTGCCCTTCTATACATAAATCCAATCCAACATGACAGAACCTTTCTTTTCTGATAGGACCACAGAGCGCCTGTCTCCACCCTAGAAGTGTGGCCAGGGAAATGAGCAACCCCTCCTCTGTGGTCACTCTGTGGTCACTCAAAACCAGTTCTGGTGGCAGCTCTTCTCCCACTGGGATTGGTGCCTGGCTGACTAGGGGACAAAGGATGCGGCAGGCCAAGGAGTTAGGCACATCTCCTTGTGACAAGGTAGGCCTCTATGAAGTTAATTGAGTTTTTGGGCACAGCCAGATGGTCATTCTGTTAGAGGGACAGAATATCTCCCCACATCCAAGGCCTTTGTCTCAGCTCAGCTGGGAGCATGTTCACACTTCATCAAGGAGCTATTCAGTTCCTGGCTGACAGTTGGAAGCTCATGCAAATGGGATTCTAGAGGCTTTAGGCAGGTACAATGTGAATTTGAAAAGTATTTTTGTACAATATTTGTTACAAATCTGACTTTACCAGTGAATTGGGCATGTAATAAATTGTTTCAAAAGTCACACATAATACTTTGTAAATGGGTCCTAGGCAGAGATAACATTATTAGTTGTAATATTGTATTCCAATGCTTTCCTATGGAACATCTATCCCTGCTACAGTGAGAATAGCTTTTAGGACCTTGTCACTGTAAGGGCATGTTTAACATTAAACATTTGCATGCCCTACTTTTAAATACCATTCACCTTTTCTTATTAGCATATAAGGCCTAAGGGTGATGTATTAATATTGAAAAGGAGGGTTTAAGCTTGTCAAAAGGGGTTATTTATTTTGACAGGTCGAAATTGCTGTCTGAAAATAAATCAAGCACGCCATAGTGGTAGGTCTGCAGTCATGTTTTGCACTCTTAGTTTAGTGGTGGTGCAAAGTGTGCTGCAATCAACTAGTGAAATTTAACTTACAGACCCTAGTTACACTTTGCAGGATATATTAGGGACTTAAATGTAAGTTAAATATGCAATTAGAAATATAGCCAATTTTGACATGTTTTACAGAGCACATGCACTGGACACTTGACAGCAGTGTCCCAGTGCACAGAGTTAAAAGAACAACAATAAAATCTAGCAAAAAAATGGGGGTGACCACACAAAAAGGGGTACTTTCCAACACAATTTAACTTCTATACCATTAGTGCATTTTCTGTACCATATACCATGGCTTTTGAGGAAAGGAAAATTGGGTAAAAGTAATTTTGTCAGTACCATTTTGTAGCCACTTTGCACTGAACAATCATGTCATGGCTTCAGAGTCATAATACTAGTAAAAATACAGTGCAGAAAAAGGGGAAAAATCAGGGGTGAAGCATGTAGAAAAGGAAATTTTTCTACAGGCTTCCAGGAAGAAGCCATGTATTTTTTAAATACCTTTTTCCTATCCCCTAAACTTTTGCAAATCATAAATCTCTTTGAAAACAAATGTCACATAAAAAATGGTCACAACTGTAAATCTTACTAGGTAGTCTTTGTGAGTGAATTTACAAAGGCAACTGAAGCAATTTTTGCTACATTTTGAAGTAAAAAAGAAATTGTGCTAAACAGGGTTTCTTTTGAAAAACTGTGAAGACAATGGATTGCCTCGTCTCAATAGAGATGGTACACACTACTCCAGCTATTATGGTTATTTTGTTTGGCATTTTTTGTTTTCAAACAAATAAATCACAAACTGCATTTTGTAGTATGCAAAGTAATACTACAGTAGTACTACTTACTTGCTACAAAATGCAAATCACAAACGTACAAGAGCAAATCTCCATCTCTTCTATCTTTTCTATGGGAGACCTTCACACGTGTAAGTTTACCACTTCGAGGCTGATTCCGATGTTGTTCGGAAAGGCCCCGAATGGGATTCGGAACCCTAGTTTCCAAACGAATCGTACACGTTTCCCAATGACCGATTACGATGCCCGGAAACCGTTCGAGCAGTCCGAATCGGTTCCAAAAGGCATTCGGACAGCCCGAGTCTTACAGAGCTGATTCGTACAGCTCTATGGACACGGTTTCCGGACAAGTGATTACGGTGACCGATTCTGACAGCCGTTCCGATTCGGTTTGCCCGACATGAAAGGGCTGTTGGAATCTGTCTTTGGGGGCCCGTTGCGGGCCCCCCTTCACCTGGTGGTGTACGAATGGGGCCCATGGGGGTACCCAAGGGACCCCTCTTCCAAACCATGCACAATGTGGCAGGCACCATGGGGTGCCCGCCACAAGGTGCAAAGTTTTCCCCAACCGCCCCTTTTTTCAATGCGAGTCCGACCGAACGATGTTGGGTAGCATCGTAATTGGTCGTCCGGAGTCGCAAGACCCTATTTGTTCAGAAACGAGTCAGAGACCAATTCGTTCGGAACAGTTTCCTAACGACATCGGAATCAGCCCCTAAGTAGTAAATGTGAGAGAGGCTGGGGGACTGGCTGGAAAAAAGGGAACACTTAATACTAAATGGAAGAGGTTTAGGGATGAATATGTAGGGGTTTCGGGAGACCTAAAGAGGGGTGAAGGGAGGGAAAAATGGTTATCAAAATGTTTCAGAATACATTAACATCAAATTAAATTTAAATATATATATATATATTTATTTTACATTTTCAATAATTAATTCATGTTAGCATGATTCCCAATGGGGGTCTATTTAAATTCCCTGTGTCCATTTGCTTCCCTTGGCGGGTGTTGTCGTACCAGTGGTTACCCATGATTGGTGCTGAACTTATTTCAGGGTCTCTTTTGGCTATAGTAATTTCATAAACATAAAATTGGCTCCAGCCCATGCTTCTGGGAAATGTATACATAAACGTCTACACTTTCTATTCGATTTACAACCAGAAATAGTGAATAGCCAAAAAGAGAATATTTACTACAAAGAGCTATCGTAAATTTACACATGTAGATTTACTCACATGCAAATTCACCTTTGTGAATAGGCCCTAGTTAAATTAAGGTCACTTAAGGAGTAAAAGTGGTCATGTAGGAATAGAGTGGTTTATATTCACTTATGCATGCATGAGCTTAAAACATTTGTAATTCTTGCGGTTGCATTGTTTTATGGGCTCAGCCCTTCTCACTCTGCTCAGGTGTACAGCCCTCTGTTAACTAAACCCCACTTTCACTCTTCCTTTCATTTGTACAGGTGTATATTGCTGTGTGTGGGCATACAAAATAAAATTCCTTTGTCAAGCAGCTCCATGTCCACTTGGACGTTTATTACATGATAGTGTGCTTTTGGCTTCCTTATTTTCTTCACAGGTGCCGTCCTCCATTACATGTGGGTGCTCTATTTCCCCATCTCACTTCATGGACACCTATTGTGCAATTCTCACTCACCTCTCACAATGCCACTTAATGTCCACCACTGTCCATTCTCTCACCGTACCACATGTACTTTTCTCTAATGGCTACTCTTGTCAATCATTTCCAGAATCACACTGATCAGCGAATAATCTCATTACCCCTGAAGACATTACTAATCCACATCCATAGCCCCCTACGCATTACCTGCCAAAGTACTGACCCCTGTGCCCCAAATAAAGACTATCCCTAACAGCTACGGAGTCCTTCTGCAAAACCATCAACTTTTATAGCCAATACACTGACTCCTTTTATTCACCCAGTGGCTCCCCTTTCCCTATGATTGAACTCTCTCTTTCCCAGCTACTGAGACCTCTTGTCATCGTCTCATGCCCTAGCTTTCAGCCCACGTATAGGTGTCTGTCCACCTGCTCAATAACCACTCTATCAGCTATTGTTCTGTTTACTCACTAACTCACTCCTACAGTACTACCCTATGAACCTACAGAATCACTCATTGTGTATATCTGCTATACTGCTGAAATGTTTAAATGCATTTACAAACATTGACACAGTTACAAATTAACGCAGGGTGACGCACACACAATCTCATCGGCACTCACCTTTATGCACTGGGACCCTCAGACATATACACCAAAATAAAACAACAATCACAGGGACAGCTTTTATGTTTGCTTTCCTTGCATTGTGCACTCACAGAACTTACTTCTAGCAGGTATAACTTTAGTGAACGAGATACTAGTGGTCAGAGCACTGGCAGTTGTCATAGAGTTAACACAAGGAGATGATGGACGGAGCGCTGAAACTTTTAAGACACTCACCCCCAGTCACAGCTCTGGGTTGAATCCATCATCGTTCTTTAGCTCACTTCGCCACCCCAGTACAGACCCAGCCATATGCAAATCAGTATTGACCCTGTGCCTCATGAGAACAGTCCTGCCCGAACTGCCAAGCCAGGTCTTCTCTGGACCGAAAACAAGCATCCTGGGACCGGTTTCAGGGTAACACCCCTCATCAGCCAGGCTAGCTTGAATCCAGTGGCAAAGTGAGGAAGGTACCCACGTCTGGGCATACCTTGCCAACTTAGGGCGAACAAAGCAAACACAAGGAGGCGATGGACGGAGCGCTGAGACTTTTCAGACACAGGGTTACACGCACACACAATTTCATCGGCACTCACCTTTATGCACTGACACCCTCAGACATATACACCAAAATGAAACAACAATCACAGGGACAGCTTTTATGTTTGCTTTCTTTGCATTGTGCACTCACAGAACTTACTTCTTGCAGGTATAACTATAGTGAACGAGATACTAGTGGTCAGAGCACTGGCAATTGTCGCAGAGTTGGCAAGAGCTGCCACTGTCTGGAATTCCTGGATATGTACTATGAAGAAGGTGCCTAGTCCTTTTGTGGTGTGCCTGAATCATTTGGGGGTTGCTTTTAGTCACTGATGATGCTCATGATGAGTGTGGCTGTAGATCATAGTGGCATCACTCATTACGCCAAGGAGAACCCCAGTACCTTTTGGGTGCCCTTTTACACTACCACTCTCACAGTTGATGTTCCAAACATCATTTTCCTCTAACTGCTGAAGCCTAGATATTTTATAGAAAGTAGTTATGCTTCTCAAGTCATAGGGATGTTCAGCTTGGTGGTACTCCGCATTTAAGTTCAATTTGGAGAACTACTCCAACCCACAGATATTGGCTAGAATTTCTTCCTCCTTTGACATTAGGGAGAGGAATGTCAGTACCTAGTCTGATTGTTTGGCTTTTGTGTGAACATAATCAGGCACATACAAGTTGTCGACCCTTGGATTGTTTCAATGACTCTAGAACACTCCAGCTTCTCGATTTCCACTTGCTTTCTGAAACATTACCATCAAGGAATCTAATGGGTTGGATGTATAAATGGATTTGCTTGCCCTTGAGACTCTCTGGAAATTAAAACAGCACAGACGTATAATTGACCTACGTTGATTTTGCCATGGATTTCACTGTGATTGCTGGTCAACTGAAAGTCTTCCACAAGCTAACAACTGAGTAGGTTCACAGTACCATTCTCAATGACAAACACAATTGAGTTCCCAAGGAAAATACTCTATTGTAAGGGGCTCTAAAAGCATCCTGTGAGTGGAATCAGTTACGGGCCCCGTCCACTCCCTGCAAATAGTAACCACTTCACTCCTGTAGAGATGCCCTGGGTTTGAACACTCAAAAATCAGTAATGGCCATTAGAGCTAGGATTAAGTACTTTTATTGAGGGAGCTAATTTTTTTTTTATTTGACAGAAGTAGTGAGTGTGAGTCAAAGAAGAGGGGCCATTAATTTGAAATTGCTGCAACTAGATTTAACTTGAATATGACAACATTTGATGCATGGAAGGAAAACAGATTGTCCTGATTCGTTGTAGGAGTGTTTTTGATTATATGACATTGTGATTTTGAAACTATTGAATATTGTGCATTTTAACTGGGGTGAGCACTCTGCACTTTACTGTTCATAGTGTGATTATTGCTTCCAGCATTTGCAATGCTGGCTGAGCAGTCTGGTGTTTTCCCCCAAATGAGGAGACAGTACAGTTATATAGAGCCACTGGCCACATGATTTTGCAACTGCCACACTGGCAGAATATCGAAGCAAACATTTCTGCTCCCAGAAAGCAGACATCAGCCAGAAATGCTACCCGTTACACGACAATGTGGTAGGTGGTGCATGGTGTATTTGTTATTCCGCCGAGTTATGCAGTCTTGCAACCCTTGATCTGTCTCTGAACTCCGAGGTGAAGCTCACTTTAAATGCTTTTAACCTATTAGTGATGTTAGCAAAGGAGCTAGAGCTGAAATACACAAACTTCAGGCAGATATCTGACTCCAACATCTTACTTGTTGACTTCATGCTTGTCTTCGACCATATGCAGCACTCCACTGCCTCTTGGTTAGGTTCTAGAAATATCATATAGATACATACATCTTAACAAGCCACCCAAATGTGTTTTGAGGTAGGTTTTTGAATGCATGGTCAGCTGTGTTGCATCACTACGAAATCCATGACTTGATTTTAAAAGATGATGTAGATTTAATGTAGATTATCGAAATCTGGTTACAGGATGATTGTTGCTTGGTAATAAATGAATTAGTATCACATGAAGGGAAAAGAGGTGGGGGTCTGGAAGTTAGTGTCAAAAAAATGTTTACATTTTCTAAACTCTTTGAACACATGAATCAATTTTTGGAGACCATGGTCCTATAGATATATGATCTGACCTACCACCAATGGAATTTTCTCCTGTGTTACCGTCTGCTTTCAGGAAATCAATCTGAACTTCTGGATCTCCTAGTGACTCATACCTCAAATGTAAACACCACCAAGATCAATAATGACATAGAGGGGCATATTATCAAGGACCATATCGCCGCGTTAGCGGCACTTTCCTGCCGCTAACGCGGCGATAATCTTATCGCCCTATTACCAAGCTGTCGCTAACAGCCATTAGCGACAGTTTTTCCGGCAATAGCGGCCGGATTTTAGATCGCCAAGCATGCCAGCGTTATTTATCGCTAATGCCATGCAAGGTAGGCGTTCCATCGGAAAAACGCACGCTAACACCACTTCGCTATATTATCAAGGATGGCCCGGACCCGCGAAGCGATAAAAAAACTGTCGCTAAGGCTCGTTAGCTGCAGGAACTTAAGACCAGAAAATAACTGGTCTTAAAAATGGTGATAAGACTTGGGGCCACATCTATGCATGTCTTTGGTGCTGGACAGCGCTGCAAGCAATGTTGCAGCGCTGCCCTGTGACAAAAATACATTGCAGGTCATGAAAAGTGTTGCTGCGCTGCGACAAGACAGCTTTGCAATACTTCTCATTACGCCCTCCTTGCAACAGCATGGATGCACTTTATTCACTGTACAGCGCTCCATGACGCAAGTAATGACAGATACGTCAGGAATCCTGACGTATCTGTCTGCGCTAAAGTCACGCATTGCTGCAGTTGTGTCACAACCATGACGCAATTCCAGCAATGCATGGGCCCAGCCTATCCCTATGGCACTGCCTCACCCTCACGCCTGCCATCAGGCAGGCGGAAGGTACTGACGCAGTGCCGTTCATGAGGGGAGCCCGAATGTCGGCGACGTTGGAGATCCATTGGTGGGGGTTGCGCGCTGCGGTGTCATCGTTTGGAAGCATTGGTGGAGTGTTGGTGCGGAGGGAGTTGACGAGACGTTCTGCGGTGGCCTTGATCCAGCTGTGACGGGGTGAGATGATGGCGCTGGCGTCCAGTGGGCAAGGTGAAGACGTGATTCATCCAATGATGGTAGTGCCAGGAGAGTCCGGTGTTGTGGCTGTAGTTGAAGTACCCGCTGGCGGAGGTGACGTGCTTGACCGTGTGTCCTGCTATGTGGCCTGTTGAGGTGACATGCTGCTTTCGTCTGATGTCGGTGACCTTCCCCAGGAGGGGTTGGTGCTCTGGTCACTGGGGTTGCCCAGGTGGAACTTGAGTTCACCGAGTTGGATGTCGTCGGTGGATGGGAGACCCTGGGGTGCAATGAGGTCTACAATGGGATTGGAGAATGGTGGGCCATGGCCCGGGGGGCCTGCACATGAGGGTGCCGCAGAGGATGTTCTTGGGCTTGGTCTGGATCTGGGAGTTGACATGATCCATGGTCACCCTTGGCAGATTAGAGTGCGTGGTCAGTCGGAGTGTGCCTCTGTAGGTGACGGCAATGCCTCCTCCTTGACGGTCGGGGTGCTCCTTGCGTGTGATACTGCAGCCGTCAGTGATGGCGAAGGCGATGTCCATTACGGAGCAGAGGTTGGTCCTGGCAGGCAAGGTGGTGTCCAGGGTTGATGGCAAGAAGGGTGCTGGCATCGTAGCGGTGGAGTGTCCAAGAGGAATGCTCCTTGGTGCTGAGCGCGGTCCCTGGGCAGACGGACGTAAACGGCGTAGCCTATGGGTTGCCTTTGGCACGGGAGACGACCATTACAACGCAGGCAGTACATCGTCAACAACGCAACTCCGACAACGTGGGTGCCTTAACATCGCATTTGATTACAACGCATTGTGAGGTCAGTAATGGGGTAATTTAAACTTTTTCAGGTGTGTATGGGTTTTGGATGTAAAAAATGAAAATTGGTGTGTTTTTTGGGGTAAAATATGAAAAATGGGGTGTTTTTTGGGGTTAAATATGAAATTTGGGGTGTGTTTTGGGGTTAAATATGAAATTTGGGGTGTGCATTTGTCTCAAATGTGATTTTTGTGTGTGTTTTGGGGGTTCAAAAAGGAATTCCAGGGTACACGTTTGGGTTTGTTGTGCAAAGGTTAGTTTTGGGTTGCACTTACTGAAGTGGGAACAGTAATCTTCATGTCTCCGATATGCAACACCTACTCTACTGTTGCAATGTGCCTAGTATTAGTATGCATTGGAATGGAATGCGATGTTATGGCATGCGTCACAACTACGTATGTGCCTTTGGCACACGAGTGGTACGCCTGCTGTGCATGGGCACACAGCGGCCAACATTGAGAAGTGCGGGGGGTCTGGACAGCTGTGAGGTGGTAAACACAGTAAAGAACACTGGATGGTGCATGGACGCGGGGATGTGTGTGTGAGCGGGTGTTGTTAAAAATGTATTGAGGGAAGTCTTACCTCTAAGCCAGGTCCTGTGTCTTAGTAGCTCCTGCTCTCCTGCGTCTGCTTCCAGGAAAAGGAAGTAGCCAGGCTCCCTCCCCTGAGTCAATCACAACGCTGCGATACGGCGGTGGGATTGGTAATTGGCAACGGGACAAGTCATGCAGCCATGGGCCGGAGGGGTGGGCATGTTCTCTATGCAGGCTGTAATGCAGCCTGCATTGCAAACAGGGAAGTGTGCATGACTGCTTTGGACGGCCTGAGTGGGCTGACCAAACAGTCATTGCACACTTGAGTGTGCATGCCAATCCGCCCATGCCCTGCTCCATGTTTGGAGCAGTCCTACCCACCTTCCCACCCCCTGAGGATAGATAGCATGATTACATCAGTTAGTTATCCCTTGTTTTTCCCTTTTTAAACTGTTTTTTTGGCTTCTCTGAGCCCGCACTTCCCACTTCCCGCTGCTGCTGCCCCTGCGGCCCCCCCCACCCTCAGTGCCTTGAGACCCTCACGGGTGAGTAGAGCGCTTACAATTCCCCTGATTGATTGACTGATTGAGTTATCATCATGTGATGATTGTTCCTCTTCTGCACTGCTTGAGGCGGTGAGGCAAGGCTCTTCCGCCATAGCGGTAGTGCCGCTACTGGGGGTGCGTCATCTACGTGTGATAGGCATGAGCGACTCACCCCCTGGCCCTCCTGTGCTACGCGTCCCACCTTCTCCTTACCTGGAGATTGACACTGTGGCACAATCCACTGCATTCTCTCCAAATCTGTGGCTCAGCCAGCAGGAGCCTCAGCCAGGTGTGATTTCACTGGGCTGGGTACAGCTGTCGCCGCCTAGTCCGCTGGTGGACCTCCCGATGCAGTTGATGAAGCAGGGCTCCCTTAGGTGTGTAGTTGCAGTGCTCAGACCACACAAGTTCGGCGTAGCACAGGGGCCTCACCCTCCACAGCGTACGGCCAGCCCAACATCATCCGGCCTGTGATGCAGGGAGTCAGCACCCACCGTTGGTAATCCCCTCCGTGCACCCCGGTGTAGTGGTGGATTGTAGTATGTGATGCGGTCCTCACTACGTTGGTGTGCATGAGCGCCTCGACCATTAACTGCTCCAAGGTGCGCAAGGCAGACTTCTCACACAGGTCAGCAACGTTTCTCCATGTGACCTGCCATACTTCACCACCAGGTACGGGCGATCGTCGCACATCAATGTCTCCCGCCACAGCTCATCGACTCCACGGCTCCTCCACATCCCACTCCAGGCTCCACACACAGGTCCAGCGAGGCATCCAGGTTCCAGACGCAGGTTCAGCGAGGCATCCAGGCTCCAGACGCAGGTCCAGCGAGGCATCCAGGCACCAGATGCAGGTCCAGCGAGGCATCCAGGCTCCAGACGCAGGTCCAGCGAGGCATCCAGGCTCCAGACGCAGGTCCAGCGAGGCATCCAGGCTCTCATCCTGGTCATCCTGGATGTTGGGTGGCTTGAGGGGGTTGTTGATTTGTGCTGCACTTGGCCCTGGCTGCTCAAATCTGCATTGACCTTTTTTTTGGGGCATCTTTTCTATGGGAGGTGGACTGATAGGCTATTTTGTCTAAGTCCACACTTGCTGCCTAGCGTGCGTTTTTTAATTGCTAATGCCTTATAGCTAGATTCCGCCCGCTATCGCCATCATGCTAAAGTTAGCGGCAGTTTTCGCCGCTGATCCCTGAAGCTATCGCCTGTTAGCGACGTGTTGGTAATACGTCGCTAACAAGGCGATAACTTTCAGGGATAGACGGCGATAAAAAAACTGCCGCTAACTTGCGTTAGCGATAGTTATCGCCAGTCCTTGATAATATCCCCCAGAGAGTCTTTGGCCCAACTTCATTTACAATGTCTGTTATCAGCACCTACTCATAAAGCAGGTAACATTTGCAAGATTATTTGCAGTGATTACCGCACTGGCCAGTTTGCCCCTCCCATAGTCATTTCAAGGCCCGATCACTGCATTGTTCCACTTAGTTGGTCAGTACCCTGTCAAGACCAAGTTCGCAAAATGTGGAGAAGGCTTCAAACCGGAGCTGGAAACATTTTAAAATGAATACAGTGTTGGATGTAATTGTCAACTGGCCAACTGCAATGAGAAAATCAATAGGGTGGTGAACAAGCTGGCGCCAGTCCAAGCTAAACGAACCAAAAATAAACCCCATAACAACTGGTTTTCAGATGGCTTAAGGAAAATGAGAGCGACTTTATGGCCTCCTAGAAATGCTGCGAAACAAAAGTGGCTAGTCCCGATGAATGAATACAAGAAAGCTATAAAAGCTCCAAAGCCTGCAATACCTAAAAACACAGGATACAGCGCACAATAGTGTAAAATCGGTCCAGATCATTCTGTTTTTTAGAAATCCCACACTGGACGCAACTAAAATATAGAACTATAGGCCAGTCTCCTAACTGCTGATGTTTGCAAAAATGCCTAGTTTGAGCTTGCTGTTTTTAGACAACTTTGAGCCCTTGTTGATGCCAGCAATTTGTTACATCGCTTGCAAGTCGGTTTAAGACATGGTTATAGAACAAAGACAATGGTATCATCAGCACAAGATGATTTACGGCATTGTGCTGACCAAGGTATTACAGCAGCTTTAGTGTTCATTGATTTATCAGCTGCTTTCTAGACCGTGACCATTCTATCATTTCTTTTTAATAATCCTCAATCTTTGAAGAGTATCTAAAGCCCAAATACCTCTTTGGTTGAGCATTTTCACAGGAGACTATGTCTGGGAGTAATCTGTCTGAATTACACCCACATACAATAATTTCAGTTTTCTTTATGTTAATTGTATAGCCTCCCAACTTCTCATGTAGCAAAAAAGTCGCAAAGGCTTTCTTCTGCAAGCATTTATTAATATCAAAAATCAGCATGATATCATCAGCATATAATTTTATCTTCCCCATCTGTGCAATGGGAGGACGGATGTCGCCATTCTCCCTAATCGCTATCACCAGTGGCTCAATAAAGCAAACAGAATCGCCAATAAGGGGCACCCCTGCCAGGTCCCGCCATAAACTTGTAATTTACCCGCCTCTGTGGCATTAATCATGATATTGACTTCAGCATTCAGATACATCTTATGTTATGTCTCAACCCTGTGATCTGGGAAGGAACCCCAAATTTAGCTTGGATACTAAAAATCGTTTCCCAGACCATGAGGTTGAATGCCTTTTCTGCCACTAATAAAAGAACTATGGCCAAATATTATTAGCTGAAAAATTGTCCAACGCTTCAGCTAAGTAGTGCGTATTTGTGCCTAGCTGACGTCCGGCAATTAAACTGTTCTGATCCTGGTGGATCAGTTTTGCTGCTATTAAATTACATTTATTAGCCAGTAGTTTCATAGTTATTTTATAATCTGAATTCAGTAAAGTAATTGGGTGGTATGAGTTTGAATCTTCACCATATTTTCCATTTTTAAAAAAGCTAACAGCGTTCCCTATGCTAAATGATGCTGGAATAGGACCACCCTCCAACATTGCATCGGTAACCAATAAAAGATAATCGGCCAGTACTTCTAAAAAAGAATTTAAAAATTCTGCCAAGAAGCCATCAGCGCCAAATACCTTACAAATTGAGAGGTTATTAACCACCTCCCCAGTACTTCTTTGGTAAAGGGGCGGATAATACTTTCCATATCTTCCTTGAATAGGGTAGGGATATTTAGCCCCGCTAAGAAATTCCCCAAAGCAACTTTATCAACCACTTGATTCAGACTATAAATCTGTCTATAATGCTCAAGCATGATTTGGCCCACATTCCCCTGCTCCTTACACCTAACCCCAGAAACTGAGCATTTTAGAGCATGTATCATATTACTTGCAGCCTGTTTTTGAGCCTGCCAGGCTAAAAATCTCCCTATAAAATTAATTTTCTCATAGATCTTCTGCATATAAGCACAATTCATTACTTAATATAATACAGATCACTTAATGTCTGCTTGGCCTGGTCCAATGCTCTCCTATTTGCCATTGCAGATACCTTAGAAATGTATCTTGACTATCCTGAACAACTATCCTTGACTATTCTAAAATCTGCTTTTGTTGTCTGGCGCTTCTGACATTGACAGCATCCTTCACTATCACAAGCCCTCTTACATACGCTTTTAAAGCATCCCACTCTATACTTGGGAGAGCAGACCCATGATTCCTGATCAGAAATTCCTTTATCTCATCTTTGCATATCCAAACCCATCCTTCCTCCTGTAAGTACTGTTTATTGAAAACCCATCTCCTAATTCGCAGAGTACCTTTCTCCACCAATACCTCCAGAGCAAGAATTGTATAATCTGAAAATCCATTAAACTGCATCCACTGGCCCTAGAAAACCAGGGCTTTTGAGAGTAGAAAAAAATCAATACGAAATGAGCTATAAAATCGACCAGAAAAACACGTATATTCTCATTCTGTCAGAAAAGCCTCCCTCCAAGGATCAATAAGTGTCAAAGTTTTTTGATAATTATGCAAAACCTTCACAACTTTAGGCTTTAACTGCATTTTCAGTTTTACTGAGAAGTCTATTCTAGGGCTCTGCAAGACATTAAAATCCCCTCCATAATAATTTCCCATGGGACTAGAAGTAGTGACTGAAAAAGTTCTGTGTAGGGCCCAGGAATATCTTCCACTGGGCATACAGGCTCACAAACATGAGCCGCCTAGAAAGCACTGAACAATTCACCCAGCACCAACTTCCAAATTTATCACTAACAAAATCCAGCACTTCAGCACCTAGCCTCTTGGCCAGAAAAATTGCAGTACCATGATGTGCCGCTTGGGCAGACGAGAAACCTCTATAGTAGGCACAGCTTTTAAACATAGAAAATTCCAAAAGCTTCCTAGCCGGGATATGAGTTTCCTGCAATAAAACCACCAAGTGGTTCTCAGCTATAAACCAAGCTTCTATTGCACGCATTTTCTTCTTACTGTTAAGGCCATTGGCAAAAAATGCATAAAAGTGCCTAGTGTGCAAAAAGTGACTAGAGTACAAAAGTGTAAACATACAGCCAGTACTAGGCCCGCATTTAAAGTGCAACCACTTTCTAAAGTGCCATCTAGGTTATCCATAACCCTGAAACTCAATCTCCTATCTGGAATAAAGTGCATGCGTGCCTAATCTGACCTGCTATTAGCCAGAAATTTAAAGTGCATGCACTTTTTAAAATGTGTCCCCATCTCATGACTCATTACTCAGTCAAAATGCCCATGTGCCCCCTCTGCCAACTACCCAGTCCATGCGCAATTAACCTGCTGTTACACAGAAATGGAATCCACCAAACATAGGCTTCACCAATTTTTGAATTCAACATTCTAAGCAGGTGTATGGTCCTACAATTAACCATTTTGGATCTCTTTTTTTCAAACAAAGTGCACCCTCCCCCCCACACCACCACCTGCCCCACAAACTCCTCCCACCCCACCCATGGTGGGTAGACCGCCCTTTCCACCCACTCCCTGCGCGCCACCCACCCGTCCACCCTGGAAATACTGACACCATATCACCGTGCCAAGGACACCAATCCCTCCCCTCCAACTCCTCCCCTGAGAAAAATTTCCAAATGGGCCACCTTGCAATTAATACTTACAAAAATAACATTCCTAAGCAACTTAGGACTATACGGAAATCAAGTCCTATACATAGTCAATAGTATCAACACAGGCTAAGTGTACTTCCGAAATCAGTTAAAATATTTCATTTTATTCATACAAAATTAAAAATTCTGACATAAACACACATGATAAAACATGAATAGCATCACACACAATGCAACAACATATACATTGAATTAATCAGTTTAAATACAACCATTTAACACATAACTAGACATTATTCCAGACAAAATCAATATTCATGTGGTATAAACCACACGTGGCTGAACTTTGTAGATATATGTTATTTGTTCAAATCAATATTCATGTGGTATAAACCACAAGTGGCTGAACTTTATAGATGTATGTTATTTGTTCTACGCGCGTTTCGGCGTATAAAACGCCTTCTTCAGGAAAAGCCACATAAAGATCTGCAAACGACACTAAGTCCCCAAAATATGTAGATAACTGTAAAGGCTGGATGAGCCAAAACTGATGAATAACTCTGAAGGTTAAAGCACAGGTCTCAAGATGAAGAAACAATGATACTAAGGTGATGCTTGAGCCCAAGTCATCATACCAACAGGATTTCGGGGAAAGAAAGGAAGCACTCCCTTCACAAGAGTCTTAGATGAAATGATGTCGGTTTTGAAGGAGTGTCAAAAGGAGAATAGATCACGATATAGCCACAGATGGAAAGAATGTGCATCCGTATCGTCTCTGCGTAGCCACGAAGATAGTGTCCGCTTGATGTTCAATTAAGACAGTGACTCTAGAAACTTAATGGCTTCCAGACCCTTAGCAAACCCTTGAAAGGCACCATTATACAACACTTTAAGTTTCGAAAACTGAATTATTGAGGATTGTCCCCACACTGACTGAAAATTTGGAATCAATGTTCTAAATTCCTTCCACCTCCGGGCGGATTCTACAGTCCTGTCCGAAAATATTCAGAACTCGAAGCTCTCCGACTTAAAGGCTTTCTCCTTTATTGCTGTAGTCAAAATCCTTTCTTTAATTCTAAAATCAGCAAAGTTGACTATCATAGTACGAGGATACTTGGCCTGACTGCTGATATGGGCCAGAACACGATGAGCTTGTATAATTGTTAAGTACCAGTCAAATCCTGAATTTACAAAGGACTGGATCAGATTTTCCACTCGTTTGATGCACCCGCCAGCATCCTCACTATGCTCCGGGTTCCTGTGATCCGGAGGTTGGAGTGCCTTGCATAATTCTCCATATGCTCTTGCCTTTCTTTCAGTCAACCAAACTCCTTCTCAAGATGCTGATAACTTTTTTCCAGGATATGTATCTTTTCTTCACAGTTTGATACTCCATTTCACTCAATTGGGAGGAGAGACCCCCTAGTTGTACACAGACTGAGTCCAGCCATTAACACAATTCATCTGTCATTTGCACCTGCGTAGCTTTAATAGCTTTCATTTCTGTTAGAAGCTCGCCAAGCATTGAAATCAGTCCTGGGGTAGCCTCAGTCACAGACCTGACCATCATGTTTGAACGTCCAACATGCCGCTCTCCCCTGGTTCCACTGCCAAAAAACTCTGTTCTACTTCATCTGCATTACTCTGCTCACTGTGAACAATTTCACAATGTCCTATTCCATTTAGTTCCCTTATTGCACCCGGGTTCTGAAGACTTTGAGGAGCCTGGTTGTTTTGGTCATTCTGACCATCAACTTCAATCCTGCGATTCTTAGCGTTGCTCTGGCTAGTTTGAAATAAGGGGTACAGACCCCCACTCTCGGCTTTTTCAGAGGTGCACCCTCTTAAGTTTTTCCCAACTCCTTCCTGTCTTGGACTCAGTTTATCTTGTTGAAAACCTTGCTCCCCCACTTGCCCCTCCTGCCCCTCTGCATCCCACATTTGTAATTCCGATAATAGTATTTTTGAATCTTGCACCAAATCCTGCTCCAGATCCTGTGGTCCAGATGGAGTCCTACCTACCTTGAGTCTTTTTCGTGGTCCGACATCCCCAAGGGACATCGGGGCATATTAGCAAGAACAGGCGAAAATTATCGCTAACATCGCTTAGCGCGTATTTATTTAACGCCGCCTATCGCTGGATATTATCGCGGAGATAACATGCTATTAGCAAGGTTTATCTCCAATGCGATAAAATATCCAGCGATAGCGGCAAAATGCGTGAATATCGCTGGAAATCCAGCGATATTCACGCATTAACGCCATGGTGGACTTAGGCTGACAATCCACCTCCTATTCTACAAACAGGTAAGTCATGTTTTTAGCAGGTGTTAAATTCTAGCGATATTCGCGCTTAGCGCAAATTTTTTTATCGCTTCGCCTGCGTTGCTAATAGGGGAAGTTGTGTTAGCGACTGTTTTCAGTCGCTTTTAGTTGGGAATGCCTACCTTGCATGTCATTAGCGATAATTATCACTGGCATGCAAGGCGATGGGAAAACGGGCCGCAATCGCCAGAAAGCTGTCGCTAACGCCTGTTAGCGACAGCTTGCTGATAGGGCGATAAAAAAATCGCCGCTTTGGCGGCAAAAAGTGCCGCTAAAGCGGCGATAACGCCCTTGCTAATATGCCCCTAGGTTCCTTGTCCTCATTCCCTCACCAGTGTGCCTCCAACTTCGGTCATTCTGAGAGATGAGGTACTGGGGGAACTATCCAGGGTGCTGGCAGAGGTGGTCACAGAGGTACTCACAGGGGTATTGTCAACAGAGCTAGCCGACAACTCTTTGCCATGCTCCATTCGGGTTGGGGAGCCCGGTCCACTACTGACACTTTAGTCCCCCCATCTGGTCTCTTCTGGGCACTCCTCGATTCAGTTGTCAAATACTTCTTTCTCTCCACAGAGAATTTGGCAGAACGGACGGACTTAGGAATTTTTGCAGTCATTTCTTAAACTATACAACCATTTGGGTGATGAGGAAGCAACGAGTGGGAAGGGGGGGCAGGAACAGTCTCCAATCTATTCTTAACACTGGTTTGAAATCCCACCAAGTCGATATGTCCCACTCTTGTAATGCTCACACAAGATCCCTGCAGCATAGAAAAGAGCAAAGCAGAGCTTTCATATATTGTGCTCACTTCGTGTAGCTGCGTGGAGAAGCTTAGCAGAGCATGCAGTAATTACCTGGGGGCCATTTGCTAGATGCGAAAATGTGGTGCCCAACCAGCCAGCACTAACAACAAACCCCAGTATCCACCCAGAATCCAAGGTTGAAAGAATAAAGTGGCAGACAGCAGTACTGGGATTCTTCAAAGTCGTCTACTCACAGTAGCAGACATCAGAGGATTTTTCTGCATTTGTTCTCCCCGATAGCGTTATCAGCAGCATACTCCTCGCTGCTCATCTCCAAAATGAAGTGCTGCGGCTCAGAAGGGGCGGGGCCAGAACCGGAGATCAGAAGCAGGGAGCCGTACTACGGCGGCAGCATCATCCCCGACTCTTCTATCTTGTTGAAATGACTTGAGGAGGCAGGTGTGGAGGGAGCATCAAGATGCTTCTGATTTTTCTGATGGACAGGACTCTCAAGGTCCAGTTGGACTCTTGTCTGTTTGAAACAAAACCTATTGCCTGTGGGGTGCCCCTTGTTTCAGTTCTCCCCCCACTTCTTTTCAGCCTCCACATCGTGTAAAATAAAGTTCTTTATGCATGCTGATGATGTCCAATGTATTCTCAAAACTGAAGGGAACAAAACTCAGAGCACCAGTAATTTGTTTTGCTGTCTCCAACAGATCGAATCATGGATGAGATGTAATGAGTTGAAACTGAATTGCGATAAGGTGAAAATAATAGCCTCATTGACACCTATGGCTGTGGGTAGCCCTCTAGTCTTGGTGATAAACCAGCAGCAATGAGATCTGTTAAAATCTGGGCATAATATTTGACATGCAGCTACTTTAGGGGTAGCATATCAAAGCTCTGGTGAAGAACTTCCTCTTCGAGCTGATCATGTAAGAACATTTCAGTTTTTGTTTGCAAAGCCCCAAAAATACAGATTGTTTATGCATTTACTGCCTCCAGGCTTTTACTACTGTAATCCACTTTTTCAGATCTTCCAGCCAATGACATTAATAAGCACTAGCAGTGCCAAGATACCTATGGGTGAACAATGCCATAAAATAGAAAAATACATAAATTACATTGATAGGGATGTCTGTGACTTTCAGGGTGGTGTTCTCCAGGAATTACACCTGCCCTTTGAAATGAGCCTCTATAGTCCCTTGCTGCTCTTGGATGACTAGTTTATGCATTTCTCCATCATTAGAATCATCCCGGTATTGCCAATCATGTGAACAGCTGTGTGCTTTCTTATTTTCTCTGGTTCTGTAGATTCTTGCAAACTAGTTCAGCTTTCCACACTTGGGACACTTCTTCTTTTTGAGTATGCACTCATCTGGATGGGGCATCATGCTACCATAATATCCTCAGCTACATGCACTCATCATCCTGTTGAACCTCTGAGTTGCCATATGTTTACCTTTCTCTTTGATATTTCATCATCCTAATCTGGAGCCTTTTGCTTGATGTCCATAACTGTGTATGTGATCTCCGTGCTCACCATATGTCCCAGTAATAACTCAGGACCTCAGTTTATCACAAGCTGATATCTTTTACATTAATCTTTCAGAATATTTTGCAGCAGCTGGAATGATCTGCACTTTCGGTATGTCTTCAACTGTTTAGTACAGAAGGAGTGACAGTTTTACTGTGTTGCCCAGAATGATGTGAAGCCTGGAGAGCCACAGACTCCATCATAATATTCATTAAAGGATTTGTATGCAGACTAAATGCAGAAATCGTGGGAGACTGTTGACATCCCATTCAGGCCTTCACCACTCTAATCGTGTAGGATGAAGAGGTGAACTACATTGCACCAGTTACTGCCCAAATCATCAGCAGTTATGTGGAATTAACACACATGATAAGGACATTGGTCACCAACAGGGCTGTGGATCAGGCATTTGGCAGAATGAGCAATAACTCGCTAGAAATATTGCCATACAATTCGCAAGAACTACTTGTGTGTGGGCTGTAACACTCTATATTAGGCCCAGGATAGCATAACTGACATCTGATGAGCAAGGTGTGCTCGTTCATGTATGTTGGACTCCTGACTGCCTTAGTCTCTCAGGTACTTAGTCTCTGCCACATAACAGTACTTAAACTTTTGATAGTTCAAAAGTGTGATTCCAAGATGTATATGTTATCTTTATCTTCTGTTACATTATACAGGAAGGCCACCTCTACTAAAGTTGGAATCACATTTTCTGTACTGCTCAAAATGCTGATGCAAATATAGAATTTAATTCCTCAATAGTGGGAAATTTTTATAAATAATCCACTTAAAAGACAAAATACGTTAAATGTCCCATGAGTTAAAAGACTACGACACTGAACTTTCTGATAGCCAACCCTAATGTCATACAGAACTATCAGGAATTGGCAACCCAGACTTGCCCAACCTCTGGGAAAACATTTATTTTCTAGTTATTTCCTGCTTCATGTTGTGTTTTAAATTCAATATTTAAGCCATAGTAAACCACACATATATGGTTTTACCTAAACAGCCTGGGCCCGATTCACAATGGGAGTTGGGTGCAGTAAAGTTACGAGTGCGGAGTATCCACACTTGTGGTGGAATCTCCGCATTGTGTACTGCAAAGAGTTATTTTAACAGGTCACACTGCAGGTTTAAACTGCTGAAGTCAGACCACAATGGTGGGCCTGCAGCCATGTATTCCTTTGTTACACTAGAGGATGGCACAATAAGTGCTGCAGTCCACAAGACATTTATCTTTTCTTGCCCTAGTTGTATTTCTACAATCTATACTATGCCCTATTATATAAATTAAATGTGCCAATCAGGGATTAGCCATTTTCTACATATTTTTAGGGGTCAGAGCACATACAGTGGGTAGAAGCGCAGAGTGTGCAGTTGCTACAGAAATAGTAATAAAATTCAGCAAAATACTACATATATTGGTGGTACTCTTTAAACATGCTGGGATATGGCCATCCCTGGCCACAAGAGACACGTATTAAGGAAATGAGGCCCCAGACCCCACTTACTGCCAGTGAGTACTAACATAGGAATTTAGGTGCATTTACACTATCACACTACAACAATCAGGTTTGGTGTGATTCGGGTTGATTTTTCTAACTTTTATGTCATGGAATTTTCTAGAGATATTAAGTATTTTTAGTTCTTTGCATTTGGAGGACTGTGACTACTCCTTGTCTGGTGCCATCAGCTTCTGCCCCTTTTAAAGAAGAGATTTTGCAGCAGACCTTTTCTGCTGGAAGGTCCTCATATGGCACCAGAAATACTTGCTAGAGCAACTGTTGTGGAGGGATTTGACTATGTAGATAAGGAGACAGTGCCAGCTATACTTGATATTACTGCTGCTGTTTCTAAAAATAAGGGGAGTTGTATCTAGAGGTTCCATAAAAGACATTCTTTGACCACTGCCAGAACAACTTCAGGTTAAGGTAGTGATTCCTTCATTTCTACAGCAGTAGATGGTGCCAAACTGGCCAATAATGTGGTCTTCTATGGCAAGTGCCACCAGTGCAATTGAAAAATGCCACAGTAAATCTCAGGGGCATAATACATGTCCCTGCCACCCTGAGCAAAGGGGGGACATCCCTTAAAAAAACTGAAAGATGTTTCATTAAGAGAGATTTATTATTGTTTGTTTATCTACATTGTTTGTTGCTGGCATGTTTGAAATAGACACTATAAACATGTTGTATTTGATATAATCTTAATTTTAATTCAGATTAAGATTAGGTCATACGCACCGAAGCCTATGCGGAATATGTCAAGGAGCGCCGTCACATGAGGTAGCATGACACACGTAACTCCACCCAAGATGGTGCTTGTAGCCTACAATAGACAGGACTGCTCCTCTAGCATGAGAGAGGTTGGCTGGGTTGGATATCCCAATCTAACTTGGCCATGCTTTAAAAAAAAAAAGAAATGCCCAACAGCTCTTTGAGAAGCATCTGTGCCTGCTGTGAACTTTTTAGAAGTATTTGAATGGCATAGGATTGCTGATTGAGTGAACTTTCTCTTAAGTGTCTTAAAAGCCTCTACACCTTAATAACCCCAAGAAAAAAACTATTCTCATTTTATCATTTTTCAACACACAAGAGATGTCACTAGTTATTTCTCCAAATGAATAAATTGTCAATACCATTTTGCAAATCTAAAAAAGTTTATTTGACAATGGTAGATGAAGACCATTCCAATATTGATGAAACTTTCTTTCCATCCACAGAAAGACCAGTCATTCACTTTGCCTCAAAGTTAATCACCCTCGTCTTTCTCAAATTCAAACCTCTCATTTTGAATGATAAATTATGTTGCTGAAGTATCAATACAACAAGACTCAAATATACTGGATGTTCAATCAAAGTATTTGAAAATAACAAGAGGTCATCCAAATAAAGCAGTACACATGGATTTAAAATGTTCCAAATTGGAGAATCCATAAAGTGCTGATAAATTGCTAGGGCATTGCACAATCCATATGGCATTACATAATTGTCAAATTAAGAGTAGGCTGTAAAGGGTTTAGACTTTTTTAGACCCATGCAAATTGGGATTCATGAATCGTTTGCAAATCAAGAAACACAAATTTTATTGGATGAGAGGCCCTTTTTTCATGTTGTACCATTTGGGCTAGCAGTTCCAAATGTGGAACTACAAACCCGAACGATCAGATTGGCTGCCTCAAAAGAACAATTTTTCTTGCAGGAGTCATTAAAAGATGCAGAGCATGGTGCCCGTGTCCTCAGAAAAAACTTAAAGGACATAGAGGGGGAGAGGGTGGGAACACTCTGACCACAAAAACCATAGTGGGGGAGCCTACAAAGGGCCACCAAATGGAGTGAAAAATTGAAAAGGAGTCGCAGGATCGGATCATTTTCTAAAACTGGTTCTGTGGACCCCAGCTGCATTTTAGGTGAAAGGGATCTGCAAATCACACAAAGGAACTGTGCATCCAGGAAAGTTTCATGACCATGTACTACAAACCCATGGCAAGCTTCTCTGATCTGTGCATTGCCTATTGATGATTCACGGATATGGATTCAGAGCTGCGTACCTCCAAAAGCCCTTGGTCTAGGAACTTGGACATGATGCTTGACCTGGACTCACGTGTCCAAACTAGGAAACATTTAGAAAAATAATAAATAAGACCAAGCCAAAGGCCATGCCTATAGACCAACTATTGTGCGCAACAGCTGTGTAATGTCGGGGTTGGCTCCTGACAGCAGGTTGATCACAGAACCTGATCCACTTCCCACTGTGCACTGCTAAAGGATAAGTGAAGTGGTTACTGGCTGTCTACCATCAGTTGGGCACCGGCCCTACAGCCAGCACATGTTAATTAGACCCAGTTACTTGAAATAACTATAACTGTTTCACCTAATTTTAGCATCACTTTGGCCTTTGTTTTTTTCAGTGAATGTCTGAGGTTTTTTTTAATGCAAAGTCAAATATTATTTCCATACCTAACTATACCCTCAATTTATCCATTTGTTTCTTTCAGTGAATTTCTATTTATTTTTTAACGTAAAGTAACATTTTATTACCATACATAAGGCCAACCCCCTGGCATATGGCTAAAGGCTTCTTAGGACGTAGTCCTGCCCAGGCCCTGCACCTAACTCCCCCAGGGGCAGCCAACCCCCGGCGAACCGTGTCCTTAAATCACTTTGGTTTCTTCAGTAAGCATACATATACATATATCACAATGTATATCACAACTAAATATGGTGTGTATTGCTCAAAGGATTGATGAAGATATTCAGTATCAGAGCATCCTTGTCATTTATGGCTTATGGAAAAGGAGAACTAACTAGCATGCAAATATATTCTTGTCAATTCTTATATATGTTATAGGAAATACATTTTTAACGTAATTACTTTTTTTTAACAAACAAAATTCATCATTTGGGTATCGGTCTTTCAAAGGTTTGCTATTAAATTTGTTATTTCTCTGCTTTCTGCCAGACCAACCCTTATAAACTTTACTGTTAAATAGAAAAGACTGCCATCAGGTGGCCAATACATATAAACTTCCCCTTACCACAACCGGGTACAGACTGTGCCACCACAGTTACAGCATGCACATTTTTCGATTCCAAGCCACATCATCTCAACATTAGTTTTATAATAGAGGTCGAAGCTATTGTAGTATAGGCGGAGAATTTAATTTCCACATGTTTTTAAAATAGTTCCCAACTTTTAAAAATAATTTTCAAAGTATTACCAAGGTACAGAATTATGCATTTAATTATCTTCATTAGTAATATGAAGGCTGATGGCGCCTTTATAGTTTATAAGCGGTGTTTACAAAAACACAGGTAAGTCACATTTATAAGTGAGGAACAACCAGTCTAAGACAGAACATGTAGGAATGATAACTATAATCGCAAAACATGCCTTTACATATTTATGTTACATATTTGATCATGTAAGTACGCAAAAGACAACTAACCTATCAACCCTTTAAAAATGCTTATGATTTTCGTAGTCATGTGAGTTTCTTGCTTAGGCCAGTACCTGGTAATTTGGTGGCCGCAAAGACGTTTGACCAAGGAGTGTCCAGACTGATTGAGGGGCAGGCCAAACCACAAGCGACCACTGATACACTGTATAAGTCCTAGAAAAACACGGATTCAGAGTCTAAAAGACATTTAAATAAAAAGAAATGAAATCAGATTCCGAAAGACTTCTAAATAGTGTTCCAGGAAGCTGTATCTATTTATTCAGCATTACTCCAGATGTTACCAGTTTATTTTACCAAAAGCAATCCATTCAGGTTGTTCTCCTCACTGAAATGATTTTGTGCATGTTTGTATGGCTGTGTCTTGTGGCTACCTGTGTCCTGCTGAACTGATTACAGTCACAGTCTATGGTAATTGCCTGTTCCTCTTCGGATCCAAATATAAGTCTCTAGAGCTGTGCCCAGCCCGAGCTAGATGGCACACACCGCAGCTCTGAGCATCAGCAGTTTATTCTTGCTGCAGATAACTTGCCTGAGGCTTAATGACATCATCACCATGAAGTTTCAGCCATTACCCACATCCCTGTACTGTGTTATTAGCATCACTGCACTCAGCGGAAGAGCTCCTTTGAACGTCTAACAGATGTCAGATATGGACTGTATCAAAAGAAGGAGTAATTCAGACCAAATGGTTATCAAGGAAAATATGCGAGAAGGCACCGTCTTTGAACATTTCCACAAGGAACAACGTTATTGCTTCAAAGATCTTTGTGGGACAATGTCCTCTCACAGAGCATGAAGTTTATTTATTTGTTTGTTTAAGTGTTATATAGTGCACTGGTTGTCAACTTTTAATTACTTTGTATCACTTTTGTCCAGTCATCAGTATATTGCAGACAATATGTATTTTGTATTTAGGGCCATATGTACGAAGTAATTTTCCTGTCTCAAACGGCCCAATTTGCAGAATTGGGCCGTTTGCGGCAGGAAACACGCATTTTGGGATGTGCAAAGCCCAAATTGCGATTCAGTAACTTGTTACTGAATCGCAATTTGGGTTTTGTGATTGAGTATTAGGAAGGGGCATTTTTTTAGAGTGTTCACCCCTAATACCGAATAGCAAGGGTATGTGTGAATGTTTTGCGACCTTAAAAGGGTCGCAAAACATTTGCTTTAACCCTCGCAAATAGGAAGGGGTCCCAGAGGACCCCCTTCCCCTTTGTTAATGCATACGACAACATTTTTTAAGAGCAAGCAGTGGTCCCACGGACCACTGCCTACTCTTAAAAAATGAAACTGAAATGTGTCTTTTTCAAACGCATCCCATTTTCCTTTAGGAAAATGGGCTGCATTTAAAAAAAGAAAACAATTTATTTAAAAGCAAACAGACATGGTCTCCTGTCCCCAGTAGGACACCATCCCTGTGTTTTCAGTGATTCCCAATGGGTCGCAAATTGCGACCTACTTCATGAATATTTAATGAGGTAGGTCTATTTGCGACCCACTGGGAATCACAAATGAAACTCAATAGAGTTTCGTACATTCGAAATTGCGATTTCCTAATTGCGATTCACATGAAATCACAATTAGGAACTCGCAATATCAAACGTTCAGACATGAGGCCCTTAGTCTTTCAGCCGGAGAAGATAAAGTCCCACATTCTTTAAATGCATTACGCTGGTGGTGGATTCAGGCAAATGATTTATTGAAGAGTTCAGCTTTAGGAACTTTCCTGAATTGGAGGTAGTTTGATTATGACATGATTTGGGGCTCCAGGGCATTTCACATTTTGGGGAGCAACATACACACAAGTGTACTGGCTTACTAGGCATTGAACACAAAAGTCCTCATTACAAGTCAGGTGGAATAGGGTGATGTTTTTGCCACACATGATAAATACCTTCTATTCTGACTTTTCAACCTGCAAATGAGGCATAGCATGCAGAATCTTTATTTGGCACACTAAATTTCACGTTTTGTATTTTGTACTGGGCTTTTCCCTCAACAAATTTCAGCAGGTGTGACCCGACTGAATCTATCAGCAGAAAACTGCGAGGATGTGGTAATTATCACACAACTCATATTTCTGATTCCTGTACAAACACGCATTTGTAATGAGGGTAAAAGAAAAAGATCCATCGCTTGAGTCTACTTGCATAAAGGCCATTAAGTGCATGTGCTAGCTGTAGTCAGATAAACTTGCATAACCCGAAATTGGATGCACATTTTCAATGTAGTTTGAAACTAATTATCTGAGCAAAATGCACCTCTGATGAAAGATGGTTAGTGCATAAAATAATAATTGGATACTCCAGATTCAATTATAGAGCTTTGTTCCTGTGGTGATCACACCACTGTGTTTACATTAGTATTTATATAGATTCTCAACTGGAAAAGGAAATAAGATACTGTGGGAATTCACCACTAAGAGGGGGATGAGAGGGTCTTATTCAAGACCACTGCTAATAGGACTTAATGACAGACAGCTAAAAGGCAACACGAGTGAATTTACATCATGGACCCGTCATATTGCACATTAGCACTGGTACAACCCGAATTGGTTGGCATACATTTCATGTTATTTAATTCTCATCATGGCTGCTGCACTTGTAATGGGCAGTACCAGCTGTTCTCAGTAGCAGGTTTCTTTTACTTGAGTGTCACACTATTAGCACTTTTCCACAGAGCTGGTGAAGTTTCACTGGAACAATAATAGCCCTAATCAAAAGGTTTGTTTACCAGTAACGAGCAGTTTCAGAACTTCTGCACCATTAAAGAACAAGTAACTGTAATTCACAACACGGGTCCCATGTGTACAGTGCATTACACAATGCATTACATTACAGTGTAATGTAAAGTAGATTAAGGGTGGGCATAGCTGGCTTAATACTGTCTGGCATAATTACTCATAATTACTGCAAAATTACTCAGAATTATGCGTAATTAGGTGAGAAGTGTAATCCAGCTTTTAGTGCTATTTTCTTAGTGCAAAATGCACCCTCACGTCCAAAATGGGCCTGAGGATGTATTATGCACTAAGAAAATAGCACTAAATGCTACAGGACACTATGCCAGTAGCCAGCAGCAGCTTGTTCTCCCTTAGTTCATTGTTTCTGTGCTTCTGCGGTAGGATGTTTGCCCAAAATTACTCTTAATTACTCACGCTGGTGTTAACTTGTAATATCTGTAATTTCGCATCACAAGAGTAATGCATAATTACTAAAATTACTCTGATTACTCTGTCATAATAAAATTTTGCCTGGCCTAGTCTAAATAATTGCAATAACCCTCCCTATTTAGTACATATCTTGATTAATTGTTTGTTTGATGGAATGACCTGTTTGCCAACATATAATAATGTTTTTCAAATATTACACATCACTTCCTAAAATTTTAAAAGCAAACTCTTTTATAGACTGCCCATTTCTTAAAACCAAACTTCATGTATCCAGACTTCAGATATCTGAAGGTGTACCTTACCCAATCCTTCTTTATTTCTTTACATTCTAGGGCTTTTAGTCCTGCTTCTAGAACTAATGGGAAAAGCTAAACTAAGGCAATAGAAATCAAATAGGGAAACCAGTACCCCTAATTTGGTCACGCCGCTCATGGGGAGACCTCTAAAACATGATAGGTCAGATGTACAAAATTTTAACGGTCACAAATATTATGATCAGCAAAATTAGAGCATTTGTGTCTGCTAAAAAGAGTTTTAGTAAGTTTTAAAGACATTTTAAGAGTTTGTAAAGTTTTAGCATCTTCTAAATTGGGTCCAGAGATAAAGAATGGCAATTTGGAAGGGGCGGGTTGTGGTTGTCCCTTCCAAATTGTGATTCAGATCACTATGTATCAATGGTTTGCAACCAAAATTCCAGTTGCAAAGCATTTAAAATGTTCTGCTGTGGTGGTAACCTTGGTGGTACCAAGATGGGGTGGTAACCTTTTTGAAAAAGGGATGGAGTGTTCTTTGGACCCCTTTCCCTTTGTGAATTGTTGAAAATCTGCTAGACGAGTAGGCAGTGGTCTAGGGGACTACTGCCAAATCTCAGTGTTTTAAAAAAAACGAAATGTTTATTTTCAAAGGAACCCAATTCCTTTTAGAAAATTGGGTTGCGCTAGAGAAAAAAAGAGGAGGTGGCCAACTAACCCTTGCAGGATACCATTGCTGTGTTTGCATCCAATTGGAGTGAGTTGCAATTTGTAGCCTACTTAGGGCTTGATTATGACTTTTGTTGCAGCGGGAGGGGACAGTACCCAACCGCCACACTCCCACTGCAACAAAGCTGTGGTCGAGCCCCCGCCAGATTAGGAGTTTCCTCCTGTCTGGTGGACTGGTTTTTGGTGTTCCCATGGTGGTGCCTCTCAAAATGGGCACCGTAATGGGAATGCCAAAAACAGTTCCTGTGCTGCATGGAGTGTAAAGTCCATACCGTGCAGGAACTGGTGTACATGCACACAGGAGGGGCACAAGTGCATCCACATGGCTTGAGGCACCAGGGGGCACCAGGGGGGCCCCCTTTGGTCCCTCTCTGCCACAGTTTTCATGGAGGTGGAACTGCCAAGCATATTGCGTCCTCAGGAGTACCACGCCACCGCCAGGGAATGGAGACACCTGGGGGGGGAGGGGGCGGCTATGCGAGAGCCTGGCTGCACCGACGCGACGGCCCTGATAACCGGAGAGTGAACTCTGCTGACGGCGCTGTGCTCTGGGGCCTCCCCCCACCCCCCAAAAAAAAGCAGAACACTGGGGTAGTAATCTGTGCCCTGCACTGGGCGCCTGTGCCTCTCGTCAGTGAAATTGCCCTGCGGTGAGTGCTTTGGGCCTGTTTCATGCCCGGAGGCCTGGACTGAAACTGCCGGCAAAAACTGTGAGTGTGGCCGACCTGCTCAGACCTGGTGCTGTGAACAGGAGGAGCCTGCGGCGGCTGTCCTTTCCCCCCCCCCTGCTGAGATGCAGCCGGTGAGTGCGCGCTGCCTGGCCTAGACGTGTGGACCTGACTGCCCGGCCATTGAGGGGCGCAGTGCTGCGGGGTGGGGGCGCCGAGGGAGTGGAACTTACCTCTGGATCTAGCTGCGGTGCCTCCCTGGGCCTGGTGGCCTACTGCGGCGACACCAGGAGAGACCCCAGAATCGTCTCTCTAGAGACCTGCAACGGTGCTGTGGCAGCGATCAGCGGCCACTGTTGGTGTGAGCGGTGACGGGGGCCGGTCGCTGGGAGCTGGTCTACTCTGCCTCCCCCCTCCCTGCGTTGATACGGTGGCCTGTGGTTGCGCGGGCTTGCGAGACCTACTGCTGGAGCGGGACGCTGGGAGGAGGTGAGAGGACCTGCCATTGTGCGGTGCTTGGGCCTACCGCGCGGCCTGATTTCCTGGGGACGTTCTAGCGGTGTTGCGGTGGGAGTTGACGCACGTCTGCTGAGGCCGACGCAGGCACCGGGTGCTCTCCATCCAACTCATTGCGGGATAGACATTGAGGCGCAAGCGGCGACAGGTAGCCTGAGCAGCCCCTTTGCCTTCTGGTCGGCTGCGAATGTCAACTGTGCAGCAACTAGTGATGGGCCGTATACGTGCCAAGATACAGCAGGGACCGCCGCGGGCGGGCAGCGCGGATTCTCCCCGCCACAAAGAAGGGGAGGACACCGAGTCATCGACTGCGGCTCTAGCCGCTAAGATGGACACAGTCTTGGCAGCGGTGGAAAAGATCGGGTCTGCCTTGGAACACACCAGAGCCTCCCTGGAGACGAGAATTGATAAAGTCACTGCGGACTTCACGCTGCTGCACGCAGACCACCGGAAATTAGCTGAGAAGGTTACCCTTTACGACCAGACCCTACAGGAACTACAGCCGGTCACCCATAGCCACGCGGCTGCACTGCAAGATATGCTAGACCGAATACATGCGCTGGAGGATAGAGCTGAAGACGCGGAGGGACGCTCCCGCCGCAACAATATTCGCGTGGTGGGTCTTCCGGAGGGAGAAGAAGGGCGAAACCCAGAACAGTATGTGGAGAACTGGTTAAGAGACATTCTACCCCAAGGAGCACTGTCGTCGCAGTTTACGGTGGAGCGTGCGCACTGTATACCGGCGCAAAGGCCCCGACCAGGGGCTAGGCCATGCCCGTTCCTTTTTAAACTACTCAATTACAGAGACAGGGATACAGTACTACGTGAAACACGCAAGTTGGAACACCTCAAAGTAGGAGGCAGCCAGGTCATGTTGTTCCCTGACTATACAAGCGTTAGTGCAGCGGCGCAGAGGCAACTATATGGCAGTGAAGCGTCAACTTCGAGATCTGGGACTACCCTACTCTCTACTATTCCCGGCTCGATTACGAGTGGTGACGAAAGGAGGGACCCGCTTCTTTGATTCTCCGGCGGATGCATGGGACTGGCTAGAGGAGTCCGGATTGTGGAAGGGACCGCGCCCATCGGTCCCAGATACTGGCGGCCTGGCAGGTGGCAGACCACGGCGACGAGGAAAATGGGCGACACGCAGGAGAGCAAACCTGGGGTCGGCAGCGCCAAGCCCGGAGAAGATCAGACAGGAAAGACAAGAAGCCCTAGAAGCGGTTGCGACACTCGGGCCGGCGCGCGGCAGGGATGGACTCACTGCGGGCTCTCCGGACTTGAGAGTGGACAGTGGCTCATCGTCCCCTGCAACAGTGGACTCTGAAGATCTGGATCAACCAGTGGTCACTCCACAGACCGCGGACGATATAATCTGATGGGACACTGCCAAACTGGACTATATCATAAGCAGATCACGCAAGTATTGTCTTAAATTGTGCTGGTTATGTATGCCCTTCACTCGACACAGTTAACACGGGGCGGCACAGCTATTGCAGTCAATGTGCAAGATACAACACATAACACCCAGATGGCTGTGGCCGCTTTGACACGTCATACCCCACGCGCCGTCACGACATATAGAGATAGGGGAAATGTTGCTCTTTTAAGCCACACACTGCGCCCCTACAATGAATCGGAGACTTATTTTGATGGCACCGCTTACAGCAGAGACAGGGAGGGGTACGCTACGACATAACACCGTCTGCTCACACGACCCCTCCAGACAGCTTGCTGGAATAGTCTAACATCCTACATTGTTAAGGACGTTTGCACGGCTCTCTCTGCAGAGTTCGCCCCCACTGTTATGAGGTTCGACGTTGAATCTTTGGTTATGTTAAGACAGGCCGGTACACATCTACCCATCCCCGTAACAGGCTCAATTTCACGACAACTCCCCCCGTCGCTCCAAGTGCTTTCCCATTCTAACAATGACGTGCACTAACATAATGACATGGAATATACGTGGCATGCATACGCCCGCGCGCCGCTATTCAGTCTTTGCCTACCTCCAGCGTCACCAGGTGGGCATCGCCCTCTTACAGGAAACGCACATGACACAGGTAGAACTGGACAAACTGCGTAGACGCTGGTGGGGACAGGTACATGGAACAGTGTATTCAGCACACGCGCGAGGCACGTTAATATGGGTTAGGGCGGGCATCCCGTTTATCTGCGAAGAGGTGGTAAATGATCAGGAGGGCAGATATTCCTTAGTCAGGGGGCGACTCAATGGTCAGGTAATCTTACTGGGTTCACTATATGCCCCGAATGTGGACCAATCCTCATTTCAGGAGCGGTTGACGCAGGCATTGTCCCCCTATGCAGGATTGCCCTGGCTTCTAGGGGGGGACTTTAATTCGGTACTTGATGTTGATGCAGACAGGTCCTTTCCCCCTCTCCGCAGCACCTCTGCTGTGTCTAATGCTCACGTTCTCGTGGATTGGCTCGCACACTGGGCATTACTAGACATGTGGCGAGTGCTCAACCCCACTGAGCGCATTTATTCCTTCTATTCGGCGGTACATGACTTGCATGTGCGAATAGATAGAGTGGTGGGATCCCAATCCCTGCTCCCGTTGGTCATGAAAATGGAGTACCTAGGTCGGACACACTCCGATCACAACCCTCTATGGCTTCAACTGAGTTGGGAAGCCGACCGCCCTCCCATACCTACATGGTGCCTTCATACGGCCGCATTAGAAGACCTGGACTTCCGTTCCTCACTAGGGACGGCCATTCTAACATATTTTGAACTTAATGAAGGCACGGCGAGTAATGCGCTAGTGGAATGGGACGCTTTCAAAACAGCGATTAGAGGCCACTGCTTGGGGGCCACGTGGAACATACGAAAACAATTGTCAATATCGTTAACAAAGATAGAGTCCCAGCTCCTGCAATATGAGCGCGATGAAGAAGGGAAGGGTAATGATTCGGGCCGGCTGCGAGGGTTGCGAGACCAACATGCAGAATTGCTGGAGAGGCTGAGATGCCACAACTATGCAGCCCATACAGCCCGCACACATGCCTCGGCTGATAGGGCGGGCCGTTTGCTTGCCTGGCTGCTGAGGCAGGAAAGCGCCTGTGCTCCGATTGGAGCTATACGTACATTGGAGGGGACTCTTGTGTATACGCAGCGGGAGATCCATAAGGCTTTCACAGACCACTACGCCCAACTATACCAGTCTGGAGGGCGCTGCTCTGGTCAGGGGCTGGAGCACTTCCTCGACTCCGCCCGGTTGCCTACCGCTTCGGTCGAACACCAGGAGGCGCTCAATAGCCCGCTCACCCTGGAGGAGATCGGTGAAGCAATCGGATCTATGGCATCTGGGAAGACGCCGGGGCCGGATGGCCTGCCTGCTGAATACTACAAGGCCTACCGGGAGCCCCTTGTGCAACGCCTACATGCGCTGTACACCACAGCACTAGAGGAACAGAAGTTGCCTCCCTCATTACAAGAGGCATATCTAGTATCTCTCCTGAAACCGGATAGGGATCCCACGGTACTGGGCTCGTATCGGTCCTTAGCCCTCCTCAACACCGACTATAAAATACTTGCTAAGTTGTTAGCGGTCCGACTAGCGTCGGTCGTTCCGGAATTGGTTCACGTTGACCAAATGGCTTTGTGCCCGCGAAGAGCACCTCCCTGAATCTCCGGCAATTTTTCAGGGTGGCAACGGATGCACTGCAGAGGTGGCCCAGAGCCGGGTGTCTTCTGTTGGACAGATAGCCCCAGTCTAGGCTTTCGATTGCCTAGACTGGGGCTATCTGTCGGCAGTGTTGATGCGGTATGATCTGGGCCTGGGGTTTCTCCAGATGGTTGACCTCCTTTACAAAAGTCCGGTGGTCCGCGTGCGGTTGGGGCCACACATATCAGGCGCTATACCAGTGCGCAGGGGTACAAGACAAGGGTGCCCCCTATCCCCGCTCCTGTTCGCGCTCGCCATAGAGCCTTTAGCGGCAGTAATGCGTGAGACGCTGGGAATGGGTATCCCTCTTGGAGACGCGGTACACCAAGTGTCGCTCTACGCAGATGACCTACTAGTCTATGTGAAAGACGTTGACAACATACCTGATCAGTTGGCGCGCCTGTTGCGGGACTTTGCCGCAGTCTCGGGATTGAGAGTGAACGCTGGAAAGTCATGCATTTACACGTTCGGCGAGGGGGGTCATAACCCACATTATATTCTCAACGGTGCGGAGGTGCAATGGAAAGAGTGTACCTTCCGCTATCTAGGGATCCAGATATATCGCCAGCAGAGAGATTTATTTGACGGCAATCTGGGGAGGGCCTTCTCCGCGATCCGGTCGCAGATGATATTTTGGAGTACGCTCCCACTGACGGTCACTGGTAGAGTAGCATTGACCAAAATGGTGATTCTTCCCCGGCTCCTGTATTATTTCACTAATCTGCCCCTTTATGTCCCAGCTGCTTTCTTCGCTTCCTTTGCCAGAAGGCTGAGGGATTTTTTGTGGGGGAGCTCCCGACACAGGATAACGCTAGGAAAACTGTACCTTCCTACTGACCAGGGAGGCCTGGCTACGCCCTGCCTTGAGCACTACTATTTAGCCGCCCAGATGCAGTGGATAGCCTGATGGCTTGCGGACAGGAACCGGGAGGACACAGCGACCTCGCTGCCACCCTACACACTTGAACAAATAATCAGGCTTTTCCATCCTGCTACTAGAGCCGCAGCGCCAAAGCCGCTACTACTGGCAGTAGCGTACAAATGCTATCGCAGATGTTTATATATCACTAGGACCCTTGTGCCTTATGCACCGGCTATACCATTAGAGGGCTCTCCTTGTGGGACAGAGGTTCTCACATCCTTGGCAATTGCAGACTGGCAGGAAGCTGACATACAGACGCTGGGTGACCTGTATCGAGATGGGGTCCTTATCCCATATATGACACTAGTGGAAGAAGAGGGGCTCCCGCGGGGCGATTCCTTACACACCGCTCATTGGTAGAGACGCTAACATCTAAATGGGGAGACATAACTGCTGAGCCCACTCAGCATCTTACTATCCAGTATTTACACGTTATGGGGCGGGGGCGCCACCTGGTGCGCTGGTTTGCGGCGTCGCTCCGACTCCATACGGCGCTCAGTCTAGCGCCACTTCGGCGTAAGTGGGAACTGGACTTGGGGAGACAAATGGCGGACAAAGAGTGGGCACGGATGCTTGGCAGCCCGGTGCACATACCGCGCAATGTACGATTTCGCCAGATACAGTTGTTTATCGTCCACAGGGCATATCTCACTCCTGAGACAATCAATAGGTATTTTCATCGCACAGATGCGGTGTGCCCACGATGTGCTGAGCTTGGGGCTGGGTTGACACACATGTTATGGAGTTGCTCTAAATTGCTAGCATACTGGCGTGAGGTAGGCAGACTGTTACACACCTGCACAGGTTGTGATATACCCTTTGACTGGACTGTATACCTTCTACACCACTTCCGCAGGACTCCAGCCTTGAAAGCCACATCTCGATTTCTTGACCTGGGGATTGTGGTCGCTAAGCGCCTCCTGACTAGGCGATGGAAAGCAGCGGACCCGCCACACATACGCGCATGGATCTATTCATTGCTGGCCTGGGCTAAAGCAGAGGGGATTGCCATACAACGGGAGGAAACACTAGGGCTGCGCAAGGTGCCCATGGCGGCTCAATGGGGGGGCATGCTTCAGACACTACAACACGCAGAGGAGGGGACTCCCGGGGGTTGCACTGCACAGGAGAGTCCCGACCAGATAGGGGATGCCATACACCAAGTACACCCCTGACACCAAGCCGCCGTATTCCATGAACGCAAACACATTACCGAGGCACACATGTGGGAATGGAGTTGGTAGCGAGAAGGGGTACATAACAAATCGCCAAGTAATAGCTAGTGACGCATGTACGGGAGGGACGTGAAACAGGTAGTCACCTATGTACCGGTCACTGTTGTTGTTATTGTTTAACTGGTTCTTTAAAATCGTCATCTGTTGGATAGGCCGAGGTGAAAGTGCTGAAAGAACTGACATGGGATACCATCGCTAAGATGCCACCAAGTGTTCACACGGTGTCTATACCCATTTCACCATTGCCTAAATGATTGCATACTGAGGCCTTTCCACATGGGAGGACCCTCTCTGTTGTTCTTGCATGTCCTGCATTGCAGTGGAGAAATGTAAGTTCTGTTTTTGATTAACGGTGGCATTAGGGGACCGCGACCCAAACGTCCTTCATTTCTGTACTGTAATGTGAAATAAACTCAATAAAAACAGATTTAAAAAAATAAAAAACTAAGGAGGGACTAACAAGCCTCATAATAAATCAGAAGACAGCATTTACGAAGGACAAAGACACAAGCCAATAAAAAATATGGGCAGGGCAGTGGGCGGGGCTTCCCTCACGTACTGAACTATCACAGATCATCCCCAGAGCAGCGCTTGCGCGCTGGCTCAGGGCTCGACCTAAAAAGGTAAACTTACACTTTTGTGTAAATTCACTATTTTCTCCTATTCGCAAAGGTATTTACGAGTAGTATTTTTACAACTGCAGAGTCTCTGCACTCGTGGTGGAGATTCTACACATATAAACATAGGACAGTCCTATCTTTAAATGTTCTCAGTTTCCGCCACAAGTGAGGAGACTCCACAGTCATAAAGTTACTACTCGTAAAATATCTTTGTGAATTGGAGAACACTGTAAACTTACACAAAAGTGTAAATTTACCTTTGTGAATTGGGTCCACAATATTCAGAAACTGAGTGCCTTGTCCTGTTGCTTGCCAATTAATATTACTCCATTAGTCATTCTTAAAAAAAGAAACATACCATCAGTTTCATTAAGTGGGCTTTAGGCCCACACAAAGTTAGTGTATTGGATAGTATGCTCTGGAGTTTAGCCACAGAGAAGGTCACTTATGTATGTGCAATGAGCAATGATCAGGAGACAATTCATGTTTCTTGGAGAAGAAGGTTCTGAGTGTCTGGGAGCTTGACTCCATTTTAGCCTCACATAATGTACATTGGACGAGATACTCAGCATGCTGTGGAAGACGACGCTGTCCTTTAGATGCAAGATATTGCCTAATGCCTTAGCAGGCAACATAGTCTGTCTGCACTCTCCCATTGAATTGGTATCTCTGATAATAATGTATGGAGACACTGCTGGGAGCCCCCAAGTTTTTTATACCATTATCAGGAATACCTCTCTGACAAAACATTTATTTACAGATCAATTTATGCATATCATAGATTAGATTACTCATTGGGAAGTGCTTTAACACCAGTGGCCACAACTTTGCACTGGTGAAAACCGTCTCAGAGTCTTGATTTGTGATTTACTTAAAACCTACAAAGTTGCTTAATAGTAACACAAAGTAGCATTTTTTTTATATCTTCCATGTTACTACACATGGTTTGTGACTCAAAACCTTATCACTAACATTTGTACTCATGACTTTGCTCAAAGAAGTACACCTCCTAAAGGTAGGCGCAAAGAAGAACAACGTTTTCTCCAAACGTTTCCAAATGAATATGTGTGCTGTAGTGTAGAGCAAATAAAGTTGAAAATGTTTTATGTTAGTCTAAGCATACAATTTTGCTCTGAAAGAGTATTTTTCCTGAACAAAACCCATACTTGATACACATAGAACACTTTCTACTGTGAAGCAAAGATGTGTGTGTGGCACTAGGCACCCAGAAACTGCCAGATCTTTGGAAGAGAGCAGCAGCTTCATATCTTAGTAGATATGGTGCTGTTCTGCTGTTTCGCTACCATGCAACACAACTTAGCTTGCTGAGCTGCGCTGACTGAGATATTAGTAAATCTGTCCCTTGGAGCATAACAAGACTTACTATGACAAAGTGCAATTCTCCAGTCACTGTTTGTCAGAAAAGCCTTCTTTGAAATGTGAGGAAAATGAGTGAATGCAGTTGACCCTTTTCATTGTAACACTATGGTAGCCTGTTGACCCAAAAGTTGTCTTTTTAGTTTGCCACTGATAAACTAGACTAGTTTTCCGTGAATTTGTGCTTGGATAATTACGCTAATGTACAGCTTACGACTGCATTTCAATCAACACACATGGTCAGATAGAACCAGTTGGACTGAGCACAAATAGCGTTCCAATAGGTAGCCTTAGCACCTTACAAACATGAAAACAATGGTTAGTTTACCATATATGAATGCTACCAACAAAACCTTAGTTTCACCTCATAATCTAAATATTGGTAAATATCCTAGATTTTCTATCTGCCTGTATGGAAGCAGATTATGACCTATGAGAATTCCTCTTTTTTTGCTTTTGAAGCTTTGTTTTTGGGACTTTTGCTGTGAGTAAGGTGCCCTATTGGAATCTCCTCCACTGTAAGCTTTTATTTAAAAACAGATTGGGGAGTGGCTTGGGCGCGCATGGAGTGAGTCGCCTTCCATCGCGTCTCCGCTTCGGCGCTTCCCGCTATCGCTGATTGCCCGGTCGCTGTGGTCCTTATCACTCGCTGCTGGCCTCTATGACCTCTGGGGTCCACCGCTGCGAGTGCCTGCTGCTGTGGGAGCCGTCCGGAGACCCGGCGCTCTGAGGAATCTGCCTCTTGACGGTCTGCCCGCTCCCGCCGCCATTTTCTCTGTCTGCTGCGGAGGAGCCTCGAGCGGCGGTGGACGCCCTCCCCTGCGACACTGCTGCGAGGCGCTTTGTTCCCGGGGGGAATCAGGAGCACTGCGATGCCTGGGCACCATCGGTGGGTCTGCGGGAGGCCGGCTCCCCTGCTGGGCGCTGTCGATTGCTGGAGGAGTCCGGAGAGCTGACAGAGGCCTGTTGAGCCCCGCGGATCCTGCGCATTGCCGCTATCACCGGACCTGCCGTGCAGGGTGGACATTGCTGGGCCGCTAGGAGGCTGGAGGTACCGGGGCAGTGGGTGCGCTGCTGTGGGCGTGGGTGGCTCGGGGGATTCCCATGGTGTTCCCCGGCCCCGCCGCCATTTTGTCTTTTCTGTGAGGCCTACACACCCCTGACCCTGACGCTGGTGCCACTGCCTGATGCCTGATGCCTGGCCCTCGGCTGGGAGGATCATCTTCGTGGGGCCTTGAATGTGACTCTCCTTTCTGCAATTTGGCTGCCTTGACGTCTCCTGCACCCTGGGCCCTTCTGAGCACTCCCATAGCTCACTGTGGCCCTTGGGGACCCCCCTGATTCTCGAGAGGGACAGCCTTGGGCCCAGCGCAGTCGTGCCTTCACCCACTGACTTTAATGCTGATCTTTGCCTGGCCTGCCTAGCCCTACTGCAACTTGGTGCCCTCCACGTAGCTTGGAACCCACGGCCTTCTGTGGGGGTGTAGCCTGGCTTGGTAATCCTGGTTGTTGGCCCCTGGAACGCCGCTGCCTTTGCTTGGACTCCACTTTGTTACGCCTGCAGCACGCTTGGGAACTGTGAGCCCTCGACATCGCTCGGCGGTCCGGAGTCCGAGCTAGCTCTGTACCCACACCCCCTACTGCTTGCTTGGCCTCTCCCGGGGCATTGTCTGCACGCTCTTTGATTTCATTGTGGGTGCCCCCTTGAGACAGAATCCTCACCACCCCTGCGTACCGCAGTTCTGCCTCCCAAGCATAGAGGGGCTAAGGAACCTGACGCTGCGACCCCCCGGGGGAATCCGGTGGCCTCCCTGTGGTCCAAATCACTCCCCAACACGCAAGGTGACCCTGCTTCTTCCTTGCCGCCGTCTGAAGTGCCGGTATCTGGGGTGCCCATCACCCAGGCGTATATGTCGGCATTCCTGCAGGAGATCAAGACCGAGATTGGCTCTCTTCATCAGGACTTCAAGGCTGGGCTGCAGGACATTCGCAGAGAAGTTACTGAACTCGGTGATAGGGTGGATGGCCTTGAACGCACGATGGATGCTCGGACGGAGGACGTCGATGGCTTATGGAAGAAAGTAGCTGAGCTAGAGGACCAGAATATCACCCTTCAGCTGAAGCAGGAGACCTGGAGAACCGTAGTAGGCGGAACAACCTCCGTATTAGAGGTGTTCCATTGGGAACTGAAGGGTCGGATATTCTATCATATACAGCAGACCTCCTTACGCCATCCGAGAGGGGGAGGGCACTTCTCCGCCCATGCTTGACAGGGCTCACCGGTTATATGCCCCTCGCAACCGCCCTCACTTTGTCCCAGACATCATCACACGGGTCCACTTCTATACAGATAAGGAGGCCATACTTCGCAAGGTGCAGGGAGTGCAAACGTTCTCGTACAATGGTCTCTCTGTCCAGATCTTCCAGGATCTTGCACCCTCTACTCTTCGGCGCAGGAAGAGCTTCAAACCTGTGACTGACAAGCTGCGGGACCTTGCAATTAAATACCAGTGGGGCCACCCTTTCACCTTGATGTTCTCTTGGGAGGGTAGACGTCGGAGTATCCGCTCCCTGCAAGAGGCGCAGCGTCTTCTCCATCTTCATATTGACCCTGAAAACGATGCTCCTCCGCCTTCTGGTACTCGGCCCATGGGCTCTCTTCGACCGGAGTTGTCCACTGTTCTTCCACCTCGTTCTAGGCGACTCTCCAGAGATATTGACTCCGCACAGGCTAAACGGGAGGCCATCGATCAGGTGCGGTCCCTGAGTGCCTCACCGTCCCTTACGAACTAGCCACCTCTGACGCTGTGATGTTTTTGGCTCTGCCGTCATCCTGGGCCTTTCCAGTGGGGCCCCTGCGCTAGGACCCAGTGACTGGTCTTCAATGTGCCTCATTTCCAGATCTGCACGGGAAGCTGCCGACGGACGCTCTGTACCTCGTGTGTGTCCAACACCCCCCCTTGTTGGAGTCCTATAAGGGAGTGACTTCTCTGAGATGATCCGCCTTCGGGATACCGGATTGTCCCGTTTAGACTCTACATTACTGAGGCCCAGTTGGCCTGTTTATCTTTTATGTCTTTTTTTTTCTCTTTGGTTCTCTTTTTTTCTTCTCTTTTCTCTGTCCTTTTCGGATGCGTCGGGATTGTTTTTCGATTGGTGTTGTCACAATTGGTTTGCGGAAGGGTATTGGTGGTTGTCGGGGGGGATTGGCTGGGTCTTTGCCCACCTGCTTGTATTGTGGATGCCTCAGACGCCCTTGTCCCTCTGCCGTCCTACCGCTTATGTGCGCTTGGGTGGACTACTGGCTCCTTTGAGACTGAGATCCATTTTCTTCCTTACCTTACGTCTCCCTCTAGTTGTTTTTCGGTGCTGCCTCTTCCTACTTGCTGCTGGCCCTAATGCGCGCTGCACCCTTTCTCCTACACAATGACTCACACTGTCAATTTCCTCTCCCTTAACGTAAAGGGCCTCAACTCTCCTTCTAAACGCCGTCAGGTTTGGCGCTATCTCTCTCAGCACGATCCTGATGTGATTTTTCTTCAGGAGACTCACCTGCTTTCCTCTGATACTCACCTCATGTCCCACCGCAAATATCCCACCCAGTTTTGGGCAAGTTCCCATACTAAGGCTGGGGGGGTGGCGCTTCTTTTTAAGTCTGGCTGGCGAGCGACCTCCTCCCAATGCATAGCTGACGATGAGGGGAGATTTTTAAAACTCAATATGGCTTGGGGTCGGAGCTCTTGCACTTTTGTTAATATCTACGCCCCCAACCAGAAACAGGATGTATATCTGCGACAGCAGTTGGGGATGTTACTGCGTGCGGTCTCTACCCCTATTGTTCTCGGAGGTGACTTTAACTTAGTTTGGGATCCTGAGTGGGATCGTACAGCACAGACGCACCATGTCTCGGGGGCGATGTCGGCGCAACTGAAAAATACCATTACTGACCTGGGCTTGGTCGATGCCTGGAGATACCTTCATCCAAATTCCAGGGACTACTCCTTCTATTCCCATGTTCACCGTTCATATTCGCGGATTGATCACTTTTTTCTCTCGCTCCCCTTGATGCGGGATCTCTGTTCGGCGGATATTTCAGATATTTCTATCTCTGACCATGCGCATGTCCTAATTACGCTTCAACTCCCCGCTCCTCGAGATGATCCCCTGCCACGATGGCGCCTGCCCCTCCAAGCCCTTCGCGACCCGGTAGACGTGGCAGATATCCGTAAAGAGATCGAATCTTTCTTTGTGTCTAATACCCTTGAGGATACGCCTGAGGCTGTTCGATGGGATGCCTTCAAGGCTACTATTCGAGGGGTCATCACCTCTATATCCATTGCCCGGACCCACGAGGCCCGCTTGGTTGAGACCACTCTTTCCCGCGATATTAAAGACCTGGAACATGTGGACCATGCCTCTCCATCTCTTGCTAATAAACGCCGCCTGACTGCCTTGCGCGGCCAACTTCGCCTGCACCGCACTAACAAGGCTGAACGACTGCTTGTCAACCTTAAACAGAAATTCTATGTCGGGGGCGACAAGGTTGGAGCGTGCTTGGCTCGTCGCTTAAGAGCCCAGACTGCCCGCGCCCATATCTCCAAGCTCAGAGGCCCTGATGACTCTTGGGCCACCTCGGAGAGGGATAAGAGCAATACCCTCATGGCCTTCTACAAGGAGCTTTATGCTCAGGCTCCTTGCTCCCCGGAGGCAATCGAGAAGTTTCTTGAGGCCTGCCCCTGGGATCCAATTGACCCTTACTTTAAGGGGTTGCTTGACGAACCTATCTCTCAGGAAGAGCTTGCTAAAGCCTTGAAGCAACTCCCGACGGGCAAGACGCCGGGGCCTGATGGGCTTCCGCTTACTTTTTATCGAGTTTTTTATCCGCAGTTACGGGAACATCTCCTCCATCTCTTTAATAGTTTTACGGATATTACGGGCCTTTCGCCTACGATGAAAGAAGCTGAGATTGTCCTGGTCCCTAAGCCTGGGAAAGATCCGACTTTGGCAGCTTCCTTCCGCCCCATTGCTTTGTTAAACACTGACGCTAAACTCTTCACAAAAATTCTAGCGAATAGGCTGGAACTCCATCTACCGGGACTTATTGACCCTGACCAGGTGGGATTTATCCGGCATCGTCAGGGCACTGATAACATCTGGCGCATTGCCCACCTGGTGGAAAAATCGCGTTATCAGAGCCATCCCCGCCTGTTTAGTCTCCCTTGACGCCGAGAAGGCGTTCGACCGAGTGGACTGGGGCTTCTTACGGGCGGTTCTTCGGAAGATTGGCTTGGGACCGGGCTTTATATCTAAATTGATGGCCCCTTATGCCAAACCCACTACTCGTATACGTTTTAATGGCTCTACCACTGCCCCTATTTCTATTCACTGGGGAACACGACAGGGGTGCCCGCTTTCTCCCCTTCTTTTTGCGCTTGCTGTTGAACCCCTGGCCATTGCCATCCGCTGCCACCAGGATATCCGGGGCATCCGTATGGGAGGGATGGAGCACAAGGCCTCCCTCTTTGCTGATGACCTGTTGCTATCTCTAACCTCTCCGTCGTCTTCCCTGCCTGCGGTGGCTGAACTCTTGGACTCTTTCGAGATGGCTTCGGGCTATCGTATTAATTTGGAGAAATCTCATGCTCTTAACCTCACACTCCCAGCACAGGAGGTTCAGCGTCTACGGGATCTTCTCCCTGTTCAGTGGACTGATGACTCCATACGGTACCTGGGCCTGGACTTAACCCCTACGCTCTCATCCTGGACCTCCTTGAATTGGCCTCGCTTTCGCTACTCTGTTCGCGAGGAGATGCGACGGTGGGAGGGGCTTCCTTTGGCGTGGCTGGGCCGTCTTCACGCAGTTAAGATGTCCCTTCTCCCTAAAATTCTCTATTTATTTCAGTCTCTACCCACCCCCGTTCCGCGTGCGGATATTCAGGCTTTGCAGCGAGAATTTACTAAGTTCATCTGGGGGAAATCGCGCTCTCGCTTCTCCCACAGGCTACTCCTGCTTCCCAGATCGCGGGGAGGACTGGCCTGCCCCAATCTGCTGGAATATTATTGGGCTTGCCACCTTCGTTTTATTTCTGAATAGATAGTCCCTGAAAGTGAAAAACACTGGTTCCACATGGACCGTGCGGTAGCTTGTAGACCACTCTGGGACCTCGCTTGGCTCCCGCGTTCCGCACGCCCACGCAGTTCATACCTGGCAACACCGACGAGAACAGTCCTGGAGATATGAGATGGCTTGGCGCTCTCCCGGGGGCTCACGACTTTCCCCTCTCCTAACACGCCGTTCACACGCAATCCAGTGTTTCCTCCTGCGCTCCAGCCCCGCTCCTTTGAGGCCTGGACTATAGAGGGTCGCCGAGTCCTCCAGAATTTTTTCCAGGGCTCTTCTCTCCGCTCTTTTGATCAATGTAAACAGTTTTTTCGCTTATCTGATAAGGAGCGTCTACAATACTACCAAGTACGCCACTGGCTCTCCGCTCCCGAATATTCCCGGGAGGTGACTCGGCGGCTCACCCCCTTTGAGACCCTGGTTCGTAGATTCGACGGATCTAAAGGCCTCATCTCTAGGACCTACTCGGTTCTTCAGCACTCTGGCCATCTACCAAGCCACGGTTACCAAACTCGCTGGGCCGCTGATCTGGCTACTGACGTTTCCCCGGAAGAATGGGACCGCTTATGGAAGGACATTCCTAAGGTATACCGTAGTATCCCACAGCGTGAATCTGCCTATAAACTAATGACACTGTGGTATTATACTCCTACTCGCCTTCACCAGATGTTCCCAGGCACCTCTCCGCTTTGTTGGAGGTGTCAGGCTGCTAGGGGGGATTTTTTACATATCTGGTGGTCTTGCTCGGAACTCACTGTGTTTTGGAAGGAGGTACTCAGCCATATTAAGGACATTGTGGGTTTCCCGGTCCCTTCTACTCCATCCCTGGCACTCCTAAGCATTCGACCCAGTGCGCTACGGGCCATGACCTCGGCCCACTGGCATCTCATCCTTCACTTACTGGGCGCAGCGCGTCAGACCATTGCCTCCTGCTGGAAACGTCCCCACCCCCGCCTATTGCTGCATGGTTTCTTCGCCTATGGGATGTTCTTTCCCTTGAGTTGCTTACAGCCCGTCTTGCCCATTCTGACACTCGCTTTGAACACATCTGGCGTCCCCTAGTGCATCACTTTACTAGAACTGAACACTCACGCCTAATGCCTCCTCGATTGAGGGCCCTGCAATTGTTTGATAGTCCCTTGGAACCTTACTCTAGAGGCGGACGGCTGGATTCCGTGGAGTAATTTAGGCCGCATGGTAGACGACCACCCTGATTCCGGCAACCCCCGCCCTCCACTCTGGGACTTATTGTTAGTCCCTCCCCTACTCCCCTCTGGCGCATCCATCTCTCCTTCTCCCCTTCCCCCTTCTCATTGCTCTTTTCTTTTCTCTTCTTGATCTTTATTTTTCTCTTCTGCCTTCTCTTCATACTTCTCTTATTTTCCTTCTTCTTTTCTTGTTTAATAGTTTCACATGTTGATTGTCACAAACTTTATCAGTGCGGTTGCACTGTGTCTTGAGCCTTAAGAATGGGCGGGGGCCTTGTTTAGCCGAATTTTGTCAGTTTTGTGTCCCTATTTGCTTTTCTATGTATAGCTGGGATCCCTCCGGGATAGTCCATCCTTTCTATACTGGCCCTTAGATCCTGGGTTCACTTTAGGCCCTTCTGGGCTGTGTAGGAGAATCTTCCCCTACATGAATGACTTTCAAATTCTGGACTTTTGCCTCGGCCCAAATTCATAAGTATTGTCATCCTTCCAACTTGCTTTTTCTCTGTTTGCATACCAAATATTTGCACTTTCCTGTGAGGGATTTGCTCTTTGTGCTCATTATCTGCTACTCCCTTGCCCCTTTCCTTTGCTATCTGGGACAAGTATTGTTTTCTAATTGCTCTTGCTCAATAAACAGATATTGAACAAAAAAAAACACAAAAAAAAAACCAGATTGGAACAGCAACATCCCACAGCAAAAACAACTAAGTAATGGAAGCATTGCTTGAATTAATCTGATCCACGCATTCTAGACCATGGTTTTCCACCCGCTCTGCCATTCCAGACAGAGACTAGCATTATTCAAAGCAGCCTTGGCACTGGTCCAATAGAACCAGTCCGGCAATTACCTCCAGGCCAGGCCCGTTACAGATGGGAACACTAGCAGGCCAGGCTGCTTTCTACCTACTTAGGGCACATCAGTGAGATATAGTTTGAGTCATATGGCACACTGAAAATAGGACCCATGCCTGGGCATACCACCTCACTTAGGACATCCACTGCAAAAACAAAAAGGTGATGAAAGGAATGCTTGAATTAATCTGAACCACTGGTGATCACTTAGGGTCCCATTCCAGACTATTGTTTTTCACTTACTGTTCCATTCTAGACAGAGATCCGATATATGCAAATTAGTTTTGGTCCTGCAATGGGATTAGTCTAGCCCCATTGCCAGGCCAAGGTCCTCCAGATGGGAACACAAGCAACCCCAGACTGCTTGTGACCTATTTAGGCCTGGTCAGGGAGGTATAGCTCCTGTCCTAGAGCACAGTGATCATGGGACCCCCATCTGGGCAAACCCGTCGCACTTAAAGTGTCTACTGCAAAAACAAGGCCAATAAGGCCAAAACTAGTCTTCACAGGGGGCCTGTCCTGGACGTTTGAGCTGGACTGTTCCACTGGAGCTGGATCAAGACCGATTTGCATATGGCTGACTTCAGTCGGAGGTGGTATTGTGGGCAAAAGAACAATGGAAGCGAACCACAGTAATTACAGTGGCTGAGATTAGTTCAAGCATTCTACCTATCGCTTTTTGTGTAACTCAGTGTGATGCCTTATGCGTGATTGGTATGGCCCAACGCGGGTCTCGTACTCGCTGTGCTATAGGAATCAAGCTACTCCTTACTGGAGAAGCCCAAATAGGCAGAAACCAGCCTTGGTTTGCTTATGTTCCCGTTCTGAGGGAGGCCCTGCCTGGCAGTTTGGCCTGGATTATTCCTGTTGGAACAGGAGCATGACTGAATTGCAAATGGCTGTTTCCTGTCTGAGGTGCCATGGTGGGTGAAAGAACAAAGGACTGGAATGTGGCCCAGAGTAACTACCAGTGAGTGAGATTAATTGAGGCATCCCTTCCAGGCCAATCTTTTAAAATAAAGTCCACTGCTTTGCGGTTAGAGTAAGAAGTTCTACACAGGTTATTTGTGTACACATGTGTGCAAGATGTGTGAGAAAAACTGTTGTCTGACTCAGACTGGGAACTGCATACATAGCAATGTGGCAGATGGGTCACAGAATACATTAGTTGTGGCCTGCTAATGCCTTCAATTCAATTGGGAATCCAATAAGCAGCGTTCCTTTTCCTTTTGGCTGAACTGTAAAGTCTTAAACTGTTGTTACTGTTTGCCTTAATTATAACTTTGCATTGATATAATGTTCAAAGACAATTGAGGCGTCCTTTCTTATATATTCCTGGTTAATAAAAAGCATATCCAAGCTTGCTTTATTCTATATGAGTCCATTATATACTTTTATAGTTGGACACATTTTACTGAAGCCTTGATTAAGTTCATGCTTTGAGCTACACTGCTGGGTCAAGTTAATTACTCTGCTCGTCAGCTGGCAGTGCAAAGGTACTCCTGAACAATAGACCCATTTTTAAGGGTATATAGTTTCCTAGTAGAGAAAAGGAGTCAGGGTGAAAACTACCTAAAGTGATTACATGCATTGCATAAGTCAAGCAATGACAAGATATTCTCACATGCGGCAAAGGGAGATTATGGAGATCTTAGGCTCCAGTCATCACAGGGGTTTCTTTGAAGCTTTGAGGGAAGCAAACACACCAGTGTGGGTGTAGCTTTGCTCAGAAAGAGGGATAGTTTCCTGTATTCTTTCAACCCGACATCTTGATTCTAGCCAGAATGCTGAGGTTGGACAGTCTATGAGCTGCTTCCTGAAAGTGATGGAGTGATGTGGCATCTCTGGATTGGGTGGGGACCTCAACCTTTGAGAACTCTCCACCTCCATTTTTAAACCCTGCACTGGGATGAAGACATACCCACTTCATGGATGAAGCCCTATCTGGAGTGGAAGGACTCTGGACTTGTACTTCTTGGAATTATGATGGACATTATCTCCAGATTTAATGATTCTAGGTCCCCTCTTCCCTCTAACAGCCAGTAGAGAGTGGACCTGCTATGGGCCCTGGAGAGAGAAGGCCATGCAGCCTTGAAACACCACATGGTCCCCAGAGCAAGTTGTGTGGTTCCCTGGAAGGTGTGGAACCCATGCAGGATCGCACAAGGCTGGAGCATCACAAGCTGTTTCAAAATAACTCGAGGGAATATAAGAAAAATTAGAAAGCAATAGCCTATGGCATAAAGGAGCACCTCATAAGGCATTGAAAAAGGTCTCCAAATGTGCATACTGTTTCTTTTACAGGCATCACTAAAAGTGTGTTGTTGTACTTTGGGAGGGGGGATGACAGTGCAGATACCCATAAATGCCCCTCCGTCCTTTCACAAAAATTAGCACCATAATCCTTCAGAGGTGGATAATTAATAACCCCTGACAATTTATGTGTATTTCAGCTCTCCCAGATTTTGCCTTTTTGATGTGACTTAGGAGTGTGTCCGCTTCTTGTTTTCTGGATTCTCTGTAGGTGATATAAACCTGGTTCAATAGTATTGATAAAACATTTGTTGACATTTTTCACTGTTTTGTTCATTTTACTAATGCAAATGTGTTAAACTCTATAGAAATGAGGTTTAACAGTGGCTGTCAAAGTACATGTATACTTGCACTGCAATGTTTATTAAACGCTTACCTACTATTTTTGAGCATATGGTAAATACCACATGACAAAGTCAGAAGGTCAGTTGTTTAATAATTCTGTATGACTTAATTGTTTTAGGCATATCTAATGGCTATTGGAGTTTAGAGGCTAGGGACTTTTGGAAAGGAAATAGTTAAAGGTGACTCAGATCTTGGAAGTCTAGTCTGCATTTTTTGGGGTTATTTGATTTTAGTGACTTTCCTCGAATCCTTTAGCGTGCACACCCTTTGCTCCCATTGGTTTTTCCATCTGCCATTTTGTATAAATTTGTAATATTGTATACAGTATTTTGTTTTGTTTGTACTAAGATAAAAAGGCAGTGATTCAACACTGATTCATTAGGTGATGTGTGTTGCATTGCTGGGTTCTGAGTCTCTAACTCATCAGCACCGCCGTGAGTAAGCCTCGGGTTGCTCTGTCTTGCTACCTTGAGAGCAAAGTGTTTAAAGTAGACTTAGCACCCACTTCTGTACCATCAGTCAGGACACCAGAAATGAAAGACCCCATTTGTCACAGTAAGGGTGCAGTACCATCTGACTGCCTAGGGCCCTTCTCACCTTGATTTCTTGCACTGTCCCGCAACTTAAGTACTGAAATAACTAATTTAAGACTCACATAAAAACATTCTCAACTCCCTCAACCTCTGTATTGGATACTTCCAAACTCTTATGGGGCCAATTCAGAAAGAGCCTCCGCAGTAGTCGCGGAGGTTCCGCAGTCGTGGAGGAATCTCAGCACTGCAGCTCTCGTTGCGGAGATTCCACTTCGAGTGCTGAGACTTGGCTACAACTGCGGAGGCTCCGGCAAGACTGTGGAGGCTCTTTGTGAATCGCAAAGGAGAGGAATATAGTTGACCTAATTTACATCAAAACCACTCGATACAACAACCAGAATTCTATTATGATTTACGCAAAAGAACTTGGGACTGCTCTTGCACATGCAGAAAGTTGACTGGAATAGATTCATGGATTTCTTTGCACTGGAGGTTGCGCTAAAGGGACATTGTTGGTAAGACTTTTGGTCAAACTTATTGTACAAATAGCATTTTCTTTTTTATAATGTAGCTCCTCAGACAAGCCTCAGTTAAATGAACAATTCGTGACTCGTTACAGGTAAACAAGACATTAATTCCAGCAAGGGGTTTTAGCTGCTTCAGATAACATTGAAGGAGAACACTACAGTCTTACCCTTTCAATTAACCTGAATACTGGCTGTTACAAAATAAACATGCATATTATTTGATATATTGTTGCAACAAGAACAACACAATAAAACTTGCATATGTAATGGAGACTCACACAGGGAGCAATAAAAACATAAATCATTTGCAATTGTATTTTCCATTCATCTAGCAGCTTGGAAATCCCTGTGCAACATTTTCGAAAACAATGATGTAATTTAAAAATGCTTTTATTTTCGTATTGCACAGCGCACTCCTCAATTTATAAATAATTGGAAAATCACAATGCAGGTTCCTTCATCACGCCAACCAAAAATTGGACGAAGCTAAAATCTATAATGAGAAATCGAAGTTACATAAAAAGGAACTTTTCACAGACAAGTTTGTATGTCTCTGTAAAGCCATTCTGGGTGCGGAAACATTAGCACCAAATTATTTTCCATCTTGAAATCATTCTTCTTGTAGTTATTCCTCCACACAGGCAACTCAATAATTTTGAGCCAAAATTCTCTTTAGACAAGATCAAGAATATTCATTCCAGTATAGAAGAGGCAAAAGCAGTCCAGAATGAAAGTGTGCCCCCAGTGAAGGTTAAGGAATCCTTAAGTAGATTGTCTTCCTTTGTTCTGATTAGTCAAGACGGATAAGTTACTTACCTGTAATCCTAGTTCTCTTCCAGGGGTATCCTCATCAAAGTCATAAGCATCATGAATATTCCCACCCATGCGCGGGACCCCGGAAACATATAAAACATATATGTGGAAACCATATATGTAGCTCTCTATATATATCCATATATATATATATATAACAATAAAAACACAATGCAGCCTTCCATACTAGAAAACGCTGAGCAATGTTGTAAGAATTTCCCTTGCACATAAATACAATTCCAATAAAGCAGGGAGAAAGAAAACACATTTGAAAACTGCTTTAATGCACAGCAGAAAACATAGTCCTGCAAAAAGGAATGAAAGAACATTGCCAGCACATAGGCTGCATTGTAGAAACATCAGTGTCAAGTGTTTCCTTCGGAGGAGAGATTGTCATCAATGAGAAACAAAAGCAACATCATCCTCCAAGCACATCAACCATCAGTAAGACATGTGGCTTCTCTGCTGGGGTCGATGGCCTCTTGCATTTTTCTCATACCCAACGCCAGATTGAGAATGAGACCGTTGCAACAAGATATGGAGGACAAATGGGACCAATCCTCAGGGTAGTGGAACGACCGAATTCTCCTCTCTCCAACGGCGAAGACGTCCATTCTTTGGTGGCTGCAGCCAAAGAACCTTCTGGTGGGAGTGCCATTCCATCAACCTCTGCCAAAACAAACTCTGATCACGGATGCGTCCCTTCAGGGATTGGGAGCGCATCTGGGTCAACTACAAACTCAGGGCAGATGGACCAGCAGGGAGCAGTCCTATCATATCAACATGCTAGAACTGCGGGCGGTTCATTTAGCCCTCAAGGCTTTTCAGCCGTCGATTCAGACTGAGTCGGTCCTAATACAAACGGACAATACAACCACCATGTATTACTTGAACAAACAAGGTGGAACACGCTCTCGCCCTCTGTCTCTGGAATCCCAGGCGATCTGGCACTGGCTGCTAGCCAGGAACCTATCGATCACGGCAGTACATCTGCCAGGAGAACAGAACGTGCGAGCAGACGCCCTCAGTCGTCACTTCGAGGAACAAGAAGACTGGGTGCTCAACGACGAAGTGGTGGCGGATATTTTTCATCAATGGGGTCATCCCTTCATCGACCTTTTTGCAGACGATCGCAACAGAAAATGCCACGCCTTCGCATCCAGGTTTTACCGACCAGGAACGAGGGGGAATGCTCTTTTGATAGACTGGTCAGGGATGTTTGCATATGCCTTTCCGCCCCTCCCTCTCATTCCGAAGGTGGTGACCAAACTTATCCGATCCAGGATGAAGATGATCCTGATAGCACCGGACTGGCCTCGCCAATGGTGGTATCCGGACCTACTACAGCTCTCGATCTGTCCGCACAGGAGACTCCCGTGCAGGCCAGACCTTCTGACCAAAATGGGAGGGAAGATTCTGCACCCCAGCCTTCCATCGCTGAGCTTGGCAGCATGGCTCCTGAGGTCCTGCAGTACGGACATTTGAACCTTCCTCAGGATTGCATGGACATTTTGAGGGAGTCAAAAAGGCCATCCACAAGAACCTCTTATTCTTTTAAATGGAAAAGATTTTACTTGTGGTGTATGCGTAATGGTTGGAGTCCGACTAGTGGGCAAGAAGAGGTAATCTTGCCGTATCTGCTATACTTGGCCAAATCTGGTTTGGATTACACTTCCATAAAAGTTCATCTGGCGGCCATTACAGCCTATAGAAAATCACCCAACCAACCCTCTTTCTTTCAACTTCAGGTGGTCAAGGACTTCCTTCAGGGGTTGAAGAAGGTTTATCCCCCTGTCCGACCTCCTTCTCCTCCTTGGGAGTTGAATCTAGTTTTGTCAAAATTGATGGGTCCTCCTTTCGAACCCATTCATAAGGCCACGTTACAACACCTTACATGGAAAGTAGCTTTTCTGGTGGCTATTACATCAGCGTGCAGAGTGAGTGAAATCCAAGCACTCTGTTCTAATGAACCGTATAAGGTTTTCCATCACAATAGGGTGGTTTTGAGAACTCACCCTTCTTTCCTACCCAAAGTGGTGTCTGACTTCCATGTCAACCAGACAATTTCTCTCCCCTCTTTCTTTCCCAATCCTGCTACACCAGCAGAAAGGTCTCTTCACTCATTAGACCTCAAGAGGGTTCTCAAATTCTATTTGGAGGGAACAAATTCCATTAGAAAGGCTGATCAATTGTTTGTAAACTATGGCTCTGTTAGGACAGGCTTTCCAGCCTCCAAACGATCCATTTCAAGTTGGATAGTGTCCTGTATTAAATTGGCTTACCAATTAGCGAACAGGCCTCTGTTAGCCTCCCTAAAGCTCACTCTACTAGGGGAAAGGCTGCTACAATAGCTTTCTTACACAATGTACCGATGGCCGAGATTTGCAAGGCTGCAACTTGGAAGTCGGTTCATACGTTTACCAGGCATTACTGTCTGGATTCTGACTCCAGAGCGGATACCCAAGTTGGCCAAGCCTCCTCGAGGAATCTGTTCCAATGCTAGTTTAATTGGAGTCTTTGAAATGTTTTTTAACAATGTATTCTTTCTCGTCACTTGCCCGCAGGATGAGGGGATGTGCTTGCTATTCTATTCATGTGCTTATGACTATTGATGAGGATCCCCTGGAAGAGAAGGATAAGTTACTTACCTGTAATCCTAGTTCTCTTCCAGGGGTATCCTCATCAAAGTCATAAGCAATCCACCCGCCTCCCCGGGCAAGTGATCAAGATACATGTCATCTCTTTGTGCCCTGGCCTTCGGGTCTCCACAAAGAACAACTGACCTAACTGTCACCCCTGAGGCATGATGGGAAGCTAGGGGTCATGGCTGCCTTAAAGGCACGGTGCCAGTTTATTCTGTGTGTTTCTGTGGATTTGCTTTTCAGCTTTCTACACTGATGTTTCTACAATGCAGCCTATGTGCTGGCAATGTTCTTTCATTCCTTTTTGCAGGACTATGTTTTCTGCTGTGCATTAAAGTAGTTTTCAAATGTGTTTTCTTTCTCCCTGCTTTATTGGAATTGTATTTATGTGCAAGGGAAATTCTTACAACATTGCTCAGCGTTTTCTAGTATGGAAGGCTGCATTGTGTTATTATTGTTATATATATATATGGATATATATATAGAGCTACATATATGGTTTCCACATATATGTTTTATATGTTTCCGGGGTCCCGCGCATGGGCGGGAATATTCATGTGCTTATGACTATTGAATAGGATCCCCTGGAAGAGAAGAAGTGGAATCCTCATTGTGCAGTTAGCTAAAACTGTGCTCCTGCCTAGGATCTCTGCCTAGTCTCTTTTTAAATACATGCTATCGACCTTTACTACCCTCTCTAGCAAAGATTATTAACTTGTTCCTTGCCACTTCGTCCACCCCAGAAGAGTGGAATAGGTGCTTTTTGAAGCCCCATTTCTAAAAGGGCAATCTAAACCCTAAGATGATTGAGAATTACAGACATTTTACCTTACTTCCTGCGCTCCACAAAGTGACTCATCAATTAACAGTGAAGCAACTTACTAATTATTTAGAAGAGGTCGATGCATGGCTCTGACCCTTGAGAAAGTAAGTCAAATTACTGATCAGGCTGGTTGCCGTCCTTCTGTTGTTGAATTTGCGAGAAGCTTTCAATAGTCTAGACCAGGGTTCTCCAAAGTTAGTCCTGGAGGGCTGGATCTATGCCAGATTTTTAAGACAACTACATTTATCTAAATGGGGAGATGTTAAAAATCTGGCATGGATCCAGCCCTCCAAGACCAATTTTGGAGAACCCTGGTCTATTCCATCATATTAAGTTGAATCCTCAAAGGAAAATTGGTTCACTTACTTTCTTTTTGGTCATACTCAAACCGTGGTTCTCTTTATCTTTTGTTTAACACTCCAAGTGGTTGGATGTGGAGTGTGCCTGGGCTCTTTGCTGTCCCCAAAGTTATTTAAAATTTACATCAGGCCTCTCTTACATCTAGTTAAAGCATGTGGATGCTCGGTCATGTCCTATTCAGATACCACCCAACTAATAGTGTGTTTGGGCTTGTCACCAACAAACATAGATGGGTGTGTTCATAAGTGTCTGGCCTTGGTAACTCTGGGCCTGATTCACAAAGGTAAACATACACGTTTGTGTAAGTTTCCGCTTTTTCAGTATTCATATAACTGCATTAAGTAGTAAACTTGGGCGTGGAGAATGCTGCACATAAAAAGATAGGACAGGCCTATCTTTTTATGTGTGGAGCTCTCTGTCCTGACTGCGGATTTTCCACATTTGTAAACTTCCTATTTAAATGCAGTTTTGTCTCCACACTCGTAAACTTACTATTAAAATGCAGTTTTGTGAATATGGGTAAGTTTACCTTTGCGTATCAGGCCCTGAACATCTTGCAATTCTTTTAAACTAAATTGGAGTAAAATAGAAATTGATTTGTGGGGTAACAGCCCGAATAGATAATTTGATTCTATGTGGTCTACATCTTTAGGCAAATCTCTCAAGGTCAAATCGCTTGGCATGCTTTAAATCTTCAGGTCAATTTGGTGAATTCAGGCTGTTTCTTCCTGCGTAGGGTGTTAAAAAAGATATTCACTTTTCTCCCACAGCAACTGCATGCACAAGCTGTGGCAACTTGTATAACTAATGCAACTTGCTGTATATAGAAATTCCTAAGTTCTCTCTTTTACAGCTACAGAGATATCAAAACTGGATGGTGCAGCTAGTGTGTGGCTCTAAAAGACAAGATAGTGTATCAAAGGCCTGAAAGGACCTGCAATTATTGACAGTAAAACAGAGGAATATACCTTTTTTTGTGCAATGTCACATACACCCACACACCTTTGGACCATAGTGAAAAGGTGCGTGCCTGGGGTCTAGTATAGGTTTTGCACTGGACTGGTAACCTTCCTGTACAGCACACTATGGTTAGACTATCCTCAAAACTTTTAAAACTTTGTATGTGTTCTGTACAGTGCAGCACACATGCAAATTGGGAAAAGTTTGGAGAAGAAAAAACACTCCTGCTTTGTGCCGACCTCAAGGAAGTGTATATTTTTGGTTTAAAGCCATGTCTACAAATGTTAATAGATAGGGCTTTGCATCAAAAACCATAGTTAGCATGGGGACACACATGTACCACCCATGTAACACCAGTGCATCACTGATGATTTGGACAGATGACAGTAAGTTTGTAATTTTGGAGGAGAGAAGCATGGTAGCATTTCCTTAAAAGGCAGATCAACCCTATGGTCTGTCCATGCAAATTAGGATGGCACCTTACACTGTCTAGGAATGGTCTCTAACTGTACCTTAAAGAAACCCAAATTGCCAGGACCAAAGTTGCGGGACTCCAATGACGGCCATCTTTCTCTGAGGTGGTACTGTAAGTCTACATTTTGGGCATTGCTTTGTGTCCCTTTATCCACTATAATGAGGGGCACATGTAGTCAGTTGTCACAACCACCTGGGTAAGGAGATGGTAGCTCATGCCAGGGCCCCTGCAGTTTCCAGATAAAATACATAGAAGTAGCTTCTCTGGAGCAAGAGATGTTAGTGTCTCTCAAAGCAGAGAAGATTCAGTACAATATAAGTTTCATTGCTGAAGAGTACTGAAGATAATTAGGGGAATCAGGGTCCAATCATGCAAGCGATAAGAGCCTGAACAGACTTTCCAGAATGAACAGTCACAGCCTCTCTCCAAATGAAGGTTTGAATACTCCTGAAACACCAGCTCCTTTGAAGGTCACCTACAGATCCTTCAAAATGGTACAGCATCTCTGTCTCCCAAAGTAAGTGGGTGTGTCTCCATTTCTATCACACAGCTATAACACATTAACACATTAATAATGAATGTGTGGGGAGTTCTGTTGAAGATGTTAGTATGATGACAAATTGCCATGAATTAGCTTTAAGACTTCCTTCAATTGTTTATGGCAGGGAAATAATGTTCTTCAATTCTGGGAGCCAAACCTTCTCTAGGTGCATCAGAGGTTTTTTTAAACTTAAGAAAATACATTCCTTATCTTTTGCTTGGACACAGGTTACCTATGTCAGTTTCAAATCCTGGTGGCATCCCTTGTGAATGGAAAAAAAAGTTTTATCAAATTTTTTGAAATGCAGGTATTATCTCCTTCCAGTACACAGAAATTAAGGTTAATCTCTTCACTCAATGTCAAATTCTGCACCAGTTACTTATAATATTTTAGGTATGCTGAACATCAAACACAAAACAGCAGCATAACAAAAACCTCAAACATTCTAGGCTCTGTATGCTCTTAAACCTGACAGCCAATGAACCTCACTCCAACTGGGGTTACACAGAGGTATCCCATATTCTATAAAAACCTGGAACTAGAATGCCAATACTGACATGTGTTTTTTAAGGATCCAGGTTTGAACAACAGTTTATATGACTACAAATTCAATTTGATTCAGTGAATTGTGAATTTTTATAGACTGCTAAACTCTTTGAAGGGGCCTATTTACAAAGGACTGGGCTGTTCAACTAATGCCCTGAAGAAGTTCATTTGAAAGAAACCCATTGGCTTTATGAGTTTTTCTTTGGAACAGAATAAGAAGACTTTTTCATTACACCAAGAATGTTTCCTTCTGTATAGTGGACCCAATGGATTGATGAATATTGTACTTTGATTACAGTGCACCTTGATTGGTTTCTTCACTCTATTACAAATCACTGCAACTAGGCAGACACACGCAGCAGATATCCACCCTGCAACTTTGAGTTCAAACACTGCACATGTTGCTTCTAAAAATAACCTGTATAGAGTCCCACAAAACTCACCTTCCCTCTCAACAGTTCTAGTTTTGACTTTTTGCAGGTTGCTCCATCAGTCAGAATCTGTGCAGAAATTTTAACAAAAGTCCCCATCTCTCCTAAGATGATAAGGCGTATGCACATGAGGAATGGCCAATACCTGCAACTCAGGATGTGTGTCAGAATACTGTGAGCAAAATATAAATGTAGAAAAATGCTGAACCCTAAATATTGAGTTCCAAAATATTGAGACGGTGAGCTTACATATGTAAATATAATCTAACTATTTTTAACTCAATATATCCATGTGCCTTGAAGATATATATATTGTCAAGGTACTTTTTTTGGCCTATTCACAAAGGCAAATTTGATGGCAAATGAAGGGGTATTGGCAAAATGTACCTTTTTAAAGACTGCCAGGAATTTACAGAGGGGTTTCTGGCAAGCATATTTTGTTTTAGTATGACAGAGATCTCTGCCATAAAGCAAATCCCATTCAAGACATGGGAAGTTGGCTTTGCAAAATATGATTTGCCTTGGAAAATTGGGAATGCCACAAACATTGACATCTATGGGCAACCCAAAAGATATCTTCCCACTCTGAAAATGGTTGGAGATTTACTCCTGCAGAAGGTTGGAGAAACACAGGAATAGGAGCTCACAGGTAAAGTCACCTGACCTTCCCATTAGTACACCTCAAAACCTGTGCCTAGCGCAGCTTCCAATAATACTACTGGAAATGTTAGTGCTAGGGAATAAATGTAAAAATACATTCATGAGCAGGTGGAAATATCCACCCATATTTTTATATTTGTTTCCATGACTAGGCCCAATTATTTATTTTGTTTATGAAGTACAGGAGAAGACATGTGGTGAAATCTAGCTCTTTGGACATGAGGCGAAATCTAGCTCTTTGGACATGAGGTGAAATCTAGCTCTTTGGATAACGAGAGTATAATCTTCCAACTAGTGAGTACTCTGCCTTTTAAGGTTTGCTTAGGCTAAATTTAAAAACAAATATGTGCCAAGCTTCTTTCAAATTCTGATTTCATTAAAGATAGATTATCCTTATATTATAGATGATCACAGTTTTATTTTACAGTGTACCTTCTTCTCAAATGTGAAATGTTATTCATCTCTGCTACTAAACCGTTTTGCAAAGCTGTAAAGTACAACTCTGCCTTAAGTGAACAGGTGCACAGTATAAATAAATCAAAATGACCCAAAATAAAAATACCAATAATGTTAAATTGTTGAAATTCTTTTATTTTGAAGATATGTTAAAAACATGCAGCAATTTTGTTAACTTAGCGAAAACACCAACCTTTAAGGTTAGCGACAGGCTGATCGTCCAAGCTAAGGATCATCATTACATACAGCCAGGGCACAATGCTGGGGTTAGGTTCAGGTTTATATTTATCATTGGGATACATTCAGGGCTAGGATCAGGATTATGTTTAGGTGTAGCATTAGGCTTAAGTTCACAATATAGGGCTAGCGTTATAAATAGGTTGATGGAATAGTGTGGGATTTACTTTCAAAATGAACTTTAAACTTAAAGCCAGGGTTACGGTTACGCATACGATCAGTAAACCCCAGAATTAGGGCTAGGGTTGTGAGGCTTAAAGTAAGCATTACACCTAGTTTGTGGATTTAACACACGCTCTAGGCTTCGTTTTGCACAGATGCAATACATTTGGGTTTTTGTTTTTTGTTTTTTTGTTTATTTGTTTTGTTTTTTCATTTCAGAATTACACTTTTAGGGTTATATTCTTGTTCATTGTAATAATGTGCTTAGTTATTTAATTTTCAGTGTTCTTTTCACAACTCAATCATTTTTAGGCACAGTTCGGTATTATTAATTTAATCAGAAACTAAGAAAAATGATGGAGTTACCGGACTGAATATCTCCACAAACACACCTTTACTTCTTAAACAAAATGTCAAGTTATTTTAATGTAGACAGAAAGCAGCATGCTCTCGAGGCTATTGTAAAAAGTCGTAGAGAAAGGCAGACATTTCCAAAAACGAAAGAACTAAACTTAGCATAACAGGTTGAATGTACTAAGGTATGGTTTTCATTAAGGAGTATTATAACAAAGTAGTGTCCTCAACCACATGATCATGTTACTAATTTGAGTTACTGGAGCATTTATGAAGTGAAGATGAACAGTATGTTCGGAATCCGAGTGGGACAATGACTGCAATAAGGTCATCCTTGTATAGTACGAATATGTTTTGTCTCCCCAGAGCATAAATTACACACAGATTTTAGTAGTTCCGCTGAAAAGGACATGACAAGTCATAACACGAATTGTTTGCTTTGCTGATACGGATTACACAGCTCTTCAGGAATTCTCTGCGTTTTGTAATGCATTTGGAGCAGGGTGGCACAAGAAAACTCATGAGAAATTGAATTGAATATTTAAATTTTTCAATGATTAAATCAATAGTCATTAAAAAGATTCTCATGACTTTTAGCTCTACCATGTGAAGCTGGGGGTTGCCAAGCATAGCAATTGCAACCCCTATCTTTCCCTTTGTAACTCTATTCAAGTGAAAATGAAACGCTTAAACACAAACTCAATTTTGACTTTTCAGTCCAACGTGCAAATAAATCAGGATTTGAACTGGTAACATGGCTTTCTTGTCATGGGCATCATCTGAAACCCATCTCTAGCCAGTTCAATTTGGCACATTTTTGTAGGTTTTTTTAATATTCCCAAATGTCTATTTGTTTCTCATTCGTTTAACTTTCACTGTCTTTGATCACTACAACATCATATCAGTAATATGTTTATGGTGTAGCATAAATCTTTGCTACTATTGGTAAGCAAAATCTGTGGGCAATTCGTTCATCAAAATATCTAACAACCAGAGTATTACAATTCATGTAGGAAGAGTTACCTTTATAAACATTTTACTTGTTGTAAACTCAAAATAACTGTCGAGAATCATGTGCTGCCCTAAATATTTATGAACAGCCTTCTATTAACAAACACCCAGATCTGTAATTATTACCTTGAAAATGGGATGAGAAGGTTTAAATTTCATTGGCCAGGTTATGCAAAGTTGTGGATTTTGCAAAACATAGACAGTGACAAAAGTATCTAGTGAAGTATGCAGCAGTTGTAGAATATCAGAATATTATCTCTGCGAAACACAGCAAACTGTACATGGCATTGAAGAAGAGCATTTAATCATTTTAGCGGTCCATTTGACCTTGACCAAAGCTGTATTCTACCACTATTCCTCCCAGCTATATTAAATTCAACACTTCAAAGTTTTGAAAAGAAACGCATGTTGGGGTAAATGACAGCGAAGACTGGGTATCTAACTGTAGGGTCTCTCCATATGAACCCTGATAATTCAAATTCTAGTTTTCTCTGAAATTATATTATACTTACAGGTATGCTAGACAGAGCAACCACTAAGAAAATGCAATCAAAAAATCTTATGGGAGACTCAAAATGTTTCCGTATGGTTAATGGTCAAAACACAAATGCGGAGCACTCTGAAAACATTACAATATGTTTATTCCATCATCTTCGAGTCTGCATAACGAACATCAGAGCAATTAATTTGTATAGTTCATAAAAGTGAATGTGACCAAATAAAAAAATGTAAAAAAAAAACAGTATAGTAAAAATCATTAGGGTATATTCCTATGTATAACCTAATAGGAGAAATAGAAGCATATTCTATTGTAATGGTACATATAAAGCACTTTCCTATCTAAGGTGAAGTTCAAAGTACTCTGTGGGTTGTTGAGTAAATAGTGACGAGCTGTTTAAGAGCTAACAGGAAACATTTTGTAGTAATGCCCTTCTTCCAAAGCAGTTTACTGGTATTTGAAGTGCAGCTAAGACTTCATCGGGACTTTATGAAACATCAACTAAACTATTGTAAGTAGAAATGGTATCTCATTGCTTGGTAACCACAAACCTTCCGTGACAATAAGGAGCGAAAAATATTATATCCATTATATAAATTGAATACATAAAAATAAGCTTTGAGTACACATGAAAACATTTTCAAAATCAAACAAGTCCTGAAAATTGTGGTTGTACTTGTCTTCTAGAGGGGGAAGAAATCTTCAATCGAAATAGTGTACAGATTCAACTTTATCAATGATGTTTAGAACCAAAGTTAAAGAAAATTCAGGACAAACAGCATGGTACAAGCGCACAGCTGACCCAGAAACCTTTACTCTTTTGATTGTATGCCTTCAAGACAAGGTACCAATATTGTAGAAGCATAACTCGACTTCACAATTATATTGCATAGAAGGGGAAAAACAACAAAAAACATGGCACTTCAAGTGTTCTTTCTGAGGGCATGTGAAGTGCATTGGTTCTGGCGTGCCAGTTGGTTAAGCATTAAAGTGAACCAGCATGCCATTGTTAGGGGTGGTGTAATGTCTTCATTTCTTAGATATATGACTAGTGGTCTAAACTTATCCAGAACCCTTTGGAAGCCAAAATCCATCTGGGATGAGAATGCCTAGTTGCCAAACAGTGCCCCCTCACTCAAGTTCCACACCACAATCAAGTTCAGCCTTGTTCAATTTAAAGCATTTCCTTTAACGTCTATTGCATTAGCCCTTGATGTTCCAAAGACAAGTTGTACTGTAGCATCTTTACAGTGCTTCATATCCTTGCTGATACATTTCCAGTTGGTTGAAAAAGGGTTGTAGGTGTGTATGAGGCTTGGGGTATGCTGTAATCATTTCACAGCAAACATGTCACTACTCTTAAGCATGGAGGAGGCAGCATAATGTAGGATGGATGGAGTTGTGCAGGCACATTTGTGCTATCTATTCTGATATTTGCCTGAGTAAGATACACTTTTGGGAACATAGAGTCAAATCCTTACGTCTGAAAATTCAAGAAGTGATGGATGAAACGTATTCTTGAAAAGAGTGAGACTCCGGTATTAGCCAGCTGAAGAAGGAAACAAGTACTGCAAAATGTTCTGAATGGAGGAAAAATTGGAAGCTGGGCTCATCTGGATAGTATTGTACTTGTATTGTAATTGCATTTACATGGTGGTATGAGTGACATTTGTGTTGAAGGCATTATGTATGGACCAATGGGAAGTAGAAAGAGCTTCCTACCAGTTTTTTGTATAGCGAATAAACACTAAATGGCATGTTGGGTACTTTGTATTACAACAGAAAATACAGACAATTCTTAGAAAGAAGCCATGGATATCAGGGAACATCTACAGTAATCCTTAGTGGGAGCAGTAAGTGAAAAAAGTGACAGAGAAAAATTAAGTCAACATGCTTGACTTGGGAAGAGTCTGGAAAAGTGAGTTTCCAGATGGTTATGGTTCTGGAAGAAGGGTAGTGATGGTTTGATCCTTATATCTACTTGTAAATTCATTATAGATGATGGCAAGTCCAAAAAAGGACTGGAATTGCCTGTGGGCTGTTTAAAATATTGGGATTTCCAGTAGTTCTGGCTTCTGAACCACCTTTGTCCATCTGTAAATTTAGGAAACTGGGGCGCTTTGCAACTGTATTAAGATGTAAGGCTTTGTAAAGTAGGTAGCCCAGTTAGAACAGACTTCTAGCTGCAATATGTTAACCATGCATATTCTAAAGGATAGGAATAATGTTGTCACAATATTTGTTGATGTTTCTTCAAGTTTCTCTAATTGATATGTCTGGCCAGAGACAGTCAGTGAAGATCTTTCAAAGTTTGAGTGTTGTGGAGATGCCTTGAAGCTCCTGAAGTTGTTTGGCAACTGCATTCTGTACTTGCTGAAGCATGCGATTTAAGCAGAGAGAGGGGCCCTCATATACAGTATTGTGGAATAGTATAGGCACAACAGGACCAGGGCAATCGTTATCCTCACCCAGTGAGAAAATCAATCCTGTATGTAGAATGATGCAGCATGAGATCTGCAAGTGACTGAGTTATCTGTTAGAAATTGGTGTCCTTGATCATCCATGGTTCCTCACGTCCATCAAATGTTTTGTTGGGTATCAAAGTTCTTTAGACCAGTTGGTGGTGGGGTGGTATTTCGTGCATATTCCTCCAAGGAAAATGTACATATTTGGTAAAATTAGCTTGATGTGGTTGAGTAGCATCCAGAAGTCTAGTCACAGGAAACATTGGAAAATGATATATCAGTGCAGATCTGATTGATCTTCTAGCTTTAGGATGATCTATCATGAGAACAGCTGCAGCAGGTGGCTGTATGATAGAGGCACGCATGACTAAACCATGCGTACCTCTACAACGCTGCCCGAACAACGAATGCATCTGAACAATGCATTCCTTTACCACGCATGCCTTAACCCTGCAATTTCGTGGTAAAGGCATGACTGGTAAAGGGATGTGTGGTAAAGCTCACACGCCAGCCCCTTGCCCTGAGCCCTAAACACTATCTCCACCCCTCTGAGCCCTAAAAACTACCCCGACCTCCCGAACCCTAAACATGACCCTGACCCGCGTTGAGCCCGAAAAACTACCCTGACCCCCCATGAGCCCTAAACACTACCTGACCCCCCTGAGCCCTAAACACTACCCAGACCCCCCTGAGCCCTTAACACTACACGACCCCTCAAGCCATAAACATTACCCGACTCACCTTGAGCCCTAAAAACCAACCCAACCCCCCTTACCCCTAAAACCTACCCTGACTCCCCCAAGCCCTAAAAACTATCCCAACCCTTAAAAACTACCCGCAAAACCCGGTGTCAGCCCCACTTACTAGACCATGTCTCCTTCCTCATCCTGTGCCCACCCACCCCAGCATCTAGACTGTGCACTGCCTCAACCACGCATAGGTGTGGTTAAGGGAAGAGTGGTTCCATTTGCAGGGAAATGGCAAGCCCACTTTATAAAGGCCACTTCCCAGCGCAGGTAAGGTTAAAGGATTCAATGTGGTCCAAAAAAGGGGCTAAAGCATGAATTGGAGAGGAGAGATGGTGGAAACTTGTGGAATGCTGGCAAAAAGTATACGTGCCAAAGTAAAAGGTGGAAGGGAACACTGCTGGCTTTTTCAAGAAGGTCAGAAGATATCCAGTCCAGAGTGATATCTCCATTTCTGATGTTGCTTTGTCTCTTTTGTTGGGCAGAGTGAAGAAGTTTGTCACAGACAGAGGGGAGAATTATAAACAAGAGAATGGCAACATAGTTTGTGTTTACTTTTGGTTGGAGGTAGGGCACTCAAGGCAGATTTCATGCCTCAGATTTTGTGGAATTTATTTAGATGGTAAGAGAGCAGGTTGCTATCTTTGAAGAAGGCACACATCTGAGTGAAGGCTGATCATTTGGTGATTCTGCCCAGAAAAGATGCATTTGAGATTGGTCAGAAGCATTACAGATCTTTTAAGGTTGGGATTATCTTAGTTCTTGAATTCATTTGATCTTAATTATTCATTGATGATGGCTTTACCTGTGAGATCAATATAGGTGGTGAAAAGGACAATATGGGTCAACCTATAGTGGATCTACTCTTAAAGATATAGATGACAGACAGCTATGCTGTGGCAAATATCTAAGTGGCATGGTACTGAAATATTGAGATTTTAATACTGTGCTACAAAATGATCAAAGAAAAATACTGATGCCCAGAATATCAACAAATTAAGTATATACAGGTAAGCATAGGGTTACTATATTTAACTCTACATCTATGTACCTACTTACAATATATATATATATTATCAAGATATGTAGATCTGGATTTAAGATTAGAAAATCCTGCATTCACAATGGCACATCTTATACATTTGCATAAGCTCACAGAGGAACAATATATTACATTCTCCTAGGTATTTGAAACCTGAAATAAGTAACTCTAATCTAATGATAGTTTTTATCTTCTCAGCACCAATTACATATATGCAATGTTGTTGATGTTTATCACAAATTACAAACACTAAGCTCAAATCAATAGTTTACTCATATGTATTTATAGGATACACGGATTAAGCAACTCAACTTCAAAGGTTAATTAATGTTCTACTCTTAAGAACAAGTTATAAATTGCGGGGATGAATTATCTTGCTTTACATATTTAACCAGTTGGACTGTTCACTACTATTACCAAAGGAAAATTTGGATCAGTTAAGTTTTGATTATTGAGTTGACTCATAATGAAAATAAGTTGCAATATTAATTAAAGCAGGAGTGATACTCTTTTTACTAATAATCAAAATACGAGTATGAGAAAACAAAAAAAAATATTAATCTTAAAAAACAAACAAAACCAGAGTGCTCCATAATTATTCCTCTCCCTTGATCACATGTTTAAGGATGGTTTGATGACATGTAGGAGATCTTGAATACATTATGAAATTATTATAAACAGCTGCCAGCTCTGTAACAATTATGAGTCTAAGAACTTGTACAAATAAGCACAACTCTTCTGCATCGTCCCCAGGGAGTCAGCGGTTCTTTTTTCTCCAAACTCTTTACACTTTGTGAGAACAGTGGGGCTCATTATGATGGTGGAAGGACCGCCACCGCCGGGCCGGCGGTGGCGATCCTTCCGCCATCACTGAGCATTTTACCCACCGCCAAATTCGGATGGCGGTGGGTATCACGGCCGACGCAAAGTCCGTCCGCCGCTTTTCCGCCGGTGGCAATCGAACTGATTGCCTGGCGGATGGAAAAGGGCCACTAATATGGTGTCGGTGCCTAGCAGGCACCATCCGCCATATTATGATGTGCCCTGGAAGAGGCCTTTCCATGGCGGCGCTGCCGCCATGGAAAGGCTGGTGGGGATTGGTTTTGGGGGCCCGTTGCGGGCCTCCTCAGTTTGGGGGGAGGGTGTAGGTGCACTGGGGGGGGTACCCATGGTACCCCCCTACATTCCCATGAACAAGGTGGCAGGCACTGCGTGGTGCCTGCCACATTGTGCATGGGAATGCACATCGTGGCATTTTGGCATTGCGAACGGTGCTGCAGCCAGCAGCACCGCCCGCAAGGTTAAAAGGCCGGGATGCGCCCGCCAGTATGGCGGGCGCATCCTAATTGGGCTGGTGGGACCGCTGCATGTCTGAGCCATCATAATGAGCCCCAGTGTTGCCTTATAGTGAAATTTCACAAGATGACTGGTACACTCCTCAAGCCTCTGGAACCAATACTAATATTTCCAGAAGTAGACTTTTGTTTATTATGGCATTGTGATTCTCACAAATTTCAAACACTTGGATTTTGGCAGGCTTTTGTTTGCACCACATCCTCTTTGAATTCGAAAAACAATCCTCAGTTTCATCTCCTTTGAGCACTCTCCTTAGTCTGAACCCCCAGATCAAAGCCAGGTTAATTTATGATATAGATAAGGGTAGCAGACCCAGAACTCTTTTTCATATTTGTGACCTGTTCCTGTTCCTCCAGAAGATACAAACCTCAGCCATTTGGATTTCTTAACACTTTAACTGTCCATCCAGAAGGATAACATATTGAAGAGCTGCTCCGGGCTCATCCTGGCCCTTTCAATGTGTGGGATGTCTAGCAACTTCTCCTGAACTGTTATTTTTCCTCTCTGGTTACTTAAGCTGTCCCCTTCCCCCAGTCTGTGAGATAAATTCACTTACTTCCTGCAGGGAGTATAAACAATAAACATACTTTGCAACAGTGTTGCTTGTTTGTTTCTTGCTTACTGTCATCTTTAGTTCACAAGATAGCAACATTGCTGTATCTTCACCATGTACATATTTTGAGAAGATTAATTCTTTAATCCTATGCTACTACACAGTTTTTTTTAAATTACCTATTTAATTGCTGTACATTTTTGAACGTATCGTACTCCAAAGCAAATTGTTTACTATGTTTAGTGCTCATGACTTTGATTGCACCACATGTAACTTATTATCCGTCAAGTATTGTATTGACTATTTAGGACTTGCAAGAATGGCATAAACCACAAAAAGTAAAATAATAAAAAGAGAAACATTTTTCATCTATTCAAAAAACTAATCTCTGCAAAATCTAAAGAAATCAATTAAATTCAAATTTCTTTATTCGGTTAATAGCAAGTTAATCAAAAAATTGAACAAATACAGCATACAAAACGACACAATAATAAATATTGATACACAAGTTAAAAAGAGCCAGATAAAATCAATCACCCAAGGTACGCCTAAGTTTAACAGAGGTATTTAAAAACAAGCCATCCTGTAAGTAATAAATTCATCATGCAATAATTGTAAAAACAATAGCTCAGGGTGCACTTGACAAAAGTTTTGATCCTTTAGCAGAGGGATAATGTAATCTTTCTTGGGATTCCTGTAAAACCTACAGAACATTACAAAATGCAAGGTATCTTGCGGAGACACACGGTCGCAGCCACAAGGACCTCATTCATTCAGGTTATTCCATTCTTTTGGGGTCGCTAGAGCTAGATGAAATAATTTAACCAGAATCTAGTCAGTAAAAAACGGTGGTTGATATTAGTCACAAATCAGGTATGATTCCATGTAAGGCACAGTTTTCAACAAGTACCCACAAGCAAAATTTGTTTTGCAGTTCCTGATTTTCCCTGTCAGCTAACCACCACATTAAATATTTCACTTGACCCAGGTTAGGTCAGATTTAACTGCTCCAGTTGGATTAACAAATAGATCACACCTTCCTAAGATATTACAAGACTCCTTGATATATGTTAGGCATGGCATCCTTAGTGTGGTTTCCCCTGACTTTTTGCCTCTACCACCTGTATTTTTGATGCTGTGCTGGATTTCGTTTTTGCTGGCTTAGATGCTTTGGGCTCTTGACCACTGCTGATCAATGTCAAAGTGCAAGTGCTCCCTGTGTAAATTATGATTAGGATTGGTTATCCATGACTGGCATATTTGATTTACAGGTAAGTCCCTCGTAAAGTGCACTGAGTGTGCCAGGGCTTGTAAATGAAATGCTACCAGTGAGCTTGCACACTAATTGTGCCACCCACATGAGTAGCTCTGTAAAGATATCTCAGATCTGGCACTGCAGGGTCTTTATGCAGTTTTAAACTGTCGACCTGGCGAGTGCACCCACTTGTCAGGCCCTAACCTTCCCTTACATATAAGGCACTGCTATGGTAGGCCCAAGGTACCCCCATGGGCAGGGTGCAGTGTAGGTAAATGGTAGGACATGTGCTGGTGTGGTGTACATGTCCTGATAGTGAAATACTTCCAATTTCGTTTTTCACTATTGAAAGGCTATCTGACCCATATGCTAACATGGGAGGTACTTTGCAACATCTTACAAGTATAAGTTTCCATTGGGACAAGATAGAGAAATGGACTTTACCCTCTCTGAACTCAGAATTTAATAACACATCTTTTTAGGGAGATGGTTTTTAAATTGCGTGTCTGAAAATGCCTCTTTTAATAAAGCTGAGGCAACTTTGAATTATCGGTCTTAGGTGCCCATTGAACTCATTATTAATAGTCTTCCTGGACATTTTGTTTTGTTTGAAATTAGTATGGTGCTCCAGTCCAGGCAGTAAAGGACCCAAGCCTTGCTTGTTTATACTCTTTTAGAAAGTAGGCATTTTCTCATTTAACCATTCTGTGTGCCTCAGCTGGTTTGTGTACTGACTGTCTGGTTTTGGAGTGACTGGGGCTGGGGATGTGCATTCACTGTAGACAGCCACCGGGGGGGGTTGAGTTGTGTCCTGCCTTTCCTGGGTGACTCAGAGCTGAGCCTAATAGACCTTGGCTGCACTTAGAGTGGTGGGAGGGGTTTCACTTACACCTGAATAGGCAGTGTCTCATCTGCACAATGCTGTCTCCATGTCCTGTAGTGATGCTGCACTGCAGAGGACAGAACTGGTTTGGACTGGGCTCAGGGACCCTGGCCACAAAGATGGTTTGGACTGGGCTCAGAGACCCTGGCCACTAAGAGAACACAATGGGGTATAAGTAGTGGACCTTAAACCCCAGAGAATTAGATTACTTCTGGACTCAAGAGGAACCTTTTGCCAAGGACAAGAGCTGGAGAGCTGTAAGGAGGAGTACTGCCCCTTTGCTGCATGCTTTGCTGGGTTGGCCTGCAGTTGCTTCTCCTGGCAAGGAAGAGGACAAAGACTGGAACTTTGCTGAGAACCTGCTTTAAGAAGAATCTCCAAGGGCTTGTGTGGCTTGTGTGTGCTGGCCTCCCATCCTGAAGTCCCAGGGACACAAAGACTTCACCACCAGCTCCCCTGAACTCCACTGCTGGGAGTGCTGACCTACCAGGAGGTGCCTGTTCCAGTTCTGGGCCTCTGGAGGTTGTTTCTGCTGTTGGGAGCTTGAAGAAACTTAAAGAAAGCAAGAACAACAACTGTGACACTATCAGCGTTGCCGCTAGTGACACTGCGACCTGCAACAATGCCGTGGGCACCACTCGTGAAGTGCACAATGCACCAGCCAGCGTGCACCACAGCTCTGAAACCCTTCGACGCCCGCCAACATCTGCAGTTATCTGCAGTTATCGGCCGTCCTAACACCAGAACTCGCACCAATGCCGTTGCCGCCAGGACCTTCATCCCATTATCGCAGAGCAGATAACCGACTAGGGTGACTTTACAAACTCTTTGACTTCGCTTTGCATCACCTCATCGGAACCGGTGCCTCACCACCGACACTGACATCTTCTCCTGTCCTGGACTCGACACGTTGCACCTTCGCGGATACGATGCCTCACCTCTCCCATGGCAACCAGGGAACCAGTCTCAACTTCGGCACTGACGCCTCACCTCCATGATGACCTGCATCGTCCAAAGACTTCGTTTTCCAAGGTACTGTTGTTTAGGGGACCGTGTGACTTCGTACCTGATGCCGCGCACCTCGTGGTCGGCGCCGTACTTTGGATTTATGCCAGTCATGACGTCATATTAGCCCCAGGTGGAGCTATTTGTTTCTACAAGTGCTATTTCTGAGGGTATCTGGTTCTAAGTGCTATCTTGATATATGTATGTTGAATTTTTATCGTTTTGGTCTTGTTTGGTTTAGATAAAGATCCTTTCTTTTTCTAAACTGGTGTGCTGTCAATTTGTGGTGTTTTCACTGTGTTACTGTGTGTCTTGAGTAAAAAATACTTTACACATTGCCTTTGGGATAAGCCTGTCTGCTTGTGCCAAGCTACCAAGGGGGTGAGTAGGGGTTATCTAAAGTGTATATCCCCCTTACCCTGACTAGAAGCAAGGGTCCCTACTTGGACAAAGGTACATACCTCTGGCAACTAGAGACCCCCATTTCTAACAATATTCTTTTACCATGGGAGACAATTAGCATTACCAAGAGAGAAACAATCCAACATAATTTCCCTATTGTGTTTCGTATCTGCTCTAATCCAAACTATTACCCATGCAGCAGAGGGTGGAGGACCACTAAGTCGGAAAGCTAACTTGCGCTCAACTCCTCATGCACAACAAACATTGCGTGAAATTAGATTTCAATATTTTTTACGAATATCGCTTTACTCTTCTGCAGTGTGTAGGGTTTTACATTGCACACAGGCAGGTTTAAGAACTTTGGATAGATATCCCTCATCAGACTTTTAAACATGCATAGTGAGTGGCAATGTTAAAGCTGGATAAATTGGGCCAGATTTACTAAGCCCTTGCAATGCCCTTGCATCGCCCTTGCATCACGCAAGGTGATACAAGGCAACATAAAGGCGTAAGTGAGTTTTAACAAGCTACGCTGTGTGGCTCTGTATGGTTTAGTAAATGCAGAGTACTGCAAGAGTACAGCAAATTTGGAAAGCGCCCTATAGGTGGAACATGGGCGTTCACATGCATCCACCCATGGAATCTGGAGCAATCCCAGATTTACTAAGGGTAGTAAACCTGGTACTCTGTCAAAATGGTACACCTTCCCAACAGAGGCATAACACGGAGAAATATCTTTGTTTCTCCTCATTATTTCCTCTTTATATGTGTGCAGGATACTGTAGCACACGTCGAAAGATGAAAATGCATCTAAGGATGTTTATTGTGCAGAGAGGAGTCGTTCCTGCACAAAAACAATCCTGTCTGTAATGCAGGCACCCTTGCACCATGACGCAAGAGTGCAGCACATTGTGCGCCAGAACAAGAAGAGAGCAGGAATGCGTCATATCTTAGTAGATACGGTGCATTCCTGCTCTCTGCCTGTGAAGCATCCTTTGTTGTGGGAATGTTGTCCACAAAATATATCTTTAATTAGTGTGTTTTTCCCATGCAGATGTGACTCAAACAGAGGTTTATTTCAGTTACTAAACAAATGCTGCAAATGTTATAGAATAAAAATCTATTTTTATCCCAATAAAATAATCCATAAAAAACTGTTTTCATTAGCAAACATCAGGAGTGGAATAGCTTCATGGAAATAATCATTTATTCAAAATCAACTTCAGCAATGTGTTTTTTTAGTCTATAAAAGACTTACAGGCACATGCATCAATGGTTTATGCGAGCGCAAACGGTGAGATTTTGCAAAAATCGGCCGTTTGCGCCTGCAAAAAGGCCTTGTGCAATGCATCAAAGTGAAAGGCACTCGCAATTTAAGAAATCGCAATTTTATTGCGATTTCTTAAATTGCAATTGTATTTAAGGAATCGCAATTTGCGATTCCTTAAATGCAATACATGTACCCCTCAGAAATAGCGAATTCGCTATTTGGGGCCGCAAAATACAGAGGAATTACTCTGGTCTGTATTTTGCAAAAACCTTGAAAAATGCACTAAAGTGCATTTTTCAAGGTTTCAGGTTACACACACACACATGCCCTTGGGGCAAGTGTGTGCGCAACATGGGTGCACATCACAATTTCAGGGTGCAACAGGGTGTCATTTTGACACCTTTGCACCCTTGAAATTGCATGCGCAATTTGCGAGTACCTATTGGTACTTGCAAATTGCGCATGCAATTCTCCATTCATTCCTATGGGCCTATAGGCCCATAGGAATGAATGGGAAGCCATTCCTTAATTGCGACTCGCAATTTGCGAGTCGCAATTAAGGAATGTTTAGAAATCGCTATTTTAATAGTGATTTCTACATGCATAGGCTTTTGAGAGTCCCTAATTGCGATTCCTTAATAATCGCAATTAAGGACTCGCAAAAGCATTTCTTGATGCATGTGCCCCTTAAAGATTAAGTCTGGTAGTATTTCCATTTTCAAATCCTGTTCACACAATTTCATTTTCTTTAGGCATGATATACTAGGCCTTTCAATAATCAGACATTGAGCTATACTGAAATACAAGTTCCTTCTGATAGACCTTCATGAGATTTCATTTAATGAGTGATCAAGTTGTCTTGCTGTGTTGCGTGACCTTTTTATAAATCGGCTCCCAGTGTGGGTTACTGTTACACCTGGCTTCCTTAGGGTGGTCTTCCCCCAGACGTTTTGCCTGCTTACCTCTTTTTGTTGATTTTTTTTGTTGGCCATAACAGTCTGAGCACTTTACCACTGCCAACCAGTGCTAAAGTGCATGTGCTTCTCTCTTAAAACATGGTTTGTTTAGTGTATCCACAATTGGCACATTTAATTTACTTGTAAGTCCCTAATACAGTGCACTACATGTGCCCAAGGGCTGTGAATTAAATGCTACTAGTGGGCCTGCAGCACTGATTATGCCACCCACACAAGGAGTACTTTAAACATGTCTCAAGCCAGCCAGTGCAGAGCCTGTGTGTGCAGGTTACACTGCCACTTCGACTTGGCATTCAAAACCACTTGCAAAACCTTAAACTCCCCTTTTATTACATATAGGTCATGGCAAAGGTAGCCCTAGGTCATGAGTGGCCCGTGCAGGTAAGAGTGGAAGGGCCAGGAGGGGGGGATTCGACAGATGACGACGAGGGAAAATTAATTATTTATTTAATTTTCCCTCGTCGTCTGTCGAACCCCCCCAACCGGCCCAATGCTACCACGCTCTTACCTGCACAGGCCGCTCCTGCCCTAGGTAACCCATAGGGCAGGGTGCTATTTAACTAAAAGGAAGGACCTGTACTTTTAAGTTTTTCATGTCCTGGTAGTGAAATACTCCCAAACTCGTTTTTTACTACTGAGAGACCTACCACTCTCATAGATTAACATTGGGAATCCCTTATTACACTTAACAAGCTGTAATTCCTAATTGAGAGAAGGTAGAGATATGTTTAGTACCTCTGGAATGGTAATGACAAGTCCTCTTTAATGGTTAAAGTGGATTTGTAGTTACCCTTCTGAAAATGACAATTTAGAAAGTTGAAAATTTTCCTGCTCTTAGCTCTTTGGTGTCTGTTGCCTGTCTCTGATCACTGGCTGGAGTGGCTGACAGTTAACGTTTTATATTCCCTCTAGACAGTCCCACACAAAGGAAAGGCTTGGTGGGACATCATACATCTTCCTGGGAGGTAAGGAGGGAAGGACTGGGAACAGCCTCACACTTACACCTGAATTTGCTGTGATCTAACCACACACAAAGATCTACATGACCTCCTGTAGTGAATCTGAAGCCAGGACAGGATGAAGAGACCTATGTGGACTTCAAAGACCGTTCTTTAAAGTCACCACCACTTCAAAGGCACAACTGGGTATAAGTACCGGACCTCCGACCCTACCAACTCAGCACACTTCCGGACCTGAAACGATTTTGCCAAGAAGAAGGACTGCTGTGCTGAGGATTGCTGCTTGCTCGACTGCTGCTCTGGAAGACTGCCTCCTTGTTGTGCTGTCTGCTTCCTGTTTACTCCCTTTGACTGCTCCAGGGTGTCTCCAAGGGCTAACTGCCTAGCCTCCTGTTCTCAAAGACTCGGGGACATCAAAGTCTTTAATCCTGCTCCTGTGCCTGGGTCATTGGAAGTGACCCCTGGTGCTTGCTGTAGTGAAACCGACGCATCCTCTACTGTGACAAGCAGAATCGACGCATCAGTACTGAAGCGGGAACAGAATCAGTGCAACGCACTTGGAGCCCACGTAGAATCATCGGAACTGCCACAGAGACCACCGCATTACCACCACTGCTGAAGGGCAATCGAGGCATTCCCTTCAACAGCATGGAGAACCAGGCACATCGGCCACAGACATGGCTTGGCAGTTCGGTCTGGACTGTTCCCATGAGGCACAGGGTCAAGACTGATTTGCATATGGCTATGTCTGAACTGGGGTGGCGTGGTGAAGCAAAATAACGATGGATTAAACCCAGATCTGTGACTGGGGGTGAATGTTTGCCAATGTGCAGCATTCCGTCCATCATCTTGTGTGTTTTGCATTTCGCCCTAAGTGGGAAGGGTATGCCCAGACGTAGGTCCCGTGCTCACTACGCCACTGGAGTCAAGCTATCCTGGCTGATGAAGGCTGATAGCCTGAAACCGGTCCTAGGATGCTTGATTCCGGTCCAGGGAAGACATGGCTTGGCAGTTCGGTCTGGACTGTTCCCATGAGGCACAGGGTCAAGACTGATTTGCATATGGCTATGTCTGAACTGGGGTGGCGTGGTGAAGCAAAATAACGATGGATTAAACCCAGATCTGTGACTGGGGGTGAATGTTTGCCAATGTGCAGCATTCCGTCCATCATCTTGTGTGTTTTGCATTTCGCCTAAGTGGGAAGGGTATGCCCAGACGTGGGTCCCGTGCTCACTACGCCACTGGAGTCAAGCTATCCTGGCTGATGAAGGCTGATAGCCTGAAACCGGTCCTAGGATGCTTGATTCCGGTCCAGGGAAGACATGGCTTGGCAGTTCGGTCTGGACTGTTCCCATGAGGCACAGGGTCAAGACTGATTTGCATATGGCTATGTCTGAACTGGGGTGGCGTGGTGAAGCAAAATAACGATGGATTAAACCCAGATCTGTGACTGGGGGTGAATGTTTGCCAATGTGCAGCATTCCGTCCATCATCTTGTGTGTTTTGCATTTCGCCCTAAGTGGGAAGGGTATGCCCAGACGTGGGTCCCGTGCTCACTACGCCACTGGAGTCAAGCTATCCTGGCTGATGAAGGCTGATAGCCTGAAACTGGTCCTAGGATGCTTGATTCCGGTCCAGGGAAGACATGGCTTGGCAGTTCGGTCTGGACTGTTCCCATGAGGCACAGGGTCAAGACTGATTTGCATATGGCTATGTCTGAACTGGGGTGGCGTGGTGAAGCAAAATAACAATGGATTAAACCCAGATCTGTGACTGGGGGTGAATGTTTGCCAATGTGCAGCATTCCGTCCATCATCTTGTTTGTTTTGCATTTCGCCCCTAAGTGGGAAGGGTATGCCCAGACGTGGGTCCCGTGCTCACTACGCCACTGGAGTCAAGCTATCCTGGCTGATGAAGGCTGATAGCCTGAAACCGGTCCTAGGATGCTTGATTCCGGTCCAGGAAGACATGGCTTGGCAGTTCGGTCTGGACTGTTCCCATGAGGCACAGGGTCAAGACTGATTTGCATATGGCTATGTCTGAACTGGGAGTGGCGTGGTGAAGCAAAATAACGATGGATTAAACCCAGATCTGTGACTGGGGGTGAATGTTTGCCAATGTGCAGCATTCCGTCCATCATCTTGTGTGTTTTGCACATCGGCCACAGACTCATCGCTGAGACCACTGCATAGCCGCCACTGCTGAAGGACAATCACCGCATCCCTTTTGACAGCGTGGAGAAACCCGGCGCATCAACTATGGAATCAAACCATCGCAGAACCTACGCTTCGCCTTTGGAAACCGGCGCATAGTCATCAACGCGTGGAGAAAACCAATGCATCTCCTCGACTGAGGGACTGACATTGATGCATCAATTGAAGTATCCTGCATCTCTTGTTGGCGACCAAGAATTAAGGTACTTTTGTTCAATGGGCCCTGCGTGGGTCCAGTAGCCGCAGACTGTGCTCCATTGTAGGTGGTCTGAACTCTTGACTTTGTCCCTGTCCAATGCAACTCAATAACTCTTAAAGCGCTATTTGCTTCCAAGCATTATTTTTGTATTTAATCTTTAAAAATTCATATCTTTCAACGTATTTGATTTTTGTCATTTTGGTCTTGTCTTATTTATAAAATCAGACTTTATTTTCTAAACCTGTGTCGGAGTCTTTTTGTGGTTTTTTCACAGTTTTTATGTTGTTGTATTGCACAAATACTTAACGCTGTGCCTGACTGCTCTGAGCCAAGCTAACGGAGGGTGAGCGCAGGTTAATTTAAAGTATGCATCTGACTTACCCTGACTAGGAATGTGGTTCCTGCTTGAACATGGTGCATACTCTGCCAACCAGAAACTCAGGGGCATATTAGCAAGAACCTCGTTAAAATTATCGCCGTTTTAGCGGCAGGAAACTGCCGCTAAAACGGCGATAATGGGCTTGCTAATATGCGTTATACAATTCCAATAGAAGCCCAGGTTAGATGTCCTGCACATCTAACCTGGGCTTCTATTGGAATTCCATAACGCATATTAGCAAGTCCATTATCGCCGTTTTAGCTGCAGTTTCCTGCCGCTAAAACAGCGATAATTTTAACGAGGTTCTTGCTAATATGCCCCTCAATATCTAACAGTTACCATCAAAGGAGTATTTCCAATTACACACCATAATTGTTAAATAAGCCATGTTGCATCCCTATTACTGGTGTTGCTTCTACTGGGATAAAGCTGACTAGCTTTATAATAAGAGCACAGTGCAATAAACAGAAAATGTTGATCTCTGAACCCTCTGGTGGTCAAAATGGGGTGAAGTCAATTAAGAGTATAGGGGCTTACCCCAGACCGCTACAGTTCCCCACAGTAGTTCACATTCAGTATTAAAACGCAATGAGAGACTCTAAACTCAAATAGTTTTTGTATGGTATCTCGACATCTTCAACTAATTGTTAACAGGCTTTACAGTCATCATTCTTTTATAATACTTTAATGTTCAAAGTGTGTACTACGTATATTATGGTAAAGGCTAAGATTTACCTGATTATTACGGATGGATCTAGTATTTGTTGAGTATCTAGTTGAATACAGTTTGTCAGATAAGGGCACAGATGTTAACTTCTCTTTCCATATTTTCTCGCTGGTAAATAATATTGTGAACCTTTTTTCTAATCAATTTTTAAATTATACAAATCAATGTATATTAATAAAAAGCTTTAATAAATTCCAGTAGGTCAGTAATGACTTTAAATAAAAATAAAAACATGATTGCTATTCTGTTTAACTTTATGTCCACAATATAAAACCATGAGTTACTGACTCCCCTTGATTGATCTCCTGGATATCTGTACATAGTCTTGACTTCCATAGATCCAAAAACATACAATAAACTGCAAATGATTCAAGTCACTTCAGATTATTATATTTTCACCAAATCTTTGTGGTTGTTGCTCAAATTACCATCATTAAGATTGGTGGGGCACGTGGACTGCCTTTGACAGCTCCAATCCATACCAAGATAGGGCAAAATTAGTAGACACATCGTTGGTTGTATCCCCTCACTTGACCTATGGTACTCTGAGGAGTTGCAGCAAACAACCCCAGAGGACAGAACAGTGCTATACAGAGTATATTAATCCACTTCATCCTGCTTCAGCATTGGTGACGTCCAGTGGGCATATTACTCTATGACTGTTATCCAAATAACAAAACGATCTATTTATCATTCCAAATAGCAGATAGAATGCAATTGATTCTCTTGAATGGTCTTGACTAAGGTAGACCTATTAATAGGGCATAACTGTCAATGGTGCAGCAAGTGCTATTGCATGGGTCCACTGCAGATCAAATTTGTAAGGGCATGGGTGATATTTACCTTGCATGCATTAAGGCCCCTAACATCCTTGCTATGCCACTGTCGCTGTATGAACAAAGTCTGGTTTATGCATAATATAGAAAGGACAGAACTGTTTCTTATGCATCAGTAATTTTAGGCAAAATGGAAGTGCGGCCTCTACTCTATTACCAGAGTGAATACATGTGAACGCAAATTAATCTACAAATGATTTAAGGTCCGAGTATTTGATTTTAGATGTGGGTTATGGGAGATGCTTAGGAATGCTTTATTGTGAGTGCTATCACCAATTTATCGAGTAGGTTGCTCCTTGTGAATTAAATACACACCCATTGTGTCCTTTTTAACCCATTTTAAACATGTGCTCTCTTGTAGCTTCAACAGTCCTTCAGAGAACATTTACCGAATTATTGGTTGCGAACTGTGGGGCATATTAGCAAGGGCTTTATCGCCGCCTTAGCGGCACTTTTTGCCGCTAAAGTGGCGATTTTTTTATCGCCCTATCAGCAAGCTGTCGCAAACAGGCGTTAGCGACAGCTTTCTGGCGATAGCGGCCGGTTTTCCCATCGCCTTGCATGCCAGCGATAATTATCGCTAATGACATGCAAGGTAGGCGTTCCCAACTAAAAGCGACTGAAAACAGTTGCTAACACAACTTCCCCCTATTAGCAACGCAGGCAAAGCGATAAAAAAAGTCACGCTAATCGCGATTATCGCTAGAATTTAACACCTGCTAAAATCATGACTTACCTGTTTCTTCAATGGGAGGTGTATTGTCCGGCTAAGTCCACCATGGCGTTAATGCGTGAATATCGCTGGATTTCCAGCGATATTCACGCATTTCGCCGCTATCGCTGGATATTTTATCGCATTGGAGATAAACGTTGCTAATAGCGTGTTATCTCCGCGATAATATCCAGCGATAGGCGGCGAATAAAAAATAATTATCGCAAGTTGTTGCTAATATCCCCCTGTGACATTGTGATAAAAGCATTTAGACTTGTACCCAATGCGAACCCACCCAAAAGTGGCCTGGCATCATTGTAATAGTTATGTTCAAATCAGTGGAAATACAAGATCAAGTTGAGGGCAGCTGTGACATTGAACGTGCTGAAAGCAGGAGTCTGTTGATTGATACTATTCCAAGGCTTGAGCTCACAGACATTATCTAGTAAAAAACACTTTTCCATATATGACCGGAGTTGATAAATAGGGTGTTAACAAGATGGGGGGGGGATGGGCTATCCAGCAAATTGAGGATTGAGAAGAAATATTTATTTTCCCAAGAAGATTGTACTAGGGCTTTTCTTAGCAGCCTAAAATATCTATAGAGCTGAATTATTTTGATGATCGCCGCAAAAACAGCTGAGATATTTGCTTATGGAGAGCAGGGAGGTTGTGAGGTTCTGAAGAGGAGAAGGTGGACTCTCACTTTGAATTCACTATGTTTGACTTCCTTTCGTCTTTCTGCTTTCACTTTCCCTGTTCCCTCCATAGTGAGAGCTAAAATAATGCTACTGTTTATTTCATTCTGTGCACGCACACCATTTATACTTGTGCCACTTATGTGATTTGTTCTTATGGCAGATGAGAGAGTTCAATATAATTTATGGTCATTGTTTTCCGATTGTGTTCTTTCTGGTTTGATAATCTGTGCCCTTTTCTGAACTGCTGGAATTTCAAAAAACTAGTTTGAAGCTAAAATATTGTATTACAATCAAATGATGCTTATGACCCATTGTATGGAGGGTTATTTGAATTTAAAGACACAATTCATGTAAATAATGTTAGTGGCGTGCATCATTAGGGTGGGAAGTGGTTATGCATGCCTGACTAGAGCAATGTTTGTGACCACTGCCTTGGAATGCTCCTTTCTATCACAACTGGTCCTCGAAAGGTTGAACAGTCTAGAAGGCAGACTAGATGAGGATTACATTGTTTGTCTTCTTGTGAAATTACTAAAATACAATGGACCAGCTCTGGAGCTAAAATCGAGTACCTCATGTATTATATTATGACCAACGGTTAACATAAGGGAGCGATATATTGATTGTAGAGTATACGTTCCTCCCAGTTATTCTCTGAAATAAATGAGGAGGTTGCAGGAGAATTCTGGCAACACCATCTATCTCACAGTAACATAGAGGAGGACTGGTCTGCCTTCTTGATGCCCAATGAGACGGGCCAAAAAGAAGCAAGGCTTTACATTAATCTACAATAGACTTTTGCAAAACTGATGTGGACTCCCACAAACCTAAAAAATCTGGCCTTTGTGCAAGTGCCATGCCCTGGAGATAATATATGGAATCTCCTACATATTTTGTGACCCTATTCCAAACTTGACTCTCATTTTCCTGCAGTAAAATGTGCCCTGAACGATTTTAGTGGCATTAGTTTTCAATGTGTGTGTGATGTTTCTGACATCATTAGAGTCACGATGCATTGCTATCTCACTTGCAGTGTACTGAGATACTGGAGGTCGCCATCTACTTCAGCTTGTTAGGGCTGGCTATAATGCCACTTATGAAAGACTTATCTGTGGCATGCAGGACTAGATGGGGATTTTTAATAGGATCGGACCTCCTTTTTTGACACAGATGGGGTTGGTAAGAAATCTGTGACTTGTCTATTTCCGCACTCATCCTACTGTTTCTTGCACTATCAACTGTATGACGAAGCCCAAAATGGATGACAAATCTTTCCTTGCAGCAGTAGTATGGTCAGAGTGTGTTGTTTTATCCCTTTGATTGGATTTTTACCATGATAGTTGCTTGCTTATCGTGACCTCTCAGTTGCTCTGTATGCTAGCCTTAGTGGGGCTTGGTTAGATAATGATACACTATACTTTAAATTTATCTTATCATCTTGTTCATTTGGTCTTTCATTTTTGTCCTGCCAGGGTTCACTTTTCTCTTCGGTATACATACCTTCCCATTAGCTCCAGCCAATTTCCCTCTGTCACCCTCCCCAAATTTCATCAGCTATGTGTGTTCTGATCATCTAATCCCTGCCCTCGAGTCAAAATAGAACAAGCAGCTTAGATTATTTTGTATTATATGCCAATGCATATTCATTTTGCTTACTGCTGCTGATTAATTTTATGGAAAAGAATAATATTCATAATAAAGAATTGCCTCTAAAAAATTAATTCCAGTCTTCAGTAACCACAATCCTTTTCCTTGGCTTGTGACTTAAAATACTAATCCCAGAATGCACACCTCTAATTGAGAATGCAATTGGGAAGGTTGCAAAGGGATATCCTGGCAGTGATAACGCATTTCAGAGATAAAAGAGGAGCATAGTTGGAGGTGATCGTATTCTCCACTCAAACCCTGCTCAACCCCTTTAGAAATCTACAAGAAAAATGTCTGAGCTCTGCCTTCCAATTGTTGTTTTTTTCACAATGGTGTAAATGACTTAGGGCATATCAATTCGATCAATCCATAAATTCTAAAAACAAAATAGCTTGTTTCTGTTTTGTTTAAAACCTACACAATCCATTTGGATCTAATGAAAATTCTCCTCTCCTTTTTCGACAGCTTTTGACGTTCTCATGCAGTTGAAATTATCCAGAATCTTTGATCTGAACTGTATGTCTGTCTATTCATTGTTTCTTACAATGGTGTGATTCATTAAGGACTCACTTTCTAGGTGACCTGGCATTTATTTCCCTCTTCTGTTGTTTCGAGAAGTATAATTTCCAAATATCTTTGGTTTTACATCAAAGAAACAGTTAGAAGAATGTGCCAACTGTAGAAACTTGCAGTTCAAGAAGGATTGCAATACTTTAAACAATAATTTAAAACCCCATAAATGAAACTTTGTTGAGGGTGAACATAGGACGGAGTTCAGATTGCCATACCGAGTCAAATGCTGGCCCGTCCCAAGATAATTTTGTTAGAATCAAGACCCCTTTGATGAAATAGAAATAATGGCATCAATGAGTAAAGATTTTCAGAATAGACGCTCAGTCTTTTATTTGTGTCAGCTTTCTTCTTCAGTTTTTGATATTTCTAGTTTTAGCACATTACACAAAATATGCATCAAACTGATACAGATGTGTTAGATTCCCCGCAAATTGTGGATTTTAAAGACTTTAAAAATGTGCCCATTCACTGTCGTGTGTGAGTGCAGCCTGTACTCAAGTAAAATAGGAGATAGGTTCATATAAATCTTCTTGCATATCCTTTGTTATGGCCATAATGTCCACTAAATATATTTTAAATTAGTGTGTTTCAATGCAGATGTGGCTCATAAATGGTTTATTTCAGTTAATAAACAAATGCTGCAAATGTTAGAGAATAAAGATCTATTTTTATCCCAATAAAGCACTCCATTAAAAATTCGTTTTTCTTAGCAAACATCAGGAGTGGCATAGCTTTATGAAAATAATATACCACACATTATTTAAAAATCTGCTTCAGCAATGTGTTTCTTTAATCTATAAAAGACTTAAAGATTAAAATGATGCGTATTTCCATTTTCAAATCCTGTTCACACGATTGCATTTTCTTCATATTTAGGCAATATATACTAGGCCTTTCAATTATCAGACATTGAGCTTGACTGAATTAGAAGTTCCTTCTGATAGACCTTTATGAGATTTCATTTAATTGTGTTTTAGGGGAACATATTTTACAATGGGATAAACACTTATTATCAGATGATTTTAATAGTATTCCCCTTTTAAGCCTAAAATATTCCATATTTTTTCTCTTTTGCTACATTCCAGTATTGGACTGCGACCGGTAACTTCTAGGAAACAAACAATTAAATCAAGTTGAACCCTAGACCATTATACACAGTCTGCAGTAAGCCCAAGCCCTTTCTTTGGCTTGTGAGTTAAAATTATAGGCATGCTAGATTGATTTTTTAGTAGCACTAAGGGGTGTTTCACAACCGGTAGTGCCTCAAGCCCTCAAAGTAAACTCATACTAAAGAGTTTGCAGAAAAATAAGACAGGTAGTAAGAGTGAATCAGGAATAGATTTAGCGGACATAAGGCCATGTTTCAGCCTAGTCACTTGAACGTACATGTCCTTACAAGGGAATAACCAGAAAAATCAAATACCCTGCATTTTGAAAAATAGCCGAAATAATACTGAACACTCAAGTAATAAAGCAATCTTGGCACTCCACCCTGAAGGCATTGCCTTCTTTCTTTTTTCTTACATTTCTCAATTCTTCTTTTGTCTTTTTCCTATTATCTATCTATCCCTCCTTCCTTCCCTTCATCCATTCAACCTTCATCAATCCTACCTTATATTTCACCATCATCTTTCCATCCTGTCTTCCCTTCATCTTGCCTCCACTCATCCTTCCCATATATATCTTTCTCTTCATCACCCATCCATCATTCTCTACATCCTTTTCTCCATTTAAACATCTATCCTTCTCTCCTTCCATCCAGCCACTAATTTCTCAATCTAGCCACTCATCTCTGCGTCTATCCACCTGCTCGTCGATTCATCCAAATTTTTCTCCCTCCAACCAGCATCCATCCATTCAGCTCTCCATCCATTCCTTCTACTTCCTCTCCATTGGTCCATCTATCCATCCACATCTGAAACCACCGAAAAATCCATCCACTCATCTATCCCTCATCCTTCTCTTTATCTATTCATACACTTATTGACATATCGATCCATCCATCCTCCCGCATCCATCGCTATTTACCTCCCATTGTGGTTTCTTGCTCCATTTGTGCCCAAGAGCTCTGTGATTCTACTCTCTTGAAGTAGCATATTGGCTTCCTTTTTGGATTCTTCTTCCCTGATTAGAGTCAAAGGAGCTCTAAACATCAAATTAAATGCTTTGAATAACATGTCTGCCCAATGACACACACCCCAGCTCAAGCTGCTAACGTGGGGGATTCATCCCGCCCTTGCGCACTTACACCCAATGCATACTGCGTTCAACTTTTTTCAGTTCTTTCAAAGGTTAACTTAGTTGCTGATTAGCAAATGACTAACCCAGCATGATACCAACTTCATTTACTTTGGTAGTTAAAGCTATTGGCTCCTCCGAGTAATTTTAAGCGGTCTGTTTTCAATTATGAAATATATCACCTGGACCAAGGAAGCCCACTTTCTCGGTCGCGCAGTTCTATTTCCAGTAAAGCCATTCTTTACAGGGCAGTGAAGCTGAACCTACAGTTTCAAAATCAACCACTTTTCACCACTACTATGCAGTGTCTACTGGCTGCCTCCCAATACTCAAAGCTGGGTAGATAAATGCACGTTAAAAATAAATCATATTTAGAAAAGTTAAATTTTCTTTCATCTTTTCATTGTTCGATATCAGTCATTAAAGATGCTCAACTTGCGACCATTAAAACACCTCTGGAGTAGAGCAATGTACACGCTTGTGATATACATTTGCCTGTGACATATCGAGTTGACTTATTTGTCTGTGTATGTTTTGCAGTATTATAAAACACTACACATAACACATGAAAGATTAAATACCTCTGGTGACGTGCATGTCTATTGTAATCCTCATGAAAATGTTCTTCATTCAAACACTGGGTTTATCATGTGTTACTTCATGTTACTGCTGGCAATTTCATTTTTTGTAAGTGACCTAATTAGTAAACGTCTTACCTTTTAAATGAGTTCATTGTTAGTAATTTGTTCATCACAGCGCCTTCAACTTCACCAAAAAAGCTGCCAGTCTGTCAGAGAGAAAATCAGACATTATATCTGTATGTAAGAATAATTATGTGTATAATTGGAGGACAGTAGTAAATAGGATGTTAAGTGGCATGCAACAAATTCTGACATGAACAGATACGACAGGTTCAAAGAAAGTGTACAGGGCTACGGGGGTACATAAATTGAAAATGACTGCACAGTCATGATACATTATGGGCTTTCATCACTAAATCCCAGAACAGACATGAGGGCTAACACAACTGATTGATGTTCATTTAGATTACAGCCAATGCTGCAATTGTGCAAAACCAGCTTACAAGGAGAAACAACTGGCCAAATAATGAGTTTCACAGCATCGTAGTACAAAATACAGAAACTGACAGTAAATGTCTTCTTATTAAATAGTGATTGATTTGACGTGATTGCAATGAAACACAAAAGACTTAATATACATGTTGGTAACACATGACTATGAAATGTGTTCATGTGTTATGTGTGTAGAGTGTAAATACTCAACCTAGCTTCAAGTTGCCAAACTTCATAGAACAATAGAAAAACAATGCATAGTAAAACAAGAAAGCAGCTGTGAAGTAGAAGTACATTTACCAATAACATGAACTAATACAGAAATGAAGCTTCAGTGCCCTCCTAAAACTGTTGATGAGATGAATGCAGGTAGGTAGCTGACTCCACAATGTGGTTCTGCCACCTCCAGAAGCTTCCCTCCTAACTTTTCGTGGCGCCACGTAGAGATTCATCTGAGGCAGGTGCAAGGGCTGCACAGCCTTGTTAAAGGACAAGCCCACTGGTGCTATTTCATGTCTCCAGTGGCAAGTATAGGGGTGCTTGTTTCAGACACCTTTTACCACTGATTTGTGAAAACAGGTTTCTTGAAGTGGTAATGTGTGACAAGAATGTTTGTGCACATTTTTGACAGGTATTTTGCTATACTGATGATGTGTTCTCTTTTTTTTGTGCTACTGTTCTTTTGTACTGCATTATTGCATTGTAATACTATGTTGTACTGGGGTTGCTGTGTTGCGTTCTGTTTTGACTTTTTTGTTGTGTTCTGTCATGTTATTCTTTATTTGCGTTTTATGTTGCTGTGTGTTATTGTTATATTTTGTAATTTCGTTGGAAAGTGGGCTATTTGCGTTTTATGCGCTGTGTGTTATTGATATGGTTTGTTATTTTGTTGGAAAGTGGGTTATTAATAGTGGTAAATATACATCTACCTCTGGCAATAAGGCCACTAACACAGTCTAGGGCTCAGAATAGGTCTCAGAAAAATATTCCCATGCTCAACCCTTGGTAGCTTGGCTACTAGCAGGCAAGTTTAACTTCAGAGACAGGTATGTAAAGCATTGAAAAACACCACTTCAGTAAAAAATTAAGACACAACACACAATAAAAACCCAACACCACTTTATATACATAGAAATATTTATATCTTTAAAATGACACCAAAATGAAAAAAATCCAATGTGGGAAACCGGAGATATGAAATTTTAAAGATTTAGCACTATATAGCACATAGAAACCTATGGCGCCTATTGGGACATCTGGTCGCACTAGACCGGGACTAAGTCAAAGTTTCAGGCCAACCGCGATAGAACCCTACGCGATTACCCCTCGCAGTAGGCCTCGGTCAAAGTTTTACCTTTAGACTTAGAAACTTTTCTGGAGCTTTTTCTGCCGGGGTCCCTCGATGCTCTTCACCAGTCTTTGTTCAGTGAGAGTTCGCCAGCTTGCTTTCCAGAGAGCTCCCGGTCAAACTCTGGAAGTTGGACCTCCAGAGCTTTTCACCAGGACAAACCAGCAGGGCAGGCTGGCTCGCTGTTGAAGGTTGCCGACTTGGCTCTCGCTGTTGTAACTTTCCTCCAAAGTTGTTCCAAAGTTCTCCAAACTTCTGGAACTTCTTCCTAAAGTTACTCTGGGGGCCCCAAAGTGTCCAAAACACAATCCAAGCGTCTGGAATCTTCAATATGGTCCTTGAAGGTTTGGGACTTCAGTTCCCACAATCCACTTAGACAAAACCCTTCAAAATTCAACAGACGCACTCCGGGCTGGGGATTCTTGGTGGTGATGGTCCAGGTGAGCTCTGTTAACCTGCAGCTTGCATGGAGTCCACTCTTTATTCCTCTTGAAACAATTTCTGTCCACAGGGCTGTATCTCCAGTTTGTGCAGCAGGCGCAGTCAGTCAGAGTGCAGGGCCTGGTTGGTGAAAATCCAACTTCCAGCACAAGCCCTTCTTCTTCTCTTATTTTGAAACAGCAGATCTGAGAGACTCTGCCCCTCTCAAATACTTATTCAGTGTTTTCTGGGGTCAAACAGGAGTGTACTCCTGTCAAATGAGGTGCAGCGCAAAACCCAGAGCATGACCATTTCCTCCAAAGTGTGGCACAATGGTCTCCCAGAAAGCACTATTTTTCCAAAATTCAAAATGGCTGAAATCTCAGCAGAGGAGCAAGAACTAGTTAAACCAACCTCCAGTATGGCTCATTTCCATAGATCGCCTCCCCCTGAAATCTGCAAATTCCCTCCTTAAGCCTGCCATCTGGTTGGGGTCAGAGAGATGGGTGTAGATGGACCTGGCCTTTTCTGCCTGTTTCCTTCTTCCTTTGAAGCTCATGGGTTAGGACTCCTCACCCCTGCTCTGGCATGCCTGTGCAGTGGAGATCTCTCCTCCCAGATAGCCTTTCTCCCTGTGTACAACTTATCACTTCATCAAAGCAGCCTGGCTAATCCTCTTAACTCTGACCAATCAGGGGAGACCACAGGAAGGCTGAATTGTGGGTTACAGACAAGAAAGTCTTATAACGTCTTTTCTGTATATTTCAGGATAAATTCAACAATAGCATATTGTTGGATTTATCAATACCATTCTCCTTAGTCCTAGAATAATATTTTTCGGGCATCCTTAGAGATAGTTATGAGTTCATAAACTATTGCAATGTTAACCTTTGTGGCTGAAGATCTACAATGGGGAAAATGAAATGTCCAATTTCTCCAATATCTATAGAACATCTTTTATAAGGACCCTGCTAATAGTTACATCACCCCCCACCCCTGGGACACCTAGGGGAGACTTTAGGGGTCCCAAATATGCAAAAATAATGTAGATCCTCACTCCACAGTGCTCCTAGCACAATAGGTCGATTTTGGGAAGCATTTTACTACAATGGGGGAAGTGAAATGTGCAATTTCACTATCCCTAGGGCTTATAAAACATCTTTTGTAAGGGTCCACCTTATAAGTACCTGACTACCCCCACCCCCGTTGACACCTAGGGGAGACCATGGGGTATCAAATATGCCAAAATATTGTAGTTTATCAATTTTAAGCACTTACCACCAAAGTCGAGTTTGGCCATATTTTACATTTAAAAACAGTCCTGCAACACAGGGCTGCTTTTAAAATGACCTCAGGCTCTCAGCAGTGCACACATGCAAGTGCAGAAAGGGCTGCTGGACTCTAAACTGCCATGCCCTATTATATACTAGGTACTTGAAGATAGTTTGAATCCCCCTGCCCTAATAAGTACTAGGCTATTATTGGGTAGGGCATGCCAACCATAGGGGTACCCTAGCCCATAGGGTACCCTAATGTGTGTGTGTGTGTTTTCACTGTGTTTTCACCATAGCACGGGCCCTGGGCCTGGTTAGGCAAAGCCCAGGGCCAGTCAGAGTCAGTTACCACCAGTACCAGTCAGCCCAAAATGGGGTTGCGCAGGGCACATGATGACTTTGCAACATATTTTACTTTAGATATTCAAATACTGTTACATTTGCAACCAAAAGCAGCACATGCCTTAAAGTTCTCATGTCAAACATACAGGTACACTGGTCAAATACTACTGCTCCAGTTCTTGAACTATTTAAGACATAAGTCATCCCAAAACTCTGGCAGACACGGTTTATTAAATTGACACTTCTAGTGCTCACTTTATATGATGTGACCCCTTGAAAAGTAAAGTGGGGCCTTCCCATAAATACCTTTCAATATTATAACCAGCAGCCTTTATTTGATCTGCATTGCTACTCTCAACCATTCTAGTTTCCTCTCTCTGATATGAGTCCCAGCATTGAGGGCTAGCCAGCCGACTATAGGTCCCATATATCAATTTTAGATTTCAGATTTGTTTTCAGTCAAACACAAGTAGTCAGAAAAAATCCAATTCTTTATGAACATGCTGACAATTTTTGCATCACTAGTGTCTTCTTGAAAAGTTGGTTATTGTCTGCATGCTGCTTACACTGAAGGCCATCTGCTGCTAAAATACTCACCAGGGAAAAATTGAGTTATTATATAGGAGTAGGTATAGGGATGAACCCTAACATACACCACATCCTAGGGAATATATTTTAGAATCAAATGGTGTAGGTGGTTCTGCTTTTCCAGCAATCAGTTTACTTTTACCCTGCACTTACTTTGAAGTTACACTTACCTTTGCCCCATTCTCTTCTCCTCTTATTGTGGAAGTGTTTCTGTTTGGGTTGTGAAAGAAGTGTTTTCTGGCCAAGTTCTTGAGACCCTTTGATGTTGCATAGGGAAGGCACAAATCCCTGGTCTGCTTACACCACTTGTGGTTTTGCAGAAAGAGTTGAAAAAACTCCTATCAACCTGGAGGAAACACACCATCAGTGATAAATCAGCCTGAAGACCAGTACCAGAGCATCTATCTATATCCAGCATTGGAGGTTACCCCTGTTGAAGATTAAAGCTGCTGTGTAGGCCTGCCCTGTCTGCAGTCCCTGTTCCAACACAACGCCGCTGCTGTACCCCTGCAGAAGTGAAGGAATCTCTGCTAAGCTGGTTACATGGTCCACACCTGCTGCACCGCTATAACTGCAACGCCAACCAGAAAGACAGGATAGAATGTGCAGGCAAACCCACCATATGGACTTACGATTTTGTGCCAAGAAATGCAAGAGGTAAAAAGAAGTAGATCTGATTTGCAGATTTGCTTAGTGGAGTATTTTAAGTAATTCTTATCTGTGCCTAATCAATGCTTCTGCTTGTGGTATAGTGGAGATTGTAGTAACAAGATGCCTCCTATAGCAAAGAGATCAAATGCCTAAAGGGTGGGTGTGGCGCATTATTGGAGATTGAAATTGGTGTTGCAAACCTCTACTTGCTTTCCTATTGAACCGTGTATGTACTATTTAGTTTTGTTGGGAGAATAAAGTACTTTCTTAAAAAAATATATGTAAAGAGCTGGACAATATGTTATTGTGTCTGTTGGTTGACTATAGGGTTCTGTGCTCTTGTCCCCCACACTGTTCCCCTTAGAAACCCTGGACTGCTATCTCTCACTGGCCTGAGAATCAAGTGCAGAAAAGGTGTCTACTTGTCCCAGTTTTCAGAGCCATAGTTGAACGGACCCTAGAACACCAGTGGAAAACTACCTCAACCAAACAAAATAGTGCCTAGTAGACTCTGTCTACCCTGTGGGGTCTAGCACTATTCTCTGATGTTGCTTACCAAAGGACCAGCTCTCTCCTGAACCACTTTTTTGTTTTGCAGAGACATCAGGGAGCTTATGGAGTGCTCGTCTAGTTAGGCCTAATATCCCACCAACCCAATTAATTCTCCATGGGCCATCTTGAGTGGCCCCTTTTGGCAACTGAGCAGTCTACCATAGACTGAGAGGTGGGAATGTGCGGAGTCTCAAATTCCTATTTAGGCACAGTTGTTCTGTGGCAACACTGCTATCACATTGAATGTGTGCTTAGGATAAGTCCATCACCCCCCATCAATGCTATATCTACACAGCCGCTGGGCCAGATCACTGACAGAACAACGGAACCACAAATATCATTAGAACAGAACATCATGCCAAAAATATTGAGGACCAGAATATTGAGAAGATAAGTGCAGATAGGCAAGTATAGATTTACTATTCTCAACTCCACCTCTAAGTACCTTGAAGATATATATAATCAAGATACAGATATGACGGTTGTAAATGGTAAAAATTTACTTACTTATAGAAACTTACCTTCACAATATTTTTGTCCTCGATATTCTTGACACAAGATTTTGGCCCACGATATTTTTGGTTCTGATATTCTGTGTAAACACCGTTGGACCATGGCAGTCTGCTCAGGCCCTCCATAGAAAAACTTCACAAGATGAGGTGGTTATTGATGATGTTATCAGTGTCCATACTAGTGCTACCTCAGCACCTTCCCTCAGAGTGAATCATTTACATACTGAATAAGCACAACTGGGATGATTTTACACTATTAAGCTTCTTAGTTACATGTCCTATTTCTTTGTAACACATGGGTATGTGAGTCCTCAAATCCAGGACTGACTATCGCCATCTGAGGTTTCAAGATTCTGTAATTCAATAGACTAAGCAAACAAAGTGGTGGGGAGGGCTTCCTGGAGATTTTCCAAGAGTTCTGTGGGCTGGTGTCCCTCAGCTACTTTAATGTGATAGCTGTAGGTGATCTAAATTATCATGGGGAAAATAACAATGATTCAACCTATCTGCACCTTTCTGGTGAGCTAGATAGGTTAGGCTTTGAAAAATATTAAAAGTATTGAATCATGAACTGGTCCACACTGCGGATTTAATTTTTGGTAAGCCATTATCCTTTCTTTTAAGCCTTAGAGTCACACTTGTGAGCTGGTCTCACTACTTTCTGATCAACTTCTCCCTTAAAATGTCCTTGATATTCTGTGGCGGCTTGACCACTCAGGAGATGGGAAAGAGTTGATATGGATACAGAGTGCTGTCTTTTCAGCATCCTCTTTACGGCTCAGTCAAATGTGGATTTCCCCCAGCACGCTTGCGGAGCCGATCTTCTAGACAATCAGTCAAGTGTCAAAAAAGTATGCACAAACTTGCTTACAGTGGTCTCCAGTGCAATCTGGGGCTGAAAGCTCGAAAGTAGGTCAACGTGAGCAAAAAAGGAGAAATAACTATACCAGGGTTAGAGACCTAGGGTATAAAATTACCTGAATCATTTTAAAGCATGTCTTCATGCAGCTAAGGTTACATTTATCCCCTCACAACTGCACACTTCTTTTAGCTTCTCTCTGGATTTATTAAATATAGTCAATTGGTTCTGTCATCCTCCCATGACAGACTGGTAACCCACCATCCCACATTCTATGCAATAACCCACCAGAATTATGTTACACCATAACATAACATAACATGTGTATTTGTATAGCACACATTCACCCAACGGTATATTGGCGCTGAATAACAGATGTTTATTGTTACCCAACTCAATGGTACTCATTTTACCAACCTCTGAAGGCTAAAAGACTGAGTGGGCCCACTGGGATGTGGACCTGTGACCAGGAGGTCGAACACAGGCCCCTACAGTGGATGTATTAGACAACTAAGCCACCAGACCCCAAAACTGATTTCATGTCATATCTTAAATCAGGTTCCATCCATCAGATGATTCATACCCAATAAGGATCTTCAAAGGATGTCTTCTGTATATATATGGACTCCCCTCCCATTTGCCATAAACACCCCTCTGAGGGTTGAGTTGATGCCAGAACTAGTGTAAAAATAGAGTGGTGGCCTTTTATTGAAAAAACAGGGACCGGAGAAGCCAGAGCTAAAACAAAAAGAAAATAATGACATACCCATTGATGTTGGACAGTGTGGAGGGACATTACTTTGAACCTCTCAGTGGCATTTGATACTGCCAATCATAACATTCTGTTGGACCATTTACAATTGTTGGAAAAGCTGGGCAAGCATTTTTATGGTTTGCTCCCTTTCTGACTAATAGGTGATAGCACTTTCGCTTTACCGATGCCTCACTACTCTTTGGTGTTCCACAAGGATGCACACTATTCCCCATTGGGTTTAACATCTATATCCAGCCTCTCAGTGCCGTGATCCAGTCCTTTCTCCCACACGGATGTCACACAATTGCTACTAAAATTTGATCAACATTCCTCCAAGTCCACTGAATAGTTGAAAGAGTGACTGCTCATCATAAGATGAGATCCAGTTTTCCTGAGCCCTAGTTTAGCCAGCTTGGTGCACCCTGTGCTCTAGTGACAACAGTAAAGAGCATGGGAATTCTGTTTGATCAAAAGTTATCCTTTCTTCCAAAAATTCAAAATATTTGCTCCACAGAGTTTGTCCTCATACAGACTTTTAGAAAATCTGCCCCTATCTCCCTATGGAGAGGTTTGGGCAGGTGGTGGGTACTTGTGTTCAAGACCACCTGAACTACTATAATGCTATTTATCTGGGCTTACAGGATAACTCAATATCTAGGGTAAAGCAACTTCAGAATATGGTTGTGAGAAAGGTTTGTGGGCTTAAGATGTTTGATCATATCTCACTGGGTCGACAGTCTCTGACCTGAATTCCAATAAAACAATGAATTTTGTTGAAGACACTGTACTTTGTCCAGAGAGCCTTTTATAGTAACATTGCTGTCATTTTTCTACAGTGGCGATGACTTATTCCCCAGTTAGACTTTTAAAAAGAAGTGCTTCTTTCCTTTTCAGCATTCCCTGTGTCAAACAGAAATGTTCTGGAGAAGAGCTTCCTGAGTATTAGGACACAAGCTCTGTAATGATCTGCCTCTTAAGCTACATGCTCTCTATAACTTTTGAGCATTCAATGGTGCAACCAGATTCCATTTATGCTCTTGTTATAATCACCAGAAAGCTGGTCTTTTGTGTCGGGGGTCGAACCTGGATCACTGTTGTTGTCTGAATTAATTTTTATGATTTACTTTCAGTTTTGGTATGTGTTCCAGCCCCAAGATGTCTCGGTGAATGTGTTCTTAATAAATAATAACACTAATAATAATAAAAAATAATAATAATGATAATAATACTAATCTGCTAATGGGAATAGGAAGTTTTGTCACTCAGCTTTTTTTTCCCATCCTAACTAGGAGCAGCCATTGGACAACGGAGTCAAAAACTGCATTAAATCCAAAATTATCTAGGCAGTTGCATTTACCCTATCTCTGCTCTTCAGTAGTTGCTCTTAGACAAAGGAAGCAGACCTATGTTCTGTAATGGGAGAGGACAGAACACATTTAACTTCCCTGTGGTTGCCAGTTCTCTTGCATTTAAATGAAGGAGCCTTATGACTGGATTACTTTGCCAGTGGACTTGAGGTAAAAAGTTATTAATTTATGTTCCTGTCCATCAGTGTGTGAGATAGTCTCATATGCCACAAGTGCCCTTCCATTCACTGTAACAATCAGGGATAACGCAGTGTGCCTCTCACCACTCAAGGTGATGGTGATGGCCCTTCCATTCCAATGCCTTTGTATATCTGTATAGGGGGATTTTAGGCACCCTCAACTTTGAGAGGGTGTCATTTTGTACTGCACCACTCTGCAGCTACTTATGATAATCATGATCAGAACTGGGGGTCCTTCTTCATTGTGCCATTTAGCTGCAGAATTCCTTTCTTGTGAAGCACTATTCTGTGTAGAAAACTAAACAATGGTGAGAAGGTTTGAGCAGTAAAAAGGGGTAATGTGTCTCAGGGGTGATCCGCCACAGTTTAATGGGTAATATGCAATTGGATCCAGATGTCAAAATGGGAAACATCTAACCCATCAAGACAAGGTACTTAGATTGGGTGAAGGACAAAGCTGGATAACTAAATCATCCTGCTTTTCTATATTTCCAAAACGGATAAGTAGTTCCAAAGTAACCAAAATATTTTTTATTATTTTCTGATAGTCCAGAATAATTCTTCCACAGCAAAGCAGAGAAACACCCAGTAGCGGCCCGTGGAGGGAGTTCCGTGGGGCGGTGAGGCGGGGCGGGGGAGGGGTAGGGTGGGGGGTAGTAAACACCGGAATATGGATGAACGGAGGTAAGTAAACAATTAAATAAATAAAACGAATTTTGTTGCGTGGGCTGCATCGCATTTTGCGATGCAGCGCACGCAATGAAATTCGTTTTATTTATTTAATTGTTTACTTACCTCCGTTCATCCATATTCCGGTGTTTACTACCCCCCAACCTGCCCCTCCCCCGCCCCGCCTCACCGCCCCACGGAACTCCCTCTACGGGCCGCTACTGGATACAGCCAACATGTGTTTCACCCCTTCACAGCGCGCAAGCCTGTGGCTTTCTCAAGGCTGATAATGTAAAGTATATTCGTAACATTGGATAGAAAAAAGAGCACCCATGGGTGATCATGTAATTAGCCAAAAGTAAGAAAACAAACAAAGACAAAGAAAAATGAGAAACCAAATTGCATAATGGAATCAAGAGATCCCAACCCAAAGAGAGCAATGTTCCAATGCAGCAGATTTTCATTATCAATGCATTAAACAATTGACATTCCATGTATAGTCCCAAATTTCATTGGTCAAGCGCAAAATCACAATCAACAATTAAATTCAAAAGCACAGCCATTAGCGTAATTCGCAATCATTAAGATAACATATTCAGAGGGAAAGCACATGCAAACGTGGTTGTGTAAGCAAAAATAACAAATTCATGTCAAAAGAAAAATCATGTGAAAACTTAATATACATATGGTTCGTAGTATTAGAGTAAGTAATTCATATTGTTCATAGAAATTGCAAAAATCAATAATTTAAAGAACAAAAATGTATCATAAGTACAAGAGAAATTAAAAATTGAATATACAGGTCCAAGAGAATATCAATGGTCTGAAAGAAATTCATGAGCGACATCACAACATCCGCAATGAATTGGAAGCGGCAATAGGAACCAGTGGTCCCATTTACAATATTTTGATGCACAGCAGTGCAGCAAGCCTTCCTGCTGCGCTGCCATGCATCAAAAGAAAAGGGCAGGAATGTGCTGTATCTACATCATTTGGTGCATTCTTGTCCTTTTCTGCTGCGCTGTCACACAATGGGCTGACATACGCCAATGCAGGCACCCTTGCGCAATGGTCACTGTGTTGTAGGGGTGATTGTTTAGGTGCAGGAAGGGACACCTTTCTGACCAAAAACAATCATGAGAGGGGTTTTCCTCTTTCTATGGCCCCCAATGATGAGTCTGGCGGTCCACGGACTGCTAGGCACGCTGGGGCATAGCGGTGGTGGTCTTCTGACTGCCAAATTGCAATATGGGCTGTGGGACCACCACAGCCCTGCCACAGCTGCCATGCAAATGACATTCCCTGGTGGTGTTGCGGCTGTCAGGAGGCAGTAATGTGCTTGGCGGGACCGTCGCGGTCCCACCAAGCATATTACAAGTTTCCTCTCCACCACGAATTTCATGGCAGTTTCACCGCTATAAAAACTTTGGTGGAGAGGAAACAAAGGGAGCCCTACAGGGCCCCCTAGTGTCTGATGCCCTGTGGATGCACACAGGGGGCACAACATGTGCCCTCTGTGTATATGCCTACCAGTTCTTGCATGGCATGGATATTTTAGTCCATGCCGTGCAGGAACTTTTTTTGGCGCTCCCATTGCGGTGCCCATTTTCAGGGCAACGCTATGGAAACATCAAAAACAAAGCCCGCCAGACAGGAGGAAACTTCTAATCTGGTGGGCAGTCTGACCATGGCTTTGGCATGAGGCAGCAGGGCGGACCCGGCGCCGCACAGCCAAAGTCGTAATCGTGCCCTAAGTGTTCTGCAGAATGCCGCACACATAGAAAAAGGAGAAACGAGGAGAAATAAAGGTATTTCTCCTCATTTCACCACCCTTACACCTCCCCTGGGGAGACGTAGAAATCTGATGCATTCCCAGGTTTACAAAACCTTGTAAATCTGGAAACGCATCAGGTTCCATGGATGTTGTATGGGAACACCCACTACACCCATGTAACGCCCCTTGCACGCAGAGTAATGAGCAAAAGGGGCCATATTTACAAGGCCATGAAAAGCCACACAGGGTGGCTTTACATGGCCTTGTAAATATTGGCAGGCACACTGGGCCACCTGTGCATCACAAAAAGTGACACACCGGTGGCGCAATGGGTTTGTAAATAATCCCCTCTATACTCAGCATCACCGGGCATCACCGGGCAAATGGTGAGTAAGTATTGAAATCTGTATTGGTTTTTGTGGCTTCATGATTGCTGTGCGCCCGTAAGTGCACTACACCTTCTTTTACTGCTTGCAAACTATAAAGTGCTAGTAAATCCCCTGTAACACGGTACATGTAGGGACTATGCGTATAGTGCTTCCAGGTTCGTGCGCAGTGCAAAGGTGCCAAAATTGCCTTCATTAACTCCTACGTTGTCTCGGTCCAATTCAGTACACAGGGAAGCACCAAAATCAAATAGGGGAAAAAGGGTATAAGCCGTCACCAATCTTACTGTCAGAAATTGGTGATTCAGGTAAGATATGGTCCTGAGGTTATAATATGTCAATACTTAATAGGCAGAACATTTTGGCATTGTTAGGCTACCTAAAAGGGCAAAGTATACCAACATGGGTGAGTAGTCCCATTCCAGCCGGGGAACGACTTACTGGAAGGTGGAGCTGCGTGTCCATTATTCCGTCTCGTCTACAGAATCTCCTGCAGTCTGCAAAGATTCTGAGTCTATTACACAATGAAAAAAATGAGAATAATGACTCAAAAAGGGTGGGGGTGGAAAGGGTATAATTAAGCTAATCATACTAGGGCATTATGGAAATAGACGCAGATTGAGCTTCATTTGCTGGGGGGGGAAGAGTGGAAGGTGATGACAGGCAAATACAAAAAATTAAAATAAAAAATAAACAAACACGAGTATTGCAACTTTCGCAAGGCAAACGAAAGATGGCTTAAAATCTATGGCACAAGTGACCCCATCATGAGAAGGAGAAATTGAAACTTGAAGTGAGTCTGAGAACAGACGCTTGTTGTGCATGGGTCTGTAGCCAACTAAGGTCGGAATAGGCAGAATATAGCAGCCTCATTATAAATGGACCATTGGAGAGTCTGAAAGTGTCAGATTAAAAAAACAAATCCTGTTATGGATAAAAAGGTTCGCTATGTTACGGGGAATAATCAATTTTGTCTTCCCATCTGAAAAGAGTTATTAGTGACCTGTAGATCGATTAGACAAACTGATAACCAAAATAAGAGGATTACCATTACATGTTCTAGACAATTCCAGAGTTATTCCTCATGTAAACAATAATGCATTTTAGCATCCTTGTTGAAATATTTTTTACAGTATGAAATCTAAGGATCAGTTCACTCTCTCTTCTGCGGAGTCTAAGCTACCAGTTACCGCCCCCTGGGGTTCATTGATAATCTCTATTCCTGCAAAAGAAAATGATTTATTGTAGGGATGTAAATTATGCAAGTGATCAGTCAATGGGTATGCAGTTTCAAATTTGTGAATGTTCTGGTAATGTTTTTGAATTCTGGGTCGAAGGGGTCTGACCATACTTCCAATGTAAGGTTTGTTGCATGGGCAAACGATCATGTAGATAATAAATTTGCTGTTACAATTGATCCAGTTTGGGGTTACTACAAGAACTCCTCTCTCCTGCTTAAGGAAAACCGCATATGTCGGAGACTTTTGCAGCTCCCGCTAACTGCATCTAGTTACATTATCCAGACAGAGTTAAACCAGCACCACATTGAAGACAGGGTTCAACTTGCCCCACTTTTACTTTGGGTTAGAATGTGGGTCAACCCGCAAACACAGCTTTGTAGGGATGCCATCTCAGACTGTCTTATTCTGGATAAAGGGTGTGCAATCCCCTGGTTGAATTATATCTTTAAAACATTCCCTGCGTTGGGTTTGGCCTCTCTGTTTACATCACCCAAAAGTATAAAGAAAGACGACCAAGTCCGGGTAAGGAGTCTCTTTCGGGAATTTTGTGAGGACACATGGTTGCAAGCTGAGTTGGCAAAAAGTAGTATTGGTTTATTATAGACAACTCACTAGTGCTGAGTCTACCTTTTATTTTTCACTAGATGTGACACAATGGGAGAGATGTGTTCTCTTCAGTTTTAGAGGGGGCATGGTTTGGCGGCTCTTGAGTATTGGAATCCAAACCAACACCCCGGGGGGAAACAGCTCTGCTTTGTTCCTGTGATGGGGTTTCTGAGCAGTCGTTATTGCATTATATGTTTATCTGTTTTCATTTTAGTTATCCTCGCAGTCTGTTCCTCAAACCTCTCTTAAACTCACTGGGACCCGGTAGATGTAGAGAGGCTGTGTATCATCTGCAATTGTTGAATACATCTGATGTTTGTTTTAGGGTTTGCTCCATTTTTAAAGCCGCAGTTCGAGTCAGGAAAACACTGGCGGGGTTATTACCCTTGTTTGATTAGTGCTAATGGAAAATTGACATAATGCATTTTATACTTAGGTATTTTACGGTTATTTTTTCTTTTAACAAATCTGTTTTAAACCAGCCTATTTACCTTTGTTGTATATACCCTGCACTTTATAGAAGTGTTGTTAATTGCTGAAATCATATTTGTACTCTATCAACATGTTTTGGACGATTTGGTTCTTTTTAATTTTCCCTATTGAGCATCAGTGCTGAGTAAGATCTTGCTCTTTTTTAATTGCCGTATTGTGATTATTTTTTTTCTTTTTGGTTGTATCACATTGAAATATGCCTTTTATGGCTTCATCTGGCTGATTAAAGATTCTTTGAAATGAGTTTGACAATGTTTTAATGAATAAAGACTAATTCAGTATGTGCGTTTTGGGATGCTTGATAAATTCCTTACTCCATTGCTGTTAATTCAAAATATATACATTATTCTGTTTGAAAATGTTCATATAGTTTTCTAATAAACAAACATAAACTAATAAGATGTACGCTTAGCCTTTTAGCTTTGCAGCTCACCACTTTTGCAGGTTGAATATGATTTGTATAGATTGCAATAGGATTTTGAGAGTTGTAACCTTTGTCAAAGACAATAACTTTAGTCATTGTTTGTAAGCATTTGGTTTATTGGTTGAGGGGGGCCAAACCCTTGTCAAGCAGCAACCACAATTCTTTTCAGGGTGAAGTCACAAGCAAACCCAGAACTAACCTGTGCTCAACCCACGGGTAGCTTGGAGCAGAGCAGTCAGGCTCAGCTCGGAGGCAATGTGTAAAGTATTTGTACAACACTTCAAATACTAACACAGTGAAAATACACCACAAAAGGATCCTACACCAGTTTAGAAAAATAGGGTAGATTTTAGTAAATAGGACAATACCAAAAGGACAAAAATCCAATCAGTAGAACTAGATTTTAGAGAAAATATTGCAAAAAGCACAAAGCGCCAACTATAGATATCTGGTCACGCTGAAGTGGGTCAAAGTCACAAGTTCAGGCTGACTGCGATGGAGGGCAGGTCGGATCACAGTAGTCTACAAGGTTATTCGAATGTCCCCAGCATAAGTAAATAAATAAATGGTCTAATAAGGACTAGAAGCAGCTTCAAATAAATGTTATACCACCCTGGGAAGTGCAAGAAACACTGGGCAACAGTGTGTGAGGGAGAACTATGTGATCTTTGGGAACACATCAATCAATAAACCAAAAAGGGAAGTAGACCAAATCAGGGTCTTTGAGTATACAATTTAAGTGTATTAAAGCTAATGAAGTACAATAGAATGGTTTGCCAAGCTGCAGGGAGTTTAGAGCTCTGGAAGGATAAACACAGCAAATTGGCCATCATCTGCAGCCTCCAATAGACAATCCAAAATGAAAAGTAATGATGTCCCCTGTTTCAAAAATGCCTTGGTGCTACATTATTTGACTTGTCACTACATTCCCCAGGAGAAATCTTAATAAGAGGAGCGAAGCAATGGACTGATAACTCGTCAAGTTCCTGAGATTATATGATGGGTTTTTTTCAGCAGGGAGGAAAAAGCCATCTTGAAGAAGTTGGTATGATCTAAGCAGTCAGAGGAGATAAAATGTCCAGAAATGTTTGTATCAAGCAAATACAAACTGCGTCTGGCCACGTGCCGGTTATACTGAGAAACAATAGGAGTTGAAGCCTCTTCTATTTGGGAGGTATCCTGGGGTCAAAGTTGAGGAATGCTACGACTGGTAAAGGAGATCCTTAGAGGGAACAATGTAGGAGAAGGACAATGAATTTAGGGTATAGTAGTTTTTAGTTTTACCCAGAATCTCAATTGCCATAGGTTTAGCTTTTGCTGTGAAAAATTGGATGATTCTATTGCATCATTCTTGTTACTGTTAGGACTATATACTATGCAGAATTAGTGATGGAAGAGTATTACCATCCTGATAAACATTTCCAAAGAGTCCTTGGATGACTCAATATGAACGTGCAAATAAGGAGTTTTGTCTTCTTGAAAGTCGCAGTGATAAATTAGGAATAGTATTTTGTCAGCCAATATCTTCTTTTCTAAGCTTTGTCATAAATTTTTATATTACAAGGATATATAAAAAAACTCATAATTTAAAACACCCTAAACAACTTGTTGATTGGGCAGAAGTTAAATGTTAAGGGTGTTCGCAGTTGACATCTGCCAAAGCACTCATTTGTTTAAGGCATTTTTAAGTTATCTTAAGTGTTTTTTCCTATGTTTCATATTCAGACTGCAAGTATGGGTGTAGTGTCAGGTCAATTTTTGACTTTCTTATGCTAAGACTAGGTTGGTCTCTTTAAATAGGAACATCTTTGCATCAGCTATTACAATGGATATGTTTGGTAGAAATCTGAGTGAAATGTTGAGGACCAAGAGAGTTCAATTCTCCCCGTACAAATACTGGCTAAATGGCAGCATTCACTCTGAGAGATAGTCAAGAAGTGGGTCTGGAAATAATGCATCCTAGCATGTGTGGGTCTATCTATCAGACACGTTTCTGAGTGAAAGATTATAGGATTTCTGATTTCAAGCTGAAAGTGGGTGTTTGAAGGATGGAGCAAATGAAGGTCATTGGTTTTCACTAATGGAGCCTCTGTTAAGACAATGAATGCCACAACTATGTGGACCCACAATATCCAAACCCATATTCATTTTCATAATTTAACAACATCATTGTGATAACAATGACAATAGTCTATTTGGGCCTCATCAATGAGGCGTAGCCAGAATGTAATTCCTCATTGAGCACAGGCACAACATCTTTGAACATCTGTTATACTTAGGGCCCGATTACGATGCGGTTAGGAAATCTTACAGACCGAATGAGTTTGAGAATGGTTTCCAACTGACTCAGATTGGGAGAGTCTGACCGACCAAGTACAATGCATCCGGATGCTTCCAGATACGATTCAGTCAGACTCCCATTGACTTCAATGGGAGCCTATGTTCCAACCGAATGCATAGGCTCCCATTGAAGAAAGGGGTGGCTGGGGAAAATCGGTCACCCTGCGGCGGCCACCCCCTTGTGCATGGCTGGTAAGGGGGGACCCATGGGTAACCCCACGGGCCCGATTGGGAAGACTCTGGGTGCAGGGGGGTCCGCTACGGGCCCCCAAAGTCTGATTCCAAATTCCGATTCGAGTCGGACAGCACGATTCGGAAAGGCTGTCCGAATCCATCATGGGACTCAGTCGTTAGGAAATGCACTCCGTAGAGATGTACGATTCTACTCCGTATGGCTCGTTCATTCCGAATGCAGTCGGGTTCGGATTGGGATATGCCGAACACCTAACTCGCATCGTACTCGGTTGGTAGGGAACCTTTCCGAGTCGGTCGGGAAGACACGTTCCTGATCCGATTCGGATGGAGCAAATGCCGTTAGGAGGCCTTCCTAACTGCATCGTAATCGGGCCCTTAGTGTTTCTCCATAGAAAAAAACAAATGATAGGTAGCATTAATAAATTAATCTCACCTATTGGTAATTACTTGGGGTCGCTTTCTAATCAACTGTTTTTGCCCATTATTCCACTCTAGGCAAAGGCAGCGTTAAAAGTGTGGCACTGCTTTTGGATGATAGAAAGTTGCTCCAACAAAATGCCTAATGTTTTGAAGCATGGATTGGATTTGTAGTCTTAAGCGGGATCAATATCATGTTTGTGATGTATTCATGAGTCATCAGATATGACAGCTATGTGCCTGATTTTGAGAGAAATGGCTATGTAGCGTCATCTGAAAAGAAGTGGCAAATTAATGTTATCCATACGTTGAATTTCTAACCGCGGCTTCTACACCAGAGCAATTAATGCTAACGGTACTTACTTGAAGAATTCATCGTGGCATTAATCATTTTTCTGGCAGAGAATTCTCTAGCAGAAAAAGCATTTATGAAGAAAATTATGTTATTGCGGTTTTTAAACATTACCACATTATAGCAAAATCAGGGCTAAGGACCAATTTAGATGCAAGAGCTGGAGGTCTAATAGGAACCAGAAATATGGAGCCAGCAGCTGAATAACTCAGCCTATTCCAAGCAGCAGTTACACTGTAGACCCAGAAAATGTTTCCCATAACATCACAACAAGAATCACATCTGATTGACAATATCAAATCACACTGGGGCTTGTCGTTTCCGAGACTAAAGGCTAATCGATTCAGTCCTGTAAACCGACATACAGTGTGTCTGAACTCTTGCACAAGACCGGATGACATGGCCAGACGGCCGTAGCGGGCACTGGGTGTTTTCCCGGTGGGCTGGAAGGGTGGGCCATTGGGGACATTACTGCTACTGGGGGCCAGTCTTGCAGCAGAGCTGCAATATCAGCCCCCTGTAACAAAAGCAGCAGCAGTGTTTCCACCAGCTCCCCCCCCCACCCCCGGCTGGTCTGAGTTAATTGTCTGGGGCTAGGTTGCTTTCCCAGTTCAGCCATGCCTGATGAGGCTGTTTGAGCATATTTCATGAATATTCACACTTCTTACTGGGTCCTTCAACATCTGATGGTGAAACTGCTGATGGGCAACCTCTGTGATAGGCTGCTATAAATTGTGGTCCTGTGAGTTCTTTCTGACGTTGGGGCTCACACAGGGCGAGGAGAGAAAATGCTGCAGCAATTGGAGCCAGGTGTAGACTGGGACAGAAAATAGGCCGAGGGGCCAAAATAAAAGTGGCCCCCTTAGTGAAAAAGATAGGTAAATAAAAGTGCCCATGTTTGCAAATTGAGGCAGTTTTGAACTTGCAAAGACATGCCGTAGAAGTGTTTGACAATGTATGGTAGACTGTTTGGATTTGTGCTCGCTGAAGGCAAGGGTTGTTTAAATATCAGGGAGCACTGGAAACCTGCACAATAGATCATAAAACGTGCCCATAAACAGCCAAAAAAACGGCCCACACACCGACCTGTCAGACCAACTCTTCGGGCACTGCCTGATTTTCCCTTAATCCAGATCGACGCTAATTGAAGTCTGTCTATGTACATTTGTTGCGCTCTAGTGACAGCAAAAATTCAAAATGATTATGGACTGAGGGACAAACCTGATGCCTAAGCAACTAAACTCCTGTGATGTCAAGACAAACATAGCCAAAAGCAGAGTAACTGCCACTGCTCACAAGCAACATTTTGTGGTGAAGATGTGGTGGAAGGAATTACATTTTATGGTAAGCATGTGGTGGGAGACAGTTCACACAACTAACTGGATCTCTCTCTTCAGTAAAGAATCTATACTATAAGTGCTCTAAAATATTTTCTGTGTTGGGAATATTTACAATAATACTTTGAGCACTGAGAACTGAAAAGAAGCATTAGTGTTTTCTTTTACCAGTGCTATTGTCTGTAGACTTTGATAAGTTGGAACCATTTCAAAAATGTGGGCGCGTTAACGTTGCTAGGAGCTAATTAAATATTTGTGTTTTATTTGAAAAACGCAGCGTTTTCCATAGTACAAATAGTTTGAATAATAACAATTACACTAATTACGTGACAGGATGTCAAGTAACATGAAACAAGCCTGGACCAAAAGAGACTAGCATTAACTGTTATTATAGAATCTATTTTTAAAACACGTGGGTATAAGGTTCCATATTATGCTTCTTTAAACATAAACGATGCAAGCTTTTAATGCATTGTGTGTCTTCACATATTTTATGCCACACTAATGATTTTTTGCACATGAAACTAAGACTGAAATATATCTGAAGTACAAACTTCTACATAAAATAAAAAGAAAATCACAATTGATTATCTATGTTTTACTCATAAAATAAAATTTTACTTACGATTTTTATGCAGTATTGCATGTCTCCTCATTGGGCCCCAGCAACATTTTCTGTTGCGCTTGGGTGATTTGCTTACTCTGTGCAATTTCCCTTTACAGAACTAAATGGAGATATCAGAAATTTCTCCATCACTAAATTTTGCGCGTTTTCTGCTGCAGGGTTATTCTCAAATCAGTCCCTTCGCCTGAATCTCAACTGACTTTTGAAAGTGAGGTAGATCCCTTCCTTCAATTTATACTCGAGCTGTCCCCCAAGTGAATTATTCGTAAACTACACATAATTTGGCTTAATTTTCGTGACATTTCATATCATTTTGGGAGAAAAACTATGAGCTTTTAGACTGCTGTACTTCAGAGGCCAATACAGAGGTTAATCGCTCATCTTAGTTTCTTGGTGCTAGAGCCTACTTACTCCTATTCTGTCATGACATATATTGATAACACAAAATTATCATCTGAGTACTGAGCATGTAGGATTGATGTAACCAGCATTTTGTCAAGTTCTGCAGCTTCTATGCAAGAGAGCAATAGAGTGGCTGCATGATGCTGTAAAATGTGTCTAGATCTGCTGTCCATTTTCTAAGGTCTGTGATTGTAGGTAAAACTTTTTATTTTCCTCTCAGTCTCTTTAAACTAGATTTTTTAAGGGCCGGAACTGAAACAATGATAGCTCTGATGAGACTGCATAAACAGATCTTTTGAGCTCTCTTTAATACAGTTGACATGCTGTAGGGATTTTGGACAGAAAAATGAGGTCTCTCTTCAGGAGTGCGATAGCCAGCGTCCCTGGGCAAGATGTGCATGCTCTGCCTGATAGGCCATAATAGCAGTGAAATAGTTCATTAGTGCCACTTCAGAGCCCCTGAATTTTTAGCCATGCTATGTAGCCAATGTGCTGCAACGTTTGGTGCTTATTTTCAAGTTTTCTTCGCATGAGAAGATTTAGTGGGACTCCTTTTCTTTTCTGGCTTGCTGAAACGTGAGACAGGAAATCTCGCTTCCCAATTTTCAAAGTTTAGCAGTTGCTACTGATTGGTGTTTATTTGTAAGGACATGTGGAGGAGCCCAAAATCTAGGTTACTGAGGCTAGAGTAAATAAAGAAGAGGAAATAAAGAGAGCTGGCACTCTCACTGACAATTACAGCTGGACAGTAATATTAAGGCACAGGATTCCTCCAGAGATAGTCACAATGAATAAGCACTTTAAGACTTTCTGTTTGTTGCTGAATACCTCTCACTCATGTTCAGCACTCCATACAGTGGCGGCTGGCATCTACCGGGAGGAGGGGGCGAGGGCAGCGGCGGCCAGCACAGGTAAAAGCGGTGCGGCGGAGGTGGGGGCGGGGTGAGGTCGGAGGGGGGGAAGTCAACAGACGACAGAATAGGTATTACTAAATAAATAAATAATACCTATTCTGCCATCTGTCGGCTTCCCCCCTGCCGAGCCCTGCCCCACCCCGCCGCGTTTACCTGTGCCGGCTGCCACTGGGCAGGGGCACAGGCGTGGAAAATATTATTAAAAATAAATAATAACCTGACGCAACATCCTCGCTGCGGACCTTTTCTTTACTGAAACTAGATACTTGACCTACCTTGCCCAATCCTGGCTCTGCTCACATGCAGCATGTGAGAAGGGCAAGGATTGGTAGAAGCAGCCTCACTAGGCGCTCCACAGCGCCCTGGAGGCCTGCACAGTCTCTCAACCCAGCTGTCTTAAGACAGCTGGGTTGAGAGGTTTAAAATGAGCATGTGAGGCTGTCCGTCACAAGACGGCCAGCCAAAAAGACATGCTCACTTTAAACAGTGGCATACTAGCCCACCCTCCTCCCTGCTGAGTGACATGCTTCTGTAACACAGCAGCGGCCCCACCCGACGCTCGGCTCAGGACGAAAAATAGAATGGTAATTAATTACCATTTTATTTTTCATCTTTGGGGGATTTTTAAGTTTGGCAACGCTCCTCCCTCTAACAGAGGAGCCGCCCCTGCCTCCATATCCTATTATGGGTCAAAAGGGCCAGCTGCCTTAGTGATATGTGAAATTGTTGATAAAATGACATAAGAAGCAGCCTGTGCCAGAAAGTGTTCATGACCTGTGTTTCACTCCATTTCCTTCACTGGAGCTGATAGTGTATCAGAAAAAAGGGTAACTCTGCAGATAAACCAACCAACGCTTTCTTGTGCAGTGCTCGTGGCAAATATTAACATGGGGAAAAGAAGAACCTGGCCTCGAAAATGAATAAAAATATATATATTTTTTTTAATTGCTGCAGCTATAACGTGATTGCAGACCAGAGGTTTTGTGAATTTGAATGGTACAATCACCCAAAGCGCTGTATTTTATATATAACATTTTAAATATACTCCACCATCCAGGACAAAAAAGTTTTTGTCAGAGAATGTATTCATGCAAGGGGCAGATGCGCATAGCTGTTTGAATTATGCTGTTTTATAGCTGCAACTGCAATTACAAGCCATTTTCCTATATTTTAGAAGTACATTATTAACATACACAGTTCCTGGTCTGACTGATTTGTTGCGGTTTTATTCATGAACATCGTGTGAAACAAGGTAAATACAATTAAATAAGGCATCCTTAGTTCATGGCACGAATCTCATAACTGTCCCATTTTCCAACAATAAAAGACGCATTTCCGATAAAGGGTTGCAATCATAGGGTAAGAGAAGGAACGTCGTACGCGCCAAGCCAAGCACTCCTCCACAGAGTTCTTTACAATCTCATTAATATTTTTTATTACACCACTTCATTGTACATTATTCTCATTGGCTTCAAGTCCCAGAAAACTCATTTGAACTCTGCACAACTTTAGGTGCAATAAACAGGAGAGTGTACAAGGTATTATTCACATTTCAGAAAAGGTGAATGCCAAGAAAATATAACCAGCGATCCGAAAGAGCACATTTTCGAGTTGAACATATAATTCTCTTGCCGTTATCAATACCACGATTTTCCTTAGGACACAGGAAGGAATATGTGTTTCATTTCAATCACTTTAGATCACTTTTTCGACTGGTCCGTCAAACAATCAGGAGCGGATTCGCTTGGAACTTAAGCTACAATATACATTTCTAGCCCAGAATGTCTTTATTCTTAGATACTGATTTAAAGTAAGCCACGATGAGTATAGGACAGTCGCGGCTCCTGGAGGGGAGTGCTGTGGGGCGGTGGGGGCGGGGCGGAGGAGGGCTAGGGTGGGGGGTAGTAAACTCCAGTCGCGGCTCCTAGAGGGAGTTCCGCCGGGCAGTGACGTGGGGAGGGGCAGGGTGGGGTAGTAAACCGGAATCCGGCCGAACCGAGGTAAGTTAGCAAATAATTAAATAAAACGAATTTCGTAGCGCGCACTGCATCGCCAAATGTGATGCAGTGCGCGCTACGAAATTCGTTTTATTTAATTATTTGCTAACTTACCTCGGTTCGGCCGGATTCCGGTTTTTACTACCCCCCACCCTGCCCCTACCCCGCCGCACGTCACCGCCCGGCGGAACTCCCTCTAGGAGCCGCGACTGGTAAACTCCGGTATACTGTCGAACGGAGTTGAGTACATAAATACATAAATAAAACGAATTACATTGCGCGCGCTGCAACGCCAAATGGCGATGCGGCGCGCGCAATGTAATTTGTTTTATTCATGTATTTATGTATTCAACTCTGTTCGGCAGTATACCGGAGTTTACTACCCCCCACCCTGACCCTCCCCCGCCCCACCGCCCCGCAGCACTCCCTCCAGGAGCCGCGACTGGTATAGGATATATTTCGGTGCCTTATGGCTTGAACTCGTATCACCCATCTACGAAGATACAAAGCCCTGGCATCTGGCCAGAGGCAGGGACGGATTAGGGCAGAAAATAGGCCTAGGCACCAAATTAAAAGTGCCCTCATCTGTGAATCCCAATTTCCCAATTCAGGGCAGTTTTAAACTTGTAAAAGCTAGCTATATAAATATTTTGTAAGGCATGGGAGACTGCATGCGTTTGTGCTTGCTACAGGCAATGTTTGTGGTAATATCAGAGAAATAAGCAGTAAAACGGGCCAGTCAGAACATAAAACGGACCCACAAACAGACCAAAAAATCCAATATACTGATCTGCTAGACCAGTCCTTTGGGCACTGCCAGATTGCCCTGTAGGCCAATTTGACCCTGGTTTTAGACTCTTTGCTACAACAGCTTAAGATTCTGCTACCTTGGGACCACAACTTGTTGCATCCATATTTTAAAAGAATATTGAAAACCACTTTTTTTTCCAATTCATTGCCAATTTAACCTTCTTCTGGAATACGTCCTACACAGTAGTGTGGTTCTACCAAGCTTCACACTACCCCAGGCCAATCGACAACTTGCACTTAAAAATACAAGACCTCTACTTTCGTTTTGGTCTTTTCGATTTGTGGGAAGTGTCGCAATCAGGGAAATACAAGAGGCAAAACTATGACTGTCACTTCTGCAGTTAAGGCGGGAAAGCTTGACTCATGTCTTTGGCTCCATAATTGCAAAGACACCATCCGCTTAGTTTTTAACCGCTCTGATGTCCATTTTTTGAGTGGCTTTGTGTAACTGATGAAGACAATAAAACCTATTATGGATCAATTTCATGACATGAGCTAAATAGCCAATGATCAGTGTATCAATGAAAAAGACTCATTCTTGAATTGCACAAAAAAATTATTTTAACTTGATTTTAAGAGTTGTTTTCATATTGATTTAGTTTTAACTAAGTGTAAATATTTATTTATGAATGCACATTTTTTCATTCATTTAAAACAACTGGCGGGTTCCTCAGTATATCAACTCTGAATGTGTTTTTTTGGTTTTTTTTTACTTGATTTAGTCTTAGAGCACTCATTAAAATGGTGCTATGGTGGGGATAGAAAGTTGTCTCTGTTTTTTAAGGAATACAATTTGGATCAGAAAGTCCCATGTCTCAAAGTGTGATCCTGGCATTATGAATGAATGAATGAATGAATGAATGAATGAATATGAGATTTGTAAAGCGCGAACTAAGCCCAAGGGCGTCAAGGCGCTATAAGCGGACATAAGGGTGCAGAACAAAGAGACATGCTCATACCGAGGTCATTATGCCATGGCTTGGAACATACGCCTACGAAGACCAGGGGAATGCAGGAACCCCTGTGGTGGTCAGAAACTCTCTCAGCAGCCTTCCCCTCATCTGTGATGAAAAAGTGTCGACCACACATGAGGATTACCTTTTTGGTAAATTTTAATCACTGATTAACTGAGATAGGCGAGGTATTAAAAAATGTGTCTTCATCAACCCACCTGGTAAATAATCATGCCCTTTCTGACACATGTGCATGATCATCACCACTTTATAATCTGCAGTGCACACAAAAGTCTTTCATTAATAGAATAGTCATTCTAAAGTCCAGGAATTCCTCATAACCAGAAAAGAAATCTGATAATCAACATCAATCCCTTTATAGATACAAAGTAATCTGTTAGACACTTCTTCCTAAGTGTCTAAATGTCTACACCAATCATAAAAGATGGCCATTACGGTAGTGGTATAATTATTGACTGAGCAGCAATACTTCAAATCCTAAACATAAAGATATGTGGTGCTCCTGTCCTAACCTGTGTACAAGGAGAATCATGCCAGCTATCTGGGCTCTTCATAAAGTTCATGAAATTAGCAACAGAAAATCCAAAAATGTCCAAGATGGCTGTTGTAGGCTAGGAATACCGGTAACTGCCTTGGTTCACATAAAGGAAGGAAAGTGGCAATATATAATTAGAAATGCCCTCAATATCCTGAGCATCGACGCCTGACCTCCCTGGATCATACCCCTCAGAGTCGCACCCCACCAGTAATGAACTATGAAGCAGTGCGCACTTTAAAGCAGCTCATCGCTACTCTATCAATTACAAGCTCGCTTGGGCAAAAAAAAAATATGTATTATGTTTTATTATTAAAAGCACAAAGCACTTTTGGATTTTAATAGACTGCACTCATCGGGCCTCAGTTTAACGGTATGGACATTCCTTAATCACATTGTAGTATTTCTTATCATGCTTTGCTATTGTATGTTTTCATTCTGCTTTTATCTGCTCCACCCTTTCTCAGCTGAGATGTAATGATTTTAAATAATTGAACATCAGTAAACTTTACTTTATTTGACTGGGCAGCAGAATCATAGCTTCTTGCCTTATTGTACCTACTGTTGCAGAAACTTTAGCCCTCTAATCCTTTAATTTTCAATGCACCAGTAAGTGCAAAAAGTAGTATAATTATTATTCTATTTAGCTGCTTTCCCCCCATCGACGCTGCGGCGGTTGGCGAATGGCTGTCAGTATTGAAGTTGCACTGGCAGTCTTTTGAACAGCAATCCGGCAACATCGTAATACAGCGGGTGGACCACCTAGTCGGTGGTGGTGAATCCGACTTCAACTCGTAATCAGACCCTTAGTCACTTCTAATCTCCCGACCTCAGGCTACATATTGGTCTTGGTGTAGAGAAAACTGTGCACAAAGTGGACTATAATTTGGGGGTGGGTGGTTGCCCATCTCAAGAAATAATAATGCTAACTTGTCAAGGTGAACCCCAGAGTCACTAAATTACCCCAAGTTCAACCCTTTGGTAGCTATGGCATAGAGCAGACAGGCTTAAATTAGGGCAATGTGTAAAGTATTTATGCAATAACAAAACAGTAACAAAGTCAAAACACCAATCTATAAAAATACCAAACTGACTTATGAAATAAGAGTAAATTTAATAAACAACATGCCATCAAAACAACAAAAATCCAATTAAGGTAACTGGAGTGATGGATTTTTTTAAATTTTAAGTAAGAATTGTTTCAAAAAGCAAGAAGCACCCATAATAATCTATCGAAGCGGTAGATCAGGACCTAGGTGCAATTTCTGGCCAACCATGATGAAGCGTGGGTCGAATCCCCAAAGTAGGTTTGTCCCTGTCATAGATTTAACTTCTGACTTAGCCTTTTTTTATGGAGCTCAAAATCCTCCAACGGGTCAATTCTGAAGCTCTATCCAAAAAGGTGCATCAAAATCAGACACCGTTGCACATGCACAAGGTCCCCATGAAGGCTCTAGAGGTCTTAAAAATCCCAAACTTTTCTAAACCCCAACTTTCTGGGTTTCTGAAGCAACTCGTCTAGGTCACTTTTAAGCCTCCCAGGGCTTCTGGAACAGTACTTGGGGCAAGGACTCACTCCAGCAGAAGCCACCAGCAAAGCCCAGAACAGGCCCAGTTGGTACTGATCAACTGGTCACTTCAGGAGAAAGGCCTGTTACAGCTTTTTGTGTCCCTGTAGCCACACAGATGGTTAGCCAACTAAACCTTAGAGTCCACGACTTTGTCCTGGGTATAAGAGGGATCCAGTCCTTCAGGACCCCTCTCAGGTTACAGCATGCGGGGTCCAGTCATCTTCTAATCTTTCTCGTGTCATGGAATGTGTTCTTAGAGGGTGCCTTGGGGTGCCATATTTATGATTGGTACCAGCTAGTGGGTTGGGGTGCCTGCTGGCTTCTCCTAACCAGTGCAACAGTTCCTTTTAGCCCTAATGCAAATAATCCCACAGTGCACCTTACTCCTAAAATTCATGATGGGAAAACCCTTTTTCCTTTATGCAGAGCCAGTGTGCCCACCCAAAAGTCGGGCCATGCAAAGGAGTTGCCCCCCCTCAGGTCATTAAAAACTGGCTCAGGGGTAGCTCCCCTCCCACTGGGTTTGGTGCCAGCTTGGCTGGTGGAAAAAGGCTTGCCTTCTCAAGGTCTCACCTTACATTTACTTGTGAGCAGGCAGGCCCCTTTATAAGTTAATGATGATCCTGGGTCCACCCTAACTGGTCTTCCTGCATGGGGAAGAAAAAAACCTCCCCACAACCTGGCTGTTGTTTTGCTCTGTGAGCAGTAGTCACACCTTGTTAAGTTCATCTACCTGTATACCAGCTGTCAGTATACTAATGCTAATCAGCGTATTGGAGTTTCATATTGTAAAATCTAACTTTACTATTCAATTAGATTTTTTACTAAATATTAAAAATAGTTCTTGAATTACTTTTGTAGCCATTTCCTGTCAAGAATTACAGATTACATTTTGTAATCTGTATTTTGACATTTTCTGGGATATAGCTAAAGCCCTGCCAGTGAAAATAGCTTTTGGGGCCTAGTCACTGGAAGAATATGACTATTTTAGTTACACAGATGTTCCACTTTTAAAAATCAGGCACCCTACGTTGTGAGTGACAAGTTGTACTTCAGGAAAGCATATTAATATTTAAAAGCATTGAGTTCCCATCCGTAAAAAGCAGTTATTTTGACAGTTCTGTATTACAGGTTTTAGACTGCATCAGTCATGCTATAAAGGGAAAGAATGAAACCATGTTTTCTGTGTCACTGTCAAGGATGCAGTGCAGCATCCCACAAGCGACATTTAACTGTCCAAGCAATGGGTGAGTTTCTGCACCATATACTACTGCCTTATAGGAAAGGTAATCATGCCAATTAAGGTTAGGCCAATTTTGCTGTGTTTAAAGTGGACGCACATGTACTTTACTCCTCTTTAGCAGGGTTTAAAGTTCACAGAGCTAAAAATAGGTCTATAAAAAAGTGAAAAATCTGGAGTGACCATGCAGAAAAGGTAGATTTGCTACAGGTGCCATCCTACAAATTGCTCTTATACACTACAGAGTGTTAACCTTCTCTTTTATAAATGCTGATGGAAACCCTGAAGAGAAGCACACTCGTTCTACTCATGGCAGATAACCACTTTCATTGGATTGCCTTCTGTTTGAAACTCTGAAAAAGCAACAGTCCTGGACTTTTCCATAATATTAGCCTGTGAACTCAGCAAGCAATGATGCCATATCTTAGGTTTTCCAACTGTCATTATCTAGTATACATCTATGTTCTGTTCTTGTAAAAACTACAATTAAATTCAGTAATGTGGCACTCTCCCACTGATGCCTAGATTATAGACTACTCCTGATCCGTTGCCTGAAAAACTTCCAATCACTGCTCTCCCTCTCTGCCACCTTAAATGACAGTCCTGGTTCATCTAACAAGGCCTACATTTCAATAAGGTTTTTCCAATCACTATCAGAGCAATTAATAGTGTCCCATTCATAGTGATGTCCAGAAGTTAATTTCTAATATTGGATCAGCCTCAAACCCTTCAAATAAAAGGCATATCCTACCACAGGTGCTATTTGTGTATCATGCATGTGCTTGAGTTTGGGTTTAAGGTAGAGACCGTCTGAACTGTCTAGCATCTAAACTCCTATATTAAGAAGCATGCTTGCAGAAAGTCGCTTTAGAGAGTCAAGCCTAGCAAAGGAACAATATGTCCAAGGGTCAGCACTGACATATGAAAAAGTAGGAAGACTTTGTCATTATTACATAGCGTATAGTGAGGCAGCAGTTCACAACATGAAAACATTTTCAAATCAGCAAGGACCTTCTCTTTTAAAAGCTTTTAAAAATCACATACATTTAGTTAAAGAAGCCGGTCCCATTTTACAACTTCCTATGAATGTTTTTATTCCATTGCTTTTGGTAATGATGTCAAAATGGGAGATAATATAGAAAGAAAAATGTTCAGTTAAATATCACTATGGGTAAACTAATTGCTGGATACCAAGTACTGTGAAGCAATTGCAATTGTGGCATTTCTAGAGCACATTAAACCAGAAGGCATCAAAGCGCAGCAATTGACTCTCTAGGGGACTACTCACAAAATATGATCCAGAGATTTGGCATGTGTTCTGTTTTCCAGTGAAGGCATTCAGTCATCTTTCCATCTGCTGCTTATTCACGAGTTTTATGTTTAAGGAAACATTTTATTAGGACAATCACTTGCTGGTGGGATGTGTTCTATCTCACACTTAGTTAAATAAGCTCAGAATATTGTTGGAGAGGTCTCTCTAACAGGAAGGAGTGCTTCATTAGTTGAATGTATTCCTATTTGTCAGGATGTTAGGACATAGAACATTGTTTGGGACGTTTGCAAGGGAACCAACTTCTAAAATGCCTCATTATAAGTAAGAGAAGTGCATTGCTAAGGTCAGTCTTCTTTAATCAGGACGTGCTTCAGTGAAATTGCACTATACCCTCTAAAGGACAAATCTTACATTTTCTGAGTGGTGATTATATTCTACATTTATCGTATAGCCTCAGGTCCCATAAAAACACATTTAGGTGGGTTGTTTTTAAATGTTTCACACACTACAAGACCCAAGACGAAACTCAACTTTACACGCCAATCCATGAAAATAAAACTCAATCTCAGTGTTAAAAAAATATTTCCTGGCAATTTTAAGAGGAGGATACAGTTAGGAACAATAAGTATTGTTCAGATGCAACTGGTGGATAGGCTCTTGGCCTTCACCTGGGTGCCTCAGCGGTGTATGCTCTATGGAGAGGCCTATAGGTAACCTGATACTTGAAGGTTCGAATTCTACCAGATCCACCCGGCCTCGCGTCCGTCTCTGGTCAATAAAGTGAGTCCTATTGATTTGGGTTATAATTAACACCTGTTATAGCACCTAGAGAAGAGACAAATTCTAGACTCCTCTATATAAATGTGCTGTTTATCATCTATAATATTACAATATTAAATTCACCTCTAATATCACTGCCCTAGATTATAGGGTTAAAATTAGTTGAAAAGAAGAAAACATGGTTCTGCTCAAATAATAGCAAGAGTCCAACCGTATCCTCACACATTGGTGTTATGACAAGTCTGCAACATGGAGTGCGTGGGACTGAATAGACAAACATGGTTAAAAAGTGAACAAATATGGCTTATTAAGCGTTGTTTTAATTTGATCTTGGTGGCTACAATAGACCTGAGTTTCACCACATTCAATACAGAGCTCTGATAACTTTAGATTTCAAAACAGTCGACTTGTATGGTGATCAAACCTATTTATAACAAATCCAAATCTTCTGTGATTGGAATTGATTTGTTGTATGATTTGAAGTAATGCAGGTCATCATTACTTTTTTGGTTTTTTGCTTATTCTAGCGCTTTCGGTATGACAAGGCCTTTTATAGCATTGCAGTTTATTTATTTCTTAGTGCCAACAATGCCTTATGGTAGATGTAGGATACATACCACCATCTGTATATTTATAATTGGTAGAAAGCACAAATTTATTATACACTGTCCACATATCAGAGCACAGTTTAATAGTTAATCAATAGCCGAAAATATCTTCTCTCTTATGCTTCCAAACCAGCATATAAAAGAGCTGCCTTCTGGTATGTACTGCAGTATTTTTTATACTTTGGCCTTCATTACGATTTACCTGGAATTTTCAACTTTATTTTCACTCCACAGAATTACTGTTACTGTTACCGAGGGTGTCAGTAATTACGGGGATGAAAATAATGGGAATGCAGGAATCAGTGTTTGTTGCATGCTTTTTTCAAGTCATTCAACCTGGGATTTGGGCTCCTTTAAACTGCTCAATCCCTGTGTGAAAACAATAACTTGTAATTCCAAAGGGCCTGGTAACTCCTATTACTCCTGTGTGGGGGATCTGCTCTGGGACTCTCCTGAAAACAAGTGCCATAAAGAATAACAGTAGGCCCAACACCCAGGTTCGCTCCTGCGGGGATGGTGGATTCCATCAATGGTTCCCACAATATTCATCTCAAACATTTTGCCTCCACCAATAAATACTGTCTTTCAGATTGTTAAGTTTAAGATTTCCGATAGTCTTCTCCATCGCTGCTGTTTTTCATGCCACTTCCTTCTGGAGAGTCCAGGAGCAGACTCCCTGGTAATAGGATATACCTGTGTGAGATTTGATTGAGCCTTCTGCACGTATTGGTGCCCATTGTATCCAATATTTACTACTGCATATACTCAAGTGTTATGAATCCAGGACCTATAGGCCACTCACCCCTGTGCTGTTGCTCCTTATTGTCCTGATGATGACCTTTGGAGTGATTATAAGGATGAAATGTCATTGATGGTTTGCTAACCAGATTCTGGGACTATCATTGACAGTGTTTACATTTACTGTGATCCTGTTAATCTCTATTGGCTCACCGCCCCCTTTTTATTCATTTTTTTGGGTACCCTTACCAGATGTATTATTTGTAAATATACTGTATTATCACCTTTTTAAATTGAGCCCTGTGTGATAACATCATAGAGCAAATAATTGAAAATTTGGGCAATAGCAATTGATTACAAAATAAATTTAATTATTTTCCATTCACTGTGTTTAACGTTTGTTTTCCCTTATTCTTCGGCTAGCCTTTTTTCGTTCATTGATGTCCTGGACATATACTTTGTATCCAACTGTTTATTAAGATGTTCTGTGATAAACTCATTCTGAACCGTTGTTCTTTGTAATTTCATGGTAATAATGAGGCTACTAGAGGGCCAAAGCATAATGTAAACCTCTATAAGTAATATAAATGTTGCAATGGCCTATGGGATCTGCCATCAACCAAAGGATTTAGAAAAGTAAGGAACGAAATGAAGAATATTGAAGGAATAATTAGACAACAATTGACTGACCACATACAATGAGTTAAGAAGTAGGCGCTTATGCAGGACTCTGTTGATATATTCTTTTCACAGTAACAGCTCTGTTCGATGTCAAACCATGTGCATGCTGGGTGGAGAAGAAGAAAATATTGATAACTTACAGCTGTCTTAAAAGGAGCCCTGCCAGGGGAGGCTTTTGCAGCCTCAAGTGTTAAAATTTTTTAGAACCTTCTGAATATTTGTTGTTGGGTCCACTTTTAATTTTCTATTACATGACTTTTACCCAATCCACTCACCTACAAAATACTTAGTGGAATGCGGACTACTAAAAACTAGAGACACATCTGAGGCAACAGCAACAGTGTGGGTCAAAACTATACACACTATAAAAATAAAATCAGGATGACAAAAATGTGTGTTATTCAAGGGCTTAGAGCATGTATGCTACATAAAATATTTAATGCGTCACCTGCACTAATTTCTTCCTTGATGTTATACTGCTTTATACAAAAATATACATTTAGTTATCACAGATTGATGTAGTGTGGGGATTGCACCAGGGAGAAAATCTTATTCTGAACACTCATGGATGGCTACATGTTCAGGCACAAGAAAATGGAAAATCAATTTGCAACAGTCTTGAGCAAAATAAGTTTTCTACAAGCAAATTTTGGAAAGCATATGTGGAATTCAGGATAGTATCCGTTTAGCGCACCTTTAAAATGAGAATTTAAGACTTTCTGTGTCATCATTTGAAGTAATCCAGCACCCCATTACTTCAGGTGAAAACTGCATGCGACAGAGGATTATATTCATCAGATATATCTTTAATGTGTAATTGAATAACTGATTTATGAAAGGTGCATATGAAATAATAAATAACAAATGGTAGCACAGATAATATCCAAAGCCAAACAAATACTTCATATCTTGATTAAATGTTAATTTAAGCCTGTTTCTCTCAGTGTAAATAGGTGTCTCTTACCTGTTTGTAGTCTTCAGAAACCAAGATAAATCCGTTATTGTCTATGAGGTAGCAGTTGATATTCTGGGAAGAAAGTACATTTACAACGTTATTACATGTTTACGAAACAGTAGCACTTTATACATTGTAGTCTGCAACAATTCTCACAGTAGGGAAGTTTCACCAACGCTTTTTGATTCATTGCTTTTTGATCTGATACTCTTAGGATTCTTACTGAATACTGATATCAGAAAAAAATATTAATCCCATTAAAACTCATGGTTTACACCATACTTGAGATAATTTATTTTGCCCACAAGACAGACAAAATCATGCAGAATTTGGTCGCAGTTTCTGTTTTCATGAATTTAAATTTGCTGACAGATCATTCAAAGCAAAGACATTTTCAAAAAATACACATTGATTTCAGAGACAATAGAAATCAATTAGCGGCGAAATATATCTGTTTGATAAACATTCTAACTGAGAGATTACAACATTAAATGTTTGTTGATAAAAAATAAATAGTTTCCTGAAGCAAAAATTCATATTTGTGAAGTCTGTGTTTCAATCGGTAAATTTCATTCAAACAGTTGGACCACCCATAGTTGGTTCACATCGTATCTGTTCATTGCAGCATGTTATGTCAATGACGTTAGCCGTACATGATATATGAAATTCAATTGATTCAAGGTGTACATTGGAGATTTAGCGTTCACATTAGAAATACAACTGGAGGTGTGACTATATTCATTTTGAGTGCCATATGTTTAAACTCGGCTAAACAGAACTTTATGACTGTGAACAATATTTAATGCATTTTTATGTAATTTCTTCAAATTCAGCAAAGAATGCAATGGTAGCAGAGAAATGTATCATTTCCCCAAACTCTCTGATTAGCATTAGGAGGACACAAAATGTTTTAATAATTTTTGAAAGCACAGTAACTGAATGTACCTCTGGTAGTCATATTTTTGTTTGTGTTTTTTTCCTAAATGTGAGATAAGAATTGTTGATGTCCTTGAAACCCCATGGGTCACACAAATCCTTTCTTCCCAATAGTTTTACAACCACGACCCATTTTTTATAACGACAGACTTTTGTTACCCACCTACCTTTAATGGACATGAGGCGGGGAGATTTTTGAAGGCAACTAAAGAATGGTGTGATAGCACATTATCATTTACATACAGCACATTTTCCATTGAAATTTGACATATAGTTTTGTTGATAAAATACCTGTATTTACATTTTGTTGTGTGTTTCAAAAAAACACATTCTACAGCTGTTCCTTTCACACTCCCTGTATTCCTCCAAGATTGTCACATCATTCGCTTTATAAACTCCTCTCACTTTGCAGTCAGGAAAATAAATCACCAATCCTCATGTTAAAAGAATAAGCAGCAAGAAGGTACAGCCTGACATTTTACCTCTGTCTTTGAAGCATTGGCAAATGTGTCACAGGTAAACACAGAATTTAACGACAACTTTATTCCTCAGACTTTCCCAACCAAGAATCAGTTCCCGACCTACCAGTGGGTCGTGTCCCACAGTTTAGGAAATATTGAACTATTCATTTTTTACTTACTGGACATAGCATTAAAAATGTGCATTGATTTTAGGCCGACTTTAAGGAAGAAAGTTTTTTTTTTTTTTTTTTTGTCCTCATTCGCCTTCAACCGCCTTAAACCAACCGCCTTTTTGTAACCTTACTTTGATACCCTGGGATATCCTTGGCTTTTCGTATGTGGTCTCTCTGTGCCTCAGCCTGTAAAGATACAATTTTAGGCCGAAAGGTTATTGCCCCACAGATACCCGGGGGAAGGTCGGATTTACTCCAACTAGGTCTTTGCGAGCCTGATGGACGTTATCGATAGCCTAGAAAGGCATACAATAGTCCAGGAGTATCCAAAAAGGCTTAATCATAGGACCCAAAAAAAAAAAAAAAAAAACAAAGAAAACTACCTCCACCGAATAAGCAGGTCCCAATATGCGAGTTTTTTTTACTGCAAGTTCTAGACATGTCCATCTTGGAGACTTCATATAATGAGGTCAGCCAGTCTGAATGATTGGGGGAGCTGGATCTACCCAGTGTTTACAGATTTGTCTCCTGGCCATTAGTATTGAATAAAATAGCAAAGATCTGGCAGGGCCTGCAATGTAACTATTAAGACCGAAGATTATCAAGGACAGGTTTATATGAATTGGTGCTCTTAAAACGCTCTCGAGTGTCTTCCTCACCTCTTCCCAAAAAGAAGCAATAAAAGGGCAGTCCAAAAACATATGTATATCCGATGCTTCAGCCAACCCACATTTTTTACATACAACTTGGGATCCTTTCAAAAATTTAGATAATCTAAGAGGGGATAGGTATGCCCTATGGGCGGTGAACAAGTGATTCCGCTTCAACCAAGCAGGTTTAACTAATCTAAAGAGAGTTCTAAACGAGTCTTGCCATAGAGACTCACACAGTGTATTCGGGATCTGTTCACCCCATAGCTCGTCTGCAAGCTTAAATTCTCCGTCCACTGCCTCTTCAATAGCCCAATACCACAATGAAACCTCCCTCTTTCCTGCCAGCCTTTCGACTAGCTGTTGTTCCAGGCTGCTGCCCCTGCCAAAATGTTTTTTCTGACTTAGCTGGGATTGTGCCCAGCTTTTTAGCTGGATATACTTAAACCTTGAAAGGCCCGTCCCTACTCTCTTACTTAGGTGTTCCCATGAGACAAATGTATCTTCATTAATCAGATCTCCCCACACTTTTACCCCAGCTTCTCTTAATGGTGTCGCCAAACTATCCTGGAGGCACTCCGGCAAACCTGGTGAATCCCAGAGAGGTGCAAGGTTTGAAAAGTAGTGAAGCCCTACCACAGTTCTTAATCTGGCCCACGTTTTTGCTATTGTATGGAGGACCTTAAGTTTAACCTTTTTAAAGAATTTTTGGTCCCCAAATTTAAACATAAAGCCTACTTCCGATATACCAGCACCCCTTAACATAGCCCGAAACATGTCTCCCCTCCTGTACTCACAGGCATTTTTAATAACATTCTAGAATGTGAAAGCTGGAAGGCCCAAGCATAGTATTGCAAGTCAGGTAGCGCCAGTCCTCCTTTCTCTCTCCTTCGCCTTAGTTTTTTCCAGGCTATCCTGGTTGATCTATATTTCCAGATGAAGGAGTTTATGTCCTGTTGGAATTTACCTATCAGGGATTTGTCAAAAAAAGGGGGATTGTATTGAAAAGGAATGTGATCTTAGGTAAAATTGTCATTTTGACCAGATTTACCCTCCCCAAGATGGATAAGGGGAGATGGGCCCATGACTTCATCAATTTCTGACACTCCCTGAAGACTCTCACTAAATTTATTTCTGCGATTTTTCCTACTTCCTGCACTATTCTGACCCCCAAGTATCGCATACCTGAGCTGACCTGAAAATGGGTTTCCCTAATATTCCACGTCATAATTTCCGTCTTTCCCGCATTTATTTCGTACCCAGATATTTGACCGAATTCTTCTGCCAGTTTTATAACTGTCGGAAAGGCTGAATCCAAGTCTGCTGACAGTATAAGGATATCATCAGCATACAGGGCCACCCTCCTCTCCCACTCCTCATATTTAAAAGAGATGATGTTAGAGTTATCTCTAAGTTTCTGTGCAAAAGGCTCTATATACATGTTGAAGAGCAGGGGAGAAAGAGGGCAACCCTGTCTCGTTCCCCTAGTTATCTTAAATGCCTCAGTCAAAATGCCATTGACCAGCAGCCTGGCTGACGGTGCATGGTATAACAACTGAATGGTACGGCGGAATTTGTCTCCCAAATTAAATCTTACCATGACTTCCGACAGGTATCCCCAATTTACCCTGTCGAAAGCCTTGGTGGCATCCAGAGTTAAGGCTGCCAAAGGGAGGGCATAAGTGGAGGCGATGTCGATTGCGCCGACCAGATCGTATGTTAGGTCTGCTAATTGTCGCTCTTTTACAAACCCTTTTTGGTCTGGGTGAAAGATGTCGTTTGCCACCATCCCCAACCTAGTTGCTAAAATAGAAGAGAAAAATGTATAGTCTGTATTTAAAAGTGATATCGGTCGATATGAATCACACCTAGCTGGATTCTTGCGAGGTTTCAAAATTAAGACCACCGTAGCATCATCCCAAGAACGAGGGGGGCTAACTCCTTCCAATAATATCTTATTATACAGTTGAGTAAGTACTGGGATTATGGCATCCTGCAGGACACGATATATTTCTGCAGGTAGGCCATCAGGCCCGGCCACTTTCCCTCTTTTACTCCCTGCAATAACTTTCCTCACCTCCTCTTCTGTAATAGCACATTCCAAATCTATCTGTTGCTTGGGGCTAATAGATGGTAATGTAGTCTCATCCAACCAGAGCTTCACTTTTGCTCTGTCTTCTATGCAAGTGTCCTTATAAATATCTTGGAAAAAAGCCTCGCCGATATCTTTGTCCGAGGAAAGGGAGGGTGCGTCATCGTCCACCTTTATTTCTTTTATATGGTTCCGGAGCTGGTCCATTTTGGTTTTCCAAGCAAGTAGTTTTCCTGCCCCTTCCCCATACTCAAAATGGGCAATCTTGCTAGCCTCCCACCTACGCATCAGCCTCTTTTGAAGAATACTCTTCAGCTCTTCTTTTAATTGATCGAACCTTTCCAAATCTTCCTTCCGGCCAATGCCGGTCTGGCTGTTCATTTTTTCCTCGATTTCCCTCATTTCAATTTCCAGAGCTAAGGTCGCTTCCCTATATTTTTTTTTCCTATAGCTCGATCTATTGGTGATATTGCCCCTTAGGAAAGCTTTAAGGGTGTCCCAGACAGTTGTAATGTCGGCTGTTCCTAAGTTGTTCTCTAAAAAGTGCTTGGTCTCAATAATAAAAAAAGCAGTCTCTTCTTCTTCAAGCAGTATTGTTCGATCAAATGACCATGTTCTAAACTGCTGTGACTGTATACACTCAATAGCTAATATAACTCCTGAATGGTCCGAAAGGTGCGAGGGTAGGTATTTTATCTCTTTAACTCTGTCTTTTAGATTATAACTGAGCAAAATATAGTCTATTCTCGACTTGTGTTTGTATCTAAAATTTCTAAAAGATACTCCTGGTTGGTCTCCCGATCTTTCCCTCCAAATATCGGATAGCCCCAATTGGGCCATCGTTGTCAACAAAGACGACCTGGATTTAGAAGGAACTGCTGCTCTACAATTAGGGGATTTGTCCAGTTTAGGGTCCAGGACGATATTAAAGTCTCCTGCCCATATCACTGACTCTGGAAAATCCAGGAGATGAGAACGAATGGAATTTATATAGAAAGGATCGTCCTGGTTTGGACCGTAATATCCAACTAAGGTAAAGAGGATACCCATTAAGGTGATCTTCAAAATCAGCCACCTACCACTAAAATCTTCCCTGTATTGTAAAATCTGAGCTCTAGCCTGGTTTTTAAAAAGGATCAACACCCCTCTAATATTAGCCGTTTGATCGGTGCAAACGAAATCGTCCACCCATTTCTGATTTTTTAGCAGTTCTTTTGTCTCTGTCTTGAGAAGGTGAGTCTCCTGTATGACAATGACCTGCGCCGGGGAATCTCTCAGGTATTGTAGAATTCTAGCTCTTCGTGCCCTCATGCGCAGGCCATTGACATTCCAGGACAAAATCTGGAGTCTTGTCATGCTATTTTAGAGTTAGCATTAGCATATTTCGCCCTAACTGGACAAGAACAAGGACATAGGCCGAGAGGCCTTCCAGCTTTCCCATTATTTCTACTCTTTGAAGTTTCTAGATCTGACCCGGTTGAGGCAAACGAGGTATTTTTGTTATTTATCCCCCTGTGCTCCCCTTCCCCCACCCACTCCTTCCCCCCTTGGGAAACCCTTCCCCCATTACTCTGGTCTGGTGTTGACCAGCTATTGCGTCCGTGAGCCACCCTCCCCCTCTATTTCTATTTTGTCTATATGTCACCAAACATATATATATATATGTATGAATATTTTTTTTTTTTTTTTTTTATATATATTTTTTTCTTTCCTTCTATTCCTCCTTTCTCCTTCTTTCTTCCCCTTTCTTTCCCTTTTAAAGAAGAAAAAAAAAAATCCAATATATAGCCTATTTCCCACTTTCCCTGAGCTCTTTAGAAAAAGAAAAAGCTTGCCAATACATAACATATCGGAGGATAGAGAATAAGATAGGAGAAATAGGGTTATCCATATAGAAGAGGGAGCACAGTTCACTTGTGTTTCTCTAATCTGACATTTTTACACACTAAAGAGAAAAAACAGGGGTGGCTCTAAAAGCTTTTGGAGGCCTGCCTATTGATGGAATCAAGTAATTCATCTGCCTCTTGGCTTGATCTAATGTTATGCATCTTATTATTGTACATAACTTTCAAGAAGGCCGGGAACTTGAGCTGTACTACTGCACCGGCCTTCCTAAAGTTTTCCATTCTTTGGCCCAGTTCCCATTGTCTCTCCAGTGTGGCTTTAGAAAGGTCCGAACGAACCTCAAAGGAGAAGTCCCTATTTTTTAATGTTTTAGCTTTCAAGGCCAGATTCAGAATTTTCTCTTTAATAGAATAAGTGAGAAAGTTATTAAGGATCTTCCTGGGCTTTGCCCTATTAGGGTTGTGGCGAAATGGGTCCCTATGGATTCTTTGGATATCCCTTTCTAAGAACTCTGTTGTTTCTTCGAGTGATAGGGCCTCCTTAAGCAGGGCGATCATAAAAGTCTTGATGTCTGCCCCTTCTTTCCCTTCTGGAATATTCGTAACCCGCAGATTATTTCTGCGTGGAATTATTCTCCAATATCTCCATTCTATCCCGCAAGGCAACTTCCCCTCTCTGTAGGCTTTGTATCTTTTCCTCTGCTGACCCCAAATTCGTCTTGAGTTCCTCAACTGAGCTCTCTAAGGATTCGGTTCTGGAATTTAAGAGGTCAGCCTTTCTCTCCAAAGTCTCACACACATTTCTTATCTCACTTTGGTTATCTGCAGAAACTGCAAAGCCCTGTTTTATATCTTCCTTTAATGAAGTAAACAAGGCTTCGATCGAGGCCCCTGAGAAATGATTGACAACTTCCCCAGGATTCTGGGCATCTGACTCCGCTACCTCCCCTGACTGTGATTCAGACCGCAACACAGGGGCTACTGTAGGTAAACTGATAGGTATAGCGCTCTGGCTGGAAGAACCCTCATTAGAGTCCATGTTAACTCGAGAGACCCCAGCTACAGAGCCAGTGGAGCCGATGGAGTGAATTCCAGAGCCCCCCTGCTTTGTGACAGTCAAGACCTCCGGTTGCACCCTAAAAAATGACCGTAGTGAGGGGGTAACTTTCACTTTACAATGCGAGGAGACACTCTTATTCCTCCCTCCTTTTACACTTCTTCCCTTAACTTGGTAGTTCTGGAAGGCTGTACCTTGGTTAGAGGGTATAATACTATCGTCCCTCGTATTCTCTAAAGCCTGACACCCCTCTAAGTGTGGCTCCAGTAATCCAGTATCTTTTCCTTTAATGCTCGTTTTCCTCCAGCCAGCCTCCCTCTGCCTACAATTTCCTCTCTTCTTTCCACTTTTTTATTTGCAGCTACCACCAGGTTACCTGGGTTGTAGGACCCCCCTTCCCCTTCTCGATGTTCGTGCTTCTCCTTTGAAGTGGCTATAACAAATTCCGCCTCTTTCACAGAAGTTGCCACCTTCTTACCGCCAGTGATGTTACTAGGAGCAGCTGGAAGAGGAAAGACGCCTGGGACTGACAGCACCAAGCATTCCTCCAAATTGAGCCCCACTCTATCTCCGGCGCAACCAGCAACTGCCGCAGATCTTACTCTCTCGCCAGCCGTCGCCCCAAAGAATTGGCTGATGCTGGCGCTGCCGCTGCTAACCCGGAGGAGACCGCGGGCCGCCGCTCTGTGACCACGCCTCAACTCCAGGGCGGCTCCGTACCAGCGTAGGAGGTGAAACGAACGGGTTAGGCGCGGAACACCTGAAGCCTGGGCGAAGGACCCGACACACATTCAGCCGGTGTATATACGCACAGATATCTCCGCAGCGGGACCTTTTTGGAATCTACATAGAGCTCCACAAAGCTCCGTGGACCCCCGATGGGCAAAGATCACTTCATTACCGGTAACGTAACAGTCATATTGCAAGGGGTAGAGAGTGGTCTCCGGACGCGCGCTCCGCTCAACTAGCGGACGCCATGTTTCCCCGTCAGCATTTTCATCTATTTTTAATTTATGTTCTCAGATTTTAAATACCAAGGAAGAAAGTTTTATGTAATAATTATAGTTAGAGGTGCATTATAACGATTGCATCAATACAAAAGGCATAATATTTGTCGATATTTTAAAATCTTTGGGTAGCATTACATATGCAGTCACCGGGCATCATATTGCATAGTTTGCTATTTTGACCACATTGACCAATAGCAAACAGACCAGCCCAAGCACACTTTCAGAAAGAGCAGACTTCGCCCAGATGTCAAAACTTATTGAAGATAACTCCTTACTTTCCAACTTTCAAAAGGAAGGAAGGAGCACTGAATTAGCCTTAACCTCCATCTGTGATGACCTTAAAGCACAGTAGGCCAGAATGGGGATGCTGCACTACTTTTATTGTACCATTCAGCTGCTTTCAACACAGTTAATCGGGGGCACATTAATCCTAACATTCAAAGAAGTGGGCTTAAAGGGTACCTCTCTAGCTTGGATCTCACCTTACCCACACAAAAGAAAAAATGCTATCCATACTCCTCCATTCTCATTAAAACCCTACAGCATTAAAGCAGGAGTCCCTCCTGACTCTATCATATCCCCCTTCTTTTCAACATCTACATGAAATAACCAATCAATGTTTTTGAGTTCATCTGTTATAACTAAGCAGAAGATACACAGGTACTTCTTGCTTTGGAATGTCTCAAGAACTTTGGAAATTCAAAAGTCCTCACTTGCCTCCAAGCCTTTAGTGTAGATATGGATGTCATGGAACTACCTCAAACTGAACACCTCCTATGGCAAGTGGAAAACCTATGACCCTCTCTGCACTTGGCCTGATCTTCTAGTACCACCACCAAAAATATCCAAGCAGGTAGGAAACCTTGGAATTACCATGGACTCTAAGGTGTCCATGAATTCTCAAGTGGATAAGCTATATAGATCAACGTTTCTTACCATGAAAGAACTGCAACGCATCTCCCACACATAGGATTTGCCCACAAAGTCAAAGCAACAACATCTCTTGTCCTATCAAAACTAGATTAAGCTAATGGTCTCTAACACAGCTCATCTTTATTAATATGAGATTACAGAGAATTCAGAACTCTGCTGCCAGACTACTCCTACAGATAAAGTCAGAAGTAGGGGTGGGCAATAAATTCAGCTCTTCCAGTGGTGTTCACGGAGTTTTGGACAGCCTGTGTTACGCTTGTAACACGGAGTTCCGGCCAAAGTCCACCAACCGCTGCGTGGTGGTGTTTCTTCCCATGTGCTGCTAAGTAACAGTAAGTTGGCAAGCACGAGCAAGAATTGGCATCCCCTAGTGCCATTTTTGGGCACTACAGGGGCACCCAGTAAGATTTTCTCAATGCAGGCGTTTGCGACCGTTCGAGGTGAGAAAGCTGACGCTCGGGTAGAAAATCTACTCGAACCGCAGCAAAGAAGTAGCTCCCTCTGGGGCACCTGGTGGTGCAGTTCGCTTTGATTTTGCAATGCGGAACAAGCTTCCAGTGCTAAAAATCAGCGCAACATACCAATTTCAGCCTGCTTGCAGAACTCCGTCGAGGTGGCAGTGCTTTCTATTTTGATCGTTCCAGCCTCTCGCGAGACCGTACTTTTTGTAATGGACTTTGCATTTACACTGAATATATCCTGATGTAGTATGTATAATTTATATACACCAGAAAAGTAACAGTGTGGTTAGTTTAATGAAATGCAACCCATTACATAACTGTGGGGAAAAATAAATCACCTGGATTTATGAAAAAAATCCCTCATGTTTTATCTGCATGAGACAACCATTGGTGAATAGCACACATTGATACTCATTCATTTACTTTAAGTCCATTTATTAATATTATTAGAGTTCAATCACTACTTTTTTATGATCCCTCAAGAGTCTTGCAAGATCATAAACTTTTTTTAGTGGAAGAATTTACACTTTCCTGAATTACAGTACTTATGCCTTATGGTCCCCATTAGTAGGGTGTGGGGAGAAAGTAGACTCTCAAATAAAACCTTTTCACATAAAAACAACAGTGCACAGTAGGGTGAAAGGAGACCCAGGCTCAACAGTATGCATAGTAGGGTGGGGAAAGTACACACCTCACATGTAAGACCTTATTCTTCCATAGTAAGTATAATAAGTACTGACTTCTCCCCTGAGACCTCTCCCCAGAGACATAACCATATATATTAGGGTATAAAAATAGATTTGACTGTCCTGTCACAGCTCTCCCCAGCATGACATACATATACAGTAGTGTGTAGGGAAAAATTGTCCTCTCCACCTATCTCCAGGTCAACATGGATGAGCAGTACGGTGTTGGCACACAGTGGCCTCTCTACTGACAACTCTCCCTAGAGCAACAGAGTTATGCAGTGGTGTCTGAGAAGGGAGTGACCTGTCCGCTAACATATTTTACCAGTGTGCGAGGTGTCTGTACTAGGCTTTCAGAAAAAGTTGTCTTTGATCATACCTTTTTACGTTCTGAAAGGTATGCATAGTAGGCTGTAGGGAGAAACTGTCCTGTTTGCGGACACATCTCTCTTGCATGATAAGCCTACGTACTAGTCTGGGGAGAGACTTGCCTCTTTCCTGTGACCTGGATGATGGTTGTACAAAGTAGGGTGTGGAAAGAGGCTTACCTCTTTGGTCACAACTCTCCCCAAGATGACAAGTGTACAAGTAAGGTGTGGGAATGAATTCAGTCTATCTTGCATAAAACTATACAGACACACTGCCCTGTCAGCTGAGACATCTACTCAGAGTAATACATGTGTAAAGTAGGCTGTGGGTAGAGGATACTCTCTCTGCACATGCCACTCTTCATAGTGATAAATGTCCATAGTAGAGTATAAAATGGAGTATCCTCCCTGTTGAGAACTACCAGTTTTACTCCATATTGCAATATTAGAATAAAATCAAAATGTATAATGTGTTAAACAAATAAATCAAAAGTAACTTTAAAAAATGTTATTACAACAAAACAATTTAACAACAATACAAAACTAAAACAACTATATTAACAAACTATATGAACAACTAATAAAGAAAACAAACAAGTAAATATAACATTTTCTCTGATGTTCATCAGCAGGCGCTAATGTCTCCCCCCTTTTTGCTTTATTTGCCTACTGGATTTTGATGTACATAGAGCTTGTTTTCAAGTCTTTTAGACACCTTAGCCTGCCAAAGGGAGTTCAGTTTACTGGTATATCATAGCAGGATAGGTGACAAGAAAGTCTTAGCAAAGCAGCATATCTATAAATTACAGTTTACAAAGCCTAGTTCGTGCAGAGTTAGCTCGTGGTGCTCAACTGAACAACTGATCAAGCACTTCTACATCCTTCAATCCTGAAAACACTGCTCCTGAAGATGTAGTTATTGTTGAACAGCACAATAATCCTGCTTGTTTTAACAAGATTCTTTTTTGCTGCTTATGTAAGCATATAATTATTTCCTCAGAGACAATTTTCTATTTCTTCCTAAGAAAAGACAAAATGACAAACAAAAAGAAATGTTACATACTAATCAATAATTGATAACAGTGAGATATCACTATGCTGTCTAAGCTTTACTACATTTTTCAGCCACAATCACATATTTATATCTAATACACCAGTGACACGTTATTCCTATCTCCCGAAAAATTCCACAACCTGAGCCACTCTATTTTCATATTTTCGCAATTATGTTATTACATGCCATGAACTCTGCTTCCATGACAGTTTATAAAGTAACACATTCCTCTTCACACACCTTTGCTAACACTCCCCACAGTGTTTCACACTAGAAATAGCAATATCACCACTCAAACACCTCATAGTGCTAAAGTATATGTATAGTGAGGTTCATAAAAACACTAGGGCTGGTATTAACACTTTACACAATCTTTCTTTAATAGTTTAAGAAACACTGTTTCCTTTACTTACGAGTACATACAATTTGAATACTTCATTTTTTTTTAACACAATCTGCAATACTTGCTGATATCTCTCTACATTATGTCTACCTCTCAAAAACTATATTGAGAAATCTTCACATCTACAAACAGCATTTCATTCAATAAACCTTGTGTAGAATAACTTTACTACATTACTACACTTACTTACAACAGCATTTATAAAATATATATTTAAATAGCTGAACTTGACATTCTTTCTTAAATGCAGATGAAGACACCAGTATCTTTCAGCTCCACATAAATTCACTTCTGCTGAGCAGAACTCAAACAGACTTCTCCTCCAAAGCACCAAGGGCAAACTGAGCTATCTCTGGTTTCCACGCAATCACATCACAGCATTTCTTCAACCATGTAATAAGAATGGTAACTATTGGTTGAGACTTGGCCTGTGGAATCATAAAACACCTCGTGGCAGGCCCATGTGAGTCTTACGAGAGGCTCAAGGCATCGTGATAGGGTCAGCAATTTTCAATGCAGGTCTTCCGAGTGTCTCGAGGGATCGCACAAGCCTCATGCAGCAAGCCTCACTCCCTAAAGCTTGCGCTCTACTCTCGCAAGATTCTTGCGGGATCGCAACACAACTGTAGAGAAATAGTTGATATGGGAAACATTAGACTCTCCACTAAAAACCCTCTGTTGGGTAAGGGGTGTGCATACTGGAGTATGAGGAGGGACTATCCTCTGATGTCAAGCCTCTCTCTCTATGCATAGTCGGGCGAGTGCAGAGACTGGCCTCTTCACTGCAACCGCTCTCTTGCATAATGGGTTACATAGTAAGGTGTGTCATGGAATTGGCCTCTCCTTCAAGACCTCTTTCTCAGATAATGGGAGTGCACAGTAGTCAGTGGGGAGGGACTGACCACTCCTTTCAGACCTCTCTCTCAGATGACCGGTCTGCATAGTAGGGTGTGTGGATGGAATAAACTCTCCTTTGAAACCTCTCTCTCAGATGGCTGGTGTGCCTAGTAGTGAGTGGGAAGGGCCTGCCCTTTCCTCTTAGACCTCTCTCTGAGATGACAGGTGTGCTCAGTAATGAATGGAGAGGGACAGCCCTCTTTTCCAGACCTCTCTCTCAGATGTCTGGTGTGCGTGGTAGGGTGTGTGGAGAGACACTGACCTCTCCGCTGAGACATCTCCCAGATGATGGGTGTGTGGATGGACTGGCCTTTCCTTTCAGACCTCTGTCTCATATGATGGGTGTGCACAGTCGTGAGTGGAGAATAACAGGCCTGTCCTTCAACGCCTCTCTCTCAGATGACAGGTGTGCATAGTAGTGTGTGGGGAGGGACTGGCCTCTCTTGTCAGACCTCTCTCTCAGATGTCGGGTGTGCGTAGTAGGGTGTGGGAAGGGACTCGTCTCTGCTTTCAGACCTCTCTTTCAGATGACAAGTATGCAGGTAGGGTGTGTGGAGAGACTGGCCTCTCCACTTAGACCCCTCTCTTGAATGACGGATGTGCATAGTGGGGTGTCTGGATGGTCTGATCTTTCCTTTCAGACCTCTGTCTCAGATGATGCATGTGTGTAGTAGCGTGTGGAGAATGACAGGCCTGTCCTTTCAGACCTCTCCCTCAGATGACGGATGTGCATAGTAGGGTGTGTTCAGAGAGATTGGCCTCTCTGCTGACACCTCTCTCATGAGCACCACTACAGAGTGAAATACTTCAAACCAGGAAGTGTTGGCAGCCATCTTGGGGCTCAGCTTGAGCCAGTCCCAGAAAAAACATTTAAAAAAAGAAAAGAATGCAAGGTATAAATACCCACACCCCTAGGCCTCTTGGGGGGGGTCCCACAGGGACCCAGCAGGGCCAAAAAAGCATTTTTTTTAAAATTTCTGTGGAATTCAGGTGGGCCAGGTCTTGGAGGCATTTTGTTATTAAGGGAGGGGGTGCATGGGCCCCCCTTCCTGGGGTTTAATATTGTCCTGGGGACCACCACCTCCCCTGGAGTTTTTGATTTATAAATGGGGGTCCTCTCTGACCCCCCCAGGCCCCAGGGACCACCACCCCCCCAGTTACACGTTTCACAAACTAATCAGGGGGCCTCTTAGACTCCCTGTGCTCTGGGAACCACCACCTCCCTGGGGCTACTATATTTTTATGGGGGGACCTCTCGGACCCCCCCGGCCCAGGGAACGCCACCTCTCCGGGCCAAATTTAATTTGTATTGGGGGTCGCAGGGACCCCCTAGGCCCCAGGGACCACTACCTCTCTAGGGCCATGTTCTTATAAAATATTTGGGAGGGGGGCTCCCCTCTTAGGCCTTTCTCGGCCCTGGGGACCGCCACCTCCCTGGGACAAGCCCTACATATTTGAAAGGAGGAAGCTGCGTGGCCCCCCTTCTGGAGCCATAGATGGCCCAGCGAACTGTCACCCCCAGGGCCGGCTCCTGCTGTGTCCCGGGGTGCCCACCTCTGGGACATAGCTGTTTGCTATGGCTTGGTGGGAGCTTTACTGCTCCTGCCAAGCCATAAAAAATGCTCTGCTTCTAGCAAGCGAGAGGATAAAAAATTATCTTGCTTGCTAGAAGAAGAAGTTCTTCCACAGAGAGGGAGCTGCATGTTCAGCAGCTCCCTCTGTGTAAAAGCAATGCCGGCTCCCGTAGGAGGCGGGGAGCAGGCAGGCGCCTCAGGGGCCTTCAGGCTTCCCTCGTGGCCCCCAACAAAAGTTACTGGGTGCCCTGGCGGGGCATGGGGTCCTCGGGTCACAAAATCAGCCCGGGAGGGAAGCAGGCTCTGGCAAGTCACCGGAGGCCCTGTCCCCTTTCACCACCATTCTGCAAACGTGCCTCCTGTTGCACTACTGGTTGGGGATGAAGTCCCCTTGGATGCTGCGGTTCCTTGGTGGCCAGGAACTCCTTCCGTTACCTCCAGTAAGTCCCACACAGGAAATATGTTGAGAGGTGTTGGGAGGCCCCACCCCCTTTCTCCACCGCACTGCAAACGTGCCTCCTGGAGCACTACTGGTTGAAGCATGAAGTCCTCTTGGCTGCTGAGGATCCTTGGGGGACAACAACCCCTCCTGATACCTTGAGTAAGTCCCACAGAGCAGGATTGCTGAGTGGTGTTCAGAGGCCACTCTCCCTTTCTTCACCACTCTGGAAAAGCGCCTCCTGGTGCACTACTGGGTGGGATAGGAACTCCCCTTGGATGCTGAGGGTCTTTGGGGTCCAAGAACCCCTCCTGTTACCTCCAGTGAGTCCAACACAGCATGATTGCTGAGAGATGGTAAGAGGCCCGCCCCCTTTCTCCACCACTCTGCAAATGTGCTTCCTGGTGCACTACTGGTTGGGGGATGAAGTCCCCTTGGCTGCTGAGGGTCCTTGGGGGCCAACAACCCCTCCTGTTACCTCCAATACATCCCACACAACGGTATTGCTGACAGGTTGTCGAATGCCACGTCTCCTTTCTCCACCACTCTGCAAACGTGACTACTAGTTAAAAAAAACATCGAAATTCACTTAAAAAAAACAATTGTTACAGCGACTTTATAGTTAGGAAATAGAATTTGAAAAAACCTTAGAAATTCACTTAAAAAGCAAAAGGTTAGAGGGACGTTATGGTTAGGCTCAGATTTTATCCAGTGAAATTCAGCAGTTATAGTTACCTGAGCTAACTATAACTTACGTCCCCACAATGCACTGCTTATGACCTCACATATTACATCACTCATGACATGGTCAGTGAAGTTGAAAACCTACATTGGAATTAAACTCATTGAAAATTCAGGAATACTGACAACCATACACCATTTATCTCCAAAGTGAAATGTTTGTGATAAACATGGAAGAGGGACCTGAGAAACGAAATCAAAAGCAAATACGGCGTCGGCCATTTTGTGAGGGAGTAAAGTAATATGCAAGCACCATGATAAATATAAGCCAGTAGCACAGAGGAATAGTGGTGTTGACTTCTAGACAGGATCTGTACACATAAGGATATTACAGAATACATGGACACATAGGGGCCGATTCCGATCTCGGCCGGTAGGGCTCCGAATCGGATTCGGCTTTACCAGATCCGATTCGGAGGCCTTTTTTCCGACCGATTCGTACAGTCGTCCCAGCGAGCAAGTACGATGCGAGCGCACGCGAAATCGCCGACCGACTCGTTCCCGGGTCCGAACCGCTCCGACCGACTCGTACGGACACGGCTCGCACCACGCAATGGAGACGTTTCCCGACTGAGCGAGTACGATGCATGCGTCGGACGGCCGGATCGAGTCGGAGCGTCCGGCTCGCAAAAGCACCCAGAGCCGGACTTGGGGGGTCCGTGTCGGACCCCCCTGCACGCGTAGCCGCATGAGTCGAACACAGGGGGGACCCAAGGGTCCCCCCTACACATGCATGTATGGTGCGAGTCGCACCGACGCGTACCCACTGTAGGGAGCCCCCCTGTTCGCGACATGCCCATTCAGTCAATGGGAGCCCGTGTACGCGTTGTACGACCGGCTCCCATTGACTTCAATGGGAGTCCGACCGAATCGAGTCGGGCAGCATACGGCCGCATCGTACTCGCTCGGTCGGACTGGGGGAGTCCGGCTCGGTCGGAAATCTCTCCGGATCCGGCTCGGTCGGAGAGCTTTCCGATCCAGATCGGAATCGGCCCCATAGTACCCAGAGAAAGAAGGTTAACAAGAAGTGGGTCAAATCATATCAAAACATCATGAGCAGTTCACTTTGCTGATAAATGGTGTATGGTTGTCAGTTTTCCCCCGTGTGTGATCAAGGCCTGTTAGCCGAAACATGTTGCAGGGGCTGGTGTTTGTGCCAATAAACATCTTGAATTCTCCTTCTGAGTGCACAAACATCCTTCATTTCGAGTTTGGATATATATATGTAGGACAATATAGCCATGTTTATGCATTACATGGACATGCATGTCTGGGATGTATATATGGCTATGTGAACGTATCTGTTTTTATGAGTGACAAGTACTAAGGGTTTTATACTGGCCCAGGTTGCAGAGCCATAGTAAGACAGACCATTCCACATCAGGGCAAATCCTGACCCTCTAGCCCTTGTGAGTGGGCGAGGTCCCAGAAGGAACCTCCCAGGACACTTTTTTTTAACAAATTTGGGTTGTCCCAGTTCTGTGGGATTCATGGGGAAGCCAGCCAGACACCCTATGTTGTCCCGTTGGACTCCACAGGATTCCGGTGGAAACAAAAATAATAAAAAATAAAAAGGTGGGGTGGGGTTCTGTGGCCAGTTCAACCCTTACTGGGGGTTGGATGCAGTCCAGGCCCTGTGGCCAGTCCCCAGCTGCACACAGCCGAAAGCCATGTGTGGCAAGGGGTTGGCCACCCACAGGGGGTTGGGTTCTTGGCCTACCCACAGGCCAGGAAATGAGTTCAATCCTCTTTTGTACACAGTGTAAGGCAGTGCATAGCAGGAGTTGGCCACAGAGGTATAATAACAAGATATTCCTTTCCGTTAGAAAACCCAGAAATTCACAGAAAAAAACAAAGCTTAAAATGGCATTATACATAAGTAAGGTAGTCAGATTTAAACTTATGTTTAAAAAAAAAACCTTAGAAATTCACTGAAAATTAAGGTTACAGTGGTGTGATACATAGGTAATAATAAAAAAGCATTACAGCTTTACAACCAAAAAGCCACTGAAATTCACCAGTTATACATAATTGACGTAAACATATTCTGTCAGGTCGTGGAAGAAGCATGCCCGCGAAGGCTCTGTCATCGGCATATTGTTCACCCAACTCCAAATTAGGTGGGCGGACTGAGACTTTGGCAGAGAGGATACGCCATCACCATTGTGACAGCGTACTCTCTTTGCCAAGGGTAACTCGCATAATATTGATGCATACCAAATCAAATCAAATCAGGGGGCATTTGTACAGCGCACACATCACTCGAAAGTCTCATGGCGCTAGCAGACGGCTCTGAAAGGAAGTGAAATGGCTCAGATGTCATCAAAACACAAAAACATCGGAAAATATATATTGTTTACAAAAGATTTGCCTTCCTATACTCAACTAATACAACCACAAATATTGAGAACTGTGAGAAACAGAGAAGGTGGGCTGGAGAAAAAGAAGTGGGCAAAGGAAGAAAAAAGATGGTGGCAGTGAAACAGAGTTTGAAATGTCAAGGGGTGGTGACTCCGACCCAAAGCTTCCCAAGGGGGTTGTCCCTAAGTACCAGGAGAGTGATGACATAGACAAATGGTTGATAGGGTAAGCTCTCAATACCGGGGATTCACTCCTGTGGGAGCTGATTTCAGTAGCTGGAGGGCTAGGCTCCTGAACCTGAGGTGGGGGAGTGCAGCACAATCTTACTCCCACATGAAACAGTGTCTGATCAGAATGTTTGGTATTACCTAAGAGCAGTACAGGATGAAGTTCAGGCACACCCAGAAAGTCAGCACCCAATCTTGGGTGGACTTTGTTGACATCTCAATAAAGACACTAGAGGGCTGGATGCAGGGTGAATCACTGACAGAATATCGACTACAGAAATATCGACGACAAAAATATCGGAGCAGAAATATCGATGTCCACAATATCGAAGTCCTATCTACATTATGGTAAGTACAAAAATATCGAAAAAAATATATCGTTGTCAAAAATATCGTTGTTAAAAATATCGGGGTTTTTATGTTTAAAAAATAATGTAAAATAAAGTAAATAATACATATAATTAAAAGAAACATAGTTAAAATTAATACATATAATGTAAAGATAAATTAAACATATATACGTATAAAATATAATATATATACTTACTTAATAATATTTATAAATAATTATTTTAACAACTTATAAATTGTTAAAAAACATTAAAAAAATTATAAATACATATATACAAAAAAACAATATTAGAAATCAAAATATAAAAATATATATAACAAATTAATAAATTACAATATTTTTAATCTTTTTAAAATAAATTATACACTACATTAACTAAAACAGTAGAGAAAATATTGGATAGCAGAGGGGATAAAATTACTATTCCCACTCCAGAGAGTGTAACAGTAGGGAAAGTGTTGGATAGCGTAGGGGTAAAAATTACTATTCCCACTCCAATAAGTGCAACAGTAGGGAAAGTGTTGGATAGCGTAGGGGTAAAAATTACTATTCCCACTCCAGATAGTGCAACAATAGGGAAAGTGTTGGATAGCGAAGGGGTTAAAATTACTATTCCCACTCCAGAGAGTGCAACAGTAGGGAAAGTGTTGGATAGCGTAGGGGTAAAAATTACTATTCCAACTCCAGAGAGTGCAACAGTAGGGAAAGTGTTGGATAGCGTAGGGGTAAAAATTACTATTCCCACTAAGATAAATGCAACAGTAGGGAAAGTGTTGGATAGCGTAGGGGTAAAAATTACTATTCCCTCTCCAATAAGGGCAACAGTAGGGAAAGTGCTGGCTAGCGTAGGGGTAAAAATTACTATTCCAACTCCAGAGAGTGCAACAGTAGGGAAAGTGTAGGATAGCGAAGGGGTTAAAATTACTATTCACACTCCAGAGACCGTAACTGTAGGGAAAGTGTTGGAAAGCAGAGGGTTCAAATTAACATGCTTATCAATTTAATAATTTAATATTTTTAAAAATTAAATAACCAATTAATAATTAATTAACAATAAATTAATTATCAATACCAATAAATAAAAATTAATAATTACTTTATTAAAATTAAATTACTTCCTACCCTATTCCCCTATTAACACACAACCCGCTCCTAAAAGAAATTAACACAATTAATATAATAACCAATTGATCAATTAATAAAAATTAATTACCAATTAATAATTAATTAACAATACATTATTTTTATCAATACCAATAAATACAAATTAATAATTACTTTATTATAATTAAATTACTTCCCACCCTATTTTCCTATAAAACCACAACCCGCTACGGTACTAAAACGCAAAATTTACTTAAAAAAATTACTCACTTCTAAAAATGTAAAACATATGTTTAAAAAAAAATACAATACTTTACAAAAAATATAGAACACATACATATAAAATACATACTAAAATACATAACACTAATATAAACATCGATATTATTAACAACAATATTTTTACAAACGGTATTACTGACTTCGATATTAACAAAAACGATATTTCTTACCTTTAGGTCGATATTCTGGTCACCGATATTCTTGATGTCGATATTCTGTCCCTTCGATATTTCCAACTCGATATTTCTGTAGTTCGGAAAAAAAACTCGATATTATGTCTGTGCACCATGCAGGGTAACCAGGTAAGTTCCTATGAGGGGCTCTACACTCTGTTCATGAAGGAGCACACATTGGCTAATTGCCCCTCAGATAACTTAGACCAGCATCTTGTAGATTCTAAGCTTTCTAGCCTCAGAGAGTTGGCTCGGAAAACTAAGTGGGTAAGGTCAAGAGTTTCCAAGAAGTCCCGGGGGGAGACTCCAAGAAGGGGGCTGGGCCCACAAAAACCTACAGAGGGAGGTGGTAAGCCCACCAAAGTGACTCCCTCAGTACCCCAGAACCCTAAAAAGGAGGAGGGCAAATCCCACCCGAGCTCTAAAAAGCAGAGGCAGGGGGACCCAGGGCATAAACGTTATTTGCAAACAGGGTGTGTTTTGACTGTCAGTGGCTAGGTCCCTTCAGATGTGACCTCACTTGTTCCAAAAAGGCGGTTAGCACAGGGCTGTCCAGTGTAGTGATAGAGAAGGACACCTCAGATGAGTAGGCCCTCTTAGCATTTTGCTGGGTGACAGGTCCAGATGGTAAGCTGGTGATCCCTGAGGGTGGGAGTAGGGACTTCCACCCCATTCTGGTGAACGGGATCCCTGCCACTGGCCTGAGAAACCCATATTTCAATCACACGATAGTGAGTGACAGGTTGGTGTCCTCAGACCTGTATGTGCCAGGAGAAACAAGAAGAGTAAAGGTAGCCCCAGGTGAGGTTCCAACCAAACTTGTAGCCATAGTGGCCCTGGAAAGAGAGTGTACCCCTGGCTGGTATAAGGTGGTAGTCAGTGCTTACCTCCCCTTAGATTGTATCCTAGTCAATAAACTCCCAGAGGTTGGTCTGATCCCAAATGATGCAATCGTCCAGGGTGCCCCAACCCAAAGATCCTGGGGACCTGTCCTTACAGTTAGGGGTCCAAAAGAAGAGGAAAGGTAAGCCACTCTTAAAGAGAGATCCAGTGAGCCAAGGGTCTTCTGACCCAGTAAGGCGGAAGCCCAGAATTTGCACTCGTAAGGCTTCACTTGACCACAAGGAAGTCCTGAGAAGTCAGGCAGCTGTTCAGAAGCAGGGTGTCCCCCCTCCACTGACAGCTGGGAGAGTGGAAGAAGGGTGTCTGCCACAGAATCTGGTAGCCCCCCACCCTAAACAGCAGAAGAGGAACCAATAACCCACATTTGCCCATGAAGCAGCTCAGCTGCCTTTCAGTGAAGACCTTAGGGTGCAGTTTTGGATTCTTCTGACAGCTGTCAGCAGCCCCTGCTGGTTTCTGGCCTTCATGGCAGCACTGTACTTGTCATGGGAGGCAGACCTCAAAGCCAAAAGCAAGCTAGGCCCCCTGACCCTGCTGGTCATTGTAGGGTTGCTCAAGTGTTGGGTGACCTCTGTGGTTAACCTAGGCGTTGCCCTAGCAAAGTTAGGGATAGAAGTGGAGGTCATCTCACCACTCAAAGGAAAATGGAAGGAAGAAAATGGCACAGCTGTAGTGAAGGTTCGGTTTAAAATGGGTCCTGTTACTGTTGGGATGGGTCAATTGCCCAGAAGGAGTGACCTTAACAGGAGGATGTGAAGCAGAGTAGTGCCTGCAATAGTACAGTCTGTTATCTTTACTTTCTTCTTCGCCTGACAAGCAAGGAAAACTCTCCCAGTGTTGTGCTGAGTCTCCTGGGCGTGTTGGCTTGCGGAGGGGTTGTGTGAGAAAACAGGGCTTTTTGCAGTGTCCCCCCACTTTTGCCCCTATTTGGACTACTAGATGCTGGTTTTCTGACTCTGACTGTGCCCTGGGCTCTGCTATACAGGCTCAGGGCCAGTGCCCTGTTTAAAAGGTACATGGTAATTAGGTGTAATTACAATTGGTACTGACAACCTACCTGTAAGTCCCTAGTATATGATAGAGCATGTAGGTTTAGAGGCCCAGTGAATTTAATGCGCTTTAGTGTTTAGATATTGGTGTCATTCTGTGGTGCCTGCTGTCATTCTAAAGCAAACCCCGCGTTGCAGGCTGCTTTTAAAATACAACTATGTCAGAATTCAACCTTTGGAATTAAAGGTATTTCCAAAGTCTTAAACTACCTTATTTTAACATATAAGTAACCTCTAAGGTCTGCAATAGGTGCCCCAAGAGTAGGGTGCCATGTCAAAATAAGCAGGGACATTATAAAAGATTTTCTATATGCCCTGGTGAGGGAAAAACTGCCAATTTCGTTTTTACCTATTATAGTACATTAGCTCTATAGGCTAATGTAAGAATGCTTCATTTAACATTAATAAAGTCTATCTTTTGTCAGGAGTGAGGTCAAATAAGTGTCAAATGAATAGTTCCAATGAATCCAAAAACTTGCCATGGTTGTATTTATTATAACTATTGTAGGAAAGAAGTTGTAGAACTGCTTTCCTAAAGTTACCCAAATCAGCTCTGTAGCAGCCTCTTTTGATTGGCCTGTCTTTGACAGGCTAAGCCAAGCTGCCTTAATGAGGTGTGGAGTGTCCTGTGCTGAGACAAAGGAGAATCTGGTGGGAGGAGAACTGCAGCAGCTGAGGCCAAGACAGGAAAGGGGCAGGGTAGCCAAACTGGACTTCAAAGAGTGAAGAACACTTAACACAGGACCCAGACCCACTCCCACTTAATGCACCCCCAACCAGATGGAAGCACCTGAAATTGAATTAGGAGAGGGCTGGAAGGGGAGTGTTAGGGATAGTTAGCCACACCTATGGGTTTGCTTAGCAAAACCTGAGCCTCCAAGGATTTTTTTTTCCATTTAGGGACAAGAAAATGCCACACTTCAGGGGAAGTGGTCATCACAGAGGGTGACACCCTGCACCCCATTGGTCAGGGGCACCCCATCCTTGCCAGCCCAGAAACCTGGATAAATATGGGAGAGCTGTCCAGCAACTCAGATCCCTGCCTGGAAACAAGAAGAAGAAGAAGAACTGCCCTGCTGCACCCCTGGTCTGCAACAGGAAGGACTGCATCTGCTGCACACTCTCAGCTTCACAAAAGAGGACTTTGCCTTCCTTTCAAGTTTGAGAAATGGACTCCCTGAAAGCAACAGGTACAAAAGAACTTCAAGAAGATACCTGCATTAACTCCACCAAGAAGAGCTGAGCTGACGAGCGTCAGTCCAGGAGGATTGTGGGAATTGTAGTCCCAACTCTCCAATGAGCAAGTCAGAGCTTCTGGAACCTTGGCTGGTGTGGACACTTCGAGACCCCAAAAGGACCTTCTGGAAGAAGATCTAGAAGCTTGGAATCATTTGGAAATTTTGGGGTAAAAAGCTCCATAAGTTGACCGGCTCGACGTCGAAAGTCAGGCCGGCGACATCGAACCGCAACTCGGCCTGAAATCCAGGTTTGCCCCACTGAAAGCTCCGGAGATCTTCGCCATCGACGATGAGAAGCAAGACCTCCAGGAATCTCTGTGGCATCACGTGGAAGCCATTGTCAAACTGCAACCTGGCCTGACGAGGAGCCTTGCTCAACCTCGAGAGAAAAAGCTAAAAAAAAGTGACTAAGGGCCTTATTATGAGTTTGGCGGTCCTCCTGCAGCACCGCCACTGCTTGGCTTGCAGGAGTACCGTCAAGCCCGTGGTGCGCCCGACGGTTTCTGAGTTGAATTCAGGGCGGGTGGGAGGTGCTGCAGCAGTCTTACGACGAAGGCTGTGTTAGGCTCATAGGAGAGCCTTAACAGTAAACTGCCACTGTGACAGCGCCTGCAGCATGTTCCTGCATGTTGTGGCATGCACCATGTCGTTCATGCCACACCGTGCAGAAATTGGGGTGCAATTCCAGGGGGGCACAACGTACGCCCCACATGTACCCCCAGGCCCAGAAGCAGCAGGGGGCCATGAAATGGGCATTGGAAATGCAACTCAAAATAGGCTTGGCGATGCGGCAGTGGCAGCTCCAGCATATTCCTGCCCCTTTCTGCTGCGCCACTGCAGCGAGATCCGGGATCCCGGCAGAGGCAGCTGTCCTGTGGTGGTACAGCTGCTGCGCCCAAAATTCTCTGGGCGGACCACAGTGGTGGAAGTTGTCCTAGGAACACCGTACTCATGATAAGGCCAGAAGGTAAAAACTTGACCGGCCCTACCACTCAGTATATATGACTGCGCTCCATCGTGGTCAGTCTGTAACTTTAATTTTGTCCCAGTATTGCGTGACCAGATGTCCCCGGTAGGCACTTTTGTTTTTTAGGCACAATACAGCACATCTTTACATTTAGGGGCCGATTCCGATCTCGGGCGGTAGGGCACCGAATCGGATTCGGCTTTACCGGATCCGATTCGGACGCCCTGTTTCCGACCGATTCAAACACCCATCTGCGCGAGCAAGTACGATGCGAGCGTACGCGAAATCCCCGACCGACCCGTTCCCGGCTCCGAACCGCTCCGACCGACTCGTACGGACTCGACTCGCACCACGCAATGGAGACGTTCCCCGACCAGGCAAGTACGATGCGCGCCTCGAACAGTCCGACCGACTCGCGCCGTCCGGCTTGAAAGAGCAGTCGGAGCCGGACTTCGGGGGTCCGTGTCGGACCCCCCTGTACGCGTAGCCACGCGAGTCGCCCACAGGGGGGACCCATGGGTCCCCCCTACACATGCATGTACGGTGCGAGTCGCACCGACGCGTACCCGCTGTAGGGGGCGCCCTTGTTCGCGACGCACCCATTGAGTCAATGGGAGCCCGTGTACGTGTCATACAACCGGCTCCCATTGACTTCAATGGGAGTCCGACCGAATCGAGTCCGATAGCATGCATCCGCATCGTACTCGTTCGGTCGGACTGCTAGAGTCCGGTTCGGTCGGATATCTCTCCAAATCCGACTCGGTCGGAGGGATTTACGGCCCGAATCGGAATCGGCCCCTTAATCTTTAAAGATTCATATCTTAGACTCCCTACATTGGATTATTGGTGTCATTTTAAGTATACAAATATTTCCTACTTTTATAAATTGATGTTGGATTTTTATTGTGTGCTGTGTCTTACTTATTTAATGATATTGGTGTTTTTAAATGCTTTTTACACCTGCCTCCTAAGTTAAGCCTGACTGCTCATGAGCCAAGTAACCAAGGGTTGAGCAAGGATGAACTATTGAGACATGACTGGACTTTATTTGTGATTGTGGTGTATTACTAAGTGTAGGTACCTACATGCTCTTATTAATAGACCACCTTCACACAAGAACACAAATATCATTGTTAGAAATATTGACATGTGACATTCTGGACCTTTTACAAAATGGCTTCAGAAGTGGTCACAGCACAGGAATTGCACTGGTGGCCGCTACGGAGAGTATTAGGCACCAGGTAGATCATGGTGGGGCAGCTGTCTTGGTGTCGCTAGATTTGTCAGAAACCTTTGACACCATCTCACCCATGTGCCTGGTTTAGCACCTTCATCAGGCAAGTGTCAGAGGGAAAGCCCTCTATCTCTGTCATTACTTTTTCACCAACAGGGTAAAGGTTGACAGTTGTGGGGGCTTTAAAGCTAAGGTATTTCACCTTCCCTGCGGGGTCCCGCAGGGTTCTTCATTGAGCCCCACTCTTTTTAATCTGTACGTCGCACCTCTTGCTGAACTAATACATTCATGCGGTTTTCAGGCACTCTCATATGTCGACGACACACAGATTATAGTATCCATCTCTGACAACTTACCCTCAGTAGCTAACAAGTTTAATCTCTGCGTGACCGAAATGAACATCTGTATGAAAGATAATTTCTTAAACTGAGCATGGAAAAGCTGGTGTTTGGTGCACAAGAATCCACCTGGTCCTGCTGTTGGTGGCCTGAGGAATGTGGCCCTTTACCTGCGCCTGTTAAAGTGGCCAAAAAACTTTGACACTTCCCTGAACTTAGACTCACAGGTCGATTGTATCATGAGTACCTGATTTCACATAATCAGTACTCTTTGGAAGGTGTCTCCTTTTATTCCAGTTGAATTGCATCACTCGGTGGCCATTACTTTGGTATCCTCCAGACTTGATTACTAAAATGCACTCTATCTGAATTTTATTGCCTCCTCGCTTAACAAGCTACAAGTGGTGTAAAATGCAACTGCGCACCTTATTCTTAACACTCCTAAATGAGTATCTGTCAGAGATGGCATTAGAGTGCTCCATTGGCTTCCTGTGAGGAAACGCATTATTTTTAAGGCTATTTGCCTAGTCTTCCTTGCTCTCCATCACAAAAGTTCCAAACATCTCTCCTACCTCTTAAGCTGGTACACTTCCGGCAGAACATTGAGATCTTCTTCAGCTAGGAAAGTCCCAGGTTCCGGAAGGTCAGATGAGGCGATCGCTCCATCTCCGATGCAGGCTGCCAAGTTATGACATTCCCTGCCCGCCCACTTCGCCAGACTTGACTCGTTTGTCTCATTCAAGAAATCATTAAAAACATGGATTTTCTCATCATAGACTCTCTGGATCTCCTGCGCTTAGCAGCTCTGTTTTTCTGGCATAGCACTTGGATACTCTCGGGTTTAAAGTGCTTTATGAATTAAGTTTTCATTTCATAAATAAATAAAACTTAAATTTGCATTTACCATAAAATGAAATAACTGATAAAAAAATTCCAACAAAAACTAAACTAACAAATCAAATCGAACTATAAACAACCGTAACCAATAAAATCACAAACAATTAAATCAACAGTATATAAGGCACACTAATTTTACCAATGAAATACTCCTAAAACGACAAACACTGCAAGATGAGGAAACTCTGCTGGACTCTCTAACCAGACCCTTAATGAAGAAATGTACACATCTCGACAACTACCTAACCAAATAACTAAAACTTATATTTAAACTAAAGCGCACATGTAAATTAACATTAAATTTAAAAAAACAATTAATTAACAAAACAATCTCCAAATTCTATCTATTTACATGTACTACCTAAAAGAAAACACTACGACTTCAAAAAGTGATAATCTGTCAGAAACACTTATCTCAAATAGGGGTGGGCGTAGTGGGCGTAGCGGGGCTATGCGGAGGGCCACGGAGACGGAACCAATCTCCGCACACTCCGCGTAGCTCGCTACGCGCCACCCGCCTCCCGCCCGCCTCCCGCCCGCACTATTAAAACATTATAAATAAGAATTTACAACACCTTATCGGCGGCGTCCCCGGGCTTCCCTCCTTCTCCACCGCGTCTTCTTCTGGAAAACTGTGCATGCGCGGGCACCCGCGCATGCGCAGTTTTGAAGAAGAAGTCGCAATGGAGATGGAGGGATGCCCGGGGACGCCGCCGATAAGGTAAGGTGTTTTAAATTCTTATTTATAATGTTTTAATAGTGCGGGTGGGAGGCGGGCGGGAGGCCAACTCCGCTCCGCCTCGAGTGTGCGGAGATTTGCCTATTCCGCCTACTTTGCGGAACGCGGAACAGGCAAAATTCCACACATTCAATGGGCGGAACGGAGTTGTTCGCCCACCCCAAATCACAAACCAGCAAAAAGATATAAAAAAGTAAATATGCAAAAATTATTAAAAACATAAACTCACCCGAATAGCAGGTAAAAATAAACCTAACGGCATCAACCTCTACAAACTACAAACAAATAAACAGGTAAAATAAAACAGATTTTTTTTTTCCCAACAGAAAAGGAATCACCTTCTCTACATTACAACATAACCAAAGGAAAAGCTGCAAAACAGTGTGAAACCTCACAAAAGAACTTACAGGTAAATATGAAAAATAGAAGTAGTTGCATACATTTATATGTAAATAACAAATGTATAATCTTTAAACAATTTTATTTATTTATACTAATACACTACTTTCAGATACAATGACACAGCAAGCCAAATATATAACATCCCAGAAAGGAAAGCAATTACTGAGGCCTTAATTACGAGTCTGGCAGTCCACAGACCGGCAGACTCACGGGGGCCCGGGCTGGTGGTCTCCCAAACGCCCTATTATGACTAGTTCTCTGGCGGTGTTGTGGCAATCAGGTGTAGGGCTGGGTGGAGCTCATTGAAGTTCACTTTGCGGAATGACGTGGAGTTACCAAAAAACTCAGCTGAATTCCACGGAGTTCCGCCCACAGGTGGAGTAATGTTGTTCAGCCAGTCGGCCACCCCTACACAAACAAGTGCATTGCCCCATAGAATACCTGCAGGCTGAGAGAAGCATTAGCCACTATATGTTTGCATGATATTTCATTCACTTTCGTGAAACTTTCTTTACACGCAGGACCACTGGGATGATGACAGGTAGCGCAACATTTATCAGGCTTGTTCACAATCACGATAACGGAGGAGGTTGAGGAGGAGTGGGAGGCAGGGTGGGGCGGAGTCAATATTTGTACCGGTAGAAAAGAAACCGGAGAAAGAGAAAATAGCAGTCACAGAAGACATAAAGAGGCAGAGTGAAAGAGAGGGAAGTAGCAGAGAGAGAGAGTAGAGTGACAGGAGAGAGTGGGCAGTGGCAGGAAAAACTGGCATTTGAAGCGCAAGAGTGCTAGAGTCTGTAGCAGCGAAGAAGTAGCAAGGCATGACAACATTATGGTGATACAAGTAGGATGCATTAAAAACATTCTGACTTGCTAGTTGAAACGGCGAGGAAACTGCCCGAATTCCTTCCAGCAGTAATGCTTGAACAGACGCAGAAGACATGCACTTCCTATTCGGCAGCATTGTGTAAAATAAATAACGAGTGACTCCGCTCACTCAGTAAATCCAAACCATTCCACAGAGATTAGAGGAAATGTCTTCTCCACAGCCTTGCCATGGTGTACTGTTTATGTTGAGGGCGAGCTAAGGTAACCTAACTAGCCACCTATCTGCTACTTACTTACAGGGACCCTCGGTAAAATCATCAGCTTAATGTCTGCAGTCCGCTATTGATTGTGGGTGACATGCATCCATAACATTTATGCTTCCGGGATGCCTGGCACTGTCATCCAATCTCAGAGCCAAGCATATTCTGGGAGTGGGAGAGTACCGTATTGTGTATTGCTACCTAGGATTGGAGCGTCGGCCTCAGCCTCATCCCGGTGCACTGCACGTAACTCCCAACTAGTTTTCATTTATTGCCTGTGGAGTTCCTGTACACTGTAGCCCGATGAAATGAACTAACAAAATTGCAAGCCCGGCAATGTAATTAAATACTATTCTTTTACTTTTAGTATGAATGATGCTGGTGTTCAGAGTGGGGATATTTCTCAATTCAGCCTCATTCTCTTAGGGATTGAAATGTCATTGTATAACGTATGTACCAGAATGATTTTTTTTTTATAAATAAGGGTGGTGGGGATGCAATTTGTTACAGTTAGTAATAACAAAAGTGTTAGCAATTGATGCCTTCAGTGTGCACCCCATATATTGGTTTTTATGTTTATGCAACGATCCCGGTGTGGGAAATGCTGGCTTGATCCAGTCGAGTTCCTCGGTTGGGAGGAGTGGGCACCCATGGAGGGGGTGGGGGGTTAGGGGTAGGTGGGTGTCTGCTCCCTGGGAGGGATCCAAAGCCCGTGCTCAGAGAGAAGGGCCTCCTATGCCTCCTCTGCATGGGATGTACACAGGGTGGGCACTGTTCAGTCAATGTCGTGCAGGAACTGTTTTTGGCGTTCTCATTGCAGTACCCATTTTTAGAGGCACTGCTGTGGGAATGCCAAAAACCAGCCCACCATACAGGAGGAATCTCCTAATGTGACAGGCAGTCTGACCATGGCTTTGCTGGTGCAGCGGTATGGTGGACCTGGCACCGCACCGCCAAAGTCATACTCAGCCCCCAAGTCACATGGCTTACACCTAAAATGAAGAAAGTGCATTGACAGAAAATGTGAATTAGAAATGTACCAGATATTATCCTAATGCATGCCATGGGTGGGCCACTAAAAAGAGGATGTGATTCATGTTAAAGAACACAACCACCCTCCAAAGTGACAGAAATCAAAGTAAGGGAAGTATTGCAGAATATATGAAATGCAAGCTCTAGCTCCCTGGAACCCACAACCGAAATCCTGAAAGATATACTACTCCCCGAGCACATCACAGGGCAACTACCTCCTATACCCACTATAAAATATTTAATTGCATAAACTAAAAAAGCCACTAGTGATATTCCTCCTGCCCCTACAAGATACCAAGACATAGAAATACCTGAACATTTAACAATGACTTATAATGAGGAACTTTGGGCCAGATGTACGACCGTTTTTTGCGGTCACAAACGGGAAATCAGCCCGTTTGTGACTGCAAAAAAGGGTGGTGGTATGAACAAGCAGTGTTTTGCAAGTTGGTGACTCGCAAAATAGTGTATGCGAGCGGCTATTAGGAAGGTGCATGCCAAGGGCGTCCCTTCCTAATAGCGAGTCAGAATGGTATGTACCACTGTTTTGCGACCACATTTGCAGTCACAAAACACTTGCAGTTTACCGCCTACTTCAAGTAGGTGGTAAGCCACTCGCAAACGGGAGGGGCCTCCAGGGGACCCCTTCCCCTTTGTGAATGGGTGTAAAAATATTTTTTAAGAGCAGGCAGCTGCCATTAAAAAATTAAAAGAAAATGTTTCATTCTTTTTTTATAAACGCATCCGGTTTTCCTTTAAGGAAAACAGGCTGCATTTGGAAAAAAAAGTTGCAACCTGCCTCATGAATATTAATGAGGCAGGTCCCTTGCGACCAATTTGAGAATCGTAAACAGTGTCTCAGACACTGTTGTACATTCCATTTTGCGTGTCGCAAAACGTCGCAATTTGAGACTCGCAAAATTGAATGGTCGTACATCTGGCCCTTTATCTTTTATATGACAACGTAAACATTGAGAAACAAATCCTAATAATCTCCACAGCAAGAAACTTACTAAAGCTAAGCCATTGTTAAACCTGGATGATGGATGGGACTTTCAAAATGTGTCATAAACCATTCACTCAGATATACACCATACATGGTAAATGTCAAAACACAGATATACCTTTTAAATATATGCCCTATCAAATATACACAGCAGCACTTACTGCAAACTCTTAAACCACATTAAAAATAAAACAAATAACTACTACCCATAAAACATAATCATAGACTTTGAACAAGCCACGATTCAGACCATTATAAAAATGTATCCCACACAGCCATTCTCGGCAGTTACTATCATTTCAATCAAAGCATATGGAAACACCTCCAACAATCTGCAGTGTACAACATGCTACAAACAACCAATTCACCTTTGAAATAAAAAAAATGATAGCACTAACCTAAGTCCCTGTCACAGAAGTAGCTAACCGCTACATTTTGCTAATAGAAAGCCCTTTCTCTCAACACAATAAAGATAAACTAAGCCCCCTAATGGATTATTTTGAAGACACTTGATTCGGCAAACTTCATCAGTCAAGAGACAGACGCCAACCCAAGTATCAAATACCATGGTGGAAAGCCTATGACAGTACCTTGACACAGGAATCCAAAACAAACAATGCAGTGGAAGGATTGCACAATGCCTTCTAATCCACACTAGGCAGGGCCCAACTTACACTCAATAAATTTATAGAAGCATTAAAAAAGAGCTCAGACACCAACAACTATCAATGGAGCTATCTGTTGCACCTAAACTTAGCAAATAAACCAAAAGAATGTACGACATGATACAATTTAAAGTCACACTCTTCATAAACAGGGGAGTAGATTACTTATAGTAGCCAAAGGCATATTATAAAAAATAAAGTAACCTAAAAAGTCCCAAAAAAGAGCAACAAATTCTGAACCAAGATGGCAAATAATTTTTGCTACAAATAATAAACATAATATTTTGTTACATCAGTCTAAACATTAACTAAAACTTCAATAATAAATAAGACTGATATTATAAAATAATATATTAATAATATATTTATATATATATAATTTAATAAATAATACATAAATTATTTGCATGAAAAATGTAAGAGTGACAAACCAAAAGCTCAAAGAACAAACTCAACCCATCATGTAAAATAAATAAAACACATAAACAATAGATTTCCAACTAACAATCACATAATATTTTAGCAAACAATAAAATGTCACATTTCCACCCAAAAATATAAAATAAATATAACTTCCCATTTAGTAGCTGCATATCTCCTTCTGTATCCAAGTAGTCAAAAGTAATGATCCCCAAAAATAAGAAAAATATTTTCCAAAAAGCCCCAAAATAAGTAGGAAATATAAAGTACGCCAAAAAGTGTTTTAAAATACATTACACTCCTGGAAACCATAAAAAAGGAAATCAAAGCAAAAATAATTGGTTTATTATAAATCAAAGGTGATATCCTTAAAAAACAAAACTGTAACTCCCAAAGGCCACAGGAGACGTTCGTTGACAAAAATCGGTAAAGTAAACAAGAAAATTTACTACAAAACATGTAACATTCCCAAAAATACATATACATTGCACTTAATCATCATAAAATACACAACATACCATAATATAACAAAACAAAACATTACTAAAACAGTGTACAAAAACCCCACACTACACACTATTAAAAATGCTACTAAATGTACAAAAAACCCACAAACAACAATATAACTATCCTCTAAACCACTCCCCTAAGCCCCTCTAACCCCAAAAATCTTAAACAACTTTTAAAAAGGACTTACCGATTCTGGCAAATAGCAGCACTTTACTGCAACCTAGATCCTGGAAAATAGACAAAACAATGACACAATAGAGTACAAAATATAAGGTAGCGGTGAAAAAAATAATGTGCACTAAATGAAACAAAAAAAAGACTATCTCCCCATAGAAATGAATGGGAAAAAATGTAAAAATGTTACAAAATGTTAAACATGTCCAAAAATGTTATAAATAAGGAAAAAGAAATTGCAAAGTATAAATTAAATAATAGTATATAATATCTACAATTATTTACTATATACTCAAAAAACTTGCATTAAAGTGATGTTGAAAATATGTATTTTTTTATTTTTTTTATTTTGAGTTTTATAGAGTGCGAACTTGACCCGTTAGGGTATCAGAGCGCTTTACAGGAATCGGCAGCAGTAAACAAGGACTTGGAGGGGGGGCGTGGGGGGGCTGGAAACAAAGGGATAAAAAGGGACAAAGTACAATTACATTTACAGTTCACAAGGAAACGAGGGTCCCAAAGTCAATGCTGGGAAGCCCAGAGGTGCCGGGAGGATAGCGCCTGTGTACTCCCAGGGATGCATAGAAAGGAGATGGGGCAAGATCTCATCTCTGGGTGAAATAACAGTCAGAGTTTAGGCGAGGAATTTGCCCATTATGAAGGTTTTGGCATCTTTTTTTAAGCGAGCCAGCGACGGGATTCTTCTGATGGCGGGCGGGAGTGAGTTCCATATTCTTGGTGCGGCCCCAGAGAAGGCCCGATTGTAAGTTTTCTTTTTCCTAAAGCGTGCAGGTTGGAGCAGGAGGTCTCTGGAGGACCGTGAGTTTCTGGTCCCTCCGGATAACACGAGTTTCTGGGCAAGATATGCAGGGGAGTTTGTGTATAATGCCTTGTGCGTGATACATGCCATTTTGAGTTCGATTCTGGCCTGTAGAGGAAGCCAGTTTAGCGCTTTCAGATGTGGTGAGATATGGTCGAACTTCCTTGAGCCTGTTAGTAGACTAGCGGCTGCGTTGAGGCAGGCTTTTATTTAAAGGTGCCAGCGAGATCATGGGTAAACCTGAGAGGGTAGAGCAGCCATATTCAAGTCTAGAGATGACTAGTGCCTGGACTGCCATTTTCAGGTCGGGAGTGTCGAGGAAGGGTTTCAGTTTCCTGAGATAGCTCAGGTGGAATCTGGCTGATTTAGCCATTGTGTTGATGTGGTCCCGCATGTTCAAGTTGCCGTCCAGGGTTATTCCGAGGGATTTGGCGGCGGGAGCTAGGCAATTAGCGGGGAGTGGGTCATTGAAGTGGTTGTTCGGGTTTAAGGTGGAAAGGATATCCGAGACGGCGTGTTCATCATAGCTTTTGAAGTCGGTCCAGTGTGCTTGGTTCTTGGGTGAAGCCTGTGGAGGCGGCATGGAGGGGGGAGGCAGATCCGGAAGGGGTTGAGAGTAAGTGGCGGATCTAAGTTCGTTTCCTAAGGCTGTGATTTTGTCAGAGAAAAAGGAGGAGAATTCCTCGGAGGATATTAGTGACTTGGGGGTTTCTTTCGATGTTTTGGCCAGTTTGTTTGATTGGTGTTTGACCAGTTCGAATAGCTTGTGTGTCTGTTCTTGGCGTTCCCCAGTTCAGATCTGAAAAATTCTTTTTTTGAGTTGAGGATGTTTCTGTTGTAGGTATTTCTGGCCTGGCGGAGAAGTTTTAGATGTGCGGCAGAGGGGTGCTGTCTCCAGATTCGTTCTGACTTCCGGAGGGATCTCCTCTCGCTGTTGAGGGACCCATTGAACCAGGGGTTTCTGTCTTTGATTTGGGTTCTTTTTCGTTTTAGCGGAGCAAGGTCATCAAGAATGTTAGTTATAGTTACCGAGTAATGATCATTAAGGTCACTGACCGATGTGATGTGAGGGGGGGGCAGGTCAGACTTGCATCAAGCTGCCAGTTCACTGGGATCCAAGTTCTTGGTGTCTCTAACCCAGCGTTTGGGGATCACCTGTTGCGGTGCTCTAGTCATCCGGGCATCAGGTAGTAGGAAGGTGATAACGTGGTGGTCGGACCAGTCACATGGGTCTATAGCGATAAGTTTGACTGTGAGTTCCTTAGCGATGATCCAGTCTAAGGTGGCGCCTTTCGAGTGTGTGGGGAGTGAGCAGACTTGGGTTAGGGCCTATGCGGCTAGGAAATCTTTGATAGCGTTGACATGCGGATCCTTGGGGTCGTTCCAGTGCATGTTGAAATCACCAAGGAAAATGTCTTTGGAGTTGGCGGAGACTTTGGCTGTGATGAGTTCCATGAGGTGGTCGGTAAAGGCGTCATTAGTGCCTGGGGGGTGGTAAAAGATGTGCAGATTGCACAGTTGAGTGGTGTTGTTACATATGGAGAGTGCTAGGTATTCACAGGAGTCTGTGGAATCTGCCAGGAGTTCCGTGACACGGAGGTTAGAGCGATAAATGCAGGCAATGCCTCCCCCTTTTTTGCTGGATTGCCTATCCAGCCTTGCAATTTTGTAATTGGGAGGGACTAGGAGGTCCAGGCATGGAGATGAGGATTCGTTGAGCCACGATTCGGTCAGGATTGCTAAGTCCTGGTTTTGGCTCAGTTTGAGATCTGCGATATCGTCAGCATGTTTAACTGCAGAGCGGCAGTTGATTAGGAGGCCCGACAAAGGGGGGCCGGAGAGAGTGATGTGTGATGGGGCGGACAGGAGTACAGGCGCAAGGTTGCTATCAACCACACTTCTGTTGCGGCGGGTAGCTGATCTGTTGGGGTTGATTGCGACCGTGCATATGGCCTGTTTGAACTCCACGACTGGTGGACTAGGGGCTGCTGGGGCTGGGTTATAGGAGAGAATTTCCTCTTCAGTAAGGTCTGGCGGACTCGGGGTGGCAAGGGTGGAGTTGTAGGAGAGGAGGAGGGCTAGAGTATCCTCCTCGGAGAGGTGGCATGGTTGCTTGCGAGGGCGAAGGTGTCTTAAAGATAGCGCTAGAGGGTGAGTAGCGGGCTCTGTGGTAGGGAGGGGGTGGGGTTCCACGTAGGCTTGAGTTTAGAGAAGGCGAGTTCAGTGAGGTGAAGGAGGTTCTTTAGATCTAGAATGGAGTTATGGATGCTCTGCGTTAATTTGGCTGCTCTGTGGTGCAGGGTTTCGATATCCATATAGGAGGGAGGCGCTTGAAGGCCGGGGAACAGCGGTTTGGTAGCGGTTCTATTGACATGCGTTGGTGGCAGGGTAGAGGGACTGGGTCGACTTGTGTCATAGGCCAATGGCGGAGTTTCAGTCTCAGAGTCGGGAGGAGGAGCTGGCGGGGAGGAGACCAACTGTCTGGGGACGAGTCTTTAGCTAAGCCCCGGACGAATAGTGTTGTGGGCCAAAGGAAGAGATTCAGACTCAAAGTCGGAGGGAGGAGCTAGCGGGGAGGAGACCAAGGGTCTGGGAGCGATACTGTTGGTCGGCCTAGGTAGACTTGTGTCGTAGGCCAAAGGAAGAGTTTTAGACTCAAAGCCAGAGGGAGGGGCTGGCGGGGGGGGGGAGACTAAAGGTCTGGGAGCAGTTCTAGTTGTAAGCCCAGGTGGGGTGATAGAAGGGTTAGGTTGACCTGAGTTGTCGTAGGACAGAGGGTGAGTTTCAGACTCAAAATCAGAGGGAGGAGATGGTGGGGAGGAGACCAAGGGTCTGGGAACGGTACTAGTTATGAGCCCAGGTGGGGCTGTAGAAGGGTTAGGTTGAGCTGAGTTGTCGTAGGCTAATGGATGAGTTTCAGACTCCGAGACAGAGGGAGGAGCTGGCGGGGAGGAGACCAAGGGTCTGGGGACACTTCTGTTGGTAGGCCCATGTCGATATGTGTCGCAGGCCAGTCGAAGGGTTTCAGACTCAAGGCCAGAGGGGGGAGCTGGCGGGGAGGAGACTAAAGGTCTGGGAGCGGTTCTGGTTGTAGACCGAGGTGGGGTGATAGAGGGGTTAGGTTGAACTAAGTTGTGAGCCCTTAGAGGGGTGGTTTGTGGGTGGCTGGGCATGCTAGTCGGGGGGTCGTCGGGGCGAGTGTTTGTTAACCTGGAAGTGTCGTGCACATGGTTTTTGAGGAGGGAGAAAAGGTCCGCAAATTTATTGAGGTTTCTGGTGGCAGCTTGGATCAGGACGATGCCATTTTTGTAAAAGGTGATGGTGAGGTCAGCTCGCAAGATTGCAGAGGGCGCTATTGTGAGCTTGGTCCCGTACTGTATGGTCCTGGTACCATGTACTGTCGTTCTAGTACTGTTCAACACGGCTCCAGTGTATCCTCGCAGCTCTCCGACTCAGACCCAAGACAGGCGTCATCATTACCTAACTGTACGCAATACCTGATACCACCATCTTTCCCGTACCCGGGCCTTGTTTCCGCACCCGGCCTGCTTGGCCCGTTGTTTCAGCAACTCAGCCGGACACTGGACAGCCTCCTCCTGTTTACCAGGTTCCTGTCATTTTCGATCGCCGTGGCGCACCCGCCCCAGCACTTTCTCCTTACCAGTGATGGAATAGCACCACCCGCGGTTCCATCCCCGTTACATCCACGTTGCCAGCGCAGCGCCTCTTCACCAGATACTCTTGTTTCCCGCTTAACCCCTACCGGGTCGATTCTTTCACCGGTTTTTCGGCCCTGATGAGTCACGGGACCTTTCCTAGTGACGAAACACGTGTCGGCTGGTTCACTATATTCAACATAGTTGTTGTTGAAATAAAAAATACCTTTCTGGACCAATACTGATGTTGACCACTGCATTTATACAACGTATCAATACTGCTTTTTATCACGTATACCCTCACCGCGTGTGCCCAGGACTACGCTTACTGTAATATTGTGTGCCTTGTTCTCTAATCTCATAAAGAGGTTAGTAGAGAGTGTTTAGTAATAAATACATATATTTTATATATACCTTCTGTGGTTCTCCTTTCATTTGGTCATTCAAGAGGTTATATACTGGTAAAACAAGCTGCTTTACATTCCTTCAAGACTTAGCCTGAAGGCTGCTCTCCACAGCTACCACTAGGATAGCTTTCTATAAAGGTTGTCTTTAACCTAATCATCAATAAGGGTCGTTTGGACTGGTGCAAGGTGCCCACTTTAATTAGTGGACAGCATATACCAGGCCAACTTCTCACATTGGCCTGGTATATAAAATAATTTAGGAAAAGTTAAACGCTGGGAAAAAAGAGAAAAATGTACGCAACGGAATATAATTTGAATGCGATTTATATTTGTATGTAATAACAATGTATTAGAAATGCTGTATTTATCTATATATATATATATATTTTTTTTTATTTGACATTTATATGTTGAAAAATGCAAATATATAAATAAAATAAACTTTGAAAACATACATAAATGTACAAAAATATGTAACATGTCTATTATAAAAAATATGTAATTAATAATATTATTTATTATGAACAGACAACCAACTATTTTTTATTACATTCCTAAACACCAACAGTACTAATTAAATAACACAAACTGTTTCTACTGCATACAAAATACAATTAATATAAAAGACTGCACACTAAAATTATCAAATTAATCACACTCCAACATAAACCATTTGTTGGACACTAAAGGAACAATAGTTACTATTTTCACTCCAATGTATACTACTTTGGGGAAGGTGTTGGACACTAAAGGGGTGACATACACTATTCCCACTCCAAACTATGCCAATTTGTGGAAGGTATTCAACACTAAAGGTGTGGCATTTACTATTCCCATTCCAATCTATACCAGTTTAAAAACAGTGTTGGACACTAAAGAGGAGACATTTACTATTCCCCTCCAATCTTTACCAATTTGGGAAGGTGTTGGACACTAAAGGGGTGACATTTATTATTCCCAATTCAATCTATACCAATTCAAGGGAGGTGTTGGACACTAAAGAGATGACATTTACTATTCCCTCTCCAATCTTTAACTATTTTGAGATGGTGTTGGACAGTAAAGGGGACCGCCAGACTCATAATAAGGCCCATGCATACAAACATCCTACTTATCCATTTTTCAAAAACATAATCCCTTGGCTGCAGAACATTTCAGAAATTACACCCATCAACATTGCCAAAACATACGAGAGAATCAAATTCATCATAATACTGAGCAAACTACCCTTCAAGCACTATACTTTACCAATACCTAAAGTCTGTCTGTGGCACTGTGCTGCAATACATCAAAAACAAGAAATTGCATTTGAGAAGCCAACATCAACCTGTGCAAGCTACAGATTCCAGACTCTCCAGCACATTCCCATCTTTTTCAAGTCCATCACTGATGGCTGATATCCATAGCACCTGACCTGAGCCTCCTGCCACACAGTTTAGGTTGAACTCTGCCAGCAACTGATCTTAATGCCCACTCTTCCCCACAACAATATACAAAGCAAGATCCACAGGCACAGTAAGTTTATTATCTCCAGTGAATGCAAATATCTGTAACTATGGCTCTGATTATGAGTGGGTAATTGACAAGGTGCTATTTATCACACCTCATGAATAATAATACCCCAGGGTACATGATTTAACAGGTTCAACAAAAATAGGAAATTACACGTTTTTGGGGATTAACATGCAAATTTTGGTGTTTAATGAATCAAAATCTGCATGATATGGTAAATACCACATACTTTTACCCTGTTCAATTTTGGTAGGTTTATGCATAAGTTGAAAAACAATGACCCACTCATAATCAGACCCATGGGAGGAAGAATTTCTTTTCATACTTTTTTTTTCACAGGAAAAAACGCTGAATGCTGCAGGCCCAAATGTGTTAGCATAATTTATGTTGTTTCTACTGCTTATCTTGTGTGCTACATCACATCAGCAGGGTCGCCAAGTCACACCAGAGCAGAGAGCAAAACGTGGATGTTTATATAGGATCCAGGGGGCATATTTATGGGGATTTGGGGCAGAGCAGCGCAGCAAATCACCTTGCTGCTCTGTCCTGCATCAAAGTGAAGGGGCAGGAATGCGCTGTATCTATGGCATACGGTGAATTCCTGTCCTTTCCCCCTGCAATGACGCCATTTCAGCAGCCTAGCTTCACCATAGGGCACATTAGCACCATGGTGCAAGGGCGCTTGCAGTGCATGCCAGATTGTTTTTGTGCAGAAACAGGCGCCTTCCGCCACAAAAACAATCCTGGGATGCTTTTTCCTCTTTCTATGCAGAAAGTGGAAAAAACAAGGAGAAAAAAAGTTATTTCTCCTCATTGCGCCTCCCCTGGGGAGGAGCAAGGTTTTGACACATACATAGGTTCACATGGTCTTGTAAATCTGAGGATGTGTCAAATCAATGAGTGTTGTGTGGGAAAACCCACAGCAACGCCCATGGAACACCTCCCTAGCGCAGAGTAAGGCAACACAGGAATTTGCACTGCATTGTCTTACTCCATATCTTTGAGGCCAGTCAAAGCCACGCAAAGTGGCTTTGCATGGCCTCATAAATATGATTTGACGGTTTGTGCCGCCGTTACATCACAAAAAGTGATGCAACAGCGGCACAAGGGTCTCCTAAATATGCCACCAGGTTTTTAGCTCGTCTGATAGTACGATACCTCTTCTTCACCCCAAAACCAAGAATTCAAGCAGGATGCTAAAAGTTCCTCTCCAAAATCAAACATAGTTTCCAAAGTGTGATATTTATTCAAAGGCCACCAGCATCTTTTCGTTTTAAGAATGCTGCCTTTAGGATCCACGTGATTTCTCCAATATTATCTTTGAAAACACTGGGAACTGTAATGCACTACACCCTCTTCTACCACAAGCCATCAGACTAATCATGTTATTAACATTGGCAATGTTACTGTGGCTCTCGAATTTCTCGTGTTTCTTCCTCTGCTGGACTCCTGTTCGATGACACGCAAGCTGGATGTATCCATGGCAGTAATTCTTTTGTGATCCTCATCCGTATGTGTATTTTGCTGCCTTTGTTCTTGCAGACATACCATCAGGATCAAATGAATCCTGGCCTCAGTGATTTGCTAGTGACTGCACATTAAGCCTTGCGCTGGCATGTCACCTGTATTTTTATGTGCTGTTTTGTTTTAGACTTATCTGTTTGTTCTGCCAAGGTCTTAATTTGCACAGCTGCAGCCCAGTGGGGTATTTAGGCACGCTCTGTGCGTGGGTCTGTGTAAGTGCTATGTACCAATGTCATCTCAGGCAGGAAGAAAAGCCAAACACAACTCTTCTTTGGTGGTTGCTTCACTCAGCGGGACTCCGCAGAGTTGAAAAGGTGATAACTTGAATTAAAAGCTTGTGAATAGAATCCATAACTGCTTGAAATGTGAGGCTATAATTTACAATTTCTTTCCCCCTAAACTAGTAAGGCCTTCCCTCTAAAGATTTCTGTTTCTTTGTTTCTTCAATCAACTGCAAATCGGACAGCACCACTTCACATTTACTCCGTGTTTTATCACTGTTGGCATTTTCTGGTCCATACTTCGGTGTTTTGAGGTTGGCCGTGTTTCCACAGTTCGCAGAGCGAATATAAATTAATTTGTTTAGAGCATCTGCCTCAAAGATGCATGTTTATTTAACAGTGATGACACAATGTGTAAACGTCCTTTGGCTAAAACACTTATTTACAGTGGCGGCTCGCATAGGGCATGCTGCGGGGCGGTGGGTGGGGCGGGGGAGGGGCAGGGTGAGGGGGTAGTAAACTCGGACATACGACGGCAACCCGCCCCACCGCCCGCAGCACGCCCTATGCGAGCCGCCACTGCTTATTTATAATTAGACATTTAAAAAAGACCCTTTCGCATAAATCAGACAGCATCTGTAAATGCATTAAGGTGGGTCTTCACCTAGTAAAACGTGCTTTTTCAAAACAGAATTATAAATCTTGAGGAAAAATATTTATAAAATCTACAATAAATGAAAGAGTGCAAAAGTGATGAGGTGATGGGTCATCACATGGCCAACAAAAGATGGCATGAGAGCTGTACAGCCCCTTAGAGAGAGAAAGGATGCAGCGAATAGAGCCACACTTTGAGGCAACAAAGAAACAGCGAAAGCTACACAGAAGCTCAGATGCCTCAAGTGAGTTATTAAATTTATAAGAAATTGCTGCCTAACCATGTTTTTATTTAACTTAATGTTAATTTTAGGGTTAGAAAACAGAGACAATCTGCTGAGGTTGCTAAAAGAAGATTTAATACAGTTCAGCCAAGGAATTCTAAATGCATCTGTGGAGATATGAGAGTAAATAATGATGGCCCAATTGAGAGAAGCTTTAGGGTTAGATCAAATTGATAGCCATAATAATAATGGAGACAGCAAAACTGGATCCTCAACATATGGAAGACCAAGCTCCTCATGGCAAAAAAGTGAGAAGTGTTAGGAGGTAGACCCGATTTAAAGATAAGGAGAATGTCTCTTATGTCAGCAGGATATTTAAATTTGACATCTACACAATCCCCTTTATAGATTTTAGGTGATAAGCCAACCCAGGGAATTCACCTCACAAAAGACAGAAAAGTTTAAATTGAGTTTGATGAACAACAAGTGCATCACCTTATTATGACACCAGGACAAGCTTCAGTAGAGAGATGTAGAGTTGAAGTTGGAGAAATAGATACATTGGACAGACCTGTGATGTGGCTAGAAGTAATAATGTTGGAGGCAGTCTGTTGGCTGCCATGCCAGAAGATTCAACAGGCTGGATATTGAGGGAGGTGGATCAATTGTCAATAAAAGTTGCAGAAGCACAGGCGAAGAAGCACCAATGTTAGGCGCATGAGAACCTAGTACACTACCACTGACATGACAGTAATTAGATGCAACAACATTAGTGGGACCTGATTTAGAAACTAAAGTAGTGGTAAGAGAGCTAACCAGTGTGTTTGCTGAATGTTCAATACCAGACAGCATGTCTTCAACTATCTTAAAATGTGAATCAGTCACAGAAGTGATTTTCCCCAACATGGGGGCCGATTCCGATTCCGGCCGGAAAACGTACCGACCGACTCGGAGCCGGAATTAATTCCGACCGACACGTACCTGTGCAGCCCGACCCGCCAAGTACGATGAGAAGCGAGCAAAACCCGACCGACTCGTACGGAACACAAGCCGAAGGACCGAGTTGCGCGGAAAACAGCAATCCGGCCGGAAAAACACGCGATTCGAACCGACCGACTCGCACCCGGAACAATACCGAACGAGACGTACCCGCGGACTCCCACCCGCCAAGTACGATGCAAGGCGTGGAAAACACGACCGAGTCGCACGGAGGACAAGCCGTACGACCGACACGCATACAAAACTGCGAGCCGAAGCAACCCAAAACACTGTGACCGACGCGTACGCAGCATAGAAAACAGCACAAAGACAGCGTGAACGAAACGGACGAGCCCGTGCGAGACAACTGCAGGGTCCGACTCGGTCACAAGAACGTCTCCTACATGCACGAAAAGTACAAAGGGAAAATACACAAAAAAGGCCAAACAAGCAATTATAAAGCCAATAAATACTGGGGGGAGGGGCAGGGAACAAAGACACACCCACAACTCCACCCATATAAAGGACACAAATCCCTACCATGATCCTTTGCAAATTCAAATTACCTGCCAGCACTCAACAGACAGCAACCACACACCCACAGCTCATCCATCACACAAGCCACACACCATCAGCACCACAACAAATAGAAACCTCACATACACCTAGCAAAACACACACTCACACACCTTCACCTGCACACCAACACACACATCACTCACCATCACCACCCATCACCATGCCCCCAAAGAAGAATCACAAGTTCCTAGATAGTGAATTGGAAGTCCTGGTAGATGAGATCCTCAGGGTAGAGCCACAGCTCTTTGGTACACTGGTCCAACAGACACCCATGTCACAGAAAACAAAGATGTGGGAGAGGATCGTCGACAGGGTGAACGCACAATCACCATGTTTGTGCACAAAGACAGACATCCAGAACAGGTGGTATGACGTGCACAGGAGGGTCAAGGAGCTGCTAAAGAAGGACTACATCTTGAGCCAATACACCGGCAGTGGCCCTCCTGCCAAGCCAGTATACCTCAGGCCCTGGGAGGAGAAGGTGCGGGCCATCCTACCACCAGTGAGCGTCTATGGACTAGAAAACATCCCAGAGCCTGGTGAGTACACAACAAATGTACACAATATTCTGCGACTACACACACACATCACTGTCAAGGGGAGAGTCAAACCATGCACTCTTAGCAAATACACAGCAACCAGAACAGAATCATCCCAAAATGTGTATGTCACTCAGAGAAACACAGCAAAACCAAAGGGGATGATGGACGGAGTGTTGAACATTGCAAGCACTCACCCCCAGTCAACTGATCTGGGTTTAATCCATCATCATTCTTTAGCTCACTCCGCCACCCCAGTTCAGACATGGCCATATGCAAATCAGTCTGACCCTGTGCCTCATGGGAACAGTCCAGCCCGAACTGCCAAGCCATGTCTTTCCTGGACCGGAAACAAGCATCCTGGGACCGGTTTCTGGCTTATAGCCGTCATCAGCCAGGCTATCTTGAATCCAGTGGCAAAGTGAGCAAGGGACCCACGTCTGGGCATACCCTGCCAACTTAGGGCGAACATAGCAAAACCAAAGGGGATGATGGACGGAGTGTTGAACATTGCAAGCACTCACCCCCAGTCAACTGATCTGGGGGTGAATGTTTTGCCAATGTGCAACATTCCGTCCATCACCTTGTGTGTTTTGCTGTTCGCCCTATGTGGGAAGGGTATGCCCAGACGTGGGTCCCGTGCTCACTACGCCACTGGAGTCAAGCTATCCTGGCTGATGACGGCTGATAGCCAGAAACCGGTCCTAGGATGCTTGATTCCGGTCCAGGGAAGACATGGCTTGGCAGTTCGGGCTGGACTGTTCCCATGAGGCACAGGGTCAAGGCTGATTTCCATATGGCCATGTCTGAACTGGGGTGGCGTGGTGAGCAAAATAACGATGGATTAAACCCAGATCTGTGACTGGGGGTGAATGTTTTGCCAATGTGCAACATTCCGTCCATCACCTTGTGTGTTTTGCTGTTCGCCCTATGTGGGAAGGGTATGCCCAGACGTGGGTCCCGTGCTCACTACGCCACTGGAGTCAAGCTATCCTGGCTGATGACGGCTGATAGCCAGAAACCGGTCCTAGGATGCTTGATTCCGGTCCAGGGAAGACATGGCTTGGCAGTTCGGGCTGGACTGTTCCCATGAGGCACAGGGTCAAGGCTGATTTGCATATGGCCATGTCTGAACTGGGGTGGCGTGGTGAGCAAAATAACGATGGATTAAACCCAGATCTGTGACTGGGGGTGAATGTTTTGCCAATGTGCAACATTCCGTCCATCACCTTGTGTGTTTTGCTGTTCGCCCTATGTGGGAAGGGTATGCCCAGACGTGGGTCCCGTGCTCACTACGCCACTGGAGTCAAGCTATCCTGGCTGATGACGGCTGATAGCCAGAAACCGGTCCTAGGATGCTTGATTCCGGTCCAGGGAAGACATGGCTTGGCAGTTCGGGCTGGACTGTTCCCATGAGGCACAGGGTCAAGGCTGATTTGCATATGGCCATGTCTGAACTGGGGTGGCGTGGTGAGCAAAATAACGATGGATTAAACCCAGATCTGTGACTGGGGGTGAATGTTTTGCCAATGTGCAACATTCCGTCCATCACCTTGTGTGTTTTGCTGTTCGCCCTATGTGGGAAGGGTATGCCCAGACGTGGGTCCCGTGCTCACTACGCCACTGGAGTCAAGCAATCCTGGCTGATGACGGCTGATAGCCAGAAACCGGTCCTAGGATGCTTGATTCCGGTCCAGGGAAGACATGGCTTGGCAGTTCGGGCTGGACTGTTCCCATGAGGCACAGGGTCAAGGCTGATTTGCATATGGCCATGTCTGAACTGGGGTGACGTGGTGAGCAAAATAACGATGGATTAAACCCAGATCTGTGACTGGGGGTAAATGTTTTGCCAATGTGCAACATTCCGTCCATCACCTTGTGTGTTTTGCTGTTCGCCCTATGTGGGAAGGGTATGCCCAGACGTGGGTCCCGTGCTCACTACGCCACTGGAGTCAAGCTATCCTGGCTGATGACGGCTGATAGCCAGAAACCGGTCCTAGGATGCTTGATTCCGGTCCAGGGAAGACATGGCTTGGCAGTTCGGGCTGGACTGTTCCCATGAGGCACAGGGTCAAGGCTGATTTGCATATGGCCATGTCTGAACTGGGGTGGCGTGGTGAGCAAAATAACGATGGATTAAACCCAGATCTGTGACTGGGGGTGAATGTTTTGCCAATGTGCAACATTCCGTCCATCACCTTGTGTGTTTTACTCAGAGAAACACAACACATGCCATCACAAAGTGACATTTAACTGTGTCATCACATGTACAAACACAACTACAATTACAGCTAGGCAGTGGCACAAATATAACTGACAAACACATCCAGACAAGTAGCCACCACTACAACACCAGCACACAGTGAAGCCCACTGAAAGAAAGGAAATATGTGTATGCTGGGCAAGTCAGTGTAGCCAATAGCATGATGGGAGTTGTAGGCACAGATATTGCTCACCCCCACAACTGTCCCATCAACACCACCCTGAACTATGCGCACATCACAGGGAGTGGAAAACAACTTACAAGATGGCTGACACTGGCTACTGCTGTGGGGAGCACAAGGCCCTGCTGGCAACTGTGCACCAACCAACAGCAGGACACCACTGACTGACATCCTGAAAGACAACTTGCACTCCCTGCAATGGAAGCACGTTCCATGGTGGGATATCTGGCTGGGTGGGAAGGAGGACTCACAGCCCTGACCATAGTTACCAGCAGCGTTTCTCACACACACCCCTAACACAAACTCCACAAAACTCACCTGGGAGAATGCATTGCCTCACACTCCAATCAAATATCCCACAAAGAACCACAACCCTGGGTCATGCTGAGTGAAGCACAGGAACACACATGGGACTTGTAGCAAAACTAATCCCAGGATAACACTGTCAGCCATCTTGTCAGCACAGGCACACAACCCCACAGGGAAGCAGAGTCAAGGGAAGGAAGCATGGGCATGCTGGGAAGGGGGGTGGAGGCAATAGCATGATGGGAGTGGTAGTCACAGCTCAACATCCCCCACCCACATGGCCCAGCAAGCTCACCCTCAAGCAAGCACACCCCACAGAGAGTGGAAAGCCCCATCAAAGATGTCTGACACTGGTGCTCTGTTGTGGGGATCACAAGGCCATGCTGGGAACTGGCCACCAACCAACAGCAGGACACCACTGTCAGCCATCTTGTCATTGCTCTCACATTCACACACAGTGAAGTCCACCCAAAAGCAAGTAAGTATGGGCATGCTGGGAAGTGGGGTGGAGGCAATAGCATGATGGGAGTGGTAGTCACAGCTCAACATCCCCCACCCACATGGCCCAGCAAGCTCACACTCAAGCATGCACACCCCACAGAGAGTGGAAAGCCCCATCAAAGATGTCTGACACTAGTGCTCTGTTGTGGGGAGCACAAGGCCTGCTGGCAACTGTGCAACAACCAACAGCAGGACACCACTGCCAGCCATCTTGCCATTGCTCTCACACTCACACACACTGAAGTCCACCCAAAAGCAAGTAAGTATGGGCATGCTGGGAAGTGGGGTGGAGGCAATAGCATGATGGGAGTGGTAGTCACAGCTCAACATCCCCCACCCACATGGCCCAGCAAGCTCACACTCAAGCATGCACACCCCACAGAGAGTGGAAAGCCCCATCAAAGATGTCTGACACTAGTGCTCTGTTGTGGGGAGCACAAGGCCCTGCTGGCAACTGTGCAACAACCAACAGCAGGACACCACTGCCAGCCATCTTGCCATTGCTCTCACACTCACACACACTGAAGTCCACCCAAAAGCAAGTAAGTATGGGCATGCTGGGAAGTGGGGTGGAGGCAATAGCATGATGGGAGTGGTAGTCACAGCTCAACATCCCCCACCCACATGGCCCAGCAAGCTCACACTCAAGCATGCACACCCCACAGAGAGTGGAAAGCCCCATCAAAGATGTCTGACACTAGTGCTCTGTTGTGGGGAGCACAAGGCCCTGCTGGCAACTGTGCAACAACCAACAGCAGGACACCACTGCCAGCCATCTTGCCATTGCTCTCACACTCACACACACTGAAGTCCACCCAAAAGCAAGTAAGTATGGGCATGCTGGGAAGTGGGGTGGAGGCAATAGCATGATGGGAGTGGTAGGCACAGATATTGGTCACCCCCACAACTGTCCCATCAACACCACCCTGAACCATGCGCACATCACAGGGAGTGGAAAACAACTGACAAGATGGCTGACACTGGCTACTGCTGTGGGGAGCACAAGGCCCTGCTGGCAACTGTGCAACAACCAACAGCAGGACACCACTGACTGACATCCTGAAAGAAAACCTGCACTCCCTGCAATGGAAGCACGGTCCATGGTGGGATATCTGGCTGGGTGGGAAGGAGGACTCACAGCACTGACCATAGTCACAAGCACCTCCCCTCACACCCCCCCTCAACACATACTCCACAGAAGCCACCTGGCGGAATGCAATGCCTCACATCCTAACTCAAGGTCCCACAAAGAATCACCACCCTGGGTCATGCTGTGTGAAGCACAGGGACACTCCTGGGACATTTAGCCAAACAACTGCCCGGACAACACTCCCAGCCATCCTGTCAGCACAGGCAGCCCACCCCACAGGGAAGCAGAGTCAAAAGGAACGGAAGTATGGGTATGCTGGGAAGTGGGGTGGAGGCAATAGCATGATGGGAGTGGTAGGCACAGATATTGCTCACCCTCACAACTGTCCCATCAACACCACCCTGAACCATGCTCACATCACAGGGAGTGGAAAATGACTGACAAGATGGCTGACACTGGCTACTGCTGTGGGGAGCACAAGGCCCTGCTGGAAACTGTGAAACAACCAACAGCAGGACACCACTGACTGACATCCTGAAAGACAACTTGCACTCCCTGCAATGGAAGCACGGTCCATGGTGGGATATCTGGCTGTGTGGGAAGGAGGAGCGGATGACAACCAAATACAACCAATGCAGACCATGTACACACCCCAACATTCACATAGAAATGCCCAAATAATGCAGGACAATGTGCTACACCAATATCAACCCCTGACTGTGACAACTTAGGACAATGCATTGTACAGGCCCGCATCCAGAGGCACAGTCACACCTGTCAGGTGTGTCAACCATTGATGCCTGCAGAAACATAACATACATTGTGTGTGTCTCCCAAAAACAGGTGATGATGGGGACACAGCAGCAGATGCTGAGGAGTCCTCGTCCCAGGCTCAAGAGGATACGGAGCTCACTGGTGTGGAACAGCCTCTGCCCTCCTCGGATGACGAAGACTTACCTGGCACCTCCGGAGCAAGTCATCATGCAGCACCAGCAGGACCACCAGCTGCACCCCCTGCACCCACCCCTCCAACGACTGTCAACACACATACCACCCCTGCCGACACGGACAGACCAAGGAGCAGCACCACCACCAGCACAGGGACCCTGGACCAATGTGGGGCCATGGACACCACCACCACCAACAACCCACAAGGTGGCCCAGGTTCACCTGTGCCTGCCACCTCAGGTACTGCACGTGTCGCCAGGGGTGGTGGGAGGGGTGGGAGACATAAGTCGCTGCTCACAGAGGGGTCTGGACTGCATGATGACCCACAACTGGCACGCATAGCCGATGCATACCAGTCCAGCACCGGAGAGTTCAGCCAGGTAGTGGGGCTCCTCAGGGACATCAAACAGCAGCAGGCTGCCCATCATGCCCGCTTGGACTCACACATGTCCCGCGTGGAGTCCAAGTGGGACACACTGCAAGAGATGACGGCGGTGCATAGGGACATATTACAATGCCTCCGCCAGATGAGCAGCAACCAGTCAACACCTCCCTGTGTGCCCACAACATCTGCTGCTGAAACAACTGCAACTGCCACAGGGAGGCAGGATGACTCTGGCGGAGAGTCCCCTGCACCGCAGCAGCCTGCACTTGAGGATCCCCCCAAAGAAGAGGGGCCGTCCGAGGAGGGGCAAGTGAGAGGCCGATGGCCATGTGCAACCCCCAGGAAGCCAAAACCTGTTCTGGAGAATAACTTTTGTGCGCAAACTGTTCACCCTGTTGACTGCAACACAACTCTACCACATGACATGGGGAGCTCAAGTTGGACCAATGTCTCTGATTACTGTGGACTTTACTCTGGACATTTCTGCTACCAGGACTTCCAAATTATCTAGGAACTTTGGATCACAATCACAATGTACAGCACCCAACAACCTGTGCACTATACTCACACATGTATGTCAATAAACTCACTTATACACCATATTTGCCTCTGTTGTGATTCCAATGTTGTCTCAGAAGTTGCGATGATGATCGGGAAATGACACTGTGCATGCTAACTGCTACAGCAAGTACAACACCGGCATGTGAGTCATGGCGACTTCACACATATGGGGAGGCACACCACCAGGGCTACACAACACATACACACCATGGACATCTGACTCATCGCCTACACTGGTGTTGCCAGGAAATACGTTGCATTGCACAGACCCAACACCTATTCACAGTCTGTGTTAACTAGCCCACTGGTGCAGTAAGCAAATGTCAGTCAGATGTGTGACCACAGACAACGCACATCACATAGTGAAGCACAGGTTTATTACACATTTGCAACATGTTGAAACCACCACAGATGCAAGGTAATCCCACCAGGCAGCGGGCACATAGTCAACAAGTGTAGAAGGAAGGAAGTCCATGGGTGTGGTGCACATCACCTGTAGGGACACAACAGCTACCACCCGGGAAGTCGAATCACGGTGTTGGGGATCACAGTTGACCAAACGACTCTGAAAGTACCCTGTGAAGGACAGAAATGACACACAGTCAAAAGTACTGAAGAACAGGACAGAACTGCAATACTCATGCACAATACATGTTACAAGATACCCACCCAGAACCAAGTTAGCATGTCAACACTGTTGGGGAGTACAGTCTACCTGCAAGGACACATCGCTACACGCATACAGACATGTAGCCCATGGACACACTCAAACAGCACCAGAGCACCACCAACACATATCATGCAAACTCACATCATTGCCATGCCATCTCTGGATACTCACATTCAGCTGAAGAAGTTGGTGATGAGCTGTGTGCGGACATCACCCTCAACATCATCATCATCATCACTGGCATTGTGGTCCAGGCCAGGATCCTCCACAGGTGGCGGACGTTGGTCATCGTCATCCAGGATGAGAGGCAACTCCTTCCGCACTGCCAGGTTGTGGAGCATGCAGCAGACGATGATGATCTTGCACACCTTTGCTGGGGCATATGGGAGGGACCCTCCTGTCTTGTCGAGGCAGCGGAAGCGGCTCTTCAGGAGTCCAAATGTCCGCTCAATCACTCTCCTGGTCCGACCATGTGCCTCATTGTAGCGCATCTGGGCTGGTGTCACAGGGTTCCTGAGGGGCGTCAGCAACCACGGCATGTTGGGGTATCCAGAGTCACCTACATGCAGACAATTGCACATTAGCAGAGTTGGAAAAGAGGGTGGAACACTACATAGCAGAACACACACAATGGTACAAAGTCAGTACACACCTACAAGCCAGGCACGCTGGTTCCGCATCTGTGCCATCATCCTCGGGATGCGACTACTCCTCATCACTTACGCATCGTGTGCAGAACCAGGGAAACGGGTACACACGTGTGTGATGCTCATATCTGCAAGACAGACCACCAGTGCATTGACCGAGTGGTAGTGCTTGCGGTTACGGTAGGCCTGCTCTTGGGCCTGTGGTGGTACCAACGCCACATGTGTCCCATCATTGGAGCCAATGACATGCGGCATCCTCCCCAGGGCATAGAAGTCACTCTTCACGCCAGTGAGTCGTTGGAGTCTAGGGAAATAAATGTACTGGTTCAGGTATATCAACATAGCCTCCAAAACATCCCGGAGCACACGGCTGAACATGGTCTGTGACATCCCACCAGCAGTCGCCAGAGTGTGTTGAAAGGTACCAGTGGCAAAGAAGTGTAGGGCTGCCATCACCTTCACCTTGGGGGTCAGCGCTGTAGGGTACGGACGGCCAGGTTGCAAATGTGGTGCCAGGCACCAAATCCTCAATCAGCTGCCTGGTGAAGCGGTACCGTCGGATGCTGTCCCGTTCCACCATCGTTGCCAGGTCAGGGAATGGTCTATGGACAGCTGGTGCCCTGCAGTGCATAGGTGAAGAAAGCTGATGTGTGCAGTTCCGTACAGATATGTATGGCACATACATGGCCAATATCTAACATCACAGTCCAACAAGTGGCATCAAGAAGTCCCAGGTCATGCCATCGGATACCATGAGGCCGTGTCCCAGTACCCATCTCCTGCTGCCAAATAACAAACACACACCACAGTGACATGTGAGGACTGATGTGCCCCAGGCATCACAGCTCAACGACAGGTAGATTCCCAGGGACCCTGTATTGCCACATGGACACTGGCATGACATGGTGTATCATGTATACACCACAGCAAAACAACCATGACCCCCACAGGTAGTGGTCCGTGTTGCCTCGGCAGGACAGACATGGACGTCTGTGACACACACACGCACAACATCAAAGTCCATGCACAAACAACGTGGATGTGGAGACTGCCTCCCATTGTGCACATGAAATCAGAGACATTGTAATCACAACATGCACACAGACTGTGGAGGACCATCAACATTGTGCCAATGGGTCACCCTGGGTTGAACATAACGTCCCACATGGGACTCAGGGGGTATGTGACATGACATACACATACACCACCGTGAACTGTGACCATGCCACATGCTCAGATATGAACAGTTGCACATCACAGTGGTCATGTACATGAAACACCAAGGATTCTGTCCCCATAAACACGTGCACAGCCTGGGGGTGGCTGCCCCCAAGTGACACCCACAGAACAACATGTTCACCCCCATACACGGAATAGGTAATGCAGCCTTACATGCCCTAGGATACAGTTTGGACAGGCTGTGGTGTTGTAGGTGTGCCCCTCACTGCCTGGGAAGTATATGTGGCTGGCATATGTTCACCTGTGACAGGCATGGTGACATATGCCAGTGACTTGTACAGGGATGCGTTGGACAGCAATGGACCGATCAGTGCGCACACATTGGCCATTGAATTCAATGTGCGCTGGTACGCGTTGTATTGGCAATACGCCTTGGACAGCAATGGACCGATCAGTGCGCACACATTGGCCATTGCATTCAATGTGCGCTGGTACGCGTTGTATTGGCAATACGCCTTGGACAGCAATGGACCGATCAGTGCGCACACATTGGCCATTGCATTCAATGTGCGCTGGTACGCGTTGTATTGGCAATACGCCTTGGACAGCAATGGACCGATCAGTGCGCACACATTGGCCATTGCATTCAATGTGCGCTGGTACGCGTTGTATTGGCAATACGCCTTGGACAGCAATGGACCGATCAGTGCGCACACATTGGCCATTGCATTCAATGTGCGCTGGTACGCGTTGTATTGGCAATACGCCTTGGACAGCAATGGACCGATCAGTGCGCACACATTGGCCATTGCATTCAATGTGTGTGGAGTACGCGTTGTATCCTATGTACGCGTTGAACAGCAATGGTCCGATCGGTGTGCCCGGCCGGCCCATTGCATTCAATGTGTGCGGGTAAGCGTTGTATCCTATGTACGCGTTGAACAGCAATGGTCCGATCGGTGTGCCCGGCCGGCCCATTGCATTCAATGTGTGCGGGTGCAGCGTTGTATCCTATGTATGCGTTGAACAGCAATGGTCCGATCGGTGTGCCCGGCCGGCCCATTGCATTCAATGTGTCGCGGTGCGTGTTGTATCCTATGTACTCGTTGAACAGCAATGGTCCGATCGGTGTGCCCGGCCGGCCCATTGCATTCAATGTGTGCGGGTACGCGTTGTATCCTATGTACGCGTTGAACAGCAATGGTCCGATCGGTGTGCCCGGCCGGCCCATTGCATTCAATGTGTGCGGGTACAGCGTTATATCCTATGTACGCGTTGAACAGCAATGGTCCGATCGGTGTGCCCGGCCGGCCCATTGCATTCAATGTGTGCGGGTACGCGTTGTATCCTATGTACGCGTTGAACAGCAATGGTCCGATCGGTGTGCCCGGCCGGCCCATTGCATTCAATGTGTGCGGTGCAGCGTTGTATCCTATGTACGCGTTGAACAGCAATGGTCCGATCGGTGTGCCCGGCCGGCCCATTGCATTCAATGTGTGCGGGTACGCGTTGTATCCTATGTACGCGTTGAACAGCGATGGTCCGATCGGTGTTCCCGGCCGGCCCATTGCATTCAATGTGTGCGGGTATGCGTTGTATCCCATGTACGCGTTGAACAGCAATGGTCCGATCGGTGTGCCCGGCCGGCCCATTGCATTCAATGTGTGCAGGTACGGGTTGTATCCTATGTACGCGTTGAACAGCAATGGTCCGATCGGTGTGCCCGGCCGGCCCATTGCATTCAATGTGTGCGGGTACGCGTTGTATCCTATGTACGTGTTGAACAGCAATGGTCCGATCGGTGTGCCCGGCCGGCCCATTGCATTCAATGTGTGCGGGTGCAGCGTTGTATCCTATGTACGCGTTGAACAGCAATGGTCCGATCGGTGTGCCCGGCCGGCCCATTGCATTCAATGTGTGCGGGTGCGCGTTGTATCCTATGTACGCGTTGAACAGCAATGGTCCGATCGGTGTGCCCGGCCGGCCCATTGCATTCAATGTGTGCGGGTACGCGTTGTATCCCATGTACGCGTTGAACAGCAATGGTCCGATCGGTGCGCACCCATTGGCTATGGCCTGGCCTGGCAACGGACGCGTTTTCAAAATTTGAACGAGTCTGATGCTGTAAATTCAGTTGGTCACCCACAACAATGTTGCAATTTCATGGGTGTCACGAAGTTGAACATTTGAAGGATGCTGGGGGCGTGTGTAAGTGGTGCAATTCCATGGATTGGCCAGATTCAGATGATGCAAACGACTTGGACCTATCACTTTGGACACATGGGACAGTATCTGCCTCTGCAGCACACATATAATGCTGGCTGTTCCCCTGAGAGCTCACTTGCCTGCACTACATGCTCCAGGACGACATCTGCCACTACACTGCTGCTGTATCTGCACCCTCTGGACCCTGCAATGGCACGTACTGTGGAGAGAGCCCCAGCCTTCAGCACTGAGGAGAACCAGGCCCTGCTGGATGGCCTCCTTCCACAGTACAGCAAGCTGTATGGGAAAGCAGGGGAGCAGGTGAGTGTTCTGTCCACTGCCTTTCTAAATGTGCATGTTGTCTGACTAGCAAGGCTAACAGTCTGCACGCCACTGGCTAGCAGGCTCACTGAGTAGTTGTCACCCCCCATAGTGTGTAGTTACATGCACTGGACAGGTATAGTGCAGTGACAGTGCATTTAAACTAGGTTTTACTTCCCAGGCAATGATACCATGTAGTAACTGCTGGCATACTGTCCATAGCCATCGTTGCACTGCCTGTGTACATCATGTGCCCCTGTGATTGAGACATGTATATCCAACTGTGTAATGCACGGATATGTTGCATGTGTAGTAATGGCATTCTCACTTTGTTATCCTCACAGGTTGATGCCCACCAGAAGCAGAAGATATGGCTGACCATCGTCCGGGCAGTGAGATCCGTGGGGGTCTACAAGCGCCGGATCCGCAACTGCCAGAAGAGGTGGCAGGACCTTCGGGGCTGGACCCAGAGGATCGCACGGGTCCAGCTGAAGCTGTCGCCTCCTCGCAGGAGGGGCGGACACCGGACCCTGACCCCCACATGCTGAGGATCCTGGCGGTGGTCTTCCCTGATCTGGATGGGCAGCTGAAGGCCAGAGAGCAGCAAGGAGGGGGTGAGTCCATGTCTGCATTGTGAACTATGTCTGCCATGCTATGTGCCCTCCTCTGGCCTGGTTAAACTTCCACAGTACATCAGTCTTGTGGTCCAGGACCCATGTCCCTCTATTGTGCACTGCCCACTCCTCATCTGATACCCAGGTGTGGCCCTTACAGTCAGGGTATTGTGTCACTTGGGTACTGTGTCCTTGCAGTTTGCTTGACTCAAGGTGGGGGACAGCATCTGTTTCCCTGACTCTGTGGTGGGCATCATGGGTGGGTCCATTGCTTACACATTGCCTGTGTTCTGACATGTGTTCTGCGTGTCATTTTGATATGTGGCCCAATTGCTGAGCTGATCCACCACATGTGCCTAGGGTATCTGGCACACACACATGCTGTGGGTGGGAACAATGTTTGTGCCCCAGGAGTGTGTATATAATGTGTGTCACACATACTTAGCCAGCTGCCTACTGTCCAGGGCTCATCCCTCATTCATGTGGGACAGGACAGTCATGCCTACTCCAGGCCATACAATACACTCTGTACTCCCACTGCCGTGTATCAGCTGACACGTTTTGCTCAGTGATTCGTCCCCTTAGGTGTCTGCCTCTGTGTCAGTGTGCTGTGGCTTCGTTGTCAGGTCTGCTGGGGTGTTCCTCGGTTGGGGCTCCGCAAGCCACCGGAGATGTGACCATAAGAGATGATACATGTGTGACACATAGGTGTTTGATCACCTGACCGTGCAGACTGGGGTATGCGAATATGAGGTTCAGGCAGCTGTTTCCCATACACAGCAGATTGTGATGTGCTCAGGTGCAGAGGGTAGTGTTACAGGTCTCCCATATGTACAATGGGTATAACCTGGACAGATGAGGGTACAGATGATGTGGTGTGTGGGGGATGTACATGTGCACTTGTTCAGCTCCAGGACTTGCATTCCCCATGATCTACTATTGTGACACAGTGCAGAGTGTTGTTGTCTGGCTGCCCTGCCCATGTGACTGGAGACAGTTATGTATGACTTAGCAGGCATGGCTGTGCCATGGCATGTGACTTCCTATTAGTGATCCTGCAGGGGAGTGACATTTGCTACATGCACACCATTGTGGCAATGGCTATCAGGACATGGGTGCATCATGGTGTCTGTCGCTGGTATGCATCACATGCATTTCCTATTTGACTCTGGGCATCCCTTTCATCCGGACACCTGCACTGACTCAGTGGCAAGAGTTGTGATGTGTGCATGTCCACATGCTTCACCGGGTTCTCTGCACTGTCCAAATACTGTGTAGGTGGTGCATGTGTCCACACCGGGGTATTGCCATCCCACAGACACCATACAGATGGGTGCAAGGCCAGGTGGGATGTGAGTGCCATGGTTGACCATCAGACTGACAATTGACTTCTCCTGTTCTGTTTGTGCAGTTTTAGCAATGTTCAACTAAGGATGCCAGGGCTTGCTCTGTAATGTGCTGTACTTCCTGTGGTGTGTTCGTTCGGTGCAGGTGACTGATGTCTGTCTGTTTCCCTATTGATTGCAGATACATCCATGGCCACAGGAGGGGACAGCTCCACGGACCAGGAGGAGCTGCAGAGCCAGACTGGGTCAGCAGCCGAGGAGTGGTCGGAGGGACCCAGTGGCACGGAGGGCGAGGGGAGCCACACTGAGGAGTCCTCAGCACCATCCACCTCAGCTGAGGACCAGAGCAACTCGGACGATGACTCCCTTATGGAGGTGGGTGTCAGCAGCCACCACACCCCAGCTAGTGTTGCTGTCCCCGCCACCACCACCACTGCCCTCCTGTTGGCTCCCATTCCCGAGGTCCGTGGAGGCTCCCATGTTCGGGAGCGTGTCTCCTTCGGGCCAGGCACTGCACCCCCTGCACCTGTGTCCCCTGCTGCCCTGAGTGAGGAGTCTGTGTACCTCCTCCGCCAGCTCCATGTAGGACAGACAGCGATGCTGAGTGTCCTCCATGCACACACCAGTCTGTTGACTCAGCTGGTGTCATTCATGGAGGGCATCTCATCGGGCATGTCTGACCTACAGAGGGGCAATAGGTCCATGGACTCCTCCCTGACGGCAGCAGTGTCCCTCCTCCGACAGTCCCTCACCCCTCCTGCCTCTGCCCCATCCACACTCCCCAGCACCTTACCCGTCCCAAGCACACACACACTGGCACAGGCACACACCAGCACAGACACATGCAGCACACGGACACACACGCCAGAAACAAGACGCACACGCACGCACCGTCAGGGGACTGCAACCACACTCACAGGGGATGGGGCACAGGCACAAACACACGCATCCACAAGCACTGCGCAGTCCTCAGTTGCCTCTCCCTCCAAAGACCCCTCCCTTGCCTCACCTGCAACCCCATACAAACAGCGGCTCTTCCTCTGTGACCTTGGCCTCTCCCCTCCGACCCAGCTGATCCAGCATTCAGGGGGAAGAGGAAGCCCACCCACACGGAGCGGAGTGCCCCTGGCCCCCGGACACCATCCCCCAGGCGCAGACCGACTGAGGCCCCCACCCGCAAGTCCCCCGGTCCCGGAAGAGCAAGACCCCGCCGCCGCCCTGCAGCTCAGGCACCAAGTCTCCTTCCTCCATCCCTCAGGCCCCCACTCCACAGGTGCCCCCACCACACCCTGCCCCAGGTTCCCCCACCCACAGATACACCATCCCCAGAAGGGTCAGGCCTTCTCCCCTGCCACTTGCTCTTCCGGCCCCACACCCCCGCTGCGCTTGTCTGTACCACTGATGTGGTGAGGGTGTCCTCCCCCTCTGTCCTGCCCACCTTTCCTGATCCCCATTCTCCTCCCCTGGAGGTGGGCACTGCAGTGGAGTCCAGTATCACCCTGTCTGACTTGGGCGCTGCAGTGGCGGACCTGTCCACTCCATCTGCAGGGTCCACTGCAGTTGTGCCGGCACCCACAACATCTGAGTCATGCCCCCCAGTTGTGCCGGCACACACCATGTCAGACACCTCCACTGCAGTTGTCAGTGGCTCTCCAGCACCCACCACCCCTTCCCTGCCTCCTCCTGGTGAGCCCTGATCCTGTCCCTGCGGTGCCTGGCCTGCCCCCCGTATGCCCCTCCTAAGGGATTGTCCCCGGTTGTGATCAGTGCAGGCATGCATAGGGTGACATCTGCCACTGTCACCCTGTATAGACTTCCTTGATGGACTGGCCATTGGCCTTTGTTGATACCTTGCAGTTCTTCCAAGTTTTGAACCCACATGCTGAATAAAGCAACTTTCTGTTCTCTAGTGGTTTTGCTTCTGATGTACATGATGTTGATGATGCTAACCGTGCCCTTGCTGCAGTGATGGTGATTTTTGGACTCATGAAAATGAAGTGTTACTGTGCATGTACCCATGTGTTCCAGGGGGACAGTGTCCTATCCTGTGGTGAATCCATGTCGTCCTTAGCAGCATCTTAGGGTGTCATGTATTCAATATTTGGCAATGGGATTTCCTACTTACATTAGCAATGTCACATCTGTGGGTTCCACCCATGCACATCTGTTGTGTTTGCCATTGTTCAATTAGTCTAGTTCCCTGACCGTGTGGCCATCTCCACTGGACATGCAGGTTTGGGCATCAATGGGGAAGGACTCTTCTGTGTTGTCAGTGCAACTTGCTATACATGTGTGTTGGATCTGTGCTGTTGATTTCGTTGACATTCCCATGACCAGGCTGATGTGACGGGAGCCTTCATTTGGTGCTAATTGTTGACTGTATGACCAAGTGTTCTGCTGACATGATGGAGCCCTACTGATGCGACATATGGCACAGCTTTCCTCACACAGTAGTGGAGTCCCCTCATGGCAGTGTGTACTCCTGTGACAACTCGTGCGCCCAAGGTGTGTGTTGTATGAGCATGTGTGTGTGTTCACTTCCATGTTGCTGTGCATGCTGGGATCCCTAGTGATGTTCCTGTTTGTGATGCTTGCTGAGTTGAGCTATGTTCCCCCAAAGTCTTCTCCCTGGGTTCTCTGTGATGTGGGTGCATGGCACATTACTGGTCATCAGGGTGTCACCCATAGGTGTGTTTGCTGTCAGGGCTGAGTTTGTGGGCAGACGCTGATGTGTCACAGTCCGGATTCCCCTTTGCACTTGTTGTTGACACATGTCATGTGATTTCTGGTTTGTGTTAGCTTTCATTGGTTGTGACACGTTGTGTGTGTGACTGCTGGCACTCCTCAGGGCTGCAATGTTGGTAGTTGTCTATGTGTGTCCTTTGTGGGTGACCTTGGCTTCTTCATAGGTGTGTGACTGTGGCTGGGATCCCATTGGTTTGTGTGGTATTGCCGTCATGTCCATGTACAGCGTAGTGTGCAGTGTGTCAGACATTCAGGAGTCTGGTAGAGTGGCCATGTGTGATGTGTTCCTGCACCTTGGTTCCCACCACCCCCTGGGATTGTCATGGGTGCATGTGCAATGTCACCAGTGCATGTGAGCTTCACTGCTGCACATTGTTGGAGGTCGAGGTGTGTGGTGTTGAGTGTGTGCAGATGAGAGTTGTTGCCCGGCTAGACCCCTGCCTCCATGTTGGCCTTGGCTGACAGGCCGTGCTGGTTGATTTGTGCTTGTGTAGGTGTGATGGTAGTTTGTTGCTCAGGACACATGACTGTGGTTCACAGTGTGAACGACATCTAGCTTTGTCATCACAGTGGGATTGTAATGCAGCCCAGGGTCACCACATTGTGGGGGCCCTGGGTGTGGTGCTGTGGTGTCTGTGTGTCTTGCTGTGTCAGTTGCTGTTCCTACATGCTTGTGTGACATGTGTGATTTGTGCTCCCACTCATCTGACAATGCCTGATTGCCCACATAGGGGATTTGGATCCATGAGTTACCTTTGTGTGGCACTGTATGCACGTCTGTGTAATTGGTATTCAGGCCTCCTCATGTGTTGTGTGTTTGCCTGGGGACACTGGTACCCCCCCCTCACCTGTTGTGTTTGATGTGCAGTGTGGGTCTGCCTGTTTGTGTTTGTGCATCTGCACCACTGCATTGGCATATCTTTAGTGTGCCATTGGCTGTATGTTGTTTGGTGTGTTTGCCCTGCTGTCCCTGGGACTCCTAGGTCATCAGTCAGCACAATGAGCATTGTGTGTGGTATGGTATCTGTTCACCTCCCTTCTACAGTCTCCACTGGGTATCTGGATTTGTGTGCCCATTGGTGCAAATATGTGGGTCTGCATTCTGATGGTCACTTCTGTCATTGAGTCATTGATGAGTGTTGACAGTGTCAGCCCCCATGGGTGATGTTTGTCTGCACATGGCCAAAGGTATGTCTTGTTTGCACTGCACTGTTTGCCTCCCCCATTCTATGTTGCTATGGGACACAAGCACTACTTTGCCACTGATGTGTTTGTTGTTCTGTGACCAGGAATAATCCATGCAGTTTGGCAGTTGCAGCTTATTCTTTGTCAACACATACATTTTGGTCACTGTGATGATGGGGCTTTGGACCCCATTGCCACAATGGTCATGGCCTGCTTGCATTGTGGGTGCCACACACATTTATGTGTGGCACTTGTGATAGGGGGTCACATTGTATGTCCACAGTCCTGTTCAGTGTTGTAGGCATTTGACACAGTCTACACACGCTTGTCATAGTGTTGGGGGGATGTCTTTGTGTTGCATTCTTTCTGCTGGTGTGTGCTTCTTGTGGCATGTATTTGCCATCCTGTGAGTGGGGGTGGTAGTAGTAGGCATCCAGCCCCCATGGGTGGAGGTGGTAGTAGTGGTAGGCACCTGGCACCCCTGGGTAGAGGTGGTAGTAGTGGTAGGCACCTGGCACCCCTGGGTAGAGGTGGCAGTAGTGACAGGCATCCAGCCCCCATGGGTAGAGGTGGTAGTAGTGGGAGGCACCTGGCTCCCCTGGGTAGAGGTGGCAGTAGTGGTAGGCATCCAGCCCCCCATGGGTAGAGGTGGTAGTAGTGGGAGGCACCTGGCACCCCTGGGTAGGGGTGGTAGTAGTGGTAGGCACCTGGCACCCCTGGGTAGAGGTGGTAGTAGTGGTAGGCACCTGGCACCCCCTGGGTAGAGGTGGCAGTAGTGGTAGGCATCCAGCCCCCATGGGTAGAGGTGGTAGTAGTGGGAGGCACCTGGCACCCCCTGGGTAGGGGTGGTAGTAGTGGTAGGCATCCAGCCCCCCATGGGTAGAGGTGGTAGTAGTGGGAGGCACCTGGCCCCCCCTGGGTAGGGGTGGTAGGCACCTGGCACCCCCTGGGTAGAGGTGGTAGTAGTGGTAGGCACGTGGCACCCCCTGGGTAGAGGTGGTAGTAGTGGTAGGCACCTGGCACCCCCTGGGTAGAGGTGGCAGTAGTGGTAGGCATCCAGCCCCCCATGGGTAGAGGTGGTAGTAGTGGGAGGCACCTGGCACCCCCTGGGTAGGGGTGGTAGTAGTGGTAGGCATCCAGCCCCCCATGGGTAGAGGTGGTAGTAGTGGGAGGCACCTGGCACCCCCTGGTTAGAGGTGGTAGTAGTGGTAGGCACCTGGCACCCCCTGGGTAAAGGTGGTAGTAGTGGTAGGCACCTGGCACCCCCATGGGTAGAGGTGGTAGTAGTGGTAGGCACCTGGCACCCCCTGGGTAGAGGTGGCAGTAGTGGTAGGCATCCAGCCCCCCATGGGTAGAGGTGGTAGTAGTGGGAGGCACCTGGCACCCCCTGGGTAGGGGTGGTAGTAGTGGTAGGCACCTGGCACCCCCTGGGTAGCGGTGGTAGTAGTGGTAGGCACCTGGCACCCCCCTGGGTAGAGGTGGTAGTAGTGGTGGGCACCTGGCACCCCCTGGGTAGAGGTGGCAGTAGTGGTAGGCATCCAGCCCCCATGGGTAGAGGTGGTAGTAGTGGGAGGCACCTGGCACCCCCTGGGTAGGGGTGGTAGTAGTGGTAGGCACCTGGCACCCCTGGGTAGAGGTGGTAGTAGTGGTAGGCACCTGGCACCCCCTGGGTAGAGGTGGTAGTAGTGGTAGGCACCTGGCACCCCCTGGGTAGAGGTGGTAGTAGTGGTAGGCACCTGGCACCCCCATGGGTAGAGGTGGTAGTAGTGGTAGGCACCTGGCACCCCCTGGGTAGTGGTGGCAGTAGTGGGAGGCACCTGGCACCCCCTGGGTAGAGGTGGCAATAGTGGGAGGCACCTGGCACCCCCTGGGTAGTGGTGGCAGTAGTGGGAGGCACCTGGCACCCCCTGGGTAGAGGTGGCAATAGTGGGAGGCACCTGGCACCCCCTGGGTAGAGGTGGCAGTAGTGACAGGCATCCAGCCCCCCATGGGTAGAGGTGGTAGTAGTGGTAGGCACCTGGCACCCCCTGGGTAGAGGTGGTAGTAGTGGGAGGCACCTGGCACCCCCATGGGTAGAGGTGGTAGTAGTGGGAGGCACCTGGCACCCCTGGGTAAAGGTGGTAGTAGTGGTAGGCACCTGGCACCCCCATGGGTAGAGGTGGTAGTAGTGGTAGGCACCTGGCACCCCCTGGGTAGAGGTGGTAGTAGTGGTAGGCACCTGGCACCCCTGGGTAGAGGTGGTAGTAGTGGTAGGCACCTGGCACCCCCATGGGTAGAGGTGGTAGTAGTGGTAGGCACCTGGCACCCCCTGGGTAGTGGTGGCAGTAGTGGGAGGCACCTGTCACCCCCTGGGTAGAGGTGGTAGTAGTGGTAGGCACCTGGCACCCCCTGGGTAGAGGTGGCAGTAGTGACAGGCATCCAGCCCCCCATAGGTAGAGGTGGTAGTAGTGGTAGGCACCTGGCACCCCCTGGGTAGAGGTGGTAGTAGTGGGAGGCACCTGGCACCCCCTGGGTAAAGGTGGTAGTAGTGGTAGGCACCTGGCACCCCCATGGGTAGAGGTGGTAGTAGTGGGAGGCACCTGGCACCCCCTGGGTAGAGGTGGCAGTAGTGACAGGCATCCAGCCCCCCATGGGTAGAGGTGGTAGTAGTGGTAGGCACCCTGCACCCCCTGGGTAGAGGTGGTAGTAGTGGGAGGCACCTGGCACCCCCTGGGTAGAGGTGGCAGTAGTGACAGGCATCCAGCCCCCCATGGGTAGAGGTGGTAGTAGTGGTAGGCACCTGACACCCCCTGGGTAGAGGTGGCAGTAGTGACAGGCATCCAGCCCCCCATGGGTAGAGGTGGTAGTAGTGGTAGGCACCTGGCACCCCCTGGGTAGAGGTGGTAGTAGTGGGAGGCACCTGGCACCCCCTGGGTAAAGGTGGTAGTAGTGGTAGGCACCTGCCACCCCCATGGGTAGAGGTGGTAGTAGTGGGAGGCACCTGGCACCCCCTGGGTAAAAGTGGTAGTAGTGGTAGGCACCTGGCACCCCCATGGGTAGAGGTGGTAGTAGTGGTAGGCACCTGGCACCCCCTGGGTAGAGGTGGTAGTAGTGGTAGGCACCTGGCACCCCCTGGGTAGAGGTGGTAGTAGTGGTAGGCACCTGGCACCCCTGGGTAGAGGTGGTAGTAGTGGTAGGCACCTGGCACCCCCATGGGTAGAGGTGGTAGTAGTGGTAGGCACCTGGCACCCCTGGGTAGTGGTGGCAGTAGTGGGAGGCACCTGGCACCCCTGGGTAGAGGTGGTAGTAGTGGTAGGCACCTGGCACCCCTGGGTAGCGGTGGTAGTAGTGGTAGGCACCTGGCACCCCCTGGGTAGAGGTGGTAGTAGTGGTAGGCACCTGGCACCCCTGGGTAGAGGTGGCAGTAGTGACAGGCATCCAGCCCCCATGGGTAGAGGTGGTAGTAGTGGTAGGCACCTGGCACCCCTGGGTAGAGGTGGTAGCAGTGGGAGGCACCTGGCACCCCTGGGTAAAGGTGGTAGTGGTGGTAGGCACCTGGCACCCCCTGGGTAGTGGTGGCAGTGGTGACAGGCATCCGGGCCCCTATGTGTATATGTGGCATTGGTGATGGGCATCCCGCCCCTATGGTGCTGCTGTTTCTGGAGTAAGTAATTTCTGCATCCCTGTGTGTGTGTGTGATATGTCTGGTACGTGTAGTTTGTGTTTGTGGTTGGTGTCTGACTTACCTTCTGCACCGTACGCGTCCGTGCCTGTTCCGGTAGTAGATGTAGAATATTGGTAGGATCGGAACGATGGGATTCATTGTTGGTTCGTCTCGTTCGTCTTCGTCGTTGCTTCGCCTCGTCCTCGTCGCTGGCGTGTTCGTCTCGTAGCCGTGGATCGTGTTGTGGCATGAATCGGAGCTTATGTGCGCCTCTCCCGGATGCTTTGACGTGCCGTGCGTAGCGACGGGTTCGGCGCGTACGGGAAGCGCATCGTACTTGTCCGGCCGGACGGGGCTGCTTTTTGGCTTCCGGGCGACTCGTATCTGCGTTTACGGATCCGGCTCGGTCGGGGATCAGGACCTGGATTGGGTGAGTACAACTCAGTCGGAATCTGCGCTGTTGTGCGCATCGTACTTGTTCGTTCGGATTGATGTGCGGATCGGTCGGGAAACAGGCATTCGCATGGCTTTTTTCCCGACCGAATGGCGTTGGGTGCGTCTCCGACCGAGATCGGAATCGGCCCCATGGTGTCTAAGAGACTTTTAGCTATAGGAACTAAGCAAAGTCTTGCTATGACGAACAAGTGCATCTGATTTGGAGTTGAGTGGTAACAGAAATATCTCTGATTTGTGAAAAAAACACTATATTCAGAGTGGAATACTAGTCCTGGGCTAAATCTCAATTAACGCTGGGGTAACTAGAGTCATTTTGGTAATTCCGCTTTACTTTTTGACTCAAGGGTGGGGTCCAGGAGGCAATGAGCCATAATGATTACTGGGGGTCTTGTGAGGTAAAGGGACCATTCCACATATGTCGTGGCCCCGCTGTTATGCGGCTTGCATTTAGCTTCCATTTGAGTTCTTGTGTTAACTTAGCCTCATTTTCCAATGGTGCTTTGTACATTTTTTTCTATCGCAAGAATGGCCCTTGCACGCATTTATTTCTGATAGACATTGATGCCCTGTAGTCTTTACAGTTAATTGCACGGTCGCACAAATTCAGAACATAAAGCAGAGTTTTATTTTCTGTGCTCACAAAGATACAACTCATCTGCTTCAGTCGAATTAAAACACTGTCCTACACCTTTGACACAGTTTTATTAGCTTGCCATTTTATCATTTAAACCGCATCCATGCTGAAGTCAGTGAGAGGTGCACTTCTTGACGGAGTCGTCACGGAATGCTGCTGTAAGATGCAGTCCCGCTGTCCCCGACCTTCATCCTGAGAAGGAAAATAGCTGTACACTTGGAGGTGCATCCGTGGATGCACTAAGCCCGAGATCCTAACATACAATAACAATATATGGAATTAGATCATTCCACCAGACCGTGCAGATGGTTACTCCTGATATGCTCTCTTTAGCATAGAGGCTAGCAATAGCTAGGAGTAACATAGCAATGTTATAAACAATTACCATGATTGGATTGTTTGTATTTTTCACTATTCTGATAACGCTCATTACAATAATGTGTATCTTAATTCTTACAATCGCAGTTCATGTTTTATTTGCAAAGATTAGAGCTTTTTATTAAACCTTTGAAAATGCGATACTGTATATTTTCTAAGCCTGGGCGGTGAACTCCGCTCCACTCGTGGAGTTTGCGGAGTTTTCTGCACTCCGCATTCCGCGGAGCTCGCGGAGTACCAAAAATATATATATAGAAATACAAGTGCAAGCATGAAAACTCAGCGTCCTGTAAAAGTAAGTCATTTTTTGTGGTATGGTATATCAATTCAGCCAATAGGGTCCCAAAGGAGGGTGTTTTGCTTTACTCAACGTTCCCAGAACCAAACGTTTGTGTAGCCTTTCTACTAGATTCTAAAGGGAAATGCTCTGTGTTGCACAAACATTCGGCCTCACTTAATACCACCAATGCCTTTCAACCTCCTTTTGGTGGGATATACAAATTACACTGAGGTGATTTTCAGGGTGCAATATTGTAGATGTGGACACTGTAAACAAAAAATAGTAATAATAAGTGGTTTATTTGTATGGTTTAGTTGGTCCAATATGTTGGTCCAGAGAAGATATACCAGTACAGTTCATTCAGTACAAACCAAAACTTTGTCCTAGTGTGCATGCTAATTGTGCACTGTGAAGAAAAGGTACTACAACTTAATATTTAAATGTCCACGTGTTGCATGTATGTATCCCAAGTCACACCCAAAGGTCAGAAAAATCAAGTTTCTCACCTAGTTTAGATATATGAATCACAAGGTGCTATGGATTGAAAGAAAAACGTCAATTGACAATGTAGTCATGTAAAAAATGTGGCATTAGCAAAGAGTTTCAAGATCTCTATATCTTTAGAGAACTATTTTTTCCTTGCTTATCTTGTGATGCATGCTAACACAGATACATCGTGAAGCGTGGTGGGGCAGGCTGGGTCTTTTCTCTTGGGTATCAGAAGTAACCTTGCTTCCCTGTATTTACTGTAAAAAGAGATGCGACCCAATACCGTACGAGGCACCTGAGTATGATGTCATGGTGACTAACGTGAATCTTGGGAAATGTAATGTCAAAGTCCATGTACCATGATGTTCATGGTTCCTTCTTGACTATGCCTTGCTAGAATTACAAGATTCCAGAATGTTGCAGATGGCAGGTTATTTAATCGGGTGAACATTAGTCATTCCAAGGAGCAGTACATAGAGAAGGCATACTGTCTTCAACAGAGACTGTTGCCTGTTGATATATTATTTGGTAGCCAGTGTCTGTTGAAGCTTATGGTATAAAGCATGCTGGTGTTTGTAGTAGGATGTTTTTCTTTAGATGATACTGTTAATTTTGGACAGTTCATTCAGGAGGAACTCCATTGTTCACAGTTTTAGTATCATGTGTGCTTCTAGTTGGGTAGTACTGCCTCCACATCGCTCTTAATGGTTGTATGCCTCAGTACCATCCACTTTAAACTGTTAGTAAAGCCCTCTGAACAACTCAGCTCCGGAGAGCTTTCCAAGTGAATCGTGCTCCGGGAGTCCATGCAACCGATTCCGGTGCATCCGTATAGTGATGACTCGGTTCGCTCGGACTCCTGTTGAACTCTATGGGAGACTGTGTACCGAACGCGTACATAGGCTCCCATTGCAAAAAGGGGTGGTTGGGGAAAAGCGTGCACTCTGTGGACACACTGTGCATGCTTGGATCGGGGGACCCATAGGCACCCCCGCAACCGATTCGGAGGGCCCCGGGTGAAGGGGGGCCTGCTATGGCCCCCCGAAGTCCGATTCCCAAAGCCTTTTCGTCTTGCCAAAACCGAGTCGGTACGGCTGTCAGAATCGGGCATCGTACTCGCTCATTCGGAAGCCAGCCCCATTGCACGGCACGATTTGGCTCCAAACGACTCGGACTGACAGGATCGGGTTCAGAAACGATTCGGTTGGCGCGGACGAGATCTTCGCATCATACTTGGTCGTTCGGAATGGGGGACGATTCGGTCTGAAACATAGGCTCCGAATCGGATTTGCTCATTCCGGAACCCGTCTGGAGGCCTTCCTAACGGGATCGGAATCGGGCCGTTAGTGTTGTAGTTGGTGACTTTGGAGAGACTTGATGTGGCTGTTGTATGTAAATTCTTCACCTTCTATGGGACTGTCACACACTATACAATTTCCCCATTTTTGTAGGCCTTTTACAGCTGGGAGACTGAGCATGTTGCACAGACTGGATGGAGAGCCTTGTTTTTCAATATTAGAATGTACCAGGATACCTCTCAAGTTTTGATTTCATTTTAATACAAACAAGGGTTGTTTTTTTAATTGATTGAAGCAGGAAATCAGGTACCAATTCTTTCTAATGGCTTTTTTTCAACTGGTTGGCGTTACTTTTAAAAGTTGCAATGCAAACCATCCAGTCAATTGCTCACTTAGGTGAGTTTAAGAATATAAACTGCCAACTCCAAGACTCTGTCACAGCACTGCGTCAGATGCATCAATGTACCTTTCAATGATATTTTATGTATTTATTCTAGTCCCCTTAAATCTGAAGAAAATGACATAATGCCTTTTATGGAAACATCTCAGCCAGGCCTGCATCAGGACCTTACACAATGAACCGCACACAAAATAATGCAAAGACGGTCATGAGTAATCGTCTCATTTGAGCACAATTAACGAGGCCTGGTGGAATTTTATTCACATCAGAGTAATCAGAATAATTTTGGTAATTTCCTATTACTCTTTGACGCAGAATTACCGATATGTGTGTGACTATTCCTGCTCGCGTAATTTAGGGGAAAAATACTACTGTGAGAGCACATTTAGCTGCAAGTGACTGCTCATGCTCGGTATTCATGGTATGCTGCATTTAGAGCTATTTCTTGGAACAAAAGGCACCCTCACATCCATTTTGAAAGCAAGGGTGCATTTTGTGCCAAGAAATTAGCACTAAATGTTGGGAGTAAGTTGGGGAAATATCCTACCCCAAGAGCACATTTATAAAGTGTGAGTGGCTGCTCAGGCTCACTATTTATATTCTGTTGCATTTAGCTCCATTTCTTAGTGTATAATGCATTCTTGCATCCATTGTAGATGTGAGGGGGCATTTTTACACTAAGTAATAGCGCTAAATGCAGAATTATTCTTCTAGCGTAATTCTGCTTAATCTTGCGGAATTCTCAGGTAATTCTGCATGATCACGCTGCAAAGAAATACGCAAGTTATACCCACCCCTACATTTAATGTGCAGGTTCACAGTATCACATATAACTACTATTTATGCCTTGTTATAAGACCAAGACCATTATATTCTTGGGCTTTATGAAACTTAATTCACCCTGTCTCATTCTTTGATATTGTATTCCTTGCCACATATGAAATAATGCACCAAAGCAGATCAAATAGTCTTAAGGCAGCATACCTCTCATCTATAGAAAATGTCTCATGCAAACTGATTAAACACATTCCTCCATTACCTAACTTTTGAAATGATAAACAAGCATAAATGACTTTTTAGACTCAACATCATCTAATCTCCCTGGGAGAAAGAATAGATCTATGTTTAGGAACTCATTGAATTTATTTGGGCTGAACTCCTCTAGGTCAATTAATTCAAAACAAACAGAGAGACATAACAGGATCAGTAACCTGAAGAACTTTAAATGTGGAGGAAAGTAAATGCATACACATTACATGCATTATAACACACATATAGACACACACACAAAATACAACATGTGCAGACTCACACACACTAGAATATATATTTAGAGCCAACTGAAGTGCATTCAACAATTATGTTTGAATTGTGTTAGGTGGAATAGAAATGTTTACAAAAATAACAACATGACTGTAATATAGTGAATACAAAAAACACTGTAAGAGGTCATAATGAGTTTCTGAAATACAGACTTTTTTTTAACAGGGTACAGATTACAGAGCAGAAGACTAGACATTCCCCTTATCTGTTGGTCTGAAGAAGGAATGTTTCTCGACTTCCACTTTCTTAGGAGCATTATTTTTCTAACCATGAGATCGTTAGGCCTTTTGTCAGCCACAGGTTGCCAAATATGGATATAGTGTACACAGCAGAATAGTCATTCAGGATAATCATGCTCTAACTAGGAAATAATGATGTGCCACGCTTAAGATTTATTTAATAAAATTCAATAGACCACAAAGATGAAATTGTGAGCCAGATAAAAATAAATATATGCAGTCTCCTGTATCAGAATTGCATTTCCTTAAATTGTCAGATTTTATAAGTTGACATTTGATCTATCCTTATTAAAATCCAGAACAATATTTTATACATTTTCTGCTGCAATAGAGTCATTTCTAATTAAGCGCTAGTCTTCTGAACTGGACTCAAGAATGATGACATTTAAGTGATAAAACACTATCTAAATCATTCTCTCAGTCACTTCAATTATTTTATGACCCTGGGAGTCAAGAGCCATGGTAATACATTTATAGATGATTAAAGGTTTGAGATTGGTTTTCTATGGAAACGTTCCCTTTTACACTAAGGTAGGGTCAATATTTGGTTACCAATCATTAATAAATTAATCAGCACAAAGGTGTACATAGTTTAAAATCTCTGTTGCCATTTGAATGGATTTCCAGAAAAGAGGATTAAACGATAAAAAAACAGGTAGTTGATGTATGTTTATTTTATATGTTTCATTGTCTAACCCATGCCAGGTCTCTTGTAGCCAGTAAACTTTCCAGATTAACATTTGTAGCATATACGGTCTTGGAAAGTGGAATTAGTAAAGATGCTTTTCTTCAAAACAGTTCTCGATTTCCTTGCCAAAGTGAAAGTCAATGAAATTGTACCTACCTGACAAAACTTACAAGTGGAGTTTATTAAGATTTATATTAAACTAATTTCACACTGTTTCAGTACTATTTGTAATTTATCTTGATAATCAGATTACATTATTGTATGATGAAATAAGATCACAATTACGAAATTACATATCTTCTGGAAATTAGTGACACAATAAACAGATTGAACATTACATTTCATAAGTAGTTCAATTCATCACATCTTAATATGACTGTTACATTACATAATTGACATTAAAAACATACTCACTTCATCGTCACAGCTTATTGAACACCTGCCATCAAGAGACGCACACTGTAGACAAGAAAACCAAGGTTTAATATAATTAATCAATTCTTGAATAGATAACGGAATAAATATTATATGTGCATTTATCTCTTGCATCAAACGAGAGAACAAGTGATTTTTGTAATATTGTCTCATGACATCAAATAATTCTCTTGCGTTTCTTTAAGTGAACGTGCCATGGGCCAGATGTACGAACACATTTTCCCATAGACACAGAATACGGTAAAACTGTTTGATACATCTGGCCTCATGATCGGTATAGATTTTGACATAATTTCATTTTGGGAAAAGTAGTAAGAAAGGCAATTTTTTATTGGGAATAAAATAGGAATTAAACTAACTGTACGCACATAGTAAATTGTGCTACTTTTCCACCTTAATATTCCCAGCACAATTAAATATCTTAATCAGAATTCAGACACACCCATATCTTAATATTTTGCGCACATTTAACAAATCATACAGACGGAAATTTAGGTATCGGTTAACTGACACAATATCGAAACCAAAAATATCGTTTTCTATACATATGATGGTAAGTACAAAAATATCGAAAAATATAGTTTTGCACTAATACCAAAAACATATACAAAACGATTGTTTATTACTATAGATGTAGTTTAAATAAGTAAAACTTAAATATTTTAACATATATCATTAACATGATGTAAATTAAATGTTTAAATGATATTTTAAAATATATATAAATATTTACTAATTTAAACACACACACACACACATATATATCAAAGTTTGTATGTCTATATACACATTTATAATGTACAACTATTTAAAAAAATATATTTTTAATTTTAATGTACACTATAATTTTATAAAAAAATTTAAATTTACCAATAAAACAACTATATAAGTATATGTATGTGTCTGGACAAAGCTATACCTCTCTAAAGAGAACTAATGAGAACGAAACACATGTCAGGGGTTGCTTTTATTTATTCCAGGTTGGCTTGGTTGGTATTTTACCAATTCAAAACTGTAATACTGTACCTGGAGTGGTAAAAGGCTTTTGTCATTTTACAGCTCTGCATGAACAGCACTGTGCTAGTCCTATGCTTAAAGACTTTGCTTTAGAAATGGCAAAAGACTTTGTCCCTTTCCATCTTGGCGTGGATGGCACTGTGCTAATCCTATGATTAAAGACTATGATATAAAAGCAGACATTTGAGGTGAGCAGATCTAGAGTGTCACTGGTTTTGAGGGTGCTCTATACAGGAGCTGCTTTCCACCTAAACTTGAGAACTACCCAAAGTTCTCTTCTTCTTTTTTGTATACTTTATGCGTCACTCTATGCCTGAAAGGGTATTGTTTTGACTTATACTGGGTGCTCCCCTGTGTCTGGACAAACCTATACCTCTCTGAAGAGCTCTAATGAGAGCGAAACACGTGTCAAGAGTTGCTTTTATTCATTTCAGGTTGGCTTGGTTGGTACTTTACCAATTCAAAGCTGTAATACTGTACCTGGAGTGGTAAAAGGCTTTTATCATTTTACAGCTCGACATGAACAGCACTGTGCTAGTCCTATGCTTAAAGACTTTGCTGTAGAAATGGCAAAAGACTTTATCCCTTTCTATCTGCGCATGGATGGCACTGTTCTAATCCTATGCTTAAAGACTTTGATAGAAAAGCAGACATTTGAGGTGAGCAGATATAGAGTGTCCCTGGTGTTGAGGGTGCTCTATACAGGAGCTGCCTAAACTTGAAAACTACCCAGAGTTCTCTGCTTCGTTTTTGCATATATATATACAAAAATTAAAAAGAACAACTAATAAACTTTCATTTTAATTATGTATAAAACGGAAATAATATCTTAACAATTACATACATGTATATATATAAATCTACATTTAAATTACACAAACACATAATAATATTATATATTTAAAAAATTTCTATAACAAAATGAAACTACATAAATAATAAATATACTATTCTCACTCCAATTTACACAACAGAGCGTTGGACTGAGGAGGGGTAAAATTTACTATTCCTACTCCAGTCTGTGCAAAAGTAGGGAAAGCATTGGACTCAGTCGGGGTTAAATTTAAGATTCCCACTCCAGTCTTTGCAACAGTAGGAAAAGCGTTGGACTGAGGAGGGGTAAAATGTACTATTCCTACTCTAGTCTGTGCAAAAGTAGGGGAAGGGTTGGACACAGGAGGAGTAAAATGTACTATTCCCACTCCAGTCTGTGCAACAGTAGGGAAAGAATTGGACTCAAGAGGGCTTAAATTTACTATTCCCACTCCAGTCTGTGCAACAGTAGAGTTTGGCAGAGGAGGGGTCAAATTTACTATTCCCACTCCAATATGAGCAACAGTAGAGAAAGCATTTGACTAAGGAGGGTTAACATTTACTATTCCCACTCCAGTTTGTGAAACAGTAGGGAAAGCGTTAGACTCAGGAGGGGTAAAATGTACTATTCCCACTCCAGTCAGTGCAACAACAGGGGAAGTGTTGGACTCAGAAGGGGAACAAATTTGCTATTCCCACTCCAGTCTGTGGAACAATAGGGAAAGCGATAAACTCAGGAGGGGTTAAATTTACTATTTCCACTCCAGTCTGTGCAACAGTTGGGAAAGCGTTGGAATGAGGAGGGGTAAAATTTACTATTCCAACTCCGGTCTGTGCAGCAGTGGAGATAGCGATGGGCTCAGGAGTAGTAAAATGTTTCTATTCCCATTCCAAGTAGTGCAACAGTAGGGAAAGCATTGGACTCAGGAGGGGTAACATTTACTATTCCCACTCCAGTGGGTGAAACAGTAGGGAAAGCATTGTACTCAGGAGGGGTAAAATGTACTATTTCCACTCCAGTCTGTGCAACAGTAGGGAAAGCGATGGGACTCAGGAGGGGTATAATGTACTCTCCCCATTCCAGTCTGTGCAACAGTAGGGAAAACATTGGAGTCAGGAGGGGTTAAATTTACTATTTCCACTCCAGTCTGTGCAACAGTTGGGAAAGCGTTGGAATGAGGAGGGGTAAAATTCACTATTCCAACTCCGGTCTGTGCAGCAGTGGAGATAGCGATGGGCTCAGGAGTGATAAAATGTACTATTCCCATTCCAAGTAGTGCAACAGTAGGGAAAGCATTGGACTCAGGAGGGGTAACATTTACTATTCCCACTCCAGTGGGTGAAACAGTAGGGAAAGCGTTGTACTCAGAAGGAATAAAATGTACTATTTCCACTCCAGTCTGTGCAACAGTAGGGAAAGCTATGGGACTCAGGAGGGGGATAATGTACTCTCCCCATTCCAGTCTGTGCAACAGTAGGGAAGGCGATGGGACTCAGGAGGGGTATAATGTACTCTCCCCATTCCAGTCAGTGTAACAGTAGGGAAAGAACTGGACTCAGGAGGGCTTAGATTTCCTATTCCCACTCCAGTCTGTGCAACAGTAGGGAAAGCATTGGACTGAGGAGTGGTAAAATGTACTATTCCCACTCCAGTTTGTGCAACAGGGGACAAAGAGTTTGGCTCAGGAGGGGTCAAATTTACTATTCCCACTCCAATATGAGTAACAGTAGAGAAAGCGTTTGACTAAGGAGACTAACATTTACTATTCCCACTCCAATCTGTGCAACAGTAGGGAAAGCATTGGACTCAGGAAGGAAAAATGTACTATTCCCACTCCAGTCTGTGCAACAGTAGGGAAAGCGTTGGACTGAGGAGTGATAAAATGTACTATTCCCACTCCAGTCTGTGCAACAGGGGACAAAGAGTTTGGCTCAGGAGGGGTCAAATTTACTATTCCCACTCCAATATGAGCAACAGTAGAGAAAGCGTTTGGCTCAGGAGGGGTCAAATTTACTATTCCCACTCCAATATGAGCAACAGTAGAGAAAGCGTTTGACTAAGGAGGGTTAACATTTACTATTCCCACTCCAGTCTGTGCAACAGTAGGGAAAGAATTGGACTCAGGAGGGCTTAAATTTACTATTCCCACTCCAGTCTGTGCAACAGTAGGGAAAGCGTTGGACTGAGGAGTGGTAAAATGTACTATTCCCACTCCAGTCTGTGCAACAGGTGACAAAGAGTTTGGCTCAGGAGGGGTCAAATGTACTAGTCCCACTCCAATATGAGCAACAGTAGAGAAAGTGTTTGACTAAGGAGGGTTAACATTTACTATTCCCACTCCAGTTTGTGAAACAGTAAGGAAAGCGTTGAACTCAGGAGGGGTTAAATGTACTATTCCCATTCCAGTCTGTGCAACAGTAGGGGAAGCGATGGGACTCAGGAGGGATACAATGTACTCTCCCTATTCCAGTCTGTGCAACTGTAGGGAAATGCTAGATTCATGAGGGTTGGCATTTACTATTCCCCCTCCAGTATGAGCAAAAGTAGGGAAAGCATTGGACTGAAGAGGGGTGAAACTTACTATTCCCAGTCCAGTATGTGCAACTGTGGAGAAAGCGCTGGACTCAGGAGGGATAAAATGCACTATTCCCACTCCAATATGTGCAACAGTAGGGAAAGCACTGGGACTCAGGAGGGATAAAATGTACTATTCCCACTCCAGTCTGTGCAACTGTAGGGAAACGTTAGATTCAGGAGGGGTAACATTCACTATTCCCACTCCAGTTTTTGCAAAAGTAGGTAAAGCGTTGGACTCAGGAGGGGTAAAATTTACTATTCTCACTCCAGTCTGTGCAGCAGTAGGGAAAGAGCTGGACTCAGGTGGCGTACAATTTACTATTCCCACTCCAGTCTGTGCAACAGTAGAGAGAGAGTGGTTCAGTTCAAACAAATAACATATTTTAAGATGTCTATTGAATAACAAAAAATATAAATATTTAAATTGTAAAATTACATGACTAAATTTTAACAAATTACATAATTATTACATTTTTTAATAATTAATATCAATTAAATCAAATAATTTTAATTTCATTAAAATACCACACTATGGGCCACATTACGATGGCTGCCAGATGAGCGTCCGACCACCTTTGCTGAGAGCAGGTGAGAATATGTTGCTGTCCTGCCCATCCTATTGCGATATGACCGCCGTGCAGGCGAGTGTAAAATGCCTTTTTCTACTGCAGCTTCTGCTGCGGTCCGGAAAAGTGCAAAAAGAACAATTGATGGACAGAATGCAGAACAATGTCATACATTCACCCCAGTACAGAGATCTGGGCCTAAATCCATCGCTTTTTTGCTCACCATGCCATTCCAGTTTGGACCCAGCCATATGCAAATCAGTCTTGACCCTGCGCCCAATGGGAACAGTCCAGCCCGAACTGCCAGGCCAGGTCCTCCCTGGACTGGAAACAAGCATCCTAGGACTGGTTTCGGGCTTTCAGCCCTCATCAGCCAGGATAGCTTGACTCCAGTGGCATGGAGAGCCCGGGGCCCATGTCTGGGCATACCCGTCCCACTCGGGATGACAAATGCAAAAAGAACAATTGATGGACAGAATGCAGAACAATGTCATACATTCACCCCAGTACAGAGATCTGGGCCTTAATCCATCGTTTTTGCTCACCATGCCATTCCAGTTTGGACCCAGCCATATGCAAATCAGTCTTGACCCTGCGCCCAATGGGAACAGTCCAGCCCGAACTGCCAGGCCAGGTCCTCCCTGGACTGGAAACAAGCATCCTAGGACCGGTTTCGGGCTTTCAGCCCTCATCAGCCAGGATAGCTTGACTCCAGTGGCATGGAGAGCACGGGACCCACGTCTGGGCATACCCGTCCCACTCGGGGTGACAAATGCAAAAAGAACAATTGATGGACAGAATGCAGAACAATGTCATACATTCACCCCAGTACAGAGATCTGGGCCTAAATCCATCGTTTTTTTGCTCATGCCATTCCAGTTTGGACTCAGCCATATGCAAATCAGTCTTGACCCTGCGCCCAATGGGAACAGTCCAGCCCGAACTGCCAGGCCAGGTCCTCCCTGGACTGGAAACAAGCATCCTAGGACTGGTTTCGGTATTTCAGCCCTCATCAGCCAGGATAGCTTGACTCCAGTGGCATGGAGAGCATGGGACCCACGTCTGGGCATCCCCGTCCCACTCGGGGTGACAAATGCAAAAAGAACAAATGATGGACAGAATGCAGAACAATGTCATACATTCACCCCAGTACAGAGATCTGGGCCTAAATCCATCGTTTTTTTGCTCACTATGCCATTCCAGTTTGGACCCAGCCATATGCAAATCAGTCTTGACCCTGCGCCCAATGGGAACAATCGAGCCCGAACTGCCAGGCCAGGTCCTCCCTGGACTGGAAACAAGCATCCTAGGACCGGTTTCGGGCTTTCAGCCCTCATCAGCCAGGATAGCTTGACTCCAGTGGCATGGAGAGCACGGGACCCACGTCTGGGCATACCCGTCCCACTCGGGGTGACAAATGCAAAAAGAACAATTGATGGACAGAATGCAGAACAATGTCATACATTCACCCCAGTACAGAGATCTGGGCCTAAATCCATCGTTTTTTTGCTCACCATGCCATTCCAGTTTGGACCCAGCCATATGCAAATCAGTCTAGACCCTGCGCTCAATGGGAACAGTCCAGCCCGAACTGCCAGGCCAGGTCCTCCCTGGACTGGAAACAAGCATCCTAGGACCGGTTTCGGGCTTTCAGCCCTCATCAGCCAGGATAGCTTGACTCCAGTGGCATGGAGAGAACGGGACCCACGTCTGGGCATACCCGTCCCACTCGGGGTGACAAATGCAAAAAGAACAATTGATGGACAGAATGCAGAACAATGTCATACATTCACCTCAGTACAGAGATCTGGACCTAAATCCATCATTTTTTTGCTCACCATGCCATTCCAGTTTGGACCCAGCCATATGCAAATCAGTCTTGACCCTGCGCCCAATGGGAACAGTCCAGCCCGAACAGCCAGGCCAGGACCTCCCTGGACTGGAAACAAGCATCCTAGGACCGGTTTCGGGCTTTCAGCCCTCATCAGCCAGGATAGCTTGACTCCAGTGGCATGGAGAGCACAGGACCCACGTCTGGGCATACCCGTCCCACTCGGGGTGACAAATGCAAAAAGAACAATTGATGGACAGAATGAAGAACAATGTCATACATTCACCCCAGTACAGAGATCTGGGCCTAAATCCATCATTTTTTTGCTCACCATGCCATTCCAGTTTGGACCCAGCCATATGCAAATCACTCTTGACCCTGCGCCCAATGGGAACAGTCCAGCCCGAACAGCCAGGCCAGGTCCTCCCTGGACTGGAAACAAGCATTTTAGGACCGGTTTCGGGCTTTCAGCCCTCATCAGCCAGGATAGCTTGACTCCTGTGGCATGGAGAGCACGGGACCCACGTCTGGGCATACCCGTCCCACTCGGGGTGACAAATGGAAAAAGAACAATTGATTGTCAGAATGCAGAACAATGTCATACATTCACCCCAGTACAGAGATCTGGGCCTAAATCCATCGTTTTTTTGCTCACCAAGCCATTCCAGTTTGGACCCAGCCATATGCAAATCAGTCTTGACTCTGCGCCCTATGGGAACAGTCCAGCCCGAACTGCCAGGCCAGGTCCTCCCTGGACTGGAAACAAGCATCCTAGGACCAGTTTCGGGCTTTCAGCCCTCATCAGCCAGGATAGCTTGACTCCAGTGGCATAGAGAGCACGGGACCCACGTCTGGGCATACCCGTCCCACTCGGGGTGACAAATGCAAAAAGAACAATTGATGGACAGAATGCAGAACAATGTCATACATTCACCCCAGTACAGAGATCTGGGCCTAAATCCATCATTTTTTGCTCACCATGCCATTCCAGTTTGGACCCAGCCATATGCAAATCAGTCTTGACCCTGCGCCCAATGGAAACAGTCCAGCCCGAACTGCCAGGCCAGGTCCTCCCTGGACTGGAAACAAGCATCCTAGGACCGGTTTCGGGCATTCAGCCCTCATCAGCCAGGATAGCTTGACTCCAGTGGCATGGAGAGCACGGGACCCACGTCTGGGCATACCCGTCCCACTCGGGGTGACAAATGCAAAAAGAACAATTAATGGACAGAATGCAGAACAATGTCATACATTCACCCCAGTACAGAGATCTGGACCTAAATCCATCATTTTTTTGCTCACCATGCCATTCCAGTTTGGACCCAGCCATATGCAAATCAGTCTTGACCCTGCGCCCAATGGGAACAGTCCAGCCCGAACTGCCAGGCCAGGTCCTCCCTGGACTGGAAACAAGCATCCTAGGACCGGTTTCGGGCTTCCAGCCCTCATCAGCCAGGATAGCTTGACTCCAGTGGCATGGAGAGCACAGGACCCACTTCTGGGCATACCCGTCCCACTCGGGGTGACAAATGTAAAAAGAACAATTGATGGACAGAATGCAGAACAATGTCATACATTCACCCCAGTACAGAGATCTGTGCCTAAATCCATCGTTTTTTTGCTCACCATGCCATTCCAGTTTGGACCCAGCCATATGCAAATCAGTCTTGGCCCTGCGCCCAATGGGAACAGTCCAGCCCGAACAGCCAGGCCAGGTCCTCCCTGGACTGGAAACAAGCATCCTAGGACCGGTTTCGGGCTTTCAGCCCTCATCAGCCAGGATAGCTTGACTCCTGTGGCATGGAGAGCACGGGACCCACGTCTGGGCATACCCGTCCCACTCGGGGTGACAAATGCAAAAAGAACAATTGATGGACAGAATGCAGAACAATGTCATACATTCACCCCAGTACAGAGATCTGGGCCTAAATCCATCATTTTTTTGCCCACCATGCCATTCCAGTTTGGACCCAGCCATTTGCAAATCAGTCTTGACCCTGCGCCCAATGGAAACAGTCCAGCCCGAACTGCCAGGCCAGGTCCTCCCTGGACTGGAAACAAGCATCCTAGGACCGGTTTCGGGCATTCAGCCCTCATCAGCCAGGATAGCTTGACTCCAGTGGCATGGAGAGCACGGGACCAACGTCTGGGCATACCCGTCCCACTCGGGGTGACAAATGCAAAAAGAACAATTAATGGACAGAATGCAGAACAATGTCATACATTCACCCCAGTACAGAGATCTGGACCTAAATCCATCATCTTTTTGCTCACCATGCCATTCCAGTTTGGACCCAGCCATATGCAAATCAGTCTTGACCCTGCGCCCAATGGGAACAGTCCAGCCCGAACTGCCAGGCCAGGTCCTCCCTGGACTGGAAACAAGCATCCTAGGACCGGTTTCGGGCTTTCAGCCCTCATCAGCCAGGATAGCTTGACTCCAGTGGCATGGAGAGCACAGGACCCACTTCTGGGCATACCCGTCCCTCTCGGGGTGACAAATGCAAAAAGAACAATTGATGGACAGAATGCAGAACAATGTCATACATTCACCCCAGTACAGAGATCTGGGCCTAAATCCATCGTTTTTTTGCTCACCATGCCATTCCAGTTTGGACCCAGCCATATGCAAATCAGTCTTGGCCCTGCGCCCAATGGGAACAGTCCAGCCCGAACAGCCAGGCCAGGTCCTCCCTGGACTGGAAACAAGCATCCTAGGACCAGTTTCGGGCTTTCAGCCCTCATCAGCCAGGATAGCTTGACTCCTGTGGCATGGAGAGCACGGGACCCACGTCTGGGCATACCCGTCCCACTCGGGGTGACAAATGCAAAAGAACAATTGATGGACAGAATGCAGAACAATGTCATACATTCACCCCAGTACAGAGATCTGGGCCTAAATCCATCGTTTTTTTGCTCACCATGCCATTCTAGTTTGGAGCCAGCCATATGCAAATCAGTCTTGACCCTGCGCCCAACGGGAACATTCCAGCCCGAACTGCCAGGCCAGGTCCTCCTTGGACTGGAAACAAGCATCCCAGGACCGGTTTCGGGCTTTCAGCCCTCATCAGCCAGGATAGCTTGACTCCAGTGGCATGGAGAGCACGGGACCCACATCTGGGCATACCCGTCCCACTCGGGGTGACAAATGCAAAAAGAACAATTGATGGACAGAATCCAGAACAATGTCATACATTCACTCCAGTTCAGAGATCTGGACCTAAATCCATCATTTTTTTGCTCACCATGCCATTCCAGTTTGGACCCAGCCATATGCAAATCAGTCTTGACCCTGCGCCCAATGGGAACAGTCCAGCCCGAACTGCCAGGCCAGGTCCTCCCTGGACTGGAAACAAGCATCCTAGGACCGGTTTCGGGCTTTCAGCCCTCATCAGCCAGGATAGCTTGACTCCAGTGGCATAGAGAGCACGGGACCCACGTCTGGGCATACCCGTCCCACTCGGGGTGACAAATGCAAAAAGAACAATTGATGGACAGAATGCAGAACAATGTCATACATTCACCCCAGTACAGAGATCTGGGCCTAAATCCATCATTTTTTTGCTCACCATGCCATTCCAGTTTGGACCCAGCCATATGCAAATCAGTCTTGACCCTGCGCCCAATGGAAACAGTCCAGCCCGAACTGCCAGGCCAGGTCCTCCCTGGACTGGAAACAAGCATCTAAGGATCGGTTTCGGGCTTTCAGCCCTCATCAGCCAGGATAGCTTGACTCCAGTGGCATAGAGAGCACAGGACCCACTTCTGGGCATACCCGTCCCACTCGGGGTGACAAATGCAAAAAGAACAATTGATGGACAGAATGCAGAACAATGTCATACATTCACCCCAGTACAGAGATCTGGGCCTAAATCCATCGTTTTTTGCTCACCATGCCATTCCAGTTTGGACCCAGCCATATGCAAATCAGTCTTGGCCCTGCGCCCAATGGGAACAGTCCAGCCCGAACAGCCAGGCCAGGTCCTCCCTGGACTGGAAACAAGCATCCTAGGACCGGTTTCGGGCTTTCAGCCATCATCAGCCAGGATAGCTTGACTCCTGTGGCATGGAGAGCACGGGACCCACGTCTGGGCATACCCGTCCCACTCGGGGTGACAAATGCAAAAAGAACAATTGATGGACAGAATGCAGAACAATGTCATACATTCACCCCAGTACAGAGATCTGGGCCTAAATCCATCGTTTTTTGCTCACCATGCCATTCTAGTTTGGAGCCAGCCATATGCAAATCAGTCTTGACCCTGCGCCCAACGGGAACATTCCAGCCCGAACTGCCAGGCCAGGTACTCCTTGGACTGGAAACAAGCATCCTAGGACCGGTTTCGGGCTTTCAGCCCTCATCAGCCAGGATAGCTTGACTCCAGTGGCATGGAGAGCACGGGACCCACATCTGGGCATACCCGTCCCACTCGGGGTGACAAATGCAAAAAGAACAATTGATGGACAGAATGCAGAACAATGTCATACATTCACCCCAGTACAGAGATCTGGGCCTAAATCCATCGTTTTTTTGCTCACCATGCCATTCCAGTTTTGACCCAGCCATATGCAAATCAGTCTTGACCCTGCGCCCAATGGGAACAGTCCAGCCCGAACAGCCAGGCCAGCTCCTCCCTGGACTGGAAACAAGCATCCTAGGACCGGTTTCGGGCTTTCAGCCCTCATCAGCCAGGATAGCTTGACTCCTGTGGCATGGAGAGCACGGGACCCACGTCTGGGCATACCCGTCCCACTCGGGTGACAAATGCAAAAAAAACAATTGATGGACAGAATGCAGAACAATGTCATACATTCAGCCCAGTACAGAGATCTGGGCCTAAATCCATCATTTTTTGCTCACCATGCCATTCCAGTTTGGACCCAGCCATATGCAAATCAGTCTTGACCCTGCGCCCAATGGGAACAGTCCACCCCGAACTGCCAGGCCAGGTCCTCCCTGGACTGGAAACAAGCATCCTAGGACCGGTTTCGGGCTTTCAGCCCTCATCAGCCAGGATAGCTTGACTCCAGTGGCATGGAGAGCACGGGACCCACGTCTGGGCATTACCGTCCCACTCGGGGTGACAAATGCAAAAAGAACAATTGATGGACAGAATGCAGAACAATGTCATACATTCACCCCAGTACAGAGATCTGGGCCTAAATCCATCGTTTTTTGCTCACCATGCCATTCCAGTTTGGACCCAGCCATATGCAAATCAGTCTTGACCCTGCGCCCAATGGGAACAGTCCAGCCCGAACTGCCAGGCCAGGTCCTCCCTGGACTGGAAACAAGCATCCTAGGACCGGTTTCGGGCTTTCAGCCCTCATCAGCCAGGATAGCTTGACTCCAGTGGCATGGAGAGCACAGGACCCACTTCTGGGCATACCCGTCCCTCTCGGGATGACAAATGCAAAAAGAACAATTGATGGACAGAATGCAGAACAATGTCATACATTCACCCCAGTACAGAGATCTGGGCCTAAATCCATCGTTTTTTGCTCACCATGCCATTCCAGTTTGGACCCAGCCATATGCAAATCAGTCTTGGCCCTGCGCCCAATGGGAACAGTCCAGCCCGAACAGCCAGGCCAGGTCCTCCCTGGACTGGAAACAAGCATCCTAGGACCAGTTTCGGGCTTTCAGCCCTCATCAGCCAGGATAGCTTGACTCCTGTGGCATGGAGAGCACGGGACCCACGTCTGGGCATACCCGTCCCACTCGGGGTGACAAATGCAAAAAGAACAATTGATGGACAGAATGCAGAACAATGTCATACATTCACCCCAGTACAGAGATCTGGGCCTAAATCCATCGTTTTTTGCTCACCATGCCATTCTAGTTTGGAGCCAGCCATATGCAAATCAGTCTTGACCCTGCGCCCAACGGGAACATTCCAGCCCGAACTGCCAGGCCAGGTCCTCCTTGGACTGGAAACAAGCATCCCAGGACCGGTTTCGGGCTTTCAGCCCTCATCAGCCAGGATAGCTTGACTCCAGTGGCATGGAGAGCACGGGACCCACATCTGGGCATACCCGTCCCACTCGGGGTGACAAATGCAAAAGAACAATTGATGGACAGAATCCAGAACAATGTCATACATTCACTCCAGTTCAGAGATCTGGACCTAAATCCATCATTTTTTGCTCACCATGCCATTCCAGTTTGGACCCAGCCATATGCAAATCAGTCTTGACCCTGCGCCCAATGGGAACAGTCCAGCCCGAACTGCCAGGCCAGGTCCTCCCTGGACTGGAAACAAGCATCCTAGGACCGGTTTCGGGCTTTCAGCCCTCATCAGCCAGGATAGCTTGACTCCAGTGGCATAGAGAGCACGGGACCCACGTCTGGGCATACCCGTCCCACTCGGGGTGACAAATGCAAAAAGAACAATTGATGGACAGAATGCAGAACAATGTCATACATTCACCCCAGTACAGAGATCTGGGCCTAAATCCATCATTTTTTTGCTCACCATGCCATTCCAGTTTGGACCCAGCCATATGCAAATCAGTCTTGACCCTGCGCCCAATGGAAACAGTCCAGCCCGAACTGCCAGGCCAGGTCCTCCCTGGACTGGAAACAAGCATCTAAGGATCGGTTTCGGGCTTTCAGCCCTCATCAGCCAGGATAGCTTGACTCCAGTGGCATAGAGAGCACAGGACCCACTTCTGGGCATACCCGTCCCACTCGGGGTGACAAATGCAAAAAGAACAATTGATGGACAGAATGCAGAACAATGTCATACATTCACCCCAGTACAGAGATCTGGGCCTAAATCCATCGTTTTTTGCTCACCATGCCATTCCAGTTTGGACCCAGCCATATGCAAATCAGTCTTGGCCCTGCGCCCAATGGGAACAGTCCAGCCCGAACAGCCAGGCCAGGTCCTCCCTGGACTGGAAACAAGCATCCTAGGACCGGTTTCGGGCTTTCAGCCATCATCAGCCAGGATAGCTTGACTCCTGTGGCATGGAGAGCACGGGACCCACGTCTGGGCATACCCGTCCCACTCGGGGTGACAAATGCAAAAGAACAATTGATGGACAGAATGCAGAACAATGTCATACATTCACCCCAGTACAGAGATCTGGGCCTAAATCCATCGTTTTTTGCTCACCATGCCATTCTAGTTTGGAGCCAGCCATATGCAAATCAGTCTTGACCCTGCGCCCAACGGGAACATTCCAGCCCGAACTGCCAGGCCAGGTACTCCTTGGACTGGAAACAAGCATCCTAGGACCGGTTTCGGGCTTTCAGCCCTCATCAGCCAGGATAGCTTGACTCCAGTGGCATGGAGAGCACGGGACCCACATCTGGGCATACCCGTCCCACTCGGGGTGACAAATGCAAAAAGAACAATTGATGGACAGAATGCAGAACAATGTCATACATTCACCCCAGTACAGAGATCTGGGCCTAAATCCATCGTTTTTTGCTCACCATGCCATTCCAGTTTGGACCCAGCCATATGCAAATCAGTCTTGACCCTGCGCCCAATGGGAACAGTCCAGCCCGAACAGCCAGGCCAGCTCCTCCCTGGACTGGAAACAAGCATCCTAGGACCGGTTTCGGGCTTTCAGCCCTCATCAGCCAGGATAGCTTGACTCCTGTGGCATGGAGAGCACGGGACCCACGTCTGGGCATACCCGTCCCACTCGGGGTGACAAATGCAAAAGAACAATTGATGGACAGAATGCAGAACAATGTCATACATTCAGCCCAGTACAGAGATCTGGGCCTAAATCCATCATTTTTTGCTCACCATGCCATTCCAGTTTGGACCCAGCCATATGCAAATCAGTCTTGACCCTGCGCCCAATGGGAACAGTCCACCCCGAACTGCCAGGCCAGGTCCTCCCTGGACTGGAAACAAGCATCCTAGGACCGGTTTCGGGCTTTCAGCCCTCATCAGCCAGGATAGCTTGACTCCAGTGGCATGGAGAGCACGGGACCCACGTCTGGGCATTACCGTCCCACTCGGGGTGACAAATGCAAAAAGAACAATTGATGGACAGAATGCAGAACAATGTCATACATTCACCCCAGTACAGAGATCTGGGCCTAAATCCATCGTTTTTTTGCTCACCATGCCATTCCAGTTTGGACCCAGCCATATGCAAATCAGTCTAGACTCTGCGCCCAATGGGAACAGTCCAGCCCGAACTGCCCGGCCAGGTCCTCCCTGGACTGGAAACTAGTATCCTAGGACCGGTTTCGGGCTTTCAGCCCTCATCAGCCAGGATAGCTTGACTCCAGTGGAATGGAGAGCATGGGACCCACGTCTGGGCATACCCGTCCCACTCGGGGTGACAAATGCAAAAAGAACAATTGATGGACAGAATGCAGAACAATGTCATACATTCACCCCAGTACAGAGATCTGGGCCTAAATCCATCGTTTTTTTGCTCACCATGCCATTCCAGTTTGGACCCAGCCATATGCAAATCAGTCTAGACTCTGCGCCCAATGGGAACAGTCCAGCCCGAACTGCCCGGCCAGGTCCTCCCTGGACTGGAAACTAGTATCCTAGGGCCGGTTTCGGGCTTTCAGCCCTCATCAGCCAGGATAGCTTGACTCCTGTGGCATGGAGAGCACGGGACCCACGTCTGGGCATACCCGTCCCACTCGGGGTGACAAATGCAAAAAGAACAATTGATGGACAGAATGCAGAACAATGTCATACATTCACCCCAGTACAGAGATCTGGGCCTAAATCCATCGTTTTTTTGCTCACCATGCCATTCTAGTTTGGAGCCAGCCATATGCAAATCAGTCTTGACCCTGCGCCCAACGGGAACATTCCAGCCCGAACTGCCAGGCCAGGTCCTCCTTGGACTGGAAACAAGCATCCTAGGACCGGTTTCGGGCTTTCAGCCCTCATCAGCCAGGATAGCTTGACTCCAGTAGCATGGAGAGCACGGGACCCACATCTGGGCATACCCGTCCCACTCGGGGTGACAAATGCAAAAAGAACAATTGATGGACAGAATGCAGAACAATGTCATACATTCACTCCAGTTCAGAGATCTGGACCTAAATCCATCATTTTTTTGCTCACCATGCCATTCCAGTTTGGACCCAGCCATATGCAAATCAGTCTTGACCCTGCGCCCAATGGGAACAGTCCAGCCCGAACTGCCAGGCCTGGTCCTCCCTGGACTGGAAACAAGCATCCTAGGACCGGTTTCGGGCTTTCAGCCCTCATCAGCCAGGATAGCTTGACTCCAGTGGCATGGAGAGCACAGGACCCACGTCTGGGCATACCCGTCCCACTCGGGGTGACAAATGCAAAAAGAACAATTGATGGACAGAATGCAGAACAATGTCATACATTCACCCCAGTACAGAGATCTGGGCCTAAATCCATCGTTTTTTTGCTCACCATGCCATTCCAGTTTGGACCCAGCCATATGCAAATCAGTCTTGACCCTGCGCCCAATGGGAACAGTCCAGCCCGAACAGCCAGGCCAGCTCCTCCCTGGACTGGAAACAAGCATCCTAGGACCGGTTTCGGGCTTTCAGCCCTCATCAGCCAGGATAGCTTGACTCCTGTGGCATGGAGAGCACGGGACCCAATTCAGGGCATACCCGTCCCACTCGGGGTGACAAATGCAAAAAGAACAATTGATGGACAGAATGCAGAACAATGTCATACATTCACCCCAGTACAGAGATCTGGGCCTAAATCCATCATTTTTTTGCTCACCATGCCATTCCAGTTTGGACCCAGCCATATGCAAATCAGTCTTGACCCTGCGCCCAATGGGAACAGTCCAGCCCGAACTGCCAGGCCAGGTCCTCCCTGGACTGGAAACAAGCATCCTAGGACCAGTTTCGGGCTTTCAGCCTTCATCAGCCAGGATAGCTTGACTCCAGTGGCATGGAGAGCACGGGACCCACGTCTGGGCATTACCGTCCCACTCGGGGTGACAAATGCAAAAAGAACAATTGATGGACAGAATGCAGAACAATGTCATACATTCACCCCAGTACAGAGATCTGGGCCTAAATCCATCGTTTTTGCTCACCATGCCATTCCAGTTTGGACCCAGCCATATGCAAATCAGTCTAGACTCTGCGCCCAATGGGAACAGTCCAGCCCGAACTGCCCGGCCAGGTCCTCCCTGGACTGGAAACTAGTATCCTAGGACCGGTTTCGGGCTTTCAGCCCTCATCAGCCAGGATAGCTTGACTCCAGTGGCATGGAGAGCATGGGACCCACGTCTGGGCATACCCGTCCCACTCGGGTGACAAATGCAAAAGAACAATTGATGGACAGAATGCAGAACAATGTCATACATTCACCCCAGTACAGAGATCTGGGCCTAAATCCATCATTTTTTGCTCACCATGCCATTCCAGTTCGGACCCAGCCATATGCAAATCAGTCTTGACCCTGCGCCCAATGGGAACAGTCCAGCCCGAACTGCCAGGCCAGGTCCTCCCTGGACTGGAAACAAGCATCCTAGGACCTGTTTCGGGCTTTCAGCCCTCATCAGCCAAGATAGCTTGATTCCAGTGGCAATGAGAGCACGGGACCCACGTCTGGGCATACCTGTCCCACTCAAGGTGACAAATGCAAAAAGAACAATTGATAGACAGAATGCAGAACAATGTCATACATTCACCCCAGTACAGAGATCTGGGCCTAAATCCATCGTTTTTTTGCTCACCATGTCATTCCAGTTTGGACCCACCATATGCAAATCAGTCTTGACCCTGCGCCCAATGGGAACAGTCCAGCCCGAACTGCCAGGCCAGGTCTTCCCTGGACTGGAAGCAAGCATCCTAGGACAGGTTTCGGGCTTTCAGCCTTCATCAGCCAGGATAGCTTGACTCCAGTGGCATGGAGAGCACAGGACCCACGTCTGGGCATACCCGTCCCACTCGGGGTGACAAATGCAAAAAGAACAATTGATGGACAGAATGCAGAACAATGTCATACATTCACCCCAGTACAGAGATCTGGGCCTAAATCCATCGTTTTTTTGCTCACCATGCCATTCCAGTTTGGACCCAGCCATATGCAAATCAGTATAGACCCTGCGCCCAATGGGAACAGTCCAGCCCGAACTGCCAGGCCAGGTCCTCCCTGGACTGGAAACAAGCATCCTAGGACCGGTTACGGGCTTTCAGCTCTCATCAGACAGGATAGCTTGACTCCAGTGGCATGGGGAGCACGGGACCCACGTCTGGGCATACCCATCCCACTCGGGGTGACAAATGCAAAAAGAACAATTGATGGACAAAATGCAGAACAATGTCATACATTCACCCCAGTACAGAGATCTGGGCCTAAATCCATCATTTTTTTACTCACCATGCCTTTCCAGTTTGGACCCAGCCATATGCAAATCAATCTTGACCCTGCGCCCAATGGGAACAGTCCAGCCCGAACTGCCAGGCCAGGTCCTCCCTGGACTGGAAACAAGCATCCTAGGACCGGTTTCGGGCTTTCAGCCCTCATCAGCCAGGATAGCTTGACTCCAGTGGCATGGAGAGCACGGGACCCACGTCCTGGCATACCCGTCCCACTCGGGGTGACAAATGCAAAAAGAACAATTGATGGACGGAATGCAGAACAATGTCATACATTCACCCCAGTACAGAGATCTGGGCCTAAATCCATCGTTTTTGCTCACCATGCCATTCCAGTTTGGACCCAGCCATATGCAAATCAGTATAGACCCTGCGCCCAATGGGAACAGTCCAGCCCGAACTGCCAGGCCAGGTCCTCCCTGGACTGGAAACAAGCATCCTAGGACCGGTTACGGGCTTTCAGCCCTCATCAGACAGGATAGCTTGACTCCAGTGGCATGGGGAGCACGGGACCCACGTCTGGGCATACCCGTCCCACTCGGGGTGACAAATGCAAAAAGAACAATTGATGGACAAAATGCAGAACAATGTCATACATTCACCCCAGTACAGAGATCTGGGCCTAAATCCATCATTTTTTTACTCACCATGCCATTCCAGTTTGGACCCAGCCATATGCAAATCAGTCTTGACCCTGCGCCCAATGGGAACAGTCCAGCCCGAACTGCCAGGCCAGGTCCTCCCTGGACTGGAAACAAGCATCCTAGGACCGGTTTCGGGCTTTCAGCCCTCATCAGCCAGGATAGCTTGACTCCAGTGGCATGGAGAGCACGGGACCCACGTCCTGGCATACCCGTCCCACTCGGGGTGACAAATGCAAAAAGAACAATTGATGGACGGAATGCAGAACAATGTCATACATTCACCCCAGTACAGAGATCTGGGCCTAAATCCATCGTTTTTGCTCACCATGCCATTCCAGTTTGGACCCAGCCATATGCAAATCAGTATAGACCTCATAAAAATAATGTGTATTTGTGTCTAATTAACTCACAGTGGTCCTCTGGACTGGAAACAACCAAGACAAACTGAAATCACACACAG